>OV050031.1:34863550-37263550 GCA_920105625.2 Clusia tigrina | reverse complement strand
TCACGTGTAGGCGTTTTTCGGTTAGTGGACGGCCGGCGTCGTTCGCCCAAGTCGGCGTCGGTAGCGCTAGTTTCCCGACGGCGTCGAGGCAGCGGCCTGATTCTCCCGCGTTAGCGCCACGAGCTGTGTCTCTGACTGGCGTAGCGCGGCAAGCTCTGCGTGCACGGAGTTACCCGTTGAATCGTGCAACGATCTGTTCGCGAATGGAGAGCGGGGTCTCGGAGACGAGAGTGGAGGTGACGTAGCCGCCATTGTAGGTCCATTGTCGACCAGCTCGTCAGCTGCCTCTGCATGCTCCTCCAGGCTGGTACCTTTCATAATCTTGAGAAGCCGTCGCGTTGACGGGGGCATCAAATCGAGCCACTTCACTCGGATGACGTCATCCGTGGCCCTGTCACCTGCCAAGGCGCGCATCTGCCGCAGGAGTTGAGACGGCTTCTTGGCACCCAGCTCAAGGTGAGGCGATTCAGTATGGCTGCCTTCAGCGCCTCATACTTCCCCACGGGCGGCACTGTGCGGAGTACATCCGCAACCTCGGAAATGGTCTTCAGGTCGAGCGCCGCAACTACCAAATTGCGGGTTTGTCGGTAGCAGCAATGGTGTGTGCATAGCCAGCTGTGAGTCCGCATGCACGTGCGGTGGTTGTTGCTTGAGTCATCGGTGCCGGCGGCGCCGGTCCTGAGGCCGTTGGCGAGTGGAGTGTCATGTGCGTCGTGTGCTGGTTATATAATATACCCCTCTGGGTGGGGCGAATACGTATATCACGTCCGGGTCACCAATTTGGCTGCTCGCGTGCTCAACGTAGCGTTGCCAATAAAAAACAGTAATATTTGTTATATAGTATATAGAATATATGATAAAATACGTTCCTGCACATTTATTTGTTATATTGTATATATAATATATGATAAAATACGTTTCTACAAATTTCTAGAAATTGTGTTAAGTCCAGTAATTAATATAACTTTTAAGTGTACAAAACGCTCTATAACACTTCACTACAGCTTCAGCATAGAAAAAGAAAAAAGGGATGATTGAGAGGCCGGAAACACGAAGTGTGTTGTTCAGCAGCCAACACAGGCTAGTTCCGCTTGCCCATAAACACGCTGTCCGACAGCGACAATGTATCAATAGATGGCCCGAGGAACTAGTGCCTGCTTGCGTTGGCATACCCGACAACTGGGTGGGGATAGTGGTGTCGCCACATATCTAAGCTCCATTGTATAAGAAATCAAATTAAAACATAAAACAAAAAAAGAGCGGAGGAGACCTTTTCTAGTTTCTGGGGAAAAATGATTTTGTCGCACTTGGTGACTAATTTCATATAGAGTCGGACTGCGGCGCCGTAAATTTAAATATTGTTTTGGTTTTGGGACATTGTTGTGCAGTTTTGTGTATATTTATCATCGCCGTGTCGCGCCGTTGCCGTTCGTGTGAAACGAGGCTATCGGGTGAGTGAAACAGCGCACTTTGTTTGTGAATGCGCCGCTACAAAAATTTGTCACTTTATATGTAAACATCTGTTCTACTCTGTGCTATGTGTTGAGTACGGTAGCGAAGAAAATTTCCGCTCAAAAGAAATGCGTCCGCTCAGTCAGCTGATTGCAAAAAATTCGGAGAATTCTGATCCAATGGGGTGCCAGAATGCAGCCTTTCTTTCACACGGATAAAGCGGCCCCGCCACGATACTGCATGATGTACAGAATCGTTAGGATGTTTTAGTGAAATAGTTATGTATGCGTCTCACATACAGGGTGGCTGATGAAAGCCGCTACCAAAAAAAAATGTAATAACTTTTTTTCTATTTAATGAATCTGGTTTTTTTTTTATTTTGCAGATTGATTGTTAGATTTATCTAAAATGGATAACTGGGACACTGAAACAAGAATTTGGATTGTCCGCCGCTATCACGCACTGGAGTCCGTAGTTGCGGTTCAAAGGGAGTATAGGCGCACGTTTGGCGGCAATCCACCGAGCAGATGGACCATAATGAGACTTGTAAACAATTTTGCCGAGCATGGGACAGTCAACAGAAGACCTTACCATCGAAACCCTTCAGTTCGGACAGAGGAAACAATCGCTGCAGTAGCTGCTGCCACACAAAATAATCCAAGAGTTTCGACAAGAAGCTTATCTGCTCAAAGGGGTATAAGCAGACAGTCATTGCAGTCAATTATGCATAAAGATTTGGACTTATTCCCATATAAAATTCAAATGGCCAACAAATTGAACGCAGCAGACTTCCCGATTCGCTTGGAATTTTGCCAGAAGATGCTTCAAATGGTGGAAGAGGACGGAAACATGATCAACTGTCTTTTTATGTCTGACGAGGCCCATTTCGATTTAAACGGCAACATAAATAAACAAAATTGTCGAATATAGAGTGCTTCCAACCCACAGATACTCCATGAGACGGAATTACATCCACTTCGTGTTACAGTGTGGTGTGCAGTTTCATCACGCTGCATTGTCGGGCCCTACTTCTTCGAAGAAAACGGTCACACCGTTACGGTTACTGGAGTCCGTTACTTGGCCATGTTGAGAGACTTTTTCTATCCAGAATTACGCCGAATGAGAATTGCTTTCAACTCAGTGTGGTTTCAGCAAGATGGTGCAACTCCTCACATATCCCGGCCTGTTATGACAGAATTACGACGAAAATTTCCCAATAAACTGATATCCAGAAACTCCACATTCCGTTGGCCCCCCAGGTCGCCGGACCTTACTGCACCTGACTTTTTCTTGTGGGGTTATTGCAAACAGGAAGTCTACAAAGCAAAACCAACAAATTTGAACGAACTAAAGCAATCCATTCGAGAAACAATTGCGGCTATTCTTGTCTCAACTCTCCAAGCAGTAATGAATAACTTTTTGATAAGATGCCGCACATGCATCAACGAGCAGGGGGGGCATTTAAATTCCATTATTTTTAAAACTAATTAAGCTATATTTAATAAAATTGAATGAGCTTTAACATTAATAAAAGAAAAATGAATTCCATACACTGAAAAAAAAGTTATTTGAGTTTCTTAATGTAGCAATATTCATCAGCCACCCTGTACAATGACTGAAACCATGCAGTAAGCAATATCTAAATCATTTGCATTTTGCTTACTGCATGCGGTGTGTTCAGTCAATACGTCATTCGAAGCAGAATTTCATAGCAAGCGGACGTCATGGCGGAAAGCGTAGAAAAACATTTCTCATCGAAATTATTGAATTTACCGCAAAATTTGATGAGTAAACTCATTCCTTTTTCGGTACCAATTTTCCATCCAAATTTTTTTTCGTTTCTTTTGTTTTTCAATCAACCGCAGTCAAAATTATTTGATCCGCATCTGACGTTGTCGTCAGCACACCGAAAGAGTAAACGAAAAATGAATGATTGAAGAGTATGCAGTAACGTGTCGGCGCTGAGATACTGCACAGACATATGAGTGTGATGTAAGTAATACAGTATCATGTCGGGGCCGCTTAAGGAAAAAAATGGGATAATTTCATCAGCTGACATTGGAAGAAGAAGAGTTATCTCTATATATTACTCTATGGTCGGGGTCATAGAGAGATAACTATTCCTCATCCAATGTCAGCTAATGAAATTATCCCATTTTTTCCTTATCCGTGTGAAACAAAAACAATGCAGGGTAAATCCGCCATGCTATGTTAAGGAAAATTATTTGAGACTAAATTAGGGTACAATTGCGAGTTGCGTTATGGAGAAATAAAAGAGTATAATAAATTTAAAAACTGTATAGTTACTGTATAATTTTGATTAATTTAAAAAGCAAATTTTTAAGTAAAACTGTTTTTAATTACGTAAATAATAGTTACATTCGAATTATATTTATGTATTATATTTATTTATTTATACAAATTATTGTAATAAAGTTAATCTTGAATACATTTTCAAAGCAGCATAAGCAAATAAGCTTTGGATAAACCTAATGACCCTATATTTTTTCTTGCTTTTTATAACACCCAATTATTTGTAGATTACTACAAAGAATAACCAATTATAGAATCAGAAATCTTTAAGACTAGTTATGATATGGTAAACGATTAATAAGTTACACGTTCTGAGTTGATGTGCTAGTTTTAATTTATCATAATGGAATAAATGGATGAAAATAAGAAATATAAAAATATTTATATAATTTTGAGTCTCCAATAAGCTCAATATACGTATTATTACAATTTGCAAAATCTGTTCCCTTAAGCGGCCCCGACACGTTACTGCATTGCTTACATCTTCCTCATGTGTGTGTGCAGTATCTCTGCACCGACACGTTAGTGCACACTCTTCAAACATATTTTTCTTTTACTATGTCGGTGTGCGGACGACTGTGTCAGACGCGGATAAAAAAATTTTGAGTGCGGATGCGATTGTTAGAAAACAAAAGCAACGAAGAAAAAGAATTTGGATGAAAAATTCCTCATAAAATTTAGCGGTAAATTCAATAAAATCTATGAGAACATTTTTTTCTCCGCTTTCCGCCATGACGTCCGCACGCTATGAAGTTCTGCTTCGAAAGAATGCATGTTCAGTCACGGAAATATACATGACGTATTGACTGAACACACCGCATGCAGTAAACAAATTCAAATGATTTGGACTTTGCTTACTCCATGGCATTGTCATTGTATGTGAGACGCATCCATAGCTATTTCACTAATAGATCTTTACGATTCTGTACATCAAGCAGTAACGTGTCGGGGCCGCTTTAAATTATATCTAATTTTATAATATATCAATAATTAAAGCACTATTCCAGTAGTAGAAAGTAGTAAAAAATTATTAGCATCAGTAACACTCTTTCATAAAAAGTGCAAATGCTTTTGTTCCCTGGGGTCCACTAGGAAACAGCTGATCGCTAGTGGACCCCAGAGCACTTATACACTTGCATTCGATTTCCCATTGATTTTGTTGTTGGATTGACGAAGTTATCTCTCTCTATACTATTCTATGGTCTGGATGGACGGATTACAATAACGGAAGCCCCAGGTTCGGTCCTGGGAGGGTTCATAGTTCGTGTGCTGTTAATTTCAGAGTCAGAATAACCCAATTCTGAATAAGTTTCCGCATTGAATTTTTTCACTTTCCGCTTTCCGCATATTCTAAACAAAATCCGCGTGCGATTTTTCACATTTCTATTTTCCAACTTGCGAAAAAATCCACAAAAGAATTCCGCATCCGCAAAACCAGGTATTCTGAAGAACATGAATTAGCGGAAATTTTTCACATATCACTCAATTTTGTTCGCCTAAATTTTTGATGTGAAATTACTTGAATCGTGTGTGAATCGATTTAATTAAAAATTCTTAAAAATACAATTTAATAAAAAGCGGAAATTTTGAAAGCCAGCTTTGCCCACAATGAATACAAATGTGCAAGACAATCGACGATAGAAGAAAAATAGCGATAGTCTTTTATTCCAAACATGGAATACCAGAAGCAAGGCGAATTTACTTACATGGTGGCTGCAAGGTGAATTTCGTACCTCCGGAATTGTCAAACATAAGCAATGTGCGATCAAAATAAACGAAGTTGAGAGGAATGGAGGAATATATAAGAGCTGCTTAAAGTGGTACACAATTTATATAAAATCTATTTAATACTTAAATAGACTCATAATTTCTTGATAATGTTCAAACTTTTCAAAAATAACAAATAAAAAACTCTTATTCACTCAAAACAAAACTCTATTTGCAATTGTTTGCATATTTGTTTTGATCGCATTTTTCTGTAATTTCAATTTTGACAGCTACTGAGGGAAAATTGGTTCAAAAAAATTTGTTCTTGCAGCCACCATGTAAGTAAATTCACCTTGACCAGGAGTTATGAGTTGTGTCGATGGAACACATGTCTCCATTATTGATCCTTCAAAATATAAACATGTGTTATAACAGAAAAGGGCGTTTAGCATTCACAATTTACAAATATTTTACTTCTACTAATTTTACTTTTGCATTAAAAACTTACAATTTTGTCGTGCTTGCCCGCAAAGAAGTATCCAAATTTTATTAATTTTCCTAACGCCACGGCTACACGGGCTATTTTTGATGGCATAGCAACTTTCAAATTTCATTGCAAAGGTTGGCAATATTTTAATAACGGGTGTTGCCATGATATGTCGTCGTCATTTTAAAAATGTCGTCAAGCAATCTAGTTCGCTGTACCCACGCTCTTGAGATCGGAAAAAAATTGCTTGATTTATGCGATGAAGTGGAAAAAAAAAGAAAGCCGACATTCTGGGTGAATCCTTTTTTACAAAGAAGGGAAATGCACAGTTTCTATCCATTTTATCGTTTTTATTAATTTAATAGACGCAGTAAAACTAAATTTTTCGAAGATGCTGCTACTGTGTCGAAAAATTTAAAAATGGCTGTCAAACAAACAAAATTACAACTGATTGCAATACAGCATGTTGACAATTTATGGCATGAAATATTGCAAGCCATAAATTGCCAACTTGCAGCAATTTTCAGTCTCCATTGGCAATTTCAAGCAAATTCAAGTGAAATGTGAAAAAATTCCGCTAATTTATGTTCTTTGCAATACCTGGTATTGCGGATGCGGAATTCTTTTGGGGATTTTGGAAATGAGAAAAATCACATGCGGATTTTGTTTAGAATATGCAGAAAGCGGAAAGTGAAAAAATTCACTGCGGAAAGTTATTGAGAATTGAGGTGAATTTTCAACTGAATTGACAACTACTGACTTACTCTCACATTTAAAATATTCTTTAAAATATATTTCATTTATTAAATTTAAAATGATTCCACATATATTAATAGTAGTTAAGTTATTATCGTTATTAATAGTAGTTAAACTATTATCGTTTTTATTGAAGGTTGAAATGGATTAAAAAAAATACATTTGGATCATGAATACATACCAATTGGCGTTTCACAATAGATTAACTTGGGGATATAATAATTATATTCTTATTTTTATTATATCTTGCACCATAATTAATTATGACTGCAAGGGTCTGGGGAATTAGTACTAGCTACTGAGGTATTTGACTCGAAGAGAAACCGATATTTTAGAAAGAACCATTTTTGAGACCAAGCCCGGGGCAGAATTTGAACCTGCGACCCTCTGAGTGTGAGTCTAGCGTGCTTACCGCTAGACGAATATTATTATTCTTTGTGGGGATATATTGTTGTTTGTTCAACATAGTAGCCACCACAAATAGTGCAACTCAAATACCGCTAACACATTTGTTTGCTAAGCTGTGGTGTATATTGATAAACAGAGTAATATGCATTGTATAACAATGAAGCATAGAAATGATAAACGGTTTTAAGAATTGTACACCACACTGAATAAAAAGATATAAACGCCCATATTAAAGAAATCTTCTAATTTAAATGGTGGCAGCACATTTAGAACCATGGCCAACATTACAGATTGCTTATACAACGTCATTCGCTATTCGCGGTATTCGTCATACGAAACAGGGATCAAAGAGGCAGGCAAACAGTTGTTGGACTTGCAGCAGAAATTTATCGGCTGTGTAAATTTTCTTCATCTGTGAAACAAAGTAGATCATTATGGAACCTTACGATGTGGTGGTAAATCAGCCAATGGTTATTGATAACGTAAGTAAAATTGGAAATCTGGTACATTTGCGGGAAATGTTTATAACAGGGTGCGGTTGTAGATTTTGCAGGAAATATGGCAGTGACATCACCATCACACACTTCTTTCCTCTTTTCATCAACTGCTTTTATTTTCACTACCGCGGCATTTTTTATTGTAAATTGTTTTTTTTTTTACCAATTTGAAAACTTGTACATAGGTGCCAAAAATTGGTGATAGATGACTAACTCTTAACTGTTTTAATTTGTGGCTTCTCGCGTTTAGCTTCCTGTCGTATGTAGCTTGAATTGGTTGTTGAGATAACATTGATAGACATTTTTAAAAATATGTGCGGTTTATAATTGCTTAAACTGCACATAGTTTTCACCTTGATTGAAGATTACAATTAATAGTTGTTCACTTTTAAGTTAAAAAAAAAGTACAACAGTAGTAAACAATTTCAGCTAAATATTGAATATTTTTGAATAATTTGCAAACTCTAAAATTGAAAAACTTGAATTTCAACAAATTTTGTAGAGAAAATGTAAGCATATTCAATAAAGGAATCTATTATATTCAAGTTTCTATTGCCCTATTACACCTATTTCACATACATATATTGGCGAACACCAATATGTTATATAAACTAAAAAAGGTAATCTGACTAATTATAGGGTTCTGGTGTGATTAAAGCTGGATTTGCAGGAGAGCACATTCCAAAATGCAGATTTCCAAACTAGTAATTATGAATTTTAATTATTAATTATTGAATTAAAATATATAAATTTATAAAAGTATTGGGCGTCCTAAACATGTTCGGGTCATGGCTGGCGCATTGGAGGGAGATATCTTTGTCGGACCTAAAGCCGAGGAGCACCGTGGTTTGTTAAGCATTCGTTATCCAATGGAGCATGGTATTGTAACTGATTGGAATGATATGGAGCGAATTTGGAGTTACATTTATAGTAAAGTAAGTTTCATAATAATTTAAGAAGTTTGTTGGCATTTTATATAAATATATGTATATATAAATAGGAGCAATTGGCAACTTTTACAGAGGACCATCCAGTTCTTTTAACAGAGGCGCCACTTAACCCTCGAAGGAATCGTGAAAAGGCTGCAGAGTTTTTTTTTGAAGGTATTAATGCTCCAGCGCTTTTTGTGTCTATGCAAGCCGTATTGAGTCTGTAAGTTTTATTTAGTGTCACGTTACCATATTTTATAACGTTATATTTATTAAAGGTACGCGACGGGCCGCGTTACTGGTGTTGTGTTAGATTCTGGTGATGGCGTTACACATGCCGTTCCTATTTATGAAGGATTCGCCATGCCTCATAGTATTATGCGGGTCGATATTGCTGGACGAGATGTCACACGTTATTTGAAGACACTTATTCGTAAGGAAGGTTTTAATTTCAGATCGACAGCAGAGTTCGAAATTGTGCGATCCATTAAAGAAAAAGTATGTTACTTGGCTACTAATCCACAAAAGGAGGAAACAGTGGAATCTGAAAAATTCTCATATACTTTGCCAGACGGAAAGACTTTAGAGGTTACTATCAATGGGATTAAATTTTATTTAAATGACGGTTAACAATAAATAATTGTCAGATTGGTCAAGCGCGTTTCAGAGCTCCAGAAGTACTGTTCAGGCCAGACTTACTAGGAGAAGAATGTGAGGGTATACACGATGTCTTAACGTATGCTATTGAAAAATCGGATATGGATCTCAGAAAAATGCTGTATCAAAACATTGTTCTGTCTGGCGGCTCTACTTTGTTTAAAGGATTTGGTGATCGTTTATTGTCGGAACTGCGAAAAAATTCAGCCAAGGATCTTAAGATCAGAGTTAGTATAATATAGTTCCTTCATATGTATTTATTCATTATATTATTTCATTTACAGATCGCAGCACCTCAAGAACGTCTTTATTCCACATGGATGGGTGGCTCTATTTTAGCTTCGCTTGATACATTTAAGAAAATGTGGATATCTAAACGAGAATACGAAGAAGAAGGTACACGGGCCGTTCATAGAAAGACTTTTTAGCTTATTAATAGAGAGTTTATGTTTAAAGTTAATAAATATCGGCATATTTCGTTAGTAATAGCAACTAAAACCCTTTTGTAAAGTTATCATTAAAAAAATGCTTTGAAGAAAAACGCGCAAAGAACATAATAAAAAAGCTTACCTATCATAATGTTCAATATTCAAAAATAATGAAATCATTTGAAGTCGTATAGAAGGGCATTTGGAACTCAGTTTTCAAGTTTTTGTAAAGTCTTTATACTCAATGCAGTGCATTTGTAGGAAAAATTAAGCAGACAACGTATTGCAAAGGTGTGTTTTATGTACTTCATTTAAATTTGTACTAGAAGTATTTAATTTAAGATAAAAAGTCTAATAAAAATGCTATTTATTTAAACACATTTCGTTTTGTTGTTTGATGCCGTACTTCAGCCACTCCTATTGACATTATTATATTATATTATATTTTTGGACGAAATTTGATTTTAGTACGTATATGGACCCTACAAAGCCAAATATACAATTGGGGTCTATCAGTTAAAGGATACGCCTCACTCCCATATAATGAATTTGGGGACTTCAATTAAAAACAATTACCCTATCTATGCTTCTAGTGATGATATATGAATACAAATTGGTAGATGTATACATTGGGTCTATATTAGCATGCATTCCAAATATGGGAAGATTATTACCCAAAATTAAACAAAAATCATTGCTAGGTTCATATAGAAGATTCATCAATGAAATTTCACAGGAAGGTTGCGGGTACTAACATTAAACACCACAAAACAAATGGGCGTGTTATTTTTACGAAATTTTATATTAGTACATATATTGACCTTACAAAGCCATATACAAGAAATGGGGTCGATCAGATAAAGGCCAAGCCACGAATGAAAATATGTTTATATAATCCTGAAAGTATGTAATTTTTATAATATTCAATTTTTATCCTTTCATATTTAATTAGTGGAAATTTGATTTCATATTGAAACAAGCAAACAAATTCGCAAATTTAAATAATGTAAATTATTTAAATTTGATGTGCTCAAAAAGCACATTTAAAAGGATATGTATATGCAAATACAAAAACAAGAAATAATCAATGAAAACGAATGCCCTGTGGAGGCTTTCCATTTATCTTGCTATGAATGGAGTTGTGATTAGTCATATGCGATTTATATTTCATTTGAGAGGGACATATATATCTGTATGTGTATGTAACCAGTAAAATAATATATATTAGAAAGACTGACTATGTGTCTGCCGGAGAATTTAGTTTACGTTGGACTGTTAAATCGTTAAGTTGTGTGTCGGTTCCAGTTGCCATCGCAACTAAAAAACTACTTTATTGCGACTACTTGTAGTCGCTTCAGAGTTCGTGGCACAGTGGAGGCTTGTAGCACACAATTTAAAAGTAATTAAATTCAAGCCATAAAGCCTCCATTGTTGCACAAGCAATAGCGCGGAACAACATTGAATGAATCACAAAAAGCAAAAAGACAATTGCCAAAAGAGAAGAATTGAAAACCAGCATAACACGTCTTAAAAATACAGAAAGACTCGTGTGTATGTAGTATGTGGTTAATTCCAAATATATGAACACTGGAGAATAACTCATTATGGCTCAAATTTTTGCGAGCGGTAATAACCCATCTGGGAATGATACTGAGGCAAGTATATCAAACAGTTGCACTAGCAATTTTGAAATGATCACATCTAATACAATTTTAATTAATCCACGCAATATTAATCATAAGGGGAGTCATTGTTCTGTTTCTGGTACTTGTAAACCATTTAGTTCATTGTTAATGCACATTGTAACTTTTAGTATAATTTAAAATTCTATCGATTTTAAAGGAATATACAAAGATAAATTGTATGTAATTTTATTCTATATATAGTATATGAATAGGAAATGAGATGCAATTAGAAGTACTTGGCTCTGTTTGTTGTTAACGTATTTTCACTCAAATGAATAATTTCAAGCAATGAGTCCTAATAAATATTTAATGAGATTTTAATTTCCATCGCGAGAATCTGCTTCTTTTTAAAAAAGGATAAAATATAATGCATTTATAGAGTTCCTAGTGTATGTTAAACTTACTTCACTATTCAGTTATTAGGAAGCTATGTATGACACATCTTAATTGAAATAACAACAAGAACGGCCCATCATGTTCTTTGCATACGAAATTATGTTAGCTGAAGATTAGCAATATTGCTTAAATTAACTCTGGTTTCTTAATATCTTTTGGAAAAGGAAATTGTCTTGTTTTTTCAGTGCTCATTCTAAAAATCCTGCCGAGAGAACCGAATCCGTCCAATTCGAAAATATTTAAGCTACATATTTAAACTCCTTGGAAATTAAAAGATTTGGATATATTTATGGTGCATTTTGTGTTATGATCATAAATACAAGGGGATGTTAATAATTACATTTGAAACCCACAATTACATTTATTAATGTTAACATACGAATTTTATGAATTTATACATATTATTTATTGCCTCCTGCAGCGGGTATCTGTTTTGTCCCACGGAAGATAATAGAAACAAATAATGACAACTTCTGCTTTACACATAGAGAGCCCAAAAATAATAGAATCTGTATTATTCTTGTAAAGAGCCAGAAAAGCAACCAATACAAACAAAGAAACATGCATGTTACTAGAATATACAAAACATAAAAGTAATACAAGTTTTATTCGAGTGACAATTTTTCAGAGAAACGAATTGAAAGTGTACTAAATACATTGAACAAAATTTTAAAAAGCTCAGATATTCCGTCTCATTGTCGGAAACATTATCATAAGCCGTAAATTATCCAAGCAATATCTCTCACATGTACTCGTATATGCTTTAGAATACATAGTTATTCTATACTTTATTCGTAAGATTTCTACTATTTTCGTATAATTAATACAATAAAATTCACTTTATACTAACAAAGATAACATAAAATAGCATGGAACGTTACCATTTTTGAAAAGTGATGAACTCAAAGATAATTTTAAACAGATCAAAAACCATCAAATTAATATGAGCACTACACGCTCCCTTAGCCACATTTCGCACATATTTTTGTATTGATTTTATAATGAATTTGGTTTTTTTTTGCAGATGAAAGCTATAGATGCCAATCGATATGCAACCAAGAAGACAATTGCGCAGGGTATGCTAGATATTGCGCTGCTCACAGCAAATGCATCTCAATTAAAATATATTCTGCAAGTCGGCGAACAACATCAATTTTATAAATTGATGTTAATCTTAATTAGCCTGTCGATAGTGCTGCAGGTAATTATCCCCTTTAGATATAATGGGATACTAAAGTTGAGAATTGTCTATTGTCTTTAAACCCACAAGCAGATACTTTCTAGTATTTTGAGCCTGTCATTGAGTTTGTTGCGCGATTGTCGGATGCATAAGCCAGAATTTCACCAGTCAACGAATTTCATAAATCACGTTCGAACCTCGTTTGCATTCTTTACCACGATGATCAACTTGTTTATTTCGGCATTCGATTCACGTTTACCCCCACCTCAAGGAGATTTCTTAAATAATATTAACTAATATTTTTAAATATTTTATAACATGAGGAAATAAAAAAAATTTAAAATTAGTTCGGAAAGAATATTATATCCTATATGTGGGCCTATTAAATCATTTAATTTAATCACCAATATTCCAGCGGAAATAACGCATTTGTGCATAAAAATACAAGCCATACTACGCCAAACGATTATTTATTGCAAACTTGTTGGGTTTTAAAAAAGAGATAGAAAAATATAGTTTGTGCGCCCACTTATATTGTTCTTTTATTTACGTCTTAATGACATTTTTTCATCTTCCTCACACAGCTGTTAGTTGGAATTCTATTCGTGATCATCGGCAGTCTTAATATCAACCGTAAGAAGGATCAGACGGCAGCTATCATTGTTAACGACATTATTTTGGTTGTGATTTTTGTAATTTCCGTTATTAATGTGGTAATCTCTGGTTTCGGCATTGAATATTCATCACAGCCGCTTAGAATCTTAGATCAGCATACGAAGACACCGTAAAGTGGAAAAGCAAGAGAATATTTATTCATACACACTTAAGAGAATATTTATTCATACACATTACAAATTACTTAATAAACATAAATAAATTTATAAAACGATAACTATTTTTAGTATTTATAATATCTGTCTCTGATACTCTAAGTTTTTTTTTTTTTAACATGGCTTTTTTGCACAGATTTCGGTTGGAATTTTGTTGGTTGTACAATCCGTGGTCAGCATTCACACCTCAAAAATGCAGCGATCGATTGCAGATGCTCTTAATCATGTAATCGGTGGAATTATATTTCTGTCAGTGTTTTGCGATGTTATAAAAATGAATTTTGGACTTGATCCGGCAATTCCAGTAAAGAGTTCTGATGTTGAGACGCATAAGGTATAAAGTGGGAAGGATAATATTCGAAATGTTATAACATTGAATAAATTTAATAAACAGCATGATTAAATGGTGTGATTTTCATTTTTAGAGAGAACCAACCATTATATTACCTACTGAGCCTCAGACCTTAAAATTTACAAATGCTTTTGCCATTTCTTCTATAAATTACCAAACATGAACCAAATTTTGAATAGCTATTAACCTCCTAGAATACACTCCGCAATGCAATTATTCGAATGTAGTTGTGATCAATTTGTTAAATTGGGTGGCATATAACATAGTTGAAAGGCATATAAAAGATGTTAATTTAAGAATAGTTAATACATTTTCTGAAGAAACTTGAAAATTTAGTTAGTTCACAGAGAAATTATTGCTTAGTTTCAATTGTGCACAAAATTTTTCTTGTCGACAGCCTAAATCTGCCACTAATAATATTCTTAGGACAAGTTTGTTATTATATTAATAATAATAAAAAATTTTTAAATTTTTAAAAAATCGCAACTTCTGCAAATGTTTTTATCCAAAGATGGCGTTGCAACTGCATTCCAAAACACAACCAGAATTTTGAAACACAACCAACTTCATTTAATAATTCTAACCTAAAAATGTACTAAAAGTAAAGAGAAAGGAAACTAATTAAACTTTGTTAATAAAAAGTATAAAATAAGAATAAAGATACTCCGTTCATTTAGGATTAGTTTAATTACAAAATTCATATCAATCAATGAAATCGATAAAAACGTCCAATAAAAGCAGCAGATACAACAACATTAAAATACCTTTAAACTCAGCACAACAGCAATGAACGTAAAGAAGAAAAAGACGTAAAGAAAATACAAAATTCCAAGAAAACGAAAAAATATACAAAACGCATTTATGTACTTATATTTTATGTTTATTGTGTTTAGTTAGAAAGTATGAAAATATTTTTAAGCAGTCAAAAAGGAGTTGACTCGGTTTTGACGACCTTGCTGAACTTCGCTGGCGTCTTTCGGTGTCCTGACGCTCTAACCTAACTATGTATTTACTGTGTAGTTTTCGCCACCAACCTTTGTGAAAATGCTGGTGCGCGTTGAATATTTTATTCGTTCGATTGTTTACTTTTAGTAAGTTACAGCGCGAAAAATGATATAAAAGATTCTTGTGCTTTTGTTCGAATGCCTGAGGGGCGGACGGTGAGTTCGGTCCAGTGTGTCTCGTTACACTTTTTTCTCTGTTGACAATTTTATTTGTTGAATTTTCAATATATGTGCAATTATTGTTAATATTTTTTGTTGAGCATCGAAATCAAAATGAAAAATTCCTCGTTATTGCTTCCTGCCAAAACAACAAATATTTCACACCCGTCCACACCCACCTCGTCCTGTTCGTCATTGCTTGTAAGCTGGAAGTCTCACTTGATTGCTTCTACGATAATAGAACGAAATGTTAAAAAGAAATGTTTAAAGGTATTTACAATATTTTTTCTTGAGACTCTAAAAACAGCTCTAAACCCTCTTAAAAAATTTTTTTTTATTATATATTTTTAATCATTATATTTGCAACTGATTAACTATAATATAGGTTGTATTGAGCTTTGATTGACTAATAAATATTATTTACCCTGGAGAGTACCACAAACAATTTTATAGGTGTTATTAGTCCAATACAAATATAATAAACATATAAAAATGCACAAATAAAGTAATATAATAAAAATATTTCGAATACATTTAGTATATTATTAACTAAATGTATTCCAAATCATTTTAATTATGTTAAGATGCAATTGTGCAATAGGTGTAAGAACCTAATGACTTAAATAAATAAATTTGAATTTGTAATTTTTTAATTTTACTGTAATAAAATTATTTAGCTTATATAGAGCCTGTGTATAGAATGGACATTTAGTCTTGAAAGTGGTGTACATAAAAAGCAGGCCCATTGTTTGAGACGGTTTTATGAGAATGTGAATTTCGCAACTACTAACGTTATATAAAGTATTGCCTACTTTAAGGTTGCAGTTCTTCCTTCATTGAGACGACACGATCATTTGTAAGGTTTTATAAAATTATGCCATTGCTATTATAAATTTTCTCATAAATCGTTAATGTACATCATATATATTTATATGCATCATTATCGTTTAGAAACTATCCGTGGTTAATACAATTTTACTTTTAAAAAATCATTATTTAACGAGCTCTGTTTTGTTACTTTTGCAATTTATCAGACTGTTGCAAAAAAAAATTGATGGACAATATATAAGTTGTGGTTCTATTACACTGGTTAACACTATTTTTTGTATTGCACTGTCATCTTCGACATTTAACGAATCTATTCAAAATTAAAAATTTGTAAATTTTATGAAGTAGAAATGTGTTGTTGAAATTTATGTTTCTTGCATATTTTTAGGAGCTCTGAATAATTGTTTTTAATCCGGTGGATAGTGTAGATTATTATTTTCATACTGGTACCGAATTATTTTTAAATTCTACCTAATAAGCATTATATTTTTGAGATATATACAATCGTTTTTTGCCATTCTGTTAGCAAAACTGATACAGAAGGTATTTAATCAAAATAAGAATAATATCAATTTCTTCTGCAAGAAGAACGAACGTTTAATTTTCTTGGCATTGTGCGTTCTGCTTGCTTATATTTTTAATTTTTTTCGAATATAAATATAATATATATATTATAAATTCCCGTTTCTAATAATTTATTTATTTTTTTATTTTTTTTTTTAAGCAATTCATATTTTATGTAACAACTCATATGGAGACTAACAATAAGTAAATATATCTTAAAACTAGACAACAATGTATCACTGCTCCTTACCACTGTGTGGAGAAGATATTAGTGAACACTTATTATTTAAAAAAATCAATAAAAATAAAAGTAATTAGAGAAATTAGTATAGATGGCTTATTTAATAGTTTACAATGGTGATAAGTCTGCTTTCTTCAAGCGGGTCGTGGGATTGTTTCTAGTAAATTCCTAGCTAGTATATTGGGGTGGTTCGATAATTTTAGTTGGTACTTCTTTTTGACATCTGAATGCCTCTAACCTATTAGGGGCACACCTAGATCTCGGTGAATGCTTAGGTTTTTCATAAACCACGGTGCACCAGTAATCGTGCGTAGTATTTTAGACTGGGTCCTTTGCAACAGTTCGGTGTTTGATGTTTTTGCTCCTCCCCACAGCTGAATTTCATATGTCCAGTTGGGTACTATTATGGCTTTGTATAAGAGTACTTTGTAGTTAAGGCTTAGTTTTGAGTTTGAAATTAAAAGCCAGTTAAGACTTGCAGCTTTTAGTTTGATGTGCGCTCTTTTCTTTTCTATGTGAGTTCTCCAGGTAAGGCGTCTGTCGAGGTGAATGCCTAAATCTTTCACTTCTGTCTCCTGTGGGATAGTTTTGTTGTTGAGTATGATTGGAGGACACGTGTGTTTGTTGAGTGTAAATGTTATATGTGTGCTTCTTTGTTCATTTACTGCGATGAGCCAGTTCAAAGGCCAATTTTCACCACGTGTAAATGTTCGTTGAGATCACGCGATGCTATTTGACGGTGCTTGTGGCAAGATAGAATCGCAGTGTCATCGGCAAAAGTTGATTTGAGCAGATATTTGTTTGTTGGTAAATCTGAGGTGTACAGTGTGTACAGTATCGGTCCAAGAACACTTCCTTGAGGTACTCCAGCCAATATATCCATTTCTGGTGAAAGGCAATTTTCACATTTGACTTGAAATCGCCTACCCTTTAAGTATGATTCCAGGATACTATGGATATTTGAAGGCAGAAGTTTTCTTATTTTGTAGACGAGGCCCTCGTGCCACACTTTGTCAAAGGCTTGTGCGACATCAAGGAACACTGCAGAGCAGTATTGTTTCTCCTCGAACGCCTTTCTGATTTGGGACACTAGTCGGTGTACTTGTTCAATAGTGCCATGCTTTTTTCGAAAGCCAAACTGGTGGTTAGGTATTACTTTATTCTGTACCAGATATGGGGTTAATTTTGATTAGCAATAATTTCTCGAATAGTTTCGAGACGACGGATAACAGGCTTATTGGTCTGTATGACGAGACTTGCGTTGGAGTTTCTAATAAACATTATGATTATGAATTTAGCATATCGATTATTAAGATTAAATCTGTTTGGATATTATGAGAAGCCTGATAAAATGCAAATGGTTCTAGGCGCCAACATTATGAAGAAAAGTGGAAAATAGCTTCTTTCTCGTGTTGAACGGACAAAAATTAGGAGTAAATTTGCAAAGTTTCACGGAATGGGAATAAAATTGCTTCCACATCTTCAGATTTACCCATTTGACTATATCTGGACTTGAAGAAATGGCTCGACGTAGAGATTTTACACCAATGATTATCTGATACAAGTATTTGTTTTGCGGTCGTATAAGCAACAATTAATTTATTTGCTAAGGTTTGAGAGCATGATTAAAATAATTATTTTTAATTATTAGTATTTTACACCCAAGACTATGTCGTGAATATTTCCATAAGTTTTCGACTGTTTATGTATATATTGAAATCGCATTTCATATCATTATTTCCGAATGATCAAATATGTAAGAAAATCCCTTTACTTCAAGCATGATATAACACGCCTAATCGTCATTTTGTTTCATACTTAATTAATTTTACAAAACACCTCTATTATTTTTTTGTTTTTTATTAAATATATTCTATTAAGTAATATAAGCAAATTTAATCGATCCATTATTACTTTTATGAAATTTAAAGCTTTTCAAACGAAAAGTCAGCCGACGAATTCCTTTTAGGGCTGTTGATGACGCCTCCAAATGCAGATAATCGTTAACAGTCGCCGACTATGCTAAAAGTGTTTTGAATGACAAACATGCTTCTATTAGTAGGTCATACTTCATCCAAAACTCCAATTCAAATAGCTGTAGAGTTGATTTGAGCTCTTGCCCTTCATATCATTTGCATCTTCAGGGGAGTTGGAGATTTTGAAGCTTCAAACTCATGAATTGCTATAAAACAAAGAAATATATTTTGGTACTACGGGTATATATATATATATTTTGGTAAGGCGGGGAACTACGCCTGAAATATGATAGCTGTTTTCCCATTGCAATTGCTTTTCGGTAATTTGGTCCTACAATTCCTCCAACACTACCTTCTTCCATTTTGGACCCATCAGTATACCATAGCTGTAAGTAGCCTGTTTTAGGAATATTTCATTGTTTCTTCACCACTGAAGACAAGATGGAAGAATCTTTGCGTGCGCCGTTATGTTGCCTTCTTTTAGATGGGCCAGATTAGGTAGCAGTTGGACCGCGCTGGCTGCAGTCCTCTTAGCCACAAGTAGAGAAGTAAGTCCAGTGATCATTCTTAAAGCTGCTGTGGGCCACGGTCTCATTGCCCCCGTTACACTCAAAAAGGCTATTCGGTAAATCTTGTTGAGGATCATCTGAGCCTTTGTTTGATTTACCTTACCACCATACCAAAGAGGCATAGTTGATCATTGGTACTATTATTGTTTTATACGACCACGCCATAGAAATAGGTTGCTATTAAGGTTTTGCTATTTACATATGTATGATAAATGGTTTTTCCAAGTTAGAGTTTTGTCTAGGATTACTCTTAGATATTTAATTTCATTGGATATTCTTAAGTTTGTGGCCCCTAACCTTAAGGTCCCCAGAATCAGTTTCCTTCTTCTGGTGAAGGGTACCACGTTTGTCTTATTCAGATTTATCGATAGTTCTTTCTCCTGACACCAGTTTTGCGTGATGTCAAGAGCTAGTTGCATGCGATCGGTTATGGTAGAGTCAAACTTGCCTCTAAACATAATCCGCAAAGCCCTGAACTTCGTATCCGAGGACATCGAGAGATTGTAAGAGTTCGTCAATAACTAATAACCATAGGAGCGGCGATAGGACGCCTCCCTGGGGGCAACCTTTGGTTGACCAAAAACCTTTCTGTCCCTTTTTCAAAGATTACTGTTCTGTTTTTCAACATATTGAGAACCCATGTTATTACTAGTGTTTGTATTATTTTCCCCACTCATCCCTTCCTCAATTGATCTGAAAGTAACATACACAAAAGCCCCCGTATTGTCAACCAATGTAAAAAGGACAATTACTTTACCTTTCAATGCCTTTTCGATTTTACTCGTTAGGCTATGTATGGCTGTCTCAGTCGATTTGCCTGATTGGTAAGAATATTGTTCAATATGAAGAGGCGAAGCTTTAAGGTAAGCTTCCCTGATATATTAATCCACAATTTTTTCCATAACTTTAAGCAGGAATGAAGTTAGGCTAACAGGCGAAAGGCTTTTGGCGTGTGATTCGCCTCTTTGCCTGCTTGCGGTATGAAAGCTACCCCAGCCTTCGTCCAAGGTTTAGGCACTACATCTAATTCCAGGCTTATCCTGAATATTTTTGTTAACACAAGTGCCAAACATCAACACCTTGCCGAAGTAGGTATATTATCAACACCGGGAGATTTATATTTATTATGGTTCACAACTTGAAAAAGTTGAGTTGTAAGCGATAAACTCAACCACACTTTTTTTAAGCATTAGAATTCACAATTTATTTGAGTTGTGTTATTTATGTTATATAGCGACATAAAAATGAAAATTGTTAAAAAATTATGTAGAAATAAGTGCTGAAGTATTATTTTATGAAGCAGTGGAGGAAAAATGTGCAAATATGTCCAATCCTTTGGAATTGCCAAACGTTAAGTAAGTAATTTGGGAGATAGAATAGATATAAAATTTAAATTCAATTTGTTTTCAGGTTTTTTAGTTATTTTCGGGAAAATAAGGAAGGAGGTGTTTCTTAATTTACTTAGCGAGATGCAAGATCTTAAAACTAATTAATCAAAAACTTTCTTCATTTTATTAAAATGGATTAATCAAAAACAAGTCTTCACACACACACATTTACTTAGAACTAATTAATAAAAAAAACCTTTTCTCAATCCTCTTCATTTGTGGTTTATTTGTGAATTTCATATAAAACACTTCCAATTAAATAATTTTGTACACATATACTCGTATTAAGTATACTAACAAAGATTTCTCCATATTTAACACTTTACCACACGCAGGCAAAAATACAACTGGTAAATCGCAGTTGTTTGATTTTGACAGTTCACACAACACAACTTTGCCAGCGTTGTGAACCATAATACCAATTTCACAACGACAGCTTAACTTTAAAACATAATAGGACATTAAATGGTCTAAAAGTGGACATAGCCCATTTAGATTTGTTGATGGTAAAGATTCTACGATCCAGTGAGAGTTCAATCCGTGTAGACATCAAGAACCGAGTATCCTCGGTGGTTTCACTGTCCTCTCCACAAGTGGTACAGCCTGGAAAAAGTGTGTCCAGCATTAGCTGTCCCGTTTCAAGCTCCCCGTAAAATTTCCATCAGCCTTCTTGAGTGTAGAAAGGCCATGCAAGTGATCTTTATTGAGCGATTTCTGGAGTCGAGTAGCTGCTGGGAGCGTATATATATATACGAGGTGTGATCAAAAAATAACCGTTATTTTCATCTTTTCGTGAGTTACGTATGTTCGATGTTCGCATTTTTTTTTTTATGTTGGTACACATGTCTGTTATATATGTTGGCAATACCAACCATTTTGGATTGTCAGTTTGTTTTTGACAGATAAAATGGTTAGTCGTGTTTTGGTGTGCTCTTCGATTTTGTACTATTCGAAAAAAATGGATCAAAGAAACTGTATTCAGTTTTGTGTAAAAAATGAATTTAAATGCGCAAGGACATTTTAAATGTTGACTGTGGCCTTTGGCGAGTCTACTATGAGCAGAACACAAGTTCAATTGTGGTATACCCGGTTTAAAGAAGGCCGAGAAGATGTCAATGACGATGCTCGTCCTGGTCGCCCGAGCACGTCAACAACCGATGAAAACATTGACGCAGTGAAGAAAATGATTTTGGATAATAGTCGAATCACTATCAGAGAGGTTGCTGATGATGTTGGCATATCGTTCGGCTCATGCCAAGCAATTTTTACGGATGTTTTAGGCATGAAACGTGCGGCAGCGAAGATTGTTCCAAAATTGCTAAATTTTGAGCAAAAACAACGTCGCATGGACATCGCTCAGGAGCTGTTTTTGGCCAAACAAAACCGTTATCATGCCTCAACCACCGTGTTCACCGGACTTGGCCCCAGACTTTTTCCTCTTTCCAAAACTGAAGACACCGATGAAAGGAAAGCGTTTTGCTACGATTGAGGAGATAAAAGAAAAATAGAAACAGGAGCTGTTGGCGATACCAAAAAAAGCGTTTCAGTAGTGTTTCGAGGATTGAAAAAAACTCTGGTATAAGTGTATTATATCTGAGGGGAATTACTTTCAAGGGGACAAGATAGTTGTTGATGAATAAATAAATACTTTATATTTTGATCACACAATAACGGTTATTTTTTGATCACACCTCGTACATAGAATGTATGCGTTATATATATATATATATATATATATATATATATATATATACGAGGTGTGATCAAAAAATAAAGTATTTATTTATTCATCAGCAACTATCTTGTCCCCTTCAGAGTAATTCCCCTCAGATATAATACACTTATGCTAGCGTTTTTTCCAATTCTCGAAACACTTCTGAAACGCTTTTTTTGGTATCGCCAGCAGCTCCTGTTTCGACTTTTCTTTTATCTCCTCAATCGTAGCAAAACGCTTTCCTTTCATCGGTGTCTTCAGTTTTGGAAAGAGGAAAAAGTCAGCGGGGGCCAAGTCCGGTGAACACGGTGGTTGAGGCATGATAACGGTTTTGTTTTTGGCCAAAAAATTACGCACAAGCATCGATGTGTGTGTGAGCTGGTGCGTTATCATGGTGCAAAATCCATGATTGGCTTTTCCACAATTTTGGGCGTTTCTGACGAATTGCTTCTCGCAAACGGCGCATAACGTCAAGATAGTATTCCTTGTTGACCGTACGACCTTGTGGCAAGAATTCATGATGCACCACGCCATTGCAATAAAAAAAAACTGTCAGCAAAACCTTTACGTTCGACCGAACTTGACGTGCTTTTTTCGGTCTTGGCTCATCTGGACGTTTCCATTGGGATGATTGGGTTTTGGTTTCAATGTCATAGCCATACACCCACGATTCGTCACCAGTTATGATCTTTTTGAGGAAATCTGGATCGTCGTTGACGATGTCCAACAGCTCCTGAGCGATGTCCATGGACGTTGTTTTTGCTCAAAATTTAGCAATATTGGAACAATCTTCGCTGCGGCACGTTTCATGCTTAAAACATCCGCAAAAATTGCTTGGCATGAGCCGAACGATATGCCAACATCATCAGCAACCTCTCTGATAGTGATTCGACGATTATCCAAAATCATTTTCTTCACTGCGTCAATGTTTTCATCGGTTGTTGACTTGCTCGGGCGACCAGGACGAGCATCGTCATTGACATCTTCTCGGCCTTCCTTAAACCGGTTATACCACAATTGAACTTGTGTTCTGCTCATAGTAGACTCGCCAAAGGCCACAGTCAACATTTAAAATGTCCTTGCGCATTTAATTTCATTTTTTACACAAAACTGAATACAGTTTCTTTGATCCATTTTTTCGAATAGTACAAAATCGAAGAGCACACCAAAACACGACTAACCTTTTTATCTGTCAAAAACAAACTGACAATCCAAAATGGTTGGTATTGCCAACATATATAACAGACATGTGTACCAACATAAAAAAAAAATCCGAACATCGAACATACGTAACTCACGAAAATAACGGTTATTTTTTGATCACACCTCGTACACTTAGCAGAAGAAGTCTACGTACAACATATGAAAATAACAAATTGAAGCTATTTATTCAATTTCGGGATGATTTTTTTTAATTTTGTTGATGCAGTATCATAGTCTTTTATGTTTACTATATATTTGCAAAAAAAAATTTGTCAAAAACAACAAACAAAAAATAACTGAACTTAAATCCAAAAAGAGCGAAATTCAATGCAGAAAAAGTCTACGTACAAAAAGCATAAATGTACTTATTGAGACAAATAAACACAATTATTCCAAAATATCAAGGCTGTTACTTCAGCAGTGGTATTTTTATTTCTAAATACTTCGAAATTTTAAGAAAAAAATCAATTTGAAATATTTTTTTTGTGATAAAACCTAAATGAAAGGAAATCAACGTTAGTGAACGAAAGATCATGATGCATCTTTGGCAAAAAGGAAAAATATACCTTGAAATTTTCGCAATTCCAGATCGAGCACGTTCTTCTATACAAATAGTTATTAATAACTTGAAAAAGACGGGTAAATTAACCTCAAAACCACACTCTGGTCGTCCATCACTATTAAGTACCAGGGGAACCCAGGGTCTTATAGGGCAAGTAAAAGTCAATCCACGACTAACGGCAGCAGAACTGGCAAAGTTGAGGAGAAGCACATACAAAAATTATGTGCCGATATTTTGCCAAAAATTTAAAAAAATCACCACTAACATGGCCGTATCGCTCGCAAAAGATCATATGTTTCAATAGTTAATAGACTAAAACGACAAGAATTTGCCCAAAATATTTAAATGAAGGTGAAAACTTCTGGAAGCAGTTAATGTTTTCTGACGAAAACAAATTTTGCATTTTTGGCTTTAAAGGACCTAATATAGTCTGGCGAAGACCCGCTGCAGCCTTCCAAAAAAATCACAGTTAAACCACAGACAACGTAGTCATATAGATTTCCAAATGCTTTGAAAATAAGTGTTCCAAAATTTGTCGACTAATGTTAGCTTTTGTCGACTTATCGCACAAACACATATGAGCGCCAGAGAAGAAGAGAAACGTGAGAGCAAAGAACATACAAGAATAGACAGTTAATTTGAATGGATCTGTGCGAGCTCTGCTACTGAGAGGAGTTTTTAAAATTGATGTATGTAGTGGTAAAAATACAGTGCACCCCCCTTAACTCTAACTTTCGTCATTCCTCAATTCACTTAACTTCTCAAAATAACTGAAAACATACAATTTCTTTGATAATTTCTCATTATCAATGAACCCTCATCAAGATCCACAAGTCGAAATATTCCAGTTACGTTTAAGTAAAAAAATTAATTCGACAAAATAAAAAATTGTTTTCTACATTATTAAAGAAAGAAACACTACCTCTGTTTAATTAAAAGCATAAAGCCGCTAGGTGCATTTTTGACCTATTTTGAAGATTTTTCTGAGACTATTGAAACTGTTGTTATTTGTGAGAATACTGTAGAAACGTTGAATTCTCTTTTGACCGTCAATTTCTTAATTTTTGTCTCCTGTTCCAAATTCTAATATTTTTACTGTCCCCTGTGCACTTTCATGGCCATTCATATTTAGCCACGCTTGGGGTACTACTGGGGCAGTCGAACCCCATTTTAATATAAATGAATTTTTATTAATTATTTTAGTTATTAGTAGTATAACATTATGTCAAAAAACCAAATAATTATTATTCTACATCTTATGATTACTGTGGTGCGTTTACAGTGAACAGAAGTGTAAATGGAAAGCAATTGGATCAGATTTTACATTAAGAATAGTTATAATTTATGAAAAGAACTTGTTAACATTTGAGTTTTCAATTCCAAATGAAAAAATACAATATTTTTTGATTTATTATTTTATTTTCTTTTTAGAAGTTTCGCAGTTCTTTCTAAAATACAAATGAAGTGACCCCCTAAAAGTTTAATTTAAACGTAGCCCTGATTTTTTCTGATTTTTTTCTCCGAATATTCGCTATTTTAGACAACATCCCAGCAGTGAAACCAACTAGTTAAAGTAATAGTAAAACTCAGATTATATGTAAAATTCATATATACATAATATAATAATGTGTACTCGACATGTAAAATACTAGTAAAACTCATAATTATATGTAAAATTCAAATATATATGTATGTACATAATATAATAATGTGTACTTGACATTAATTCAGCATGTTAATTCATTGTGTCGCATTTCTACTTTTCTTTGCGAACACTTGCGGATATTTTAAAACACGCGTTAACTTGAAGATTTATCTCTAAATTGAGGAATTAAAAAAGTTAATGAAATTATAAAAATAACTGTTTTTCTTCAAATTCCAATGTTTGTCTTTACTTCCTTTTTAATTAAATTGACAAGAAAGGAAAAATTTAGTATACACGGCAATGAAGTGCCGCAAAAGTCTGGTTAACTTATAAATAAGTTTTGAACTAGTAAATTAACCACTTGATTTTTTGCTATTAAATTTAGTAGTACATTTTGAAGACTGCCTATAATTTTCACTACAGGGATATGGAATATTTTTACAACAAACAATAAATTCACATACACTATACGTGTGACCAAAAAAAATGGTCGGAACGGTAAATAAATTTGGAGGGAATTGAATGTCTTTTCTTTGGCTTCTTTGGTGAGAGTGTGCAAAATACACACCAATATGGTAAATCAAGAGAGCAAAAACTTTGAACTCTGGCAAAAGCTTTGCAGCCATCACCCGATGTTCGTTTTTCACTTCGGTACGCTAAATGTACATGAAGACTTTCGAACAAGCAAGCACGACAAAATTGTGTGTTTGAGCTTTTTCCGATCGTATTAAAAATTTAAAACAGTGAAAAATACGAGGAGTTTGAATAGCATCAATTCTCATTTTTATACTCACAACTATTTTGACCGTAAGCATAGAACCCAATAGGAAATTTCATGCCATTGATTTTTATTTGGCTCGAAATTGATTTTTGATTTTTAAATTTTTTTTTACTTCTTATTGGTTCCTAGATGTCAACAAAACGGAGAAGGTGTTCTATTAAGTTATGCAAAAGCTCTCCGTCTGAAAAAATAAGGTTTATCAAATTCCCTCCCAAAGGTTCGGATAAATATAATTTGTGGGTTTCGAAATGCTACGAGTCTTCTGAAAAAATTTCAAATACCAAGGTACCATATATATGCCAAAAGCACTTTCAGAAGAAATTTTTCGGAAAGAGGAAAATTTTCCCAGAAGCGATTCCTTCTTTGTTGTTATTCACAGAGGATCAAAATGAAGAAGGAAATGGCAATCTTATAGATAAAATTGATGATGGAGAACAAGATTTCAATGAAGTTCCGGCCGCAGTTTGTAGGACATGTAATAAGCATAAGAAAAACGTATCTTATTACATATCTGAATTGGCAAAATTGAAAATTGTTTACAAAGAACTTCCAAAGAAAGTTAGGTTTTTGGAAACAAATAATGCGATAAATCTGAAAGCAATACAAAGACTGAGAAAAATTAGAACAAACAAATTTAAAAATGACTATAAAATAAATAATAATGATTGCAATATTATGAAATATCCGGACTATGTATCTGAAAATACAAAAACATTTTGTACAATGCTTCTAAAGAAAAATAACGCAAATTATACGCATGAAGAAAAATCACTTTCACAAATTTTATATTTTAAGTCTACGTCATTTTACATATTTCTTCGAGAAAAGCTTGACTTTCATTTGCCATGTCCAAGTTTATTGTACAATTGGATGCCAGTAACTAATTTGACACCTGGCATACAGGAAAATGTTCTCAAACAAATATAAATTCCAGTTTCAGGATTCAGTAAGAAGCTAAAGGAGGTAATTATAATGTTCGATGAAATGAGCATTAAAAGAGATTTGACCTACAACAGTAAGCATGACAAAATAGATGGTTTTATTGATTATGGGGTCGGTAAAAACTGTCGGCGACCTGGCATTGCTAAGTCTGTATGCGTATTTATGATAAGGAGTTTATGTGGGCAGTGGAAACAAATAGTGAGTTTTTCCGTATCTCAGAAAGTTTTACCAGTAAAATACATCCAAAACATTGCTTTGCGCCACAATTGATGCGTGTGTAAAGCTAGGTCTGTCTGTTCATGCTATTGTGTGCGACCAATCAACAACCAATCAATCCTTATACAAGAAATTGGATATAACACCTGCAAAACCATTTTTTTATTATAAAGAAACACAAATTTACTGCATTTTTGATGTTCCACATTTATTAAAGTCTATAAGAAACAATCTTATGAAATATAAACTACAGATTCCAAATGAGGGTTATGCTAATTGGGAAATCATAAAGGAACTTCACTCAATGGACAGTTTGTGAAGACCTAAATTTTGTAACAATTTTAGGTCACACAAAATACCGCCCTCACCATATACCAACACCATGCGAGCACATGTAGCCAAACCACGCCACACGTGGTTATGCTCGAACATGACACAACGCCGAAATACGGGAATTCCGTATGCGCGAACACGACACAGTGCCGAAATACGGGACTTGTCGATGCTCGCATAAAAAACGACAACAGCGGACGAGCACGAGCTCTTGCGATTTCAACAGCGGCGGCGACAACAGCGGACGAGCAGGCGCTCTATTGCGATAACCAACAGCGGCAGCGACAACAGCGGACAACCATGGAGTAAGTGGGTATAGTATTCGCGGACAGTGGCGGCCACGGCAGACAGTTCTAGACTTTTGAGACTTCTTACGTGATTGGTGGTGTGAGGTTTTAACCGACATCACTACCACGTAAGAGAGTGCTCCACCCTAGACGAAGTAAACGCGAGGTTTTAACCGGCGTTTCACTTCAAAGCAGCTATTGCTTCAAGTTGGACTTTTGAGACTTCCTACGTGATTAGTGGTGTGAGGTTTTAACCGACATCACTACCACGTAAGAGAGTGCTCCACCCTAGACGAAGTAAACGCGAGGTTTTAACCGGCGTTTCACTTCAAAGCAGCTATTGCTTCAAGTTAGACTTTTGAGACTTCTTACGTGATTGGTGGTGTGAGGTTTTAACCGACATCACTACCACGTAAGAGAGTGCTCCCCCCTAGACGAAGTAAACGCGAGGTTTTAACCGGCGTTGAATTTCAAAGCAGCTATTGCTTCTACGTCTGCCACTACCCCACTTCACTGCAATTAGACGAAGCGGAGAGAATACAGGATTTAGTTCTAATTAGTCTAAGATGAAGTAATTTACTGAATAATAAAATAAAGTAAACAAACTCCATCAAACGTTGTGTTAAGGTCAAGAAAATAAATATTGTACAGGACTCTGGGAAGACTGAGCGTACCCCAGCTAGAGATTCCTTACATGGCGCCCGAGCAGGGACCTTAACACAACGAAACGATATGAAGCCGAAGTCAGGGTGGATCTATACCCTACGCAAAGACCAGCTAGAACAATACGCGGTAGAATTTAAACTTAACGATACTGGAAGTTTGGACGAACTGCGAAAAAGGTTCGCAGCTTTCATAGTTGATAGCACCACTAACTCGGAATTCCGCAAACGACTGGAGGAATTGGAAATAAAGCACACGCAAGAGACAGCAAGCTCCACATTACCAAAAACATCGAAGTCAACGTTAACACAACCATCTCACGTCCACGTAGAGGAAATGGAACGACACCAGGAACAACCATCTGGCGGCGCAGATAACATGAACGCCTTTTTGTCAACTCAGTGTGTTACCGTCATTGAACAAGTTCGTAAGTGGCCAGTAAAATACGACGGCGATAAGGATCCGTTGGGATTTATAGAGCGCGTAAAGGAACTGGCAGACATGTATGGTCTCAACCGGGACTTACTCCCTCGCACAATGCCACAGCTTCTCACAGACAAGGCATTAACATGGCACCGGAACAACAAAAAGCTGTGGGTCACATTTGAAGCATTCGAACGAGACTTTCTGAAATTTTTCCTCCCCAGCCGATATTTTGAAGATCTAGACGATGAGATCCGAAAACGGGTGGAAAAGCCAAGAGAGGCCTTTAAGGATTATACCATCGCCCTGCAAAATCTGATGGGACGTGCGCAGTATAACGAAGACCGACAGAACGAACGTATCTTCCGCAATAGTTTGCCCGACTACCGCCTATACATACGGCGTGACGATTTCTCCTCGCTGGACGAACTGATCACTCGTGCGCAAGAATACGAAAGTATAAGAGCGGATCAGGAAACACTGCGTGAAGCACCACAACGCAGCCGACAACAACCACCACGTGAGCAGCTACCACGATGCCAACCGGAACCTCGACGCGATCGAGCACAAACAATGGGCATCAAAATAAGTCACAAAACAGCATGTCGACGCTGCGGTCAAGAAGGACACATCCAACGCAATTGTCGGAACCCACCGGTACTGTTCTGCTGGGAGTGCGGCCAGACGAATATCCGAACAATTGAGTGCTGTCAACAGCAAGCGGGAAACGAGCAAGGACCCCCTCAGAACCGGGGACGAGTGGGGCCGTCAAATCGCAACCCGTTCCGCCAACAGTAAAGTTGTTACGTTGCGAGCGTAACCATATCTTCGCCACAGTTACGGTGGACGGAGAACAAATAAATGCGACGATAGACACCGGGGCTACAAAGAGCTTCATCAATGGAAATTTTGCCAAACAACATCGAAGTCCGAACAACGTAGTCGCAGTAAACGTGAGGGCACAACTAGCAAACGGCGGTGAATGCACAAGCAAGGAAGCCCTTATGCTGGACGTGCGAATAGGTGATAAATATTGCCGAATGCCATTTCTCATCTTCCCACGTGCATCTGGACAAGTTATTTTAGGGTTAGATTTCTTGTACACCATGGAAGCTACACTTTCTCTCGGAGGGAGCTCCGTTGAATTGAGAGCCGACAGGAGAAACTCACGAAACAACCCCAAACAGTTGACAGTGCGTAACAGGAATCCTAGGAAGTAACAGCAGAGGTCACCACAGAAACAACAAGGACAGCAATCACTAATACAACAACAGTTGACAATAGCAAACGACAATCAACTTAGCGAGCGGCAAGAAATTGAAGGTTTCCTGAGAAAAGAACTGGCACCATTTAATGACTTGAACGGCGTCTCAAACATCACCTCGCATAAAATCGTGATGAGTGATACCCGGCCCATAAAGCAACGCTACTTCCCACGGAACCCAGCGATGCAGGAAGTCATTAACCAAGAGATTGATGAGCTGCTAGAGAAGGGTTGTATAGAACCTTCACACAGCCCTCACAGTGCTCCGATCGTGCTGGTTCGAAAGAAAGACAATGGAGGCTCTGTGTCGATTACCGGCAACTCAATGCAAAATCGATACCGGATGCCTATCCGTTACCCAGAATCCATCATATTTTGGACAGACTCCGAGATGCGAAATACATAAGCACGCTTGATCTCAAGAATGGGTATTGGCAAATACCAATGGATGCGACGAGTAAACAGTATACGGCTTTTACTGTACCAGGGCTAGGTTTATTCCAATGGCGAGTCATGCCGTTTGGCCTACATTCTGCGCCCGCCACGTTTCAACGCGCACTGGATGGGGTGATCGGGCCAGAATTAGAACCTTATGCCTTCGCCTACCTCGATGACATAATCGTGACTGGAAACTCACTCCAGGACCACATGAAGAATTTGGGTGAAGTATTCCGAAGATTACGTGAGGCAAATCTAAAGCTCAATATCGAGAAATGTGATTTCTTTAAAAAAGAAATCAAATACTTGGGTCACCTTGTCAGCGATCAAGGAATACATACGGACCCAGACAAGGTGTCAGCTATACGGGAACTACGACCTCCTACCACCTTACGGGAATTACGCCGTGTACTAGGAGTAGCGTCTTGGTACCGTAGGTTTGTGCCAGACTTCGCAGGTATTTCTCAACCACTTACGACACTCCTTAAAAAGGGGAAACATTGGAAATGGACAGACGAGCAAAAGAGTGCTTTCGAGGAACTGAAAACACGATTGACCAAAGCGCCTGTACTGGCGTGTCCAGATTTTTCAAGGAAATTCACCCTCCAAACAGATGCTAGCGATTATGGATTAGGAGCAGTACTCACGCAGGAGTTCGAAGGCTCGGAACGAGTAATCGCATACGCTAGCCGACACTTAAATCGGGCCGAAATGAACTACACTCCCACCGAAAAGGAATGTTTGGCAATTGTGTGGGGAATCCGCAAGATGAGGCCATATCTTGAAGGCTATCGCTTCACAATCATCACCGACCATTTATCACTAAAATGGCTGAACTCGATTGAGAGCCCCTCAGGAAGAATCGCCAGATGGGCCCTAGAGCTCCAACAATTTACATTTGACATCCAGTACAGGAAGGGCAAACTGAATGTCGTAGCCGATGCGCTATCTAGGCAACCACTAGAAGCTCTTTACTCATGTACTGAACTGCAAGAAGAAGAGAATTGTCGTTGGATAAAAAGGAGAATGCAAGAGATTAAAGATAATCCATTTAAATTCGCAGACTACATCGTCGAAGACGGTAAGTTATATCGACACATACCTACGCACACGCAAGACGAAGACTGCGCCTCCTGGAAGCTCTACCTACGGAAACGGGTTTTGGAAGAAAACCACAACAGTCCTAGTGCTGGTCACATGGGGGTAAGGAAAACGATTATACGAATAAGCAATCGCTACTACTGGCCAGGTATGTTCCGGGATATTAGTAAATACGTAAGGCACTGTGATTCCTGCCAAAAGTACAAAAGTAGCCAGGAAAAGACCGCCGGACGAATGTTGACACAAATCCCAGAGGAGCCATGGGCGATACTCTGTGCAGATTTTATCGGGCCATTGCCTCGGTCTACACACGGAAACTCCATGTTGCTTGTACTCTTTGACAAATTTACAAAGTGGATTGAATTGATACCCCTTCGCAAAGCTACTGGCGAGAACTTACGAAAAGCTGTACGGGAACGAATTATCGCACGCTATGGTGTACGCTATATGTTTCCTATCAGACAACGGCGGTCAATTCACTAGTCGGGTGTTCCGCAAATACATGAATGATCTGGGAGTGAAGCAACAATTTACGGCACCCTATACGCCACAAGAGAACCCAGCAGAAAGGGTAAATCGCTCCATCAAGAGGATAATCTCCCAGTTGACGGGGAAAGATCAGCGAAAATGGGATGAATACCTTCCGGAAATTACTCTAGCTATTAATACTAGCCGCTCAGATAGCACAGGATATACACCAGCTTTTCTTACCCAAGGGCGAGAACCCCGTTTACCCAAAGCACTCTATGATGAACAGACCATGGGTGATGGAAACCCCCCACAAACGCCTGAGAAGAGAAGTGCCCAAATGAGTGACGTATTCCACCTAGTCCGTCGCAACATGGAACGCGCAGCACAAGATCAAGCTCGACACTACAACCTCCGTCGACGCTCATGGAGACCAGAAATCGGACAGAAGGTGCTACTAAAACAACACTATCTCTCAAATGCAGCAAATAGTTTTAATGCAAAATTGGCACCGAAATATGATGGACCATACCGAGTGGTCAATTTCACATCACCAGTAATCCTACAGCTGACGTGAAAAGGAGAAAGGAATATAAGAACCGCCCACGTCAGCGAAGTGAAACAATATATCGGGGAACAAACGCTCCGACAAACTGACTTAACTAACTAAACTATAGTAGGGTGCATTCAAGTACTTTCCTACCAACAAAATAAAACTCCGTTACATCAACTCCGTTACAAAATCGCAACAGCGGAGATTCAACAGAAAATCCTCACTATCACAGTGTTCTTCAACGAGTACACTCAGAAAAGAGACACTTTAATTTCACTTTAAATCCAGTACAAGGGACTTTAAAATTAAAAATTTTCATGTATGAAAACCAGCCGTATTGAAAAATATTTAATTTTAAAGTTTACACTTTAAAATGTAAATTATGAATGTTAACACTTTGAATATTAAAGTGAAAACTTTACATTTTAATATGCGCATTTTCGAATACAATTTAAATACTTTTGATTTTAAAGTTCACACTTTTGACCCAATTCAAAAATGTTTGTATTTAAACTTAAAGTTAACATATTCAATCTCAAACTAGAAGCGTTAGCTTTTAATTTAAGAGTGAACACTTTCAAATGTAATTTAAAAGTGTTCACAATAAACTTTAAAGAAAACACATTATTTTAATTATTTTTAATCCAAATTTTTTTTATTCAAACAAACTTAAATTTATTTTATATTTATGAAATACTTATATATAACTCATTAATAACTCATTACATATAATACGAATTTAAAAAATAAGTCATTATTTTATCATATCTTTTTTAATCTTGCATATGTCTTTCCATTGTTAATTTGATGTAAATTCATAGGCAGGGTTGTAAAATAAGAAATGTTAATCAGTTTTAGGCAATTTTGTGTTATACCAGTCTCGTAAGACTGAAAATGTTCATCAAATTTAATAATTTCAATAGGATAACATAGAACGTAAATAATTTCATTTTCGTAAATAAAAAGTTTGATTTTATAGATACAACAATTTATTTCATTCAGTGATGCTAAAAAATAATTTTGTTTGTACTCTATTCCTTTATAATGTATTATAGTCGAAACATAAACAGATTGATAGTTAATATTTTCAAAGTTCAATATTATAGGAAAATATTCTTCTTTTGTTAAGTCTTTTGTAATAAATGTTTCAGTGCTAAAAGGATGCGGAAACCCATTTTTATACTTTTGTAAAAAATTTGAAAAACAAAAAGAACTTTTCATAGCCGCTGTATAGGCAGGATTTAATCGAGATGTTATATTATTAAAATATATTTTTGCATCTTTATGTTTTGCCTCGAAACGCATTGCCCAGATAAACTTAAGAGGACCACATTTTTTAATTGCGCTGGGGTAGTGCACCAAAAAATGATGCTTAGGTTTCAGATCACCGTAAAGTAGAATATACAATTGATGATGTGTTTTAATTACATTTTGCAACTTATCTAGATCGAAAGTAGAAAAACTAGAATCAAATAATAAATCTACTATTTCTATTAGCAACACCAATAGTTTCCAATGCTTCACATCCGGGGAAATTAAATCTCCTATCATAAGTGGAAGAAAATTTGTAAAGCACCAAACCTCACTAGCTGTCATTTTTAAGTTGTTTGATTGAAGTCGGTCCATAAGGAGAGGCTGCGAAATATTTCCTATTTCAATATTTCCAAACTGAAAAAATTTTTTTCTGCTGTTAATAGTGTCTAATGAAATAACTTTGTCATTTACTAAACCCAAGATTATGTTGCAAATATCATATACGCAAATCCCTTCTAAAACAACATGCATAATGTCAAAGCAAATGTTATTTGTTACGTGAAAGCTTCTTAACTCATTAAAAATACAAACTGTTTTGACACCTGTGTCTTGAAATGTATTGTTAGATAAGTCATCTTCGTATTGAATCCGAGTTCTTAGCAGTTGTTCGTTTTCTGAAACATCAATTTTAATTTGATCTTTAGTAGTTATACATGCTTGACAGTAACGCTTGGCATTAAAAGATTGCACAAAACCCAAAATACTATTTACACCTAAATTATCTCCCACTACAAGGCCTAAAACGAAATGTACTTTGAAAGTCTGATCAAATGATTGAATTAATATCCCTTCCTCCAATGACTTAAGCTCTTCAAGTAAATGGTAGAAGGATGTTCTGTTTCCACAACATTTCAAATCTTTTGTTGATATAAAAGCAGCATTAAAATTAAAAATAAAATCAAGTTTTGAGAGTATATATTGTGGCATAGTAGGGAAATTGTAATAAGAACCGCAAATTGAGAATGTGTGACTACCAAGAGCGTTATTAATTTGAAAGTCATCAAAATATAAAACATAAGGTATTACCAGTTTAGAATCGAATTTTAATTTAATTGAATGAAAAATTTGGCCATTAGAAAAATTTGAAAAATTAGTGTCTGCTAAAAACTTTTCTGTATTTGCTAAAGTCATTTGTAAAACATTAGGTAACTCAAAAAGTGCTTTAAATTGAAATTTTAATGCCATTATTTGAATGCTAAGCATTTTACTATCGAGTGTAGGGTTTCCCCGAACAACCGTGTCAGCTATTTCATTAAGAATTACAAAAGATTTTGGGCTTTCATATAAATTCATCGCCTTCAAAACTGTAATTATTCGATGTTCAGATTTTATTTCCATGAAAGGATCATTATAAAAGTTAAGAATACAGTCAAGATTGTTTTGTAGTCCGGTACATAAGTTACTGTTTGAATTTGAAATTATATTTCTGATTGTAGCAGAAACTGTTCCTAGTAAATCTGATACCATGCTTTGTATATTTAAAACATCTTTTCTTGGCATGGTACTTTTTGAATATAGTTGCAGACAGAAAGCTAAAGACTTATTTTGTAAATCTACTATGGTTTGTTCTCTATTTATATGAAATTGTGAAATTGTGTCTGGCATTGTTACTATGATAGGTTCTGATAAAATGGGTTCATCTAACTTAATTCCAGAGGATGTGACAGGTATCTCTGTTGTTGTAAAGAGTAATTAATATTCTTATGAGTTAATAAATGTCTTATGAGCACATCAACATTATTAAAAAACTGAAAACATCTGAAACATTTATACATTATGACAATCGAAAAATTGACAAAATTAAATTTTTTCATTTATGTGAGTTAACAATGAAGTAAGATTTGAACTTTTTGCGTCAAATTTTGAATCTAATTCATAAAAATACTTTTGGATAAACATCCATGGCATTTCGCAAATCTTAGGATATTTAAGATTAAACACGTGAAAGATTTTAAAACATATGTCCAAACTTTCAATAAAAGAATTTAGTTTATACAAAGTTTCGTCAAAGTAAATATAAAAGGTTTTAAGATCGTCCACAGAGTCTCCTACCACAATTACAAACGGCTGTACAGTCAATTTATTATAATAGTATTTACCGATAAGTTCTTTTATTCGTCTTGAGTAATCGCTAATTGTTGTTAACTGCAATACGAAGCTTTCATTGGCATCTTTAATGGTGGCTTTCTTTTTTGTATTTCCATCTGCACTAAATCTTGCTGAAGGTAGCAGAACTGAATTGAGAAGAATTGTAAAAATGTAGTCTTGACAATCTACAAAAAAATTAATATAATAAGTTAATTTTACGATAAAGATAATTATAGTCGATATGATAAAAAGCTTAATTTTGGTGAGTTGGACTTTGGTTAATTTAACAAAAAGCCCATAATTGTTACTCACCAATTTTTTTCGTTGTTTTTGCTTGGTTCAGAAGATCTATTGATTGCTGATTCCGTATGTTGACATCGTAGTAATTCACTATCTTGGTTTTAAAATTATCCCACTTTGTTTTTAAAAGATTATCTTTTTGTGGATAAATCAAATTAAAATCTAGATTAATCTAAAAAAAAAGAAGAATTTGTATATCCTTGAATTTTGTGGTAATGTTCTTTTTAAATACCAGAAATGGTGCTCTGGAGTCTTTTAAAATTGGCCACTCCTGCAAAAAATCAGAATTTGAGCGCTTTGCCAAATCCTTCTTCCGAAATGTAAATGTTTTTTGCCATTTGTCAATAACCTCATCCCAATTACTGGAATCTTTTTGAAGCGTACTTTTTAAACATAGCGACAGCGTTTCGTCAACTTCCAAATTTTCTTCCTCTAATGGATCACGTACTTCACTCGAAAGAGATGTTCCCGCAGATGGACTACTCTTTCTAATCTTTGTCTTTAAGTTAAAATATTTGCAATACAGCTTGCCTGATGGGTTTTTTTTTCTTTGACGAGGAATGTAGTAATAATCCTGAAAGAAATCAGTTTATAAATGTTCTTTTTATATATAGTTTTAAATAATACCTGGGACTCTATTTCTTTGGGAAATAAACCCACTATTTCTTCCACAATACTAGCAAAGTGTTCCGGTCTAAGCTTTGCCTTTGTTAACATGACATCTTCTAAAATTATTTTAATGAGGTCATCGCGTTGCTTATTCGTAAAACATGCCCTTTCCTCATAATATTGAATAAGTTGTTTCCCGGTTGAGTTATTCTTTAAAAATGTTGAAAGGGGCTGCAATGCAGTGTACCATTAAATTTAATACAAAACTTTTTACTGTATATTCTTACCTGTGATCCAAATGCGCTTCTTATTGAATTATTTGAAGAACAAGGTGAATCGTTGTGACGGTTTTTTTCTAGCCAACCAACAATCTTCGAACTCTGGCTCAACGTTTCGTCTTCTATTCCAAACTGAAAAAAACAGCTTGCTAAATTATAAGCGCAGTAATATTGAAATGGGAATTGTATCTATGTACGTGCGTAACATCGCAAATAAGCTTCAAAATTAATATTATATTTACCTTTGACTTGCGCCAGAAAAACAACTTTTCTCTAAACTCCGCTCGAAGACCAATATTTCTTATTGCTTCCGCAATGTCTTCTTTTGACAAAAATTGTAAGCTTCGAAAAGTTATTCCAGCATCTAAGGAAAATTAATAATATTACATAAGTGTTTATATTGCCTAAGTATTTTTACTTACTTTTTAGGTCAAGAAAAAGTGTTTCCAGATCAAACTCCTTTAGCAGATTAAGGAGATCCGTATCTTCCTCACTTAAACTATCGTTGGTAGATTTTTCTCCAGCAACATCACACGTGTACGTTAAAGCACCCTGCTCATTAATTTGGATATCGTTGCCAAGAATTCGCACCAAGTCACTTTCTTGAATAATTTTACCCTGACTGATCATTTTTTAACTTGTTCACACTTCTAAATTCACTTTACTATAACGAAATCACACAAATGCTGCTAACGCACGCTTTTTTATTCTAACGGTACAAATAAACATAAGCACTTTGAAAATAAAATTGTTTACGTTGCGTTTTAAAGTGTTCACGTTTAGATCAAACAAAGACACTTTGAGTTTAAAAGTAAACACTTTTAATACAAAATGTTCACTTTAAATGTCAAAGTGAACACTTTTTACTCAAAACTAAAACTTTCAATATTAAAGTGAACCCTTTAAATTAGAAAGTGACACTTTGATTTATAAAGTGACACTTTGATTTATAAAGTGAACACTTTAAATATAAACGTTAACACTTTTCTGCAAATTGATCACTTTACATTTTAAAGTTAACACTTTGAAAATAAACGTTTTAATTTTATTTTTTAAAGTTTAAAAATTTAAAACCAAATGGATTCACTTTTAATACAATTTTAAAAGTGATTACTTTATAAATAATATATTTTACTTTAAAATATAAAGTTTGTCATTATAAAATAAAGTAAACATTTTAATATTTAAGAATTTTACATTAAGAACAAAAATTTTAACTTTTTAATTAAGAGTAAACACTTTAAAAACTTAAAATTACCACTTTTACAAAATATTTTTTTTTGTGCTCCGCTTAAGAACCTTTAGACTGAGGCACTTTAATTAAAATTTGAAAGTGTTCACATTTAATTTTAAAGCGCACTTTTTTTCTCAGTGTATAGTACGGAAAACTAAAAATAAAAATTAACGACGAAACTAAAACAAACAACAACAACAATAGCAACAATGATGAATATCAGCAACAATTGTGGAGGCAACGCGGCCAAGAAGCAGTGTCTGGAGGGATCGATGGTGACCCCCTACACTACCCCTACACCGTTGGATAGTGCGAACAACACGTGGGACGATAATGCCACCATACTTGTCTATCCAAATACCAGAGGGGGAATTACTATCAGAGTCGGCGATTATAAACGGTTGGAGGAGGGCCGTTTTATGAATGATACGCTAATTGACGTTTTCATGAAATGGATGCAAGCTAACATCATTCCAGAAGGCAAACGGGAAAGGGTGGAAATCTTCAGCACGCATTTCTATGAAGAGAAGGAAGAATACAACGACGGAGGCACGTGGAAGAGAGGCGCTACATCATTGACCGCGTTATTAACTAAACGGCCCATTACAACTGTCCTCACTTTCTGCGACCTGAACGAGGTACATGGAGAGAAGGGGCAACACTTACCACAAACGGTCAAAGACGCAATAACAGCGAGGGTGCAGATAGATCTTAGGACTGGGAAACTGAAACGAATGCGATTCGAAATACCACCATACCGAATCGTCATTAACCCCACATCAATAACCGTAAGATTGCGCACCATGAAGTAAGGGGGGGGGGTGTGAAGACCTAAATTTTGTAACAATTTTAGGTCACACAAAATACCGCCCTCACCATATACCAACACCATGCGAGCACATGTAGCCAAACCACGCCACACGTGGTTATGCTCGAACATGACACAACGCCGAAATACGGGAATTCCGTATGCGCGAACACGACACAGTGCCGAAATACGGGACTTGTCGATGCTCGCATAAAAAAATGTATAAAAGGCCGGTGCACAGAGGAACCGATCTCTTGTGATTTCAACAGCGGCGGCGACAACAGCGGACGAGCACGCGCTCTTGTGATTTGAACAGGTGCGGCGACAACAGCGGACGAGCACGAGCTCTTGCGATTTCAACAGCGGCGGCGACAACAGCGGACGAGCAGGCGCTCTATTGCGATAACCAACAGCGGCGGCGACAACAGCGGACGACCATGGAGTAAGTGGGTATAGTATTCGCGGACAGTGGCGACCACGGCAGACAGTTCTAGACTTTTGAGACTTCTTACGTGATTGGTGGTGTGAGGTTTTAACCGACATCACTACCACGTAAGAGAGTGCTCCACCCTAGACGAAGTAAACGCGAGGTTTTAACCGGCGTTTCACTTCAAAGCAGCTATTGCTTCAAGTTGGACTTTTGAGACTTCTTACGTGATTGGTGGTGTGAGGTTTTAACCGACATCACTACCACGTAAGAGAGTGCTCCACCCTAGACGAAGTAAACGCGAGGTTTTAACCGGCGTTTCACTTCAAAGCAGCTATTGCTTCAAGTTAGACTTTTGAAACTTCTTACGTGATTGGTGGTGTGAGGTTTTAACCGACATCACTACCACGTAAGAGAGTGCTCCACCCTAGACGAAGTAAACGCGAGGTTTTAACCGGCGTTTCACTTCAAAGCAGCTATTGCTTCAAGTTAGACTTTTGAGACTTCTTACGTGATTGGTGGTGTGAGGTTTTAACCGACATCACTACCACGTAAGAGAGTGCTCCCCCCTAGACGAAGTAAACGCGAGGTTTTAACCGGCGTTGAATTTCAAAGCAGCTATTGCTTCTACGTCTGCCACTACCCCATTTCACTGCAATTAGATGAAGCGGAGAGAATGTTTGCAAAATATTGATGTTTTTAGCTGAAAATGTAGCTAAATTTTGTAGAGTTGAGAGTTTTCCAATTGCCAAAGTGGCCAATTTGAAACTAAAAATGAAAAAATTATCTGAAAATGTCTGTAGACTTGAGAGTACTTGATTTAAACATATGTCCTTTCTATAAATGAGTTGAATTTGTGTAGTTTTTTATCAAAATAATTGTTGAATGTTTCTAATTAGTCTAAGATGAAGTTGTAATTTACTGAATAATAAAATAAAGTAAACACACTCCATCAAACGTTGTGTTAAGGTCAAGAAAATAAATATTGTACAGGACTCTGGGAAGACTGAGCGTACCCCAGCTAGAGATTCCTTACAAGTTTGTCTACTGTGCGAGGTTGCCCACGTTTAAGCAATGCTCATATTTGCCCCAACAGATTTCAAAAAATGAATGTTTGATTGGCTCTCCAAGTAATGAGCGCAACAACAGCAGCTGGAATAAGAACAGCTAGTAAATTAAATATCTTTAACGGCACATTGAAAGGAGATGATGAACCTACAGCTAAATTTTTTGAAAGCATCAATAATCTTTTTGACGTGCTTAATAGCAAAACTTTGCTTTCCAGAAATCCCTATAATGCAGCATTGTAAAATAACAATACGCCTTGGAACTACTTGAAGGAGATGATGCAGTTTATTTCAAATCTGAAAGATAAATTGATAAATTGAGATAAAGATAAATTGTTTAAATGGTTTGGTTCAAACTATAAATGCAATACTTTCACACCATTTGTTTTCAAAACATAAAAACGATTTATTTTATTTGTGCACCAACAAACTGAATCAGGATCCGCTTGAAAATTTATTTAGCCATATAAGGTACAAAAAGCGCAATCCCTCTGTGAATGAGTTCTGTCAAATTCTGGGAAGAATTTCTTCAGTGCAAATAATATATAGTTCCAAGTATGCAAATTGCGAACAAGATACAGAACAGTTATTGGGATTAAGTTTAGATTGGAAAGGAGTGCTAAGAGCTGAAAGTGAAGTGCGTAGTGAATGTTCATTATCGCTACATAATCAAGAAAATGTAATTTCTGATATAGAAGAAGACGTTTCAACTGAATGGCCAACTGAAAATTTCACCCAAGAGGAAGGGAACTTATTTCATAACGCCACAGCTTATTTTGCGGGTTATGTTATATACAAGGTGTTGAAAAATAATAAACTAAAGCATTGTGAAAAATGCAAAAATAAAATAGAAAGTAAAGAGAAAGAAATAAAAAGCAATAATGATCTATTTTTATTTTATAAAAATTACTCCGAGTTTTCTGATTTCGGTTCTCTAAAAGCTCCCACAGATTATTTTTATCAAACAATCAAATCTACAGTACAAATTTTTAATCAGATATTTGCAAGTACCCCGCATACAAATTATATAAGAAAAAAAAAATTTTTTCAATAGCTCAAGATATGCTAAAGAATGGTACAATGTTGAAGGAGATTGTAGGGGCCATAGGGAAGCAATACTAGAATTCGCAATCATCGTATTGCTAAGAATAGAATTGTAGTTGGAGAACCAGTTCAATAAAAGAAATTGCAGATTCTTCAAACTGATAATGGAATAAAATTAAATACGATTAAACTGGAGTGCTTGGTGAAATTATGCGTCTTATATAGAATATTTTATACATATACGCTTACTTGTCGAATAACTTACTTTTTCTCCCTACTGGGATGGAGTCTTTTAATTAAATGAGAAATTGGGAGAGAGAAAACTTGCTTTTTTCGTTACTTGTATGTGTGCCCAGTAAAGCTTTTGATAAAGTGCCACCATTTTTTTAAAATCTTTGGAATATATATGACTACGTTGTCTGTGGTTAAACACAGCGGTAGAAGAGTGTTGATCTGGGATGCATGGCACCTTCCGGAATCGGCGAATTGGAGTTTATTGAGAATAAAATAGACTACCAAAATATCTTCCAACAGAAGATGAAGACCAGCGCAAAAAATCTTTCCTTAGATCCATAATTTTACTTCCTGCACAACAATGACCCAAAATATACAGCAGAGGTAGGAAGCTTTCTCTCCTTTATAATGCACCCCATCGGTTGGCACGCCCCCAAAATCACCCGACTTAAATATGATTGAACATTTATAGGGTTTACTAGAACGGCGCATTCGAAATCACCATATTTCCTCGAGGACTATGCTCAAGGACCGAATTCGGGCTGAGTGCGCAAACATTAGTACCATAGAGACCGAAAAATTAGTCTAATCAATTCCGAAATGTTTTAGCAGTGGTTGGTAAGCGAAAGGGTTACCCAACCAGTTATTAATATATATATATTTTTTTTATGTTAATATTGAAAATTATTGTTAATTTTTTCATTCATTTATATTTTGTACATAGACTTTTTCCGCATTGAAATTTGCTTTTTTTGGATTTAAGTTCAGTTATTTTTTGTTTGTAGTTGTTTTTGCCAACTTTTTTTTTTTGCGAATGTACAGTAAACATAAAAGACTATGATACTGCATCAACAAAATTTAAAAAAATCATCCCGAAATTGAATAAATAACTTCAATTTGTTATTTTCATATGTTGTACGTAGACTTTTTCTGCTAAGTGTATATATATATATATATATGTATATATATATATATATATATATATATATATATATATATATATATATATATATATATATATATATATATATATATTTATATTTATATATATATTTATATATATATTATATATATATATATATTTATATTTATATATATATATATATATATATATTATATATATATATATATTGGCTTCTCATAGTCAACTAAGTACGCTTAGTACAATTTCAGGAAAAGCTCCTAAACTTTTAACATTATCAGAGCTGCCACCCTATATTCGGCTATCCTGCCAGATCATTCGCCCCGAATGAGACCTCCCACGGTTTCAAAAACTCCGCCACAGTAGTGGTTGTTCTTGGAACTCTTGGTCGCGTAGTTTGCTAACCTCATACCGATCTTTTTTGAGTTTCTTCACTATGTTGTAGGACAGATAAACTTTGGTTCCAATTTAAGCCCACTACCAAATTGTGTTCGCTTAATGGCGGCTAAGTACCCGACCTTATGCAAAATAGGCTCTTTGCACTTTTTTTCCCACTGTATTGTCTGAATATTTTCCCTGTCCTTTTCTCTGATCTCTCTAGGTATCTAACTGGGAATGGGGCGCATTTGCTACTTCTGGTAGGTATACTATTTAAAAACTGTTGTATACGGTAAACATGTTTATATCATAAGGTGGGTTTCTCCTCGCCACCTTGGCGAGCAACGGTATAAGAATTCGATGTATTCTTTCTACCGTTATTTTTTTATTTATTTATTTCAGTCTACGGATAATTAAATCTTACAGACTATGAATACAGATTTAATTAAATAATATAAAGAGGCTTAACCTAAAACGATTTTCATCTATATTAAAATTTAATGAACTACTATACTTATTACAAAGGCGAATACGCCTACTAATAGGTCCATTTGAGGCATAATTAGTTTAATAAAATTTATCAACTAAAAATCTGTTATTTCTAAGAATTCTAGCGTCTTCATACAATGCAAAACGATTTGATAACTGTATACATTTAATTTTACCTGCTAATATATGATACACAACCAAAATGGAGTTCACAATTCTCCTATATTTCAAGGATTGAAGACCGAAAAGCTTCCGTCTACTATCGTAAGAAGGCCTCCGGCCAATACATTTTTTTGAATGCATATCTTGTTATATGCTTTTGGACCCCTTCGATGCGATTTGAATGCTCGTTATATAAAGGGCTCCAAATAATAGAACAATATTTCATTATGCTCCGAATAAGCGAAACATAAAATGCCTTTATGGTTACTTGATCTTTGAAATTTTGAGTATTTCTTTTAATGAAGCCAAACATGGAGTAGGACTTTGAGACCATATAATCATAATGAGAGTTGAAGTCTTTCATCTATTTTTTACGTCCTAACAGACAATTATTCACTCTATATTCATAAAAAGTAGAGTTTGTTGATCTGGTGTAAGTAACTACACAGCATTTATTGATGTTCAACCTCAAATTTTTCGATTCGCACCATCCATGGAAATTTGATAAGTCATCTTCTAGCTTGCAACAATCCAATCATATTGAACATTTAAAACAATGTGAGGTAAATCTTTTATGAAAATTAAAAATAAAAGAGGACCACTATGTGTCCCCTGTGGTATACCAGACAAGGTGTCTGTAGCAATGTCAGAGAAAATAGCACCGATCTTAACGAATAATTTTCTGTTGGTTAGGAAACTATTCAAGAATTTTATCGGATTACCTGATAAGCAAAATTTTTTTCAATTTTCTAAGAAGAATGCTGTGGTCAACCTTATCAAATGCTCTTGCAATGTCTGTATAGACTACATCTAATTGGTTCTTGGTATTCAAAACATCAACAATATTTCTCGCAATCAAAGTCAAGTGTGTACACGTGGATTTACCAGGCAGAAAACCATGTTGGCAATCTGCAAATGCATCCTTTACATGGTGTTTAATAATTTATTTTGAATAATATGATCGAGTAACTTAGCAAAAGTTCCTTGTTTCACAATTGCTCTGTAGTTCCTTACGTTACTTCGAACTCCCGGTTTAAAAATTCGAACGACTGTGCAGATTTTCCAGGACTGAAAAAAAATCCCACCCCTTAGATAAAAATTAAATAAGAGGCGATTGGTTCAGCTATATTGTCAGCGGTGCTTTTAAAAAATATAGGCGGAAAACCTTCTTGTTCAGAAATATAACTTAGTTTCAAATCTGATATAGAAGACAGAACATCGTTCTCCGTCATAGCAAATTCAACTAAAGAATCAAGATTTACGGATTTAAAATCTTCCATACTATCCGAAGCCTCTTCATAGTCTTCATATACAGTTTGAAAGAACTTAGCAAAGAGATTACAAGATTCAACTGTATTATTAGATTTCTCTTCATCTAAATCCAAAGTTGATGGAAAACCATTTGACTTTCTTTTTGAATTTCTATCCTTTGAACATATTGGTTAACTAATTCAGAGAATCTACTTCATCTCGTATTTGCAAGAATACCGACCGATCAGAATTTAGACCCGTTCTTTTAAATTTATTAAAAGCTTTATTATTTGATTTTTCATATTCGCTAATTTGGCATTGAACCAGGGCGGCTTTTTTTTCCGAATAATTGATTTATTTTTTCTTTGGAGCGAAGTTTAAAATTGCATTACCAAATGCCTCAAAAGGGTCCTTAAAACAATTCAAAACAGACCAGTTAATACTATTTAATGACTCATTTCTTTTGGTGAAATCACCTTTTCGAAAGTCTGGTTGGTCAGAAAGCTCCTCTGCTAGTTTATAAAATTTATAAAACTCAAATTTGATAGTCAACGCTTTACGATGCATGCTTTTCTTTATTATAGGCGTTATGTTAATTTCACAAATAGCTCTCAGTGCAATTGTTGCAAACACTGGGTCTAAAATCCTGTTTAGATCGTTTTTTACAAAGTTGAGTTGATGAAAATAATTTGATAGAAAATAATTCATTACCATCGATTCAATATCTGCTTTGATGTTCAAAGGCAATAAATTATTATCATCAAAAGCCCAGGATATATTGCCTAAGCTAACCTAAAACTATACAGTGCTGATTTGAATTATAAAACTTACATTTTTTAAATGAGAAGCATACAAGTCAACAGGACTATTTGGTGGTAAATATGATAAAACAACATACAGCGTCTTTCGAATAGAAACTTTTACACGAAGCTGCTCAATTAGTTTATCATTCAGTGAGTGCAACTGGGCAAGTTTTGCTGGCAATATTAGCTCTCACCGATATCTAAACGCCACCCTCGCGCTCATATCTAGATGATATTGGACATCGATCTCATCGATAGACACAATAATGATAATCAAAGAGTTCAGCTAAGCCAATATTCTGTTAGCATTATGATATAATGTTCATGGAGAGACGTAGCAAGCTGGAAGTGAGATGTTTTGGTTCTCACTCCTCCAGCATTTTGATAATATATAGAGAAGCAAAAGCTTTTTTTTCTATATTAGTTCGAGCATCGTTAGTGTCATTGTATGCAAGCATTGAGGATAAGGGCGACAATTGCTTACTCTCATTGCTTGTACTTTTTAAGCAATTAACCGATCGGCTATTGCTCCCCGATTTTTGGAAAAGACTGAAATGGACGCACAATAACATTAGCAGGCCACAGATTCGGAACCAAACAACTTTTCATAGAGGCCTGCAGCCACACACAAATTAAAATTTACTCTCAGGGAATTCAGTGAAGCATCCTTCTTTACAAGTTTATGGTTTGCGAGAAGATGTTTATGAATCCCAGCATTATTGGAAACAGAATCATTAATATTATCCGCTGTTACAGAAAGCGCAAATGATGACAAGTGTAGACACTTCATTCGAACAGCTACGTCGAGTTCAGAATGGGCATTAGAACCAACAACAAGAGGTTTTTCCTTCTGTTGTTTTTCTTCACGTTGACCCAATCCGAGTTCCGCTGAGAAGGCAGCAAAGCAGAAGGTGTGGGCGGACGTATTGCAGAACAATCGGCATATTGTGGTACTTTAGAAGCAGCATTCAGAGTCCGAGAAGCAGCAGACACATGATTAGACTTGGGGACAAACTTCGACGTAGAGAGGAATCTTGTGTTAGATGTAGCATTAGTTGGGAAATAGCAGCTGCAGCTGCGGTGGCGGCAGTATATGAGGGTGGAGGTGCGGTCGCGATAGTAGCAGAGAGAGTGTCAAAGGTCAATAACGGAGAAACAAGAGCAGCATATTCACTACTATTATTGTTATGCGAGTGCTTGACTTGTTTATCACTTTCTGTTTTGCAATTTTTATTAAAAAAATCACCAAAATTTGCTTGTAACGGTTTGACATCGTTAAGTATACAAGTGATTGCTGAAGCAGTGTCATTTTCGCATAGTTTGCTCTGCAAGGAATGAAGTTCTGATTGTATATCAATTTTTTTAATTAAAAGTTTCTTATCAAATTCTAATGTTTTAATGAGAGAGAACGCTCGCGCATTTTCTGATCTCAATGCGACAATTTCGTTAAATACACTTTGCAAAGTTATTTCTGGCTGAATACACTTTTTTTGCTGTGGCAAAACCGGTTGTCACAGCAAATTGATATTGTTTGCTTTTTAACAAGCATTGTCGGTACAAGCCGTTCCCCTATCCGTGATTACTCTTTCGGGATTTCCGAAGACGCTGGCTTGTTTACTTAAAACATTTACAACTACTTCTGCAATAGTACTTTTGGTAGGATGCAACCTCACAAACTTGGAGAAAGCGTCTATAACAACAAGAATGTGTCTTAGAGGTTGCTTCTAGAGGTCCAACGTGGCTTATGTGATACGTTAACAATGGTCGGTCAGCTTTGTCTATTGACTCTATGAGCCCCTATTTTTTCCCAGCTACTTTTGTTTGTTTGGATCCTTATTCACTACACCTCCCTTCAAATAAAAATCTTCTAAATGACCTGACTTCAAAACTTTTTTAACAGCTTTAGTCTTGGTCTTGGTATTGAGTAGTGGTCAATCTGTGTGTAAAGATGTCTTCAATCAATAGGCAATTGATGCGGCTAAGCGTATCGACTAGCTTCATCTTAACACTCGAACGGTGTCATATATTGTAATTCATATCTTGCAAATACATTGACCATCTGGCAACTCGAAGTGGTTCATCTTTTTTGTTTAGCTTACTCGCGAACGCATTGCAGTCGGTCACTATTTTGAAAAATTTGTCTATTAAGCATACGGGTGTAACTTAAACGCTAAATTTTTTACCGTGTGAAAAGAAACATACACAGTGTATGTGAGTTCACCTCGAAAAATCGGGTGGCTTTGTATTATAATTCCATAGTACGAAATTGGACTAGGAAAAGCAAAAAAGGAACAGTAAGAATAAAAGAGTATCACTTTATAGTATTTCTTATTAGTAATGGAATAATTATAGAACACAGAATAATAATAATAAGAAAAAATTGTATGTGACAATAGTTATTTTATTACGTCCAGTTCGATATATATATTAATGCAAAGTTAGTCTTTTCATACATTTCATATCTTTCTGCACTCAGTGATTGGCACTAAAAATGATTTATTTCTTGATAAAATATTCAGAAATGTGAAATACAAAGAATCTTATTTTAAAGCTAGGTTCAGCTGCGTCTCTATTAAACAATTTTTGGCAAACTCATATTTTTAAGGCAAGCCTCATTAAAATGTGTGAGAAATGGTTCTTCTAATTATCTATGTATGCAATGAATTGAGATATTCAATTGTTTGATATTTATATAGTTTTTTGGTAAATTCTTAAGCAATATTTAACTAAATGCAGTCAACGTATTTAATTAAACGTGTTTGCAAGACTAATATTAACAATTACACTATGTTATATATATAGTAGCTGTGTTTCTTTCAACGCGAGTGTGAATAAAACACCCGCTTATGCATACATATTGACCGCTTCGTTAAAGCAAGCTGTTTGTATTTGTTTGTGGTTTAGCGCCTCAAACAGAAGTGCTACCAAAACCATTTTGTTGTCTATTGTGAACGAGATAAATAGTAAACTAAGAATTAACCGCTGTAATTATATAAAAAGCTGTAATTATATAAAATGATTGTAACCTAAATAATCACATATATAGTATATTATCGTGTATTAATTAATATGTACACATTTAAAGTTAAATTACCAACGCTTGCTCAGAATATGCCATTTTAAATTTTTCCCTTTCCTCTTTAAAATTTGTTTACAGATATATTTATAAGCATTTTAATTGTCAAAACCAGTGCTACCAAATGCTAGACCGTTAAGCGACAGGTATCGTTTTATGCACACTCCCGTTGAAGGAAACACAGCTATTGCTTGAATGCACGGCACTGAGGGATTCATTAAATTTTATGAATTTTGACAACGTGTTGAGTAATGCAATGTGTATAAGATTTTCTACGCTACATGGTAGTTGTTATAATTAGCTAATTGGGTGTTTGTGAAATTAATTCGTAATAATAGGCTTATTCGATTCGCCACTCTATCGACGATAGGAGAGACATTTGTATGGAAAAGATATCGAGTAAATTATACTCGGATTAAATGAGCGAATTTTTCAATCCTCGATATAAAAGTGATTCCAAATTGAAAATTTGCTTGAAAACCAGCGCGATTAAAAATTACCCATAAAAATTCCCTGAGATTTTTTATATTTTAGCCGTTTAAATTTAAAGAAGACAAAAATTAATCTTTGGATTTTGTTTTTTGATTTTAAATATTATTATTCTGTTGATTTTAATTATATTCAGATGATTAGTTTAATTATAAAGAAAGTAAATGTTGTTGATTATAAAGAAAGTAAATGTTTAAAAATACAGTGCTGACAAGTATACCACTTACTCGAGTGCTCTTTTATTCGAGCTCGATACTTGTGACGAATCGAATGCACCTAATAATAAATAAAATAAAGTAATTATATAAACTATCAAATCTATTTAGATGCAAATTAGTATTTAAAATAATACTGAATACATTGTTCAATGTAGACACCCTTTCACAGGAGCATTATATATCCATTTTCATCCGCAAAAATCCACACAATTCATAAATTTAAGTACTGACTTTTCTTTTTATAACTTGAATATTTAATTTGTATTTAGTCTGGAATATATTTTGTATAAGTTATATTTAGCTATGAGATGAAATCAAAACATTTAAGTTAAAGTTTCATAGTTTAACACATAGTTTAATGCTGATAGATACAATAATCGTACCGTCTTCAATTAACTCTCTAAAAATAGCTTGTATGAATCTTGAGAAGACCGCTGGGGAATTTGGTTTGTACTGTCCTCTATGAGCGACAAACCATCCTTTAAATCCAGCGTCGTATATAGATTAGCTCCATTTAGTTTGTCTATAACGTTCTCAATCAATGGCATGGGAAATAGGTCCTTCACGAAAGCCTCGTCCTGCCGCCCCTCTTAGATACTAACGCAATTGGTGATACGTATTCGGAATTACTTATTTGAATGATACCCTGCCTACGCCATTGGTTGATCTGCCCCTCGACTATCTTCTGATCTGAGTGCCCTTTTCGCCTTGGTCTTTCATAAACCGGTATGCCATCAACTACTCTAATTTGCATACTGATTGGAGATTTAATAGTCTGTGACGCCCTATATCAATCAATTAGTTTCGAAACTTCTTTTTGGAGTCCTCTGACAAATTAGGTAATTCGACTTTATACTGCTCGGTTTCATCAAAAGCAGCTTTGCTTGAGCACAACAAAAATTCTTTATCACCATCGTGATTCATGGTAATCATTCTTTCGGTTATTTCTTGATAACTGGGCTTATAAAAGTTTCCACCACTTCTGAGAAGCATAATGTGTACGTAGTCGAAAGCATCTTTTACGGCGCAATGGTTTGAATCTTTCCTCTTTACTCCATGAAACTTCAATTGAACTTCGACCACATCAACTTGTAGATTCATATCTATATCGCCTAATGTATTAAGTTTATAACTTGGCTTGGCGTTCACATAAACTTCTCGCAGGATCTGCCGCCTTCTATTAGTGCACCCCATATCTGCATTATTCCTCAGCTGGTCACCACGTGCCTCATTTCCACTTTTCTTCTTTGACAGGTTTGCATTCAAAAGAACGATGCCCAAATTGATTACATTTGAAACATCTATAAGCACTGTGTTTGCAGTATTTGGCAAAATGCGTCCTATCACCACATTTAAAACATCGTGACTCTCACGATCACCTTCTTCACCTACTCTACTCTGGGAAAATGTGTCGGTACTTTTACCAAATTTCTGTGGCCCTCGTATCTTTCGTATATATGTAGTAATAGCTTTCTTTAATTCGACAAGTGTGTTCTCCTCAAATAATACTGCTATGTTTGACTTGGAGTCACTTATGCCATTAAGGAAATAATTTATCAAACTGGCATCATGCAGTTTCAGGTTTCAAAGACTATAAGTACTCTCGCAATTAAGCATTAATCGTCTACTTCGCAACATTTTACGGATTTCTGTTCACGATCTCTGATAACCAAACTCGCCCACTCATTCACGTTGCTATTGTCATTTCCCGTAAAGATACTTAAGCTGTCTCCATATCTCTCAACGTGAAATGGCTTCTCACTACTCTGACCGCCCGACTACTTGAAGTATCCTACCCACCACACTCAGATTCCCTTTCCTGAACCTCCTCTATTTCTTGATGAATACCTTTGGTACTCTCTTCCATATCTGGATGGACTGGTCTTCCTTGCACTATTGTTCTATTAACTTCTTTGTCCTCTTCTTCTTCTTAGGTTAATTCATAGTGTACTAACAACCTATGTTGCAAATTTATTTTCTTTCCTGACACCAAAAGTTCTGCTTGCCTCAATTTGTCTTTCAATTCATCTACATTGAGTATTAGAATGGCTTGCGAATCCATCCATGGTCTTCTTATATTATTAACAATACTTCTTACGCCAATTTCTTAATTTATGGTTTTCAAGCCGGGTTTTAGGTTTCCTTAATGTTCCGTTTCATAGCTTCTAATACTTATTTTGTAAAATTTCTTAACTTGTTACATTTTCTTTGTGAGTTCTTGAATTTTTTACAACTTACTTGTTAAACTTAATAGTTCTTCTTTATTTTTTTACATATAATTTTTCTTCTCTGTTATTTTATTCGATTAGTATTCACTTTCTATATCGTTTTCTTCTAGACTTCTTTAAAGTTTTTCTTCTTCTTTAATTTTTTTTTCAATGGTTTAATATTTTTTTTTTATTTAAAATCCTCGTCTTAACATCTTTAACATTACCTTTTTAACTTCTTTAATAATTTCTTCTTTTGGCAACTCTATGTCCAAAACAAAATGTCCCTTAACAGATACGAAAATCGCTTTTCTCACAAATTACTGAGTTTATTTTGAATAATTTTTTGATTCCTCCTTCTCCCACTTCTTTCATCCTGATTTCTCATTTTATTGCCTTTACTTTCTCTGCTTCTGCTGCTAATATTCAAGTTCTGACGGTAGACGCCGACTGAGTTTGAATGTCGATTCTGCTGGTTCACGCTGATGGTACTACCAAAGAAGAATAAGAGTTGACATTCAATTCGCGCCTTTTTTATTTACCGTTTCAACAATTTTTTTTGGTCACACGTAAAGTGTATGTGAATTTATTGTGTTTGTTGTACACGTATTCCATATGTGGAATACGTGTGTTTTGCCATGGTTGTGTAAAGTGGTGAATAAAAACAGCTGTTTTCAAGAAATCAAGAATATATTTTATGGAAAATATTATTTCGTATTGACGAAAAAATTATTAATAGTGTTAGAAATAGTGGATGTGTCAAATGAAACGCTGCACTCAATTATATTAATTCAAAGCATTGCGGACTCTGGACTGTGAAAATATGCAAAAAATATGTATACGGTACATTGAAAAAGTGTATTTAATAAATACTTGAATTCTTAATTATTCTTAATCTTTTCAAACTGTTTGCTAATTGGATGGCAGTCATGCAAGATATATTCGGACTGTATAGAAAACCGAAAACTATAATAATTTCATTATTAATTTTGCACCTTCACTCCACCCAAGCGGTATGCAGTGGTGCGTTACCGAATATATTTTTCATTTGGATGCTCGGTTCCCCTGTCGGCCTAATACATCCATTGCAATATTATCCATTGCAATATTATAATTATATATATTAGTATTAAATTAGAAATACTGTAACGACTCTTTTTATAGCTGGGGTAAAACTCAGTGGCTCCAGGGGTCGTATACAGAAAATATAATAATCCGGTGAGTTCGATTTTTTAGTGTGTTTATTTAAATTCAAAAATCAATCAAAACTACTTCCTTAATTCTATTCCTATACAAATAGACTTATCCTATGCGTATACTGGTCAGTCTTTATGTCCCAGTAAGTGTGTGTCTCAGTGATTCAGTGAGAGAACGATTAAAAAATCAGATGCTCTCACTGAGTCCCTATTATCTCTGTATGGCGTATGACTTAGTGAGAAAACGATTAAAAACCAGAGGTTCTCACTAAGTCCCTAAGTCTCGGTAGCATATGTGTCTCAGCAAAGAATATCTAGTAAACTAAGAAGGCGCACTTCTATACATATGCAAAAAGCAATTTTTTTGACTCAAACTTTAACAAAAAATTGTATGCAAGTTCGAAGAGCAGAAGCCTATTTACAAATTTTATTACGGGTAGCCGTGTGTGAGAGAAACGATGCGACATATAAACAAAGGACGTACACATTTACAAAAATGCACATCTATTAGCTATCTGTATACGAGCGATCCAAACTTTTTTTCATACCCTTTCCCAGTTAGTTCCCTAATGCTTTGGTATAGGGACATGTGAGAACGGAACGAATATTTCGATGCAACAATTTGCATTGCGCGTAAAGGCGATCCAATCTTATACTGGCAGCGGAGTCAGCAGCATTAACATACAGGGACAAGTAAAGTTGCGACCACACATTTTTCTTTCTATTTGTTCATATTTTCAGTACTCAATGCTCGAAAATAAATCAAAGAAATGTGTATGTACATGTAATACGCGTTGGTAAATTGGGATATTATCGTTTGTAAACACTCACATAAGATTGACAAAATACTATAAGCATACCATATTGCACATTTCTTATTCTATTTTGTTATTTTTCACTATTTAGCGCGCCAAATAGTAGGTAAAATGTGTGCACATTTGCTATTTCATTCATATCAGGAAATGATTAAAAATATAAGCGGACATTGTTTAATTTTCAAGAACTCAGTACAGTAGTTTTCGCTTATAGTCACATCCCTTAGTTGCACGCAATATTGTGACTATATCGCTAATGTGATTATAAGCCTAATTTTTTTATATGCCACAATATGGCATATATACGAATTCGATTAAAAAAAAACACATTAATGTAGCATCAAAAAATTAAATTCATGTATATTTGTTATTTTTAAGTTATTAAATGTAATATAAAATTAAAAATGAAAAAAAATTAAATTCAGGTATATTTGTTATTTTTAAATTATTAAATGTAATTGTATATACATAACATATACATTTTCAATAATTAAGGTGTGGCACTTACATGCTTATAATTAAACTTAACTTATAATTTACTTATTTTGAGATAAATTCAGTCTTTAAAAGTTCTTTTATTTTATTTTATTGAAAAAAATCTGTAATTTTGTTTGACTTTTTTTTATGGAGTGTTTAAGAGCTCTCTCCTCTATCTTTTCAAACAAAAATGAACTTTCTATATCGTTTTCTAAGCAAAAGCTTCTTAATATGTCTACAGAATTTAAGATGTCTTTTGTAGTAGGAGGATCTTTCTCAAATGTAAAAAGTTCGTCTTCGTTTAAATTTACATAAGTCATCATCTTGTCTTGCAGAGTCTTCGTCGTTTAGTGATTGCAAAATTTCTTCATCGCTTAAGCTCCCAAAGCAAACCAGGTCATCATCGCAACATAAACAGTGTTGCATGAACAATATGATAATTAGAACTTATTGATTGGTTTGTGACTTTAAAATCTAACTTGTTTAGAACTTTATTTTTGGTGTGTGAATTAACTATTTTTTTGTGATTATATAGCTAATTTTTTGCATTCAATTATAGTTTTGGTTACCACATATAGATGGCATATATGCCGAATGTGACTATATCGCTAATGGACTATATCGATAATAATTTGTTTGAAACTGGCCTATAAGTAGCAGGTAAAGTATAGAAAGTGGCCAATATCACTAAACGGACTATAAGCGGAATGGACTATAACCGAAAAATACTATATAAGTATGTACCATTTTTTCAGTTCGTTCCACCGCTATTTCGTACTTCCTTCCACTTGTGTGTTTTCTGTTGCTATCCCCATCTGCCAAGAAATTCAAATAACGGTACTAAGGTCGGCAGAATGCTTGTTCTATAGCGGCAGAGTGCGCCTACTTATTATGGATATACTTTGGCCTCAGTGAGAAAACGATTAAAAATCAGATGTTCTCACTGAGTCCCTATAGCAAAGAAGACAAAGAAAAGACATTCAATTCCCTCCAAATTTATTTACCGTTCCGACCATTTTTCTTTTGGTCACACGTATAGTGTATGTGAATTTATTGTGTTGTAAAAATATTCCATATCCCTGTAGTGAAAATTATAGGCAGTCTTCAAAATGTATGCAAAAAATCAAGTGGTTAATTTACTAGTTCAAAACTTATTTATAAGTTAACCAGTTACTGACTTTTGCGGCACTTCATTGCCGTGTATACTAAATTTTTCCTTTCTTGTCAATTTAATTAAAAAGGAAGTAAAGACAAACATTGGAATTTGAAGAAAAACAGTTATTTTTATAATTTCATTAACTTTTTTAATTCCTCAATTTAGAGATAAATCTTCAAGTTAACGCGTGTTTTAAAATATCCGCAAGTGTTCGCAAAGAAAAGTAGAAATGCGACACAATGAATTAACATGCTGAATTAATGTCGAGTACACATTATTATATTATGTACATACATATACATATATGAATTTTACATATAATTATAAGTTTTACTAGTATTTTACATGTCGAGTACACATTATTATATTATGTATATAATATATGTATAATATATGTATATAATAATAAAATAGCGAATATTCGGAGAAAAAAATCAGAAAAAATCAGGGCTACGTTTAAATTAAACTTTTAGGGGGTCACTTCATTTGTATTTTAGAAAGAACTGCGAAACTTCTGAAAAGAAAATAAAATAATAAATCAAAAAATATTGTATTTTTTCATTTGGAATTGAAAACTCAAATGTTAACAAGTTCTTTTCATAAATTATAACTATTCTTAATGTAAAATCTGATCCAATTGCTTTCCATTTACACTTCTGTTCACTGTAAACGCACCACAGTAATCATAAGATGTAGAATAATAATTATTTGGTTTTTTGACATAATGTTATACTACTAATAACTAAAATAATTAATAAAAATTCATTTATATTAAAATGGGGTTCGACTGCCCCAGTAGTACCCCAAGCGTGGCTAAATATGAATGGCCATGAACGAATTAAAGTGCACAGGGGACAGTAAAAATATTAGAATTTGGCACAGAAGGAGACAAAAATTAAGAAATTGACGGTCAAAAGAGAATTCAACGTTTCTACAGTATTCTCACAAATAACAACAGTTTCAATAGTCTCGGAAAAATCTTCAAAATAGGTCAAAAATGCACCTAAACGAATTAAGTTAACGGCTTTATGCTTTTAATTAAACAGAGGTAGTGTTTCTTTCTTTAATAATGTAGAAAACAATTTTTTATTTTGTCGAATTAATTTTTTTACTTAAACGTAACTGGAATATTTCGACTTGTGGATCTTGAGGGTTCATTGATAATGAGAAATTATCAAAGAAATTGTATGTTTTCAGTTATTTTGAGAAGTTAAGTGAATTGAGGAATGACGAAAGTTAGAGTTAAGGGGGGTGCACTGTATTTTTACCACTACATACATCAGTTTTAAAAACTCCTCTCAGTAGCAGAACTCGCACAAATACATTCAAATTAACTGTCTATTCTTGTATATTATTTGCCTATAGTCTCTGTCTGTGTATGGCTTAGTGAGAAAACGATTAAAAAACCATATGTTCTCACTAAGCTTTCTGTGTTCGTACTGTTGCTGTCAGGATGTTGGTGATCGACGAAGAGACCTTCTGCTTGGGCTACATGGTTTATATAGCCCAACTGGTCACAGCGGCTGGTGCATGTTGTTGTTGGCGGGCCACCGTTGTGTAACTTTATTTCCGTTGGCCGGCCTTGCTTTCTGCGTGTTGTTAGTGTAAAATTTACCGAGCGAGCGTTCTCGGCAAATTCCACCGCTTGAGTTCGTACATGTGTTTGTTGTCCTGTTCGTCGCTGTTTTCTCTCTTCGCAAGCGTGGCGCTGGTTAGCAAGATCGTTGGCTGTGCGTATGGTTGCTTTTGTTGTAATTGTTATTATTCCAACTGGTATAATATGCTGCTGGTGATCTGTGCTCCCGCCACTGCTGCGCTGATTGGCTACAACGTAAGCAGTTTTTCGTTAAATTTCAAATGCAGTTGCTTCGGTTTGTAATTGTGGGCGTTTCCTTGAGGCAATTGTTCGGGTCTATTATCCGTGATGTGTGTGTGGATATTGCTGCATAGCGACTCACCTTCTTTCCACCGAAGATTTTAGTCCTCACAATACCACCAAAAAACCAATTTGTATAATTTGATTATATAAATTTAATTAAAGATTAAAACTATATAATAATAATAATAAAATGTAACAAAAGTATAAAAAATAAAATATATCACAATTTTAAAATAAATTTATAACACACAAATTATTAATACATTATAATTTTATTTAATATAGGAATTATTTATATATATTCACACATACGAGTATATGTACATTTAGTATTCCACACTGCATATACTAATGATAAAGGAAGTGACTAGAATAAGTCAGAATTGTTTTGGTGGAGTTTTGAAAAAACTGTTAATTACAGTAGAATGGTTTTATGGCACTTCTTCGTATGCGGCATTACTGTAGTAATCTACAAATGAAATGTATTAATTGAAAAATACAAAATATATAACAATATTTAAAAAAAATTACTTTCCTTGTATATCCATGCTCCTTCAAAGAATAATTTTTACATTCAATAAATGTAAATATTGCAAATGAAATGTGGTGAAATATTTGGAATTCACCATGACCGATAGAATTTCACAGTGTTGCTTTAAAGTGGATTTCAACATGAATATTAAGAATGGTTTTACATTATTTATACTGCAAGTTCCTTGCTAACACCTTAAACCAAACTAAAAATGCACAATTATTGTTATTTTTAATAGTTTATTAAATAAGTAAATTCGAAAAATATACTTAAGATTAAGCTACTATAGGCTTTCGACCTAAAATTACGTTGTAACTTAAATTTGATTCATGTCACATAATTTTAATATGTTCACAACAATATACATGTTTTTTTGTGACATTAGAGAGTAAGTCAGATATAGCAAAGATTGATCATTGGTTGAGGAGTTTTTTTGATGGTATGCTATTCTTCTAAAATAAGGTGGATTGAGATTGTCTTTGTGTTGCATAGTTAGCATAATAGCATGTTTCTTCTATACTGGAAACTTAATCGCGTCAATTTTGTATATACTCGTATATGCTCCATGCTCTCTTTGGGAAATATTGTTCGTTTGCCGTCTTTGTTATACAACAAATAAAATACTTTAAAATATGATTGTTTAATTTTTTACAACCAAAGCATAAGATTTTATGATCATAAGTTTTATTTGCCTGATAAAGCAATCATTTATGTACTTGCGTTAAATTGTTATGCATTGTTTTGAGGTGATGTGCTATGTACTAGGTTAATTTTTTAAAAATATAATGCAATGTTTTGTGGTGTTTTTGACGTGTAGTGCTTTCCTTTGTTACAAATTCGGAACTTTATTTGATTTTTTTTGTTTTTCATTTCAGTTTTATTAATGACAAAATTATACGTCAACTGAATAGATTTTACTTAAGTACATACTTTTGTTATGAGAAATGAATCCATTGTTGCATTGTTATATAAATCAGCTTAATGAAATGTGGCCAGTTATTGTGTAGAGTAACGCTTCTCAGTAAATCCAATTTGTTACGTATATACACAGCGGTTCTAAAAGAAATTTCAGAACACAGCACCTTATCAAGAGAAAGAATTTGTTTAAAATTTAGCATTTAGTTTAGAATTGTGGAAACAATAGTAATAGAAATGGCATATACAAGCAAAATAAAGTAATGCAAAATAATATATTATTATTATTATTATATCTTACACCATAATTAATTATGAGTGCAAGGTGTTAGGGGAATGAGTACTACCTACAGAAGCTTTCGACTCGAAGAGAAAAGGATTTTATAGAAATAAGCATTTTGGATCCTGCTGGGCAGGATTTGAACCTGCGACCCTCGGTATGTGAGCAAAATAATATATATTCTCGTTCTGTATATATAATTATAATTATCAATAAGCAGTGTGTTAAAAACATTTGGCGTTTAAATAATATGAGCGATTGGATTGTTCTTATCAGAGTTTCTTAAAAATTTACCATACACAAAATTAAGTAGAATCGGGAAATTTGCTTATTTTCCTATTTTCTTTTACTTTTGTTTATTTTCTTAATGAATTGTTTACGTTACAGAGTGCATATTAATTTATTTCATTTCATTTAAACACTTAAATCCGCCGTGAAAACAAATCCAATTTCTTTACTTCGGCTTTGGCCATGACGATCGCCAATGAGAATGGCTATTTGAATGGACATAGCCACTGCGACAAAGTGGAGATAAAAAAACTGCGGACAACTCGATTATTTTATATATGTATATATAAGACATATTTTATGTACATATGTTTGATATAACTTTCTGTAAGAATATACTCAATTCAAGGGGCGTTCACGCAACCATTAGTATAGTTAAATTCGCACATATTTCTTATAATTCCGCGAAATTGATAATTTCGTAAGAAATAATGCGCAATATTTTTTTATTTCTCATTACTAAAACTTAAACTGAATTTGTGAGCATTACTGATACATACCTTATTCTTATGTAATTAATTCTTCACGATATAAAAGAAAAAATTAATTATTAAAGGCTTTGAAAACTTATAAAAGTACATAAAAGCACTAATTTTTGCATCTCTGATGTGAAGTATGGGGAGTTGACTCGACGAATGAAGGAGCAAAGGGACACTAAAGAATTAGAGTTAGGTGCAGAGGGAGGCGAAGATTAAAAAATTGCCGGTCATAAGGGACTTAACCTTTTTACAGTATTCTCACATATAACAACAGTTTCAATAATCTCAGAAAAATTTTCAAAATAGATCAAAAATGCAGCTAAACGAAATAAGTTAACGGCTTTATGCTTTTAATTAAACAGAGGTAGTGTTTCTTTCTTTAATAATAACGAAAACAATTTTTTAGTTTATCGAATTAATTTTTTTACTTAAATGCTATTGCATTATTTCGACTTGTAGATCTTGAGTGTTCATTGACAATGAGAAATTATCAAAAAATTGTATGTTTTCAGTTATTTTGAAAAGTTAAGTGAATTGAGGAATTACGATAGTTAGAGTTAAAGGGGGGTGCACTGTATTTCTACCACTACATACATCAATTTTAAAACATTCTCGCACTAGCAGAACTCAATACATTCATATCAATTGTCTATTCTATTTGTTCTTTGGTACTGCTGTGAATGTTGGTTTCGGCGCTCTGTAGATCAGTTGAAGCCGATCGCATTGATTCCAATATTACAAAATCATGTTCCCAGTTTCTGTCGGTTTTATTATATAGTATTTCATTAAAACACAATTTTGGGTCGTTTTTATTATCTAGTACTTTATAAATTTTAATTGGAAAATAATACTATGCGCATCCTACCTTGCCTTCTCGTACTCAACTGACTAGTTTTTTCTGATCTGAGCTTTGGTAAGTTGAATTTCATATATATATATATATATATATATATATATATATATATATATATATATATATATATATATATATATATATATATATATATATATATATATATATATATATATATATATATATATATATATATATATATATATATATATATATATATATATATATATATATATATATATATATATATATATATATATATATATATATATATATACCGTGTTTAGTGACTGATGACATCACTGACGCAAAATGTGTATGCCATCATTTATCGCCATCTTTAAAACGATGACTTTTCAAATTTTATTTAAATTTATCGATTGGTTTTGTTTTGACAGCTGCTGAAATTAGTCAAGTTCGCATTTGTTTACAACTATGCAGAGAACGATCAGTGATTAGATTTTTTTGGATGGGAAGACGTATGAGGAAATCAAAGTGAATTTGCATGCCGTATATAAGGACCATGCACCTTCAATGACTACAATCAGATATTGGTTTAATGAATTAAGCGTGGCCGAACATACGTTTTTTATAAGAGCGCCAATTGAGGTGACTACGTAGGATATGGTTAGAAAACTCCATGATATCGTGTTAGCAGATCGCCGGGTGAAGATCAGGGAGATTGCTGACATTCTGCATATCTCAACTGGACGCATACAAAATATCCCACACGAAAAATTGGGTATGAGAAAGCTATCGCCGAGATGGGTATGGATGCCGCGTTTATTCACAGTGGAGCAAAAACGGAATCGGATGACAACTTCGGAGCACTGTTTGGACATGTTTATGCGCAATCCGAAAGAGTTTCTACAGCGTTTCGAGACTGCTGACGAAACATGGATCCACCACTACTCGCCAGAAATTAAAGAACAGTCAAAAAATTGTATTTCATCAGGCTAACTCGCTCCAAAGAAGGGGAAAAGGGTTCCATCGGCCCGAAAAGTCATGGCCATCGTTTTTCGGGATTCGCAAGGCATCATCTTTACCGACTATTTGGATAAGGGAAAGACAATCAAGGGGCAGTATACTGATTTATTAGACCGATTCGATGCTGATTTGATGGCAATTGGAAAGGACATGCCCACTTCCCATATAAGGACTTTTCTGGACTAAAATTAAAATTAACCTTGCTCTGCTCGTATTGTTGATATAGACACTAATGCATATTTTCTAGTTATACCATACAGGCATATACACACACACAACACTCGTTTGACTCATATGCACAAGCTATTGAACTGCAAGCTAACACTAGTGACCTAGTGCGAACAAGCATACCAAATGCATGGTCTTGTAATTAGTTTGTTATAAGTCAGAATACATGGGTCAGCATTGTTATCAATGCACTGAGCAGAAATTGGAAATACTGCAAGAGGCAAAATTAGGTAAGCAACTGTAATTTATTGAATCAAGGCAGAGTCAACTTTTAATTGAACTAGCCATAGACACAACGGTGTGACTCGCCCACAATAGACAACTCAGGGTAACCTGCCGGAAATTATCTTAGATATGCTCCTAATGATGATATCTGAATAAAATGTACATCGTACATTTAACTCGCACACACGGTGTTTCGAAGCCGGTCTATCTCGACTTCAGACTTCTTTCCTCGTTATTTGATTCAATTGGACCATACAAAAGAATTTACCTGCCAATTACTCATAATATACAAGATGCATTGCAAGGTAAACAGGAATCTTTTTAAAAATAGAAATTTCTAGTCAGGCCAGTTATTGGTAAATATATGCACCCCTCATTGATGTACTGTCAAAATGTCATGTCATTTGGACTAATAGAAGCGGAGATTTTGCGTCTGAAGTGACAGTATGTTTCTGTTATCGATACAAAAATGAGCATCGAACAAAGACTTTTAAACTTGGTAAAAGTTTTACTGAAACGTTTCAATTGTTGAACCAAATTTATGGTGATGATTATTTATACAGTGGGAGAGTTCATGAGTGGTATACGCGGTTTAAAAACGGGCGTGAGGATTCCATCAAAACCGTGCGAGAATTCATCAACAAACAGCCAAAATCTTCATTGTAATTCATTCAATTGCAAGTGAGCATTTCAAAAATATCAATTTATCGCAGTTGGTCTGGACACGGATTGTTCCGCACAATTTGACTGACAACCAAACATTGCTCAGAATTCAACATTCGAAGGACATCATCAAGGAGGCCAAAAATTACAAAAAAATCCTTTAACATTGTGACTGGTGATGAAACGTGGTGTTTTCGATATTATCCAGAAGCCAAGCGCAAAATTGCTCAGTGGAAGGCGTCAGACGAGCCAAAAAGTCAATGTTTATTTGCTGTTACAATTCAGCATTATTCAAAAAGAGTTCGTTCCACCGAACCAAACCATTATTTGCAGAACTCGGGGTTTTGAAGTTTCTGGTGCATTATATGTGGCCGGAATATCGCGCAGAAAGAAGTTAGCGTTTATTGCACAATGATGCACTATATCATCGATCGACACTTGTGACCGATTTTTTTTTTTTTACTAAAAATCGCATTTCAACCACTCTCCATCTTCGCCGTTTTGTGGAGATAGAAACCATTCAAAAGCCCTGTACCGATATCTTGAAGGACATCCCGGCCAACGATCTAAAATATACATTTGACATGCTTTTAATCGGAAAGTAAATATATTGAATAAAATAGTGTTGCCAAAACAACTTTTTGGTCTTGTTTTTAAAAACTCTACTTTGGAATGCACTTATCTATCTATTCGCTACCCTGCTTAATTAACGTTTTGTTGACGCTGCACTTCCCACGTTGTGATATTGCACCGGACGCTCGTGTGCCATGGATTGCACGTGCAAAATGGAAGACGCAGTGTCAGCATATTTCATGCAGGTGGGCGAGCTGGCTACCGTGTTAATTGCGCCCCTTTAAATATCTGCGTCCGGCAGATGAACGATTGAAGGGTCCTTTGAGTGGGCGGTAACCGGTGCTGGATTCGTATCCTGACTTAGGAATCTTGATGAAAGTGGTCAGCTTCTGCCAGGTTGTGTAATAGGCGGCAGTTTGGATTACCAAGAAGATTGCATCGGCGACCAAGGAGAAGTGGAAGCTTTGCCCAAGTTTTTCGAGATGCTTGATATTCCTCACATTTAGCTTATGAACGTAGTCCAGATTTAGTTTCAGTCCATTACTTCTTAAATTAATTAGCACAGGATTCAGGGCTTGAAGGGTTTTTGTAGATTTGCTGGTGAATGATTGGTTCTTGATTATAACCGTTTCATTATTGAGGAGAATGATGAAGGTTCCATTAAGGAACTTGGAATATGCCTCGCTTTGCACCGTTCCTTTGAAATTTTTCAGGAATATCATGGACTCGTCAATTAGCTCAACACCTCGACGTTATCTGGTTCGAAATGACATTTCGCATCTCCTCCCTTAAGTAACCTAGCCAGGCATTCAGTCTCGGGTAATTTCTTTAAGGTTTCCGCTGGACAGATCGTTGTATTACTAATAGAAGCACAATCTTCTATTAAGCCGTACGTCTCCGTCTGGTTTATTAGGATTTTCTTATAAGCTATCTCAGCATGTTAGCCCTCTATTGTAGCTGCTCGTACAATAAGTAGGCGGTAACTTTCTGTTTTGACTTTTGACATTGATGGGACTTATAAGAGGATTGTTCCATTCGAGTATACGGATGCTTTTCCATATTCAATAGCTTCAACAATGTTTTGACATGGCAGTGCCGCTTCCTCCAGTATGATTCGTTGAATTTCTTCTTGGTCCAAACGATTTGTGTTTATGGTACCAGTCTTTGGCACCTGAAAGGCTTGTACCACTTCTGAGACTTGCTCCTTCAGGATCAAAACTTGCTTAGATCGAGCAATTCCAAGTTTTCTTCTGTGATATTCTGGTCGATTTTATTAATACGGATGATTAATTTATCAGCTCTCTCAATTGCTTCACGTGTGCTTTTAAACAATTTCTCATTAACAAGGTATTGCTTACCACTTCATTTTGGCTTTCTAGGATATTGTCCCAGTCCGCGACATCTAATGATCCAGCGATCCACTTCCATGCGGACCCAATCCAATCGATAGAGCGTGCTGTTCTTAGCTTGCCCATCTGAAATTCGTATATTAAATGTATATTCTTATCTTTGTGTTTTCATATTATACAAATTGGTTTCGCTCATTTCTGCCATTACTTTTACAAATATATTCAATTTTTTTTATTTAACATTTTTCGTGCCTTTATGTCAAATCAGAGTTATATTTTCCTCTGAGAGAAAAGAGGAGAGGAGAGAATTTGAGTTGCAGTGGTTTTTAATTGGGCCTTGTGTACTCTACTTCCTGTATCTGGTCGTATTGTGACCCTATTATCTTTGGCTACTTTTTCCTTCTTGTAATGAGTTTTCTGTTTCCCTTTAATTTCGTTATTCCTAACGTATACTACATCGCCCTCTTTAAATGTTCTCGGTTCCTGTCTCTTTTTGTTCAAACGTAGGTTTCATATCTCCTGTTTTTTTTTTAATCATGTCCTAATTTTCCTTATGGACTGACTCTACTGCGAAAATCGGACAATATTTGGTAATTATATATGTCGCTAGGCTTCTTATTCGTCAATGAGTGGGCCGTGGTGTTGAAGCTCCTTTGGATTGGTAATTTTCATTTCCTTTTGGAGACAGCGATATATTTCAGTAATAGTTGATTGAAATTTTACAACTTGACCATTGACCTCACTTCTTTGTAATGAGGTGTGGTAGAGTTCAATACCCTCTTCCTCTTATGTAATTTGATACAGCTGGACTCATGAAATCTCTTTCATTATCAGTGCCGACCATTTTTGGAGTTGGAAAGTAGTGTAAAAGTTTTCCGAATTTTGCTCTGAGGTAAGTGAAGACCTATTTTTTATGTGGAAGAGCTTCACAAATTTAGAAAATTTTTCTATACACGAGACTCCTTAAATTTCGGAAACGTCTACGTGCACTATTTGACAATGATTCTTGAGATTCGGAGTCCTTCAGTGGTGGTATCGGACGATGTTTATCATACTTATTTTATCGACAAATCTCACAAGCTGTGTATTTTTTTTAAAATTTTGCTTGTAATTTTTGGCAACTAATATTTCTCGAGTAGCTGCTCCCTGTTTTCACGAAGATTTCTTTGGGCACGTTTATGCTCTTCCTCTATTACCCTGCAAACTCTATCCTCATTAGCGACATCCTCCACGACTCTTTGCGTTATCCTAATTTTATAGAATAGGAAGTGCTCAAGGTATACATCTTGAAGTAACTGTAAGCGGCATTCCGGAATTTTAATCCCATTGATGACCGATGGGTTAAGGTAATTCTTCAGTGTTTTAATTAACATATCTTTTCAATGTAGTGACGAGTGAAACCAGGATGGGGGTTACCTGAATATATTTTGATTCCTGAAAACGTTAAAGGTAACTACGTGGGGGATATGGTCTGATACGTCCTGAGTGGCGCTGTGAATTGTACCTATCTCGCTTGCTGTATCGGTAGTTGAATCCCTACAGGAACCTGCTGCTAAAGCTCTTAGACTATCGACGCCATCGCTAGCTGTTTCCGGTTGACCCATTATCAGCTGTTGTTATATTATTATTATTATTATTAACAGGCTAAAATAACACCGCGACCTAAGAGATCTATTATGCAGCCTCGTACCCAACTAAAACAATTCTAGACTATTTATAAATCTCGTAACTTCTGTGGGCTTTATTTTAACTAGGTTATTTGGAGGTAAGAACCCACTGCCTAGGTAGTTATGTCTGCGTCTTGCCACCGCGGGGCAAGCTCATAGAATATGTTCTGCTGTTTCCTGTTCCGCTTGACACAGTCGGCAGGAATCGTCTATTTTTTCACATGGTAATTTAGTCTGAAAAAAGCTCAGTATAGAGTTTGATGTCATTTCTGCTGAGGTTTAAAGAAGCATCTACCCTGATGTGTTCAGGATTAATGAGTAGTCCCGACTGCCGCATGCCTTTTTGAGCTCTCCAGTAGTTCAGCAGACTTCGTTTTTCCTGTTCGCACAACAAGTTATTTGTGAAGCTACTGTCTACCCCACAGAAGGGTTCTGGACCTATGAAGGCAGTGCCTGCGGCCCTTGTTACCAAAGAGTCCGCCATTTCGTTGCCTTCATGTCTGCTGACGCTGCTAGAGTTTGGAGGAGTTTAGAGCATTACCAGACCTGTTTGACTGGAATGAGAAGTTTATTAATGATTTCAGAGCTGCCTGAGAGTATGGCTATCTGAGAGTATGCATATTTTGGATCTGCGTGTACCCCTGCGTAGACATTCTCTAGCACATAAGTCTAAGGCGTGGACCTCCACCTGAAAAATGGAAGCTGTTTTTCTCATTGCAATTGCTTTTTGGAAATTTGGCCCAACAATTCCACCTCCAGCATTGCCATCTTCCATTTGGGACCCATCTGTATACCACAACTGTGAGTCCTGTTTTATTATTATTTCATTGTTTCTCCAAGCTGAACGGTCACTAATGACCACTTTGAAGTGCTTAGAGAAGTCTAGTTTTCAGTCCATCTTGTCAAAGACCATAAGACACGGAGAATTCCAGACGGTGTCCAGAATCTTTGCGTGCCCCGTTATGCTGCCTTCTTTTAGATGGGCCAGATTAGGTAGCAGTTGGACCGCGCTGGCTGCAGTCCTCTTAGCCACAAGGTGTATGTCCAGTGATCATTCTTAAAGCTGCTGTGGGGCACGGTCTCATTGCTCTCGTTACACTCAAAAAGGCTATTCGGTAAATCTTGTTGAGGATGATCTGAGCCTTTGTTTGATTTACCTTACCACCATACCAAAGAGGCATAGATGATCATTGGTAGGTAGGTAGGTAGGTAGGAGTGGCCGCCCAGTTTGCCAAAAGCACACTTGAGCACACATAATGGCCCATTGTGATACCACGGTGTGGCGCCGTTCAAGCACTGACTAAAAAGGTTCCCATACTTGGGATGGTGATAGTCAGCGCAAGGACAGCGCCTGGAAAGGCACGACCCCCCGTCATGTTTCAGGAAACCATCCTGATACTTTGATGAACCTGGCTATGTCCCTAATATTAATGGATGACAGCTCTGTCAGGCTTGTAAGAAATGGGGCACCAAAGGTGCGAATTCTTCTTCTGCTCAAGGATGGGCAGTGGCATAAGAGGTGGAAAACCGTCGTCCTCCTCCTCGAAGCCACAGCCTCGGCAAAAGTCATTTGAGGGTAGGGCCAGTCTTTCTGCGTGCTGTCCCATTATGCAGTGGCCGGTCAAAACCGACACAGTTGTCGACAGTGATACGCGATCAAGTCGAAGAAGTTGATTGGTTCTGTTTTTGTCCATGCTTGCCCAAGTTAGTCTAGCCGTGTGGCAGTATTCCTCGTTAGCCCAGGATTTGTAGGCGTCAGCCAGATATTTCCGTTTGATTTCGAGCTTGGCTGTTGCCAGTGGAATGCCGATGTTTACAGAGGGGTGAATGTCGTGCATTAGCGTGCCTGCCTTGGCAAGCTCGTCCGCCTCGCAGTTTCCCGGGATTTCGCTGTGTCCGGGAACCCAGACTAGCTGCACCCGAGAGTAACTTGCGAGCTCATTTAAAGATGTTCGACATTCATGAACTAGTCTTGATGTGGCCGTGGAACCAAAAAGAGATTTAATGGCGGCCTGGCTGTCTGAGAAGATAGATACGTCAACTGCGCCGATATCACTACTCAGCATCCATTTGGCTGCGTGGTAAATGGCCATGACGTCAGCTTGAAAAACGCTGCAATGGTCTGGGAGACGTAGGGAGATGTTTAAGTCCAGCTTGTCGGAATAAATACCGCTGCCGACTCTACCTCCAAGCTTGGAACCGTCGGTGTAGATTTCGACTGTTTCACCGACGATTCGGTTTTCTGAGGTCCAGTCGCTTCGACTTGGAATAGTGAGGTCGAATTCCCTGTTCAAATCGGGATAGACCGACATATAATCGATAAAGTTGGGGACAGGTAGGTCCTGATTCAGAATTGAAGCATGGCCTGTCAGGGTTATGCGCCAGTGCGAAAGAGCATTAAGTCTAATCGCTGTCAGCTTGGCTTGTTGCTTAACCAGGATCCCCGAGGGGAGCCAGTGCAGCATGGGAAAAAGGGCTTTCGTAGGTGCGCTATGAAGAGCGCCAGTGATCAGTAGAGCAATGGATCTTCTGATTTTATCAAGGGGTTTGATATTACAGGCTTTTTCGAGAGCTTGCCACCAGAAGACCGACCCGTATAACAGGTTTGGTTCAACGATGGCCGTGTAGAGCCAGAGCACGACTCGAGGACGAAGTCCCCATCGTGCACCAACTGCTCTTTTACAGCAGTATATAGCGCATGTTGCCTTACGTGCCCTCTCAGCTAGATTGGCTTTCCAATTAAGCTTTGGGTCGAGAATCAGGCCTAAGTACTTAACGTGTGTGCTCAAAGAGAGCGGAATGCCGTTTAGACTAGGCATTGTAAACTTTGGAATTTTGTACTTCCTAGTGAAAAGCATAGTCTCGGTTTTGGATGGTTCGAAGTTCGAAATCGCGACACCAGTTCGACACAATAGAGAGTGAATAGTTCAGTTTTTCGGAAAGTGTTTGTGGGAATTTGCCGGATGCCGCGATTGCTATGTCGTCCGCATAGGCTATCACTTTGCATCCAGTAGATTCCAATCTCACCAGTAGTGTGTTAACTGCCAGGTTCCAGATGAGGGGTGATAAAACACCCCCTTGTGGCGTGCCCCTGTTAACCACCCTCCTGGATTGGGCACTGCCGATCGTGGAAGTGATGATCCTAGATTTTAGTAGACGCTCTATAAATTTAAGAAGACCTGAATTCAGGTTAAGATTATAGAGTGCGGAGATGACAGCGTTGGGACATACGTTGTTGAATGCTCCCTCGATGTCCAGAAATATGGCAAGTGTGAATTCCTTGTACGCCAAGGATTTGTCGACTTGAGAAATGAGAGATTTGCCTTTAGAGTACGCGTGTTGAGATACAGAGAAAAGAGAAGGGTTGATCGATGTCCTGATATGTAGGTCAAGAGCTCTTTCTAGAACCTTAAGAAGAAAGGATGTTAGACTTATGGGTCTGTAATCCTTAGGTTTGGTGTGCGAGGCCTTCCCAACTTTTGGTATGAAGACGACCCGAGCCGTGCGCCAGCGTAAGGGAATGTATTGCAATCTGAGGCTTGCATTATATATTTGAAGCAGCCATGGAAGGTTAATCTCTTCCCCATTTTGGATATCGGCAGGAATGATGCCGTCCGGTCCGGGGGACTTGTATGGCTTAAAGGTTTGAATGGACCACTCAAGGTGACTTTTTGTCACTTGGAATGTGGGGAGGCTATCATGGGAAACCTGCTCCACCTGGTAGAGTGCTTGATCCGCTGAGGCTAAACTCCCTGGGAAGTGGGTGTCTAGCAGGATATCAAGGGTTTTGGCGCTTGAGTGAGTCCAGCTGCCATCTGGTTTTTGGATACAGTCAAGGGCTTTGTTAGAGGAGTGGAGAATTTTACGAAGACGGCTAGCCTCGGACGTCGATTCAATGCTTTCGCAAAATTCCCTCCATGACGCTCGTTTCCCTCGCCTAATGGCGTATTTCAACTCTTTTTGTTTATTTTTGAAAGGGGCCCAATCAGCTGTAACTTTAGCTTTGTTGAAAAGCATTCTACAAGTTTTGCGAAGACTTGCAATTTCCGAGTTCCACCACGGAGGTTTAGGTTTGCCCCGTGGTTCGGGAGTGATGCAAGAAATATGAGTGGCTGTTTTAAAAGCTGTGGTCAGATCGTCGACCGCCCGATCAATGTCGGGACAGTTGTGGATAATAGGGGGAGTCGTTGCTAAGCATGACCCCAGTTTGAGCCGGAAAAGAGGCCAGTTCGTGTTTTTTCTATTGACTGGTTTAAGAGATTCTGTATTGACTGTAGTCTCCCTCAAGTCAATGTCAAAGGTGATATAGCAGTGGTCCGAAAAGGAGCATTCCTGTGAGACGAACCAATTGCTTATCATGTTGGAGTAGTTATCGCTGACGAGGGTGATGTCAAGCACTTCCTTCCTGACGGATGTAAGGAAGGTCGGCTCATTTCCCCGGTTAGCAATGCCTAAGTTATTTGAAATGATAAAGTCGAAAAGACACTCACCTCGATCATTTGTGCCGGAGCTGCCCCATATTTCGTGATGGGCATTGGCATCGGCGCCGATAATTACCGGAATCTGTTTCTGGTGGGCTACAGCAACCATTTGCTTCAGTATGTCTGGTGGCGGGGAGTCGCCATAGTCATGAGCCATGTAGTTCGAGGAGATCCAGAAAGTCCGTGGACCCATTTCAATGACCATGGCAACATTGTCTTTGTCACTGAATCTAGGGAGTAAAAGAGCGTTAACGCTGTTTTTTTACCAGAATGCAGAATCTTGGTTTACCTTGATCCTCGATATATACCATACGATATCCGTATGCATTGAGTCCAGAAACCCGGTCATTTATGACCCAAGGTTCTTGGACGAGAATAAGCTCCTCCCCTATATCCGAGAGGCGGAGAAGCAGGGCTGCCGAGGCAGTTTTCGAATGCTGAAGGTTAATCTGTAGTACCTTCAGCATTGTCTGGAAGAGTGATTATTGTGGAATTCAACTCCTCCTCTTCGGACATTGGAGAGATGTATCCACCAGCCGCATCCGTGTCCATGTGGTCGAAGAATTCTCCGACCAGTTCGGAAGTTGAGAAGCGGCTGCTTCTGGTTGTAACGGAGCACATACTCTCATTGTCACTACCCGACAAAGGGGTGAGAGCCGGGCCCGAGTAGCTAGGCTCTTTGGCAGTGGCTTGTGGGACAGCACCAGCTGGGGGAGGCTGTTGGGGGGCTTGGGCATCGCACTTGTAGATGCGGAGAGTGATGGCTCCAAAGCCATAGTTAATCACCCCCTCGCGGGAGTTGATGGGAACAAGGGATTGCTCGTTCAAAATGATGGTGACCTCACGCAAAGTGCCTTTGGGGTCACCAACTTTCGCGACCTTCCAGCCATCGGTGGGAAGATCGGTGTTGCTGAGCTTGAGGATCTTTAAGATTGCCTCGGGCTCAGAGGGCTCGGCAGGAAGCCATGTTTTGGAGCGAGGGCGTTGGGGAACCTGGTCCAAAGGTACAGCGTTGAGCTGTGCACCCGGCCATATCTCACCTACCCTATTGATCGCTACCTTGTATAGATCCGCCGAGCGTTGGTCCGAGCAAGATACGATCTTAATATGTCCTTGATACCACCCTGCGTCACGGCAGCTGGGTGAAGGACCAGGGTTGAGGGACATAACCTCAACGAATATTGGTAACAGTGCCATTTCGACCTGTCTCCAATTGGCAGGAGTAATGGCCCCATTGGCATTGGCAGAGTCGACCACAGCCCATGTGAGGCTCTCTTTCACAATCTCACTAAGCGGTTTCGAGATCTCAGGGTTGGGAGTAGCCAGCCTTACGCGCTTAGGGATGCTTTGGGTGGATTGGCCCGGGCGATCGGCTGATCTCTGCCTCTTGGGGTTACCGGCTGCTTGTGCAGTGGAGGAGTGGACACGCACATCAGCGTGTGCTTTTGCCCACTCAAGCTTGCCCTTGTCGTATTCTGACAGTTGAGATGGTTCTGAAGCGTTGAGCCTCGTCAAAATACGGTAAGCCGCTCTACGCGTCCTGTACGCCCTTGTACTCGGGTTCACGTTGGTAGGTGCACCTGAAGGAGGAGCGGTACGAGGAGCAGTTACCATCGACTTGTGAGGCAATATCGAGGCGTTTGCTGAAGAGGGCTTAGGCGGAGCGAGTGCTGCTGGTTTGTGAGTCAATACCCTAGCAGCCGCTGAAGAGCCTGGGGACAGCGAAGAGCTCTTGGGTGGCTTATTAGCCGAAGTTGTGGTGCTTGTTGAAGGGGCAGTGCTTATGCTGCTTGTCTTCGAACCAAGGGCGGGGGTGTTGCTGGTGGGCATTTGCCTAGCCAGGGTTTTGCGCGTCCCTGAGGGGATATGCGCGGAAATTTTGTTTGTGTTTGTGTTTTTATTTTTTGTTGTGTCCATGCAATAAGGGTCCCCACTCAAAGCCGCTATCTCAGTCCGAACGTGTGGTCACTAAATATGGTCCCATGGTTATCTGTGCAAGCAGGGAGGCCATGCGAGGGTTGGCACAAGCCCTTATGGGGTCAAGTGCTTCAGACCAGTGCTAATCGTGAGTTCCACTCAACCGAACCCACACTACCGACCTAACGGTAACAGACGTCGAACGTACTTTGAGGCCTGCAAAGGTTTTAACGGGACGGGGGCAGCTGCAACCTTAGACTGGAGCCGTTCACACTCAAGTTTCACCTTGGTGCTACCGTGACAAAAGACAGCTAGGTCCAGAAAATTACAGCTACCAGCCCAGGGCAATCAGAACAGTTACATTGGTCCAAAGAGAAGTCCGGGGACGAAGGATGGGGGTCGTGCCAATTGGTGCTACTGAACTCCCGTGCAAGAAAACAGCAGCACCTGGGGGAGTGTAGACCATTTAGCGTAACCCAGGGTGCACCGCGTGGAGGCGGTCTACATTACACCCCACTATTATTGTTTTATACGACCACGCCATAATTTTGGGCCGTAATCACCATGTTTTACCACACAGCCTCTGGCAGGAATAGGTTGCTCTTAAGGCTTTGCTAGTTATGTATGATAAATGGGTTTTCCAAGCTAGAGTTTTGTCTAGGATTACTCCAAGATATTTAATTTCATTGGATATTCTTTGTTTGTGGCCCCTAACCTTAAGGTCCCCACATTCAGTTTCCTTCTTCTGGTGAATGGTACCACGTTTGCCTTATTCGGATTTATCGATAGTCCTTTCTCCTGACACCAGTTTTGCGTGATGTCAAGATCTAGTTGCATGCGATCGGTTATGGTAGAGCCAAACTTGCCTCTAAACATAATCCGCAAAGCCCTGAACTTCGTATCCGAGGACATCGAGAGATTGTAAGAGTTCGTCAATAACCAATAACCATAGGAGCGGCGATAGGACGCCTCCCTGGGGGCAACCTTTAGTTGACCTAACAACCTTTCCGTCCCTGTTTCAAAGATTATTATTCTGTTTTTCAACATATTGAGAACCCATGTTATTACCAATGTTTGTATTATTTTCCCCCTCATCCCTTCCTCAGTTGATCTGAAAGTAGCATTGTCAAAAGCCCCCGTAATGTCAACCGATGTAAAAAGACCAATTACTTTATCTTTCAATGCCTTTTCGATTTTACTCGTTCGGCTATGTATGGCTGTCTCAGTCGATTTGTCTGATTGGTAAGAATATTGTTCAATATGAATAGGCGAGTCGTTAAGATAAGTTTCCCTGATATATTGATCCAGAATTTTTTCCATAATTTTAAGCAGAAATGAAGTTAGGCTAATTGGTCGATAGGCTTTTGGCGTGTGGTCCGCCTTTTTGCCTGCTTTCGGTATGAAAGCCACCCTAGCCTTCGTCCAAGGTTTAGGCACTATGCCTAATTCCAGGCTTATCCTGAAAATGTTTGTTAGCACAGGTGCCAATACATCAACACCTTGCCGAAGTGCGCACGGGTGTATATTATCGACACCTTGGGATTTGAATGGTCTAAAAGTGGAGATAGCCCATTTGTGAACGGTAAAGATTCTGCGAGCCAGTGAGAGTTCCCTCCGTATAGGCATCAAGAAACGAGTATTCTCGATGATTTCACTATCCTCTCCACTAGTGGCACAGCCTGGAAAGTGAGTGTCCAACAAAAGATGTCCCGTCTCTTCCAGATTCTCCGTAAAATTTCCATCAGCCTTCTTGAGTGTAGAGGGGCCATTTATGTGATCTTTATTGAGTGATTTCTGCAGTCGGGTAGCTGCTGGGAGCAGTTCAATCTCCTCACAGTACTTTTTCCATGAGTCTCTCTTAGATCTTCTCAACTCATTATTATAGGCCGTTAAGGCACTTCTATAGGATGCCCAGTCACCATTAAACTTGGTTCTATTAAAGAGTTGACGGGGTTTTTTGCGCAAAATGTTAAGCTCCCCACTCCACCAGGGTACGTTCCTAGAACGTTTCTTCACAACTAGATGGCAACTACATTCAAAAGCCTCAATTATTATATTATTTAATTTGTAAACTTCAAAATCTAGTTCCTGAGAGTTACTTATTTTTTCACTAAGGCACGCAATATTTTGCTCTAAGTAAAAGTTAAATATCGACCAGTTGGTCTTCCTAACATTTCTTATTTGGAAGGTGCCTCTCTGAAATTGGGAGGAATTTAATATTTTGGTTGATCATCATCGCTGCCCTCGGTCTGTCAACATTATTATTATAGATCAACTTACATGTTTTTGTCTTCAGACCATTTATGTGCCCATTTGTGGTCCATGGTTCTTGAATGGCTACGAATTCCCGACACTGGTGTTCCACCAAGGCACTGAGCATGTAGGCTGCTGTAGCCCTGTGGAGATTTATTTGGAGACAGACTTTCAAGAAGAGTGTTGCGTTCGTGAAGGGGCCTGGGACATAATTTCCCAGACCGATCCTTGCGGATCTTACCACTCTTTGTGCTCCGCAAAGTTTCCGCAGCCTCCGGTCTTTTCTTTCCCATTTTCTGAGCCTAACTGAGCACGAGTATTGCCTCTCTCCGCTCTCGGTACTGGCTTTATGAAATTGAGTCCCGTTTTCGGCTTCTGGCTACTCTGTTGTGCCCGCGCTGCAACAGATGTTGGTTGCTCTTCACCAATATCAGCAGGTTTTGCCTTGTTCCCCTTCAGTCTAGGTCTGAGCTTTGCCCTGCCAAAGCCATAGTAGACCTTGTTACCCAGTTTCTCGACCCTTTCAGACGAAATGGGGTCCAGAGCAATTGCAAGCTCGACCTGGTCACCTTTTTGTAGACAATGGAGCCCCCGCCACTCACTGACACTAATGCCCGAATTCTGCGACTCCACTTGCCGCAAAATTCGGTAATTCTGCCAAGACACCGAGCCGGGAAAATAGCCAACGAAGATCTTGGCCTTTAGCACTTCTGCCTCGTCCACTACCCTGAAATCAGTCCCCTCCCATGGCTTCATGGCTGGTATCATTTCTTCAGCCCAGGCTACGCGCGAGCGTAGTTCTAATCAATTAGTATTGAACATCGCAAATATTAGAAAACGTAGTATTGAGGAGACAAAGATACAGGCATATAGTGAAAAGCACTATCGTGATATTATAAATTTTTTAACGGGAACACGAAAAATCATTATTCCTATCAGCTAAAGAGCTCAAAAGGCCTTGTTATTGTTTTAAAAGGAATCGAAGCCACAGTACATTCTGGCGATATTAAAGAGGATCTTGAAGAGCAAGGGTTCCCCGTAAAGGTTGTGATAAATATTGTGAATAGAAATAAGGTACCACAGCCTATATTTAAAGTTGAACTGTTCCCCAACTCAACCCAGCTTAAAAAGAACGAGACGCACCCAATATATAACCTAAGATATCTTTTACACCGCAGAATTACGGTTGAAGAACCGCACAAACGTAACGGCCCAATACAATGTATGAATTGTCAAGAGTTCGGCCACTCTAAATCGTACTGCACTCTGCGCAGTGTTTGTGTAGTTTGCGGTGATCTCCACCCTACAAGTACTTGCACCTTAGCTAAAGCTGACACATCCGTAAAGAAATGTAGTAACTGTGGTGGTAGCCACACGGCAAATTACAGAGGTTGCCCTGTATATAAAGATTTAAAATCAAAACTGTCGCAGAGTATACAATTAAAACGTAACTTATCCCCAAATCCTATTTATATCCAGCCTGCCACCACAAATCCTCAGATAGGTGACCCTATTATGCAAAAACCTAATTCTGGTCAAGCAACCTACGCAAGTGTTCTGCAGGGTAACGTACGGCAAGTTAACAATAACAATGCATCTAATAGTGAAGTAGAAGCCATTTTCCTAAATCTTACTCAGTGTATGACTCAATTCATGTCTACAGTGCAAAATATGCTACAAGATTTGATTAAAGCTCAAAATCAGATGATCCAAACTCTTGTAAGTAAAAAATGAGTTTGTTAAAAATATGTTTATGGAACGCAAACGGTGTTAACCAGCATAAACTAGCCCTTAATAAGTTTCTACAAGATCACGAAATTGATGTTATGCTTCTGCCTGAAACACATCTCACAAACAAATACAACTTCTCCCAGGCTTCAAATTTTATAACACAAATCATCCTGATGGTAAGGCACATGGCGGTACGGCTATACTAATCAGAAATCGGCTTAAGAATCATCTTATGTAATCGCATTCGATGCAATGGATGCAAGCTACATCAGTATCTATAAAAAATCATGGCAAAGACCTGACGCTTTCAGCTATATACTGCCCACCCCGTTTTACTGTAACAGAAACTCAATTTAAAGAACTTTTTGATTCCCTTGGTGATAGATTTCTAGCTGGCGGTAATTATAATGCGAAACATAAATACTGGGGCTCTCGCCTACTTAATCCAAAAGGCCGAAAATTGTACAATGCAATAACTAACAGACATAGTAAATTCGATTTTGTCTCACCAGGACAGCCCACATATTGGCCAACAGACCCAAAGAAAATTCCTGATCTTATTGATTTTGCTATTTCTAAAAATATAGATAGGTCTTTAGTATCAGCGGAAACCTGTGTCGATCTGTCCTTTGATCACTCGCCTGTAAAAATCAACCTTTATGAACAACCAGAATATGCAAGCCCACAGTTTCGCCTAGGGACCAACCAAACCGATTGGTTAAAATACAAAAAGTATATTAGTAGTCATATCTCTACAAGAGTTTAGGTAAAACATGCAGATGATATAGATAATAGTATTGATATTTTCAACTCCATGCTAGGACCAACCAAACCGATTGGTTAAAATACAAAAAGTATATTAGTAGTCATATCTCTACAAGAGTTTAAGTAAAACATGCAGATGATATAGATAATAGTATTGATATTTTCAACTCCATGCTAGCAACTGCAGCCGTAGTGGCAACGCCAAAAAATACTTCTAGAAAGTGCAAGTAAGCCTGTACAAATAGCCAAATTGAAAAACTTGTAGCACAGAAACGACGGCTGCGCCGAGAATGGCAGACCCATCGCTCACAAATCTGTAAATACAATCTTAAAGCAGCCGAAAGGGCGCTTAAAGATGCTCTTACAAAGGAGGAGGATAAAAACCTAAAAGAATACCTGAAGAAGGTAACCCCAAATTCTACCGAAAGGTATTCCCTTTGGAAGGCATCGAAAAACTTTAAGCTTCCAATGGAAGGTGTAAAACCTCTAAGAAACCCGTACGGCGCGTGGGCTCAAAGCGATAAAGAAAAAGCACTCTGCTTTGCACGACATCTATGCAACGTGTTCCAGCCTAATATAGCTACCTTGCAGTACTGAGATTGCTCACCCTATTAAAATTTCCCTTCTTGAAGTAGCCAAACATATTAAACAACTGAATCCAAAAAAATCACCTGGATTCGATAATATTACCCCGAAAATGCTAAAACAGTTACCAGATTCTGCATCCGCATTTCTCTGTAAGCTTTTTACGCAATTTTGGGCATCGGTTACTATCCGAATGCATGGAAGAAGTCTCAGATATGTATGATAGCTAAACCTGGAAAAGACGCAACGCTACCGTCATCATATAGACCTATCAGCCTGTTGCCTTGCCTTTCCAAATTGTTTGAGAAACTACTATTAAATAAACTATCTGCTTTTCTTCATGAACATAGCGTAATGCCGCAACACCAATTCGGTTTTCGCGAAAAGCACAGCACTATTGAGCAAGTGAATCGAATTTCAAATGAAATAAGAAAAGCATTTGAACTCGGGGAGTTTTGCTCTGCAATATTCCTTGACGTGGCTCAAGCATTTGATAAGGTATGGCATCAAGGACTGATATTCAAAATCAAAAAGTTTCTCCCAAAAAGCTATCATAAAATTCTTGAGTCTTACTTATCCAATAGACGTTTCAGGGTAAAACTAAACGAATTCATTTCCGAAGATTTTCCAATTTTAGCCGGTGTGCCCCAAGGTAGCGTTCTAGGCCCTACATTATATGTAATATTCACATCTGATACTCCTATAAGTGAAAGCACGCTAATTTCAACATTTGCGGATGATACCGCCATACTCAGTTGCAATAAATGTTCGATAAAGGCGTCGAGAGCACTACAAGAGCATTTATTTAGGGTAGAAGAATGGTTAGGAATGTGGCGTATAAAGGTCAATGAGCAAAAAAGCAAGCACGTAACATTCTCTTTGAGGCCTGGTACGTGTCCAGCCATTCGGCTCAATAATATCGAGATTCCACAAGCTAATGAAGTCACCTATCTCATTTAGACAGGCGCTTAACTTGGCGTACGCACATTTCAGCTAAAATTTTAAATATGAAGTTGAAGGCCGCCAAGCTGCATTGGCTAATAAACCACAAATCTACCTTAAGTCTAGAATACAAAACCCTCCTATACAATGCAGTTATTAAGCCGGAATAGTTGTACGGGATTCAACTGTGGGGTAATGCATCCGCTTCTAACATTGCCATAATTCAAAGGTTTCAGTCGATGATACTTAGGTTAATAACAGGTGCTCCATGGTACATGCGTAAAGACCTGAAAATACCAACAGTTATCACAGAAATAAATGCTAGAAAGCAGATATACGAGGGCGGATTGATATTAAAGCTACCTAAGTAGGAAAAAAACATTTTTTATTTTCAAAAACCATTTATTTCTCAACATAGTCTCCTTTTACTTCGACACACTTAGTAAGACGATATTCCAACTTTTTTATACCATCTGAATAATACGATTTCGGGAACCCCTTAAAATACGCGTTAGTTTCGCTAATCACTTCTTCGTTTGAGATGAATCTTTTTCCTGCGAGCCAATTTTTCAAGTTTGGAAACAGGAAAAAGTCACTAGGAGCTAAATCTGGACTATAAGGTGGATGATTAACCAATTCGAAGTGTATTTCACGTAATTTTAGCATCGTATCTAATGCTGTGTGAACCGGTGCGTTGTCTTGAAGAAAGAGCATTTTTTTCTCCTTTAAATGTGGTCGTTTTTCCTTGATCAATCAATTGATCCAATAATGCACGATAATACTTTCCTGTGATTGTGGATCCTTTTTCAAGATCAAGAATTGATGAGCAATATTCCGTGTGCATCCCAAAATACAGTGGCCATAACCTTGCCAGCCGATTTCACTGCCTTCGCCTTCTTCGGAGCACTTCCACCAGCTTCCACCCATTGTTTCGATTGATTTTTGGTTTCAGGTGCGTAGTGGTGGACCCACGTTTCATCAACAGTTATTAATCGACGTCAAAAATCAACAGGATTACGCTTTATCATGTCCAAACACCGCTGTGAAGTGGTCTATCGAACTCGTTTTTGTTCGACACTGAGCAAACGCGGCACCCATCTTGCCGATAGCTTTTTCATATGCTATGTTTACCATTTCAAGAATCTCACGCAACTTGACTCGGCGATCATTCATAACGATATCGAGGATTTTCTTGATATTTTCTTCAGTAACCACCTCTTTTGACCTTCCTGTTGATGGTATTGTTGCAGTGCTTGTTCGGCCGCGTTTAAATTCAGCAATCCAATATTTTACCATGTAATCTGACGGAGCAGACTCACCGTAATGTTTATCGAGCTTTTCTTTTGTCTCTCTCGCCGTTTTCCCTTTCAAATAATAGTTTTTATTTTTAATCACTGCACTAAATTCGCTTTTTTCCATTTTTCAAGAAATACAAAAGTTGCTTACTTCAAACGGCTACAACAAATAAACTAATCGATGAATTTGGGTGAAATTTTAACAGCTGACGTTTGACAGATCGCAAATTCTAAAAAAAAAATTTGTTTGTGTTTGTGCTGCCATCTAGCGCTAGGTAGCTTCTATATCAATCCGCCCGCTCGTACATAGCAAAACTGGAAAATCACCCGAATCCACTAGCTAAATCCCTCGCAAAACCGATAAGCCGATCCCGCCTGCAGAGAAGAGACTTTCCGGCCTTTTGAAGAGCGAAGCAGAACCGAAATTTTGATGGCCAACTACAATTTGGGTTAAAAGAATTTTTTAGTGACTAGTTTTAAGATTAGATATACTTATTGTTAGGCTTAATTGAAGCATATTCAATAAATAATAAATTCTTGTAATAAACAAAAAAGGCTACGGTTTCGTCGTCCAGACAGTTGATCGTTAACCATCCAGGCTTGAAACTACAGCCTGCAAAGTGAGGCTTCACTGGGTCCCCACGGGTCTCGAACATCTTATCGAGAATACATCTTTGTAACTTCCCAATTTCTTCAGTGGACCAAATGCCCTCCGGGAAATTGCTAGGTATAACCCCGATCTTTTTGGAGCAGACTGTCTCCGCTAGAGTAGTCTTTGAACAGGGAACGCCCAAGGAGGCGCCCTGCACGCTATGTCTTTCAGAGACCACCGCTATCTTCTTTCTGGGACCAGGTTCGTCCCCAAGTGAGGTCTCCACCTTCTTCATCTCACCACAAACCGGCGGGTCAGCTGGTGGCACTATTAACAATTTATCAATATTTTTGTTGCCCTCTCTTCCACCGTGAGTTTAGATTGTTTTTTTGGGTCAATAGATCTGATGAACCTTGCCCCAGGGAGTTTTCTTTCTCCCCCGCCTGGCAATCAGCGACCCAAGTCCAGCAGAGACATGACCGTACTAAAAGTGGGACATTGGTCTGAAAAAGAATTGCCGCACTTGCCCGAAGGGCTGACGAATTCGTTAGTGCCTAGGCGATCCGGCGGTCTCAACGAGACGTTCGATATGGGCCAGTAGGACTACTAACTAGCCTTAACGACTGAGCAGGAATCGTAGAAGACTACTTTCAGCCTCTGCGTTGAAGGTAATTCTTAGTTTACGTACTGGACCATGTCACCGTCTTTCATGTGCTATGTTCCAGCATACAGTAAGCCCCTACACCGCAGCAAGGTGACTACCTAACGCCATTGCCATTGCATCCTTGATAGAGCATCTACCACAAAGTTCGATTTACCAGGAGAGTAAATCAACTTGTGGTTGTATTCCTCTATTCTTGCTCGCATTGTAATTCCTATTTCCCAATGCGAAAGAGACCGGCTGGTGGTCTGTGACAATTTTGATATTTTTGGCTCCATATGGGCAAGCCCATACTATTGCTAGCATTTCTTTTTCGTTGGTCACGAAATTTTCTTCGGTCTTACTTAGCGAGGGAGATATAAACGCGATAGGACGATCTTTCCCCGATTCCCCCCTGAGACAATACTGTGCGGATAGTATCAGTTAGAAGTATCGGTGGTTAAGTTAAAAAGTTTTTCAAAGTCTGGAAAGGCTAGAATATCAGAGGAAATAAGCAATTTTTTCAAGCTCTCAAACGTTTGTTTATGGTTTCGCCACTTTTGCGTAGTCGTGAATGAACTTCCGATAGTAAGAAGTCATCCATAAGAAACTTTTCAATCCATTTAAAGTCTCTGGGGGCGAAAGATTTAACTTTTGATGAATCGAGCATGATACCTTTTGACGTAATTACATACCCGAGAAATTATACTTCTGTGCTTATGAATTTTGTTTTTTCTAAGTTAACTCTCAAATTAGATTCGGCCAGCCTCGCAAATATTGTGTCAATATTCTTCAAGTGTTCATCTACGTTTTTCGCGAATACGATGATGTCATCAATGCAGACATAACAGATTTTCCCTATGTATACCTTCAGCATATCATCTATCATCCTTTGAAATATAGCAGGAGCGTTCTTCAACCCGAATGGAAGTCGTAAAAATTCAAACTTCCCATTCATGGTTGAAAATCGTAAAGTATTTAGCATAGCCTAAATTTGCGAGAGTTGCATTTATATCAGAGATTGGATAAGTATCTGAGACAGTAACCATTCTGTACTGTTTCTCCCCAGAAGGTGTTGCCTTCTTTGGGACTACCCATATGGGCGACTTCTAGAGGGACGGATAATACCTTTACTAAGTAGTTCGGCAATTTGCTGCTCTACTTCCTCCCTCATGTTGACCGGGTAAGGATAACTTTTGATAACTAAGGATAACTTTTGTGCCTGCATTTGATGGTTCGAATATATCGCAATATTTCTTCACCAATGATTCTATAGCATGGATTGCCATTTTAGAGACTTCTGAAATTCGGACTAAATGGATGCTGTCAATCGTTTTATTCTTTAGCGGTATAGTGATATTTGGGTGTATTGTAAGAGTGTGATTCTTACGGTCTATTATGGCTTCGAGTTATTTTAGAGTATCGTCTCCTATAATACCATCAAAAGCGTAAGATCCCGGAAGCACGTAGGAAGTAATTAGGGCGATATTGCCCACTCCCTGGAAGAATTTACCATCAAGTTGTCTATTAGTTTTGATCGGTCCCGCTGCGGTCTGAACTAGGAACGATGGTTTGGCTGGAATTGATCCTATTGCTAAGCTAGATTTAATAAAATTCTTGTTCGCCCCATTGTCAATTAGAAATTGAAGGGGTTTATTATCTTTAGTCAGCCAAGTAAGGTAGGGAATGTTAGAGGAGGCGTCCCCTTGCGTGTGTTTTCCTATATGAAAAAAGCTGGCGGGCCATCTTCCATAAATTTGGCTGCTGGGAATTTTCCTATGTCACCTCATCGTGTTCGTCCTGGCCTGTCTGGTATGGTGCTTCTTATTCCGACTCCGCCTGCAGGTTATATAACCTCTGTTGTTTCGGGAGATCTATCGACGTCCATATTTTCAGCAGACTTTGGTCCGGTAGGTCTTACTAGAGGTGACGCGCCTCGAATCTGTTAAAATGTGTTCGGAAATTTCTCGGATTTTCACTGCGATTGCACCAATTATCGTAGTGGCGTTGACGAGGGGGTAAGTATAGTCGTAGTAGTTGAATATTGTTAGGTAAGGTGTTTATCGGGACGGGTATTTTGTTGAAAAAATTTACTTGTATTATATTGCCAGCCTCCGAACGCAACCAGCTTCGCATGCCTTCTCACGTGTGCCATTTTACGGGTTGAAAACGACGCTCACCCTAAAACCATCAACCAATCAGATGGCGTGTTGATTTCGTAACAGTATTTTTTCCCTCTTTTTTTCAAAAGAAAAATTAATATATATTTAGGCACTTTTTGTTTGAACGTTTTTTTTTTTGTATCTATATTAAATTATTTAGGCACTTTTTGTTTTAGCCTTTTTTAGAATTTTCCTACGCGCTTCTATTTAGTCACTTTTATTTTTTCATGCACTTTAGCTGTGTTATAAAGAAAAATTTGTTTTATGTGCAGCCGAAAGTCCCTGCTGCTAGCGCTGCTTAGTATAGCTTATTTAATAATTGTTTTTACTATGTAGGCTTTAATAAAATAAAAAAAATTTAAAAATTTTTTTATGTGTCTACACTTTGATCATCTGTAGAAAGAAGAAAAGGAAGATTTACATATTTTGTGAAATATTTACCGTGTTCTTATGGGAATGTCTACATTTACTCTGTGGGGTTTTTCACATCACACTCGTCCTTATACCTTTTTTTTCTTTTTGGTCCTGGAAGGGGTGTGTTCCTCGTTTTTAGTTGTCCACAATCACATTGCGGGCAACCTACTAACAGTTTGTGGGCCTATTGCAGCCTCCAGTGTGTTCTTATGTGAACACTGGAATATTACTACCGTAGTCATAGAGTGGTTGTCGTGTTCTCATGTGACCGGCAAAGTGCACCCAATTGGGCGTACCATGAGTACTATGCGGCAGATGTTGCAGGACTATAATGTCTGCTAACCATTTTGCGAGGATCGCGGAGACCTATTGTTTCATGTTGCTGATAGTGGTGTTTCTAGTTAAAATTATTTTAATCTGGAGTGCCTGGCTTTATTGGCTACAAGATCGCAGGCTTCTTTTCCTATCATTTTTATATTTTACCAACTAGAGGGACCGTTTGGTAGTAGCTTATTTTATCCATTAATTTTTTGTTATACTCCTTGAGAATCCGGTAGGACTCACAGAGTGCTGCCATAGTAAGTTATAACAAAATTTTGTTTTATATATCCTTTAAGAATCCTTAAGGATTTTTAGGGTCTGGCCATAGGTTTGGGATTATTCTTCTAATTTGTGTTATAAACTGGAGGATTCCGTAGGATTCGCAGTTTTTTGTTTCTCTTTTTAATTATTTTTTATATTTCACTCACTATCAGCCAACTGGATTGTCTGGCTTAATTAGGCTCAGAGTCTCATCCTTGGTCTCAGCAGGATATCCTACGGTATCCCACATTTTAAGTTTTCGTGTGGGTCCCTGCTTGGGCACCAGTTAAAGAGCTCCCCGGAGGGGGCGCCACAAATTTATAGATGGGGCCGACTACTTGGCCCGTTCCTCCAGCAAATAAAAAACCAAAGTATATTTACATTATACAATTTTATTACCATTCTCCGAGATGGTCCCACAAAGAGTGAATTTACAATCATAATTCTCTTAAAACTAAACCTATTCGCTACCCTGCTAAAGTTTTGTTGACGCTGCAGTTCCCATGATGCGATGGTTCAATGTTCCAATGTTGCGATATTGCACCGGACGCTCGTGTGCCATGGATTGCACGCGAAAATGGAAGACACAGTGTCAGCATATTTCATGCAGGTGGGCGAGTTGGCTGCCGTGTTAACTTGTATGTATCTTTAGTGCATAGGAAAAGTTTTATTAACTATTTTATTATATCATCAGTTTGGGCTTAGACCCATTTTAAATACTATGTGTAAAATACATATGTAGGAGGCGGATCAGACGGACAGAATTACTGTAAAGTCAAGTCAGGAGATGAAGCTCTGCAACAATATATTTGCAGTGAATACGCACATGTCGTTGGGTCTGACAAGCATACTCGCTACGTTACTCGGCGAGTAGCGTGTTATTATATAATGTTACCATGATAGTCTAAGAAGTCAGGTTGTTCGAAAGCAATTAGTATATTTTACTTTGAAAATAATATAATTCTTACATTAACCAGCATTTTCCTTTCTGCTTTGTTTTTCAGTTGCTCATGTTGGAATACTAAAACAAACTGCGTGAATTTAGCCGATCAACGAACAATTCAAGTTTAAATAAGTATATGTGAACGGTTTTTGTAAAATATTCGAATTCGTTATAGAACCATCGTTAAAACTTTTAAAGTGTGTTAAACGTACAATAAATTTGATACTTTTTTATTGTCCCGTTGGTTTCCCAACTTTTTGGCGTTTCCAATTTTTTGTTCTTATGGTAAGTAAACTATATAATATAAATCTAATAAATATTTTTTATACGCATTCTTCTCACTGTAAATTCAATAAAGGAAAGCGCTTTTGTGCATTCACGCGTCTGTAAATTGCCAGCGTGTGTTTTTCTAATAAAATAAAACAGTCACATAGAAATGCGAATTTATTGTAGTGAAAAATATGGAAATTCCTTATTTTGAATTTGAAGTAATCAAATTGTGCTGTAGCTGCATACTTTTGCACTAGGGCACATTTGCATAGCAAAGAAGGAACAATATTGATTTGCATGTGGAATTCGCACTTTTATGTACATATCTGAATCAAATCATCCATTTAATTCTAACTTCATTTTATAAATGTGTGTTTTGGGTGTATTTGTACTACATACAAATTTTATAAATCAAATAGTATTCAGTACAGATGAATGGTTAAATTGATGAACGTTGTGGTGATTATCAAAAACTTAGCTTAGTGGGAATAGATCAACAGTTCTTTTGGGAAGTAAATATATTTCAGGCCTCGCGTTTATTAACATGATTAGTGCATGTTAAAATAAAACCCATATTTTTCTCCAATCGTACAAAGAGTACTTTAGATATATATTTCCACCTATGCATCATGTTGCACCACGAAACTCTTCATGTCTGATTTTTGCGTTCTTTTTTCGTTTTCCTTAACCAATGTCATTGTTAATATAAAGTGCTATTTATGGTGACGGGACCAACAATGACGGAGTTGAATAGGACAATCCGCTATCGTTTAGTTTTTTTAGTTGCGTATAATTATTTTGAGTCCCTTCAAGGAAAAGTTTTAAGAAATTCAGTGCTTGAATAAATGATGAAATCTCCACGGAAAACTCCTGCTTATAGCATCTTGAAATTTGGTACTGACACCAAGTAAGCGTGTTAGTTCAACTTATTTATGTAGAATACCTGAAATCCCAATCACCATTATTAAGTTCCGATTCAAACAAATTTGAATTCCAAATTTAAAGACCTCGCTATACTATATACGAGCCTTATATGCAGAAACTCCCCGGCCACGAAATTGGGAGAGTTGATATTAAATGAGACGAAGTTTTCTGAGATAAGGTAGCGTGTTTGTGTTTCACAGAGTATTTCTAAACTTTTAGCAAAGAGTTAAAAAGTTATATTCTGATAATTATTTTGGTTATATGTATCTTAATACATTTTTGTTGTTCATTTGTTGTATATCCATGTTAAAAGTTCAGTCTACCAGCATTGAAAATTACAAAAGATTAAACAATTTAGTAGATATTCTAACAAATTGTCGTACTGAGGGAGGCACTTTTTTAACTAACGTATGCAGAATAAAATATGAACTGATTTCCAACCACCATTGTAACAACACCAAAACAAAATATGAGAGAAATAACGGTATGATTCTTCCAGTCGCTTGCTTAGTGCTTAGTTCAGTAGATAACATAATAATAAACAAGTAAATAAGTCTGAAGTCGGGTTACACCGACTTCGAAATACTCTCTACCTTTACCTGTGAGTGCGAGTTAAACCGTGGCAATGTACATTTTAGAGTTAAACCGTGGCAATGTACATAAAATTTCGTCCATAAATCTCTAATAGATCTTAAGTTATGAATATTTGTAGTAGCTATTAATATAGTTCGTCCACATTTTGCATTGTTTAGTAGAACCCACATGTACATAACTACCAAATTGCGTCACTATTCCATCAATTGAACCGAAATTTATAGTAAGTTTAAAAAAAGTAGGCGCGATTCTTTGTCCAAATCGGTTCATATATGATTCTGTATCTTTGTCCAGACTATACTTTTGCAAAGTTTCATTAAGATATTTCTAACAGTGTAGAAAAAAGTCCCACAGACGAACGGACAAAATTGTTCAGAAAGTGTTTCTGGTCATACCTGAATTCCACACCTGCCACGCCTCTTTCTGAAAAACCGCTCAACCGCACAGACTTGGTATATATTTTTATCTTTTTTTAAAGGTAAATGGTATAAAAAAAGAAAAAGTGGTCCTTAACAGAGGAGTTGCTGTTGGTGGACTTATGAGCCGAGAAAATAAATTATTTAAAGAGTTCCAGATGAAACGGGCATATACAAGTTGCTTTAGTTATGACCACCCAAAAATCGAGTCAATTTCGTTTTTTTGTTTGTAAAAAAATTTTGTAATGAATTAATATTTTTATTTTTTTTAAAATTTGAAATACATAAAATATCATTTAAAAAAATTTTACAAATTACCGCCATTGTGTAATATATACCACTTTTTTTTCTCTAATATCGATATTTTATTCTGGTTGCTTTAGATATGGCCACCAGTGTATATATTTGCAGCCAACAATTTCATAAATTGCTTTAAGAGCCACCATTTTTTTAAAATTTTATTGTCTTTTTCTTTTATATAACTTAATTTTTTTTTTTATATATTTCATCCATAACCGTCGACAACTTAACCTGCGCGCGTTGAGAACAGTTGAACCATCGTCTGATAATCTATTCATCAGCCGAGAGTACTCAATTTCAATTCGTAGCGTTTAACTTCTACTATTACACACGTAGTTTTCTTTCTTTTCATATCGTACTTTTGAGCTATAATAAATTGAAAAATCAAGTGAAATATGTTTTCAAGTGCGATGACGTCCTACTTCGGAGGAAACTACTTTGGATTATTAGACCCATGTGACAATTCCGCAAAACCGCCATATAAAAACGTAAAAAGCATATTTGTTTTTACCTCAATAATGCATGCGATTTTCTAATTCTTGGATCTAAAACACCCCAAACTGAAACACAGTGTCCCAAATTCGTAACAATCAAAAGCAATGTCGCCGATAGGCCACTTAATAGATCCAACATATTTTTGGTATCTATAGCGCTAGAAAAAATGCTTGGATCCCCCAGAAAAAAATTACATCCATTTATGTTAATAATTTCTGTTAACAGACCCCCGAGCACTTATACACTTGCATTTCATTTCCCATTGATTTTGTTGTTGGATTTACGAAGTTATTTCTCTATACTACTCTATGGTATGAGCACTAGAGATGAGAAAAATTTCACTGCCGGTGATTTTTTCACTGTTATTTAAAAATCGCTGGTAGCAACTGTTATCGAATATACAAAGTAACAGCGATTTGATCAAAAGAGTGATTTTTAACAGTCCGTTCTTTTTTCACAGTGATTGATAATCGCTAACTCTTCTTAAATGTAAATTAAAACTAATCAATTGAACGATTGGTGCATTGCTAGTGACATATTTCATTCGTAGTCGTTTTAATATCTTATCGTCTAATAATTAAATTATGATATTCAGCTAGAAAAATACATTTTATTTTGGATATTTTGTTTTATAACATATATAATTATAATATATAAAAAGGATCGGAATTTCGAGGAATTACGTCATCTTCCACATATCTATCGACTTCTCTATTATATATGCGCAAATGTTAAAATATAAAGCGATACGTATGAATATTCAAACTTTGCATAAATTGTCACTCTCTCCAGCAATGGGATAATTTAACAGCAATAACTACAAACATAAATTTACTTAACTAACATGATAAAAACAGTGATTGCTATATTCGTTCGTTACCCTACGTCTCCACGGGCAATTTTTGATGGCATAACATCTGTCAAATTTGATTGCAATGGTTGGCAATATTTTAATGGTGGGCATTGCGATGTTATACCATTGTCATTTTGAAAATGCCGTCAAGCAATCTAGTTCGCTTTTACTTATTTTTTTATTGTTTTATTTATACGATGAACAGGAAAAAAAAGGAAACCGAAATTCTGGGTGAATCCTTTATTACAAAGAATGCAAATGCACAGTCTCCATTCATTTTAGCGTTTTTATTAATTTAATAGATGCGGTAAAACGACGAATGTCCGACGATGCTTCCACTGTGAGCGTCAGGAAAAAATGAAAAATGGCTGTCAAACAAACAAAATGACAACTGATTGCAACACAGCACGTTGGCAATTTATGGCATAACATATTTCATAACATAAATTGCCAACTTGAAGCAATTTGGAGTCTCCATTGGCAATTTGCTTGAAATTGCCAATGGCATGCCATCAAAAATTGCCCGTGGAGACGTAGGGTTTCCAAAGTAGTGAAATCACCATTCGCTGTTATTTCACGCTTTTATTAAAAGTAGCGATTTTCAATCACTGTGAAAAAAGAGCGGACTGTTAAAAATTACTCTTTTGATTTATTTGACGCTTTTATTAAAAGTAGCGATTTTCAATCACTGTGGATTACAGCTGTCTGTTAAAAATCGCTTTTTTCGCTGTTACTTTGCATATTTGATAACAGTTTGGTTGACTGCTTACATACATATCTATATGCATGAACGCAATGGAAACAGCGATCGCAGTCACGGTGATTGAAAAATAGTAATCACTGGTAACGGCGATACTCAAAAATCACTGGATCGCTCATCACTAATGAGCACACACTTCTCGCCGTTGTGAGTTTTGTGTAGTTTTGGGTTTATTTACCATCGCCGTGATATCCAAACCCGCGCCGTTGCCGTCTTCTGTGAAACGAGGGTTAGTGCACTGTTGGAGGAATGTAAAAAACCATGGAATTACATAAAATTGTTTGTCTCTTCTAATTTTATATCCATCTGATAGCCAATGTGTAACAGGCATTCGAAATATTGCATAAAGGCACGAAACGTTGATAGGCCAAAGATATAGCTTTCCTTTTTTTCTATTTTTTCCTATTTTTAGCTGAAATCGGGCTTTAATCCTATGCCATGCTTTCCAACGTTGTTCAACATTTTTTTAATAAATTTTTTCAATATCTAGTAGTATTTCGTAGATTTATATTTTCATTATTGATGACGAATGAATTAAGTACTTCGCTGAACTCACTTCGCTTCAAGTCTTCTATTTTCAGCCGTACATTATAGAGATCCAATTGAGTAATTCCTTATAATAAAACATATACATTTTAACGAAAAAAATTTGCATTTTAATTATTATCTCAATAAAAATTAATCGATAATTTTCCATGTCGAAATTGTCAAAAAAACAAATTACTTCTTTTATAAAAAAAATACTAGAAAACACAATTAAAGGTGCAGTTTGCTACAGAAACAGAATCAATAAACCAATTTGTAATAGATTAGCTACAGAATCTAACGACAGAAAATGAGCGTTTGGCAACAGAACAGACACAACTTATTGTGAATTGTTTCTGTACCAGAAATCTTTAGAAATATTAAATATTGTGGGAATAATAGCATAAATGATTCTAATGATTTAAAATTTCAAGCTTGTATTAATTATGATTTAAAAATAATGTATTTTAACAATTAGCAAATTTTGGCGTAGAATACGTCTTACCTTACGGTATAGGGAGTCATGTCAGATTGTTATTGTTGTAATCTTTATTTCATTGATTATGAGGAAACGGCGAGATAACTTTTTTTAAAAATTTTTTTGTAGGTAAATGATGATATTATCTTTCGTTTGATATACATTTCATATTGGTTGATATCTTCCTAATATTAAAATTTCTCAAATGAAAAGTGTTTAAACACATACACTGTTTGAGTTTGTAGCGTGAACACAAACTATATGTAATATACTTATGTATATTATTATATGTAATATACTTATGTATATTATCAAAAGTAACTATCAAATAATAAATTAATTTGCTTATATTATTTATCATTTATTGTTATATATGTTTTCTGTCTTATTGGATGGCGTATTCTACGTTAAACTTAATGGCCGTGTCTCTGACACAGCCTGCAGGGACAGTCCGTGGCCGAAGGCCTCGGACAACTGTTTGCTGTTTTTTTTTTTCAGTATACAATTCCATTTTTATGTAGGAACATTTAATATTAAAAACTTCTATTTGAATGTTGGATATTAATAAAAATTTGATTGAAAATGGTATTCCTATTTTAATGGGTTTTTTAATGATTAAATTAAAAGGTAGCCAGGTATTTTTTCCATCTGCTGTTTCCAAAGCATAATAAAACGCTGCATACAATTCCTCTTCAATATACACCTCCAATTCTTTTTCTATGAGCGCGGTGTGATTTATTTAGAATTTCAATAAATATGACAAAATTGTCTTATCCTCCGCACTATAAATGGAATCAAGTTTCCATAATAATAATCTGTGCCTGCTTCCGTTTTATGTGGCTGCACGAGCAACGCAAACAGAAACAGGACTTACTTCAGAAATACAAATTTTCTCTTACCGCTTCTGCTTTATGTCATTTAGCACCTTAAGAAAAGCTGCTATAGAAGCGCAAACACGTGGCGCGTTTTAACGATACCAAGCAAGGTTCCCACATTGTACATCAAATTCCGGATTTTAGTTGCCTTGTAACTGAACACATTTATTTAATTATTACAATTTTAAGATTTATTTAATTAATTATTACAATTTCAAGATTTATAATTACCAACTAGCATTTGAGGCCTTTGGCTGTCTTAAATATAAAGGTAAATAGATGTTAAACATTTGGCTAATAAACATACAAATTTGTTTATATTGTGTATGTAGTGTTACTTATATAAGGAGTAGATTTATTGGGCGGATATTAACTGCGTATCTTAGGCTTTCTATTTCAGGACAATTGTAAACGAGGTGTTATATAGATGTTGGCCGTGTGTGTTGACCAATTTGTGGTGGCTCACGGGTCTGAAGCATATGTAGGCTGTTGTTTTTCTCATACTTATAGTGATTCAAATTGGAATTGATGGCGTTGTAGTGATATCATATTTTCTGCAAAAAAGGCACAAAAAAATCGAATTTGATTTCTAAAATTGTAGTAGCCCGTCCTGTGCACCCAATTTATCAGTACATTATCGATAGTTGGAAGCTGTATTTCACGAAAAACTGGACCAATGTTTTGCTTGACTGCCTGAATCGTTTCTGAATTGTCGGTATAACTTCGATCATTAAAGTTGCTCCACAAAAAATCGCAGCTACCCGCAATTTATAGGTTGTTACATGGCTTGTGTGGCACGTAGCTCCATCTAGCTCATCCAATTATTCTATTTCTGACTAAAAAGAAATATGTATGTTATCATGCAACTGTAGCCGCTCTGCTACCGAACAAATGACTCAACTCAACAATAACCGCTTAAGTCGAGATAAGCAAGATATGAGTTATAAATTGCAGCGCGCATTTGTTTGAAACTGCGTATGTGAGTCTAATCCATATGCTTATACGTGCATTTTTCCAAAGCTATTAACAACGAGTACAGAAGTCTGAAGTCGGGTTAGACCGACTTCGAAATAGCCTTTACCTTTCCTTGTGCGTGCGAGTTCAATAATGGGGATGTTTTCTTCATAAATCAACATTAGGAGCACATCCACGGTAATTTTCGGTGGGGTACCTTGAATTGATTATTTCGACCCCATTTCTTGTGTATGGCTGTGTAGGGTCCATATACGTACTAATATAAAATTTAGTCCAAAAATATTGTATAGGTTGTAAGTTATAATAATATATCAATAGTGGGCGTTGCTGTAAAAATAACACGCCCATTTTTGTGTGGTGTTTAATGTTAGTACCCGCAACCAGAGTATGTATGTGTTCTCTGCCAGCAACCTCTCTGTGAAATTTCGTTGAAGTATCTTTAATAGGCACCTAGTTATGATTTTTTTAAAATTGTGAGCGTGGCAGCTGTAATAGCCTGCCCATATTTGGAATGCATGATAGTATAGACCCAATGTATACATCTCCCAATTTGTATTCATATATCATCACTAGAAGCATAGATAGGGTAATTGCTTTTAGTTGGATGACCCCAAAGTTTATTATATGGGAGGGAGGCGTATCCTTTATCTGATAGACCCCAACATTCCTGTGAAATTTCGTTGATAGATCTTTAATAGGAATCTATTAATGATTTTTGGCTAATTGTGGGCGTGGCAGTTGTGTTATAATATCCATATTCTGCAAACACACTATTAAGGACCCCATGTATATTTCTGCCAATTTTTATTCTGCGGGCATCAATACGAGCATAGGTAGGCTAATTTTAATTTTAGACCTGAAACTTCCTTATATGAAGAGTGGGCGTGTCTTTTCCCAGATCAACCCCATTTTTTTGAAATAGTTTTATAATACCCACATGTTCCTTCCCGTAAAATTTCGTCCACAAATCTCTACCAGATGTTAAGTTATGAAAATTTGTTAATAGTAGGCGTGGCAGTTAATATATACTACCCACTTTTTGTGTAGTGTTTAGTAGGACCTGCATCTCCATAACTGCCAAGTTGCGTTACGATTCCATCAATTGGACCAACGTTATAGGTATTTTAAAAAAGTTGAAAAAACTTCCTTATATGAGAGGTAGGCGTGGTCTTTGTCCAAATCGGCCCATATAACAATCTAGTTCTGTATCTTAATCCAGACTATACTTTTGCAAAATTTCATTAAGATAGAAAAAAAGTGGCCACAGACGCACAGTGTAACATTTGGCCAATCTAGAGGGACAAAAATCGAATTGTGAAGATATTGAGTTCAAATTTTGCATGTACGTTGCTAGCGATGTAGAAAATATTTTCCCAGAAAATGGGCTGGGTGCAATACCTGCCACGCCCCTTTTTTAATAAAAATACAGAATAGAGGGAAAACTCTAATTTTAACGATTTTTTTTATTAAAACATAACGTAAATTATAGGTTCAAGTATTTATGTATATACACTTTTAAATTATATAATTTTTGTTACCTAACCACTTTTCAAAAAGATGTAAATGTGTCATATCAAAATTCATTGTAAACGATATGTCTGTAATGGAAAGAAATTTTTTATATGGTAGTGTAAAATTATTTTTATAGTACACACCTTTTAATAACAAATTAATATAACAGGACCAATAACTCTAAATCGGGTTGATTTTACTTTAATCGCAATTTTTTAATTCTTCACTTTTGATTGTTTATAAACTAATTATTTTTGTTATTGAAAAAATAACTTTGACGCGAATAAAATGACAAATCTGTTGTTTTTGCTATTTTCTTTGAATTCTTGTTCTTTTCTTCTACACACTCCAATCAATACAATAACAACAAATTTGCTTTATATTGAAACCAAACAACTACAACAGCAAACGAACCAGTGTTAACAAACACAGAAAAATTTCAAAGTATATTTTAATAAAATCGGCATCTTTTAAAATGCAGTGTTTCATAATTTTTGGCAACTTTCGGCAAAAAATGTTCACTATTATTCCTAGAGGAGATACAACTCTAACTCCAGGTTACATAATTTTTGGTGGAGTTTGGTGGAGTCGTAATGTAATGGCCCATACAAAAAACCCAATCAAGCGAAATTTAATAAATTTTTGGTGCATTATTAGAAATAAATATAATATATATATATATATATATATATATATATATATATATATATATATATATATATATATATATATATCACTTTTTAAGAAATAGCTCGCCGTATAGTGTAAACACAATAAATTACTTTTAAAATAAAAAAAAAATGGTTAGAAAAGGTGCAGAATAAACAAGCTACGAGCGTTGAAAGTTCCCCTATATTTAACAAACTATCAGTATGGTATTTTGAAGATTAAAATGCCCAACTTTGAGCTACTATATTGTGAGAAATAACAGTAAACTATCATTTTGATGTTACTTTCTGTTTTAATGGGAATGTTTTTTATTATATACCAAAATATCTCGTCATTCGAACAACTTTAATATTTCAATTTTTGTCCCTCTAGATTGCCCAAATGTCACAGTGTGAGACGGACGGACAAAATAAAAATTGCTTAGAAAGTGATTCTGATAATATCTGTATATATAAGTCCATACCTACCATACCTCCTTCCTGAAATTGCAACCCCTCTCAAAAGCACAAAATTAGTATACCCTATTTTTTAAGGTAAAGGGTATAAAAACATAATCGCCGAACTTCGCATGATTTTTATTTACATGTGCAATATTCGCCTAACTATAGTTAAGGAAGCTTGTAATTATTGCTTTATTTAGCATTAAAAGCTAATCAAGAGGTTAACGGTTTTTTGCAGTGTTAGTATTATAACAACTTAAGTCGTGTTAGGCGATTATTTCAAATTGACAATTCACCTTGAGGGTTTATAATTCAAGATAGGTTTTTATTGCAAATGTTGAATGACGTTAACATTAAAACTAAATCAATATTTACTAAATCAATTGTTTGTGTTGTTAAGACTTAGGTTCTTATGTCGTATGTAAGTGTTGCTTTTGATGATCAGATAAGTCGATATGCCCTTAATTCTAATATAAAATAATTGTAATATTTCTGTTATTACTTTTCGTAATTCTCATATGGTTTATGATTTGAAGATTACTAAAACTTTGCTTAGTGGTAACTACGAAGTAAATAATACATACGAGTATAACTATAAAAGTAAAACGTGCAAAGTTTTTTGTAACGTGTTGTGTATTTTTCAATACGTAGCTTAGTGAACAATGGAGTTGACAAATTGGGAAATATTATTCGAGTTTGTCTGTGACGATTCGAGGAAAGATCCCGAGTACCAAATTAGTGATCATACAATCACTTTGTACAAACATGCCACAAAACCCCGCCAACGCAACTATCATATTGTTTATAATGTAAGTTGTAATGGGCAAAGCATTCAAATATGCTTTGGAAAACGGAAAGTTTTCTTAAGAGTGTTGTGAAAAGGAAAATTACGAGTTCCAGGAGCGATAAGTGTGGCTCCGGAGCTGGATGGAACAAACTTTCATAAAATAACATATTAATAGCTTTCCGAGCTACGAGAGATATACACTATACACGAAGGTACTCCAGTTGTAAAGTCAGTCATGCCGAATTATCACTTTGTCAAATGTACAAGCTATACTGCGACAGATACTCATCAGAAGCAGCGAGCATATCTTACTATTATAATGCTTTCAAAAGTAAGTTATTTAAAATAAATATTTTTTACTTGTGAAAGATATTCAAATATATTCATTTTTGTAGCAATGAATATTAAATTTATAAACCCAAAACTAGACACCTATCAAACCTGCGACAAGTTGAGTGCTAAAATTAGTGTTGCTAGTCAGGGCAACAATCAATGCAAAGTTTAAAGATTGAGCTTTCAGCGCATCAATACAAAGCAGAACTAGCTAATAATGCAAAGCGAGTTGATAAACAGTCCGCTGGTATAAAATGTTTGCTTTTGAACTACAAAAGTGTTTGCCTACTCCACTGTTGCGGAATTCAATAATTCTTTATAAAAGGCAACTGTGGACTTTTAATGTTACAGTTCATGATTGCACTACGGGAACTCCTCATTGCTATACATATGTGAGGGGTTATCAGGTCGTGTCGAAAATCAAATTGCTTCGTAAAGAAAAAAGAAAAGAACCAACGCTCAAATACACCATCTTCCTGACTGGTACAACTTCGTTAGGGGCGCATTTATAAAAAATTGGTTTGATGTTATAGAAATGGATAAAACTGATTTTGTCAACTTTTCCTTAATTCTAAAATCAAAATACAACTGGTTACATTTAAATGAAGACGGGGAATTTTTTTTTTGGAAAGATGATAAATAGTTACGTTATATGAAGAACGTCGTTTACTGGTTTCAATTAGATTGAAGATTGATAGTGCAAATGTTATTTTGTCTTAATAAATAAAAGAATTTCCACTTATCTTCTTTTTTTTTAATTCAGAACATTTTTCCTAAGTCGTTGGGTATTTATGTTTGCCATTTGCAATAATAACTTATATCAACATAAGCTATAATATAAATGATGTTTGAATTTTCAATAAGAACTTAAGTCTATATAAGACTGTTTGATGGAGCCTTGAAAATTTGCAATAATCGCCTATATTATTTATTTACAAAAATTTTACGATTTTTTTTTTGTACTCATATCAACTTATTATATTCGCCTAAATTTGTTTCAGTATCTGTTTTAACTTATTTCTTTGTAAATGCATTTGAATCTTTAAATTGCTTTTGTGCCGAACTTGTATTAAGCAATTATTGCGTATGACCACAGAACTAAAGAAAAAAATACTTTAGATATCATCACTAATTTTCGTAATATAAAAAAAAAAAATTGCTCGATGCATTCCAAAAAATCGTTCCAAAAAATTGTTTGTACATAGAGTTTACAATAATATTATTCCTCTATGTACTTCCAAACTATGGAGGCTGTATATCCTGTATCATTTCCAATTAAACACTTAATTGTTCCTGTATTACTTTAATTCTGCTGTGGCTTTGGTCAACTAACATTTTAAAGTAAAATCTTGAGTTACACTATTTCCCAATTATTATTTTTTACGCGCATTTTATTCCAATATGAAATGAATATTACAATTAATCCACCTAACTACTCGACATTAAAAAAATACGGTTAATTGACTTTCATAGCAGAATTTGCTGTTATCGTAAAACTTTTTACTCAAGTTTTATAAACAATAAGAATGAAGGTCAAATAAACTTTATTGTCTAGACCAAGGGTAGACAAAGTGAACCCTGGCTGTAGTTATGTACCTGATTCAATCCAAAATGCAAACCACCTTTGCGTTAAACTTTTAACCTCATTACATGGAATATACAGGGTAATGCAATACTTGTACAACGTGTCAAATATTAACAAAATAAATTGCAAAACTTGTATTTTGTTAACAAAATACTTTGCTTTCAATTATTTTTAAATAGTAAACATTTAATTCGTCAGTAAAATAAAAATTGAACCCAAAAACAAATATTACACCAACATTTCAACCCTTATATTCGTACCCTATAAAGATGTGTTGCTTCAAAGTCATCCACTTTCATTATATGGAAGCAACAGCAGGCGGCAAATGCCTTGTGCTTATGTGAATTGTAGACCTGCGCATGCCCTTGGATGAGTGAGGAATTGCTCTACCTTTTGCATGCGTCTCTTTCGCACACAAAAGAAGCTTACATAGGAAGAGATTTCATTATGTTTAATGTACATAAACACACATATATGCTCTACCGGTGCTTTCTGAATTTTACAGGGTGCTTAACAGTGGATACTTGCTGAAATGGATCTTGTATTAAATTTTTATTACAAAAGTTTATAAAGATGCATTTGAAATTTTTTTTTAACTCTAGTTTTGTGGCAGTTCCCTTATACGGGTTTCGGTGGTTTTAATGTTACTATCTTTATCCCCATTTTTAATGACCTGAAAGGATACTCTTTACTTATTATTATGTTGGGTTATTTACTTTAATAAATATGTATTTAAAATAATGTATCCTTCCTATGAAAATGAGATATATGAATTTGGCAATCAATTAGATCAAGAGCTATTTAATCAGTTAATCTGATTTTTAAATGGACAAAATTCTGAATTTTGAATTCAATTTGACTCTTCTTTTCAATTGCTCGCACAAAATGACAAAAAATACTAAACACCCACTCCAATTACCAAAAGAGCAAAAATTTTGTTCTGCACATTTATGTATGCATACAGTACAAGTACACACCATCTCAAGTGTGCGCTGTGCAAAAGGATCCGTTTTCATTGACGGGATTTAGTTTGACTTTTTAGCTTTGTCTTGCTTGTCGTTGATTGTCGTGGTTCGGTTCTATTTGTAAAGAATATTTGTCACCAACGTATCTTAATCTTCCCTATTGAATCCTTAATTTCAGTTTCGGTGCACACAAGAATTGTTAGCTGCTACCTAAATATCTACCCTTCGAACGAAAGCACTACTCATACATAAGATATAAGTGGCTTTTGTGCATTCGAGGTATTGTATTTCGACACCAGATTTTAACTCGTATGAGGCGCCTACTAAAACTTAACGTAATTATACAAGTATTACTCTTGTGAATCGTTATGGGCCAAGGTCGGAGTTGTTCGTGGCTGACACAATGGGTCTTATACATAATATGAGCAATTGCTCATTACTCACAATTCCTGCGCAATTGCTCAAAAATTTGTTTGACAAGTCGAGTAAAGCCCAATTGTTCATTTTTATGCATAAGGACCCTTGGCATCTACAGGTAAATAATTGTGCACGTGGAGTAATTTTTACATATCTAACAAATATACTTAAACAACTTTTTTTCTATCTACATCTTATTTTTTCCAATCAAAAAATAAAATTATAATTGAAAATTAAATAAACTAATTTAATTATATCTCCAATAAAATAATATAATTGTGTGTCGTGCCTATCGATCGAAACAGCTGAGCCTCAGAAACTATTATTTAATTTACGAACATAATTACAAGTGCTGGTACTGTAATGAAACAAAGTCTGGGCTAATAGTTTTGAGGACATTTTTCCGGAAAAGAATTATCGGAAATATTATTTATACTTTTTAGCAGAATAATTTTATTCAGTATTGTCTAATTTTACTTTGAATATAATGGAGAACAATGTGGTTTTCGAAATATTATTTTATATGTATGTATGTTTAAATCTTTGGTACATAATAAGTATTTTCGAATAAAGTATTCCTAGTACAAGATACTTTGTTATCGTTTTATCAGCGTTAAATGATTTTTTTTACTTTTCGGTCGCAGTTTTCAATTAATACATTGCTCATTGCTTTCAGAACAATTATACATATTCAGTCGGGGAAAAGAGCAAAAATGCAAAAAAAGATTTGCAAATTAATTTAATGACAACCAATCGCAAAATATTAACAAATGTCATAAGTATAGAAGATTATATTACTATGAAGAGGTTGCGATTCAACATACAATTAACAGACAATTTAACATATGTTGTAAATTACAAATTTTATAATAGGCTTACCGATCTATTTATATATATATATATATATATATATATATATATATATATATATATATATATATATAGATCGGTAATATATATATATATATATATATATATATATAAATATATATATATATATATATATATATATATATATATATATATATATATATATATATAAATATATATATATATATATATATATATATATATATATATATATATATAATTGTAGAAATATATATGTGAACTATAACTAAAAATATTGAAAAGAAAATTTTGGATGCCTGCAATTAATTCAGTGGCAGGTGCAACAATTTTTTATGCAGCACAACTATATTAAAATAAAATGATATATAAATATTTTTTTAATAATATTATTTGAAGTGGAACCCTATGAGCATCTTTCAATAGGCCTCCTAAAAAATTAAAGGTTTTCCGTTATTGCAACAAAGCACTATTGGCAACAGTACTAAAATCATTTCTATTTAATAAGAATAAACATTAAATTTAATACACCATTGAGTAATTTTAATAAATCGGGTTTTCTCACTCTTCTCTATGTTGTTACTTTTTTATTTAAATCAGCACCAATTCTCCGGATGTGTATTGGTACTAGCAAAGTCGCGAATCGTAATACACGCCATACACTCAAGTATAAATCAATTGTGATTATTTATACCGCGTTTGATTGTATAAACATAAATTATTTCGTTGTGAACCAAAAACTATGCACACATGAACATGTCAGTCATCTGCCAAATTAAATTCTGCAGCCAGAGGATTTAGCAAGTGAAGCGTAAAATATTGAAAACGATAACAAAAGAATTATCTCTTTTATCATCTGCCAAATAAAAAGATTTCATGAGCTATTGTGTGATAGTTGTGTATTGGATTTCATTACAGCAATCGTAAAATTCAAAATTATTATAAATATTTCACAAAATATGGTTGAAAAAAATATTTTTCTCCCTCTTTCGAGGGTTTTAATTGAGGCATGTCTTTCTTTAGTACATACCAATTTTGGTTAACGATTTCTATATAGTTGCATGGTGTGCATGAATACATTCACATGTATGATTCGTAACCATATAATGCCAACATTACCTACTACTATTTTTCGTAGGTGCACAAGAATAAAGGCATCTTCTTCCAAATGTTCTTCCAAATTTTCTTTAGTGCCATGGCTGCCATTGATATGTTCGTTAATCGACGGCTAGAGGGAAATGATACAGCAAACATGATTGCCAAAAGCTGAATTCAATCACCAGAGGGTCAGCTGCGAACCGACGCATTTAAAGCAGTTTACAGGGGTTTTAAGGAAAATATGTTTGCTAGATGGAACAACGTACATAACTACCTACAGAACTACAAAGTTTATGTGCAAACTGTATGGGAAGCGGTATACCAATTTATACTGGCTCTTCCACAGAACGATTGCAGATTAAAGATAGGGATACTGACAGGCCACTGCCTAACGGCACTACACGCGAAAAAGATAAGGCTCACAAACAATGACAAATGTAGGAGATGCGGGGAACCAGGCTGCAAGGAATCCGTGTAACATCTCCTATATCATATCCATCGATCGCTTGAGCACGCTTATAATACTTAGGGGCTCCCTAGTTTAGGGGGACTAAAAGACGTTTCAACCTTGGGAATGGCACACTTATCTGGGTAACTAAACTACAATTAAATTATTTCTACTTCCGCGAATCCTAAATGAACACTCATCTGGTATAGCTAAGGACCTAAGGAGTAGCCTATTCGGTTAGCCGGCCCAACCTAACCTAACCTAACCTAACCTACTCTACAGATTTCTATACAAAGATTTCTTGAAATACAATTTCCAATATATACCATACTAAAATGAAAAAAAGAAGGAATAAGATTGAGTATCTATATCTATTAATAAAAATTTTTATAAAGTTATTTTTACTCTTTTTGGTTGACTTTTATTAAATAATTTATCTTCTATCTTCTTCTTCTATATATATAAAAATGAATGTTTGTATGTATGTCCTTTATAGAATCGTAAACTATGCATTTGATCATGTGATGATCTTTAGCAAAGTTGTTGTGCATGAGCCCAGGAAGGTTTCTGAGTTGGTACCGGTCCAATTGGACAAAGGGGCGTGGTACCTCCCATACAAATCACAAATTAAAAATCCATTATTTCTGCTCCGGCTCACAGTATTTGAACAATATTTGGTATATAGGTTTAGTGTACATATTCTAAGTGCTGCTGCAAATATGGGCGGGATTGGACAAAAGGGAGTGGTACCTCACATACAAATCACAAATTAAAAATCGTTTATATCTGCTCTATGTGGCTTGCTCACGCGTCGGAAAACCTTCTAATTTAATCGTTTACGCACCAGATGGAAAAACAAAAAATATTGAGCACTTCAATAAATATAAAATTGTAACGAAACGCTGCAATGTCACAATTTTTTCGAAATGAACAAAATCAATAAAATGTATCAAAATGAATTGAATATTTGTATAATGTCTTTCCTTCAAATTTATTTATTTAAACTACTCATCCGATTTCAAAAATTCTTTGACCAGCTGAATGCTACACGCCCCCTACAATTCAGGGGTAGCGAAGCGCACCGGGTACAGCTAGTAATTGATATATGTATGTACACTCTAATATCCAAATGACAGGGTCTAATTTAACAATTTCAAAACAGTAATATAGCCAAGAGATATTTGAAATTACTCCATTTATCTAAATTGACAAAAATACAAAATTACTATAACGTTTAATAAATTTTGAATATACATATAAAAAATTCATAAAGCAAGATTATTATTATAAATTTGATTTAGAAAATATCCATGTAAGTTTCTGTTGTTATTATAAACGGTATATTTGTCCCGAAAATATTTTCAGAATAAAAAGAGCTCGTAAATTGTGGGTCTATATGCGACATTAGCATATATGTAATTTGAAATCTTATGCAATAAAATTAGATAGAGTGCTGACAGAGACAATATAATACTTCATTTGTTTATTTTAGCACTATTCTCATTGTCACGATCTATGGATATTTCTTCTTCCACTTTGTTTCTGTTTCTGTACAAACAGTAAATCGTATAGATCAGAATAATAATAATTATAATTATTACACTTTATTCTAATAAATTAATTATCACAATAAATACAATTAATGAGTACTGACTGCCAGGGCCTTCGACTTGATCTTAATCTATTTTAATTTAAATTTTATTTTTGAAATTTATACAACTTAAAAAGGTTTCTATTGATTTTATACTATCTAGAGTCACATTTTTTAAAAGATTACTAGGGACTTCCAAACTACCAAATACATTCCTTCTAATTGCACTGAAAGCTCTGCATTCGTTCAATAAATAAGTTATTGAAGCTCTGTGTCCGGTGCAATAATCACAATTTGGCGCTGGTTCTCGACGCAGTAAGTGTTCGTGCGAAAATGAGGCATGTCCCAACCGAAGTCGAACAAAAACTGTTATTTGCTTTAAGGTGCATAATCCTAGATAGGTGGGTTTGATTCCTTCTCGATTATACGATTTTTAATTATGTGTATAGTTGTTCCACTCTTCCATTTTTCGTATATACAAGGATTTCTCAATTAATTTACGCATATCTGTGTTTTCTCGTGTAGGGAAGTACAATAGGGGATGCCTTACTGCTGTGACAGCGGTTGAATCAGCGAATTCGTTGCCGTCAATCCCAACATGGCTGGGTACCCACATGATTTTTAATTTATTAGCGCATTTTATGCATGCTTCTCTTATATTTGAAGCAAGGATGCCCTCATTGCTTATATTTCGAATCGCCTCTATGGAAGATTTGCTATCAGAGCATATAAGAAATCTGCCTTTGTGGAAACGAGCATAGTCCGTGGCTATTTTTATTGCCAAAATTTCGGCTGTGAAGATTCAACAATGTTGTTGAATAAGGCCAGTGGATATTACTATTCCGGTAGATTTACTATTCAGTAAATAAAAGGGTCCAGTTCTTATTAATGTATTTGCTTGTATGTTCTGCAAAAAGTTGTCGGTAGGCTTCAGGATTTGTGGTAGATTTAGAGTACGAAATCAGATCTAGGACAAATGATGAGTCTTTGAGATGCCAAGGAGGGTCTCTAGATCAGAATAATTTATAATAGGCTATGTATTTTTTATTTATTGAATAAATAATCGGAATAAAATGTCGGTAAATTGAAATATTTGTAGTAGATTGGGGTTACTAAAGAACATAGTTATCATATGCGTTCAGAGAGCTAAACTGAAGGTTTTAAAACTCACACCTTATTGGAATGTACACCATTTTCTTTAGCGTATTGGGAAACTTTATTTAAAGTTACTTCGTACAAACGTTATTATTAACCTATATAGATAGATCTTGTTCTGTTCGCTGCTTTCACATGAAACGATATCCTTTTTAATGCAATTCCTTTGATATTAGCGATGACGTTGATTGTATTGTGTTCGACTGCAATTATGCATAATTTTTTAAGTTTCCAGAAAACATTGTACATCAAGGCCTTTATAGCTTCCTTCAGTTCTCGTTTAGACGGGCTCACTACAAGTATGTTGAGCACTTTGTGCTTTTCTTTGTTCTTTTGGCCGTAATGTTGTGCAATGCAAATGGCGTTTCAAGTTATCCATCTCTCCACATATCGCGCTTACCCACGCCCAACCCCACCCTGTTATTATCTGTTTTTATTCTGTATATGTTGGGTTCTGTGCGCGTCATGTTTAGCACATGAAACAGGGAACAGGCTGCTTGCTAGCATTCTCTGATTTCGATGTTTATGTTGTTGTCGTTAGTGCTTTTGTACTTCTGTTGTTGCTTTGAAATTTCTGTTGAAATTTAAGTTTTTTTTTTTGTTTCCTCTTTTGTGTTGTATTACGCGTCAACCGAACGTTGCTCGTTTCTGAGTGAGTGTTCCTCTTTCAATTTTGTACATAATAGATGATTGTCCTTCTTTTGCCGCTATGTCCTGAATATTGTATTGGTCGATTTCATCAACCAATCAAAATCGCTTTCAAAATGGCCGCGATTCGATTTCATTCAACCCTCTAATAATAATAATGAAGCTCTTTTATGGAATTATTTTCTTAAATATGCTTTCGTTATGATGCATTTGTGCCTTTTCATATGAACATCCCTTTATAATACCTTCCTTGGCAACATAATTCAAATTAATTTCTATAAAATTAAATGTTGACTAGAATAGATTTAATAGTATAACACTAAAAATTGTATATTCGTCCGTTAATATACGCAGGTCCTATTAAAAGTTTATATACATTTTTTAGGATGAAAAATGCCTTTGTTAATTTTATTTATTTAAATCTTTTTATACATCCAACAAATATATTTATTTCAAGATTTGAAATTTATAAATTACTCTTAGCTCAACAAAGATTGTATTTACATTATTTTCTAGAAATAATTGCTTTAAAATAGTTTCAACGGCAATTAAAATATAGCAAAGGTTTGGGGAGAATATGATGATTTCATCTCCATTCTGAAAGTAGATAAATTAAATTAATAATAATAATCTTATTACAAAGTACATCTGCAGTAAGTGAAGTGTGGGGGTTAACTTGAAATATAAGAAAGTGGACTGAGAATGATGGCGGCTTACTTCCATAATATCGCCAATACTATGTTTTTTAAAAACTCTTATAAAAGCGATCTAGATGACTCCAATTCATCAATGAACTGCCAGGACAACAAACTCATCTGAAAACTGTAATTGAGAAATTAAATTTTAGGGGCGATTGCGAAGAGAATTATATATGGTAATATTAGGGATCTAAGGTTCTAAGGCTTCTATCAATTTTTTTCCACAAAAGAGCGGATTATGGTAAGCAAATAAGCGTATTATTTTCTGATATGCTCAATGGGTTGCATTGAAATGTTTTAAATTGGCTATGATTATATAAAATTCAATAGTGTTTTTTTATAGAAATCTGTTAATATATAATTTTTTAATAAATTTATTCATTAAAATCAATATAAACCTTGAGCTTTATTAAGAAAGGACGTTTTATTCAATACACATTTGAAATAAATCTTACCTAAATGTGTTCGAAATCTTACTCTTTTAAGCTTTGGGGCGTGTGAAACACAACTCATCCTTATGTCTTAAGTCGTCGTCTTAATTTTATTTTTCAATTCAACGTCATGGCAAATTTCGTTATTTAAAAGAGCAACCAAATTTAACAAGGTTTAAAGTGCGAGTCATGCCTGTCACACTTGGATAATTCTTATCTCAGATTAACCGTATACTAAAATAATTAAAGAAAAAAGAGGATAAGCTGAATATAATGCTTTTGTAAAACATTTGAATATATTTATTTATTTTTTTATTTATTGCAACATACTTTACAAATAAATTTATAAAATATTGGATGGTGTAGGACAACGAGGCCATTTAAACCTGTGGAATAAAAATTGTTTATATTAAATAAAGTAGGTCATGTTTCCTTAAGGCTTCTTTGATTAATATTATTGTGTCTTTTTCTCTGCAGTCAAATATTATTCCGGGTGTTTTATAAATTTTTGAAAAGGGGAAATCAAGTTGTACCGCATTCACAGACCATTTTAGTTAGCCTATTGCTAAATATCGTCCTCCCCAGACAAGCTCTTGTTATACACTCTTCCCTTGTAAAATTCTCATTATAGTTCTGTCGAATTGGAAGCGGATTATCTGTTTAAGGAAAGAACCTTATGATTCCCGCTTGTCATATATTTCCTTGCTTTGATATGCAATAAAGCAACTTATTATCAATCTAGCAACTAATGGCAGTGATTTAGCCTGCTTCGCTGCTGCATCTGTATATTCATTCCCAGGTATCCAAACATCGCAATTATCCATATGATTTTTATAAAGCGTTCATATTCTAAATTTTGGTATGTATAATTATAGGCACATTCTTTCCGATTTACATTAAGGACACTAATGCTGTCAGAAGCGTCTTCTTTTTCTGAACAGTTGCATATTCAACTTCAATATGTATTGCCACTAACTCAGTATGAAACACACCTGAGTGAAAAGGCAACAGACCTTGTGTACAACCGCATAGGAAGATGCTCCCTCAATATACGACCCGTCCGTTTAGAGTGTTATTTCTGGTGCAAAATTTGACTTCTCTTCACAAAAAAGTTGTCTGAGAATCACAGGGTTAGTGCCATTTTTTTCATATTGGCACAAATATGTATCAATGTTGATGTTGGAAATAGTATTTCTTGTTGTTGTTTGCTTAGGTTATTGTGGAATCGGAATGTTACGTTCAATAACCAAAATCAATCAATCAATGCCACACCATTTTTTGTCAATGGAGGAATATTTTTCACTATGGTTTAGTTTCTCCCAAAAAAGGATTGTGTAGTCCATGTGATTTGATGGTAAGCGCTTTAGCTCAGAGTCTGACCTCCCTATTTTCAAGCAGCCACTTAAAATTATGAAAACGTGCTTCAACTTCTAGGTCCTTTATAGGCGTTGATGCTAGAATTGCAGTAGCTGTTCTGAAACATTTTATATTGGTTGCCGTAGTTCAACCATAGAGTGTTATGCAATGCATAATTATACCAGATGTTAGAGCTCTACAAATTCCAATTGCCGTATCAATATGTGGACCATTTTTTCTTCAACCGTTGTAAAGAATTACAAATCCCCTTGTGGGATGCCATTTTCAAGCGGATATTTTTCTGACAGATGTCCATCATTCCCTAGAGTAATGATAGAATAACTTTAAGCAGTGTTTTTGGTATACCCCATTCGTGAAGCTCCTTGATCACAAAAATAGATTCTACACGATCAAATGCTTTTTATAGATCTTCAGAAATTATAACACTAGAGGTTCTTTAATTTTCTTTCAACTGGGATTCTAATTGATGACATAAGGTGTGTACACCATAATTAGGTAAAAATGCATGCTGTTCTCGTAATAGTTTTGCTTTTGAATATGTCAATATACGCTTTGAAATTATTTTTTCTAAAGTTTTTGATAGCACTGGTAGCAACGATATGGGACGGTATCCTTCAAGCAGATTAGGATTTTTTCCAGGTTTAGGTATAGGCGATAAAACCGCATTTTTCCAATCATGCGGAAAAATACCTGTCACAATACGAGGGCGGATTGATATTGAAGCTACCTAAGTAGGAAAAAAACACTTTTTTTTTTCAAAAACCATTTATTTCTCAACATAGTCTCCTTTTACTTCGACACACTTAGTAAGACGATATTCCAACTTTTTTATACCATCTGAATAATACGATTTCGGGAACCCCTCAAAATACGCGTTAGTTTCGGTAATCACTTCTTCGTTTGAGATGAATCTTTTTCCTGCGAGCCATTTTTTCAAGTTTGGAAACAGGAAAAAGTCACTAGTAGCTAAATCTGGACTATAAGGTGGATGATTGATGATGATGATGCTGTGAAGTGGTCTATCGAACTCGTTTTTGTTCGACACTGAGCAAACGCGGCACCCATCTTGCCGATAGCTTTTTCATATGCAAATGTTCATGCAAAATGTTGAACACACGTTCATATGATATGTTTACCATTTCAAGAATCTCACGCAACTTGACTCGGCGATCATTCATAACGATATCGAGATTTTCTTGATATTTTCTTCAGTAACCACCTCTTTTGACCTTCCTGTTGATTGTATTGTTGCTGTGCTTGTTCGGCCGCGTTTAAATTCAGCAATCCAATATTTTACCATGTAATCTGACGGAGCAGACTCACCGTAATGTTTATCGAGCTTTTCTTTTGTCTCCCTCGCCGTTTTCCCTTTCAAATAATAGTGTTTAATCACTGCACGAAATTCGCTTTTTTCCATTTTTCAAGAAACACAAAAGTTGCTTACTTCAAACGACTACAACAAATAAACTAATCGATGAATTTGGATGAAATTTTAACATCTGACGTTTGACAGATCGCAATTTCTAAAAAATAAAAAGTTTTTGTGTTTTTGCTGCCATCTAGCGCTAGGTAGCTTCAATATCAATCCGCCCTCGTAATATTGCTGTAGAGTTTGCATAGCCGAATTTTTCACTCAATAGATACATTTTTAATCATAGAATATGTGATTTTATCGGTACACGGAGTGGTACCTTTACAACTGTGAAGGACGAAGTTAAGCTCAGAAAGCGTGACCTCTTTGGTTACATTTGTGATTTCAGGCGTAATATCAGGCCATAAGTTAATGTATATTGCTATTTTTTTAGTAATTAGATCCCGATTAAAGGAGTCATTAGAACTGATGGAGCTCCAAAATTTTGCAAATATATCATTAATATCCTTCGGGTGAGTTATGACATTATTTTGAAGAAATATTGACGGACAATTAGAAACTCTAGCAGTCCTTATGCTCTTCACCTTATTCCACAGAATCCTAATATCCATCATTGGGTTTAAGATCTTTAAAAAATTTGTCCAAGTTGTACGTTTGGCATTTTTGAATTCCCTCTTAACTTTGGCACTATTATTCTGTAGTTAATGCAGGCTTGTTGACTTCTTGCCCTCCAGTAACGCTTCCAGGCTTTGTTTTTTTCTCGAATCAATTTAGCAATATCAGAATTGAACCAAACTGGACTAGTGCGCTCCTTAATTTTTTTGCTGATTGGAATGGACTCATTTGCTGCTTTTGTTCTAATTTTTTTCATTATTGCGGCCTCCTTGTCAATTTGATGATCGTATTAGGGACATTGGAATAAATTATTATTTTTGCATAAAATTTTTGCCAGTCTGCTTTTTTGTCATTGAATTTTGGTGTAAATGATCTTGATTCTCAGGTTGCGAAAGGCATGTGTAGGTGAGAATTGGAGCCAGATCCACCGATACTAACGATACATCTATTGCTGTTAGAGTGTTCCTCGTACTAAGTAATGTAGGTGACCGATCAGTGAGAGCAATGAGATGTCGGTCATCAGCATCTCACCAAATTACTCCAATGCGTGAAGTTGAAGCAGACCCCCAAACTGTATTTTGAGAATTAAAATCACCAACGATAAGGTGGTGGCCATTGTTCAAAATATGAATGTCAGCAACTTGTTCTTCGGGTGTTAAATAAGCATCGCTTTCTTTATATATATTAGTAATATGCAAATCCGTTTGACCTTGTATTGTTATTGATTGAAATAATAGATTGCTAACTGAAGTTTTATGTTGAACAACATTAATATTGTTTTTAATTAACATTGCAATACCTGATTTTCCATATAAAAAATCTTTATTATGGTGATAGATTTTATAATTAGGTAGATGTATTAATTGTTTGTTTTTATTTATAGTGTGTGTTTCTTGTAATGCAATAATCTGGGTGTTTGTAAACTAAATTTTCAAGTCCATATTTTTTATCTATAAAATTCTGCATATTACATTGCAAGATAGTTAAATCTAGACCAATATTCATTTATAATACTAGTAAACTTTAAAAGAAAAAGTGTGTAGTTATTTATAATTTTTTATATGCATTTGGATATCTTAATGTATTTTTCATTAGCAAATGTATTTTTCATTAGCAAATCCAAATCATTTTCAGTAAAAAATTCACCCTGCAATGTGGTTAATTTTTTCAGTTATTTTGGTATTAAGAATTTATTTTGCAGTTGTTGTTGGTGTTATGGTATTATTTCTCGTGGATGATGTTTCATTGAGTTTTATTGCTTCTTTACTATTTGATGTATTATAGCTTGATTTTGATGGTGTTACAGAGTTGTTTTCTTTTCGTTGTCATTTACTTAAAATATATGTATTTTTATTTGATTTATAAGTTGAAGTAGAAGCTCCATTACTGGGTTCATTTACTTGTGTTATTTTATTGTTTGATTGAGAGAGGATTTTTGCAAAAGAAGGTATTGTTTTTTTCTTACCGAATGGTTCAATTTTGTAGTCTCCAGGGTTGTTGTTGTATATTTTCCATGCTTCTCTGGGTGTGCATCGTTGTTCGATCTTTATCTTATTGACAGTTTTGTGTTTGAGGAAGCTTGGACAAGCGGAGTCAGACGAAGCGTGTGTTTCATTATCACAATTTATACAGTAATTACGAACATACAATTCATGCGGTGGTGGCAGTGCACATGTTGTGTATAGTTCAATATTTCGACACCTATTTTTGGTGAGACCAAGTTTTTGAATTTGCACATCTCATAGGGTCTGTAGATCCAATTTTTCCCAACTTATTTGAAGGTAGTCAGGACAACGGGTGAGGTCAAATGTTAAAATGGCAGTTGGGAAATTGTACGTTCAGTTTTTCTTATTATTTTCCTAACTAACTCCAACAACTTTTTGATTTGCTAGTGAAGAAAAAAATTCCCCCTCAGGAATATTGATGATTTTTTGGAGTATATTCTACCTTGAATTGTGTCAAGATTAGCGTGATATGTTTTTTTAACGAGGACACAGTCAACATAGTTTGCTTTTAGAAAATTATTTGCAGCTTTTAAATTTTGATCAAATATTTTATTTGTTTAAATATGATTCCGGATAGCGATTTAATCCTAATGTTGGATGCCAATCCATAAGTCCATTATACTCTCATCGAGCTAACCAATTGCTTGTGACGCACGCTGTGTGGCAAGTTCGTTTTTAGCCCATTTGCAGAACATATTGCGCACACGATGGTCACACGACATCCATTCTGACACTAGCTATATCTTGTGAGTTCGTAAACTAAGACTGCAAAATCAGCTATAAAGCATATTAACACAGCTCCAATTGCTATGCAAAGTGGTGAATCGACCCATTTGGGTCCTCTTCAATACTACGTTTCACATCAGCAATAACTTGTTCGGTGAGTACTGTACGACGTCTCTGCGGATACGTTTTATCAATTAGGGTGCGAAAACGATCCATAGATATTCAACTTAGTTGCTTAGGTAGACGTTTATGTATGTCGCCTGTAAAATAGACGTAGCGCATGATAAGGTTTGCGAACTGAACCACGATTTTCGAAATAAATTTGCACAATTTGTAAGAGTTGTTCCAGCGTAAGCCTATTCATGGCAAACAAAACCAGAGAATACAGAGAAATGACTTGTTTTGCGCACACTTACCCATTTGCAAAACTGTAGTAGTGTGGGTGATTTTCTTCAGAATTCGGGTTAACTAAACACACCTATACAGATTGCCAACTAATGATAAACAAAGACATATTTTTATAAACGTCAGAAAATTTTACGTTAAATGTCGCTTCCCTGTATTCTCTGACAAAACTGAGCACAAATAAGCTATCAGCTGTCAAATTGGCTGCCGCTGGAAAAAGTGTTGCCAATTAAAACACCTTTTATATTTTAATCCTAATATGGAAAAGTATCAAAATAATAATAATAATAATATTGCGAGGCATGCTTACAAAGCCTGCCGATGGTAGAAAAAAAACAACGTTTGCTATTGCTGGGTTATTTTCCTGTCCTATAAATAGTTGCCAACACTATAACAATGGTATCATTCCGTGCTCTCAATTTATTGCTTTGTGGTTAAATCAGAATTTGTTTTTATGAATGAAGGATTTTGACGAAAGTAAATTATGTTCTAACTATACGTTATTTTTGCCAGAAACTATAGCGCTAAGAAATTCTCTTTCTGCATACATACATTGTAACACAATACCTACCAGTAGTGCTAAAATTAATGTCAAATATTAGTTAAAGCTTAATTTGAAGTTAAGCTGGACTTTGTCATATTATACAAAACGCCTGTTTTATAGTTTATCTGCAATGTGGGTATTTTAATTTAACAGCGATTCCCTTAAATAAACTTGGCAAAGTTTAATAAATATAAAGGTTTCACAAGTTTAAATTGTATTCATATTTTAATATAATCACTCCTGCGTTCAAATCAATACTAAATTGAACCACCGAACCGCAAGGCCTTTTATTTATTTAATTGGATTTCGAGATTAATGACGTAAAAAAACGTTATGCAATTCATTCCCTTAACGCAGAGGAAGCAACGACATCATGTAAAGGGATAGCACTAGGTTTATTGTCGTCGTCGCACAGTGTCCGATTTTTCGCAATTAGGATGCCGAAACCTAAAAAATGTGATCTGTTTGTAAAACTTGGTATGCAAAATTATTAAGATATGTCTAAGCATTAGCTGTGTTGCTTTCAACGCGAGTGTGAATAAAACACCCGCTTATGCATACATATTGACCGCGTCGTTAAAGCAAGCTGGTTGTATTCGCTTGTGGTTTAGCGCCTCAAACAGAAGTGCTACCATAACCATTTTGTTGTCTATTGTGAACGAGAAAAATAGTAAACTAAGAATTAACCGCTGTAATTATATAAAAAGCTGTAATTATATAAAATGATTGTAACCTAAATAATCACATATATAGTATTGTTACGAAATTGCCCTCTTGACAATTTACTCTGTTACAAAATTGCCCTCCTGACAATTTCTCTAACTCTCTGTACTCGGACTCGTACCACTGGATTGTGTAGTAATCAAACAATCGCTGGTTAAATTAAAATAATTAGCTTTATTTAATTATTGCTATTTACACATTTAATATTAGGCTTAAAGTTTACTTAGTTATGATTTGCACTTTATTTAACACTTTATTTAATAAGTAATTTCATCACTTTGCACAATTACAAATACTGCTGCTTTGATTATAATGCTAGATGCACACACTTTTACGGTCTCTGATCTACTGTCTTCGACTTTGAACAGTCTTGTCGCTTTTATAGTTTTCGAATGGTTGGTGTAGAAACTTCCACGCTATTCTCGTATTATCTAGAAGCTTCTATCCTCTTCGACGGAAGTCGAGAATATTCTTTTTGATATTACCGACAGATGGTTCTTGAATAAGCTATTATTCGAATAGTTCGCTTCTTGACTCACAGGGGGTACTCATTCTCCAGATGGGATCCTAAAAGTATGCAATCCCTTTTCACTGAGCTATCACGTTTCACTGCCCTCCGCTTAAACTTGTTCGTCCCGAACAAGGATAGTACTGCAACCTTTATAAGGAGATAGCCTCTCTAAATGAACGACTTTAATTTTGCTCCTGACATTTCTCGTCCACTGGATGCGGTATCTAACATCGTTGATCCGATTTATCACCTTATAAGGTCCTTCCCAGTGTGTTTGCAGTTTTGGCGATAATCCACTTTTCCTTTGCGGATTATGAAGCATAACTAGTTGCCCATCCTGAAATCCCTTAGAGTTTACTCGTACATCATATCTCGCTTTCCTTTTATCACCCATCAGTTGCGTACTATTTCTGCTGTTTCCATGAATTTCATTCAACTGTCCTCGTTTTTTAGGTATACAATTGCTGCATGGAAGTACTGTAAATGAGTCTTTAGACCATTCTTTCGCTAGATCGTCGGGTACCTTTTTATTAGCTCGTATCTTGCTTTTCGTGACTCGCGGTTGCCTCTCACAGTTTACAATTGCTGAAATTCTCTGGCACCTTACCTTCTTTTTCGCTATGGTTTCAGCGGTATTTGAAATATTCACTACTTTTTCTGGTACGATTCGGCTCTTATGCTTCCCAACATCTCCGCCCATTTTGGCCCGTATAACTGACTTGGGTGCGATTTTTGTCCGTCGCGATACAATGGCTTGTTTAACAGCTCCATACTTATCATCACCTATAAATAACGGTATTTCGGTGTTCGCATATTTCAGTACTCGGCTTTTAAAATCTAGTGTGAATCCATTCCGAATCATGAAATCCACACCTAAGATTACTTCATCCACAATATCCGCAACTATAAACTCGTGCTTCACTGTTGTGGTGCCGATAGTGATTTTCCGTGTAAGTTTTCCAAGTACCGGTGCATCATCTCCAGTTGCCGTACGCAAACTTATTCCCTGAAGCGGCTCGATTCCCCGAACGAGATCCCTTCTGATTATGGAATGTGATGCCCCCGTATCCAATGTTACCACAACTTTTCTTCCGCTTATTACACTGTTGACAGTTAGGCTGTTATTTTTCCGCGCCATCTGAGAAACGAAGATTCTTGGGCCATCAGTTGTGGGGGTCCGGTCATTTCCCGGCTTGACAATCTTTTCCGATTCCCTAATTCGGACTTTGTCTTGCTTTGGCAATCTTACCGGAGCGTGTGTTGCATAATGTTTCCATCTCAACTGACAATCACGAGCCATGTGCCCCACATCACCGCAGGTAAAGCATTTGCCCGTGAAACTTTGTCTGTTCTCGACTCTTATCTGACGCGCTGTGCATTCTGACCGACACACCAATGCTGCTGTCTCTGATAACAAAGCGCTAGCTACTGTCTCCATATATGTAGCTTTCGGATTAGTTATTGCAGAACGCTTTATCTCCGCATCGCGAATGCCATATACAAAGGTGTCCATCATACACCTCTCAGTGATCTCTCCTGGGTAGGCAAGATGAGCCAACCGTTCCACTTCCGCCGCAAACTGTTGTAGAGACTCACCACTCTTCTGTACCCGTGTTCGTAGCTCTACTTGGTACATCTGCTTCCGGTGTTCACTACCATACTTGCGCTGAACGGCATTCATCAAGCTTTCATAGCAGTCTCGCTCACTTTCTGAGATAGTTTGAAGCACATCAGCGGCAGCACCTTTCAACGAAACGGTTAATGCAGCCACTTTTTCGCGAGCACTCCAACCATTTGTGCTAGCGGTAGTCTCAAACTGCATTCTGAAGACACTAAATGTCGTGGTTCCATCATAGGTAGGAGGCTTCAGTTTTATTGAGGATAAAGCTGGCACAGGCAATGCACCTTCCTGTAGTAGATTAATTCTTTGTTCTATTTGTTGCTTAAATTCATTCTGCCTTTGTACTAAAGATTTTTCGAACGATTCTTGCCGTGTCTCAATTTCACAAACCTTCCTGTCTACCATCTCGGACATTTCTTTCATCTGCTGTGAGTTCTTTTCCACTAGTTGAGTAAGTCGTATTTCACTCTACTGTAACTGTTCTTTGACATCCTCTTTGACTGCTTGTTTGAGCGATTCAGCACTCTTTTCTACGTCCTCTTTGACGGATGCAACACTCTTTTCGACGGTTTGAGCATTTTGTTGTAATTGTTGCTGCATCTTTTCATCTCGCTGCTGCATCTTTTCATCTCGCTGCTGCATCCTCTCTTCAGCTGCTTGAGAATTTTGTTGTAACTGCATCTGTATTAGCCCGATAAGTGCACTCATGTCAAAGTTACCCGTGTTAGTTTCTTGCGGTGTTTCTTCGTGTCGAGATGTCGTTGGCTCTTCACATTGGAATTCATGCTCATCGACATCTATACCCTGCTCCTCTAAAGCGCTTCTTAGTCTCACCTGCAGCTCCGCTTTAAGCCCTTGTGTTTGCAAATTTAAACGCTCAAGCTCCTTCTTGAGCTGCTCCAATCTCAGTTTTTCAAATTTAACCATTGTTTATTACAGATACACAATCCCACTTCTGACACCAATTGTTACGAAATTGCCCTCTTGACAATTTACTCTGTTACAAAATTGCCCTCCTGACAATTTCTCTAACTCTCGTCGCTTTTATAGTTTTCGAATGGTTGGTGTAGAAACTTCCACGCTATTCTCGTATTATCTAGAAGCTTCTATCCTCTTCGACGGAAGTCGAGAATATTCTTTTTGATATTACCGACAGATGGTTCTTGAATAAGCTATTATTCGAATAGTTCGCATCTTGACTCACAGGGAGCACTCATTCTCCAGATGGGATCCTAAAAGTATGCAATCCCTTTTCACTGAGCTATCACGTTTCAATATGTACACATTTAAAGTTAATTACCAACGCTTGCTCAGAATATGCCATTTTAAATTTTTCCTGTTTTTTTAAATTTGATAACAAATGCAAAATCGTTAAAAACCTTTGCAAGAACCTTTTCAAATTGTTGTTTTTTGGAAATAAAGCTTATTTTATATAAAAAAAAACTGTGTATTTTGGTATAAAGTTGAAGGTGAAATATATGTAATTAAGATTTTCCCTTGGGACCTTTTAAAAATATTTTTTGCAATATTTATGTTTTTCTGTAGGCTGGATTTGACTACCGCGAACTACCATTCTCTTTGGACTTCTGTCGAGATTTCATTCCCATTTTTGCCCCGGTCACAAATTGAAATGAGCTGCGATATTTCAAGTCAAAAATTTTTTTATTTGTGGCTAACAACGCTTAAAGAAGATATGTAGATGTGATCGTATCGTTGATTTTTTGTCATCGAATTATAGTGGTGGATCAACAACAACAACAATTAATTTTCAAAAAGTAAAGTTATTTGTTTATGGGTTGTGACGAAAATTTGTAGACAGGAGGGGGGGGACAAAGGCGCGTAGAACGAAACTCCGATTTTAGCATGATGTCTGCGATTGGCTACGCGTCAAAATACATTTCTCACCTTTTGTTTCTTCAGCATCAAGTTGCACTGGCGGTAGGCAAACTAAACATTTTGAAGATAGCAGATTGCAAAAAGATTTTCGCCAGATGAAGCGTTAGCAATTACATTAGATACGAATTTATCAACTCATCAATATCAATTGTTTAAACAACATACATATACAACATAGTAAAGCGTATCATGCAAAACTTTACACTGTTATGATCATGTTCTCGCTGCAAAGCAATTATGCTACCCACCGAATATAACATTTACTGAAGAATATTGAAACGTGATAGCTCAGTGAAACGGGATAGCATATTTTTAGGATCCCATCTGGAGAATGAGTGCCCACTGTGAGTCAAGATGCGAACTATTCGAATAAAAGTTTATTCAAGAACCATCTGTCGGTAATATCAAAAAGAATATTCTCGACTTCTGTCGAAGAGTATAGAAGCTTCTAGAAACTACGAGAATAGCGTAGAAGTTTCTACCGCAACCATTCGAAAACTATAAAAGCGACAAGACTGTTCAAACTCGAATACAGTAGATCAGAGATCGTAAAAGTGTATACATCAGGCATTTTAATCTAAGCAGCAGAGTATTAGCAGTATTTGTAATTTTGCAAAGTGATGAAATTCATTATTAAATAAAGTGATGAAATTACTTATTAAATAAAGTGACTAATGGTTTGTGAAATAAAGTGCAAATAATAACTAAGTAAACTTTAAGCCTAATATTAACTGTGTAAATAGCAATAATTAAATAAAGCTAATTATTTTAATTTAACCAGCGATTGTTTGTTTACTACACAATCCAGCGGTACGAGTCCGAGTACAGATAGTTAGAGAAATTGTCAGGAGGGCAATTTTGTAACAGAGTAAATTGTCCGGAGGGCAATTTTGTAACAGAGTAAATTGTCAAGAGGGCAATTTCGTAACAATATGCTGAAATCGATTTGCAATCAATAATTAATCACACAACTACGAGATTCTGTGCAGCGCATGATGAAGTCATACAGCTACTTTAGGTACTGTCAAGAAATGAACATTTTATTTAAATGAGGACGTGATAGTGCAATCCAAAGTTGCTATAAACAAAAATGGGTGGAAGAAGGCTCAAGAGGCGATAATTTATTCAGCATTTCTATAGTGCCAATACAAATAGAAATAAAATTATTGTTTTTCAAAATCAACCACCGTCTCCTACAAGATATTGCTGTTCTATTAAATTTATATTTGCTAAAGAAACAGCTGACTTAATACAGAAAGAATTTTTTTATGTAAAAGACCAAATAAAAAATATGCGCCCAACAATAATAATTGGAAGCACAGGAGGAAATCATGCTTTTGTGTAAAATCAACGATAGTTTTGTGTATAGTTGATGGTAAAGTATTCAATGCATTGTCAAATTATACATCTTCTCAGACTTGCTACTTGTGTGAAATTCAAAGGAAATTTAAATAGGAATTGGGTCTGTTGATAGATATGCCAAAGCAAACATTGAGAAATACTAATGATGCGAAAACGGCAAGATTTTTTTTCAGAAATGCAGAAAAAACAGCGGAAATAACTGAAATTACTGTAACACTCTTGAAACGGTTCCTTATTTTACTTGAATGTTCTGCGTCAGGATATTCCGTTGATTCTGTTGCTATATAGATATGTTTTTATTATTACAGCTAGTACACTAGTACAAGCAATACAAACTAAGGTACTAAGAATCAATTTGTCTAAAGACTGAGCAATTTGCCTGGATGGAATATGCTGTCACAATACTTATATTGGACATAATCTTGGCCCAACACTATCAGCAGACAAAATTTTTAATAATCATTTATAATGTACAATTCGACCTCTCCCTTTGACCCTTCTTCGAACGTTTAATTTTCGATTTTATCTTTTACACATCACATTCGTTTTGAACTTTGTGTATTCTAAAATAGTTTTCAGAAAAAGTAATAATACAGAAGTTGTGTGTATAATATCCTAAAAATATCCGAATTATTGCTGGTACTTAACAATAAGTAAAACTATTGATAATTCTCGCAAATTCTATTTGTATTGCAGATATTTTAAAATATTAAATTTAATTTTTAAGAGTAAGCTTCTTGTTCAGATCTTCAAAATGATGTATAATATTGAAACGTGATTGCATATCAGTGAAACTGGATTGCATACTTTTAGGATCCCATCTAGAGAATGAGTGCCCCCTGTGAGTCAAGATGCGAACTATTCGAATAAAAGCTTATTCAAGAACCATCTGTCGGTAATATCAAAAAGAATATTCTCGACTTCTGTCGAAGAGGATAGAAGCTTCTAGAAAATACGAGAATAGCGTGGAAGTTTCTACCTCAACCATTCGAAAACTATAAAAGCGACAAGACTTTTCAAAGTCTACTGTATTCGACAGAGACCGTAAAAGTGTGTACATCAGGCATTTTAATCGAAGCAGCAGTATTAGCAGTATTTGTAATTTTGCAAAGTGATGAAATTCATTATTAAATAAAGTGATGAAATTACTTATTAAATAAAGTGACTAATGGTTTGTGAAATAAAGTGCAAATAATAACTAAGTAAACTTTAAGCCACTGAACACTGGAAGCAGATGTACCAAGTAGAGCTACAAACACGGGTACAAAAGAGTGGTGAGTCTCTACAACAGTTTGCGGCGGAAGTGGAACGGTTAGCTCATCTTGCCTACCCAGGAAAGATCACTGAGAGGTGCATGATGAACACCTTCGTATATGGCATTCGCGATGCGGAGATAAAGCGTTCTGCAATAACTAATCCGAAAGCTACATATATGGAGACAGTAGCTAGCGCTTTAACTTCAGAGACAGCAGCCTTGGTGTGCCAGCCAGTATACAGAGCCCGTCAGTTACAAGTCGAAAGCGGCCAAAGTTTCACGGGCAAATGCTTCACCTGCGGAGAGGTCGGACACATTGCCAATCGAGACGGAAACGTTCTAGATCACGCTCACCGGTAAGACCTCCAAAGCAAGTCAGATTCCAAAGTAGGGAATCAGAAAATGTTAAAAAGCCGTCGACAAACTAGATGGAGTCAGTCTCGAGGGGCTTGATCTGACTCCCACAACATGTAGCCCCAGAATCTTCGTTTCTCAGATGGCACGGAAAATCCACAGCCTAACTGTCGACAGCGTAGTAAATGGAAGAAAAATCGTGGTAACCTTGGATACGGGTGCATCACATTCCATAATTAGAAGGGATCTCGTTCGGGGAATCGAGCCGCTTCAGGGAATAAGTTTGCGTACGGCAACTGGAGATGATGCACCGGTACTTGGAAAAGTTACACGGAAAATCACTATCGGTACCACAACAGTGAAGCACGAGTTTGTAGTTGCGGATATTGTGGACGAATTAATCTTAGGTGTGGATTTTATGATTCGGAATGGATTCACCCTAGATTTGAAATGCCGAATGTTGAAGTATGCGAACACCGAAATACTGTTATCCGTTGGTGAGGATAAGTATGGAGGTATCCGACAAGCCATTGTATCGCGGCGGACAAAAATCCCAGCAAAGTCAGAGGCAGTCATATGGGCCAAAATGGACGGAGATGTGGAGAAGAACAAGTTGTGGGTTGTGGAAACTGATGAAAAATTCACACTGGATGACATCATAATTGGAAAAACCCTTGTAGAAGAACAGCAGAACAGAATAGTGCCAGTAAGAGTGGTCAATCTTGCAAATTCCGCTCAAACCATAGAGAAAGGACAGATAATTGGAAATTGCCGGGCGATTTCAGCAATTGTAAACTGTGAAAGCCAGCCGCGAGACACAAAAATGAAGATACCAGCTGATAAAAAGGTACTCGACGATCTCACGAAAGAATGGAGCAAATACTTATCCACAGAGCAGAGGAGGACTGCCAGCCAACTTTTGGCAAAACATTGGTCAGTATTTGCTGAAAAGGGTAAAAACGAAGGCAGAACAAAGATGGTGAAACACACAATCAACACTGGTGATGCCAAACCCATTCGTCAAGCGTCAAGAAGAGTGGATTCGGGATAGGAGGTGTCCTGTCGCAAGTTATTGACGGACATGAAAGAGTAATAGCCTACTTCAGCAAGATCTTATCAAAGCCAGAGCGAAATTACTGTGTAACACGGAGAGAACTTTTGGCGGTTATGCAGTGCGTGAAGCACTTTAACAAGTACTTGTATGGACAAAAGTTCTTGTTGAGAACGGATCACGCTGCTCTGCGCTGGCTATTACAGTTCAAAAATCCCGAAGGTCAGGTTGCGAGATGGATTGAGAGACTCCAAAGCTACGATTTCACAATAGAACATCGCAGAGGCGGAAGCCACGGGAATGGAATGTATGGAATGTAAGCACTGTTCTAAAGCTGAAGGGAAAGAGGGAGTAGTCGATGTGCGCTTAATGGCTGTTTTACCAGACGATGAATGGACAGCGGAAAAGATAAAAGAAGAACAACGAAATGACCCAGATTTGGCAAAAATCGTATCAAGTAAGAATGAAGGAAAACGACCTGATTGGAACGAAATCTCGACTGAAAGCCCCATAACTAAAGCATATTGGGCTCAATGGAATAGCTTAAAGCTGCAAGATGGATGCCTATTCCGCCTGTGGGAGAGCGAAGATGGAAAAACCACGAAGAACTTGATTGTGGTACCCAAGGCAAGAATAAGCGAAATTCTCAAGGAATACCATAGTGGGCCAAGCGGAGGACATTTGGGAATAACAAAAACAGTCGAGAAAATTAAAACACGATTTTATTGCGTTGGTTGCCAGCAATCGGTAGTTGACTGGATTAGTGCTTGTGAAAAGTGTACAGCTGCCAAGGGACCGAGCCGTCGCAGTCAGGGGAAGATGCATTTATACAACGTGGGAGCGCCATTTGAGCGTATTGCAATGGACATAGCAGGTCCGTTTCCAATTAGTGATTCCGGCAACAAATATGTTCTCGTCGTAATCGACTATTTTAGTAAATGGCCAGAAGTATACCCCATTCCCGATCAAGAAGCTAAGACCGTTGCAGATGCATTTATCAATAATTGGGTCTGCAGATTCGGAGCTCCCCTCGAGTTGCACTCGGATCAAGGCAGAAATTTCGAGTCAACAATATTCAAGGAAATGAGTGAATTGATGGGCATACGCAAAACTCGTACAACCCCTTTGCACCCACAATCCGATGGAATGGTTGAAAGATTTAATCGTACGCTTGAGGAACACCTAAGGAAAGTCGTGGACAGAAACCAGAAAGATTGGGACCAACACATACCCCTCTTCTTAATGGCATACCGATCGGCAACTCACGATTCAACATCTACAACACCAGCTAAGGCTATTTTCGGTTGTGACATAAGATTGCCTGCAGATTTCGGAAATTCGGTGCCTACTCATCTACGGAAGTTTCATGTAGCAGTTATGTAGCTGACAAACGAAGACTGCTGAATGAAATTCATGGAACCATCAGAAAGCGCACACAACTGATGAGTGATAAAATGAAAACCAGATATGATCTACGAGCAAACTCCAAGGGATTTCAGGAAGGGTAGCTAGTTATGCTTCATAATCCGCAAAGGAAAAAGGGATTATCGCCAAAACTGCAAACACACTGGGAAGGCCCTTATAAAGTGATAAAGCGGCTCAACGATGTAGTATACCGCATCCAGTTGGCGAGAAATGCCAGGAGCCAAATGAAAGTCGTTCATTCAGAGAGGTTATCTCCTTATAAAGGTTGCAGTACTATCCTTGTTCGGGACGAACAAGATTAAGCGGAGGGCAGTGAAACGTGATTGCATATCAGTGAAACGGGATTGCATACTTTTAGGATCCCATCTGGAGAATGAGTACCCCCTGTGAGTCAAGATGCGAACTATTCGAATAAAAGCTTATTCAAGAACCATCTGTCGGTAATATCAAAAAGAATATTCTCGACTTCTGTCGAAGAGGATAGAAGCTTCTAGAAAATACGAGAATAGCGTGGAAGTTTCTACCTCAACCATTCGAAAACTATAAAAGCGACAAGACTTTTCAAAGTCTACTGTATTCGACAGAGACCGTAAAAGTGTGTACATCAGGCATTTTAATCGAAGCAGCAGTATTAGCAGTATTTGTAATTTTGCAAAGTGATGAACTTCATTATTAAATAAAGTGATGAAATTACTTATTAAATAAAGTGACTAATGGTTTGTGAAATAAAGTGCAAATAATAACTAAGTAAACTTTAAGCCTAATATTAAATGTGTAAATAGCAATAATTAAATAAAGCTAATTATTTTAATTTAACCAGCGATTGTTTGATTACTACACAATCCAGTGGTACGAGTCCGAGTACAGAGAGTTAGAGAAATTGTGAGGAGGGCAATTTTGTAACAGAGTAAATTGTCAACAAGGCAATTTCGTAACAATATGATGCTTTAGTATTAGCGATTCTCATGGAATAAATTCAAAATAAATTGTAAATTGGTAATAAAATGTAATTAAAAATTAATTATTTACTACAATTAAAAAATTTACAATATGGTAAGAAAATTTATTGTATTTGTATGACTGTGTTGTTTAAAGCATTGAATACTTTTTTGATTACTTAATTATACGAGTATATAAATATCCCGAGTCTTCGATTTTTTGTGGTATTTACTGGGTCTTGTAGGTGTGTAGTAATAGTTTTTATTCATTATTTATGTATTTATTAATTATAACATTTTTTTACAGGCCTTGTCTGATTGCCTTCCAAAAATATATCGAAACATATTTGATAGAGTATCTTCCAAGTCCCTAATATTTTAAATATAACGGACATTCGTGATTTGATTGTATGTATGTATATGCTTCCATTATAACTACGTAGCAGTAATTGTAGATAAAAAGTTATAAAGTACAGACATAATTAGTATGTCACCGCGCTTGTAAAAGACATACAAGTAAGTCAAGCATAAAGAAGCAATTGCAATTGTAGATGTGTATACAATAACGAAGACATATAATCCCTATACGAAAACGAAAAATCGTTTGCTTCCACGTTATATTTATACTCTTCGAGAACCCTACGAATTGAAGTGGCATGAGCCATTCGTCTGGATTAAGAAAATATGATGATAATGAGTGTAGTGGGCCAAGACCACCAGTACCCGGAGAAGAAAGTCGTGTTAAAAAGGTATACATAAAAAATAAATAATATAATTTTCGGGCTTAACTCGTAAGGCTTTACATTTTGTATTCACAGATGACCGAAGGGGTGGCCGATAGTTCACCACCATCATATCTCAGTTGGGCTCGCACACTGAATCATCTGCTCGAAGATCGTGATGGGGTAGAACTGTTCAAGAAATATGTAGAAGAAGAAACGCCCGCGTACAATGACCATTTGAATTTTTATTTCGCTTGTGAGGGCCTCAAACAACAAACGGACCCGGAGAAAGTAAAACAAATCATTGGAGCAATTTACAGGTAGGTTCAACCACAGAATGGGAAACAATCGAGTTAAATTGATGTGTATGTGTATGCTTGATTATATGAATATAACATTTATAGATTTTTGCGCAAAAGTCAGCTCTCAATATCGGAAGACTTGCGACGTACCGTAAAGGCGGGGCTCAAAAATGAAATTGCTCTCAATCCCAACATCTATGATCCCTTGCAACAACATGTGGAGGCAACTATACGGGAAAACATTTATCCCACTTTCCTGTGCTCTGAAATGTACATTTTGTATATTCAGCAAATGTCGGCTGCTCAAGAGAGATTTAGTAGCGGCGCTACTGTATCAGCCAGCGGCAGTAGTAGCGGTAATAGTTGTGGTAGTAATGGGGGTGGGACAGCTGCCATAGTCAGCGGTGCAACAATGAGCGCATGTTCAATGTCAGCATCAGCTTCAGGGAAATTAGCTTTACCATCTTCTACAGCAGGTGCTTTTATTAATATCCCCACGATTTCGAGTAGTGGAGTTCCTCCAGCGGGCACTTGCAGCGCAAGTGGTAGTGTATACGGACCATCCACGTCGGCCAGCTCTAGTGGTTCCGTAAGTGCTACTGACACCCTTCCTCGCAGCTCTACCTTGCCCACACTTCATGAAGATTCCGAATTGTCGCTGTGTGACGATTTAGAAAAGCTTCGGGTCGAAGGTGGACGCATGTCGGCCGATATGCCTATGCGTCTAACGCGAGATCTACTATTAGCAACACAAAAAAGAAGACTTGAAATACGGCCACCCGGGTGAGTTTCATATAAACTTATATGAATTTTTTTTCTCCTTAGTCCTTTGTATATGATATATCATTTTCTTTAAATTAACATTGAAACTCTTTGAAAGTGGGCCGACTTTAACAAACTTGCGAGACAGAGTTGGTCGCTAGCAGACGATTCTAATAATATCAATGGATATTTGTTTGTTGTATCAAAATTCATTATATTTTATTGTGCTGCTAACTAACGAGTTTGTGATAAAGTAGATGACTCCTTATGATATTGTGAAAATTTTCAATTAATTTTTTATTTTAACATTTTTATTTTATTACTTAGCTTCAATATAATAGGATCTAGTTTCGGAGATCACAAAAGAGTTTTTATGAATATGCATTACGTATTATTTTTATTAGAATAAAGAAACCAAACCACAATTTTCATTTAACTGTTACCACGACACTTACTAAATCTATAGGCAGCGTTGTGCTCGAATGTAGTGGTACCATTTATCCCACATGAATATGAAACAGTTTTAATTTATTTTAATTTATTTAAAAATGGTAAAGTAAAAAGAGAAAAACCTATAAAAATATTTATAGAGCAGCTTAGTGGCTTTTTCCTCTGTTAAACTTCAATGATATTTCCAATTCGTTTTTAAAGCACGTTAGTATTTGTTATGTCGGACCTATTTACAATATGTATTTCTGAGAAACGGATAAAGAAAGGAGTTTGTTTTCGTCATAACACTTAAAACAAAAAATATATTTAAAAATTTTTATTATAACAATATCAAATTATTTCATTATAAAATACAAAACTTTTAATTTTATAGGGATTCTTTACACAAATTATTAGCCTCCAAAACTTGGAGAAGTATTCTGAAGTAAAGAATAGTGACATTTCTTCCTTAAACCTTGTCATAACAGCGTCTACAAAAGTTTTTTTTCATTATTAATAAACCCATTAAAATATCCCAGACGTTTATACAATATTTATAGACTTTGGACTCAAGTTTACAGGCGAGTTTTGGTGCATAGGAATCAAAATAATTGCTTTTCATATTATTTTTGCATATTAAAACAGGAAAATTCAATTCAGACCATGAGAAATTACGATATTGGACTGAAAAGGAGAAAATTTGTGTTTTTTGTTTGTTTTTCAGCTTGCAGTGTTTTCAAAAGTATTACCAATGTATGTAATAAGCTATAAACAATAAATACTGTTTTGGAAATTATGTTATATGAAATGAGGATATTTTATTTCCAAATAAGTTTAAAGTATGGAGCCTGGGTTTTTTAGGATCTGAGAAATCTGATATATTCTAAAAGTTTTTCAATTTTATAATATAACAGCAGGCAGGATTGTTTATTTTATATTTTTATTTATCTAGATTTTTCGTTTATTTTCTTTTTATTTTCATTACTGCTCATCTGCACAAAAACTTTCCATGATACTCCAACAATCACAAAACCATACAACTCCACAACGTGACACTTATCTGCGCACTTCGCCCGAATGTATAACGACATTGTGTGCTTTACATTTTTAATTTAAAATGTTTTAATTTAACTTGTATATGATTTTGGATAAATTGCATGGATCTTCCCTATTAAACAAAAACCTTCTTGCATGCGAGTAGAGCTCATGGTTATGTATACACTGCGAACACAAACACTTCTTATGTGCCGAATTCGCGCGTGGATTCGGAGAGAGCAAGTATCAGTTCCGGCCGCCGAACTGATTCTGATACGATGTCGGTTTCAAGCTGCTCAGTGTGAGTATTACCTTTGCCAGAAAGAAGTTTTTGTCACTTATGCTCATTCTTTACTGTTAATCTTCAATTAAGCTTTAAATAACTAGTATATAATACTAAATAATATTTACTTCTAGAATTTTCGAACGATTAGGGAAATCATTTTGACATTAAATTAGTTAAATATTTCGTTTATTTTTAGGGATGGACGTCCTTATATACAGAGGAGACACAGTTCAACTGAAAGCAAGGCGATCCGCCAAAGTGCTATGGCTAATAAGGAAACGAATACATTTCAAGTAAGTATAATAGATTTGGTAGAAAGTCAGTGTAGTTTCTAAGTATGAAGCACTATTATAAATTCATTTTACTTTATACTTTAGGTTATTCCACGCACACAGCGTCTTCATTCTAACGAGCATCGTCCGCTGAAGGAATCTGAGTTGATTGCGTTGCTGATTCCAAAACTCGAAGAAGTTAAACGTAAACAAGATATAGAGGATCGCACGCGTCTGGAGGTACATACATATATCGTGCAATTTTTTTTTTAGAAGAAATTTGAGAGATTTTCATTTCTTAATTTAGCGCTTTGCTGACGATACAATGCCTACCAATGAAAGACTTGCCAGTGATCGTGCATTTGCCGAAGCGATTCGTGAGAAATTCGCCCTCGACGAAGACAATGATCAGGACATACTAGATCAGCATGTGTCTCGTGTGTGGAAAGATCAAACACCACATCGTTCACCCGGCACCATGTCACCATGCCCGCCCATACCTACCAGAAGGCGTACAACGCACGATTCTGGAATGCTAAGTGATGGCGCAATGAGTATAGGTGAGTAGTCAAAGGTTTGAGAATTATAATTATATAAATTTTAAATTGCTCTAGGTGGACACTCTATGAAGCACTCTAAATCAATGCCGGATCACAGTTCCTCCTCTAGGAAGCTAACAAACAAATGGCCTTCTATGAACACAGACAGTGGAATAAGTTTGTTCTCAGCCGATACTCTTATGAAGTACAAAGATACCAGGTAAGTCTTCTGAAGTTTTCGACATGTATATTGACTGTACTCACTATGAAACGTTGTTTGGCAGCTCTCGTTCTGGCTCAAGTACTGCCTCAAAACTGGAAGAGGCAAAAAGAAGACTGGAAGATGAGACTCGCCGGTCTCGTCGCTACACACAGCAGCATCTGCTTCCAGTGCAACAACCGTCGTTCAGCAGTAGCAGCAGCGGCAGTAGTAGCTTGCACCATCAACCACCACCGCCTCCATTACCCGCGAAGCCACAAGAGACCACAACCGTAGTATTCTCATTTTGTGACGAAGAATACCCATATAGAACAAAAATACCCGGCACTCAGCCAACACTAAAACAGTTTAAAGACTACTTACCTAAAAAGGGAAATTTCAGGTAAATTCAATATATATTTTTTACGGATGCAATCAAAGCTAATGAAAATTTTGCACTTAGATTTTTCTTTAAAACCCATTGTGAAGATCCCGATAGTCCAGTCATCCAGGAAGAAATTTTTAATGATTTGGATATTCTTCCGCTGTTTGAAGGCAAAGTGATGGGTCTCGTCAAACCATCTGATTAGTATTAAGTTTCACACTGCTATTTTTTAAAATTAAAACCACATGAGATTATCAATGAAATAATTGATAACAAAAAATTGCGACACTAATGCAACCAAGCCCCTATTACACGACGAATAATCAATTTAGTGATAATGTAACGAAAGAAACCCATTTGTAAAAAGGTGTATTTTTAAAATTTTGATATCAAAAAAGAACAAACATCTTTTTTTAATACAATATAAATTTAAATTTTATTTTCACACAACTGAATCAATATTTTCAAGTTATTATAATGCGGAGATTGTGTTGTGTACTACGTGTTTTTTGTATAATTTAACTTTATTTATAAATTATCGTAATTTAACGTAATTGAAAAATGTTTGCACAAATATAATACTTCTTTTTGTGCGTTACGGACTGCCTGCAATAAATTTTGTTAATGGATTAATTTCAACAATTGATCAGTTAACAAAATTCTATTCAACTTGACTATAATCAAAATCAAAACTGAAGAACTACAAGTTTTATATTATTTGTGTTTTTCTTATTTAAATATGTCAATTTACTTTAACAGAAATATGTATACATACTGCACATTTTTATATAAATTAATACTAATGCATACGAGTATTTTTAATATATTTTATGCATACGAGAATTCCAAAAGTTAGTGAAGATGATGCGCATGCAAATTACATAAATATGTAAGCATATATAAAACTTATGCATGCTGCATTATTTGATGATTTATTTATTTATATACAAAATTTCAAAATATAATGAATGATATTTTTTTAAGTAAATGACCATCTGAAATTAATGAAGAATTTCTTTGAATATTATACTATACATTTTATTTAAAATAAAGAAATCACTTAGATTTAATAGACTTTTCATTCTCATTACTTCACAAATTCTAGTCTGTCCAGCTGAAGGGAGCGTTAAATGAAGTGTAAACTAAACGCATTTGTTAAAAACTTTATATAAACTTAAATTGAATTGAAGAGCGAAAATACATAAAGTAATCCCACCTATTGTAGAAAGTGAACCAGTAATTTTAAGATAACGCCATTTACCAGCGCAAAGGCTCTGTGCTAGCATGTGTGCAAATCACATTGATCAAATTTGTCGCTTTCTAGTTGCTTCACCTAGCAGATAATTTGATATTAGAATTAAGGATAATTAAGATGTGCTCTTATTAAATATTAGAATGGTTCGATATCTCTAGTTGTGCTTTAGCGTCTCCTTTTCCAATTTACTTATTTGACACTAATATTGTTGTACTATTGATTATATTCTTCCACTTCCTGAATTACGAATTCACCGAACGCACGAATTAAATGCGCAAGGCACGATTATTCCGATAATACAAAACTACAGACTTGGTGTTTTGAAATCCTCTTAGAGAATTAGAAGGATATAAACAATTCTGAATCCAGGTAATTAGGAGTCCTCTAGCACAACATGTGTACGTCAAACATGGAAATATATATATATATATATATATATATATATATATATATATATATATATATATATATATATGTGGCGACACCATTACCCCCACCCAGTTGTCGGGTACGCCAACGCAAGCAGGCGTTAGTTCCGCGCGCCTTCTATTAACACTGACGAGCTGGTCGACAACGGACCTACAGTGGCAGCTACGTCACCTCCACTCTCGTCTCCGAGACCCCGCTCTCCATTTGCGAACAGATCGTCGCACGATTGAACGGGTAACTCCGTGCACGCAGAGCTTGCCGCACTGCGCCAGTCAGTGGCACAGCTCGTGGCACTAACGCGGGAGAATCAGGAGCTGCTGCGTAAAATAACGCCCCCACTTCATAGGGGTCGCGCTGAAACCCGCAGCCCCAACCGGCATCGAGATCGCTCTACAGCGCCTGGCCAATGTTGGTACCACCTGAAGTACGGGGCGACAGCACAGCAGTGCCGACCACCGTGTATCTTTGCCGCCGCCGTGGCCGCCACCTCGACGCCGTCAGGAAACTAGCGCTGCCGACGCCGACTTGGGCGAACGACGCCGGCCGACCACCAACCGAAAAACGCCTACACGTAATGGATTGAACGACATCCACTCGCTTTCTCGTGGACTCGGGTTCAGTGGTCTCCTTACTGCCGAGGGGAACGGTCGCCCGCAAACTACAGCGAAACAGCCTCACGCTGTACGCCGCCAACTCGTCGCCGATAGCCACATACGGGCAGCTCACGCTGAAGCTGAACCTCGCCCTGCGTCGGAATTTTACTTAGGCGTTCACTGTGGCAGATGTGCAAACTGCCATTCTCGGGGCGGACTTCCTGGCATACTATGGGCTCCTGGTAGACTTGAGGGGGCGACGCATCGTAGACCCCCTTACCAATATCGCGGCAACGGGCCGCATGAACTCGGCTCGAATCTACGGCATCTCCACAGTGGCTCGCATTGATGCACCTGTGGGACCACACGGCGACCGGTATAGAGAGCTCGTCCAGCGCTTCCTGCAACTCGCTTCACCAGCAGGGGTCATGGCCACTGTACCAGACTTGCCGGTACAACACTTCATCGTCACGGAAGGCCCTCCCGTTTTCGAGCGCCCCCGTAGACTCGTCGGTGAACGACTCGCTGCTGCCAAAGAAGAGTTCGCTGACCTCCTCGACAAGGGGGTGGTACGCCCATCATCGAGCCATGGGCCAGTCCGCTACACATGGTACCAAAGCCGAATGGAAGCTGGCGAGCCACTGGCGACTACCGCCGCCTCAACGCGTGTACCTTGCCAGACCGATATCCTCTACCGATCATCGAGGACCTGATCCAGGAGAGCCAGGGAAAAGTCTTTTCTGTAATCGATCTGCAGAAAGCCTTCTACCAAATCCCGGTTGCCAAAGCTGACATCCCGAAAACGGCAGTCACAACACCTTTCGGCCTCTTCGAGTTCGTGTGTATGCCATTAGGCCTACGTAACTCCGCGCAAACGCTTCAGCGGGTAATTAATCACCTACTGCGGAAACTCCACTTCGTGAAGGGCTACGTAGACGACCTGCTCATCGCATCCGAGACGCATGACGAGCACCTGCATCATTTGAGCCAATTGTTGGAGACGCCGAGAGCGGCGAACCTACGCATCAACTTGGACAAATGCCAACTCGGTGCCCAGGAAGTTACATTCGCTGGGTATCAAGTCTCGAAAGAGGGGTTCAGGCCCCCGCGCCCAAAGATCGAGGCGATCGACGCCTTTCCAAGCCCGACGGACTCTGCCGCAGGTGTATACTGCACGCCGCGGAACTACAGGCCCCGCTCAACGAGCTTCTGAGGAACCTAACGAAGAAGAAGGCGGCCATTAGCTGGACGACGCAAACGGAGGAGGCATTCCAGCAGTGCAAGACGAGTATCGCAGCAGCTGCAGATTCAGCCTTCCTCTCGCCTACCGCGCCAATCGCTCTCTACACCGACGCATCGAGCACCGCCATCGGAGCGGCACTCAACCAAGAGCAACCCGATGGGACCTGGAAGCCTATGGGGTTCTTCTCTAGGAAGCTCAGTCCCCCAGAAACTCGCTACAGCGCCTACGACAGGGAGTTGCTCGCGGTGTATGCCGCAGTCAGGCACTTCAGGAGGATCCTGGAGGCACACGCCTTCACAATCCACACGGACCACAAGCCGCTGGCCTACGCCGCACAACAACGCTCGGACAAGGCAACGCCGAGGCAGAGCCGACACCTGGACTACATCCTCCAGTTTAACACACGATTTGTGTACGTTCCTGGGGGAGAAAACGTTGTGGCAGACGCACTATCGCGAACCTGTACCGTCTCGATGCCTTCCATCCTCGACGAAGCCACTATCAGCCTGGAGCAAGCACAGCGTGTTTATGGGAAAACCGGAAGTAGCGTGTGTTGGCTGCTGAGCAACACACTTCGTGTTTCCGGCCTTCGATTCTTTCTTTCCGTTCGCAGCGCCGGAGCCGTGCACACGCTCTCACATCTGTGTCTATTCCAGACATCGTGGTATATTTTAAATATATTAAATTGAAATTGGCATAATTTATTACTTTCTTTTTTTATTGGATACGCTACTCCCGAGCGTAACCCAAATATATATATATATATATATATATATATATATATACATATATATATATATATATATATATATATATATATATATATATATATATATATATATATATATATATATGAAAAGAAATATATATGCAAAAACATATGTGCATGCTAAGATCTTTTATTTATTAATTTCAGAAACGCAACGATGAACCATTCATCACTACGTATGCGTAGGGATCACTCGCTGATGTGTAAAAATAAACTTATACATAAGCAGAAACATTTTTCAGAACTTAAAAAACAGGATCAAAGTCCATAAAATAAATGTCGATTAGGCACATCCAGATGAATAGCTACTAAATGTGTGGACAACTGATTGTCGAAATCCTCACCGAAGCTATAGAAGGGGACAATTTTAATGTATAAGTTTAAGTTAATTGGTTCGTAAGCACTATGAGCTTTAAATGCACACTTGAATTTTTACTGAGCGCTATGCGCTGTTCTTTATTCTTATTATTAATTCAGACTAACGTAACATAAAAATTAATTGTAAATTAATGTTGCTGCGCGCTTCGCTCCGCTATTTGTAGCTGTTGTTGCTATTTTACTGCATGCGCAAAACATCGTCAACAGTTTTGCGTGTGAGAACGATTTTATTTTTTAGAGTTGAGCTATCCTGATGACCTGTTGTTATCACGTGCAAATCGAACACGTCTTGTCAGCAGTTTCCCGTGTGAAAAAGAAGTACAAGAATTGTATGGAATTCGTTGCTAGCTTATATTTCAAAAGGGAGCCGCATAGACCATTCCTTCCAGCTTTTAGCAATAGTATAACCGGCTCAAGATTATCTGGTGGATTATCCAAGTTTTTGACTGATTCCATTCGAGGCCCTCCTACTTTCTTAAGCCTTGGCTATCCTGTAGAACGTTTCATATTTTGTTCTCTTCGGGTTCCTGACAAGATTTTGGACTTCTACTTCCAAACTTATATTGAAGATTACCCAGCTTTCGCCGAAAAATACATATATAATTTTGTTGGATACCTTCCAGTACTCTACTTGGATCTCATCAGCATTTCTTCGCACCAGGGCTATTTGCAGAACTAGTAATCGTAGGTGTGTTTATTGAGGTTGGAACTATTGATAAACTCAAAAAGTAGCTCACCTCTTTCGTTATTCTCGGTGCTGCCCCATAGCATGTAAGTCACGTTGACTACGCTTCTGAGGAGTATCGGATCCTTTGTGTTTACAATGGTCATCAACAAGGAAACCTCTTCTGGTAGTGCGTTCATGGTATGTGCCATGTAAGCTGATGACCTAAATGTTTACCACCGTTAATGGAGTTTTTCACGAGGATACATTATCTGCTAGCAGGCCGTATTGTATACATTTTCGTAATATTTTGGTAGTGGTGTACTGATACTTTTTTCTCAGTTTTAACTATTGTTGTGGAAGCTATAGACTACCTGATACGAGCGATGACGAGAGCTTGTGCCAGGCAGCTGCCTGCATCTTTTGTTGTGTTGCCCGATTTTTTTAATGTTTGTCTGCATAGCACCTGTTTCGTACGATTCCCTGCGCCTCTTGGTCTGAGATCCGACGGAGCTGTACATCTTAGCACGTCGGGGTGTTGGGAAAGAGGAGAAAATAGTCGGCAATGACATCGTTAGGCCACCCTCCCACTCCGTGGCGTGCCGATATCGGAGAGGCTCCGTACAAGAACAGCTACTGCTTCCCACACCCACACAATAGGAACGTGGCGCAGAATACCTTGAGATAGGGGAGGTTTCCTTTAAGTGTTTGCTCCTCCGCCTGGACTATCGGAATGGTCGACGTGCACTATCTGCAATCAACAGAGTACGTTGGTTCTATGACATCCAACCATTATCAGTAGTCTGCTCATGGAGATTGTGAGGATAAAAATTACCAACACAAATTTTGACCCACAACAAAACCATCAAACACAACCTGCACAGCTATCCGCCTATACATCTTACATAGCACACACAGAGTTGTCAACAAAAAATAGTACCATTGCAGAACAGATCAATAGCAGCAACTATAGAGAACTAAATCAAAGCAAACGCCCACCGTATAAATTGCAACAACAAACGAGCACAACCTAATGCAATCAGCACAACACTGGCGGGAGCGCAAACGCAACAATTAATGAATAAATTTTAATTACAACAAAAGCAACTAAAAGCTCAGACAACAAGTTTACCAACAGATGCAACGCACACGGGAAGAGAAAACACAACGATTAAGAAAACATTACAGCAAATACGTCCAAAGGAAAGAAGGTGATTCCACTGTGAGAAACTGAAGAGTCGTACTCACCAACTACACTGTACAAGCAGCAAACTCGACGACAGAAATATACAGCAGAATTAATGACAACAACAACACTACAGCCACCAGCTAGGGTCTTCGGTCACTCTGACTGCAGGCAACAACACTTCCGGACAACTAGAAACTATTGCAGCAAGATGGTTGACCAGTATAATTTATTTATTTATTAATAATCTAATTAGAATTAAAATTATAATTAAATAACAGCACTAGCTGCCAGGGCTATCGGCTTAGACCAGTATAAATTGAAGGTGGCCCAAGGTAAACTGGCCACAACAACAAGCGTGGGCTTAACAAGCAATGTAGGCCTGGCAGTAGAGGCCTTTTTCAGACAACAACAACCGAACTAACAACACCTCTTCTCCAGACGATAGCAGCCTTACGCAAGACGACCACCAAGCCTAGTTAGTTAGCACCTTAGTGGACTCTACCATTCCATAGGAACCCATTTCTGATTTTCAATCTCCCTCTCACTGCGAGACATACAGGACGTAGAGGCTCAGTGAGAATTCTGGTTCTCAATCACCTTCTCACTGAAACACACAGACCTTTGCTCTATCCATAAATACGTAAGAATAGTATTAATCCAAGTAGTATTGTAAGGACTAGCAAAAGTCAATAGTTGTTTTGAACTTTAAATAAACAATTACATACTATAGTTATACTTGTAGATTTTAATATATTTTCTGTAAGCGACCCGTGGAAATCGGGGGAGTTTGTCCCGGCGATAAAAGGGTCGTTGCCAAATGATATTCTACACTACCATCAAAACACCCAATAAGAGCACATACTTATTGTATATTTTAATCGCTTTAAGTGGCTGACGACCTCTTCAAAAATAAAAAAACAAAGAAGAGGCAATAACCCATGCCATGGAACAAATTTCTCAGCTTAAACTAATGGCATCAAAACCCCATACATTTCTTTAGAAGCGGGTGATAAATATCTTGTGTAAAAAAGGCACCAAAAGCAAAGTTATAAAGTAACATGCTTTAAATATCTCGAAAATACCAATACTATTTGCAAGGCACTCAACATCACAATCGGAATAAGTCTAAGATGGCATAGTGAAAAATATCATAGACTGAAGTAGGGTGGTATAATGAAGCATAAAAGCTATATTTGCTAGGAACAAATATGGTTGGTCAAGAGGTTCATGATGTGACGTGGCTTAAGCAGACATTAGGTTAGGTTAGGTTAGAGTGGCAGCGTTCTTCGGGAAATCTCACTTAAGCACTTAAGGGCTCATTGGGATACCACTAGTAACCAGCGCGACTCCCCCATCCACCGCGTGGAGAACTATTATGATTTTGTTTTGAAACTAGCAATATTAAAAAAAATCCTAAAAATATACTTGTATCCAGGCACCCAGTAAAAGTGGACTTGTGAATTCCTCGCCAACCTGTTGAGTGAAGAGTCTCAATTTAAAACATAGTTTCAGGTAGTAAACACACCAGCTAGGGAATTGATTGCTTCCTGGCTATTGTATTACATGTGAACAGTCACACCACCTATATCATTGCAAATACGCTACTTAGATGCCTGATATGATGCTGAAGAAAGATACTTGACATATACTGGTAGCCATCACTTCTGCTTGAAAGGGACTACAATGACTAGTGAGACGGAAGGATCTGTCAGTCCCAGTTTGCTAGAGAAAATGTCACAACAGACTTTGGTCTCTAACTTGGAGCCATGCATGTATATATCAGTTGACTGCTTAGTTGCCACCATTTTACTCTGCTAGGGATATGGGTGGAGTGAACCCATGATTGAAGCTGGTGGTCGGGCAAGAACAGTCGGCTTCGGCTGGTATAGATGTGTGTGAGTTTTTTTGCTGCATACTACCTGGTCACCAGAAAACAGCGTCATACAAAAGATTCGGCTCAACCACTGTTGAGTAAAGCGAGGACATTATTCGTGGTTGAAGTCCCCTTTTGCCTCAAAGGGCCCTCTTACAACAATATAGAGCACAGGACTAGTTTTAGATACAAAACACTTACTTAAATTAAGTGCGGTCCAATTAAGTTTGAGTAATGCAAAATTCTAAATTTTATACTTCTATTTGAAAAGCATAACCTCTGTTTTGGAGGAATTTACATCGAGGCCGAATTCATTACACCATTGAGACAGTATGCTGAGTGAATAATTCACCCTTTCTTAGAGAGTTGAGAGATACTTCCCGCGTAGAGCAATAGCAATGTCATCCGCATAGGCTATTATAGATTTGCACAAGCGAGGATGTGACCTGTTCAGAGGCATGTTCGATGTCCGCGGGAATAATATGATGGTTGGTCTCTTGAAAATGGTAGAGTCCCAGGTCCAAAATTGATCCAGGCACCATTTATTTCTGGATACAGTCCATAGACTTTGGTGTTGTATTGAGAAACGATTTATACTATGGAAATGGAATACGATTTTGAACACAATTTTTGGATGAGATTGCTTTTGGGCTGACGATTGCAGTATTCTGTTACCTTAATTCACAAGAGTGACATCCTGTGAAAACGGCTTTCAGGTAAATGCTGCAGCTGCCAGCGTCTCGTTAAAGCCTTGGCAGGTCTATGGGTACGTTCTACACTCGTTGCCATTTAAGGGATGTAATTGCGTGCTATAGAAAGGGCTGGAAAGAAAATGAGAAAGAAATGTTTGAGACCATAATGATGGAAAAAACCAAGAAGTATATCTTGAAAGCAGTTGGGTCAACATACCGCTGACTGAACGAGAAAAAAAAACCCTGCCACAAGTCCAGCTGCGTCCGACACAAACTAAAAAGGAAGATAAAAAGAAGGTGGGAGACGGTAAAAAGGAAAAAAATGCAAGCATAAAGAGGACAACGAAGCACTTATCGAAACTCCCACCACAAAAAAGAAAACGAATGAAGGCAAGGCGAAAACACACAGGAAGAAAGAAACCACGGCGCGAAAACGATCACAGGCTGTACTGGTGAAACCTGCCGAAGGTATCAGCTACGCTGACGTTCTCAGAAATCTGAAGCAAAAGGTCAAACCAGAAGAAGCAGAAGTAACGATTAGGTCCGTCAGAAAGACAACTACCTTGCTGAAGGAGGAAAAACGGAAAAGTCCTGCGAAGCAATTAAAGGTTCCTTAAAACTGTTACCGTGTCTGGCCTAAAAGAGAAAATATCAGTCGAAACCAGGGATCTGGACACCCTTACCGACACAGATGAAGTAATACTTGCAGTCAAACAAGCGCTACGAAATGAAGGTAAGGCTTACAAACACAAACAGCAGGCAACACCGTCGAGCTTTTGTTACGTTGGCTGCAGAAGCTGCAAACACCATCATTGCACAGCAACACATAAAGATAAATTGTATGTACTGCAGAGCAAAACGACTGGATACCATAACACTCTCTTTCAGATGTTTTGGTCTGGGCCACACACAGTTTAACTGTAAAGGGCCCGACAGAAAAGGACGGTGTTTATGTATTCGTTGCAGAACCGAAGGACACAAGCTAGTAGAATGCACTACAATCCCTACATGCTGAATTTGCTTGGCTAACAAGAAACCAGCCCGAACTTGACGAAGATATTACAAACTAATATGCACAGAAGTAAGACAGCAAACGCACATTAGGTATGCTAGAACATGAAGCAGATCTGGCCGTCATTAGCGAAAAGCACAATAAGGCGGAAAATGATTAGTTTGGCTTGAAGACACGGCTAAAACAGTAGCTATATGGGTGATGAACGCTGCCAAGTTACAAATTATAAGCAGCGGAATAGAATATTGCTTTGTCTGAATCAGAAATAGGGAATATACCATTATGAGCTGTTACCTAACTCCAAATATCAACATCGTAGAATTCCAAACAACACTCGATAACATTGAAAACGCAGCACGACACAATGGTGAAATTTCATCATCGCCGGTGATTTCAAGGCCCAGGCTGTAGAATGGGGAATGTATACTACAAATTCCAGAGGAAGAAGAATCCTAGACATGGCCTCCAAGGTAGGGCTAACCGTCGCAAACACGGGAACGGTAACAACTTACAGACAAGCAAGATGTGAGGCGACAACTTCCGACATCACACTCATATCTGAGCAAATAAACAACAAGATGAAACATTGGAAAGTCCTGGAGGATTACACCGGAAGTGACCACCAATATTTAACGACAGTGACAGCAGACAAGCATAGATGCCGATACCGACAAAAGTTAAATAGGAACACGCAAGTGGAATCTATCAAAGCTCAGACAGAACCATTTTTTAGCTAATATTGACGCATTCCCGCACATTCAGCGAGACGAGCGGTGCGAAGGAGATGGTTGAAGACATAATGCGGTGTATTACGCAAGCATCCGAGACGTCAATGCCTAAAGCTGGAAGAAGCGGCAAAAGGAAAGCTGCCTATTGGTGGACAGTTGAAATAAGCACTCTAAGTAAAATATGCATCCGCAGCCGAAGGAAATTCACGAGAGCGAGACGACACGGAAACTTCATCGACCAGGCTGAAGAATACAAACAAGCAAAGAAAAATCTCAAGCTAGAGATAATTTTAAACAAGAAAAGATAATGAGAAGAGCTTCGCAGCGACAAAAACCCATGGGGTTTTGGCTACAAACTCGCGAAGAAAACTGGAATTTAATTTCCCGATACGTAGAAGGGGCCCTGCGAGCCAAGAGGAGAGATCTCGATGCACAGCAAGGGATTCATAACTAGAAGGAATATAAAGCGGAGGCTTAGACGTAGGCTACAAAGAGGACGACGATAGGGCAAATAGCCAAAGAAAAGGGAATCCCCCTGAAATAATACCGAAACAGTCTCCCAGGGCGGATGAAATTCCCGAAGAGAGGGGGTGTTTTTTAGTCGGTAGCCATGGAGGAATCCGACACGGACGGTGCATAAAGCATTTTCACCTGCCCTCAGCCCCGAAAAAACCTTCACCATCCTTGAGTCGGTAAGTAACTGATACGTTCGCGTTCTCTAACTCCAATAATGAGGATTCTGTCACGCAGTCGGCTCCTAGGTCCACCTTACCGAAGAACTCGCCAACAAACTCTGAGGAGCACAAAGCATTGCCAGAGTCGTTATCTTCAGATTGGATGGGGTTTTCCACATTTTTGGAGGCATCCGCTGGAGGTGTTTGTTGAAACGAAATGAAGACAGCAATTTCGTTTAAACTGTGTTCAATTTGTCTGGATAGTAAAAATGTTTGTGCCTTTATTACAAAAAGTAGTAATAAAAGCATTAATATAAAAAGAAAAGAAGTGCAAACCGGGCCTGTTCTGAAAACCGAATCGATTCGGTTTGGGCGTTGAAACCAAACGGAGCTATTTTGAAAACAGAATTTACGATACAGAAGTTTTAAACCGGTCAGCAAACTGCTGCCGTGTGTTTTTCCGTAATAAAATATAATACTTTCTGAACAATGTAAGTAAAATTAATAAAAATTTACTGAAGTTGCATTTTATTAAATAAATTTTAATAAAGGGGAGAAAATAAGACGTAACAGAAATGTGGTGTAATTAATTGGAACTGTTGAATAAACATGCAGTGAAAAACATTTATTTATATTTTTTAGCACTTCCATTTATGGATATGTACACTTATATTGTTTCTAGCATTTCCATTTGATGGCCATAGTCAGGAAGAACCTATCGCTTCACTTTTTCCTCTTTATTTTTATTCTGATCTATTAAGAGAGCAATTATTTCCACCGAACTCATGATTTCATTTTGCGATGACAAATTATTTATAAATAACTTAAGTTTTATTTGACGGCTAAAGCAGCTGTGTGGAACTTAAGTCCCACTCAATTTCAATTTCGGTTCCACATGCCTATTCCGATCGATTTTCAGAACAACAGGCGAAATCGATTTCGATTTCAACCCCGAAATCGAAAACTAAACGAAACAGGCCTGTATATTTTGCAAATTAAAAATAAAAATGAACTGAAAAATTTTTGAGCAGAAAGCTAGTTCTATCTAAAGTATATAAAATTTTATTATTTTAATCTACTATTCTGCAGAAGTTCTGATTTGATTATTATATATTTCATACAATAAAACTAAATATATTGGTTTTACAAAAATTTTCCATTTTCGCTCTACAAATCATAAATTCATCAATCTATAGGTTCTGTTGACAATTTATTTGAAACTGACTAACGAAATTTAAATTTCACCCCAATATGAAAATACTCATCACAAAATGTTTTATGCTATAAGCATTTGTAATTTTCCTTTGAAATACAACACTGTTTTTTTTTTTAAACAAGTAAACAAAGCTAATCTCTTACTATAATGCTGAATATGTTGAAAGTGCTAAAATCAGCTGCTCAAAGAGCATTTCTTTTCCACGGAACTGGTAATTATTTCTGTTTTAATATTTTGCATGGAAATAGTGTATACACTCATGAAAAGCTAAATAAAGACATTTTCGTTTAGGTGTCCGTAGTATTTCAAAAATGGGTGATGCAAAGTTAGAAGCGGTCCCTCCAGTAGAAATTGAAGAAGGAATTTTCAAATATGTGCTAGTGAAAGTTTATTCAAAAGAGAAGCCTGATGGGTCAGAACCATCAAAGTATATTGTGCGAGGATATACTAGCTGTCAGTGGCATTGTAAGTAAGAATATTTGAATGTGAATTTGCATAATTCTAAAATTTTGCCAATTGGCTATTTAAGCTGACATTTATGAACGTGTTAGCTCCTCGTGCCAAGCATTGGGATTGGATACAGAGTGTTTGGGAGGAGGCCGAATTGAACATAATCCTAATGCGAAACTAATCAAGGTTTATGGCTATTCTCAAGTTAGTAATAATATCCTATTTGCAATTCTTATATCTATTAAAAAAATTTCTTTTTCAGGGATATGGAAAAGCCGATCATGGTATATCGAAAGAAGTATTGCTCACCAAATATACTGATTATAATATTGAAACTTCAGATGATGGGTACTGAATCTGTAAATTAATATAATTCTATATATAAAAATTTTATTTATATATTTTGTTCAGTTAATATGTTTTTCTTTTGTTTATATCTCATTAATGCTATGTGAGTGTCGCATTGTATTTGGTCTATGCCCTAAAGTGTGTTCGCGTCGCATAAACTCGTGCAGTGCGAGTTCACGAACAGGAAAGTTCAGACGCACTCGCGACGCGAACGCAGTTCAGGACAGAAAATGCAGATAATTCTTGCGACGCGACCTCTTGTCATGTTTAAGTTGGTTAACCACATTTGGCCCCATAGATCGGTGATATTTCTTGATAATTTTTACCGCGTCATTTTTAGTTTTCTTGCTTTGTTACATTTTTTTGATTATTGATCTTAGTTATTCTAAGCCAGTTGTAAATTATTGGGATTACAAAATTACCATCAAATTCACACTAAGTGTCATAAGTCAAAGACTTCCTAAGTTAAAAATTTAAAAGGGATAAAAATAATTCATCCCATTTTCTGTGTGCTTTAATTAAAATGCTGGCGACAGATTTATTTGAATTCGTTCAGGCAGTATTGGAAATAACTGTACTAATGTCACCACAGATAAGCAATGCAAGTGTTAAGTGAACGCACATTCCAAATTATTCGAAGTCTCAAGCACTTATTTGTGTTGAATCGCCTTTGCATGTTAAATATTATTTGTATTCAGTAGACTCTTGCTATTTAAAGTATTTCGTATAAATTCAATAGACTTTCTCAAGTCATTGTGAAAGTATAAAGAAAGAAATTAATGTAGCGAAAGGAAAATAATTATAAAACTCTGGGGAGAGAGTCTAAACTATCGAAAAATTGGAAGAGCATCAGTCCACACAGTTGTTAAGAATTTTGAAAGTAAGGGAATAATTACTTAAAAACTACGATCAGGCCCACCACAGCATGGTTTCCTGCCTGGAAAGTCAATTGTCACTAATCTGCTGGAATTTTCTTGCCGCGTGATAGATGGCTTTGCTAAGGGTATGAAAACAGACGTTATTTATACTGACTTTAGTAAGGCATTTGATGTAGTAAACCATAGACTTCTCCTCCTTAAACTCTCTAGGTTTGGTTTCCCACCATTACTTTTAAAATGGATAACATATTTGTCACAGCGTACCCAACAAGTGTTATTTAAAGGACTATTATCTGATGCATTTCTTGCGTCTTCTGGCGTGCCGCAAGGTAGCCACCTTGGTCCTTTACTATTTTCAATTTTTATAAACGACCTTTCTTCGCGCATATCACATTGCAACATTCTTATGTTTGCTGATGACGTCAAAATGTTTCATTCATTTAATAATATTAAGGAATTGCAGTTGCTTCAAGATGATTTAAATGTTCTTGGTGCAACATAAATTGTATGCAACTAAACTACAAGAAATGCAAACATATGTGTTTTTCCAGATCATCCCACTCTGCTCATCCTTACTTCAATGTCAATCAACCATTGCTATCCGTTGATCATATGTGCGGCTTAGGTGTGACCTTTGACCAAAAATTTACTTTTGGTAAACACGTTGCAACTATAGTTAACAAAGCTTCTCTGATTCTAGGCTTCATGAAACGCTGGGCAAAGGAGTTCAAAGACTCCTATACTACCAAACTTCTGTACACTTCCCTGGTACGCCCATCATTAGAATATGCAAGTGTTGTTTGGTGTCCTAGATATGCCTGTTACTCTGATGCTATTGAATCAGTTCAAACGTGGTTTTTATTGTTTTGCCTACGTTCCTTTACATGGAACTCCAATTTTCAACTTCTCTCTTATGTGAGTCGTCTTAAATTATTCGTCTCCCCTCACTTAAAACCCGTATAACTATGCTTAATGCATGTTTTGTGTTTAAACTCATGAGTGGCGAAATAAAAAGTAGTTTCTTACTTAGCATTCTCCACTTTAATGCTCCTGCAAGAAGAACAAGGAATTTCACTCCCTTGTATCTCCATACTTGTAATCGGAACTATTTAGATTTTCCGCCGTTTCGTAGTGTGTGCTATGATTTCAATTTAGTTTCGGAGGTGCTTTGTTTGAATGAATCCAAACATATGTTGAAATCGAAAATAACACTTTTTCTTTCAAACCGCGAGTAGTTCTCTATATTTTTGTAAATCTGTTTAATACCATTCCTAAATCGCTATCAGGCCTTTGATGCTTAGCGTAACTGTTAGGGCAGGGAGGTGGTTTTAGTGAGTAAAAATCTCACACTTGGGTGGTGCGTACCCCCTCGTGTCTTTTTGAAGATTTCGCCTCTCTTCGGAAAAAAACTCACAGATAACACATTTCGTGTGATATTCACGAAGCTGTAAGAATAATGTGGCAAAACAATTTTTATAAGGAAAGTAACATCAAAAAGTATTAAGTAATAGCAATTTTTGTTTTTTTGCATATAAGACAGTTTTGCACAACTTACCAAAGCATAACGTGTGCAAAATAGATCAATCCCTCACCCGATACCCTTCAAGATCCGGTTGCCTTGAAACTTCGGATTTTGCAGGGCATCAATGATATTTTTGTGTTGGTATAATTTTGGCAGGTAGCGACTTCTTCATTAAAATAGCATGAGAATAAATAAAGATAAAGAAAATTTAGGCATAATTTATATTTACATAGGTTAGGTTAGGTTAGGTTAACGTGGCAGCCAGTCTAAGGACCAGCTCACTCAGATCACCATGGTGATACCACCGCGTAACAACGCACCTCCGATTCACTCGTCGAACACTTTCGAAGCCATAATAATGCGCAGGATTTGTTTCACCTTCGCGCTAGACACTTCTGTAAGAGAGCTAAAAGTGTATTTGCTTAGCAGTAAGGAATTTACCGCCAAATTCCAGAGCAGGGGGGAGAGAACTCCTCCCGAAGGAGTGCCTCTGCAGACCTGTCTGCTTAAAGAGTAGGTGCCGAAGCTGCCAGTTACCTTCATGCTGACGAGTATAGTCTATATCAGCGCAACGACATTAGGATCAACGCCGTTGTTAAAAGCGCCTTCTATGTCCATGAACGCCGCCAGCGCAAAATCCTTCCACTATACCAATAAGTACGTGTAACGCCGTCTCTGTCGATTTGCCCTTCGTGTATGCATGCTGTGCCGAGGAGATTCTACCAGTTGGTATAACTTCCCGTAAGTGTGCATCCATCAATCTCTCCAATGTTTTTAGGAGGAAAGACGTGAGACTGATTGGTCTGAAGTCTTTAGGATTTACATGTGAGGACCTGCCCGCTTTGGGTATGAAGGAAACCTTAGCGGAATATAGCCCAGGTTAAGACAGCTTCTAATTGCAGTCACAACCCAGGGCGTAATTATGTCCCGTGATTGTTGCAATTCTACTGGGTAAATTCCATCCGGACCCGGAGATTTGTATGGCCCTCTCAACTTTCTCGAATGTAACTATCGCATTTCCTATCTCATACTACCTGCCCCTAGATGTCGAGTTATTATCCTCCACCGTGCTACTGCCTGGAAAATGCGTATATAACAGAAGAGCCAAAGATTCCTCGCTCGACTCGCTCCACACATCATCCGGACCCTTTAGGTATCCCAGGTTGTGTGGTGTCATCGCTAGGATTCTTCGTAGTCTAGCTGCTTCCGAAGTTTCTTCCACATCCATACAATAATTTCGCTAGGACTCTCGTTGCACAGTTCTGGTTGATTTCTTGTATATTTTTAGCTCAGCCTTGTAGGCTTCTCAGTCCGAGGGCAGACCCGAAGCTCTAGCCCTATTGAATAACCGCCTATTGGACTTCTGGAGAAGGCTTAGATCCATTGAACACCAATGAGGTTTGTTGTTGCCTCTCAGTTTTACAACCGGGCACCCGGCTGTCAGTGAACTATTCAAGGCCCTGGTTACCTGATTCATCAGCTCTAATTCCACAGGGTCTGTGAGGTCAGACGGGGGATTTCTTGGCAGTGATGCCGTGAGAGTCTTCCTATAGTTTCCCCAGTCCGTTCTCCGAATATTTCTAAACGTCTTAACTGGAGATACTGGGAAGTTCAATACGTATTCTATATAACGATGGTCAGAGTAGGAATTTTCATTCGACACTCTCCATCTTTTTACATTATTCGCGAAATTATCGAAGGTCAGCTTATTTTCTATAATAATGTCTAAAACTGACTCACCTCTTGCGTTAGTGTTTGTGCTTCCCTACAATGTATTGTGGGCGTTTACGTCGCTGGAGACAAACAAGTTCTTGTTGGCTGCGGCTGCCTCCATGATCAATTCCCGGACCTCCTTCGGTGGGGCGTCCTTGTCATGTGGCATATATGCTGAGGCTACCCAGAAACTGCTATTTTGCAGCTCAATGCTTGCCGCCACTGTATCGCCATTACTTAACTGTGGGGGCAAGAAGATGTTAATGTTATCCTTTGCTAATATACAAGCACGAGGCTTACCTGCGCTCTGAGCGGCTATCATCTTGAAACCTCTCATCTTTTGACCGCAGATTTTGTTGCCGCATATCCACGGCACTTGGATGAGGGCCACGTCAAAACCACCGGAACCCATTCGGACCATCAAATTCGCGGAGGCGAGTTTACAATGGTGGAGGTTGATTTGGATCAGATTCATAGGAATCTGTCCTTCTTACTTCCACCATCGTAACGTCCGCGTCCTCCTCTCTGCATTTGCATAACATTCGACTTATTGTGTTCATATGCGGTCTGGTTTCTGTAAATATAAAGTCGACTAGAATTCAATTATCTGCTGATAAGTTAACTCTTCAGTTTTTATATTTGGTATTTCCGCTCTAGCAGCATGCGATCACACATTTTATGAGCGTCTCCAACGAAAGAATAATAATAATAATTTTGGTGTAGCAGTTTGCCCAACGGCCGACACTGGGAACTAAAATATATTTTGTGTCATTCTACATTTTAATATTAGTGATCCATGTGATCACAATGGTCCGATCTACTATACCCTATTGGTTTAGTACCGGTATTTTTCAGTAATGGCATAGCATTTCGTCTGTTTGTGATCCCAATTAAAGTCCAGCTATAAATACAAATAATCACGCCATTCCCCAAGACACCTGCGCGAAATATCTTGTAATTCACCTACATCAGCGATTAACCTGGAGCAAACATATAGAGGCAAAAGTTAAACATATAAAACTTAGACTACAGTCACTATTTTGGTTGCTAAATAAGAACTCGAAGCTCAAATTGGAATACAAAGTGCTACTGTATAAAGCAATAATTAAATCGATTTTGACATATAGAATACAGATGTGGGATAGTGCAACACCTACTAACGTAGAAAAATTATAGAAAATGCAATCGAGGATACTTCGAATAATTACGGGAACACCCTGGTATATCAAAATTCACATTGATCTCCGAATTCCAAGTTTACAAGAAGAAATAGGCAGACTAAAGAAGGTTTACCTTCTGAAATTGGAAAACCGCTCAAACGTGCTAGCCGGAAATTTCCTGCTGCATTCAGGACCCAAACGCCTAAGAAAGAAATATATATATTCGGTGGTGTCATGAAATCCGAATCCGCAATATTTCCCACTAATTTTGAAACGAATCCAGTTTTTAGTGTCATGAAATCCGAATCCGCGAAATTCTGACTCCGAATAGTGGAAGTGGAAATATATGCAGAATTTGGTGTCATGATATACGACTTTTAATTGTGATTTCATACTGTGCGGATGTGTTTTTAAAACGTTCCATATAGTTTCATAAAAAAAGGGAAATATAAAAATTAAAATAATACAAATTATAAACACCTAAAGTGATCACTCAAATCGCCGAGATAGTGACTCTACCACTGGTTTGAGATTGCACCTTTGTATAAATTAATGTGTAAACCAAAAATCAAAATTAATAATAGGCAAAAGTCCAAATAGTGCGCTCTCCACCTCTAGCAAGAGATCGATGTCTCACCCCCGCGCGTCCTTCTGCATCACCAATAAGTTGTATACCAAAAACTTCACTGAAACCAACGGAGTTGTCCTCTCATGAGTTAACAGCGCATGCGCATTTAAGCATACCAACTCAGCAAACGTTAGCAGCAGGCACTCCTGCAGAAAACACGGAACAACAAACTACTGTTCAACTAGAGAAAACGACACCTATGTCAAATCAGACGGTAAGTGAACAAAACTCTCAATGATAATTCCGCGCAAGAAGCTAAAGAATTAAGAGTAGAAAGCAGCCACTCTCGTACCTACCCAAACACACAAATGCATTATCATGCAAATACAACTAACACACGCTTGCTAAGCTCAATATCGTCTGATAAACATTCAAAAATAACAAATATAACAAATACAACAATTTCCGATCAGTCTGCAACTATACAAACAGACATGGATCGGTATATTCACATTAAACGGAAACTAAGCCCCCCAAAAAATAATAAATCAACAAAAATATATAAAAGAAATGAAATTGATCAACCTACTAACTCAATGTGGCTCAACAGGTTTGCCGCACTTAATGATGAGCCAACCAAAGAAAATGAAATAATTTCAAGTAAAATAAATTCATTTGAAAAAATCATTAAACCGACGCCAATCTACTTGCGTGAAAAAAGTTCAAACGTTCTGGTTGAAAATATTGCTCGCCTAATAGGCAAGAATAATTTTCATATAATCTCACTCAAAAAAGGTAACATACAAGAGACTAAAATTCAAATATATAACGAACAAAATTATCGCTCTATTCCTAATTACCTCGACGATAACAAAAAAAACTATTACACGTACCAATTGAAAAGTAGCCAAGGCCTAACTTTTGTAATAAAAGGAATAGAACCAGAAGTTGAACCAGATGAAATAATGGAAGCGCTGTCAGACGCCGGATTCAATGCAAAAACAATATTAAACATAAAAAACAGGGATAAAATACCTCAACCATTAATTAAGGTGGAGCTCGTTCCAGAGACGAGAAATCTGAAAAAAATGAAACCCACCCTGTTTATAGTCTACGTTACTTAATACATCGTAGAATTTCAATTGAGGAGCCCCACAAGCGCAAAGGTCCGGTACAATGCTCAAATTGCCAGGAATATGGGCACACGAAATCTTACTGCACTCTACTCACAATATGTGTCGCTTGCGGCGATTTTCACCCCTCAGTTGAATGTAAATTTGACAAATTTGATAAAAATGTAAAAAAAATGCAGCAACTGCGGTGGTAACCACACGGCCAACTATAGAGGGTGCCCAGTTTACACAGACCTGAAGATGAAGGCGCGTACAACACAAAAGTTAGTTCGCTGTGAACATAGCAATATTGCACCTAACTATCCCAGCATAAATTCAGCCAATGCTGCGCCCTCGTCCTGCTCAATGACGTACGCAAACGTATTGAAAAAAGCACCCACTGAAAGTCTAGCTAGTTCTCCACCCGTTCAAAAAGTAGAAGCAATGATTTGTGACGCAATGTATGACCCAATTTATGTCAACTATGCAAACAATGATTCATGAACTTATACAAAATCAGAATCTACTGATGAAAACACTGCTCTCCCAAAAATAAATGAATCAATTAAAGTTATGCTACTGGAATGCCAACGGTATTATCCAACACAAAATAGAAATCAATAATTTTGTGTACAACAGCGAAATTGACATAATGATCGGAAACCCATTTAACAGATAAGTACAACTTCAGTATTGCCGGTTTCAATTTCTACAAAACCAATCATCCAGACGCACGGAGGCGCAGGAATTCTAATTAATGCCCGTATAAAACATTTCCTACGTGACAAATATGCCGAAAGATACATCCAAGCCACTTCAATCTCCCTTCAGTGCTGGGGCGAAATTATAACAATTTCTGCAGTATACTGTCCACCTAGATTCCAAGTAACGTCAGAAAAATTCCTGCAGTTTACTAAGCTTACCTACTGGGGCTCTCGTCTGGTAAACCCTAAAGGCAAACAGTTGTACGATGTGTTAATTGATAATCGAAATCATCTAGAATTTGTCTCAACTGGCCAACCCACGTACTGGCCAGCGGACCAGCATAAAATCCCTGATCTTATTGATTTCGCTGTGATCAAAAATATAAACAGGGCACTGTTTTCCTCTGAAGCAATTTTCGACTTGTCCTCCGATCATTTACCTGCCATCATATACTTTAACAAAACTCCTGAACTTGTAGATAAATCGCCCAAATTGACCACCAACAAAACGAATAGGCTCAAATATAAGAAATACGTGAGTACACATATTTGCCTGGAATATCCTCCTAAAAACAATGATGACTTGGAGAGAGCGCTCCACGAGTTTAATTCCTTGTTAGCATCAGCGGCTGCGTGCGCAACACCAACAGAAAAAACGATGCAGGTTGCTACCGGTTATATAACTTCAACCCATGCGCAGTGCCTCGTTAAGGAGAAAAGACGCCTAAGACGAGAATTGCAGAAATATAGGTCACCTGCCCTAAAGAGGAAATTAAAATTGTCACAAAATCACCTTAGAGATGTACTTCAAAAGGTAGCTGAAGCAAGTATTGACACCTATATTGAAGATCTGGGCCCGCTTAAATACACCAATTACTCACTTTGGAGAGCTACAAAGGTTGCAAAAAGCCCAAAGGAAAGTGAGCCACCAGTAAGGCTTGGAAATGGAAGTTGGGCCAAAAGCGACGAAGAAAAAGGAGCAGCGATTGCTGCACATCTACAAACAGTTTTTTGCCCTAATGCTCCGTCCAATAACTTCGAGGTCCCTCTTTACCTAGAACCAAAGTGACTCAGCCGCTTCAACTAAAAATCAAAGACTTAGAGTGTGTCATTAAAACAGGTCTTAATGCAAAAAAGTCCCCTGGATATGACCTAATCACAAATAAAATGGTCATGGAATTACCACACATAGCGTTAATACACCTAACCAAATTGTTCAATGCTATCCTTCGCTTGGGTCATTTCCCGCATATATGGAAGTTATCGCAAATTACAATGATTCCTAAACCAGGAAAAGATCCAACGCAGGTGTCCTCATATCGGCCCATAAGCCTTCTACACACCCTCTCAAAAATATTTTAAAAATTGCTACTTGGGAAAATTATGCCCTATCTAAACCAAAATGACAACATTCCTACTCATCAATTCGGATTCAGAAAAGAGCACGGTACAATAGAGCAGGTGCACCGTATAACAAGCGAAATTAGAACAGCTTTCGAACAGAAGAAATACTGTTCAGCAATATTTCTAGACATTGCCCAAGCTTTCGATAAAGTCTGGCATGAGGGGCTAGTGCACAAGATTAAAAAGTTTCTGCCATACAACATACACAGAGTGCTGGAATCTTACTTAGCGAATAGGAAGTACAAAGTGAAATACAAGCAATTTGTAACCCCCGAATTTCAAATATTTGCTGGAGTACCACAAGGGTGTGTGCTTGGTCCTATTCTCTACCTTATATATACGTCTGACCTACCAATAAATAACAGCCTAGTTACTTCCACATTTGCTGACGACACAGCTATTTTAAGTACCCATCAAAATCCGCATATCGCCTCTCGTGACTTAAACGAACACCTTAAAGATGTAGAAATTTGGCTGGCAAACTGGCGTATTAAAGTTAATGAAACGAAATATACTCACATAACGTTCTCCCTCAGAACCAGCACCTGTCCAGCTGTGTCACTAAATGACTAAAAATACCGCAAGCAACAGAAGGGAAATATTTAGGAATCCATCTTGACCGTAGATTAACATGGAGGAAGCACATAGAAGCGAAAAGAACTCAAATGAGACTAAAAGCTAACTCTCTGAATTGGTTAATCAACAAAAAATCAAAGATGCGCTTGGAATACAAAGTCCTTCTATACAAAGCTATAATAAAGCCCATATGGACATATGGGGTGCAACTTTGTGTGTGCGAGCACCTCAAACCTAGAACTTATCCAAAGGGCACAGTCGAAAATCCTAAGACCAATTACCGGCGCACCATGGTTTATTAAGAACGATATACATATATTTCTTCACAACGATATACATATATCCACCATGTTTCTAAACTTATTTAGAAACTAATCTGTAATATGTATTTATATAAAATTTTGTTTCCCTCTTCTTTTTAAAATTATAATTAATATATATGAACTAGTAGAACCCAAATAGCTCCAAGCAATAGGCAAAGAGCATATTTAATACATTAGTATTAAGATTTGATAACTTATTGTTAGTTTCCAATGGAGTAAGATACAATAACAAATAAATGGTTTAATAAAAAAAAAAAAAAAAATTATATCCGAATTCCGCCAATTTCTTTCGGTTTGAAAAGTTAACAAAAATGTTGGCGGTTTTCTCAAATTGTCAGTGTGTGTTTAAATTTTATAGGTGAAATATATGTGATAAGTAATAAAAAAAATAACATTGAAGGAAATGTAAGTATATATTTTCCATTTTTCTTATTTTTAATTAGAAACTTTATTGTATTTATTAGGGGAAAGCTTAAAAATGGAATCCAACGAGGAGATGGCGAGAAACTATGCGAAGGGAGATAGATCTCGTCTCGAAAGTCGTTGGGAGCAATTGAAGATGCAATTAAATAGCTTAGGGCCTCCTATTAAAGACGTATCTGAGTGGAAAAGGGTGATTAGAATTAAAAAAGAGTTGCTTGCGTACTTACACTTACATTCTTACATATCTTGACCTTAGGCTACCTTCAACGTTTTCGGGAAAAGTCCGTCTGTTTTCAATCGTGTGGTAATTGTTGTGGCACGTTGTTGTTATCGCACGCCCTGTTGTTGTTGCAACCATTTCCCCTTGGCTTTCCCTGCATGAGAATTTGCCACTAATTTGTTATTGCTCCTTACTTGTTATCAGTTGATGGTTAATAATATTGAAATTACAGATATGTGCTTGAATATTATTTCTTACATTCTTCTTTATGCCATGTCCTTGCAGGTTGTATGCAAGGCGATCGTTCTGTAGTCGTCTCTTTTGTTCTTCGCATTCGTTGTTTCGTGTTGTCTTACCAACACCCCTAACTATGATGCAGTGTGGTGGCCGCGGCTAGCTCGCAGCAACGGTCGTGGTCCTCAACCCGCCACACTGCATCGGGTGGGGCAACATAAACAAGGAAACAAAAAAAAAACAATCTAAAATCAATTTAAGCGCACACTCACCAACTTTTCCGGTCTGCCACAGCCGGGCATCCTCCTCCTCGGCACCAAAAGAGCCCGCCCCATCTCCTCTTACTTAACCTAACATGCTACTTATAAATTTAAACATGCTACTAACTTAAAATTTAAACTACTATATACTTAGCTTTATCTTACCCTTATTTCTAGGGGCGGGCGGCAGCTTCCTTACTCCTCCGGTATCAAAAGAGCCCAGATACGTATTTACAAATATTTTTCTCAAGAAATTAAACGCGTGAGCACCGAACAGATACCGAGCTCAACTTATCGCACAAAATAAATCTCAAATTGTAGTCAACCCCCGGAGTACGATCACTGACTTTTTGATTAATTCCACTTTTTCCTATACACGCTGCACTTATTTACACTTTATTTCCTTATATTTTGCTTCAAGTATTTTTAAGTTTTGCTTTTGAATTCCTACTTCACAAATAAACCAAGTTGTTCAACACTTCCAACACAACTCCCCCGACAAAAAATTCAAACTGCACAGAGACCGTTTTGTCCCTACCACCGCACAGTGGTCGAAAAGGCTCATTTAGCGGCGTTTAATTAATAGCGCTTAGGGAAAATTTTTTTTTGTTTGTGTAATATTTTTTTTTAGTTGAAAATAGATTAAGCTACAATGCTAAACAAAAAAAATGTTTTTTAAAAATATATTTATATTTTTTTTTTTTTTGTGAAAGTTGCAACTTTTTTTCATATTTTAGACTTTTTTTATTTTATTCAGGAAAATATCGTAAAGCTAAAATATTTAATGTTTCACATTCCTTTGGGCTGTTGAAATAACTATTTTTGGCCATATGCAGTCTTCATATATTTTTGTTGTTTTCATAACAAAAATTTAATTATAATTCCAAAAAAAAAAAAATAACTGTAGTAACAACAATAGTAATAAAAGTTTTTTATTCCGTTTCGGAACTACTAGATGAATCTAAGGTGCAAATGAAAAAAACTATTCAGAGTCGGAGCTTTCAGAATTAAGGCCGCCAGGTATATCATTCATATTTAAAAGAAGCTGCTTGACCTCATCATCTATTTTGATGTGTTTTTTCGAGTATTTCGAGGTGCTTTTAGATTTATATGTAATAAAAGGATCCGACGAAACCAATAGAGCGTGCAGTAAGTCTTCCATTGTGTGCAATCTCGTCAGCCTATAAGTGCGAAAATCTTTATTTCTTGCCTCAAGTGCCTCTTCTGACATCATTCTTATTGGTAGCGAAACTTTTTCAATAATTTCTGCTCCATGTATTAATATTTTATGTACAGATTGAGGCATATAAAACCAAGGGTATTCGGAAACAAATATTTTTGCGAGTGTGATGTAGGCGATATTTTCTAAGGTCTTTATTTCTGACATTATACCTATTGGAAGGGAAGCATATTTAATAATATCTGCACCATGTATTAAAATTTTATGGATCGATGAGGGCATATAAAACCAGGGATACAAATCAACAAAAATAGTTGCTGTTTGGTATGCGTACTGCTGAAAGGCGTCCGTATTGATTTCATATCCAGAAGCCATTGTCATATTGTCATTGATTTCATATCCAGAACCCCAGTACTTGGGGTTGGGTCTACCATTTCATGCTTATTTCTGTGGTGAAATTTTTTACCCTGTTGGATATTTCAATGCATTGATCCTCATTATATTTGCTTTAATTAAAATTAATTTATAAAAAAGTTGCAAAAACGTGCATCTCATTTTAGACATTTCACATAACAACACTCTACATTAATTAAAAAAAATAAAATTAGATCGATTCCATTCGAATCACAGAAGTTTACCTCTACAACAGGTGAATTTATTGGAAAACATTATAATTCTTACTAGCACTTTAAACAACAACAAATCTAAAACACGAAACACAAACACTGGACACAAACACATTTTTTTCGTTAATACACACCTTTAACTTTAAATAAAAAAATTAAAAAGAATTTTAGAATCACTTTGAGAAATTTAATGAACAATTGCAGCTGCTTGTTAAAAAAGGCGGAAAGGTTTTTGGCAGCATCTGGTGGAACATATGCTGTGTTTGAAGCTTTACAGCTGTGCGAATATTGAGAGCAAAACAAAATGAAAAATGTCAGTGATCTATCTGATGTATCAGTAATCAAATACAAATCTGTTTTTCCGTTAAAATAGATTTTGAAATTTGAATTAATCGGAGCTAGATTGGCCATTTCTACCACTGTGCACCGCCTTAAATGTCTTTTCGCTTTTTTCCTTAAAACCATTCCCTTTCTATTTCCTCGGCCTCTTCCGCTATTCCACCAGCGGTCAGTCAACTCACTTTCGAATTTTGACTATTCTGGGGCAGCGCCATCTCTACCTCAGAATCGTCAGGTAGGTTTTTGACTGGCCGCATTCACTGCTTTTCTAGTGGACAAGTGGAAGCAAGAAAATAAGGAAAAAAAACAAAATAAAAAAATGAACATACAGACGGTGGCGGCTAAAGGAACGATCGCAAAAGTTGTTATTGTAACATTTACCGATTTAGCGTGTATTAGGCTATTAGTGTAATCTGAATATAATTTGTTGATATAATTTTTGTACTGCTCTTGTGCTCCTGTTTATCGGCCAGTGAAGCCAACGAGCCATTAGCTGTGTTTCTTTCAACGCGAGTCTGAATAAAACGCCTGCTTATCCATACATATGGACAGCTTAGTTAAAACAATTGCTGCATTCTGGCACCCCATCGGATACCCAACCGATCAGAATTCTCCGAATTTTTTGCAATCAGCTGACTGAGCGGACGCAATTTCTTTGAGCGGAAATTTTCTTCGCTACCGTACTCAACACTTAGCACAGCTGTTTGTAGAACAGATGTTTACGTATAAAGTGACAAATTTTTGTAGCAGCCCATTCACAAACCAAGTGCGCTGTTTCACTCACCCGATAGGCAACTGATAGGTTGCCAGAATGCACCCAATGTGCTTGTATGCGCTTATAGTTTACACTGCGGCGACACGTGCCAGTAACTGGCTGCCAGTTGAGAATACATATTATTTTCGAAATATCGAAATTTTGCTGCCAGTGGCCACGGTGGCCACACGTGCCAGTGTAAGTTCATTTTTAAAATATCGTAGGGAAAGGTTCTCCCTACAGTAGCGTTTTTATAAGTTAGAACCCGTTTTGCAACTGTTTTTTTAAGGTGCGCCCATACATTTTCAATGGGGTTCATATCAGTGCTTTATGCTGGTGTGTCTATGACTATATATATGCAATTATATAGGAGTTTTATTTAAACATTATTTACTTTTAGTTTATTAGTTTCTTCTTTCGTACTATTTAGGGCGCCTTTTTGTATGGCGCATACGAAGCACAGTTATTTTGGTACTAGTACTTTTTATTGTTTTCAAACTATTATACACTTTTTTCTTATTTGTAGTACCAAAATGTCCAACAAAAAATTTTGTGAAAATAATTTTTGTAGTTGGTGTTTTTGTAGCATTTTTTAAATTCAATAGTACTTTTTTATTTCTCTCTTGTGCATCAGTGATTCAGAGTATGAATTTGACATTTACTGGCCGCATGTGTCAAAAATTTACTGTCTCTGAAATTTCGTTGCCAGTAGCGCCGCCAGTAGCAAATGTGTGAGAGTATTGATGAAAATCTTTGAAGGTATTGAGTTTTTCGAACTTGCGCTGGCGCGTGTAGCGTCGGGGTTAGCGCCTCAAACAGAAGTGTTGCCAAGACATTTTTGTTGTCTATTGTGAACGAGCAACAGAGTAAACCAAGAATTAACCGCTGTAATTATATAAAATGCTGTAATTATATAAAATGGAGAACAAAGAAAATAGGTTTGTAAATAATTTAATAACTTTTAATTTAAATTAAAAATGAAAGTGAAACTAACTTATAAATATTTTGATTGATTGAAATAAATTGAAATTGTTGTTTTTTTGTGTTCAATAGCAAACGGAAGCGATGGAGTAGAGAGAATATAATGGGGCTGCTGAGATGCTACCCGGCGCGTAAGGAGGAATTTGATCACCCCAAAGGCAAGAGGAATGCGTACAAACATGTCCTGGAGGATATGGTATTCCAGGGCATTACGATAAGTTATTTAATTTCGCTATTTTGTGCATACGTCATTTAGTCATAGCTAGCCATAGCAGTAATATCTAATTGACCACTCTATCATATTTTTTAAAAATTTAACAAACGATTTGACTGCACTCGCTGCAGCAAAAAAGCACTAACATTTTTTAATACAAGAATTTTGTAAAACTAATGTTTTTTCAGGACTCAACCACAACAACTACCTGTTTGGAGGGGAAAATGCGCACTCTTCTCAGCGCATATAAGACGGCAAAAGATAATTCGAACCGCACAGGTGCAACCGCATGTAATGCACCATATGCCGATCAAATGTATACAATTTTCGGAACCAAGTCGATCGTGGCGAATCAGCATACATTACATGCTGGCCGAGAACCACAAAATCAAAAAGAACTAATTATATTTTTATTTTTTAAATTTTATGTTATTAATTTTAAGTAACTGAAAATGTACCTGTTCATTGCTATAAGATATAGTGAAATATTTTTTTCATTCAAGAAATTTGTCAATAAATTAAGAAACCCATTTTTTAAATAGCGTTTACATTTATTTAATGCGAAATATAGGTTAATTTTGTTTTCTAACAAAGCATATCTTACTATTCGAACATATGTCTAAAAAATTTAATAAAATGCAAATGCAAACAAAAATTTGTTTTAATTTTAAATCTTTTACTGTCATACATACATATTAAATATTCTACAGCTGTAAACTGCAGCCTCATATGGGATCTGAAGTCCGCATCACCATATGATTGTATAGTTGCCACAAACTCATCGCATTTAGTATGCTCCTCTTGGTCTATGCCAGTTCCTTCAGAGCTTGAGCTGGAACTGGAACTGTGCATACACCATGTCAAGCAATTCTTTTATTTCCAATTGCTCTTTGAGTCGATGCAAAGTGCTGTTGTCCTCCAGTAAAATAGTTGTAACCTAAATAATCACATACTCGTATATAGTATATTATCTTGTATTAATTAATAAGTATTTAAAGTTAAATTACGAACGCTTGCTCCTTGATGCAACGACACAAGTGGTGCAGATAAATTTTGAGAGAATTCAGATCTCGCTTCCGTCAAAATAGTCAGCAGGCGGGTTCCGGAGGCATGAGAATATTTGTAGTAACGGGCGAAAAATTTCTTTGACGGCTGAAATTTTAGTTTTATAACGGCTGAGATAATCTCATCACTTGGAACTTTGAAACACTTCACATTTTTTTGCCCCAACTTTTGCGGCATATTACAGAAAATTTGCCCATTTTATTATTTTCACTATATAATAAATAAATAAAATTTATAAACAGCAAAATTTTATGTTTCGATAATTTCAATAAAGCGCGGCAAATTTTTTGGCGGCACCGGTTTTCATAATTTGACAGAACCGAGACCGAAAGAGAACAACAAAACAGAATAGGATACGAAACGTCACTTATCTGCACCACCTGTGTCGTTGCATCAAGGCTTGCTCCGAATTTGCCATTTTCAATTTTTCCTGTTCTTTAAAATTCGTTCACAAATGTGTATGTATATGCATTTTAATTGTCAAAACCAGTGCTGCCAAATACTAGAATGTTAAGCGACGGGTAGCGTTTTATTTACACTCGTGTTGAAAGAAACACAGCTATTATCGGGGTAATTATGGTTTTGGGAATTTCATTGTGTGAGCAAAATTAGTTTATAATTTTGATCGTCACACTTCCCTATTGAGACTTCCACTAGGATAGCTAGATCCTGACTAGTAAACTCTGAAATGAGAAAGTATTAATATTAAAGTCAATCATAATAGCTGCCCTGTGCCGCGAAGAATGATGATAAACCAACTTGAATCCTTTGTTTGTAAGACATTTTATTTGGCTACCAATTATCCACGGCTCTTCATCGGCGAATCTCTTGCACAAGGTGGCCGATGCTCTTTTAGCATGGTGCAAGTTCGCCCCTAGCACTTGTAGTATGCTCGTTCGAGGCGGCATCTTTCTGGAGCCTCGCGCCCCTTGGTCCGTAGCTCTTATGATCTCTATGGCCACCAGTATGCTGGGCTTTGCTTGGCTGTGACGCTTTCTGCGCGTGCCAAGCTGATAATGCAGCGTTCTTTTTTTATTTATTTTTCCATAACGATAGGCTATCTTCTATCTATCTTTGCATTCTGACAGCTTGTTAAGTGGAGTAATGTACCTTCCGTCGACCACTTGAATCACCATTTTTTGGCTGACAATTTATTTTGAGCCCTAAAGGTCACGAGAATTTTATCGTTAAATTTTTTCTTTTATACGACCGATTTGTTTACGCATCCAGGTAGCAGTATTGTCATTAGAGCATAGTAACAGTAACTATCCATTTCTGAGTGCTAGGCCCTCAAATACTGGTTTGTCGTATTGTCGTCGACCTCTATCATAACGTCAATTAGGTTTCTTGAATAAGAACTAACTGCTATTTTGTAAATGGCGTATTCGTTAAATGGCCAGAGATAATTCCCAGGCGAATAATGCTGGCCACCTGACTAAAAGTTGGCTTTCCAACATAAAGATACGTTTTAGTTTTTTGGCTGCTGGCGTGTCTTTCGGAGACTCTTCTAAACGAGCCCTTTTCCCCATGACCACTTGCCACAGCATGCTTACGACAAGTGTGTGAGAACGAACAGAGACGGTCGGTCAGAAATTTTACCAAATCGCGAGTTAAAATTTCCTTCAAACCAATCGAATCTTCTACAATAGTGCAAAAGTGTAGTGATCGGTGAGAACCTAGTTCACGATTACTAGCTGGGACACATAATTTAAATATATTTTTAACAATAATTAGAAAACAAAAATACACAATTGAAATACAAACAACAAAAAACAACAACATAACTAAAATGAGTGTCTCTGACACTCACCAGCAAAAAACAGTAACAATTAGAAATGCATATTTCTCATTTGTGTCCACACAGGGTAACGGCGGCAATTTGCCAGTCGAAGCAGAAGAGAGCAGAGCCAGGTCCTGCTCTCCCGCTCTCCTAAACGACACCACTACGAATGCTTCACTACCTTGGAGTGCCCAATGCGCGACACCCTTTACTATTATGGAACATTATCCACCAAACACAACATCAGGAAGAACAACAACAACACAAAGCGCTTGTACTGTAACCATAGCCGCGACAGCGACAAGTAGAATACAAAATTCGAGCGCAATGATCATGTCTACTGACACAACAACACCAATTACAACAGCAACAATTAACACGCAAGTACAAAACTCAAAAAATAGAAACACTAACAAAACTTCAGCGGAGAGTAGCCGAAAGCGAAACCGCGAAAAGCAATCGCCAAACAAACTAACGGACCAAAATAGCAACAACAAAAGACAGAAAAACAAACCACTGAGCGCGACACAAGCAACACTAAAAGAATATTGGCTGAGTAAGTCAATCACTCCAAATACACCAAACAGGTTCGAACTACTAACACTAAATGACAGAACTGATGAACAAAATAACAGTGGGACAAAAACAAATTCAACCATACAGAAACAAATAACAAAGCATCCTCAAAAACCACCACCCATATACTCGTATATACAAAACGTAGAAAATATTAATGCACTAACTAAAGCTCTAAATCAGCTACCAAATACAAATTACGAGATGAAAGCTCTGAACAAAAACGAAGTCAAAATACAGCCGACTGAATCTGTGCATTACACAAGCATAATAAAATTGCTTAAGCAAAAAGAAACGAAATATTATACATTTAAGCCAAAAGAACAACGTGGACTTAAGGTAATTTTACGAAATATGCATTACTCAACGGAAAGAGATGACATTATAGCTGAACTGGCAGAGTTAGGACATGAAGTACTAAACATTCACAACTTGCAAAAAAATAGACAACCATTTCCTTTATTCTCTCTGGAATTTAAACCAAACGATAACAACAAAGACATCTATTCCTTAACCCATCTTCTACACTACAAAGTAAATTTCGAACCACCACACCAAAAAAGAACTATTCCACAATGCACAAATTGCCAAAAATATGGACACACTAAAAACTATTGTACTAAAGACCCTGTGTGTGTCAAATGTGCAGGTAACCACAGCACAATTGAATGTAATATCCAAAGCGATATGAAACAGCAAATTAAATGCGCTCTCTGCAATGAAAACCACACAGCTAACTACAAAGGCTGTATAATTTACAAATCACTACAAATTAAAAAATATCCAACTTTACGTAAAAAAGAAATCCCTCCAACTCAAGAACAAAATTTTACTGAACCATCTATAAATATACCCACAGTACAAGCACATAAAAACTACACACCTGGAATGTCATATGCAAAGGTAGCAGCGATAAATACAGCAGCAGACTTAACTCAAAACCTTAACGCAGCTGCATACAGCATGACACCAACACAGAATAACGACGATCTATCAGATTTAAAAATAATGATGAAACAATTAATAACTCAAATGACAAGTATGATGAACATTGTGACACTGCTTGTTTCAAAACTAGATGGGTTCCAGAAATAAAATAACTTTTGCTATTTGGAACGCCAATGGCCTATCACGCCACTTACTAGAACTTAAAACGTTTATGTACGAAAATTCAATCGATATAATGCTAATATCTGAAACGCATACTACTGATAGAAGCTATAATGACATACCAAACTATAACATTTATTATACACATCATCCTGACAATCGAGCCCACGGAGGGACAGCAATTATCATAAAAAAATCTATTAGGTGCCTAGAACTAGAAGGATATAAATCACATCATATCCAAGCAACCTCAATAGAGATAAGTGACTTGAGAGGGCCAATTACTGTGTCAGCTGTATATTGTCCACCCAAACATAACAACACAAAGGCTCAATACATAGACTATTTAAAATCATTGGGTAGTCGTTACATAGCTGGAGGAGACTATAATGTAAAAAAAAACTCCATATGGGGCTCAAGACTGACAAACATGAAAGGCCGCCAACTACTAGAAAAGAAAATAATAGTCGTTTTATTAGCACGGGAGAACCAACTTATTGGCCAACAGACAACAACAAATTGCCTGATTTAATTGATTTCTATGTTACAAAAAACATATTGCACGACCACTTAACAATAAAAACATGTCTAGATTTATCATCAGACCATTCTCCAATTCTATTGACCCTTCAAAGCACACCGGATACAAAAATAGCCGCTGGCTTCTATAACTACAAAACCGACTGGAACAAATTTTGCCAATTAATGGAAAATGACATGACAACAAACATTTCATTAAAATCTGATAAGGAACTTGACACAGCAATAGCATACCTAAATAACAACATCGTCAAAGCAGCAACTCAATCAACCCCAATTCTAAGCCCATCCCAAATTACTACTGTCCCAACTCACATTAAGCATAAAATAAGACAAAAAAGGAAACTCAGGAAAAGATGGCAAAGCACTAGGCACCCAGACGACAAAGCCAAATTCAACAAAGCGGCAAATGAACTGAAGATAATATTGAAACCATTTGAGGAGAAAAAATTTGAAAGGTTCGTAAAGAACTTAGGAACGACAACATCAACGAACTACTCATTATGGAGGGCAACCAATAAACTTAACAGTGCAATACCACATAAACCCCCCATAAAAACACTAGATAATACTTGGGCAAAAACGAATAAACACAAAGCAAATACTCTTGCAAAACATTTTGAAACGGTATTCAGAAACGACATGGACAATCAAATTACCGAGCTTACCAATACCGAAAGTACCCGAAACACTGCAATAAAAATGACAACGATATCAGAAATCAAGAATCAAATCAAGAATTTAAAAAACAGAAAGGCATCTCGATATGATCTTATTAACGGAAAAATACTGAAAGAACTACCTGGCATAACAATAGTCTATATTAGAAATGTATTTAATGCTATAATAAGGCTTAACTATTTTCTAATCTTGTGGAAGGTAGCACAAATAACAGCTATCCCAAAGCCAAATAAGGACGCAACAAAAACCAGTTCATATCGACCTATCAGTCTCTTGTCAACTCTTTCAAAGATATTTGAAAAAATATTATTTGACAGAATTGAGCCTATCTTGATACAACAAAAAGCTTTGCCAAGCCATCAATTCGGCTTTAGACGAAACCACTCAACTGCGCAACAAGTTCATAGAGTTGTGAACAAAATCATGGATGATATTGACAAAAAGAAGTACTGCGTGGCTGTATTCCTGGACATTGCGAAAGCGTTTGACAGAGTGTGGCACAAAGGACTTCTGAATAAACTAAATAATATTCTACCTTTAAACTATTATTACTTGCTAAGCAGTTATATCACCAACAGACACTTTTACATTAAATATGACCATGAATGCTCTGAGATGCTAACAATGACAGCGGAAGTGCCTCAAGGCAGTGTGCTGGGTCCACTCCTATACCTAATATACACTGCAGACATTCCAACCCTAAAGACACAAGGAACCATGATAGCAACATTCGCGGATGACACGGTCCTCTTAGCATCCAATCAAGACGAAAAAGCGGCGACAGACATACTTCAACAAATAATAAAAAATATAGTCTCTTGGTTCGAGAAATGGAATAGAAGTTAACAAAGAGAAAACTGTCCAAGTAATATATACGAATAGAAACTCTGCTAAACACCCACTCACAATAAAAGACGAAATTATAAAAATTTGCCCCAGCGCAAAATACCTTGGCATAGCAATCGACGCAAAACATACATGGAGACAACATATATTAAATAAACGAAATGAAATAAAAAGTGGATTCAAACAATTAAACTGGTTACTAGGACTTAGTTCAAAGTTATCACTGTATAATAAAAGAATGATATATACATCAATGATAATACCCATCTGGAAATATGGGATCGAAGTATGGGGGACAGCAAGCAAAACGAATATACAACTGATTCAAAGAACACAATGGAAAATACTGCGGACAATAACAAAAGCCGACTGGTATATAAGAAATGAAGACATACACCACGATCTCAACATTGACTCGGTGGAAGACACCATTAAAAATGTAGCAGCAAATACACAGAGCGCCTAATGCCCGCAATGGAAAAAACAAAAAGGAGACTCAAACGAATTGGACCCACAGAACTTCCACATAGAATATTTTAAACGACACTTTTCGTATATAAATTAATTATATATAATTAAATTAAATTATGTTCTGTGGTAATGACTTAAGAACATATTAAGGTCCATAGTAGCATTTAAAAATTACTTATTGTTCACGAACAGAATGTAATTAAAAATGGGGCAAAAAAAAAAAATGCTTACGACGTCAATTTGACGGAGTCCTGTTAAATGTTTAGTTTATGTAGATCTAAGCTATTATCATGCATTTTTCGGAGGTCACGCTATTGTTATCACCGCACAGTATTTTGGTACCAGCAGAGTCCATTGACTAATGAATTGATTCTGGATTCTGTGGTGGTTGTATCTGCCCGGGAAATGGGTTCTCTAGGAGTTCGATGATCTCTAAACTAGACGGCGTACAATTGCAATCGTCCTTCTGGACAAAGCTGAGAATAGATTAATATGATGCAAGGATGTTGCGAAAACGGTTAGCCTCCGAGTTTCTCTCTTCATTTTGGTTAGAAAAGTCTACATGAAGTGAGTTTCTGCGATCTCATCGCTTTTTTAAGATTCTCAGGATAATTTTAAAGTTTGTAAAACTGTTCCCTGAGACTTTTAATTTCGGTGTTTCACCAAGTAGGATTAGCCTTGCTTCGTGATGCCTTCACGGAGACAAATATGTGGGCCGCAGAGGGCAATGGGTTTATAAAGGTTTCCCAGTATGATCCCTAGCATGTCGGTGACAAAGAACTGCTCTGTGGAGACTCTCCAACCCTTGACCAGATGAGATACAAGCTCATTGGTGAGTGATAGATCCAATACCTCTTTTCGGTTATAGGCAATAAAGGTGGGTTCACACCCAACGTTGGTAATGGTTAGGTATGATATATTTCAAAAATGACTCATTCGCACTGATTTATGTTCGAGCTTCCACATATTGTGTTGGCGCGTAAGCGTTAGATCAAATAACAACTGGCACCCTCTATCGCGCCGCGTCCACAGCCTTCTACAGCAGCCGCGGTGTTCAGGGTCACCGCAGGCTATGTAGGCGTAGTGGACCCAGATATTTATAACTTTGAGCTAGAGTGCCGCTACCACGGTGTCCGCATAGCTGAAATTAGATAGTAGGAAAGCTATAATATGACTTTTGACTAGAATACATGATCTGAACTTTATGAGCTTGATGCAAAATCTGGTGTCCTGGTATCCTGAAGACCACAAAGACGCCCCCTGAAAACTTCTCTCCTTTTTCAGCCAGGTGTAGGAGTAGCACAGTGGTGCCGATTGGTATTTTACCCCTACAGACAGCTTCGAGCCGTGCACCTGGCCAGACTTCAGCTACGTCTGCCATCACCAGCTTTCATAGCTCAGATGAGTGCTGATCAGCGCTAGAAGTCAGCTTAAAGCGACTCTGGAACCGACCATAATCGCCACATCTGGGTGTTGGACCCGGATGTTTACCAGCACTTTAAAGCTCACTTACCACAATTTCTCCTCCAATGTGAGACCGTAGAAGTCTATGAAGTCCTAGGACGCTTGGCTATAGCCTGAGAATCCTCTTCTGGTCGCTGACGTTTGGTCACCTGCAGAAGAATATAAAGATTTTATATTAGCTTGTAAAATTTTAATATTTATTGTTCGTTTCTAAACAAAAGATACAATAAATAATTATTGGAGTAAAAAAATTATCCAAGCAATTCCCATTTATCTTTTATAAGTTCCAGATCTTGCCAAATGATTTAATTCATACTACGATGCAACCCCTCTCCATTCTCGAATTCACTTCCATGCTGTATCATCTGACGAATCGTAATATTCATTATTGCAATTGGAATCGAGACGCCTGGGATATGAAATTGCATCTGATCAAATGGTACTTTCACGTGATGGTGCAAAACGGCCATCTCCTATTCATTGGCACGTATAATTTCATATATCGTCTAATGTGGTAGAGATATTTTTCTAGTGAACGGCACAATGGTGGTCTTTGAGGCATTGATTTTCAATCCTGTTACCCTGCACCAAACCTATTGAAGCCTATTCTAAATGGTACACAGGTCGATATTAGCTCTGAGACCAAATACCTCGGAGTCATTTTCGACAAAAAGTTATTGTGGAAGGCTCACTTGACAGCAATCACCAAGTGGGCTACAGCTTCCTTAACGATATGTAGAGGGCTTAATGGTAAATCTTGGGGATGTAACCCAAAAATCTTTCGCTGGATGTATACCATGATGGTGAGACCTATGTATGTTCTGTAGCCTGGTCAAATAGAGTTAGACTTAAGACAGCGAAATCTGCATTAAGTAAAGTACAACGCCCTGCCCTCCTTGTTATCACTGGAGCTATGCGCACCTGTCCAACGGCTGCAATGGAAGTTATACTAGATCTAACATCCTTACATCTAGTAATTCAAGACTCTCTCTTACCAGAATACTAGAAATTATTTCGAGAGAATCAAATTACACCCAAAATATATGGAGCAAAAATTCAACTCAAGAATATGGTATACTAAAATCTCACATGGATTTTATGCCAAGAAAATTCAATACAACAATTCAACACAAATACAGTGCAATGATGAGTTGCAAAAAAGGATGGAAAGGTTTAACTGAGACGTATAAAATTAGAGAAAATTCCCTCTTATGGTATACTGACGGTTCTAAGACAATGGCCGGAACTGGGGCAGGAGCATTTATTCAAGCGGAAACTCACGCTACTGATAGATGTGCCTAGATCAACATTGACAGGAAATATTGGGGGAAAAACATCGTGATACTATCTGACAGTGAAACAGTACTCAAGAGTCTGAGCTCACCCTTGGTGAGGTCTAAACTTGTATGGGACTGTATTGGGAAGCTAAACTCCCTAGGCAGTATGAACAAGTTATCTCTAATGTGGGTACCAGGCCACATAGGAGTAGAGGGAAATGAGAAGGCTGATAGCTTAGCTAGGAAGGCTGCGGCCTCTCACTTCAACGACCCTGAACCCTTCTGTGGACTATCATCCAATACCATTGGAGATCTGCTGAAGAGGTGTACAGATGCAAAAAGAAGTCAAACCTGGAAAACTCTTCCGGGATTTAGACAGTCCAAAGCTCTTCTGGGAGATTTTAGTCCTAAAAGAGCTAAGGAGTTAATAAATATGCCTCGGAGTAAATTAAGAATCATCACAGGCATTTTAAGCGGACATTGTAGACTCAACTACCATTGAACAAGTTGGGTATATCTTCAGATGGCATCTGTCGATTCTGTGGAGAAAGTGACGAAACCTCGCTGCACCTGATCACAGACTGCGGACCACTGACACACAAAAGACCCCTCATCTTGATTCCTCCAAAATATATGAATTCCTGTCGGAAATTAACCTGACAAAAGATTTATAGATGAGACTATCCTCATCTTTCAAATAAATAGGGGCATCACAATAGATATTTCAGGTCGCAGTATACGAGTATAACACTCTTAAATATATCTATCTATCTATCGTCTAATGTGAAAATAATTGCTTATTCGCTAAATAGCATATTCTTTATAAATCATTATTTGAATATATACGAGTATACTTTGTGAAACCAGGAGCTCAAGGGGAAAAAATTATACGGTGTACGTTCAAGTGCTATTCGTAAATACTGTAATGAACTTACAGTAGAAGAACTTATAAATGATTTGATTATAGGTTTGGGTGCGTTGTATGAACTCAAACAGTACGAGTATATTTTCAGTGCTATTTAATGGAGATGATCAGTTACGATTAAGTTCTTTGAAATTCTTTCAGAAACATCAAGACACGGAATATGTCTGTGCTTTCTTCGCACTATATAACTAATTTTTTAGACACAGTATGCATTGACGCAATCAAAGAATTATTGTATATACAACTGTATTTAATAAAATGTTTTATTTAATGTATTCTTAAAAAAATTATTATAATTAGTTACTATAATAATATTACATATACTCGAATGTATGTTAAAATATTTAAATTATTATTGAATTAACAGTATTTAAATGGATAACAAACAAATTCGAAGCGATATACTAACGCATTAAAAATGACATTTACGATCCGTAACTGCTTAACTCAAAAATGATAGAATAAAGAGATTCCGCTTTGCGCAGGTCCTTTAGTTTTGCTTTTCGATTTTGACAGTTCGCAGTTCAGTCGACTATGCCACAATAGGCGCATTCGATTCGCTGTCCTATCGAGAATAGCACAGATATGAAAAAAGCTATCGAGTAAATTATACTCGGATGAAATGAGCGAATTTTTTAATCCTCGATAGAAAGTGCTTCCAAATGGAAAATTTGCTTGAAAACCAGCGAGATTCAAAATTCCCGTGGAATTTTTTATATTTTAGCTAATTAATTAAACAAAAATTAATCTTTGGATTTTGTTTTTTTACTTTTAATATTATTATTGTGTTGATTTAAATTATATTCAAATAATGAGTTTGTATAAAAAATATAAATAAAGTAAATGTTAAAAAAAACAGCTGAAATATTGCTGCCAAGTATATCACATATTCGTTTGCTGTTTTATTCGCACAAATCGATACGAGATCGATACAAGTTACGAATCGAATGCGCCTATTATAAAGTAGCTGAACATGTCGCGCCTTGGTACGCCTCGACAAATAAAATATATGTTTTTATTTTTGATTGATTGATTAAGTACAAAATATTTTTATGGATATTGTTACGAAATTGCCCTCTTGACAATTTACTCTGTTACAAAATTGCCCTCCTGACAATTCCTCTAACTCTCTGTACTCGGACTCGTACCGCTGGATTGTGTAGTAATCAAACAATCGCTGGTTAAATTAAAATAATTAGCTTTATTTAATTATTGTTATTTACACATTTAATATTAGGCTTAAAGTTTACTTAGTTATTATTTGCACTTTATTTAACAAACCATTAGTCACTTTATTTAATAAGTAATTTCATCACTTTATTTAATAATGAACTTCATCACTTTGCACAATTACAAATACTGCTGCTTTGATTATAATGCTAGATGTACACACTTTTACGGTCTCTGATCTACTGTCTTCGACTTTGAACAGTCTTGTCGCTTTTATAGTTTTCGAATAGTTGGAGTCGAAAATTCTACGCTATTCTCGTATTTTCTAGAAGCTTCTATCCACTTCGACAGAAGTCGAGAATATTCTTTTTGATATTACCGACGGTTCTTGAATAAGCTTTTATTCGAATAGTTCGCATCTTGACTCACAGGGGGTACTCATTCTCCAGATGGGATCCTAAAAGTATGCAATCCCTTTTCACTGAGCTATCACGTTTCACTGCCCTCCGCTTAAACTTGTTCGTCCCGAACAAGGATAGTACTGCAACCTTTATAAGGAGATAACCTCTCTAAATGAACGACTTTCATTTTGCTCCTGGCATTTCTCGCCAACTGGATGCGGTATACTACATCGTTGAGCCGCTTTATCACCTTATAAGGGCCTTCCCAGTGTGTTTGCAGTTTTGGCGATAATCCCTTTTTCCTTTGCGGATTATGAAGCATAACTAGCTGCCCTTCCTGAAATCCCTTGGAGTTTGCTCGTAGATCATATCTGGCTTTCATTTTATCACTCATCAGTTGTGTGTGCTTTCTGATGGTTCCATGAATTTCATTCAGCTGTCTTCGTTTGTCAGCTACATAACTGCTACATGAAACTTCCGTAGATGAGTAGGCACCGAATTTCCGAAATCTGCAGGCAATCTTATGTCACAACCGAAAATAGCCTTAGCTGGTGTTGTAGATGTTGAATCGTGAGTTGCCGATCGGTATGCCATTAAGAAGAGGGGTATGTGTTGGTCCCAATCTTTCTGGTTTCTGTCCACGACTTTCCTTAGGTGTTCCTCAAGCATACGATTAAATCTTTCAACCATTCCATCGGATTGTGGGTGCAAAGGGGTTGTACGAGTTTTGCGTATGCCCATCAATTCACTCATTTCCCTGAATATTGTTGACTCGAAATTTCTGCCTTGATCCGAGTGCAACTCGAGGGGAGCTCCGAATCTGCAGACCCAATTATTGATAAATGCATCTGCAACGGTCTTAGCTTCTTGATCGGGAATGGGGTATACTTCTGGCCATTTACTAAAATAGTCGATTACGACGAGAACATATTTGTTGCCGGAATCACTAATTGGAAACGGACCTGCTATGTCCATTGCAATACGCTCAAATGGCGCTCCCACGTTGTATAAATGCATCTTCCCCTGACTGCGACGGCTCGGTCCCTTGGCACCTGTACACTTTTCACAAGCACTAATCCAGTCAACTACCGATTGCTGGCAACCAACCCAATAAAATCGTGTTTTAATTTTCTCGACTGTTTTTGTTATTCCCAAATGTCCTCCGCTTGGCCCACTATGGTATTCCTTGAGAATTTCGCTTATTCTTGCATTGGGTACCACAATCAAGTTCTTCGTGGTTTTTCCATCTTCGCTCTCCCACAGGCGGAATAGGCATCCATCTTGCAGCTTTAAGCTATTCCATTGAGCCCAATATGCTTTAGTTATGGGACTTTCAGTCGAGATTTCGTTCCAATCAGGCCGTTTTCCTTCATTCTTACTTGATACGATTTTTGCCAAATCTAGGTCATTTCGTTGTTCTTCTTTTATCTTTTCCGCTGTCCATTCATCGTCTGGTAAAACAGCCATTAAGCGCACATCGACTACTCCTTCTTTCCCTTCAGCTTTAGAACAGTGCTTACATTCCATACTGCAAGGACGTCGTGATAGTGCATCAGCATTCCCGTGGTTTCCACCTCTGCGATGTTCTATTGTGAAATCGTAGCTTTGGAGTCTCTCAATCCATCTCGCAACCTGACCTTCGGGATTTTTGAACTGTAATAGCCAGCGCAGAGCAGCGTGATCCGTTCTCAACAAGAACTTTTGTCCATACAAGTACTTGTTAAAGTGCTTCACGCACTGCATAACCGCCAAAAGTTCTCTCCGTGTTACACAGTAATTCCGCTCTGGCTTTGATAAGATTTTGCTGAAGTAGGCTATTACTCTTTCCTTTCCGTCAATAATTTGCGACAGGACACCTCCAGTCCCAAAGCCACTTGCATCTGTATCCAAAATAAATTTTTCGCCAGGAATTGGATACGCAAGGATCGGAGCCGTACACAATAGCACTTTCAATCTGTTGAATGCCTTCTCCTGCTCGCTTTTCCACTCAAAAGCACAATTTTTCCTCGTTAATGCATGCAGACTACCAGCCACGTCTGCGAAGCTTGGAACAAAGCGTCTGTAATAGGTGCAAAGACCCAAGAAGCTGCGTAGCTCATGCAAACTAGTAGGTCTTGGCCACTCCCTTACTGAGTCTATCTTATCTGGATCTGTGTGTACTCCTTCAGGTGTGACTTTATGTCCAAGGTACTTGACTTCTTTCTTGAAGAACGAGCATTTCTTTGCGCTCAGCTTCAACCCTGAAGCTCCTAATCGCATCAATACTTCTTCCAAATTCTTCAAGTGGTCCTCGAAGTCCTTTCCCATAACGATGATGTCGTCTAGGTACACCAGACACGTTTTCCAGTGGAGACCCTTTAGCACATGTTCCATTAGGCGTTCAAATGTAGCTGGAGCATTACACAGACCGAATGGCATCACCAAAAATTGCCATAGTCCATCACCGGCACTGAATGCTGTCTTTTCCTTGTCTTGTTCGTCTACTGCCACTTGCCAATATCCGCTTTGTAAATCCAGCGTTGAGAACCAATTTGAACCAGAAAGTGTGTCCAACGTATCGTCGATGCGAGGTAATGGATAACTATTTTTCTTCGTTACCTCGTTTAGTTTACGATAATCTACACAAAAACGTGTGGAGCCATCCTTCTTCTTGACTAATACCACTGGAGAACTCCAGGGGCTCGCTGATGGCTCTATGACGTTGTTCTGATGCATTTCCTTCAGCAATACATTCACCTCTTCTCTCTTTGCCAGAGGAACTCTTCTTGACGCTTGACGAATGGGTTTGGCGTCACCAGTGTTGATTGTGTGTTTCACCATCTTTGTTCTGCCTTCGTTTTTACCCTTTTCAGCAAATACTGACCAATGTCTTGCCAAAAGTTGGCTGGCAGTCCTCCTCTGCTCTGTGGATAAGTCTTTGCTCCATTCTTTCGTAAGATCGTCGAGTACCTTTTTATCAGCTGGTATCTTCATTTTTGTGTCTCGCGGCTGGCTTTCACAGTTTACAATTGCCGAAATTGCCCGGCAATTTCCAATTATCTGTCCTTTCTCTATGGTTTTAGCTGAATTTGCAAGATTGACCACTCTTACTGGCACTATTCTGTTCTGCTGTTCTTCTACGAAGGTTTTTCCAATGATGATGTCATCCAGTGCAAATTTTTCATCCGTCTCCACAACCCACAACTTGTTCTTTTCCACATCTCAGTCCATTTTGGCCCATATGACTGCCTCTGACTTTGCTGGGATGTTTGTCCGCCGCGATACAATGGCTTGTCGGATACCTCCATACTTATCCTCACCAACGGATAACGGTATTTCGGTGTTCGCATACTTCAACATTCGGCATTTCAAATCTAGGGTGAATCCATTCCGAATCATAAAATCCACACCTAAGATTAATTCGTCCACAATATCCGCAACTACAAACTCGTGCGTCACTGTTGTGGTGCCGATAGTTATTTTCCGTGTAACTTTTCCCAGTACCGGTGCATCATCTCCAGTTGCCGTACGCAATCTTATTCCCAGAAGCGGCTCGATTCCCCGAACGAGATCCCTTCTAATTATGGAATGTGATGCACCCGTATCCAATGTTACCACGATTTTTCTACCATTTACTACGCTGTCGACAGTTAGGCTGTTGATTTTCCGTGCCATCTGAGAAACAAAGATTCTGGGGCTACATGTTGTGGGAGTCAGATCAAGCCCCTCGAGACTGACTCCATCTAGTTTGTCGACGGCTTTTCAACATTTTCTGATTCCCTATTTTGGAATTTGACTTGCTTTGGAGGTCTTACCGGTGAGCGTGATCTAGAACGTTTCCGTCTCGATTGGCAATTACGGGCCATGTGTCCGACCTCTCCGCAAGTGAAGCATTTGCCCGTGAAACTTTGGCCGCTTTCGACTTGTACCTGACGGGCTCTGTATACTGGCTGGCACACCAAGGCTGCTGTCTCTGAAGTTAAAGCGCTAGCTACTGTCTCCATATATGTAGTTTTCGGATTAGTTATTGCAGAACGCTTTATCTCCGCATCGCGAATGCCATATACGAAGTTGTCCATCATACACCTCTCAGTGATCTCTCCTGGGTAGGCAAGATGAGCCAACCGCTCCACTTCCGCCGCAAACTGTTGAAGAGACTCACCACTCTTTTGTACACGTGTTCGTAACTCTACTTGGTACATCTGCTTGCGATGTTCACTACCATACTTGTGCTGAACGGCGTTCATCAAGCTTTCATAGCAGTCTCGCTCACTTTCTGAGATAGTTTGAAGCACATCAGCGGCAGCACCTTTCAACGAAACGGTTAATGCAGCCACTTTTTCGCGAGCACTCCAACCATTTGTGCTAGCGGTAGTCTCAAACTGCATTCTGAACACGCTAAATGTCGTGGTTCCATCATAGGTAGGAGGCTTCAGTTTTATTGAAGATAAAGCTGGCACAGGCAATGCACCTTCCTGTAGTAGGTGAATTCTTTGCTCTAACTCGTTCTGCTTTTGCTCGTTCGCAATGAATTTTTGTTCTACAGATTTTTCGAGCGATTCCTGCCGTGTCTCAATTTCACAAACCTTCCTGTCCACCATATCAGACATTTCTTTCATCTGCTGTGAGTTTTGTTCCGCTAATAGAGCAAGTCGTGTTTCACTCTGCTCTAGCCGCTGCTGCAACTTGTCATCGCTTTTCTGTAGCTGCTGTTCCAACTGTTCTTTAACATCCTCTTTGACAGCTTGTGCATTTTGCTGTAATCGCAACTGCATCTTCTCATCGGCTGCTTGAGAATTTTGTTTTAACTGCTGCTGTATTACCAGGATAAGTGCACTCATGTCAAAGTTACCCGTGTTAGTTTCTGGGGTTGTTTCTTCGTGTCGAGGTGTCGTTGGCTCCTCACATCGGAATTCATGCTCATCGACATCTATACCCTGCTCCTCTAAAGCGCTTCTTAGTCTCACCTGCAGCTCCGCTTTAAGCCCTTGTGTTTGCAAATTTAAACGCTCAAGCTCCTTCTTGAGCTGCTCCAATCTCAGTTTTTCAAATTTAACCATTGTTTATCACAGTTACACAATCCCACTTCTGACACCAATTGTTACGAAATTGCCCTCTTGACAATTTACTCTGTTACAAAATTGCCCTCCTGACAATTCCTCTAACTCTCTGTACTCGGACTCGTACCGCTGGATTGTGTAGTAATCAAACAATCGCTGGTTAAATTAAAATAATTAGCTTTATTTAATTATTGTTATTTACACATTTAATATTAGGCTTAAAGTTTACTTAGTTATTATTTGCACATTATTTAACAAACCATTAGTCACTTTATTTAATAAGTAATTTCATCACTTTATTTAATAATGAACTTCATCACTTTGCACAATTACAAATACTGCTGCTTTGATTATAATGCTAGATGTACACACTTTTACGGTCTCTGATCTACTGTCTTCGACTTTGAACAGTCTTGTCGCTTTTATAGTTTTCGAATGGTTGGAGTCGAAAATTCTACGCTATTCTCGTATTTTCTAGAAGCTTCTATCCACTTCGACAGAAGTCGAGAATATTCTTTTTGATATTACCGACGGTTCTTGAATAAGCTTTTATTCGAATAGTTCGCATCTTGACTCACAGGGGGTACTCATTCTCCAGATGGGATCCTAAAAGTATGCAATCCCTTTTCACTGAGCTATCACGTTTCAATATGTTATCTTAATGTTCTATGCATGGTCAGGAGGCACTTTATGTAAATATTTTACACTCTGAACCTCATTTCTTGTAATTAGCTATATAAATGTCCACATGTTGGTTCTCGTAAAATTTGAAAAAAGTTGGAAAAAGTTGCATAAATGGGAGGTAGGTATTTGTCCAAATCGGCTCATATAGCAATCTGGTTCTACATCTTTGTCCAGACTGTACTTTTGCAAAGTTTCATTAAGATAGCTCTAACAATGTGGAAAAAAGTGACCAAATACGGACAGGCAAAATCTAAATTGTTCAGAAAGTATACCCTTACTACATTTTTTAAAGGAAACCCTTTTTTCCTTTTTTAAAGGTAAAGGGCATAAACATATTGAGGAAGCTGAGGAAGAAATTATTTTTCAGAACTAGAATGTTTACAAAAATTAGAATATTAATCAAGAAAATTGTAGAAAATGCTCACACACGTAAACGAAAATACACAAAAATATTAGCTTCACTAAATAGTTTCATTAGTTCTTTTTTTAAATTTCACAAATTGAAATGTATGCAATGTTTACATTTTTGTTCACAAATCATATGCGAGTTTGACAACTCGCCCTGGTTAACTATTTAACTATTTTTTGAGAGAGCGAGACTCGTGACTATCTGTCAATCGTTCCCACCGAAAAAAAACCTTTAATTGTGGTTAAGTTAAGCCAAAATCTTTCCTGTCGAAACATTACAAGATACAGTAAGTTGAATAAAATCGGAAAAATTTTATTTATTATTAATCTTATTAATCTATATTTAGTTTTGAGAGAAAATTTTATGAAAATTGAGCAGATCAATAAAATAAGTGTGGAATTGATGCGGAGGAAGATATTTTTATTAAATTTAATTGCGTGTTTTTTGCGCATACCACGAAGATCTGGGATTTTTTTCCTCCCATAAATTTAAGAATAGTACTTCCTTTCCTTCGGTCCACACTTTTTTTTTAATTGGAGTACCATCCATAATTGGTATTTTTAATTTCCGCAGAATAAAAATAATTTTAAAAATGGGCAGTGTTGACACACCAAGAATTCCTCTAGAAAAAACTTCGAGACAACCATTAAAAAGTGCAATAAGTTTGCGCAAACTACACTAAAGACTCTACAATTTCATTCTTTAATTTCAAAATTTAACTTATTTTGCATAAATTTTATTAAAATACGTTTGAATATGAAAAACTTAAAATTTTCTAATTTCCAAATATAATTTATTAAAAATGTATCGACCTGGCAACGATAAAAATGTAAACAAAAAAAAAGCTCTCTCATCAAATAGTAAATTTTTGTTAACCACAGTAAAAATTTTGTTAACCACAAATAAACTCGTTCTCAATTTCGGGTTTAACCAAAGAAGATCAACGTAATAAGAAGTCCTATAAAGAAGAAGAGCAAAATATTTCATTTGCTCTTCTCGTTACGAGTTAAGTGGGCGGCAATTCTTGCGAACTACAGAATCATGAAAACTACAGAATTTTTATTTTTGTTGTGAATAATTGTACACACACGGGCTTACATACATATGTATGTATGTTTGCATTGCAAAATAAAAATAAAGAAAAAAGATGCACGTTTGTATGTACATACATTTATACACATATAATTCTGCAGGTATAGACTTCTGAAGGGTGTGAAACGTGAAATAAGAGCAAAGGAGACTTTTTTCAAATTTACATATGAATTTGAAATTAAAGAATAATTTCAATTTTCAGTTGATAATGAAGTGTGATGCTGTTTGAGATTTCTGTTCGCTTGGTATGATCGGCCAACATACTCGTACTCAGTAGAAGGAAACCTGTTTTATTTATTTTATAATATATTATTATAATTACAACAAAACTTTCAAAGCCAGTAAAAACTGGAATACCAATCAATAATTACAATTTTACAAAAATAGGTAAATTTTATGAAATAAAGAAATTCTAAATTTCATAATCGACACTGATTCATTCATGTATGTACATACATATGAAATTGTGAGTGTATTCGATTTCATAATAAATGATAAATTATTATTTCTTATATTCGTCATCAAATTTTTTGGAGAACAAATTTTTAAAAAAAGTTCCACGGCAAAGGAGCTGTTTCGCGATTTGAATCCATGTACGAATGCATCAAGACCGACGCCCTTACCACCACGACCAAAGAAGGTACACATAAATGTTTTGCTAATTTATAACCAGATTAACTAAGGGAACCACTAACAGATTTTTTGACTTCTCAACTGAAATCTTGAAAAATGTGTGAAAAGTATGGCAACACAATTACTAGAATATATTGGCAACCCCTTTTTTCTTTGTAACACTGTCTTGTATTTTATTTTACGTTCTATCCTTTTGTATATTTTTGTACATTCTCGTCAGTCTCTCTCTGACCGCGTATTTGAATACTTCGAAATAAAATATCATGGTAAATATTCTGTAGTGTTGTGTGTTTTTTCTTTTATTCCAACAGGTTATGGGCCCAGACAGCCAAAACAGTATGAAAAGGAAATTCTATGTGAATAAAATATATTGAAAAGACAGAACTTCAAATAAATCTTTGTGATTTGTAAAATACTGATTAATATAATTTTTCTGTGTGAAAAGTGAAAGAATAAAAGACAATGAATGTAATGCAGATTGACAAACTTGATAATAATTACGTCACTTTATGCATTCACATGAAGAGTGTGTTAGTGCACTCAGATTTATGGGGTGTAACATGCGGCAGTGATGTTAAGCCTGAGGGCGCAGGAGCAGCGGCGTTTGAAATAAAAGACGAAAAAGCATTGGCGTCGATATTACTGTGTGTTAGGCCGACGCAGCTGAATCACGTGAAGTCATGTACAACGGCAGCGCGTGCTTGGAACAAGCTAAAGGAAATCCACCAACCTAAAGGGCCGGCGAGAAAGATAATGCTATTTAAAAAACTGTTGTACATGCGAATGCCAGAAGGTGGTAAAATTGTGGATCACATTAATGAGTTTCTAAACACAATGGAAAGTTTAAATGAGGTTGAGATCGAGTTGGCTGACGAAATATGCGTTATTATTTTGTTGTCAAGTCTACCAAGAAGTTTCGAGAACTTTGTTGTTGCTATTGAAGCAAGAGACAACTTACCTACCTTCAGTTCGTTGAAAGTGAAGCTGTTGGAGGAGGGTGCGAGGCAAGACAACAATAATAACGAAGCAAGCGGCGTTAGTGCAACAGAAACACTCATGCAAACAAAAGCAGATGGTAAATGCCAAAGAACAAATAGAGACACTCGTAATGCAAAAAAACGAAATGGCGACAAGAACAACAAGAGATGCTATAACTGTGGTCAGCCGGGACATTTTGCTGTAAAATGTAGACAGCCAAAGAGAACAGAAAAAAACTCTTGTTTTCTGACACAGCTACTGGCGTTCGCCAACAACAGCGATAACAGCAATACGCATAGAAATAAGTGGTGTGTTGACAGCGGGAGTTATTTACTTCGTATGAAGAGTGTGAGGAGAGAGTTATGTTGCCGAATAATATGTACGTAAAAGCGATCGGTCGTGGCGACGTCGATATTTGTGGTGCAAGTGTAACACTAAAGAACGTTTTGCATGTCACTTCGATTCCTCATAACTTTATCTCTGTCGGCAGAGCAACGAGCGGTGGTATGAGTATATTTTTCAAGGACAATTGTGTAAAGATAATAAATAAAGAAAACAAATGTCTTTTGAAAGCATACAAGGAAAATGATTTGTTTATTTACCAAAGTAAAGAAGAGGAACGGTATAAAATATGTTACAGTGTGTCGAAACCTAACGAAGAGGCCATAAAGTGGCATAATAGATTCGGGCATTTAAACTTGAATTGTTTGAAAGATTTAATTAATAAAGAAACTGTGCGAGGCATCAAAATAAAGAACATGCCAAATTGTTTAGAGTGTGCTACGTGCGCGAAGGGAAAAATACATGTAAAACCGTTTCCTCAAACCTCGGATAATCGTTCAAATGAACTCTTGCAAATTGTTCACAGTGACGTGTGCGGTCCGGTCAATAAAGTGTCATACGGCGGTTCACGATATTTCGCGACTTTCATAGACGATTACTTCTGATATGTTACGGTATATTGTTTGAAATCCAAAGACGGAGTATTTAAAGCATTTAAGGACTATAAAGCAGAAGTCGAAAAACAAACGGGTAGGAAAATAAAATGCTTGAGAACTGATAATGGCCGCGAGTATGTGAACAAAGACTTTGATGATTTTTTGCGATTAAACGGCATAAAAAGACAATTAACTGTTCCGTATACGCCACAACAAAATGGTGTTGCCGAAAGAGCTAACCGTACGTTGGTCGAGATGGCAAGAACAATGATCTTACACTCCGGGTTATCTGAATCATTTTGGGCCGAGGCAGTAAGAACGTCAGCGTACATCAGAAATCGAACAACAACAAAGATTTTGCGGGATAGAACACCATTTGAAATGTGGAACGGATTTAAGGCAGCTGTAAGTCACTTCAAAATATTTGGTTGTAAGGCAATAGTACTCGACAAGACATCGAAAAACAAATTTGCACCCAAAGGTACTGAATGTATTATGATTGGGTATAGCGAAGAAAGCAAGGCATATAGACTTTACAATTCAATAAACCGCAAAGTAATTGTAGCTAGAGATGTCATATTTTTAGAAAATACCTTTGATGCTCTTGACGAATGCGACAACAACAATGATGTTTTTATATATGATTATAATTCTGCAAATTCTGAAAACGTAATGGACGAAACTGGTGCTTATCGAGAAGGAGCAGATGATGAAACTGCCCAGCGAACCTGAACGCGCAGAACAGACAAATGGTTCTCAAGATGGTATTCGTCAAGAAGGAGGAAATGATGTATCTACAAGCAACGATAGTGACATTCCAGAACAACAAGATCAATTTAGAGAAAATGTTCATCAGCAAGAAGCAGACCAACGAGTTGTTAGAATTGGACCTGGAAGACCAAGACATTTGCGAGATGGATCCCGAGGACGGCCGAAAAAATTGTTCAACGAACTGCATGCAATGGGTAAGTGCGATATTGAAACCCTTGAGAATGTTGAAGAGGCTCTAAGCGAACCATACGCCGATGAGTGGGATAAATCCATGAATATTGAATATGACTCCCTTATTAAAAATGGTACGTGGGAGCTAGCAGATTTACCTAAAGGTCAAGTCGCCATTGGCTGCAAATGGGTTTATGCCGTGAAGAAGAACAAGGAAGGTGGCATACATAAATTAAAGTCTCGACTTGTTGCAAAAGGTTGCTCTCAGCGTTACGGTGTCAATTACAGCGAGACATTTTCTCCAGTAGTTCGCTACGCTAATATAAGACTGGTAATTGGCTTGGCGGTAGAACATGGCATTTATCTACACCAATTAGATATTTCCTCCGCGTATCTCAACGGTGACTTACGCGACACGGTTTTTATGAAGCAGCCACCCCATTTTGTAGAGAAAATCCGGAGAAGGTACTCCGACTTAAAAAATCCCTATATGGCCTCAAGCAGAGTGGCCGCGAGTGGAACTCCAAGTTGAATGAAGTTTTGAAGAAATTTGGGTTCTTTCCATGCATTAGTGAACCCTGTATATACGTGAGGTAGCATAATGGGATTTACGACATTATTGTAGTCTACGTTGACGACTTAATCGTCGGAAGCACATCGTTATCCGAGCTAGGCGAAATAAAGAAATCACTTGCGAATGAATTTGACCTGGTAGATGGAGGTGAACTGTCCTATTTCCTTGGTATGGAATTCAACCGTGAAGGCGATCTTGGGCCAATAACAATTTCACAGAAGCAGTATGTATTAGATGTACTTGAGCAATACGGTATGTATGAATGTAAAGAGGTTTCCACGCCATTAGATCCAGGATTCCAAGTAAAATGCGATGACGTTAATTGCAGAAGAATAGATCAGACAAACTATCAGTCAGCGATTGGGACTCTCATGTACTTGGCCTTGTCTACACGTCCTGACATACTTTTATCTGTTACGAAGTTGTCTCAGATGAATTGCGATCCCCATTCTGAACATGAAGCTGCCTATAAGCATATTCTCCGATATTTAAAGAAAACTGCAGATTATAAGCTATGCTATAAGAAAACTGGTAAACCAATTGAATGCTTTGCAGACGCTGATTGGGCTGGAGATACTAGCGACAGAAAATCATTTTCCGGCTACGTTTTTGTGGTGGCTAATTGTGTTTTTGCTTGGACCGCTAAGAAGCAGAATGTTGTGTCTCTCAGTTCAACAGAGGCGGAATATGTAGCAATATCAACAGCAGCAACGGAAGCATCTTATGTTCGAAAAGTGTTGGCAGAACTCAAATTTCCATATAATGGCCCACTGACAATTTACAACGACAACCAGAGCGCACAATGTCTTGTTAAAAATCCGACGTATCATTCTAGGAGCAAACATATTGCGATCAAATACCACCATGTACGAGATATGCACACCAAGGGCGAAGTTGAAGTAAAATATATGTCAACCCATGATATGATGTCTGATATTTTAACTAAAAAACTTATGTAGAGTAAAGAATTATAAATTTGTTGAATCTATGGGCTTAAATATCTAACAATAATGTTTGTATTTTTGTGTTAAATCAATTAACGTAATTGCGTTGAGAAGGAGTGTGAAAAGTATGGCAACACAATTACTAGAATATATTGGCAACCCCTTTTTTCTTTGTAACACTGTCTTGTATTTTATTTTACGTTCTATCCTTTTGTATGTTTTTATACATTCTCGTCAGTCTCTCTCTGACCGCGTATTTGAATACTTCGAAATAAAATATCATGGTAAATACTCTGTAGTGTTGTGTGTTTTTTCTTTAATTCTAACAAAATGAATTGTTTGATTTTATAAATTTTTATTGTTTTGAAGATTGACAATTTTTGCGAAATTCCCATATTTTGTTTCAGAAACACATACTATATTATGACATCGAAAACACTCACAATTTCATATGTACATACATGAATCAGTGTCGATCATGATATTTAGGATTTCTTTGACTTCATAAAATTTACCTATTTTTGTAAAAATGGAAGAATATTTTGGTAGTCCAATTTTTACTGGCTTTGAAAGTTTTGTAAATAATAAAAATATAAAATAATAAATAAAATAGTTTCTTTCATTGAGTATGTTGGCCGATCATACCAGGCGAACAGAAATCTCAAACAGCATCACACTTCATTATCAACTGAAAATTGAAATTATTCTTTAATTTCCAATTGATATGTAAATTTGAAAAAAGTCTTCTTTGCTCTTATTTCACGTTTCACACCCTTCAGAAGTCTATACCTGCAGAATTATATGTGTATAAATGTATGTACATACAAACGTTACATACATATGTATGTAAGCCTGTGTGTGTACAATTATTCACAACAAAAGTAAAAATTCTGTAGTTCTCAAGATTTGTCGCCCACTTAACTCGTAACGTGAAGAGCAAATCAAATATTTTGCTCTTCTTCTTTATAGGACTTATTACGTTGATGTTCTTTGGTTTAACTCAAAATACATACAGGCAGGGCACACCTAAAAGGTAGTCGCAAGCAAAATACATTTACCATGTATTATTAATAGAAGACCGCTCTCCAAATGTCATTTTCTCTCAGTCATAATAAGTGTCAAAATGAATAAACAATGTTGCTTCTTTTGTAAATTTTGGCCGCTATTTTCGGGCTTTGCATTTTTTTCGTAATAAGTAAAAACTCAAATGCCCCTTATTTTTTGGGTTTTTTTCATCTATTATTATTTAAAAACAAAATTATACATACACACATATAACAACTAATACAACTTAAAATAATATTTTCAATAATTTACTATTGCCTATTATTCTGTTTTTTTTGAGTTGCTAATTTTTTATTTAAAAATTTTGTTCTAAAATACATTCGACATTTAAAAAAAAAATTGTTTTACCGCATTTGGTAAATTAACTTTATTGCTTAATTCCATTATCTTTTCACGGAAATCTTGCAGTGCACAATTTTCTTTCCGTTGAACTCTATAAAAATGATCTCTAATGATTGCGTCTTTAGGAACGCTGAAAAATCTAATTTTTTCCTTTCTCCATGTATTATTGCAAATAACGCAACGATAATGAAACATTTTTCTATTTATTATTGTTTACATATATTTTTATGTGATTTCACTACACTTTGGAAGCTGACGACAATAATTTACTATTTCCCTTTTTTAGTTTCTTTCCGTATACAACATTCGTTAAGAGAGCAGATTTGACACATATTATGACTGTTTTCCTCTCACTCTCTCAATTAATAATACCCGGTAAATGTATTTTGGGCATGACCCAAAATGAAAATTGGTTTGTGAACACAACTGATACAAGAATACCTAATGACATACAGTGGTTACTCTCTTTAGGCCCAAAATTTGCTCTTCCAACTACCAACAATAGTTTCCCACTATTCAAAAGTATAGCAGACGGAGAAAATTGCATACAAACTGTTAGCAATAAAGAGGATCAGGAAATGCAGAGAACTAATTTTATAACGCTGATACACACTCACAAGCAAAGAACAAGACTAGACAGAAGAGAGAAATTGGTTAATCATACCGTAAAAGGAGCTAAAATATTTTTTAAAAATAACCATAATATTCTAATACTTAAGGCCGATAAAGGGAATAAGACGGTGGCTATGAGTCGAGAGGACTATGACAAAAAAATGAAAGAAATGTTGAATGACATTACCAAATTCCAAGTACTGAAACGAGACCCCACTTCAACATTACAGCAAAAAATCAATGACTTAGTAGATAATTTAAATAAAAATGGGATAATAACAAATTACGAAAAACAAAAGTTAACGACTAAAATAGCATTAGCACCACGAATATATGGGTTACCAAAAATACATAAAGAGAATACACCACTAAGACCTATTTGTTCATCTATTAACTCACCATCATACGGACTATGCAAATATATAGTAAATATATTAAAAAACTTGACGGTAGAATCTGAATACAACATAAAAGACGCAGTACAGTTTAAAAACAACATGAACAATGCACATATATACGATGACGAAATTATGGTTTCATTTGACGTTGTGTCTCTATTTCCTAGCATCCCAATTGACTACGCTATAGGAATTATAAGTAAAAAATGGGACATTATTCAGCAACATACACACATGACAAAGGAATTATTTATGGAAATATTGAAATTTTCCATAAAAAAATAGATATTTTAAATATAAGGACAAAATTTATACACAACGTACTGGTATGCCAATGAGTTCGCCAGCATCACCCATAATAGCGGACATTGTAATGGAAGAAATATTGGACATATTAATGAAAAGTGGATATAACGCTAGATCCTTGACCAAGTATGTAGATGACATTTTCGCAATTGTAAAGAAAAATGAAATACTAAACACATTAAATAAGCTAAACAATTGTCACAAAACAATCAAATTTACAATAGAAGAAGAAGAAGATGGACAATTGCCATACTTGGACACGCTCCTGGTTAGAAAACATAATACGATAAAAGGAAATTGGTATCAAAAACCAAATGCTTCGGGTAGAATAATTAATTTTTACTCAAAACACCCAAAAATAGTAATTTTCAATACGACGAAAAATCTAATACGTAGAATACTAACAATTAGCGACAAAGTGTTTCACAAGGAAAATATTACAAAAATAAAGACGATTTTAAAGAATAACGATTTCCCGAATAGAATACATAACAGACTTATTAAAAACCATAAAGGGACAAAGGACAATACTAAAATAGAGAGGACAACAAAAATATACAAGCAAATGACATCACAAGGGAATTTTCAGAACGATTGAAAACATCGAATATGTACAATAAAGAAAAGTTCCAAATAGCACATAAAACGAATAACACATTGCATCAACTATATACCAACACAAAAAGTACGATCGACAAATTAGATAAAGCGCTCGTGATATACAAAATTAATTGTTGTGGAGACGGGTCCAATTTATGCGACAAAGTATATATTGGTACGACCAAAAACCAATTAAGGACGAGAATATCAGCGCACAAATCGGATAGGAAAAACAGAAGCACAGCTCTAGAACCAAAAACGGCACTTGCAGATCATTGTGCTCGTACTGGATATCACCCGAACTTCGAAGAAGCACAGGTATTACAACAAGAACAACATTACAGCAAACGATACCTACTGGAAATGCTACATATCACCAACAAAACAAAGACTTAATTATAAAACGGACACGGATAGCTGTGCACACATACATATATAGAAAACTTGTACGAGACAAGTCATCATCATCATAATTGGCGTACAACCATTTCTGATCATTGCCGCGTTATCATCCTTCGCCAGTCGTCTCTGCTTCGCGCAAGTTACATACAATCAAGTAGACAAAATATGTGTTTGTACAAACACATACTTTGTTACCTGTCTGTCTGTCACAGCAAACCCAAAGGTTTCGTATTGCCATCAAAACCATGGGAATGCTTTCCAACTCATTAGAGATAAGTTTATGCTGAATTGCAGAATAGCTGCAATTCATATTTTGTTAAGGTAGACTAAGAACAAAGAGAATGAAATAAATAAAGAACAGTTTTTAAACTGAATTCAACGTCTTAAGTACGTAATTGGCGCAGTCGCTGTGAATATAAATATCTATAGATATTTAGTGAACCGAGACTCTAAAAAGTGAATAAAATATTTGATAATAAAGGAAGAAACCATTTTATTGGTTGCAATTAATGTAAAGCAATTTGGTCACAAAAGGAAAATAACCAATTAACAAAAGTTAATAAAATATTTGAATAAAAAAAAATAATAATAAATAAAATAAAAATGAATGAAGAAATAAGAAATAGAATCGAACACTTAGAGTGCATTGTTTTAAAACAAGAGGCATATATAAAGGACCAGCAACAAGCCCAGATAAGTTTACAACAAGAGCTGGCCCAAAGAGAGGCCATTTGGACGGAAACAAAACTGAGGTCTGACCAAGCTAGTATGATGATGGCTGAACTCCAACAACGGCAGGAACATCAGCAGCTACAAAATCAACCACAACAGCAACGGCAGACATTTGGTTTAGGACTTAGTCTCAATGAGGTTTTAAGCCAACTTAACCAGATCCAACCGTTTGGAAAAGGTCAACAGCTATTGCAGTTTATTAACAGTGTTGAGAATCTCTTCAAACTTTGCGGAAATAATATCGACATCATCAATTATAGCACTGGCATTATAAGAAATTCCAAAATTATTGAAAACCCTGGAAGATTAATAGGACTACTACCTGACGAAGCGAATTGGATTTCAATAAAGGACCAATTAAAAAATGAGTATGGACCGAAAAAAACCTATGCAGATATATTTAACTATATAAGAAACATAAAAGTAAGTAGTCTTAGAGAACTCTTTAGCATTGTATTGGAGTCAAAGCTTAAAATAAATGAAATATATACCCATGACGATGATAAACCAGAACTGTACTCTCCGGACAATGTGGACAGAGACTTAACTCAAATTCTTATGACGAAAATCGATGGACAATTTAGGGGATGTATTGTGGGACAAACTCTAAGCATAGAATCCTTGCAAAATGTTTATTCACAGTTATATCTACTAGATGATAAAAGAACAATTGACAAAAGATGTAGAAAAGATAAAAAAACAGATACAGAAAAAAAAACTAATTTTCCAAAAAATCAATATGAAAATAGAAACACATATACAAATAGCTCTCGAAAAAAAACATTCACAAAACCCCAATCTGAATTATCTACAAGTAAAGCCACTCCAATGGATATAGATCATTTAAAAGAAGAATCAGATGACGAGGAAGTAAATTTTCTCAAAACCACTCAAAATCCAAATTACCCTTAATAGCACTTACGATAGGAAGTAAAATAGTTACTTGTCTCATTGATACAGGATCAGAAACTAGCATAATAGGTAGGTAGGAGTGGCCGCCCAGTTTGCCAAAAGCACACTTGAGCACACATAATGGCCCATTGTGATACCACGGTGTGGCGCCGTTCAAGCACTGACTAAAAAGGTTCCCATACTTGGGATGGTGATAGTCAGCGCAAGGACAGCGCCTGGAAAGGCACGACTCCCCCGTCATGTTTTAGGAAACCATCCTGATATTTTGATGAACCTGGCTATGTCCCTAATATTAATGGATGACAGCTCTGTCAGGCTTGTAAGAAATGGGGCACCAAAGGTGCGAATTCTTCTTCTGCTCAAGGATGGGCAGTGGCATAAGAGGTGGAAAACCGTCTCGTCCTCCTCCTCGAAGCCACAGCCTCGGCAAAAGTCATTTGAGGGTAGGCCCAGTCTTTCTGCGTGCTGTCCCATTATGCAGTGGCCGGTCAAAACCGACACAGTTGTCGACAGTGATACGCGATCAAGTCGAAGAAGTTGATTGGTTCTGTTTTTGTCCATGCTTGCCCAAGTTAGTCTAGCCGTGTGGCAGGATTCCTCGTTAGCCCAGGATTTGTAGGCGTCAGCCAGATATTTCCGTTTGACTTCGAGCTTGGCTGTTGCCAGTGGAATGCCGATGTTTACAGAGGGGTGAATGTCGTGCATTAGCGTGCCTGCCTTGGCAAGCTCGTCAGCCTCGCAGTTTCCCGGGATTTCGCTGTGTCCGGGAACCCAGACTAGGTGCACCCGAGAGTAACTTGCGAGCTCATTTAAAGATGTTCGACATTCATGAACTAGTCTTGATGTGGCCGTGGAGCCAAAAAGAGATTTAATGGCGGCCTGGCTGTCTGAGAAGATAGATACGTCAACTGCGCCGATATCACTACTCAGCATCCATTTGGCTGCGTGGTAAATGGCCATGACCTCAGCTTGAAAAACGCTGCAATGGTCTGGGAGACGTAGGGAGATGTTTAAGTCCAGCTTGTCGGAATAAATACCGCTGCCGACTCTACCTCCAAGCTTGGAACCGTCGGTGTAGATTTCGACTGTTTCACCGACGATTCGGTTTTCTGAGGTCCAGTCGCTTCGACTTGGAATAGTGAGGTCGAATTCCCTGTTCAAATCGGGATAGACCGACATATAATCTATAAAGTTGGGGACAGGTGGGTCCTGATTCAGAATTGAAGCATGGCCTGTCAGGGTTATGCGCCAGTGCGAAAGAGCATTAAGTCTAATCGCTGTCAGCTTGGCTTGTTGCTTAACCAGGATCCCCGAGGGGAGCCAGTGCAGCATGGCAAAAAGGGCTTTCGTAGGTGTGCTACGAAGAGCGCCAGTGATCAGTAGAGCAATGGATCTTCTGATTTTATCAAGGGATTTGATATTACCGGCTTTTTCAAGAGCTTGCCACCAGAAGACCAACCCGTATAACAGGTTTGGTTCAACGATGGCCGTGTAGAGCCAGAGCACGACTCGAGGATGAAGTCCCCATCGTGCACCAACTGCTCTTTTACAGCAGTATATAGCGCATGTTGCCTTACGTGCCCTCTCAGCTAGATTGGCTTTCCAATTAAGCTTTGGGTCGAGAATCAGGCCTAAGTACTTAACGTGTGTGCTCAAAGAGAGCGGAGTGCCGTTTAGACTAGGCATTGTAAACTTTGGAATTTTGTACTTCCTAGTGAAAAGCATAGTCTCGGTTTTGGATGGGTTAACCCCAAGTTCGAATTCGCGACACCAGTTCGACACAATAGAGAGTGAATAGTTAAGTTTTTCGGAAAGTGTTTGTGGGAATTTGCCGGATGCCGCGATTGCTATGTCGTCCGCATAGGCTATCACTTTGCATCCAGTAGATTCCAATCTCACCAGTAGTGTGTTAACTGCCAGGTTCCAGAGGAGGGGTGATAAAACACCCCCTTGTGGCGTGCCCCTGTTAACCACCCTCCTGGATTGGGCACTGCCGATCGTGGAAGTGATGATCCTAGATTTTAGTAGAAGCTCTATAAATTTAAGAAGACCTGAATTCAGGTTAAGATTATAGAGTGCGGAGATGACAGCGTTGGGGCATACATTGTTGAATGCTCCCTCGATGTCCAGAAATATGGCAAGTGTGAATTCCTTGTACGCCAAGGATTTGTCAACTTGAGAAATGAGAGAATGAAGTGCTGTTTCAACCGATTTGCCTTTAGAGTAAGCGTGTTGAGATACAGAGAGAAGAGAAGGGTTGATCGATGTCCTGATATGTAGGTCAAGAGCTCTTTCTAGAACCTTAAGAAGAAAGGATGTTAGACTTATGGGTCTGTAATCCTTAGGTTTTGTGTGCGAGGCCTTCCCAACTTTTGGTATGAAGACGACCCGAGCCGTGCGCCAGCGTAAGGGAATGTATTGCAGTCTGAGGCTTGCATTATATATTTGAAGCAGCCATGGAAGGATAATCTCTTCCCCATTTTGGATATCGGCAGGAATGATGCCGTCCGGTCCGGGGGACTTGTATGGCTTAAAGGTTTGAATGGACCATTCAAGGTGACTTTTTGTCACTTGGAATGTGGGGAGGGTATCATGCGAAACCTGCTCCACCTGGTAGAGTGCTTGATCCGCTGAGGCTAAACTCCCTGGGAAGTGGGTGTCTAGCAGGATATCAAGGGTTTCGGCGCTTGAGTGAGTCCAGCTGCCATCTGGTTTTTGGATACAGTCAAGGGCTTTGTTAGAGGAGTGGAGAATTTTACGAAGACGGCTAGCCTCGGACGTCGATTCAATGCTTTCGCAAAATTCCCTCCATGACGCTCGTTTCCCTCGCCTAATGGCGTATTTCAACTCTTTTTGTTTATTTTTGAAATTGCTTATCATGTTCGAGTAGTTATCGCTGCCGAGGGTGATGTCAAGCACTTCCTTCCTTACGGATGTAAGGAAGGTCGGCTCATTTCCCCGGTTAGCAATGCCTAAGTTATTTGAAATGATAAAGTCGAAAAGACACTCACCTCGATCATTTGTGCCGGAGCTGCCCCATATTTCGTGATGGGCATTGGCATCGGCGCCGATAATTACCGGAATCTGTTTCTGGTGGGCTACAGCAACCATTTGCTTCAGTATGTTGCCATGTAGTTCGAGGAGATCCAGAAAGTCCGTGGACCCATTTCAATGACCATGGCAACATTGTCTTTGTCACTGAATCTAGGGAGTAAAAGAGCGTTAACGCTGTTTTTTACCAGAATGCAGGATCTTGGTTTACCTTGATCCTCGATATATACCATACGATATCCGTATGCATTGAGTCCAAAAACCCGGTCATTTATGACCCAAGGTTCTTGGACGAGAATGAGCTCCTCCCCTATATCCGAGAGGCGGAGAAGCAGGGCTGCCGAGGCAGTTTTCGAATGCTGAAGGTTAATCTGTAGTACCTTCAGCATTGTCTGGAAGATTGATTATAGTGGAATTCAAATCCTCCTCTTCGGACATTGGAGAGATGTATCCACCAGCCGCATCCGTATCCATGTGGTCGAAGAATTCTCCGACCAGTTCGGAAGTTGAGAAGCGGCTGCTTGTGGTTGTAACGGAGCACATACTCTCATTGTCACTACCCGACAAAGGGGTGAGAGCCGGGCCCGAGCAGCTAGGCTCTTTGGCAGTGGCTTGTGGGACAGCACCAGCTGGGGGAGGCTGTTGGGGGGCTTGGGCATCGCACTTGTAGATGCGGAGAGTGATGGCTCCAAAGCCATAATTAATCACCCCCTCGCGGGAGTTGATGGGAACAAGGGATTGCTCGTTCAAAATGATGGTGACCTCACGCAAAGTGCCTTTGGGGTCACCAACTTTCGCGACCTTCCAGCCATCGGTGGGAAGATCGGTGTTGCTGAGCTTGAGGATCTTTAAGATTGCCTCGGGCTCAGAGGGCTCGGCAGGAAGCCATGTTTTGGAGCGAGGGCGTTGGGGAACCTGGTCCAAAGGTACAGCGTTGAGCTGTGCACCCGGCCATATCTCACCTACCCTATTGATCGCTACCTTGTATAGATCCGCCGAGCGTTGGTCCGAGCAAGATATGATCTTAATATGTCCTTGATACCACCCTGCGTCACGGCAGCTGGGTGAAGGACCAGGGTTGAGGGACATAACCTCAACGAAAATTGGTAACAGTGCCATTTCGACCTGTCTCCAATTGGCAGGAGTAATGGTCCCATCGGCATTGGCAGAGTCGACCACAGCCCATGTGAGGCTCTCTTTCACAATCTCACTAAGCGGTTTGGAGAGCTTAGGCTTGGGAGTAGCCAGCCTTACGCGCTTAGGGATGCTTTGGGTGGATTGGCCCGGGCGATCGGCTGATCTCTGCCTCTTGGGGTTACCGGCTGCTTGTACAGTGGAGGAGTGGACACGCACATCAGCGTGTGCTTTTGCCCACTCAAGCTTGCCCTTGTCGTATTCTGACAGTTGAGATGGTTCTGAAGCGTTGAGCCTCGTCAAAATACGGTAAGCCGCTCTACGCGTCCTGTACGCCCTTGTACTCGGGTTCACGTTGGTAGGTGCACCTGAAGGAGGAGCGGTACGAGGAGCAGTTACCATCGACTTGTGAGGCAATATCGAGGCGTTTGCTGAAGAGGGCTTAGGCGGAGCGACTGCTGCTGGTTTGTGAGTCAATACCCTAGCAGCCGCTGAAGGGCCTGGGGACAGCGAAGAGCTCTTGGGTGGCTTATTAGCCGAAGCTGTGGTGCTTGTTGAAGGGGCAGTGCTTATTGTCTTCGAACCAAGGGCGGTGCTGTTGCTGGTGGGCATTTGCCTAGCCAGGGTTTTGCGCGTCCCTGAGGGGATATGCGCGGAAATTTTGTTTGTGTTTGTGTTTGTGTTTTTATTTTTTGTTGTGTCCATGCAATAAGGGTCCCCACTCAAAGCCGCTATCTCAGTCCGAACTTGTGGTCACTAAATATGGTCCCATGGTTATCTGTGCAAGCAGGGAGGCCATGCGAGGGTTGGCACAAGCCCTTATGGGGTCAAGTGCTCAGAGCCAGACCAGTGCTAATCGGGAGTTCCACTCAACCGAACCCACACTACCGACCTAACGGTAACAGACGTCGAACGTACTTTGAGGCCTGCCTAGGTTTTAACGGGACGGGGGCAGCTGCAACCTTAGACTGGAGCCGTTCACACTCAAGTTTCACCTTGGTGCTACCGTGACAAAAGACAGCTAGGTCCAGAAAATTACAGCTACCAGCCCAGGGCAATCAGAACAGTTACATTGGTCCAAAGAGAAGTCCGGGAACGAAGGATGGGGGTCGTGCCAATTGGTGCTACTGAACTCCCGTGCAAGAAAACAGCAGCACCTGGGGGAGTGTGGACCATTTAGCGTAACCCAGGGTGCACCGCGTGGAGGCGGTCTACATTACACCCCAACTAGCATAATAAAAAATAATCTTTTCAAGGACGAATTTCTTGAAATAGATTTAATAAAACCTTTTAAATTTCGAACACTAAGTGGCACAGGTTCTACATCCACTGGCCTTATTACACCATTTCCTATGGAATTTAATATACCAGGGACATTGTCTTGGAAAGTAATAAATATATCAAACCGCAACTATGATGCTATTATAGGTCAAAACTTTCTCATACCCCTTAAAGCAAAAATTGACTTAGAGAATAGATTTGTGGACATTTTTGGGAAAAAGATCCTTTTTGAAGAACAATCTCCGTATCATATCAATACAATTCAGACGATTGAAGATACAGATTTCAGTAAAATTAATCAACTTAATTTAAATCATTTAAATCGGGATGAAAATTGTAAATTAAGAAAATTATTGGAAGAATTTCAAGATTTATTTTATAAAGACGGAGATAAACTAACGGCAACTCATGAAGTACAACATGAAATGCCAACATCTATAGACAAACCTCTTTATTCTAAAATATACCGATACCCACGAGTTCATGAAAATGAAATCCAAAAACAAATTAATGAAATGCTTTCGCAAAATATCATTAAAGAAAGTACTTCCCCGTACAATAGCCCTCTTTGGATTGTACCCAAGAAAATTGACAATTCTGGTATCAAAAAATGGAGGTTAGTCGTGGATTATAGGAAGCTCAACGAATACACCAAAACTGATAAATTTCCTATTCCTCATATGGAAGGAATTTTGGATAAACTGGGCAGAGCCCAATATTTTTCAACAGTCGACCTTGCAAAAGGGTTCCATCAAATTTTGGTGAAACAAAATGACAGGGAAAAAACTGCATTTTCTACTCCATTTGGACACTACGAATTTATTCGTATGCCATTTGGATTAAAAAATGCTCCATCTACTTTCCAAAGACTCATGAACTCCGTACTAAGGGACTATGTAAATAAAATTTGTATTGTTTATTTGGATGATATTTTAATATTTAGCACATCTTTAGATGAGCATTTAATTAACTTGAAAAAAATATTCAAGCGGCTTCGGGAAGCCAAATTAAAAATCCAAACAGATAAATGCAATTTTTTACAAAACCAAACGGAATTTTTAGGTCATGTTCTTACACCTAAAGGTGTCAAACCAAACCCAAGAAAAGTGGAAATAATTCAGAAGTTGAAGCTTCCAAACACACAAAAAAGGATAAAATCATTCCTAGGGATGATGGGATTTTACAGGAAATTTATAAAAGATTATGCAAAAATTGCATATCCTATGACAAAATATTTGAAAAAAAATTCAAAAGTAAATTCAAATGATCCCAATTTTATTGCTGCTTTTGAGCAATTAAAAGATATTCTGGTAAATCCACCCATCTTAAGATATCCAAACTTTAATCAAAAATTTAAGCTCATAACTGATGCTAGTAACTTTGCATTGGGTGCTGTTCTAACCCAAGAGGGTCATCCAATATGCTATGCCTCCAGAACACTAAATGTACAAGAAAGAAATTATTCTACAATCGAAAAAGAACTATTAGCCATTGTTTGGAGCACACAATATTTCCGACCATATCTCTACGGAGTAGAGTTTGATCTTAGCACAGATCATCAACCACTCAAGTGGTTACAAGCTAAGAATAACGGTAGAGATATAAACCCTAGACTGCAGCGTTGGCTTGTCATTTTAATGGACTATAAGCTAAAATAGATTATATTAAAGTTAAAGAAAATCACATAGCTGATTTCTTAAGCCGTATCGATGAAACCGAACCTTTAGTGGAAACTATAAACACTGAGGAGAATTTATTACAAGACGAAAACCTAAATGACAATATCCATATTCTCGATACAGTTGTCAATCGCTTCAAATTTCAAATAATAATTACGGAGAAGAAAGATATAGAATCTATAAATGTTTTCGGGAAAACCAGAGTATATATAGACAATGAAGATTTGGGCTCGCAAAATATAGGAGGTAAGCTTGCAGCCTACAATCTAAAAGGCCAAGTCGGTATTTATTCTTTTGTAGATGAAAGCAAATTTTCTGAATATCAAAGTGCTATCAAAGAATATTATCAAAACCGAATAGATGTTAAATTCCACAAATGCACCTATTTTGCCACTGATGTTGAAAATATAGAGGAGTTGAAAAAGCAAATAGCGTTATATCACAAAAAAGAAACAGGTCACTCAGGAATTATTCCAACATATGAAGGAATTAAACACCGAATCTATAACCCAGAACTTAAAACTACAGTTCATAAAGTTATAAATAATTGCGATCACTGCACATCCGCTAAATACGATAGAAATCCTATAAAACCGAATCTTCAGCATACTGAAACCCCATCTATGCCAAATGAAATAATTCATGTTGACACATATGTCAATAGCAAGCAATCTTTTATAATTTTTATAGACAAATTCTCGAAATTCGCAGTACACTTCCACCTTCCAGATAGGAATAACCAAACTATTATTCAGAAAATCAGAATTTTTAGCTATAAAAGGAAACATAAAGAAACTTGTTTTTGATAACGAATTTAATACAGTAAATGTCCGAAGGTTTTTAGAGGAGACAAATATTGAATACCATGCAACTAAACCTAATAGCCATACCGGAAACTCGGACATTGAAAGATTAAATAAAACAATATCAGAGAAAATAAGGGTACTTAATCTTGAGGAAAACTTACCAATAATTATTCAAATGGCGAAATCAATAAAATTCTATAACAATACCTATCATTCAACTATTAAATGCACTCCGTTAGAAGCTGAACAGCAAAAAGTTGATCACAATACAATAAAAAATCGTATCGAATCAAAAAAACGTCAGATATTATGCAAGGAAAATAATAAACGTGACAATTATGTAGAACAAAGACAAGAAGGTTATATAAAAAATTATAGGAGTGTACGACATAAAGAACAACCCAAATTTATTAAAAGAAATTTAGAAAATGTACATCCTACCAACATTAAACGTCCATTGAAATTTGCAGATTGCCATAATAATATTGGTGACACTCATTAATATATATCCCGGCTGCGGAACGCTCCAGGTCAAACCTCTTAATCAGAACCAAGGATTTGCTGTTATAAACGTTAAGTCTGTAGAAATAGTAAATGAGACTGTAACTATATTACACTTGATAGATCCTCAGGAGATATATGCCGTAATAGAAGATATTGAAAGTTACATAAACAACATACAAATTATAAATAAAGGATTAATAGCAAAAGAAATTCAGGTATTGAAAAGTAAATTAAAATCTATAGGACAATTTCGTTTTAAAAGAGGACTTGCCAATGTTGTCGGATCTTGGCAAAAATGGCTCTTTGGTACTATGGACGATGAAGATAGAAACATAATAACTGAACATTTAAATATAGTGACCCAAAATAGTCATAATGCCATAAATGCAATAAACAAACAAATTTTGATAAATGAACATTTCTCAGACAGCATTAAATTATTAAAATCTACAATTTTTAATGACAGAAACAAGACGATTCAAGCTATTAAAGAATTGCAATCACAGAACGAATATATTGCCCAACATTTTCATTTTTCGGACATAATGTTCAAACTAAAATTCATAGAGAACAGAATCAACCAAATACAAGACAACATTGCTTCTGCCAAACATAATATACTTCACCCTAGTATTCTAACATCAGACGAAATCGAAACATTTAACATAGATTTTTACAAATTAAAATTAGTACAACAAGGTGTTATGTATTACAATAATAATATACTGGTATTTGCCATCAAAATACCTACTAACTTTGAAACAACTAATGTAAAATTAATATTACTATACCAAATACAAATTTTTTAGAAATCGAAGAAGAACAACAATACTTTGTAAAAATAAGCAATATAAATTATTTATATAAAGAACATACAACCCTACAAAAATTAATTAAAAGTCCAAATTGTATTTTTCATAATAATTGTAAACTTAAAATTAATAAAGAACAATCAGTAACTTATGTTGATGAAGAAACCATAATAATTAAAAATGCAAAAAACAATTCTTTAATACACAATTGTGATGACAGAAAACTAATAAATGTCAATGGAAACAACTTAATAGAATTTTATAATTGTTCAATAAAAATATTAAATAGTGAATACTCAAACAAGAAAATGTACACCTATGATAAATTTGCATATGATAACGATGAAACATTGTACAATTTCACAAAAAAACATGAAATTAACTTTAATCAACTAAAAATAACCCAAGTAGAAAACATCAAAATGATTGAAGAATTGAAGTCAACCAGAAATATCTCATATGGCATAAATGCAACGTTAATCATAATTATGGTAGTCACATTGACTGTTATATTTATAATTGTAAGGAAAAATAATATACGAATCAAAATTCAAAAAAATATTCAACACAAAGCAGTTGAAGAAATTGCGGAAAGATACGACAATATTTAATTACCTAATTCAGGAGAATTTTTCTACCAGGGATGGAGGAGTTACATACAATCAAGTAGACAAAATATGTGTTTGTACAAACACATACTTTGTTACCTGTCTGTCTGTCACAGCAAACCCAAAGGTTTCGTATTGCCATCAAAACCATGGGAATGCTTTCCAACTCATTATAGATAAGTTTATGCTGAATTGCAGAATAGCTGCAATTCATATTTTGTTAAGGTAGACTAAGAACAAAGAGAATGAAATAAATAAAGAACAGTTTTTAAACTGAATTCAACGTCTTAAGTACGTAATTCGCACGCTGGCGCCAATTGGAAACACCAAGTGCAGCCAGGTCCTCTTGAACTTGGTCCTTCCAACGTAGTGGTGGTCTCCCCCTCCTGCGTCCGCCACCCGGAGCACTTTCATCCATTCGCACAACATGTCCCAGCCAGCGCAGCCGCTGTGTTTTAATGCGCTGAACTATATCAATGTCGGCGTACAGCTCATACAGCTCGTTGTTCCATCTGATTCGATACTCTCCGCAGACGCATACAGGACCATAGATCCTTCGAAGAATTTTTCTCTCGAACGCCCCCAAAGCTCGCTCATCGTTGTTTGTCATCGTCCAGGTTTCGGCACCATAAAGCAGGACGGGAAGGATGAGGGCTTTGTAGAGCGTAATTTTTGTTCGTCGAGAGAGGGCTCTGCTTCTCAATTGCCTACTGAGCCCAAAGTAACACCTGTTGGCAAGAGTGATTCTTCGCTTGAGAGACAAGTAAACATTCAAAATAACAACAACAAACACAAACAGCTGACCGTAGACAAATTAAGACCACCGTTTAATGTTAGGCAGGTAATTATATTTAGTCTGTAATTTACATTTAAGTTGACAGATCAGAAAATTGTGTCAAGATATTTATTGAATTGAAACATTTTTTATATAATTGTCATTAATTGTAGACCCTGAGAACAGAAAACGAAAGCAGTAGGGATTTACAATTTTCAATTGCAAGTTGAAATTATTCTTCAATTGCAAATTAGGCCACTTTTAACCAGAGGTACCCAACTCACAAAATTGCAGCCCTCTTAAAGAAAGCTTACATATTTGCAAGGTTTCGCACTTGTAGCTAAGCTTCAAGCTTGGAAAGCCCTGCGTATTGCTTCGTACGTACACAAGAAAGGTTATTCCTTTTCATTGGTGCTTCAAAATATCAGATGTGAATCTCCTCGCATTAATTCTGAGCAGGCACTTACATACATTTATACATATACATATAGTATAGTATAGTATAGTAACCCTACGTCTCCACGGGCAATTTTTGATGGTATGCCATTGGCAATTTCAAGCAAATTGCCAATGGAGACTCCTAATTGATTCAAGTTGGCAATTTATGTTATGAAATATGTTATGCCATAAATTGCCAACGTGCTGTGTTGCAATCAATTGTCATTTTGCTTGTTTGACAGCCGTTTTTCATTTTCTCGTGATGCTCACAGTGGAAGCATCGTCGGACATTTTCGTTTTACCGCATCTATTAAATTAATAAAAACGCTAAAATTAATGGAGGCTGTGCATTTGCATTCTTTGTAAAAAAGGATTCACCCACAATTTCGATTTTCTTATTTTTTCTCTTCATCGTATAAATAAAAAAAATTTTCAAGCGCGGCACAGCGAACTAGATTGCTTGACGGCATTTTCAAAATGACAATGGCATAACATCGCAATGCCCACCATTAAAATATTGCCAACCATTGCAATCAAATTTGACAGATGTTATGCCATCAAAAATTGCCCGTGGAGACGTAGGGTAAGGTAGGTAGCGACTTGCGAAGGGACCGAAATGCCCAATACACACATTTGTCCACATTACATAATAATTTAATAATTTTAATTTTCAATTCCTGATGTGAAGTGTGGTGCTGCTTTCGCTTTCTGTTCGGCTGATATAATCAATAGACAGATTTTTTGGTAGAATATGAGGAAGAAGCATGTGAAATATAATTTACATATTAAAAATATATAAAAATTCCAAAATTCTATATGTTTATAAATAAATTTTTTTTTTAACAATAAAATAAATTTTTATAAAATTTTCCAAATTTCTGTAAAAGTATGAAAAAATCAAATATTAAGCATTTCAATTCATGATATGTATATACTCGTATGCATATTAATATACCATAAAATAAATCCAACCGAATAAGTGGATGTACGTATGTGATTTATATACATACATATGTGTGTACGTATAAAATTGCGCTTTAATTGCTTTCATATCATATGAAATCAATATAAAGAACAATAAATCAGTGTGCACTAAGAAGGTGGCCGCAAGGCTACAACAACAACAATTTTTGGATTTTGGCTTGTCAGTGGAGTGAAAAAGCTCTCGATTTTGACAACCTGTAATCCAATTTTAGCTTCGAACAGGGAGCACAAATCGGTGTACCCTGGATGTGAATTTGAATTTTGATAGTGAGGAAAATTAGATAAAATTAGATAAATATAAAACAGAGATTTCTGCAAAATTAAATTATGTACAAAAGTGAAAATGTTTAAATTAAGTGGAATTGTAAAAATGTTTAAATGAAAAAATGTTTCATATTGTGTGTGCTAGCGGATCAGTGGAACAAGTGGCCCGACTACTCCCGCTGTACACAATATTGTGTGGGAGGGGTACCAAGTGACAATGGGCGGCCGCCAGCGGCAGTGAATAACAATATGCATGTGCAGTGAATTGTAGAAGATGCTTGGCCAAAGGTAACAAATGGTTGTGCCCTGATAGAGAGTAGTTGCTCTAACTCGGTTAAACACAAAAATGAGAGCTAACCCTGTTGGTGGGAACATAGCATTATTAGTGTACACTGGCACGGTTGGCTGTTACACGAAGATCTGATATATATGTATATGTAAAAAGTGTACATCTCATTAGTTAAAAATGCTTTCATATTTTCCCCGTAGTCCTATCTTTTGTACTTTTTTAAAATGGAGAATTTAGTAAATTGTATTATCCATACTTTATTTTACTGCACTTTCAGTTATTTCTGTCGTCAAAATTTATTAACTTTGTGTTGCGTGAATTCGCAAGCAATCAAAAAGTTAGCAGCATGTATATAGTAGCCTAATATTAATTTGTTTCAGGTAAAATATATTTTAGCATTCTTTACCAAAGTGTTTAAATAATAATCGTGGAATGAATTAATAGTATGTTTTCAATATATCGCACTTGTTCCTCAAAAGCATAACAACTCAAAATTCATGAATTTTCAGTAGATGCCAAAAACTGTTTCCGTTGATTCTAACGATATATTACAGCAAAAAATTATTTCATTGTAAGAAAATACCATTAAAAAAGAATATAACGTTTTGTTTCTTTTTATTGCTTAAGTTTTTTTTTTTTTTATTATATATATATATATTTTATTGAATCTCCTAAAAAATATCTTAGAACTAACTATAAATCTTCATAGTATATTTAACATTTCACTTTTAAATTCATATTAATCATTACCAACCTCCCAGTGCCAGTGCTTTGAGGAGTTATGGTATATGAAAAGAAGTAGCGCCATACTTAAATAATAGCGTAAGGAATAAGCTTAAAATCTAATTTGTTGCTAAGCGCAGCACGTCCATCCTTTTCAGGCGGGTGTGTCCTTGATGCTGTAGTAGGCGCCTCGCTAATGCATTGGGATGCTTGTCTAGCTTTGCTAAGTAAGATTCAGCAAGTCGGGAAACTTCTTTAGTTACATACGGGATATGTAAATCTCTGTGGATGTTAACGTTTTTGATGTACCAAGGAGCATTGGTAATCATTCGAAGAATTTTCGATTGGGCTTTTTGCAGCTTTTCGACATTTGAGGGTGAAGCAGTACCCCAGAGTTGGATACCGTAGGTCCATATGGGCTTGATAATTACTTTATAGAGTAGAACTTTAAAGTCCAGTTTGAGCTTGGACTGCCTGTTCAAAAGCCAGTTTAGCTCAATTATTTTGAGTTTAATCTGAGTTATTTTTGTACTTATATGCTTTGCCCAAGTAAGTCTACGATCTAAATGCATTCCTAGATATTTAGTTTCTGTCGCCTGAGGGATCGGCTTGGTGTTAATTTGCACAGGGGGGCAAGTACTCCTGCATAGAGTGAATGTGACATGAACGCATTTCGTCTCATTGACTTTGATTCTCCAGTGGTCAAGCCATTCCTGAAGCATGTTGACGTGTACTTGGAGAAGTTTTGACGCCTCTTTCGGATTTGTGTGAGTACACAATATGGCTGTGTCATCGGCAAAAGTATAGGTGATAGTCTTGCCGTTTGTTGGCATATCTGCAGTGAACAACGTATAGAGCAGGGGGCCTAATACGCTGCCTTGCGGTACTCCAGCTTGTATAGGGTATTCATCTGAGATGAAGCTCTTTTGTTTCACCACAAAGCGTCTACCTGAGAGATAGCTTTCGAGCAATGTGTAGATGCTAAGACATACATTTCAGTTTGTGCAAGATTCCTTTGTGCCAGACCTTATCAAATGCCTGAGTGATGTCGAGAAAAACTGCGGAACAGTATTGCTTCTTTTCGAACGTTTCTTGTATAGTGTTTACAATGCGATGAACTTGTTCGATAGTACTGTGTTTTTCTCTAAACCCAAACTGGTGGTTTGGTATAACATTAGACTGTTTGACAACGTCTTTAATACGCTTTATTTACAAACTTTCAAAGAGTTTTGAAAAAATTGATAGCAGACTAATTGGTCTGTAGGAAGAGACGCTTGTTGGGTTAAGTGATTTCCAAAAAAAAAAACTACTTTTTGAGTTGTTATTCTTTTTCTGAAATTTTTTTGTTTAACTTGTGGTGTTACTTCGAGAAATTTTCGATCAAAATGGCAACAACACGAATTTAAACACTGAACTGAACTTACCTATATCAACTAAAGAGTAATGACTCAAAATTAAAACACAACTTATGCAAACCGTTGACAGTCGAAAACAACGACAACTCGAAATGTCGCTCTTTGTATGAAAAAACTTTGATCTGTTTTGCTCAAGCACTTGCAAACAACTAAAAATGTCTCCCTTTAATTGAGACTAAAGTAGTTATTCTAAAAACACAAAGAGGGTCATAACGGTTTTTTTCACGGAAGAGAAGACAAATCAAAGGGAGATTTTTACGGTGGGTAGATATGGTCTCTGTGGTTTGGTTTTTTGCAAAAAGTGAAAATTTGAAAATTTTGAGTTGTTACGCTTTTGAGGAACAAGTGCGATATGCAATACCAATAGTAAAAGTACGTTTCTTGTTTAAAGGAAACTTGTACTAAATTGACAGTGACATGAAAAATCGGCTAAGCATTTAGTACGAGACAAACCTAAAGTGTGTTCGCGTCGCATGAACCCGTGCGTTGCGAATTTACTTCAGTTCTGTAATTTGAGGTTTGCGACGCGAACAGGAAAGTGCAGTACCAGTTCATTATAACAAGTTTTGTTTACAATTAATCGCTGTGAAATTTAAGTGAATTCGATAATCATACATTACAATTAATAAAATGAAAGAAAATAATATATAATTTGCTAAATTATTATGTGGTTTTCTCCAAACAGAATAAGAGAAATTACGTCTTTACAATGGAAATGATAATTATTTTAAATTCAGAAAATGCGTATTTAATATATAAATCAATTTATATATGGGAGTAAAATAAATAAACTAAAAATGTTGGTTAATTTTCAAAACAGAACATGAACTGAGCTGTACTAGAAAAATTTCAGTGCAGCCAGTTTATGAACTGAAAGTGAAGTTTCTGCGACGTGAACCAGGAAACCGCAAATGAAGTCGCAACGACCACAGTTCAGTGCAGAAAGTGCAGCCAGTTCATGCGACGCGAACAGACCTCTAATGTTCGTTTGGCATATTTTTGTGTTTGTGTTAAAAGGGAACATGGCATCTCTTTGCATTTTGACAATCAACAATTTTATGAAAATATAGTTCTACCGCATATGAATTTATTCGCTGATTTAGTAGAAAGTTAATTAATATTATTTAAATGGCGCAGTCACACATAAGGTGGATACGTTGCTTTTTATGCCGTCGAAAAAATGTGCAAGGGAAAGGAATTCAAAGCATTGATACAAGTCATTGTCTAGCTTCAAAAAAAGGTATCAAAGAGGTTCTGCAATACCTAGCAAGATGCGCTAACACAGAACTACATATACCACGGGGAGAATGGCTTTGCTGCAGTTGTCACTCTCAGCTATTGGAATATGATACTGCTTTAGTGAAATTGTTACATAAACAAAGAAACCTTTCTCATCTAATAGAGAAAGCGGCAGTGCAAATAGATTCTGACTTTGAACAAGAATGCAATATTCATATGGCTACGCTTAAAGAGTTAAACGATGATAACTTCTTCGACGATCTTCAAATTTCTGAGAGTGAAATTGCTCAAACGATAAACGAGGCAATAGGTAGTAATAAAAAGAAACATAAATCAGCCGTCCAAAATCTTTACCAAATGCCTAAATTTCATAAAACGCAACGTGATTTGGCTAAGTGTTCATTTTGTGCTATCCAATTCAAGAGTAAAGTTCGTCTACAGAAACACATTTCACAAGCTCACAAAAAATTCAGTTGTGAGCAATGCAATTTTAGTCACCGCAACGAAGACTATGTTTTATTGCATATGAACCTGCATGAAGGTCGCAATGAAAATCAATGCCGTTACTGTGAAAAGGAATTCACCACTAAAATTAGCACTATCCGCCACATGGAAGTGCACCTTGACTCGAAGAAATATCAATGCGATAAGTGCGGTCTTTGTTTTTCACAGACAACAATCTTATACAACCACAAGTTACAGCACGAAGCCGAAGAAAAACCACTGCGCTGCGATATATGTAATCAAGTGTTCAAAACAAAACGAACATACCGTCATCATATGATAACCCACCGAGCAGACCGTCCGCGTTATACCTGCGAATTCTGTGGCAAAACTTTTACCGAAAAGTATACTCTCAAAGTGCACAAGCGAACTCACCCCGAATCAGATCCTACTCAAACTATTAATACTCATCAGCAACAGGAGACAACGGCAATTTCAGTAGTATCTTCTTTACCTGCTGCTGCACCAGAGTCCAAGTTCAACTGTAGTTGTATAATTTGTGATCAGTCCTTTACAAACAAAGACTACTTAAACAAGCATATGGAAAAAGAACATGATGTAATATTAAAGTCCCTGACAGTCACAAATTATTCTCAATATGAAGTGGTCACTAATGAGCCAAAAAAGCCTTGCCACATTTGTGGCCATATGATCAGTTCCCAATCAAATTTAGACTCTCACCTTGAAAATGTACATGGTGTCTCCTTCAAATAGAGATTATTATATGTTTAGAAGTAGTTAAGTAGATTAGAAATACATTTAAAGGAGCTTTTTATAAAGTTTATTTAATACAACTTGTAATGCTTGTGTGGAACATCATCAGTATAGACAAACAAAATATATTTAAACATACACATAAATAAATACTTCCAAAAAAAGTTTAAAACTAAGTTTTCGTTCTTCTAGCGTAACGTTTACCCAGTTGAATTCATAATTATAATTAAATCTCATATTTAATTAGTTATGTATATTTTTTAATTCCTCAAGATGAAAGAAACCCGGCTGCACCCAAGGAGGATTTATAAAATTAACTACTTTTTGCTTTTTATACATTGTTCAAGTGAATGATTTGCTGAAGTTGGGGTTGCTTATTTTAAAATAGTTTCTTTCTCACTCTCAATACAATTTTCATCACAGCTCATCTCAAACATTTAAAAAATTATTAACAAAATATATTTTACTACTGACTTTCATATATATAAACAGAATTAACTATCCCAGAAAAAAAACAATTAAAAAAATTACTTATCAGTTCTAATTGGATAAGAGACCTACTTAATGGCTGACTGACTGAAACTGAAGTAGGTGACAAGAGTGTTCAAATCAAAGTCAATAAAGGATATCCTCAGGATGGGGCATTATCACTCATTTTGTGAAGCGCATTATTCGATGATCTTTGGTACATTTGATAAATCTAGGCATTTCATGTCAAGGCTATTTGGACCATATTGTGATGATAACTAGAGGAAAATCTCAATCCACTCTTTTTGATATCATCCAAGTTAGAGGTGAGCGATCCGGCAATATTTCAGTAATACCATTACTAGTGAAGGCTATTTTCCAATCACCGTGATTTCAATTGCAATTCTGGTAATTAGCTGCTTAATCCTTATCGATCTCTTGGCCCTCGAACGAAAACACCTACGAGAAGCCAAGATGGGTAAGAATACCAGAGGAACCGTGCAGCATATAAAACAACAAACCGTGCACCATTGGCAGGAACGATGGGCCGCCGAGAGTCGCGGAAGATGGACAGCGAGACTCATACCCGACATAGCGAGCTGGATAGGAGGAACAGCCGGAACCGTCAACTTCTACCTCACGCAGTTACTGTCTGGTCACGGATACTTCTGCAAGTATCTACACCGAATGGGAAAAATTGGAGGGCCTGAGTGCATATACGGCGACAGCAATGTGGATGATGCAGAGCACACCTTTTTCAAATGCACAAGGTGGCAAACAGAGCGCACCACGCTTGAAATGGAAATCGGGGAAACCTTAGCCACCGAGAACATTGTGGAGGTTATGCTAAGCAGCAAAGAAAACTGGGACCACGTAGATAAATATGTGGAAAATGTGCTCCGGCGGAAAAAGCGGGACCTGGACGCAGGAAAAATGTTGAGAGTCCAATAGGGACGAAGTGAGAATCTCCACCTTGAAGGAAGTATAAAAAGGGTTCCAGGGTGGGGAGATGTTCTCAGCGAGGGAGGGGGATGTTTTAGTGGGTGCAATTCTCACATACCAAATCTGTGACGACAGTTTTGATGATGCGGCAGGCATTTTTACCCTCTCAACCAAAAAAAAAAAAAAAAAAAAATCACCGTGATTTTAAAGTGACTGCGATTGCTGTATCTATTGTGTCCATACGTATATGTATATATATCAGTCTCCGACTAACACTTGTTGAGATAAGTTCGCTTTAACTAGGCTTAAACTACCTTTTTCGCACTATCGTGCTATCTCGTTCGATGTGCATAGATCTTTAAAGTTAATCAGTAAATAGATAATCTTTATTTCCGAGCTGCGTGACGGCGGTCGGTTATTTACTGCAACTAAGACCCTATTTCAATTGTGTCCTATAATATACAAACTCCATGAGCATTTAAACAATTTGCGCCCTGCCTGAACAACATACCTTTTTTTATTCCTAATTTATTTACAATCTGTTTTTCCAACAATAAGTAAAATTATTTGTGGAATTTGGTTATACTATATATTCTGGCCACTGCCAGAGCAAATATTATTTAATCAAGAAAATGTATTATTTATACCTAAATACATATTAATATACATGAAAAACAAAACATCAAAAGACAATGTTAAAACCTATGTGGAAGTTCGGTGCGTGCTTTCGCTTTAGTCTTCTTTGTGGGCAATTTTCCATTCCCGATAGTTGTCGCATATGAGCATTTGCATGGGTGTTTAGACGCTCCGTGTATTTTTTGCTACATTTTTTTATGGTTTCCTCCACCGTGTCAATGTTCAAGTCATTGTCAATGTCTTCATTCGTCACGTACCAGTCAGCCTTCGTTATTGCACGGAGAATTTTTGATTGTGCTCTTTGAATCAGTTGTATGTTGGTTTTGCTCGCAATCCCCCAGATTTCTATCCCGTATTTCTATATTGGTATGATTATTGTCTTGTATATTTTTTGCTTATTATGTAGTGATAATTTGGAACTTCTTTCGAGTAGCCAACTTAATTGTCTGAATTTGTTTCTTATTTCGTATTGTTTACTTTTTATTTGTTGTCTCCAAGTAAGTTTCCGTCGATTATTATTCCAAGGTATTTTGCGCTGGGTTGAATTTTATTTCGTCTTTAATTGCAATTAAACAACAATTGTTAGCGGATGTTTCTCGGAATTCCTCTTAGTAAATACAACTTGCACAGATTTCTCTTTGCTTATATATCTATCTATACTCCATTTTTTGAACTAGAGGACTCTATTTTTGATAATTCTTTGCAGCGTATCTGTCGCTGGTGGTTTGAGTACAGTATCATCCGCAAATGTTGTTATCATGTTTCCTGGTGTTGTGGGGGTTGGAATGTCAGCAGTATATATTAAATATAGAAGTGGTCCTAGTACACTACCTTGGGGCACTCCCGCTGTCATTTCTAATATATCTGAGCATTCATCGTCGTATTTTATGTAAAATTGTCTGTTGCTTATAAAGCTTTTAAATAAGTAATAATAGTTTAAAAGTAGTGCACTATTTATTTTATTTAAAAGTCCTTTGTGCCAAACTCTATCAAACATTTTAGCAATGTCCAAAAATACCGCCACGCAATACTTTTTGAATCCATGTCGTCCAAAATTTTATCTACAACTCTTTGGACTTGTTGCGCGGTTGAATGATTCCTTCTAAATCCGAACTGGTGGCTTGGAATGACTTTTTGTTGTGTCAAGATAGGTTCAATTCTATGACCATGTTCACATTAGCCTCAAAGAGTCGACTCATTTTGACAAGAGTCCGCACTCTCGTGCTCATACTAAAATGCCATAGATTACCAATAGATACGCAGCTTGCCGAATCCAACAACAAAATCAATGCAAAATGGATTTGCAATAGTGTGCGAGAATCTCATTTTTCACCGAGGTCTGTTAGCACAAGTGGCCTCGGTGAAAAAACTACTTATACACCATTTTTACTCCTATTACAAAAGAGTGTTACCGAAGTACATAATTTTGTAGTAGGTTTGAAATTCATATTACTATCAATATACTGAAATATTAATGAAAAAATATAACATTAAATGAACTCAGTACTACAATCCAGCTTATTATTTGTCTTTTCTAATCAATTAAAACTATTTTATGGTTGCGAAAGAACTTCCATGTATAGAAAAAAAAATTTTAAGAACCTTTTTTGTTATTGTTAAATTATAATTGTGTTGAAGTTGTTCGTTTATATTGCGAAATATAAAATAAATGTTGCAGTTACACTTTTATACATAATTTAAATTAATTGTAAGAGAAGGATATGTGATTTTATCTCAAACTTTTGACTTTACGTAGCTAAAATGCGCCTTGAGGCAGATAAAATTTTAAATTTTATTATTGTTTTTTTACTACCTCAGACAATAAATAGGAAGTGTTAAGGACGAGTGATAAAGAAACATGTTTTAAAATAAAAAAAATTTGTCTCACAGTCACGACCTCATGCGAAATGCTTCTTTTGTAAATCTTTTTCTCTTTGAGTCGAAGGCCTTAGTTGCTAGTCTTCTTTTAGCTTCATCTCTTGCAATATTATCTGAATCACTTTTGAATTCTCGTAAATATAAATAACAGACCACACTATTTCACTAATAATTTTCATTTTAGTTATATTTTATTTAATTCGAAATATAAATACGCTAATAAAGTTTATTTAAGAAATAAATTTTATTTATTGCACACAAGTTCATAGTTATAAAAATTATTTCATCCATTTTCTTTCTGTGAATTTTCCAACGCTGAATAATTGTAAGTATTCACCACTAACATTGATTGGTTATAAATTGCCGAATTTTAAAAACCAAACGGGAATTTCCATATAAGCTGCCAAAGCCAAGATACACCAAGAGGGTAATAGCATTAATATGGATTTAACTAAAAATTTGGCAATAATGGCAAAACCCAAGGTTGAATAAAAGAGCTACATTATTTTTTCCTTAAAATGGAAACTTTTTTACCTTCTTAGTGTTTCCTGGTCAAGTTCTATCTTAATGGTACTTGCAACGAAGTGTTTTATTCTTAAGCGTTCAGAGTAGAAACATTTACAAGCCTTCACATTACTTCGGATTTTACATCGATTTAAATGAACACTTAATAATAATAATATTTTTTATAGCAATAACTCTACACATCCAAACTATACCAGTACATAAGACACACGCATCCGCTGCACTGCGACACTATGACACTTGGCATGTCATTGGTGAATCAGTTTGTTTTGTATTTTGAGTGGAATTTGAGTTAGTCTTAAGCGAAAGGGATTAGACATAAACAAATTAGAATAATCGAGAATTGTTATCGAATTTGTAACTCAAACAAATTATATAAAAACCCTGCTCGGGAATTAAACAAATCAGTTTCCAGTTGGCAATTCAAACCAACTGCATTTTTCTTGCAATCAGCCTTTCTTCGCCTTTCTCTGGCTCACAGTTAGTTATTGCTCAACGTCTTGCCATTGAACGCTCTAACATATATATATTGTGGTATTTGCCATATATATATATGTATAAATTCTCGCACACACTATACGCGCATTACAAAGGTAACTGCGAGCAGATAGTGGATTTTTCAGAAGACCCCTCCATATCTTCTTACTGGCAAAAACGTGATCCCAATATACCGTTAGCTTTATTTATTAGGATTAGAATTTATTTCACAACATATGTAAGTATAACATACCCTACAAAATAATATGTATCTAACCGCTTTCAAATTCAAAGCACTTTTTAATTGTTACGCCACGAAACTCTAAATTCTACTCCCATGTTTAGCGTCAGCTGTAGCAAATTTTATTTTCTCACCATAGCATGGCCGCTATACATTGTGTTGTTATTGTTTCACACGGATAGGGAAAAAAATGGATATATTTCAACAGCTGATGAGGAAGAAGAAGAGTTGCGTATCTATTTTAATCTATGAAAATGCTGTCTGAACACCGCGGCGTCATTTTGACGTTTCCAAGTTGTCAGAATATTTTTCTTTTCCTTTTAGCAACATAAATCTATTGTGAAAGAAAATTAATAATTCATTTAAAAATGAGTGATAGTGAGGAAGAAAGGATGTGTATTTTAATGCTATTAAATAATGCTAACATTGCTGCTTTGAAGCTATTAAGAGATAGGGAAACTTCCAAAAAAAAAGCGCCTGTGGGTGAAAGATTGGAAGCTGGGAAGGGCACGTAAAGGTAAATTTTACCTTCTTCATCAGGAGCTAAGGTTAGAGGATGCCCAATCGTACAGACAATATTTGCGAATGAACAAGGAATGTTTTACGGAGCTGCTCATACACTTCTTCTATGCATGCTCCACTTTTTTTTTATTTGAAAATAGTATTTTCTTTCCCGTACATGTATTGGTTTCTTATAGTTTTAATTTTAGTTTTCACTTCGTATGCAGTTACTTCGGGTCTGAGTAGCCTCAACTTCGAAGTAACGCTCTCCAAAACCTTCAATTTTTTTATACGGTCTTTGTATTCTTCGGACTTCGTATTGTAGAGCCATGGATTTTGCTCATAAAACGATATGAGCTCCATTGTTTGTGTCCTGTTCCAATTCATTATTTAAAAATTAATTTTATTATTCCGCGTTGATACAAAACTACACCAGCAAATGTGAAATCAATAAATTTCACATCGGCAAATGTCAAATCTGCAAACGTCAAATCAGCAAATGTCAAAATGAGTCCAGAAATTTTTAACAAAATCTCGCCTCACGTAACTTTTCTTTTCCCCGCTTCCCTCTTTGCCCGTAGACGTCAAAATAAGTCGACTCTTTGAGGCTAATGTGAACATGGTCTATCACACAGTATTTTCTCAAATACCTTTGAATGAATTGACAAGAGGCTAATGGGTCGATAAGAGCTGGTTCTTGTTGCGTCTTTGTTTGGTTTCGGGATTGCTATTATTTGAGCAATCTTCCACAAGACTGCAAAATGTTTTAATCTAAATATAGCATTAAATATATTTCCAATATTATATATATAATTATTATATAATCTTCTTTTAATATTTTCCCGTTGATTAGGTCATATCCAGGTGTCTTTTTGTTTTTCACTTTCGAGATTTGTGTTTTAATTTCAGCTATTGTCATGTATGTTTTGTTATAGCCGACATTGTGTAGGTTGTTAAATTGGATATTTTGAGTGTCCAGTTGTTATTGAAAATGTTTGCGAAGTGTTTTGAGTCGCTTTCTGAATATCGTTTTTGCCCAGATATACTGTTTATTTTTTTAGTAGGGAATAATTTGTAGCGGCCGTTGTCCCTAAATTGTTTAGATAATTTTGTAGTTTGCAATCCTCATATTGTTTTATCGTTGCCTTCAGTTCTTTTGCCACTTTATTGAATCTAGCTTTGTCTTCAGGGTGTCTAATAATTTGCCATTTTTTCCTGAGTCTTATTTTTGTCCTATTTTATGCTTAATATGAGCTGGGACAGTAGTAGTTTGTGATGGGTTGAATTGGTGTTGACTGAATTGCTGCTTTGACGATGTTGTCATTTAAGTATGCTATTGCTGTGTCAATTTCTTTATTTGATTTTAATGAAATATTTGTGGTCATGTTATTTTTCTATCAATTGGCGAAATTTGTTCCAGTCTGTTTTGTAATTATATACGCCTCCAGATATTTTTGTTTCCGGCTTGCTTTGAAGGGTCAATAGGTTTGGTGAATGGTCTGATGACAAATCTAAACATGTTTTTATTCCTAAGTGTTCGTGCAATATGTTTTTTTGTAAAGAAGTTCATTAAGTCAGGTAATTTTTTGATGTCTGCTGGCCAGTAAGTTGGCTCACCCGTACTAATAAAGCGACTATTATTTTCTTTTATGGCGACTAGTAGTTGGCGGCCTTTCGCGTGTGTCAGTCTAGAGCCCATGTGGAGTTTTGTGCATTATAGTCTCGTACAGATATGTAACAGCTTCCTAATGATTTGAAATAGTCCATGTATTGAGCCTTTGTGTTATCATGTTTGGGTGGAGAGTACACAGCTGACATGGTAATTGGTCCTCTCAAGTCACTTATCTCTATAGAGGTTGCTTGAATGTGATGTATTTTATATTCTTTTAGTTCTAGATATTTAAAGGATTTCCTTATGATAATTGCTGTTCCCCCGTGTGCTCGATTGTCAGGGTGATTTGTATAATAAATATTATAGTTCGGTATGTTATTATAGATTTTGTAAGTAGCATGCGTTTCAGATACTAACATAATGTCAATTGAAAGGTCGCATATGAAAGTTTTAAGTTCTAGTAAGTGGCGCGATAGTGCATTGACGTTCCAAATAGCAAAAGTTATTTTACTTCTGGAAACCATTTACTTTCGATACGAGCAGTGTCCCAATGTTCATCATACTTGTCAGTAAAAGTGCTTCGGGTAACACTTGTTGCGAGCAGACCGGCTATTAACTCTTTTTTCCGCTTTGTGTAAATTCCCTCTAAGTTTTTGCTTCTACTACAACGCAGTTCTCTTACTACCTACGTGGTGGGAAGTTTTTCTTATTTAATAAAAAAATTGTTATAAGTGAACAAAAAAACAAGTGATACAGCAACGATATGGCCGCCTAACTTAGGGGACAACCGCTATGCCATACTCGGCGAAAGCCCCCCAAAAGAAAGCAAAAAAATAACTTATAACAATTTTACGAACTTTCCTTCACTCTCCGCAGTAAAGAAAGAAAATCCTACATATGTATATAGTGTTGTCTTCCATTCAGGAGAACAGACCCCAATCACACTATTCATGTTTTGCTGTCCAAAAAACATTACTTTTAATCAGCAAAGACATCATAAAAGTTACTGAACTTCGCGATGGTAATCTTTTACTCTTCGTTAAAGACACCCTCACCAAAGAAAACTTCCTGGCAGCAAGAGAACTCCATGGGATCTGTACCATTCGGGTCAAGTACCATGAAAACTTGACCTGCACCAAAAGGTACGGTGTACGCCCCATACCTTCACCACATAGCTGAGGGCGAAATCATCAAAGAAATGTCTGCACAGGGAGTAATTTCAGCATAAAAGTTTAACAAAACCATTGAAAATAGAACTTTACCCAGTGGCATGATCTTGCTCATGTTTGACCTATATGATATCCCTTCTCTTGGCGTACAGTAAACGTTAGAGAATACATTCCCAATCCCAAGGAATTGTCAATTGCTGCGACACACCGCTAAATACTGCAAAAAATTTCCAGCTTGCGTTAATTGCAATCTTTTCCCATCACCCGATTGCATGCACTCATAATCTTAAACTTGTTTGCCCTTCGGCAATCGTCTCTTTCTAATTTCGAAAAAAACAACAAAAGTTATTAATTTATAATAAACATATAAAAAGAAACTAAACATTCTACATATATAAACATATAAAAAGATAAATGCATCAATTGTTCAAACCAATTCTCTCACTTTCCCCTTTTATGTTTAAATTGCTACAATGAAAAATCAAAGGATACCTCAACAATTACCATGAGCTCAAAATTATTATCAAAGAACGCCTCCCAAGCCTTATCTCACTGCAGGAAACATACTTGCCTTTTAACCTCTCCCCAAATATACCAAATCAATATTCAGGAAACTTGCTAAACTTACCCCACAACAAGAATAGCTTATTAAAAAATCTATTCCACATAAGTAGATAACACTTCAATCTAGTGTAGCTACAATCCCTCTAGAAATAGATTTGGGATTTTGGTTTACCATAATATATATGTACATTCCACCACAAGTCTTTACTTCCCAGGATATCAATAATATTTTAAACCAATTCAAACCCCAATTATTATCGAAGGGGATTTCAATGCTTGGAGTCCACTATGGGTTCCTCTTCTTGTAATCATAGAGGGAAAATTCTGGAAGACATTGCATTATCTAATAATCTCATGGTTTTAAGTGATGGTTTATCCTCCCATTTTTCCACACACATAGATTTGTGCTCCAGTCCATATACTCGTATATATATATATATATATATATATATATATATATATATATATATATATATATATATATATATATATATATATATATATATCTGATCGTGCTATACATAACACGATGAGAGTAATTCCTAAACTCTCTGCTGCAACAACAAAATCCTTTGTCAAAAACACCATACATTATAAACGTAACTTCAGTCGTGAATCTACTGTGGTGTACCACACTAGCGTACACTGACGACAAATGTATCGAAAATATGTATCAAAATGATATAAAAGGGCCGTCCGCCGAATAAAGATCAGATTGAATCTGAACGTTTAAATTAGCATAACTGCTTTAAACTTCATTTCTTTCTTCGTGCCCTCAATTAGGCTTAACTTTGAGATCAGCACAAACAATAGCTTGAACAACGACAAACTCTGCCGGTCATAAGCTTTGCTACAGGGCTTCGCTAGGATATTTTCTCCTTACAGAAATATACCACATGGTGATCCTGTGTACTGAAGCATACTACATACAAATCCAGTATCATATTGCTTGACGATACTGCTGCCATAACATTATCCTTTTATTACATGGAAATCCTGCCAGGCTCTCATTAATGTATTACATGGCGATCTTACCAGCATAACGCGATACGCCACAAGACGCCCCATTACAATATAACATTATCTTTTAATACATGGTGATCCTGTCCGACCCTGCACGTGAATCCAACACCACTTGAATTTATTACATGACGACCCTGTCAGGCACTCATTAATTTTAATACACTACCATTATTAGCATCAATTATGCCAGCAGATGGGTTTATCAGCATCCCCATTACTACAACTTCCCAATAAATCTCCTCCGTGGCACCTCATGCGGAACTCATTTCTTCTAAGCATTGATAAATGCGACAAACATTCCACAACACATACCCTATACCAAAAACTCTTCCTAGAGAATTACGAAGAGCTAGAGATTTATCTTCACAGATGGATCAAAATAGGAACACAGCACACACCCACACACACAATAACAACGACAACACCATCGCAGCTGCACAGCTTGAGCACTTCTGCTCCGTTTTTACAGCTGAAGCTACCGCGAATTTGAAGGCTGTAGAATTTGCATTATCCACAAAAGGCAAATTCGTGATTTGCACAGACAGCTAGTCAGCTATTTCCGCGCTCCAGAAAGAATCCAACAAAAGTCTCCTGATAACACTTATTCGCGAAATATTGATCCAACACAGTGACAAAATTAAAATAATGTGGACACCTAGTCACGTGGGAATACGTGGGAATACGTGCGAATAAGCTAGCTGACAACAGAGCTAAGCTAACAGCCAACGAACCACTTCACACATCTTCTTTCCTAGAAAAGAGTGATATACATAAACTAATAAATAAACACCTGTCTCATAGGAAAAATTCGGACTGGATTTATATTATACACCGAGCTTTATGAACGCCACAAGAATGAAACCTGCATCGAGCTCCTGTATATAGTTAAAATGTTTGTACGGCTTCGGCTTGGTCACTGCAACTTGACCCACCAAAACCCATTATCGATGTGTCACACCCTGTATCATGTCCATACTCAAGATGAATTTACTTCAAAAAAAATTGTTCTTGCAGCCACCATGTAAGTAAATTCACCATGTCCATGCAGCAACTCTCCGACACTGACCGTAGATCACATCCTCAATGACTACGTTCATTTTAACCACATCCGATCTAAAATATTCCCAAACTTAACCCCTTCAAATTCATTAAAATTCATGCACTTCGATATTATATGTAAATTCTACAATTTTTGGCATCAAACAAATATTTTAAGCAGTATAAGCGAGCTAAAGGCCCTGGCAGCTAGTGTATTATTTTATTTTACATTACAAACCTTGTAATGTAAAATAATAAGGAAGTTATTATTTTTCAAGTAATAATAATAATAATAATAATAATAATAAAATTTGCCAGTTACTTGGCCCCACAACGTAACGATGCAACAAAAATCCAACTTGTACAAACTACAATCTTCCTCCACATTCCTCTTCAGAATGCTCTAGAACTCAATGTGCAAACTGTTTAGAAGAACACCCAGGTTCATCCAACAAGTGTAAAAAATGTTTACAGCAAAATTCAAAAACAGAAGAAATGCACATTCCGCGAGGCCAGACAAATGCATAAGAATCAGTCTATCAGCCTCTCTTCTCTCCCTTCATTCTCCAGCGTAGCCTCTGAGGTTATAACAGTAACCCGAACAAATGAAAACACACCAAAACCTAGCAATAATATTGCATATCATAGTAAAAACATATAACCGATTTCAAGCCATCCATCCAACAACGAAATAAACACACCATTTTACAGAGACAATTAGTTTAATCAAGTGTCTACAATCGAAACACCAGAAGAATCAGAACTGCAAACACAAAAACAAATACAGTACTCTCAAACAAAAGAAAAACCAACTGTACATTGGATAATAAAACAGTTAATTTTTCTCTGTCAACCTCTCATATTGTAGGCGATCCGAGCATAGAGTTTCGGAAATTTAAACACCTACAATCACCCGCAAATGAAATCCAAAGAAATGCGCGGTGGTTGCTAAAGATTATTGGTTTATTTTCTATAATATAAAAATTTATATACATACATATATGTACATATACTCGTATATACAAAAGTACAAATTCAGTTTCTTACTTCCTTTGCACCCTCAGGTGACTTGCTCGAATTAATAAATTTCAAGCTTGCAAGTATACTGAAAACGGGTTTCACTTAACTTGGCGCCAAATTGTATGTCCCAAGGGTCAAGGTACAAATTCAATTTACAGCAATGTTAAAGCGAAACAAATTATGTTCTACATTTTACCATACTGAACGAATGCATTAAACATCGTTCACAATAATATTCTTAGAATTATTATTTATTGATTACCAACACATATAATTAAAGAACTTCAAGACAATTTACAGAACAATTAACAAAACATACATTGATAGCTCCCACTGATATTATAATCAGTGATGAAGAAGTGGACAGCGATGTTTAAGATTTATCTTTCTTGGCCTCCCTCGCTCCCGCCGTTTCTCTTGGTCAGCGCAAAACTGGTCTCTCGCTTGGTTTTGTGCGTGGCGTTCGGACGGTGCTGGCGGTTTATTTTGGATCTGTGACCCTAGAACAGTCACTGTCGATAAAATACTCACCTTTTACCCCTTTTTATTGTAAATTGAATTCATTATTGCAATGGGAATTCTTATTAAAGAACATAATCCCAGTCTATCTCTTTACAGAAAACACACTTAAAATCAAACGCCTCTCTTATTGTGTCAAACAATTATACAAGCTATTTCTTAAACTTACCACAAATCACATCAAATAAGCAAGGCATTGCAGTTCTAATTTAAAAAAAAACATTAGACAAAGGTTTATACCCTGACAACCAACCAATAGCCAATATTTTTATTGAAATTATCCTAGGTTTCAAATTTGCTTTTATTAATATGTATATTATCTCATCAAACATGTTCTGTCAAAGAAATCATACAAATTTTGAACAAATTTACTACTCCACTCATTGTTCAAGGTGACTTTAACGCCTGGAGCACCCTTTGGGTTTCTAAAAATTCTAACCAAAGAGGTAGAATCATCGAAGACATAATTATATCCAGGATTTGACTACCTTGAATGTCGGACTCCCAACTCATTTTTCGACTCATCAAACATTTACCCATATGGATTTAATTGTTTGCTCATAATTTTTAGCTCCGAAATCATCCAACGAAACTTTCAGACACCTTCACAGCAATGAACACTTCCATATTAAAACAAATATAGTACCATAATTTATAACGGATAAAGAAAATTGGTGTAAATACAGTAATTTTTTAAAAAATGAATCTTTCGAAACTCCACAATCCAATAACATAAACAATGAAAAAACCACAATCCATAAATTAATTCGGACAGCAGCCCTTCACAGTATGCCACAAACCAGCAGACGTACACTAAAAAGATATGTGTTATGGTGGTGCGCAGACCTTTCCCGATACAGAAATATTAAGCAAAAAGCTTGGGAAGATTACAATAAGTACCGAGACTTAAACTTTACATGTAAAACAAAGTGGCAAAAAGTCTCTGTTCCCTCTGCTGCCAGTAATTTTTAACCAATTTAGTCGGTTTTTTTTTAAATGTAGATAATAACGATGCGAAGATAATAGGCAAAATGTAAAAAAACATTAAAAAACATTTGAAAAAAAAGCGAAACAGAAATAGCGATCACGCTTTTGTATGAGCAAGAGAGAATGTATGAATCTGAGAACACAGAGAAATGTAAAAAACATTGAAAAACATTAAAAAAAGCGAAAGAGAAATTAAATAAAATTACGTTCACGGTTATATATGAGCAAGAGAGAATGTATGAATCTGATAACACAGAGAAGCGACATTTAAGCGTCAAATTTTCAAACGCTTCAAAAAAATGCTTTGTTTGTCATTAGTTGGCAATCTGTATAGGTTTGTTTATCATTGGTTTTGAAGACAATCAGCCACACTACTACAGTTTTGCGCATATGTAGGTGTGCGTAAAACGAGAGGTGTTTCTCTGTATTCTCTGGTACGTAAGCACATATAATCATAACAATCATATATCAAATGTCAAAGACTTTTTACCAGTATGTTTTGGACATGTATGCGAAAATCGAGACTGAACGTTTGAATTACATTAGGTTCCATCAGAAAAGGCTACGCGCTGAAGAGTACATACGTGATGCTTTTAAAAATGATGGCAATCAGCGTGTAAATCCAATTGACATTGGCCAATTGACGATATTGCCATCTTCCTACACTGGTAGCACGCGTCATATGCATGAGTATGCACAGGATGCGATGACATATGTTCGTTCTTATGGTCGACCCCCGACCTGTTTATCACTTTTATCTGTAAACCACAATGGAGTGAGCTTCGAGAATATTTATTGCCAGGGCAATCGCCAACAGATCGTCAGGAAATCACGGTACGTGTGTTTAAACAAAAGTTGAAATCATAGTCAAACACAAAGCGAAGTGCAATGCTGGATATATTGTGTCGAATCGCAAAAAGAGGACTCCCTCACACCGACATATTGATATGGTTGGTTGACAAAATAAGACCGGATCAAATTGATTACATCATATCTGCGGCAATTTCAGATGAAACTACAGATCGAGAATTATTTGAAGTGATCAGAAAGAACATGATCCATGGTCCGTGAGCTCACCATGCATGATTGATGGTAAATGTTTGAAACGTTATCCCAGAGCATTGATTTCAGACACAGTTACAGGCAATACCCGTTATATTGTCGCCAGTCGACAGAGGATAACGGAAAATCAACAACTATCAAAATGAGAGATCAGTACATTGATGTTGATAATCGTTGGATCGTGCGTCCAATTGAAAATGATCAATACGTATATTTTACCGCTGAAAATGCATAGCAAAGAGCAGCGACACCACCATCCACAACATTAACCAAACTTTTTAAATTGTGTGCATCAGATACATTCGCCAGCATGTTATACTCAGACGTACTGCAATATTTTACTTTGGATAAATCGAAAAATGTGTTTCACAGGCGTAAGCAAGGAAAAACAATCCATATCTACCCAAATGTGTTCTCGACAGATGCTTTGGGACTTATTTACACAGTTCACCCCAACAATGCTGTGTTTTTTTTTAATCTTTTATTGTTGGTTAACGTTCGTGGTCCAACATCATTTCAAAGCCTTAAAACGTGTCATCGATTGCGAGGCGTGTCATCGAGTGTCATCGATTGCTTTTACTGGAAGATGACGCACACTGGGAGGCTACCCTTGTCGATGCTGCAGTTTTACTCCTCATAAAATAAGAATACTATTTGCAATAATTGTATCATCATTTTTCCCATCAACTCCTCTTGGACTATAGAGAAATTATCAAGATATCAAAACGGAAGTTATTTTGAACAGACTTCGCCGTAGTACGTCAAATCCACTCTTGCTGTACACACCGGAATTGCATAATGAACATGATTAAAGACATTTACTTAACAATTGGAAACAAAGCATTGGCACAACTTGGCATAGTGTCACCAAATCGCTCAATGCATGATCTGTTTAACCGAGATTTGCAGCGTTAACGAGATTACGATTGCAACGCATTGGATGCATTTACTCAAAAAATAATCCAACATTGAACAATGATCAAAAGCATGCATACGATATGATTATGCATGTTGTTAATGATAAAAGTGGTGGAATGAAATTTTTGGACGCGCCTGGAGGAACTGGTAAAACATTCTTGATAGCACTGGCATTGGCTTCTTCTGGGGTTGCTGCTACTTTATTGGATGGCGGTCGTACAGCACACTCTGCACTTAAGCTGCCCTTGAATATGCAGGCAAATGACAATCCTACATGTAACATAACTAAAATATCCGGAATGGCAAAACCTTGCAACAATGTGCGATAATCGTTTGGGATGAATGTGCAATGGCTAACTAAAAATCATTAGAAGCATTGGATAGAACAATGAAAGATCTACGAGGAAATCAAGATTTGTTTGGCGGTGCTTTGATATTGTTACCTGGAGACAAACATTACTAGTCATTCCTCAATCTACTGTTGCCGATAAAATAAATGCATGCTTGAAATCTTCAATTCGGTGGAAAAATGTAAGAATACTCACACTAAAAACAAGCGTGTTACGTCAACTTCTAATTCTAAAACCGAAGTTAACAAACTCCCAATAAATTGGACGAGGTAATTGACCGAGTTAAAGTTGACTCATTAGTTAATGTGGAACGATCTGCACCTATGTGACTCAATTACAAAACCAACAAAATGCTTTTCTTAATGTGAATGAATCGAATGAACTGCAATAAGTCATTGCACTAATAAAAAGCATCAAATATCAATTAAAGTCAAATGTAGCTCGATTGCGTTTTCTTTTTATATTATTTCTATTATCCATTCTTTCTTTAAGATAATTTGCAATAGCTGTAAGACAGTCAGTCTTAAGACAGATCCCAAATAAAGATCGAAATTTAAATTTTAGTGTTTTCTTTTTTGGTTGGTTTAAAATTAATTTTTTTATTTTAACTCGCTCGAAAACCCATAATTGACGCAGCCTATACATATATCCTGTGCAAAGTGCTAAAGTTATGAATAACTTAGTTTCAAGTGCAGTGATTGTGTGAATGATCTTAAGATAAGTTCATAAAGAACCAACTCATCCATCCTGAAGGATATAAATATTTAATGAAAACAGACTAATTGTTAGTGTCGTTAATGATTTAATAGATTTAATAGAATCTTTTAAACACATAAAAATCAGCAAAAACATTACAATTCAAAAAAGCAATAAAATGAATCCTAACTGCAGCAGCGCTACAATTGCTATAGATGCAAACTTTTCTCTACCAGCAACGGAGCTCATAAAAGAGGCTTCTAGAATTAAGGAGTTCACCGGATAAAAATAATACGATCTAGCATCCTTTATAAGGGAGGTCGATATGATACTGCGTTTAAGTGAGTACAACATTCCACTTCAAAAATTCACCTTCCAAAGACGTGTCCTGGACAAAATCCAAGGACCACTTTTGCAGGTGGTAAGAACACTAGGAACAAGTCCATCGTGGGACAATATTAAAAAGGAACTCCAAGAATTTCGGCATAAAGGATTTATATTACTCACTACATCATAAAGCATTCATAGTCAGAAATTATAATAATGACGTGAATATTTTAACTATCTTAAGAATATTATAGATACATTAAATATGAAATTTGAGTTCGATAACGACAAACCGCAAGAATTTTCTCCTGTTTCTAATGAAAGAGTAGATCCTAACCTAGCAAGTGTAGTCTATAGTAGAAATATTAAAATATTCAGAGAGACATACTATACTCTGGAGGAGAAATGTTTACTTAGAAAATTTTATAAAACAAAAAGAAAAAATTTGATCGAAATTTTAACGTCAGTAATCATAGTAATTTTATCAAATATGAAGAACAAACACCTACACCCCAGGGTAATGAACAGCAGCAAAGAATGAACACACAGTCATAGGACTATAGATAGAAACAAATCAGGACAATATAGACCAGCTTTTTATAGTAACCAATCAGGCCAAATTAAAGAAAACTTTTACGAACAGAGAAGGGGATCAGAACGTTCAAGGCGTACGAATTCCTTCAGCCAAAGACAAAACTCAAACTCAAAACTCAAATGAACCAGAGCCTATGGAAGTAGATCACATACAAGTGATAAACACAGAGGCCGACGTTCACAGCGACTCTGAAGGAAATTTCCAATTGTAGGCCCAGAAAAGAATTTTCCGATAGTCGAGCTAACTATCGATAATGAAAATATCAAATGTCTAATGATATACAACATCTCTTTTAAATACAAAAATGTTGTTGAAATACAGAAGAACAGACCTTACTAACCATATCTTCTTTGACACCTTAAGCGGTGGAAACAAAATAGATCAGGAAATAATAACCAAACTACCTACAGAATTTAATTTGCAGGAAAATAACAAATTTTAGAAATAAAGCTTTTGATGGTCTTATCGGACAAAATATATTAAGACCGATGGGTCCAATTATAAACTTAACAGAAGAATATTTAGAAGAGCACAATATTAGGACTAAGTTCGTGAACAATTACCCTTTCACATATGATGGAATTCAATGCTTGGGAGAAAGTGATATAAACCAAGGCTGTCTCGAAAAACTCTTGACACCAGATATGAATGATGAAGAAAAAATAAATTAAAGGAAATAATTTCAGGAAATTCAGACCTATTCTAAAGGGTTTTCCAACAAGAGGTGCTATTTTGAATCATCCGGTATTTCGGTAGCTGTCACTTTTGAAGCTTTTATTCTTTGACATTTGACAAGTAGAAACTACGCCATTACTAAAAATGGAACGATACACGCTTCAACAACGCATTGAAATTATTAAAATTCACTACAAAAATGGTGAAAATCTTGCAGTCACAGTTCGCAAAACTAAAGCATTTTTGGGTCGTCGTGAAGCACCTTGTCGGACCGCAATACAGAAATTGGTGGAAAAATTGGAGCTGTTGGGACAAGTTAGTGATGTGAAGAATAAAACCCGTGCACGTCGCTCAAGAACAACTGAGCTGGCTGTTGTAGCCCAAAGTGTTGAAGAAAACCCAGGTTTGTCCCTTCCTCGTCGTTCTGTGGAATTGGGCATTCTACAAACGTCATTACACCGTATTTTACATAAAGACTTGGGTCTTAAGGCTTTTTTTTGTTTTTTTTTTTTAAACTCCAGTTTTATTTGCATTCTGCCCCTTGGGGCAATAATCAAATAAAATAACAATATTAAACAACTACATAAATCAATACACAAAGTAATTTTTTAAGATAGTTATTTAAATCAACATGAGGAAGAGGAGCCAGTGCTAATCTCCCATAAGATTAGTTCAGAACTATTGCGTTAGAAAAAATCATTATTATAAATTTAGTGGTGTTGCTCGCTTCAGTCGCCGTGTTGTGCCTGTCCTCTCCAGAAGATTTGAAGCTAGTATGTTAGGATGCTTACTTAGTCGTTCCAGGTGTATCTTGCTATTTCCTCATCGACAGTAGGGATGTTTAGGTCGTGACGTATTATATCATTCCTGACGAACCATTGAATCTCTCAATGATTTTTATATTATTTTTTGCCGCTGAACACCATAGCTGTATACGATATGTCCATATGGGTTTTAGAATTGTGTTATAAACGAGCAGTTTATTGTCAAGCGATAACTGGGATTTATATCCCAAGAGCCAATATAAGGAAGTAAGCTTTATTCCAAGTTGTTTTTTCTTCGTAAGATTATGCTTGTGCCATGTCAGACGTCGATCAAAATGTAGCCCTAAATATTTAACGTCTTCGGATTGGGGCAGTCTTCTGTTTTAAGCTAAAAGTTATTTGCACAGACTTAGTTGCATTCACCTTAATCCTCCATTTAGCCAGATTTGGAGCTTATTCAAGCTTTCTTGGAGATAATTTGCAGCGATTATGTTGTTGCTGCTCGTAGCCATTATGACTGTATAATCCGCGTAGGTTACGATTTTTGTATTCTCCGTTAGTGGAAGGTCAGCCGTGTAGATAGTGTAGAGCACAGGACCTAGAACACTGCCTTGTGGTACACCCGCCTTTATAGAGAACAGTTCAGTGACTTCTTCATTGTTCTTTATTCTGAAATGCCGCTCTTCCAGATATGATCTTAAGATATCATAAAATGTCTGAGGTAGTAACTTTTTCAGTTTAAATAGAAAGCCAGGGTGCCATACTTTATCGAACGCCTGTGTTATATATAGGAAAGCAGTTGTACAATAACGGTTTTCCTCAAAGGCGTTTCTTATTATGCTATACACTCGGTGCACTTGTTCTGTTGTGGCATGGTGTTCCCTAAATCCAAATTGATTATTGGGTATTATCTCCTTTTTGAGCAGAATTGGTTTAAGTTTGTTTAACAGGAGCTTTTCAAATATTTTGGAAACAATTGGCAAAAGGCTAATTGGTCTATAAGAAGAGACTTCCTCCAAGGGCTTTCCGGGTTTTGGGATGACAATAATTTCGGCCACTTTCCATTGACGCGGAAAATATCCACATCTAATTATTGCATTGAAGAGATAGGTAAGGTATTTTATTCCTTTATTTGGTAGTTCCTTTAATATTTTACCTGTTATCAAGTCGTAGCCCAGTGCCTTTTTCACATTCAGTGTTTTGTGCACAGCGTTATGTATTTCCTTTTTTGTAAAGGGCGTGATAGGTAACTCTAATTGTCCTGGACTATTGAGAAAATTAAATACCTCGTCTTCCTCTTGCTGTGAAGTTGGTGGAAACGGCTTAAAGACCCCAGTAAGGTGTTTGGCGAATGTAATTGCTTTCTCCTTATCAGTTTTTGTCCAGGAGCCATTTGAGCTTTTGATAGGAGGAGCACGGGTGGTGGGTTGCTTCAGCTTTTTTGTCGCCTTCCAAAGTGAGTAATCTGTGGTCTCTTTTGCTGACAAAGTGGATAAGTAGTGCTGTATTTCTTCATTTTGCTTCTGCGCCAAGTACCGCTTAAGGTTTTTTGTAGCTCTATTAAAATTATTTTTGTCTTTCGGTTGCCTGATACTTTGCCACGCCCTTCTTAGTTTGCGTTTTGTATCAACCATCTCCCTAATAACGGGATGGGAAGGATGCTTGTTCAGTTGATTTTTAGTCTTCGGAGTAGAGTTCCATGCAGCGTATTGGACAGTTTTGTTAAAATTTTCAACGGCAAACTCAGTATCCTCAGCACACTTCAGACAAATATTGAGGCACAGAATGTCACCTACAATTTCCTTGAAATGCAACCAGTTTGTTTGTTTCGTATGTAGTGTAAGTGGTTTTATTGTGCATTCTACCTTCGAGTTCAGTGTTGCAATAATAGGAGAGTGGTCTGATGACAGATCCAGCGACGGGGATATCTCAACACAGCTTCTGAGAACACCTTTCATCATGCAGAAGTCAATGACATCTGGAATTTTGTTTCCATCAGATGGCCAGTATGTGGGTTGACCTGTTGATACGTGTGTAAGATTGTGGTCTTGCATTGTTTTTAGTAGCTCTCTTCCTTTCGGATTGATTGTCCGAGAACCCCAAAATTAGTGTTTAGCGTTGTAATCACCACCAGCCAAAAATCGCACACCAAGTGTTTGGAAAAAATGGTAATATTGCTCTTTTTTAATGGAATACCTCAGAGGGCAATACACTGATGTTATGGTTAGCGGTCCATATTGGTCCTGTATTGTTATGCTTGTTGCTTGAATGTGAGATTTTTCATAATTGTCTTGTACTGTGTGTTTTTTTAAGGCTTATAAAGTTCAGTTAACACAAGAACTCAAGCCGGCCGATCATCAACAACGTCGTGTCTTTGCTAATTGGGTCCTTGAAAAGCATGAAAATGATCCGGAATTCCATCGAAAAATCATCTTGACTGATGAGGCTCATTTCCACCTCGGTGGCTATGTCAACAAGCAAAATTGTCGCATCTGGGGCTCGGAAAACCCAAGAGTTATTGTTGAGAAGCCTCTCCATCCTTTCCGTGTGACTGTTTGGTGCGGTTTATGGTCCGACGGGGTCATTGGACCTTACTTTTTCGAAAATGAGGTTGGATCAACAGTTACGGTGAATGGATTGCGCTATCGAGAGATGATTAATGATTTTTTATGGTCGGAGTTGGATGGTATTGATCTGGACAACGTTTACTTTCAACAACACGGCGCTACGTGCCACACAAGCCACGAAACCATTGCTCTTTTACGGGAAAAGTTTCCGGACCGTGTTAACTCTCGAAGAGGTGATCACAATTGGCCACAGAGATCTTGTGATTTAACACCTTGCGACTCTTCCTTTGGGGCCACGTAAAAGATAAGATCTACGCCAATAGCCCAGCGTCGATTCAAGACCTCAAAGATAGAATTCGTGAGGCTATCGAGGACATAGGGCAGCCACTTTGCGATTTGGTTATGGAAAATTTCATGAAAAGGATATGGTCCTGTAAGAGTGGTCGTGGTGGCCATTTGGCTGATGTTGTTTTTCATTATTAACGGCATACCTTTCTCTTTATTAAGAAATAAACATCCGATCATTTATCTCAAAAAAGGCATTTTTCTTTGAATACCAAAATAACACCTCTTATTGGAGAACCCTTTATAAGGAAGGGGATAATTTAACCCATATTCATGAGGTACAGCACGAAATTATAACCACTATAAAACACCTAATCCATTCAAAAAGATATTCACAAGTCCATGAAGATGAGATACGAAAGCAAATAGATGAAATGCTCGCCCAAGGCATAATAATAGAGAGCAATTCTCCTTACAATTTCCCTCTGTGGATAGTGCATAAAAAAGCAGACAATTCAGGGAAAAAGAAGTGGCGTATAGTCACTGATTATCGCAAACTGAATGAAGTTACGGTCAATGACAAATTCCCAACCCCTAATATTTTAATGAAACAATTTTAGAAAAATTGGGAAAGTCCAATATTTCACGACTTTGGACCTTGCTAAAGGGTTCCACCAAGTCTTAATTAAAGAAGAGGACAGAAAGAAAACTGCCTTTTCAGCCCCACTAGGACACTACGAATATGTAAGAATTCCGTTCGGATTAAAAAATGCCCCGGCAACGTTTCAAAGACTAATAAACTCAGTGCTCCTGGAATAAAAAAATAAAATAGCGTCATTTATGATGATATACTCATTTTCAGTACCTCCATTGAAGAACATAGAGAAAAAAAAATTCGCAAAATTAAGGGAACAGAATCTAAAAACTCAAATCGATAAATGCAAATTTTATGCGAAGTCTACAGAATACCTAGGACACATCCTTACAAAGGATAGCATCAAACCAAATATGAATAAAATTACAAACATACAAAAATTTAAATTACCAGAAACAGCCAAACAGATTAAATCCTTTCTGGGTATGATGGCTCCTATTGAAAATTTATTAAAGATTACGCCAAAATTGCCCAAGGAATGACCAAATATTTAAAAATGAATTCCATAATAAATAAAAAAGACTCTCAATATATATATATGCCTTTGAAAAATTAAAACAGCTCCTTAAATATCCCGACTTTACAAAGAAATTTAAAATTGCCACAGACGCTAGCGATTATGCTATAGGTTCAGTACGAATGCAGGACGATCAGCCCATAAGTTATGCCAGCAGAACTTTAAACAATCATGAGAGAAAATATTCAACAACCGAGAAGGAGTCACTTGCCATAGCATGGTCTGTAAGTTACTTTCGACCTTATATTTATGGAAGACCATTTGATCTATTGACTGATCACCAACCCTTAAAGTGGCTCCAAATAAAACATTCAGGTACGGATATAAATCCCCGCCTTCAACGATGGCTCTTAAAACTTGGAGAATACAACATAAGTATTAATTACATTAAAGAAGAATAATGTAGCGGATTTTCTTAGCCGACTCAACACCGACGCTGGCGAAATTAATACTCTGGAGGAAGGTGTTCAAATGGATGATAATATAAGTACCTGTATCACAATACATTCTCAAGTAGAAGAACAGAATGAACATTTTCTCATACTTGATACTGTAGTTAATAGATTTAGTAACCAGACTAACTGACCAAAAAGTAAAAAAATCGAAGGAAAACGGAAAATTTATATAAATTCCGATGATATAGAAACAAATTTCATGACTGATTTTTTTCGTAGATGTCTTAAACAAGGTAAAACAGGAATTCATTCTTCATTGACTGAGCATCAGTTCAACATAGTTCAACAGAAATTAACTTTTTGGTACGACACTAAGATTCTGTAAATGTGCTTTACATGCAAAAGATATGAAATCCGAAGAAGAAACATTTAGGCAAATAGAGAAATTCCATAAAAACGAGACAGGACATGTTGATATAAATGAAAATTACGAGAGCTTGAAAAAACTGATTTACTTTAAAAATCTAAAACTTCTCATCCAAAAATTTATCAACAATTGTGATATTTGCGATCAACAATTGTGATAAATACGATAGAAACCCAATAAAACCAAAATTCAATTTAACTGAAATTCCTTCATATATTAATTAAAATAGTTCATGCAGATACAAACACTAATCCAAAACGTCATTTTTTAACTTTCATCGATAAATTCTCTAAGCACGCCGTCACCATTCCAAGATAGAAATAGCATAACAACTTAGATTATATTTTACTATCAGAAATAAACCAAAGATACTAATTCTGGACATTGAATTTAATAACATTAACGTAAAAGATTTTTGAAGACAGGAAAACATAGAAGTACATTTCACCAAGCCGAATAGTCACACAGGAAACTCCGATATAGAGAGATTCCATAACTCAATTGGTGCAAAAATTAGAATACTTGTAGCAGAAAAATCACAACTATCTATTGAAGAAAAAATATTGAAGAGATAAATAAATTAAATGAAAACAGAGAACTATATCAAGAAAATCATGAGGAAGGTTTTGTTAAAGATTACAAAGCTTTAAGGCATAAAAACGAGCCTAAATTCAATAAATTACAATTACATAATATACACCCCATAAATATAAAACGGACAAAAAAAATACTCAGGCACTCGGCAATATTGAACATACAACAAATGGTGAAAAACGACGAATACGCAGAAATTAGACTCGAAGACATACAAATAGTAAAAGAATATGATATCATCTTACATATCATTAAACGCCCAGGTATAACGAATATCATTAATACCCTAGAAGATCTCATTAAAGACGTAAGATTATCTGAAAATAAAGCAATACTTACTCACGAACCAAATACATTAAAAACAAAACTATATACTATTATGCACCATAGACACAAACTCATAAACAAATAAATATATTAGGAACACACGTTCGTCTAAAAATTTAGAAATATCGTCAAAGACAGGTATATCCTCACAGAAGGCACCAATGTTGCGACGCCTGGCAAAGATTATTCACACGAGACGTCAGAATTCAGATAAATCAGCACGCAGCCGCAGGAAAAGCATGTCCTGCGGTAACTGAGGACTCAAAAGATTGCTGTAATTTAATTTTAATTATTATAACTAAGTATTTAAGCTTCAAAACAAACTTCAAGTCAAAAATATATGAAAACCGTGTGTGTTAATGAATAAGAAATATATCATAAAAATAATATAAAAGCGGTAGAAAACAAGAAAAGGTAAAAGCCAACTGTAAAAATTTAGAGAGTAATACATAAAAAAAGTAATGTGAACACTTAAAAAAAAAGAGAAAAAGATTTGGCTTGCTGTCTCACGAAACTTTCAGTCGTTGCTCCAACATTTCTCTCCGGCAATGATATTCTATTGAAATTCATTATGTCCACTGCTAAACGTAGCTGTTGAGCTAGCTTTCATTTTCTTCTGTGAAAAGTCCACATTTGACGAAGTCCTTGTGAAGCAAGCTGTAACGAAGCAAAAATGCAATTTGATACTAAAGGGATTGATTGTTTTCATTGTGAAAATTGTCCAGTAAAGGCAATGGACGCAGTTTTGCTACATGTCTTTTGATCAGCCTTTCTGAGGCTTCAGTGTGACGACGGGAACTATGTTATCTATGCCTGCATGGGTCTCAACGATTCTTCGTAGCGCCCAGCGATTGCATGGTATCCTTTCGTCCTTAATAAGCACAATATCCTTGATTTGGAGATTTACCCTTGATTGCAACCATTTTGGACGTCTTTGCAATCAGGATAGGTATTCGGTGCTCCAAAGACGCCAGAATTGTGGAACGAGAAATTCGCATTTTTTCCAACGATTGATAGCAATTTCTGTTGCAGGTGGTGCTAGCAATGAATCACCAATGAGAACCAATAAGTCACCTGTATCATTGGATAGGAGGCACAAAGGTCTGGAATTAAGGCAAGATTCGATTTGAGCTAAAGTTGTAGAGAGCTTTTCAAATGTCAACACTTGCTCACTTATCGTTCGCTTCAAATGATTTCATGCTTTACCCCGGCTTCCCACAATCCACCGAAATGCGGTGCGGAAGGAGGGATGAAATGCCATTGGATTTGATGCTCGCTGAAAAACGGTATGATGGTATTTTCAATGTAGGTTTGATACGATGTTTGATTCTCTCGGAGCTTAAGATTTGCACCAATAAAATTAGTACCGCGATCGGTGAAAATGTCACGACATAAGCCTCTTCGACCAATAAATCGCTTTAACGCACCGATTAAGGCGTTTGAAGCTAAATCTCCCACTGGTTCGAGATGCACCGCTTTGGATACTAAGCAGATGAAAAGAGTGCTATATTGCCCTTTACTTAAGTACGACCTCGACCCTTTGATGGTAAAATGTTGATTAGGCCAGCATAGTCTACACTGACCGCAGAAAAGGCTCTGGCAGGGCGAACGTGTGCTGCTGGTAAATTTCCCATTATTTGTTCATATAATTTAGGCTTCATTTTATAACAAGTTATGCAGCGATGAATGGCTAACCGTACTGCGTTTCATTCATTGATTACCCAGAACCGCTTTCTTATATGGTTAAGAGTGTTTGCTGTGCCGCCGTATAGTGTAGTAAGATGGCTATAATTGATTATTAAAGTTGTAAATGGATGTTTCATCGGCAAAATGAAAGGATATTTTTCGTCTGTTAAAAGCAGAACATCACGTTGCCGTCCTCCTAGCCGCAATAGTTGATTGGTATTATCAAGAAATGGACTTTATGAGGTTAGTGAACTTTTCTCCGTCAAATTGCGATTTGATGATAATGCTTAATAATCAGAAGAAAAAGCATTGCATTGAACAATGTAAACGATGCTGAGCAGGCTAATATTTAGCTCATCAGTGAACAAAGTCTTACAACGTCGCTGACCGCTTCGATGGCGGCAGTTAAAGGCAAACCGGTAGCAGTAAGCGATGACTCGTATAAGGCGTGTGTATGATGAAAATCTGTTACTGGTAGTTCCAAGATGCTGTCGTTCGACGTTGACAAAATAAGCCTTTACGGTTGTAACTTCTGTTTCTTTTAAAGGTAACAATAAGGTTAAATCAACTGGAGTCTGTGGCCAATCTTTATCGTTATTTTGAATACATTTCGGGCCACTACACCAAAGATTATGCATGATAAGCTTCCCTGGACTGAGACCACGACTAGAGCAATCTGTTGAATAGTCCCCTGATCTAACATGCCGCTACTTGATCGGCTTCGGATGTATCTAAAATTTTACTTATTCTATTTGCCACGAAGATTTTCCAAAAAGTTTGATTGCTAATACCGCCGCACTTAACTCTGCTCATGGAATTGTTAGCTAGCTCTAGATTGGTGATACCTGCATTTAGCCATAAGTAGGCTTGTTTGATAAAAAACCGTGTGTATCCTTTCATCGAAGATATGCTGTAACTGAATAGGGATGCATTGAAGCATCACAAAAGATGTGAAGCCTTCTTGTCGTGCTTTCATCACATGTTTGCAGCCAGCGAGGTATTCGTATCTTTGAAATAACTGGCAGATCATTGATGAACTGATTCCATGATGATTGAATTGATTTTGGCACACATTCATCCCAGTCAAGATTGAGACACCACAATTGTTGCATAATTAATTTGGCTCTGACAATGACTGGATTCAACCATCATAATGTGTCAAACAATCGAGCTATTGTTGATAGAATCATACGCTTGGTTGTCTCACGAGTTGAAAGTTTGATATTCAAGCTGAAGGTGAATCAGTTGAAGGTCATCAGTTTCAGGATTCCAATAAATACCTAAAGTCGTTAAATTTTCATTTAGGTTGAGTTGAAGAAAACTCTTCACTTCTCGATATTCTTCAGGAATGTTTCGCAAAATTTCAAAGCGGTTACTGGACCATTTTCGCAATATAAATGTTCCTCTTTCCAACATGGCAATAACTTGCTCTTGTCGATCAATAATTTATTTAATAGTGTATCCTGATAAAATGTCGTCGAGGTACATTTGATGCTTTACGATATTGACAGCTTGCGGATAATTTGCAGCCTCGTCATCAGCCAGTTTATGGATAGTACGGATGATAGTGAAGGGTCTGAGCAGGTACCAAACATAAATGTAGAACAAAAGTACTCCTTAATCTCGTCGGTAGGCTCATCCATCATAAAATTCGCTGGTATTAGGCATCCTCTTCCGTTACGTCGATACAACAGTACATAATTTCTTCGTTTGCCATAAAAGCATACTTAACAAAACGCCAATTGGTAAGGACGGCTGCCAGATCATTTTAAAGAGCAGGTCCAGTAGCCAAGATATCTTTCAAAGATTTACCGTTGCGTGTTTTTGCCGATGCATCGAAAACTATGCGAACCTTGGTAGTCGACCAGAACTCCTTGATTACCGGATGATGTGGCAGATCACAGCAAGTTGAATGCGTTGTATCATCACTAGATACGTAATGATATTTCTCTGGAGTATTTAATGGTTTCATCTGACCTAATAGTAGATACTCTTCGATAATTGCTTGATATGTTTTCTTCATAAGCATACTAGCATATGTTTTACTAAAGCTTAGCCATAAAATGCCTGCAAACCTAATTCCCTTTAAGTCTTGGGCACATCTGAATGCATTGGAGCTCGCCGATCCAAAATACTATGAACCGCATCCAATCGATCTTTTATTCGGCAGTGATGTCTATGACGATATCATCCACAATGACCATCGCCAAGCAAATAACGGAGAACCAATAGCCCAAAAAACTAGCTTTAGGTACATCTTACCTGGGAAAGTATGCAATCTATCAACGCAAACGTAACCAGTATTATCTCTATACTCATTTATCGAAATTGACAGTTTGCTTCCGAAATTTTGGGAAATCGAAGAATTCGCTGACGAGCGAATTTCAACTACCGAAGACCACTTTTATAAGCAAATTGGATAGTGGAAAGTATCTCGTACGTTTACTTTTTTATCTGACTTTGAACCATCAAACGTCATCGGCACGTCGCGGGAAATGGCTTTAAACCATTTTCTGATTCTTGAACAACGATTGAACAGAATCCATCTAACATTCGTATCATAACGAGACCCGGCAGTCAGAGTTATAGAGGAAAGACATTCAGCAACTTTAGTTTTAGCTAACCCATTGATGTTTATCGCTAACCTTTGGCGAGGCAAACGTAGCAGTTGTGCAGTGCACTCTGTTACAAAGGATACTTGTGAACCTTGATCTAATGACGCGCAAAAATGCATACTTTGGCCATAAAATGTGTCGGCTGTGATCACGGCTATCGGCAATAAAACGTGATAATTAACAGTGGTTGAAGCATGTTCCAGCTGAGGTAGATCAATGCTTAAATGCAAAGATGTCTTAGAAGCACCCTTAGCTTCCGACACAGCATCCGATATTACACTTGTGGTAGGCCGTGCACTACTATCAGAATGAACGATTGCTGCATTGCTAGTGACATATCTCATTCGTAGTCGTTTTAATATCTTATCGTCTAATAATTAAATTATGATATTAAGCTGGAAAAATACATTTTATTATTAATAATCTAATATTTATAAATAATAAAAAATAGTAATAAAAAAAGTTTAAGTATAGTATTTATAGTTACAATTTAAAAATAATAACATTTTTACATTTTCATCCCCTAAAGTTTAGGGCCTAAACGATTGCGCCGCTCGCTTAATATCTGTCCAGCATGCGAAAAAAGGCGTTCGAATGGTACGGAAGATGCCAATATGCAAAGATTTTCTTGCGCTACTATCGAAAAATTTGGATACTTTGTTTTATAACATATATAATTATAATATATAAAAAGGATCGGAATTTCGAGGAATTACGTCATCTTCCACATATCTATCAACTCCTCTATTATATATGCGCAAATGTTAAAATATAAAGCGATACGTATAAATTGTCACTCTCTCCAGCAATGGGATAATTTAACAGCAATAACTACAAACATAAATTTACTTAACTAACATGATAAAAACAGTGATTGCTATATTCGTTCGTTACCAAAGTAGTGAAATCACCATTCGCTGTTATTTCACGCTTTTATTAAAAGTAGCGATTTTCAATCACTGTGAAAAAAGAGCGGACTGTTAAAAATTACTCTTTTGATTTATTTGACGCTTTTATTAAAAGTAGCGATTTTCAATCACTGTGGATTACAGCTGTCTGTTAAAAATCGCTTTTTTCGCTGTTACTTTGCATATTTGATAACAGTTTGGTTGACTGCTTACATACATATCTATATGCATGAACGCAATGGAAACAGCGATCGCAGTCACGGTGATTGAAAAATAGTAATCACTGGTAACGGCGATACTCAAAAATCACTGGATCGCTCATCACTAATGAGCACACACTTCTCGCCGTTGTGAGTTTTGTGCAGTTTTGGGTTTATTTACCATCGCCGTGATATCCAAACCCGCGCCGTTGCCGTCTTCTGTGAAACGAGGGTTAATGCACTGTTGGAGGAATGTAAAAAACCATGGAATTACATAAAATTGTTTGTCTCTTCTAATTTTATATCCATCTGATAGCCAATGTGTAACAGGCATTCGAAATATTGCATAAAGGCAAGAAACGTTGATAGGCCAAAGATATAGTTTTCCTTTTTTTCTATATTTTCCTATTTTTAGCTGAAATCGGGCTTTAATCCTATGTCATGCTTTCCAACGTTGTTCAACATTTTTTAAATAAATTTTTTCAATATCTAGTAGTATTTCGTAGATTTATATTTTCATTATTGATGACGAATGACTTAAGTACTTCGCTGAACTCACTTCGCTTCAAGTCTTCTATTTTCAGCCGTACATTATAGAGATCCAATTGAGTAATTCCTTATAATAAAACATATACATTTTAACGAAAAAAATTTGCATTTTAATTATCATCTCAATAAAAATTAATCGATAATTTTCCATGTCGAAATTGTCAAAAAAACAAATTACTTCTTTTATAAAAAAGATACTAGAAAACACAATTAAAGGTGCAGTTTGCTACAGAAACAGAATCAATAAACCAATTTGTAATAGATTAGCTACAGAATCTAACGACAGAAAATGAGCGTTTGGCAACAGAACAGAAACAACTTATTGTGAATTGTTTCTGTACCAGAAATCTTTAGAAATATTAAATATTGTGGGAATAATAGCATAAATGATTCTAATGATTTAAAATTTCAAGCTTGTATTAATTATGATTTAAAAATAATGTATTTTAACAATTAGCAAATTTTGGCGTAGAATACGTCTTACCTTACGGTATAGGGAGTCATGTCAGATTGTTATTGTTGTAATCTTTATTTCATTGATTATGAGGAAACGGCGAGATAACTTTTTTTAAAAATTTTTTTGTAGGTAAATGATGATATTATCTTTCGTTTGATATACATTTCATATTGGTTGATATCTTCCTAATATTTAAATTTCTCAAATGAAAATTGTTTCAACACATACACACAAACATATGTGTGGTGTTTGGTTGAGTGTTTGAGTTTGTAGCGTGAACACAAACTATATGTAATATACTTATGTATATTATTATATGTAATATACTTATGTATATTATCAAAAGTAACTATCAAATAAATAAATTAATTTGCTTATATTATTTATCATTTATTGTTATATATGTTTTCTGTCTTATCGGATGGCGTATTCTACGTTAAACTTAATGGCCGTGTCTCTGACACAGCCTGCAGGGACAGTCTGTGTCAGAGACACACTTCTATTTGAATGTTGGATATTAATAAAAATTTGATTGAAAATGTTATTCCTATTTTATTGGGTTTTTTAATGATTAAATTAAAAGGTAGCCAGGTATTTTTTCCATCTGCTGTTTCCAAAGCATAATAAAACGCTGCATACAATTCCTCTTCAATATACACCTCCAATTCTTTTTCTATGACCGCGGTGTGATTTATTTAGAATTTCAATAAATATGACAAAATTGTCTTATCCTCCGCACTATAAATGGAATCAAGTTTCCATAATAATAATCTGTGCCTGCTTCCGTTTTATGTGGCTGCACGAGCAACGCAAACAGAAACAGGACTTACTTCAGAAATACAAATTTTCTCTTACCGCTTCTGCTTTATGTCATTTAGCACCCTAAGAAAAGCTGCTATAGAAGCGCAAACACGTGGCGCGTTTTAACGATACCAAGCAAGGTTCCCACATTGTACATCAAATTCCGGATTTTAGTTGCCTTGTAACTGAACACATTTGTTTAATTATTACAATTTTAAGATTTATTTAATTAATTATTACAATTTCAAGATTTATAATTACCAACTAGCATTTGAGGCCTTTGGCTGTCTTAAATATAAAGGTAGTTAGATGTTAAACATTTGGCTAATAAACATACAAATTTGTTTATATTGTGTATGTAGTGTTACTTATATAAGGAGTAGATTTATTGGGCGGATATTAACTGCGTATCTTAGGCTTTCTATTTCAGGACAATTGTAAACGAGGTGTTATATAGATGTTGGCCGTGTGTGTTGACCAATTTGTGGTGGCTCACGGGTCTGAAGCGTATGTAGGCTGTTGTTTTTCTCATACTTATAGTGATTCAAATTGGAATTGATGGCGTTGTAGTGATATCATATTTTCTGCAAAAAAGGCACAAAAAAATCGAATTTGATTTCTAAAATTGTAGTAGCCCGTCCTGTGCACCCAATTTATCAGTACATTATCGATAGTTGGAAGTTGTATTTCACGAAAAACTGGACCAATGTTTTGCTTGACTACCTGAATCGTTTCTGAATTGTCGGTATAACTTCGATCATTAAAGTTGCTCCACAAAAAATCGCAGCTACCCGCAATTTATCGGTTGTTACATGGCTTGTGTGGCACGTAGCTCCATCTAGCTCATCCAATTATTCTATTTCTGACTAAAAAGAAATATGTATGTTATCATGCAACTGTAGCCGCTCTGCTACCGAACAAATGACTCAACTCAACAATAACCGCTTAGTCGAGATAAGAAAGATATGAGTTATAAATTGCAGCGCGCATTTGTTTGAAACTGCGTATGTGAGTCTAATCCATATGCTTATACGTGCATTTTTCCAAAGCTATTAACAACGAGTACAGAAGTCTGAAGTCGGGTTAGACCGACTTCGAAATAGCCTTTACCTTTCCTTGTGCGTGCGAGTTCATTAATGGGGATGTTTTCTTCATAAATCAACATTAGGAGCACATCCACGGTAATTTTCGGTGGGGTACCTTGAATTGATTATTTCGACCCCATTTCTTGTGTATGGCTGTGTAGGGTCCATATACGTACTAATATAAAATTTAGTCCAAAAATATTGTATAGGTTGTAAGTTATAATAATATATCAATAGTGGGCGTTGCTGTAAAAATAACACGCCCATTTTTGTGTGGTGTTTAATGTTAGTACCCGCAACCAGAGTATGTATGTGTTCTCTGCCAGCAACCTCTCTGTGAAATTTCGTTGATGTATCTTTAATAGGCACCTAGTTATGATTTTTTTAAAATTGTGAGCGTGGCAGCTGTAATAGCCTGCCCATATTTGGAATGCATGATAGTATAGACCCAATGTATACATCTCCCAATTTGTATTCATATATCATCACTAGAAGCATAGATAGGGTAATTGCTTTTAGTTGGATGACCCCAAAGTTTATTATATGGGAGGGAGGCGTATCCTTTATCTGATAGACCCCAACATTCCTGTGAAATTTCGTTGATAGATCTTTAATAGGAATCTAGTAATGATTTTTGGCAATTGTGGACGGGGCAGTTGTATTATAATATCCATATTCTGCAAAAACACTATTAAGGACCCCATGTATATTTCTGCCAATTTTTATTCCGCTGGCATCAATACGAGCATAGGTAGGCTAATTTTAATTTTAGATCTGAAACTTACTTATATGAAGAGTGGGCGTGTCTTTTCCCTGATCAACCCCATTTTTTTGAAGTAGTTTTATAATACCCACATGTTAGGTAGGTAGGTAGGTAAGGCGGCCACCCGAAAAGGGCGCACTTAGGCCAACATTGACCCTTTGTGAAACCGCATGGGCCAACAGGACCCGCCCCTTTCAAAGGTCCAGCCATTCGGAGCTTTTAATGAAGCATTTGATGGAGCTAATCTTTTTTTTGAGACATCTCCCAAGGAGTCCAAAAAGTAGTCGCCTAGAAAAGTGCGCCTCCTTCTGGACAGAGCTGGACACGTGCACTACAGGTGAACAGTGGACTCTTCCTCCTCCTCATCCATGCAACTCCTGCAGAAGTCGTTAGAGGCGATCCCCAGCCTACACCCGTGTGTGCCTAGAGTCCAGTGTCCCGTTAGGACGCTAATCACGGGACCTATGCTTTGTCTATTTAGAGCCAGTAGGTCCTTAGAGCGCTTGACATTTATCTCTGGCCAGGTTTGTCTAGCTATTCTACATCCTGAAAGTTCAGACCAGCGCCTGCCCGCTGTTCCTGAGGATATTGTGTTTACTAGCAGTTTACATGTGGCAATAGGAATACCGAATTGCGACCTATCTAGTTCAATCGGTATGGTAGTACCCTCACGGGCCAGTTCATCCGCCTTGCAGTTCCCTGGAATATCTCTGTGACCGGGAACCCAGCAGAGATGCAGACGGGTCTGCTTAGCTATCTCGTCTAAAGATTTGCGGCAGCTCTTGACGGCTTTTGAGGTGATAATAACCGAATCCAGGGAGCGCAAAGCAGCTTGGCTGTCGGACAGAATGCAAATATCAAGTCCAGATATCTTCTTCTTCCTTAGCCAAGACAGTGCTGTCTCTATAGCCGCGACCTCTGCCTGAAAAACACTGCAGTGGTCGGGCATCCTAAAGGACATGTTAATGTCCAAATCTTCTGAGAATACACCACCTCCCACCCTACTCTGTAGTTTGGATCCATCTGTGTAGATGTGAACCCCTTCTACATGAGGGGGGATGACATCCTTCCATTCGTCCCTGGAGGGAATGGAGATCTTGCACATATCATTGAAGGCGTACATTGGTGTGATGTAGTCGAAAGAGTCAGGAATACCCTCAAAATGTCTTAAAATGGACGCATGACCTACATTCCTGGCACCCCATTGATGCGTGGCTTTTAGCCTGATAGCTGAGTTTGCAGCCTTTTTTTCGCCAAAAAGCCAAAAGGCAACAGATTGAGCATAATGTCCAATGCTGCCGCCGGAGTCGTTCTAATGGCACTACTTATGAATACCTCTGCCGTTATTTGTACCTTTGTTATCAGCCTATTGTATGTGGACTTACTTAGGGCTGTCTACCAAGCAAGCACCCCATAGAAAATGACTGGTCGTACCACAGCTGTATATATCCAATAGGCTACCTTAGGCTGTAACCCCCATTTTTTGCCTATAGCTCTTTTGCAAGAGGACAGAGCTTCCTAATGCGCTCGCGTATATTAGCCTTCCAGTTCAGCTTCCTATCTAGGATCACGCCCAGATATTTAGCCTCCTCGACAAGGTCAATATCTACACCCATTAGTTTTGGAGCAATAACTTCCTAGCAATTTTATACTTCCTAGTGAAGAGTACCAGCTTAGTCTTGGTCGGATTAACCCCCAACCCACAGTCAGTAGTCCATTTAGAGAGAATGTCCAGCATGTTTTGCATCAAGTCCCTCAAAGTAGATAAGCACGTTTTCAATCCACCTGCTAATGGCGGGTTCCACCTCCAAGTCTCGCATCGCACCGATTTTTGCGTCTGATTCGATGTTGTTAAAAGCTCCCTCAATGTCCAGGAAAGCCACTAGGGAGAACTCCTTGTTGTGCAGGGAGCACTCAATACTAGAGACTAAGGAGTGTAAAGCGATCTCCACCGATTTACCCTTGAAGTAGGCATGCTGAGAGACACAGCTGAATGTCTAACAACCTTTCCAGGATTTTTAGACAGAAGGAGGACAGACTAATGGGTCTTAAGATGATTTATGGATAGCCCATTGCAATTTTCAAATAGTAGCATCTCTGCTACTTGTAGCGCTGGTCACCTCCACCACCGTGACATCAGCCTCAGACTCCGAGTCTGACTCCAGAAGGACTTCCTCCTCACTGAGTGTGGTTGTCCCTAGGAGACTCTCAAAACCCCCCACAGTTGATATAGAGTCACTGCGTTTCGGATGCATGGCGGAGTCCTCAGCAGCAGCAGGATCAGCAGTTACCCCTGAAGGATTCACTACCACTTGATTCGTTTAAGACGGTTGCCCGTCCTTTTTGTAGACCTTGAGGCTTGTGGATGAGAAGCCATAGCCCACGACCCAATTTCGCTAGAGTCGCCAGAGATTCGGCGATCACCACAAGGGTTATTGACCTGTAATCCCCTCTTGGTTTCTCTACCTTAGTCACCTTCCAATTATTAGTCGGGAGCTGCTGGTTGCTCAACCTAAAGATCTCCAAGATAGCCTCAGGGTCAGACAGTTCGGCTGGGATCCACGCGCGAGCCTTGCGCCTGGCCATGCTTCCCCTATCCTGGAGATCGCAATCCTATAAAGGTCGACTGACCTTTGATCCGCGCAGGCAATCAGCTTCACGTGGCCCTGATGACATCCGCTGTCGCGAAAAGAGTGACAATACCCCGTACTACAGCAAGGCCACCGTTACTACCTGAGGCGGCCTGGTGTCAGGAAGGGGAGCTCCGTTAGGATACAGCCTAATTAACCTCCTGGCTGCAAAACACCATCCAATGGGCACGATCCCAAGCCCACCATGGATTAGGAGGGAGACAGTCCTTAGTTGGATTACTCCGCAGTAGTCAGTCCATCTAGGGTAATCCCAAAAGAGCCGAAACTCCGCCATCCTAACCCATTGCGTCATTGCAGTCATTTAAGCCTTCGTACCCCGACAAGGTGACTGCTCTTCACGAAGGGAGCAAGTGTTGATATTCGAAGAACTCTATACAACTTTAGCTCAAATCGAATCTTGGCTTAATTCCAGACCTTTGTGCCTCCTATCCAATGATACAGGTGACTTATTGGTTCTCATTGGTGATTCGTTGCTAGCACCTGCAACAGAAATTGAAAAGCTCAGCGCTATCGATCGTTGGAAAAAATGCGAATTTCTCGCTCAACAATTGGAGCACCGAATACCTATCCTGATTGCAAAGATGTCCAAAATGGTTGCAACCAAGGGTAAATCTCCAAATCAATGATATTGTACTCATTAAGGACGAAAGGATACCATTCAATCGCTGGGCGCTAGGAAGAATCGTTGAGACCCATGCAGGCACTGATAACATAGTTCGCCTAGTTACACTGAAGAGCTGATCAAGACATGTAGCATGTTCATTGCCTTCGCCGGACAATTTTCACAATTAAAGCAATCAATCACTTTAGTATCAAATTGCATTTTTGCTTCGTTACAGCTTGCTTGACAAGGACTTCATCAAATGTGGACTTTTCACAGAAGTAAATGAAAGCTAACTCAACAACTACCTTTAGCAGTGGACATGATGAATTTCAATAAAATATCATTGCCGGGGAGAAATGTTGGAGCAACGACTGAAAGTTTCGTGAGACAGCAAGCCAAATCTTTTTCTCTTTTTTTTTAAGTGTTCACATTACTTTTTTTATGTATTACTCTCTAAATTTTTACAGTTGGCTTTTACCTTTTCTTGTTTTCTACCGCTTTTATATTATTTTTATGATATATTTCTTATTCATTAACACACACGGTTTTCATATATTTCTTGCTCATTAACAACGCTGTTTTCATATATTTTTTGACTTGAGTTTTTTTTTGTGAAGCAACACGAATTGTTTTAATAGATAACAATCTTCAACAGCAACTCCCTTTTGAGTCCTCAGTTACAGCAGCACATGCTTTACCTGCGGCTGCGTGTTGATTTTTCTGAATTCTGACGTCTCGTGGGAATAATCTTTGCCAGACATCGCAACATGGTACATGTAATATATTCTACAAAACTACATTATATATACAGTTTGTCAAGTAATTGTTTGCAAAATAAGAAAGGTAATGAAATTTTAACTTTAATATTGATTTCAAGCAAGAAATGCATATATTTAATTTAAAAAAATATCCTCAACAGAAAACATCAAAAAATTTATTAAATAATTACAAAAAGATCCGTTTCTGTAGCAAAAGTAAAAACAATAGCAATTTCTTGGTGTCAATTAATTCTTTGCAAAATTCAAGGAACATACAAATAAACTAATAAACTAACAGCAAATAATTTAATACTTAGTGTGACTACCATTAGCATCAATAACGGCTTGCAACCTTATTGGGATAGACAAAATAAATTTTTATATATCGTGTTATTCAGGCACCTTATTAGAAGCGTTTTTATTAGTTGGAACCCGGTTTGCTGTTTTTTAAGGTATGCCCATAAATTTTCGACGAGGTTCATACCAGGGTTTTGCGCTGGTGTGTCTATGATTGTATGTATGCAATTTTATATAATCCAGGTCCTGCACAAGAGAAATTTGCTTAGGGTCATTGTCCTGATACACTTTGAAGCTTAACTTTTCGGGATTTTGTGGGCCATTGAAGCAGAAATTCTGAACACTTTTTTTCAATTCGTTTTGAAGAATGTTTAAGTAATATTTCTTTGTCATGATATCGTACATTATAAATATATTTTTGTGATATCAGTTCATGTTAATGAAATATTTAACCTGATTCTTTGCTTGTATGAAATAAGCTGTGAGCCACTGTATATAGTACATATAATAGATAAAGTATAGATGTACCGCCACATCCACAGCACTCTCTTTCTAACTTCCTTCCTTCCGCAAATCTGTCAAAATCTTAACCAATGCAACCTATGGATATACTCGTATAGGTGCAGCAAGCCATTCAAGTACGCCTGCTGCTTCACTCCCACCTATTCACATTCCACAAACTCGCCCAGTTACTCAATCGCCTCGGACACCTCTCACATACACTCAAACTCTTCATATTCTTCTCTCTTAATAGAAAATATGTATTCTAAAAGCTGCATATGTCCTACTTCTATACACAGACACCTTGCTTAGTGATGGTCAAAACTCTTGAATGCCTTACAGAAGTTTTACCGTAGATTACCAATAGATACGCAGCTTGCCGAATCCAACAACAAAATCAATGCAAAATGGATTGCAATAGTGTACGAGAATCTCATTTTTCACCGAGGTCTGTTAGCACAAGTGGCCTCGGTGAATAAACTACTTACATTCACCATTTTTACTCCTATTACAAAAGAGTGTTACCGAAGTACATAATTTTGTAGTAGGTTGTAAATTCATATTAATATCAATGTACTGAAATATTAATGAAAATATATAACATTAAATGAACTCAGTACTACAATTCAGCTTATTATTTGTCTTTTCTAATCAATTCAATCTACTTTATGGTTGCGAAAGAACTTCCATGTATAGAAAAAAAAAATTCCATGTATAGAAAATTCCATGTATAGAACCTTTTTTGTTATTGTAACTGTGTAAGGTGTTCGTTTATATTGCGAAATATTAAATAAATGTTGCAGTTACACTTTTATATCTAATTTAAATTAATTGTAAGAGACGGAGACGTGATTTTATCTCAAATTGACTTTAGGTAGGCAAAACGTGTCTTGAGGCAGATAAAGTTTTCAATTTTATTATTGTTTTTTTACTACTTCAGACAATAAATAGGAAGTGTAGAGGACAAGTGAAAAAGAAACATGTTTTAAAATAAAAAAATTTGGACAAAGCTTTAGTTGAAGTGCCGCTTTATATATATACTCGTATATATTTGGATACTCGTGTGCTCAACGTATATATAATATATGATAAAATACGTTCCTGCGAATTTATTTGTTATATCGTATATATAATATATGATGAAATACGTTTCTGCAAATTTCTAGAGATTGTGTTAAGTCCAGTAATTAATATAACTTTTAATTGCACAAAACGCTCTATAACACGTCACCACAGCTTCAGCACAGAAAGAGAAAGAAGGTTGAATGAAAGGACGGAAACACGAAGTGTGTTGTTCAGCAGCCAACACAGGCTAGTTCCGGTTGCCCATAAACACGCTGTGCGACAGCGTGTTAATAGATGGCGCGCGGAACTAGCGCCTGCTTGCGTTGGCGTACCCGACAACTGGGCGGGGGTAGTGGTGTCGCTACAGGTACTCCTCCCCCAGTGATCGGCGCAGGAGGCGCGGAGAACGATACCCGTTTAGTCGCTCGACTCCCCGGCTGTGTTGGTTGACTCCTCAGATGACTCCTTGGATGGATCGCTGGCGGGTCATTTGTCGCTGACGATGACGACGATTGCGGCGATGGCGATCGGGTTGACGATGGTGATCGGGATGCCTGTAGCGATGGCGACGGTGTTGAGTCACTCACCTCGAGGTGGGCCGGCTTCAAGCAGTCCATAGAGATGGCTTTCTCGACGCCGTTCAAGTCGATGATGAAACTATTGTCGTTGACCCGGCGAATTACCTTATGGGGGCCCGTATATGGCGGCTCGAGTAGCCTCCGGATTTTGTCCAGCTTGCAGAATACGTGCGTGCAGGTGCGCAATTCTTTAAAGACGAACGGCTTCTGTCTCGAGTGGTTGGACGCTGGTACTGGCCTGATCGCTTTTACCAGCTTACGCAACTGCTCGACGAAAACCAGTTGGGTGATAGGGTCGTTCTGTTGTCCGAAGAATTCCCCCGGCAGGCGGGGTTGGGTGCCGAAGAGCATCTCGGCTGGAGTTGCTTTGAGGTCCTCTTTGTACGCCGTCCGCATCCCCAATAGCACTGTTGGCAATGCGTCTGGTCATGGTGTGTCTGGACTGCACATCAAGGCCGCTTTTAGTGTGCGGTGTAGTCTCTCCACCATGCCGTTTGACTGTGGGTGGTAAGGCGTTGTGTGAACATGGTTAACACCCGTCATTTTCGCGAGAGCCGTGAATAGCTCCCCCTCGAATTGACCCCCCTGGTCGGAGGTGATGGTGAGTGGCGTGCCGAAAGTGCAGACCCAACTGTGGAAGAACGCTCGTGTGACGGTCACAGCTCGAATGTCCGGGAGTGGGACAGCCACTGGCCATCGGGAAAAGCGGTCGACGATGGTCAGGCAGTGCGACAGTCCTCTCACCAGCGGTAGCTTGATCAGGTCAACATGAACGTGGCAGAACCTGTCATCTGTCTCCCCGAAGCTTTGCAACTCGGCGCGGTTGTGGCGATGGACGTTCGCGCGTTGGCATGGTTGGCATTCACGAGCCCAGCGGAGCGCGTCCTTGCGCATGCTTAGCCAGAAGTATTTGGCCACCAGATGTTTCGCCGTTGCTCGACCACTCGGGTGGGATGATCCGTGTACGATGCCAAACGCCGCTCGACGCAGGTTGGGTGGCAAATAGGGCCGTGTCGCCCCATCGGTAACCAGACAGTAGATCTCGCTGTCGTTGAAAGCGAGGCGATCCAGTTGGATACGCGGGTTCTCCAGCAGGTGAGGCAGCTCTACGTCAGAGACTTAGTCCAGGCTGATAGTGGCTTCGTCGAGGATGGAAGGCATCGAGACCGTACAGGTTCGTGAAAGTGCGTCTGCCACAACGTTTTCTCCCCCGGGAACGTACAAAAATCGTGCGTTGAACTGGAGGACGTAGTCCAGGTGTCGGCTCTGCCTCGGCGTTGCCTTGGCCGAGCGTTGGTGTGCGGCGAAGGCGAGCGGCTTGGGGTCCGGGTGGATTGTGAAGACGTGTGCCTCAAGGATCCTCCTGAAGTGTCTGACTGCGGCATACACCGCGAGCAACTCCCTGTCGTAGGCGCTGTAGCGAGTTTCTGGGGGACTGAGCTTCCTAGAGAAGAACCCCATAGGCTTCCAGGTCCCATCTGGTTGCTCTTGGTTGAGTGCTGCTCCGATGGCGGTGCTCGATGCGTCGGTGTAGAGAGCGATTGGCGCGGTAGGCGAGAGGAAAGCTGAATCTGTGGCCGCTGCGATACTCGCCTTGCACTGCTGGAATGCCTGCTCCGTTTGCGTCGTCCAGCTAATCGCCGCCGTCTTCTTCGTGAGGTTCCTCAGAAGTTCGTTGAGCGGGGCCTGTAATTCAGCGGCGTGCGGTATACACTTGCGGTAGTAATTAACCGTACCCAGGAAACGTCTCAGCTGGGTAGAGTCTGTCGGGCTTGGAAAGGCGTCGATCGCCTCGATCTTTGGGCGCGGGGGCCTAAACCTCTCTTTCGAGAGCACCGAGTTGGCATTTGTCCAAGTTGATGCGTAGATTCGCCGCTTTCAGTGTCTCTAACAATTGGCTCAAATGGTGCAGGTGCTCGTCATGCGTCTCGGATGCGATGAGCAGGTCGTCTACGTAGCCCTTCACGAAGGGGAGTTTCTTCAGTAGGTGATTAATTACCCGCTGAAGCGTTTGCGCGGAGTTACGCAGGCCTAATGGCATACCCACGAACTCGAAGAGGCCGAAAGGTGTTGTGACTGCCGTTTTCGGGATGTCAGCTTTGGCAACTGGGATTTGGTAGAAGGCTTTCTGCAGATCGATTACAGAGAAGACTTTTCCCCGGCTCTCCTGGATCAGGTCCTCGATGATCGGTAGAGGATATCGGTCTGGCAAGGTGCACGCGTTGAGGCGGCGGTAGTCGCCAGTGGCTCGCCAGCTTCCATTCGGCTTTGGTACCATGTGTAGCGGACTGGCCCATGGGCTCGATGATGGGCGTACCACCCCCTTGTCGAGGAGGTCAGCGAACTCTTCTTTGGCAGCAGCGAGTCGTTCACCGACGAGTCTAGGGGGGCGCTCGGAAACGGGAGGGCCCTCCGTGACGATGAAGTGTTGTACCTGCAAGTCTGGTACAGTGGCCATGACCCCTGCAGGTGAAGCGAGTTGCAGGAAGCGCTGGACGAGCTCTCTATACCGGTCGCCATGTGGTCCCACAGGTGCATCAATGCGAGCCACTGTGGAGATGCCGTAGATTCGAGCCGAGTCCATGCGGCCCGTTGCCGCGATATTGGTAAGGGGGTCTACGATGCGTCGCCCCCTCAAGTCCACCAGGAGCCCATAGTATGCCAGGAAGTCCGCCCCGAGAATGGCAGTTTGCACATCTGCCACAGTGAACGCCCAAGTAAAATCCCGCCGCAGGGCGAGGTACAGCTTCAGCTTGAGCTGCCCGAATGTGGCTATGGGCGACGGGTTGGCGGCGTACAGCGTGAGGCTGTTTCGCTGTAGTTTGCGGGCGACCATTCCCCTCGGCAGTAAGGAGACCACTGAACCCGAGTCCACGAGAAAGCGAGTGGATGTTGTTCGATCCGTTACGTGTAGGCGTTTTTCGGTTGGTGGACGGCCGGCGTCGTTCGCCCAAGTCGGCGTCGGCAGCGCTAGTTTCCCGAAGGCGTCGAGGCGGCGGCAAAAACACACGGTGGTTGGCACTGCTGTGCTGTCGCCCCGTATTTCTGATGGTACCAACATTGGCCAGGCGCTGTAGAGCGATCTCGGTGCCGGCTGGGGCTGCGGGTATCAGCGCGACCCCTCTGAAGTGGGGGCGTTCTCTTACGCAGCAGCTCCTGATTCTCCCGCGTTAGTGCTACGAGCTGTGCCACTGACTGGCGCAGTGCGGCAAGCTCTGCGTGCACGGAGTTACCAGTTGAATCGTGCGACGATATGTTCGCGAATGGAGAGCGGGGTCTCGGAGACGAGAGTGGAGGTGACGTAGCCTCCACTGTAGGTCCATTGTCGACCAGCTCGTCAGCTGCCTCTGCGAGCTTCTCCAGGCTGGTACCTTTCAGAATCTTGAGAAGCCGTCGCGTTGGCGGCGGCATCAAATCGAGCCACTTCACTCGGATGACGTCATCCGTGGCCCTGTCGCCTGCCAAGGCGCGCATCTGCAGCAGGAGTTTAGACGGCTTCCTGTCACCCAGCTCGAGGTGGGTGAGTAGCTTGTAGAGCTGTCGATCCGCCGAGTCGGTGAGGCGATTCAGTATGGCTGCCTTCAGCGCCTCATACTTCCCCACGGGCGGCACTGTGCGGAGTACATCCGCAACCTCGGAAATGGTCTCTGGGTCGAGCGCCGCAACTACCAGATTGTATCGTTGCGCAAATGGTGGACCTGGAACGCGGCCTCGATCTGATAAAACCACAGATCGGGGTTACTCCTCCAGAAAGGTGGGAGCCGGCAGCTGTTCACCGCCTCGATCGCAGGCGGCGACGAAAAGGAGGCGTGTCCCCCAGGTTCCCCTGCACGGGTGTGGCGGCGGGTGTGTCGGTAGCAGCAATGTCGTTGGCATAGCCAGCTGTGCGTGCGCATGCACGTGCGGTGGTTGTGGCTGCTGGTGCGGAGCGTACGTTGCTTGAGTCGGCGGCTGCTCCGGTGGTGCCGGCGGCGCCGGTCTTTAGGCCGTTGGCGAGTGGAGCATCCTGTGCGTCGTGTGCTGGTTATATAATATACCCCTCTGGGTGGGGCGAATACGTGTATCACGTCGGGATCACCAATTTGGGTGCTCGTGTGCTCAACGTAGCGTTGCCAATAAAAAACAGAAATATTTGTTATGTCGTATATATAATAAATGATAAAATACGTTCCTGCGAATTTATTTGTTATATCGTATATATAATATATGATGAAATACGTTTCTGCAAATTTCTAGAGATTGTGTTAAGTCCAGTAATTAATATAACTTTTAATTGTACAAAACACTCTATAAAGGCCGATTTACATATAGCGTAAAAACGCCAGACAGCAAAACGCTAGCAGCAGAAAAAACTGTCGCTCCGATAAAGTTTCCATGTAATCAAATGGAACCATTTACACATAGCGTTTTGCAGCTAGCGACGGCGGCGCGTTGTCGGGCAGCAAAATTTTAGTTGCCCCTGGTAGCGTTGCGAGCGTCGTTTCGGAGCCGCCTTGTGCGTATCAAGTGATGTGAATTTGTTTCAGATTTTATTTTTTCCCGTTGTTTAGGTATTTGGTTTCTTATTGCAAACATTTGTAATAATGTATGTCGCTTGAGCAAATTTTTAAATGACAAAGTATATATGCCACATATGGGCTTTTATATATGTAAAAGTATATTTATGGTATTTCTGGGATACTTGATTTTGACTTTGTAAAATTTTATATTTTTTTCTCTTTCATTTTATGAAAGTATTGCGACGCATTCTAATATTGCTACGTTGCTATGAAATGCGAGTGTATATAACGACATCACATATACTGTGATTGTTCACACACTTTCATTGCCCCTTGTATTCTGATTTTCTATACGAATTCATTCGTTTGTAAATCAGAGAAATAAAGTAATACTAAACTCTTACATATAGTTAAAGTAACTTTTCAATCATGTAATTTTTCTTGTTTAAGTACAGATACAAATTGGATTCGGTACCAATGTGAGTACTTGTATTTGGATTTTTGACATCCCAATTCAAATATAAAAAAATTTCAATTTCTGCTGCTCGCGTTGCGGTCGCTTAGTGTGAATGAAGAAGCGTTTTTTCTCCGCCCTGCTAGCGTCACGCTGCGCTATATGAAAACCGGCCTTAACAAGTCACCACAGCTTCAGCACAGAAAGAGAAAGAAGGTTGAATGAAAGGCCGGAAACACGAAGTGTGTTCTTCAGCAGCTAACACAGGCTAGTTCCGGTTGCCCATAAACACGCTGTGCGACAGCGTGTTAATAGATGGCGCGCGGAACTAGCGCCTGCTTGCGTTGGCGTGCCCGACAACTGGGAGGGGGTAGTGGTGTCGCCACATATATATATATATATATATTTGGGTTACGCTCGGATGTAGCGTATCCAATAAAAAGAGAAAGAAATAAAATTGAATGCTTATTTTAATTTAATAAATTTAAAATATACAATGACGTACATATTTGTTATATCGTATACATAATATAAAATTCGTTTCTGCAAATTTCTAGAAATTTTGTTAACTCCAGTATTTAATATAAATTTTAGTTTCACAAAACGCTCTATAACACTTCAGCACAGAAAATGAGAACGTGTACACGGCTCCGGCGCTGCGAACGGAAGAAAGAATGGAAAAGCCGGAAACACGAAGTGTGTTGCTCAGCAGCCAACACAGGCCAGTTCCGGCCCTCCCATAAACACGCTGTGCGACAGCGACAGCAGGTCCAGGTGCGTTGAACTGGAGGACGTAGTCCAGGTGTCGGCTCTGCCTCGGCGTTGCCTTGGCCGAGCGTTGGTGTGCGGCGAAGGCGAGCGGCTTGGGGTCCGGGTGGATTGTGAAGACGTGTGCCTCCAGGATCCTCCTGAAGTGTCTGACTGCGGCATACACCACGAGCAACTCCCTGTCGTAGGCGCTGTAGCGAGTTTCTGGGGGACTGAGCTTCCTAGAGAAGAACCCCAGAGGCTTCCAGGTCCCATCGGGTTACTCTTGGTTGAGTGCCGCTCCGATGGCGGTGCTCGATGCGTCGGTGTAGAGAGCGATTGGCGCGGTAGGCGAGAGGAAGGCTGAATCTGCAGCTGCTGCGATACTCGCCTTGCACTGCTGGAATGCCTGCTCCGTTTGCGTCGTCCAGCTAATCGCCGCCTTCTTCTTCGTTAGGTTCCTCAGAAGCTCATTGAGCGGGGCCTGTAGTTCCGCGGCGTGCAGTATACACCTGCGGTAGTAGTTAACCATACCCAGGAAACGTCTCAGCTGGGTAGAGTCTGTCGGGCTTGGAAAGGCGTCGATCGCCTCGATTTTTGGGCGCGGGGGCCTGAACACCTCTTTCGAGACTCGATACCCAGCGAATGTAACTTCCTGGGCACCGAGTTGGCATTTGTCCAAGTTGATGCGTAGGTTCGCCGCTCTCAGTGTCTCCAACAATTGGCTCAAATGATGCAGGTGCTCGTCATGCGTCTCGGATGCGATGAGCAGGTCGTCTACGTAGCCCTTCACGAAGGGGAGTTTCCTCAGTAGGTGATTAATTACCCGCTGAAGCGTTTGCGCGGAGTTACGCAGGCCTAATGGCATACCCACGAACTTGAAGAGGCCGAAAGGTGTTGTGACTGCCGTTTTCGGTATGTAAGCTTTGGCAACCGGGATTTGGTAGAAGGCTTTCTGCAGATCGATTACAGAGAATACTTTTCCCCGGCTCTCCTGGATCAGGTCCTCGATGATCGGTAGAGGATATCGGTCTGGCAAGGTACACGCGTTGAGGCGGCGGTAGTCGCCAGTGGCTCGCCAGCTTCCATTCGGCTTTGGTACCATGTGTAGCGGACTGGCCCATGGGCTCGATGATGGGCGTACCACCCCCTTGTCGAGGAGGTCGGCGAACTCTTCTTTGGCAGCAGCGAGTCGTTCACCGACGAGTCTACGGGGGCGCTCGAAAACGGGAGGGCCCTCCGTGACGATGAAGTGTTGTACCGGCAAGTCAGTGGCCATGACCCCTGCTGGTGAAGCGAGTTGCAGGAAGCGCTGGACGAGCTCTCTATACCGGTCGCCATGTGGTCCCACAGGTGCATCAATGCGAGCCACTGTGGAGATGCCGTAGATTCGAGCCGGGTCCATGCGGCCCGTTGCCGCGATGTTGGTAAGGGGGTCTACGATGCGTCGCCCCCTCAAGTCCACCAGGAGCCCATAGTATGCCAGGAAGTCCGCCCCGAGAATGGCAGTTTGCACATCTGCCACAGTGAACGCCCAAGTAAAATCCCGCCGCAGGGCGAGGTACAGCTTCAGCTTGAGCTGCCCGAATGTGGCTATGGGCGACGGGTTGGCGGCGTACAGCGTGAGGCTGTTTCGCTGTAGTTTGCGGGCGACCATTCCCCTCGGCAGTAAGGAGACCACTGAACCCGAGTCCACGAGAAAGTGAGTGGATGTTGTTCGATCCGTTACGTGTAGGCGTTTTTCGGTTGGTGGACGGCCGGCGTCGTTCGCCCAAGTCGGCGTCGGCAGCGCTAGTTTCCCGAAGGCGTCGAGGCGGCGGCAAAAACACACGGTGGTTGGCACTGCTGTGCTGTCGCCCCGTATTTCTGATGGTACCAACATTGGCCAGGCGCTGTAGAGCGATCTCGGTGCCGGCTGGGGCTGCGGGTATCAGCGCGACCCCTCTGAAGTGGGGGCGTTCTCTTACGCAGCAGCTCCTGATTCTCCCGCGTTAGTGCTACGAGCTGTGCCACTGACTGGCGCAGTGCGGCAAGCTCTGCGTGCACGGAGTTACCAGTTGAATCGTGCGACGATATGTTCGCGAATGGAGAGCGGGATCTCGGAGACGAGAGTGGAGGTGACGTAGCCTCCACTGTAGGTCCATTGTCGACCAGCTCGTCAGCTGCCTCTGCGAGCTTCTCCAGGCTGGTACCTTTCAGAATCTTGAGAAGCCGTCGCGTTGGCGGCGGCATCAAATCGAGCCACTTCACTCGGATGACGTCATCCGTGGCCCTGTCGCCTGCCAAGGCGCGCATCTGCAGCAGGAGTTTAGACGGCTTCCTGTCACCCAGCTCGAGGTGGGTGAGTAGCTTGTAGAGCTGTCGATCCGCCGAGTCGGTGAGGCGATTCAGTATGGCTGCCTTCAGCGCCTCATACTTCCCCACGGGCGGCACTGTGCGGAGTACATCCGCAACCTCGGAAATGGTCTCTGGGTCGAGCGCCGCAACTACCAGATTGTATCGTTGCGCAAATGGTGGACCTGGAACGCGGCCTCGATCTGATAAAACCACAGATCGGGGTTACTCCTCCAGAAAGGTGGGAGCCGGCAGCTGTTCACCGCCTCGATCGCGGGCGGCGACGAAAAGGAGGCGTGTCCCCCAGGTTCCCCTGCACGGGTGTGGCGGCGGGTGTGTCGGTAGCAGCAATGTCCTTGGCATAGCCAGCTGTGCGTGCGCATGCACGTGCGGTGGTTGTGGCTGCTGGTGCGGAGCGTACGTTGCTTGAGTCGGCGGCTGCTCCGGTGGTGCCGGCGGCGCCGGTCTTTAGGCCGTTGGCGAGTGGAGCATCCTGTGCGTCGTGTGCTGGTTATATAATATACCCCTCTGGGTGGGGCGAATACGTGTATCACGTCGGGATCACCAATTTGGGTGCTCGTGTGCTCAACGTAGCGTTGCCAATAAAAAACAGAAATATTTGTTATGTCGTATATATAATATATGATAAAATACGTTCCTGCGAATTTATTTGTTATATCGTATATATAATATATGATGAAATACGTGTCTGCAAATTTCTAGAGATTGTGTTAAGTCCAGTAATTAATATAACTTTTAATTGTACAAAACGCTCTATAAAGGCCGATTTACATATAGCGTAAAAACGCCAGGCAGCAAAACGCTAGCAGCAGAAAAAACTGTCGCTCCGATAAAGTTTCCATGTAATCAAATGGAACCATTTACACATAGCGTTTTGCAGCTAGCGACGGCGGCGCGTTGTCGGGCAGCAAAATTTTAGTTGCCCCTGGTAGCGTTGCGAGCGTCGTTTCGGAGCGGCCTTGTGCGTATCAAGTGATGTGAATTTGTTTCAGATTTTATTTTTTCCCGTTGTTTAGGTATTTGGTTTCTTATTGCAAACATTTGTAATAATGTATGTCGCTTGAGCAAATTTTTAAATGACAAAGTATATATGCCACATATGGGCTTTTATATATGTAAAAGTATATTTATGGTATTTCTGGGATACTTGATTTTGACTATGTAAAAATTTTATATTTTTTTCTCTTTCATTTTATGAAAGTATTGCGACGCATTCTAATATTGCTACGTTGCTATGAAATGCGAGTGTATATAACGACATCACATATACTGTGTTTGTTCACACACTTTCATTGCCCCTTGTATTCTGATTTTCTATACGAATTCATTCGTTTGTAAATCAGAGAAATAAAGTAATACTAAACTCTTACATATAGTTAAAGTAACTTTTCAATCATGTAATTTTTCTTGTTTAAGTACAGATACAAATTGGATTCGGTACCAATGTGAGTACTTGTATTTGGATTTTTGACATCCCAATTCAAATATAAAAAAATTTCAATTTCTGCTGCTCGCGTTGCGGTCGCTTAGTGTGAATGAAGAAGCGTTTTTTCTCCGCCCTGCTAGCGTCACGCTGCGCTATATGAAAACCGGCCTTAACACGTCACCACAGCTTCAGCACAGAAAGAGAAAGAAGGTTGAATGAAAGGCCGGAAACACGAAGTGTGTTCTTCAGCAGCTAACACAGGCTAGTTCCGGTTGCCCATAAACACGCTGTGCGACAGCGTGTTAATAGATGGCGCGCGGAACTAGCGCCTGCTTGCGTTGGCGTGCCCGACAACTGGGAGGGGGTAGTGGTGTCGCCACATATATATATATATATATTTGGGTTACGCTCGGATGTAGCGTATCCAATAAAAAGAGAAAGAAATAAAATTGAATGCTTATTTTAATTTAATAAATTTAAAATATACAATGACGTACATATTTGTTATATCGTATACATAATATAAAATTCGTTTCTGCAAATTTCTAGAAATTTTGTTAAGTCCAGTATTTAATATAAATTTTAATTTCACAAAACGCTCTATAACACTCCACACTAGCTTCAGAACAGAAAATGAGAACGTGTGCACGGCTCCGGCGCTGCGAACGGAAGAAAGAATGGAAAAGCCGGAAATACGAAGTGTGTTGCTCAGCAGCCAACACAGGCCAGTTCCGGCCCTCCCATAAACACGCTGTGCGACAGCGACAAAAATTTACTCACAAGCGAAATTTACTCATCCGTTGAGTACCTTGAATGTGACTATTGTCACACTATTATCAAAGAAGAATAAGAAAAGACATCCAATTCCCTCCATTTTTATATACCGTTTAGACCATTTTTATATACCGTTTTTTGGTCACACGTATAGCGTATGGGAATTTATTTTGTTTGTTGTAAACATATTCCATATCCCTGTAGTGAAAATTATAGGCAATCTTCAAAATATACTACTAAATTTAATAGTAAAAAATCAAGTGGTTAATTTACTAGTTCAAAACTTATCTATGTATAAGTTAATCAGTTACTGACTTCTGCCATAGATAGCTGATGAGGTCATCATTGCCGTGTATACTAAATTTTTCCTTTCTTGTCAATTTAATAAAACAGTATTATAACTCTATTTGTTTATAGTAACTACCTTAATGTATACGTACATATATGATTAACGAGTATCTAGTACTTGAGTAGCCATGAGTTGACATTTCTTGTGGAATACACATCTCTAGCTTTTATGCAGATCACTTTACTTTTACTTTTGCTTTTATATGGTATTGATACAGACATTCTTTTGATATTTGTAATATTAATTAATAATGAAATAAAGACTATTAATAATGAAGAACTAAATGGGTGTTATTGTGGAATGAATCAATTGAGGACATAATAAATTGGCGACGAGGATAAACAAGTTTGGCTGCTAAAATCGAATTAATTGGCAAATTCATATCATACATACATACATACGTGATACACATTAAGTACACATACTTACAATTTCTTTTTTCCATATACAGAAAAGAAATAACCTACAATTTTTTACAAAATGGACGCCGATCAATTCGCAGTTTTTATGGCGGTACAGAAAAAAATTTTGAAAAAAGTGACGGAGAACGTTCCAACAACAACAACAGGTGGTAGTATTAACGTAACCACTAATACGGCACTAGTACCAAATTTTGAAGTTCTGGATACTACAAAGGAATCTTTCCGTAATTATGAAAAAAGGTTCGGAAATTACACAGTCATTAAAGGTATACATACCAACAAACAATATTGTGCAAATCTATTGTTAAACTCAATTGGTTCCAAGCATTTTGCGATGGTTACAGCTCTTGCAGCACCCAAGGACCCTACCAGTCTCACATACGACAAATTGATAACACTTTTACATGAACATTTATCACCACAACAAAATGTGTTGGTGGCTCAACATAAATTCTTAACGAAATATCAGGAAAATCAATCAATTTCCGAATACGTGGCAATGTTAAAGTCAAATATAGCTGACTGCGAATTTAACTGCAGTTGTAAAAAATCTGTAGCAGACATTTTTCTACGTGCGCAGTTTATTCGTGGTATCAGAGACAATGGTATTCGTGAGCAACTGTTACAAAATGAATTGTGTGAATTTCCTAAATATTAACGAAGGCTCTTGCACTAGAAGCAGCAAAAAGTGATTCAAAAGAGCTCGCTAAACAATCAACAGCAGGTGAAATAAACAAAATGTCAGGTAAAAGGAAGGATCACCATCGAAATAATCAAAAATCGATTCAAAACAAGTTCAATCAAAACAATTCGAAATACAATAAGTCTAATGTAGATTTTAAATCATTAGGTCTTGATGGTGTTTGCATAAGGTGTGGAAAAAGCAACCACCATGTTAAGGATTGTCTAATCAACAAAAGTAATCTCAAATGTTCTGAGTGCAAAAAAACTGGTCATGTAGCAAAGGTATGCATAAAATCTCGTACAAAAGGTGGTAATTCAAGCCAAGAATCTACAAATCAAATAGAAGACATACATCAGTATGGTGTTTTAAGCGTAGTAGACATACACCAAAACGATTCAAAAAACTTCGACCGATTTTTTATTACGATAAATCTTCAAGGTAAACCAGTAAAATTTGAAATCGATACTGGATCAGGTTACACATTTTTACCTAGAGACCAATTTACGAAACTTAACTTCAATGTTCAATTTTTGCCAACGGAAATAGCATTCCGATCGTATACAAAAGATGTTTTCACTCCGGATGGAAAAATTGAAGTCGAGGGAGAGTATGATGGTAAAAAAATATTCGACGAAATTTATATTGTTCCAGAGGAATATACACCACTTCTTGGACGCAATTGGATTCGAAAATTTCAAATCAATTTGAACGAAAACAACTCTACAATATACAATATCGCTTAAATTACGTAATGAGGCTAAGCCTATATTTAACAGGGAACGGGAAATACCCTATGCTTTAATCGAAAAAGTCAACCAAGAACTTGATCAACTAGAAACAGCAGGTGTAATTTCAAAAACTGAAATCAGTGACTGGGGTTCCCCCTTGGTCGTAATATCGAAATCTGATGGAGGGATACGCTTGTGTATTGACTATAAAGTAGGAGTAAGCGAACGTCTCGTGGACGCCCATAGTCCAAATACGAAAAATTTAAGATATTTTTAACTGTTTACGTAATTCGAAATATTTTTGCAGATTGGATCTGTACAAAGCGTATTTACACATACCAGTGGATGAAGATTCAAGTAAAATCAAAACGATGTCAACGCATCGGGGTACGTATAAGGTGAATAGGTTATCATTTGGTATTAAAACAGCACCTTCGGAGTTTAATCGAATAATTAATCAAATTTTACAAAAAGTTCCAAAAACGGAAGCGTATTTTGATGACATCATTATACATGGTGAAACAAAATTAGAATGCAAAGAAAATTTATTGAAATGTTTACGTCTTCAACAATACGATTTACATCTTAATAAAGATAAATGCAGTTTTTTTCAAGAAGAAATTGAATTCCTGGGTCACGCCATCAAAAATAATAAAATTTTAAAATCGAAAAAGAAAATAGCAGCTATCTTAGATCTTCCAAAGCCTAAATCAGCGGATGACGTAAGAAGATTTTTAGGAATGGTTACATACTATTCAAGGTTTGTTCCAAATTGTTCAACAATTACATCACCTCTACGTAATCTCATCAAGAAAAATTCAAAATTTAATTGGAATGTACAAAGCGATGCAGCTTTCAAAAATATTAAAAAAGAAATAGCTAGTGATCGTGTAATTGTACCTTATGATCCAAAATACCCACTACAATTAGCTTGTGACGCTAGTCCAACTGGAATTGCGGGAGTGTTGTCTCACATCGTAGATGATCAAGAACGTCCAATTTCATTTGCATCAAGATCGCTTACGGAAGCTGAGAAGAATTATTCTCAAATTGATCGTGAAGCATTGGCTATCGTATTTTCAGTGGATCATTTTTATCAATATTTATATGGAAAACAATTGACACTTATAACGGATAATCAACCTTTAGTTCGAATTTTCCATCAAAGTGCAAAGTTACCACAAATGACTTTTTCACGTCTTCAGAGATATGCAGCATTTCTTTCAGGGTTCGATTATAAAGTTGTCTACAAGAAAGGCATCGAAAATGTTAATGCTGACTGTCTCGAGCTCCAGTAAAAACGTCAAATTTAATAGATTCTGCTATAAACGAAGAAGTTAATCAAATCTGTGAATCATCGATACATCAAATTTTAACGTTAAATTTAAATTTTAAAACTCTTCAAGCGGAAACGCAAAAAGATCAACAACTGTCAACAATTCTACAAAATCTTAAAAATAATCGAGTGGAAGACACCATGTTTACGATAAACGATGGAATCATTTTTAGAGGTCAACGTGTAGTAGTACCGACTACTTTACAACAGGCAGTTTTAGCAGAACTTCACCAAACACATATTGGTATTTCAAAAATGAAACAATTAGCTCGCAGGTACGTGTATTGGAAATCAATTGATAAAGATATTGAACGTCTAGTAAAAGAGTGTTCATCTTGTGGTAATGTGAGGTCTAGTCCCCCCAAGGCTACACTACACTCTTGGGAGGAACCACAACACAACTGGCAACGAATCCACATCGATTATGCGGGTATTTTTCAAGGCCATTATTATCTGGTTGCGATGGACGCTAAATCCAAGTGGGCTGAAATTGGTATAACTCCTTCTTCTCCATCTTCTACTACTACAATAGAGATGTTACTAGGTTTATTTGCTAGACATGGTTATCCAGACGTAATTGTATCCGACAACGCCACAATATTTACCAGTGATGAATTTCAATCATCTTGTACACGTCGTGGTATTTTTCAGAAGTTTATTGCACCCGGGCATCCAGCTACGAACGGTCTTGCCGAACGTAATGTTCAAACTTTAAAACATCGACTTAAATCAATGCTAGATGACCGTCGTTATTTACGTGAGAAAGTAAGAGAAATACTTTTTCGTTACCGGGCAACGCCACTTGCAAATGCAAAAACGCAATACTTACACAGACAAATCCGAATCCAGCTAGATGCGCTGAGACCTCCTCAAATTCATAATCAAGGTTCTGGAGATTTGTGTAAGGCTCGTCAATTACGCGAGGGAGAGAGAGTTCAAGCTCGATATTACACAAACAATAAAAATTTATGGAAGTTGGGAACAATCATCAAGAAATTGGGTCATCTCCATTATCTAGTCAAATTGGATGATGGTTATACAGTTAAACGTCATTATAATCAACTTCGGTCAAGCATGATTCAACAACAAACAAGTCCAGAAAATGAAGAACAAATACAACAGAATCCAAACCCGATAGTTCCTAGATACGATCTTCAAGATTTAATTAAAATTCCGGTCAACGTAGGAAATTATGAAAATGCGGACACTGAAGAACAAAACACAACAGTTCCGGCTGAACAACAACAACTACCTCGAAGGACTTCTCGAATACGTCATACGCCAGCCTATCTAGATAGTTATGTGTCAGATGCCTGAAGCTGCCCAAGCGTGGGAGAACTACTATAACTCTATTTGTTTATAGTAACTACCTTAATGTATACGTATATGATTAACGAGTATCTAGTACTTGAGTAGCCATGAGTTGACATTTCTTGTGGGTTACACATCTCTAGCTTTTATGCAGATCACTTTACTTTTACTTTTGCTTATATATGGTATTGATACAGACATTCTTTTGATATTTGTAATATTAATTAATAATGAAATAAAGACTATTAATAATGAAGAACTAAATGAGTGTTATTGTGGAATGAATCAATTGAGGACATAATAAACAGGAAGTAAAGACAAACATTGGAATTTGAAGGAAAACAGTTCTTTTTATAATTTCAACCACTTTTTGTAATTGCTCATTTTAGAAATAAATCTTCAAGTAATCAAGTGTTTTAAAATATCCGCAAAGTGTTCGCAAAGAAAAGTGGAAATGCGGCACAATGAATTAACCCTACGTCTCCACGGGCAATTTTTGATGGCATAACATCTGTCAAATTTGATTACAACGGTTGGCAATATTTTAATGGTGAGCATTGCGATGTTATGCCATTGTCATTTTGAAAATGCCTTCAAGCAATCTAGTTCGCTGTACCCACGCTTGAAAAAATTTTGTATTTATACGATGAAGAGGAAAAAAGAAGAAAACCGAAATTCTGGGTGAATCCTTTATTACAAAGAATGCAAATGCACAGTCTCCATTCATTTTAGCGTTTTTATTAATTTAATAGATGCGGTAAAACGAAAATGTCCGACGATGCTTCCACTGTGAGCGTCACGAAAAAATGAAAAAAGGCTGTCAAACAAACACACATTATTATGTTATTGATATATGAATTTTACATATAATATGAGTTTTACTAGAATTTTAACTAGTTGGTTTCACTGCTGGGATATTGTCTAAAATAGCGAATATTCGGAAAAAAATCCGAAGAAACCAGGGCTACGTTTACATTAAACTTTTAGGGGGTCACTTCATTTATATTTTAAAAAGAACTGCGAAACTTCTAAAAAGAAAAGATTATAATAAATAAAAAAAAAATTGTATTATTTAATTTGCAATTGAAAACTCAAATGTTAACAGGTTCTTTTCATAAATTATAACTATTCTTAACCCTACGTCTCCACGGGCAATTTTTGATGGTATGCCATTGGCAATTTCAAGCAAATTGCCAATGGAGACTCCAAATTGCTTCAAGTTGGCAATTTATGTTATGAAATATGTTATGCCATAAATTGCCAACGTGCAACGTGTTGCAATCAGTTGTCATTTTGTTTGTTTGACAGCCATTTTTCATTTTTTCGTGACGCTCACAGTGGAAGCATCGTCGGACATTTTCGTTTTACCGCATCTATTAAATTAATAAAAACGCTCAAATGAATGGAGACTGTGCATTTGCATTCTTTGTAATAAAGGATTCACCCATAATTTCGGTTTCCTTCTTTTTTCCTCTTCATCGTTAAATAAAAAATTTTTTCAAGCGTGGGCACAGCGAACTAGATTGCTTGACGGCATTTTCAAAATGATAATGGCATAAAATCGCAATGCCCACCATTAAAATATTGCCAACCATTGCAATCGAATTTGACAGATGTTATGCCATCAAAAATTGCCCGTGGAGACGTAGGGTAATGTAAAATCTGATCCAATTGCTTTCCATTTACACTTCTGTTCACTGTAAACGCACCATAGTAATCATAAGATGTAGAATAATAATTATTTGGTTTTTTGACATAATATTATACTACTAATAACTAAAATAATTAATAAAAAATCATTTATATTAAAATGGGGTCCGACTGCCCCAGTAGTACCCCAAGCGTGTTTAAATATACATGGCCATAAACGAATGAAAGTGCATAGTGGACAGTAAAAAAATTAGAATTTGGAACAGAAGGCGGCCAAGATTAAGAAATTGGCGGTCAAAAGAGAATTCAACGTTTTTACAGTATTCTCACATATAACAACAGTTTCAATAATCTCAGAAAAATCTTCAAAATAGGTAAAAAAAAAAATGCAGCTAAACGAATTCAGTTAAGGGCTTTATGCTATTAATTAAACAGAGGTAGTGTTTCTTTCTTCAATAATGACGAAAACATTTTTTTATTTAATCGAACTAATTTTGTTACTTAAACGGAACTGCAATATTTCGACTAATGGATCTTGGGGGTTCATTGACAATGAAAACTTATAAAAAAAATTGTATGTTTTCAGTTATCATGAGAAGTTAAGTGAATTGAGGAATTACGATAGTTAGAGTTAAGGGGAGTGCATTATATTTTTACAATACATACATCAATTTTAAAACTTCCTCACACTAGCAGAACTCGCACAAATTCATTCATATCAAGTGTCTATTCTATATGCTCTATATTTGGCAGCAAATAAAATTATGTATGTTTGTCATTACTGTGTAATATGCCAACAGAACAAGAACTAAATTTTGGCAAACTAATTATAGCAGTCAGTTTGCTCTAATTGATTGCAATTAAATTAGAACTTAGTTTGTGTTCGCTTTACCTTAAATTATGTGTGCAATAGTTTTATATTAATTTCTTTCAACAATTAAATAGAAATTGTGTAATATAAGGTTTCAATTTTACCTCCTTTTCAGGTAATGCTTCAAAGATAATATATAGTGGGTAATAGCGAGTGGGAAAGCACAAACTTGTTTGTCAACCGATTAAGCAGAGGCGCTAGGCCCGAATACTATAATGCGAGAGACCGAGACGAGAGCGAGACCGAGTCTCGGCCGAGATGTCAAAAAGAATTTGTACCAAAGGATTGTATGTGGCAATATACAATAATGCGTGATGTGATACGGCGAGACGAGGCATTTCTAAAAAACTAGAAATTCCTCGCACTCTCGTCCGAGACAATTTGTCAAAGTAATCATAACTTTTGTAGTACGTATTTGTTTATTTCTGTTTTGCTGTTTTTGGCTCTGCGTTTATTTTATTAATTAAAAAATTTCAAAACATTTAGTTTTTAATAGTTTTTTAACATTTTTGCTTTTGTGTAAATATGGCTCGAACTTTGTTGATTGTATATTAGAATGCGAGACAGTGCAAAACGAGATCTCGGCCGAGACTCGGTCTCGCTCGCGTCTCGATCTCGCTCTCGTCTCGGTATCGCTCTCGTCTCGGTCTCTCGCATTATTGTATTCGGGCCTGCTGGGTTGTATCGACACTAGAACATATTTTGACATTTTTGGGTAGCGCTTTCTAAATCTCACAGCGCTCTCACATCAAGATATGAAACACTCGTGTGGACGTTTTGTTCGTTTATTATTATTGTTTCAAGGGACAATTGTTTGCAAATTTTTTTTATAAACAAGTAAAAATAAATTAAAAATAACATAACTGTGCGGGCAAAACTTTACACAAGAATTTATAATGTCGAATGAACATTGTTTTTTATGTGCAAAGACAAGACACATTGAAGACCCCCAATTTGAGAGAATAGTAACAGGCACAGTGCCTGCTTCTCAGAAAACGATTCAATTAGTTTTGCAGCACTTAGCAAACTGCATCAAAATAAAACTAGTCTTCGAAACGGAAGCTTGTGTTTGTTCAGGCTGCTTCAAGGAGCTGGCAGAATATGATCTTTTGATGCTAAATCTACTATCATTTCAAAAAAGGTTAACACACCAGTTAGAGGCAATATTAACTAGTAAGCTGGTGGTGGAGGAAGATGATATGGAAAATGTTTCTATGGTAATAGAAGAAGAGCATTTGTCCGATGTTTCCAATTCGGAAATAGATACGAAGGAAGAGCTCATTGATGTGGACGACAACATGATAGAGGATGAAATCTCAGATGAATCAGACGATGACAAAAGTGATGAAGAAATTGGACGGCGACGGCGAAAACAGGAGTGCGTCGCATGTGGTGAATCGTTTAAATCTAAGGTTCAATTACAGATACATATCTCTGAAATGCACAATATTAAGGCATACAATTGCAATATATGCGGAATAATGAGGAAAGATGAGGAGTATCTGGAACTACATATGAATGTGCATGAAGGTAAAACAGAAAACGAGTGCCGGTACTGTGCGAAAAAGTTTTCCCGACCAGTAAATACATTGCGTCACATGCGCAAGCATTGGGATAAAAAAAAATATCAGTGTGAAAAGTGCGGCGAAAGATTTTCTTTAGATAATATGCTGTACAACCACCGATTGAGACATGAGGCTGAAGAAAATCCTCTTATCTGCAGTAATTGCAACCAGTCCTTCAAATCACGCAAGACATTCAACCATCATATGTTGATTCATCAAAAGGATAGACCACGTCACCACTGTACACTTTGTTCCAAATCATTCACGGAACGTTACACACTGAAAATGCATATGAAAACACATGGTCATACGAATAAACTGGCCGATCAACCACAGTCGGAAGAGTACAAGGAAATTGATGCTGCCGTGACGACTTTGATTGTAGAAGGAGAAGCTAAAGAATTATGTTGCGTTATATGCAACACTAAATTCGAAAGTAAAGAATTACTCGAAAAACATTTACAAAATGACCATGATGTCATTATAAAATAAACTGTTCGAAGAGATGTATGCAAATTTTGAGCCCCATATATAACATATTAATCAGATTGTAGAATTACTCAAAAATTCAAACAATTGTCATAAACGGAGAAATATATATATACAAACTATAACTGATTTTTAATAAATATTAAGTACAAATTTGTTTTATTTAATGGAGCTGTTCCATTTTCAACAATTTAAAATGATAACTATGGTTTTCAATGTGGTTAGTTAAAACACGTACTTAGATTATTGTTTAGCATTTGGTACAGAAACCGTTTCTAATATATTATTGTATACTGACATCTAACGTCGGTGATAACTTTTTATAATAGCTTCGCTTTAAAAAACAATTTAAATGAAAATATCTTTGTACTAGAGCATATATAAGTATATGGTGCAAATACATATGTTGCTAAAGACAAAAAATTTGGATTTGTCATCACGGGATTATAAAGAGAATTGCCCAATAACTTCACGATTTTAGGATTTCGTCGAAAAATAGTTCTTGGCACTTTTGGAATAAATCATACTTCTATATATGCTATTTCATAGTAACACTAACCATCAGAGCGGATGAAAATGTTCACAGAAACTAAAATCCGTTCATTTTAAATAACATAGTTAACACATAATCTACAATACCTCCAGCAAAAATTTAAAAATTACCATCAAAGCAACCCCTGATGCTCCAATGCATGATATTTTTTCACGACATTTTCACATTTTAGTTTAATTTTCCAATTAAGCTATTTCAGATAAATTGTAAAAAACATTTCATTTTATTATTTATTTCAAATTGAAACTAGTTCAAACACATATTTTAAACTATTATACCGTAATCTTTTAATCATTGATAGTACCACACATATTCAATAAAAACAGCAAAAATATGTTTGAAAGTTGTTATATTCATCTGGTTTCAATAAAAACAAACAACCACCAGTACCTTAACTTATTCGTTCTCCTGTGAACGCAAACGACCGTTTGGATTTGTTAGCCGAATAGACAGTTGCTTAGCGCGTTCTACGATTTCTTTGCGTTTCTTGGATGATACAGCATGGGCGATCTCTCCACAATATACACGATTCTGCATCATTAACACTTCCAGTTCCCTTACATTGTGTACAAGGAACTTCTTAAAACCAGTTGGCAACATATGGCGGGTGCGTTTGTTCGAGCCATAACCGATGTTTGGCATCAAATATTGACCCTTGAAACGACGACGTACTCTGTTGTCAATACCCTTTGGCTTACGCCATTTGTGCTAAAAAAAACAAATACAAACATATCAATGAACGCCACCATAAATAATTTAAAATTTACTCACCGAAAGCTTAGCATACCGATCCGACTGATGACGGATGAAGTGCTTGGTGCGCTTCTTTATAATTTTTGGTCTGTATGCGGGACGAATAGTCATTTTGAGCTGGAATTAAATTATGAAATGCGATTAATTAACAATCTTGCACTTCATATAGAGAAGTTTCTTCACTGTGTTCCAGGTGAACATTTACAATAGATTTTAATGCATTCACTTTTGCATTTTCGACAAAATTTATGCTCTGCTACATATTTCTAGCTTTAAAATTTATAAACTCCAGTGCACAGGTAATTTTATGTAAAAGATGTTGAAAATATTAAGTGATTTTGGAAATATATACACACCGCTTTACCTAAAAGAGCACGTCAAAAAGAGGTAGAAAAAGGAGCAAAAGACATGAAGTTGGTCACAAGACGACAAATGTCAATTTACTGTCATTTGCTCAGTACTACCAACTGTATTCACAGATCCGGTTTATGAAATTAAACTTTATTGTGAGTTCCCAATAGAGCATAGCTTGTAGATTTATTTGACTCAAAAGCGGTCATATCCAAATATTAGCATATTTCATTGTTCAAAGTTAAATTCCAATTAACTTATCATTAAGTTAAAAAAGGGTAATTGTGAGAGATAATTAAATTTTCTAAGAATCATCGGACCTAGTATAAAGCAAATGATATTAAATGAATTGGATACAGGGCGAAGATATCAATTTGAATATAAAGAATAATTTCAAAATTCAATTGAATATTGTAAAACGTGAATACTGGTGCTGCTTTCATTTTCTGTTCCCCTGGTATGAGTGGCCAACATACTCAGCGGAAATAAACTATATTCTATTTATTATTATTATAATAATATATGAAAACTTTCAAAAATACGTAAACAGATGAAATCAAAGAAATTAAAAATTACATAGTCGACACTTATTCATTCATGTGCGTACGTATAAAATTGTGAGTGGATTAGATTTCATAAAATAATATGGTTTTTAAAATGAAATGAAACAATTTCGCGAAAATTGTCAATCTACAAAATAAGAAAAAATTTTATCAATAACTATTCATTTTTTGAGATAAGGTATGTAACCACTAAACAGTTTCTTTTGGCAATCTGTTTATAAATCAGTAAAATGAAAATAAAAAACTTAAGGACAGGAAATATTGGATATGACACAAAGTACTAGCTCTGAGATTACCTCTATTTTACAAGGGTTTATACAAAACCACTTAGAATAGATTGAAATGTGAAAGATGCAACTTGCTATTAGTGAAGGTTACGAATGCATGTAAGCGAGTTGTGGATAAATGTAAAGACCTATGAGTCTGAGTCGAAAACGATGACTTTAATAAAACCCACAGATAGTTTCTTTTATCTATCTAACACAAATTTAGCTAACATAAATCTAGAAATTTCAAAATTATTTATTTTGATTTTACATTTATTAAAATTTATAACATTGTTTCCTTTTACCTTAATTTTAAGCTGATTACAATTTGGATATATTAAAGTTTCTTTTAAATTTTAAGTTACAATGGTATTTGGTGGAACGAAATTGATGGTACTTTCATTATTTGTTAAAGTTGTACAACTAACTTTGTTATTATTTAATAGATTACTTAAGCATATTTCTTTTGTCAGGAAGACTTTTTTATTTTTTAATTCGAATATAGTGCTGTTAATTCTTACAAAATCATTTATTTCCTTAATATCTAGTTCTTGATGATTGTTGTCTGGAATTGCCAAAACTTTCAACTTGTCGTAATACTAAAAATCGGTGGGTATTGTCAAGATGAAGTAAATTAGTTTATTATTAATCCAAGCAGAAATTTTAATATGTTCAAATTGTTTTGTATCTAAGTGCGATATTGTTTCGAGGGCTATAAGATTTGGGATTATTACGCCTAGGTTTGCTAATTGAATTCCGAGTTGAATATCTTGAATATGCTGTAAGTATGCCTTAATGTTATCTAGGAAAATATCGGAAACAATTTTTTGGGTAAAACTATTCTGTAAAACGTTTGTAGAATTTTTAGCGCATTTAGTAATTCGTTTTCATTATTAACATAGTTTATTATATTCATTTCATTAATGTCGTTATTAGCAATTTTCTGCTTTAGATCTTGTAAAGATGTTTCTGTAGTATGACGGTATTTCTCATCTAGAGTTCCAAACAAAAATTTAAAACCTGTACCCAAAACATTGATTAAACCTCGTCTATGCCTTTTTACAAAAAGTTACTTTTCGGCAATTTTTATATATTTTTAAATTATATTTGTTTTCAAAAATTCATTGTTTTCTAACTGTTTAACTAGATTATCAAATGCTAATTCAAGTTCAGTTTTATTTATTTGGATTATATGGGTACCAGAATTTTTATCCAAATGATATATTTCCATGGGTGATTCGGCTTGGTCGGTCAACTCATTCGGGTCTGGAAGTTAAACTGTTTTTTCTTTCTTTTAAACTGACTATTCTCTAACATTCTTATATTTAAACTTAACAATACAGTGTTCATTATCGTGGTTTGTGTGAACTACTTCAGATCTTTTATAAGGATTGCTTGTTTTTTCAAGCCTTTTCCTAGAATTTTAAGCAAAAATAAATCTAGTGTCAGGGAGGTCGTCCTGTCTATACCTATTCGTGTTATTGATCCGTGTTTCCTTTATAGCTTGAGGATTTGTTTGAAGCTCTTTTTTCTTGAAAAATATATTATAGGTGGTTTCTCTAGTTGCGGAATGAACTATAGAATGATTGTAAGTGAAAAGGGTTAGCTCTATATTTATATAAACCATTTCTTTTTCCCCCTGATGTGTTAATTATTCTTAATTTTTCATTAAGAGTTTCAGCGCTCAATATCCACTATACCTGTTTTCCCAGTTGTAACGTCGAGATTTATGTTAAGTTGGTCACACCAATTTTTTATATTCGTATTATTCATGCCGTGATCAATATTTAATGTTTTCGGTGGACCCAATCCGTTAAATATTTTCAATAAAGCTCTTTTGGTTTCTAGCCAGTCTAACGAGCTAACTTCTTCTAGTGTTGCGAGTGTTGAATAAAGATCAATACAGGTTAAATAACATTTTTTATCCCATTTCCAAAAATCAATAACAAATTTTCCGCGGGTTTCATATACTGGGGGTGTGACTTTAAAAGAAATTTTGTACGGAATATGATCTGTTGTGCATCTGTTACATAGTTCACACTCATTAATAATTTTTGTAATTTCTTTAACATAATTGGGGTAGTAAAATTTGTTTTTGAATACGTTAACTACCTTTTCTATTCCATGGTGTAACCCTTCCAAATGTATTTCTAAACTTTTCTTTTTCAAATCGGGATACGTTTCAATATTTTCTAGTATCTTAGTCGCTCTTACTACTTTATTATTTCTGGTTTTGATTAAATTAGAATAGACATTTTGGAAAGCGTTAAAATCTTCATCTATAGGCATAAATATTGCTGTTGCTTTATTTAACAAATGGGTTTTAATTATGTCCTTTATGAGTTCAGTGTTTAAATCTTTAAACGTTATTGCTATTATATTTTTATTAAAAACTTTATTCTATTGCCTCTAGTTATTTTTATTTGATTTTTAAACAAATTAAGGGGTCTCTCCGATATTGCGATATTTCTGCCGAATGAATCTTAGCTATATATGATCTAACAGATTCATCGTCACCATTGTAACATTCCTCGATTTTAATTCGGGACAATGCGTCGGCTACGCTATTTTCTTTTCCGGGGACATATTTGATTTCAAAATCAAACTTATTTAATCCAGCGCTGTAATTTAGAATTAGGCTCCTTGAGATTATGTAACCACTTTAGATCGCATTTTATTACGAATTTCCTGCCAAATAAGTAGGGTCGAAAATAATTAGTTGACCATACTAACGCTAACAATTATTTTTCTGTGGTTGAATAGTTAACTTCGTGGTCGTTTAGTGTACGACTCGCAAAGCAAATTGGATGAACTTGTTGACTAAGCACGGCTCCTAAAGCTATATTTGAAGCGTCTGTAGTAAGGGTAAATTCTTTTTCGAAATTTGGGTAGGCTAAAATTGGGTCATTTGTTATGAAAATTTTGATTTTATTTACGGCATCTATGTAATTTTTATCGCAAGGGTTTATTTTGTTTCCTTTTTTCAGACAACTTGTTATTGGCTTCGTTATTTGGGCAAAATTACTAATAAACCTGCTAAATCTAGGAATTGCTTAATTTCCTTTTCTGTTTTTGGTATGGGGTAGTTAATTATAGCTTCGATTTTATTTGCATTAGCTTTTATCCCTTCTGGAGTGATAACATGTCCAAGAAACTCTGTTTCTCTTTTTAAGAACTCACTCTTATCCAATTGCAATTTCAAATTTGCCTCTTCTAGCTTGCTAAAGACACGATCGAGCGATTCGATATGTTCTTGTAACTAGGTACTAAAGATGATTATATCATCTAAATAGACTAAACAATGTTTTCCAATAAAATCCATTAAAATTATGTTCATTAATCGTTGGAATGTAGCAGGGGCATTTTTGAGTCCAAACGGCATTCGCAAAAATTTATAATGACCATTTTGCGTTGAAAAAGCCGTCTTCCTTCTACTTTCCGGATCCATCTCGATTTGATGGAATCCTGTCAAATCTAGTGTTGTGAAATACAAACAGCGGCCTAGTTTGTCAAGACTTTCGTCGATATTAGGAAGGGGATATCTGTCATCTACAGTGACTTCGTTCAACTTCCTGTAACCTACGACGATTCTCCATTTATTTTTACCAGAGGCATCCGCCTTTTTCGGCACCACCCAAATTAGTGAGGAATATGGGGAGTTACTATGACAGATTATACCTTGCTCTAGCATTTCTTGGATTTGCCTATCGACTTCTTCCCTGTGTATTTGAGGATACCTGTATGATTTTGAATATATTGGATCCTCATGTGTTGTAATTGTTTTATGTTTTATGGCATTCGTAAACGTTAAGTGGTCTCCTTCCGAGTGGAAAAGGTTATTATATTTTTTCAGAACTTTTTGTAATTCTCCTTTCTCCTCCTGATTCAGATGATCGACTCTAAATTTACTCTCTTCCCCCTCTAATTCTATGCCTTCTTGATTCATGGCATAATTATAATAATTTTCTTGAGTACTGATGGAAATATTATATATTTCATTGTTAAGAGTTATAGTGTTATTACTGTAGTCTAATTTTGCTTTCAAAACTTTGAGAATATCGGTTCCTATAACAGCATGGTATTTTTTTGAAAAAGAGAAAATAAAATTTTAAATTGTCTTCAATTAGATTCAGTACATATAAAAAGTGCATTAAATTTAGTTCTGCGGTGCCATTAATGGTATTAATTTGCTTCTTATCCGTTTTCATTACCTCAATCGGAAAATATTAGGATTTATTAAACTTAAAGAAGATCCAGAATCAATTAAAAATGTTAACTGACCGACTTCAGTATTTAGTTCGATGGTTGGTAATTTTGTTGTTCCGAGGCCCCTAAATGAAAATTTTCGTCCAAATCCTCTGTTTTGAGTCATAACTGCGTTGCCTCTTGTTATTTTGATAAAAGTTTTGGTTTCCCTTTGGGAAGTTGTTAGAATTTTGGAACGGATTGAAATTGCTATTCACGTAATTTGGGCGGCTTTGAAAATTAGGCTGATGTTGAAAGTTTGATTGATTTTGGAAATTTGATTTATTTGGAAAATTTCAAAATTGGTTCATCCTGGATTGTGTAAAGTCTCTAAATTCGTTGTTAACTACAATTGGTTGAAATCTATCATCATTACTGGGTGAATTGTTACGATTTCAAGTTGGATATGAATCACTCGTTCGTTTTTTTGAGGTTCATTTTGACAATGGCTAAATTCATCATTATTACGTAATACACGCAGTGGTGAGCGGAAGTTAGACACCAGATTTGCATTGAGTAAACTTGATAAATGATTTGGCAATTCCCTTTTTAGTACATATAAGCAAGTTTTTTCAAGGTTTTGTTGAAGAAAATGCTTTTCTGAGACACTATCGTTACTTAATTTAATTTAGTCTTTAATAGCGCAGATTTCTGCATTAAGGGTATCACACAAATTTTTCACACTATTTCTACATTTAATGCTATTTAAATTCAAAATTAACATTGGTGTTGGTGTTGGCTCCCCGAATTCGTCTATTAACAACTGTTTCAGAGTTGCCCAGTCCGCCGGTTGCTCCCTCGCACTATCATTGCGGCATCACCTGTTGATTATTTTAATTAATGTATTTACTAATGAACAGTAACAACAAAAAAACTAATATTAAAATTAAGAAAAAAAAAATATAAGAAAAACAAAAAGTAGTCAAACATTTTTCTGTCAAGAAAGTATTTTTACAAATCAGAACTTATTTATAAAAATGAACCCCGAGGGTCGCAGGTTCAAATCCTGCCACGGGCTTGGTCTCCAAAATGCTTCTTTCTATAAAACCCTTTTCTCTTCGAGTCGAAAGCCTCTGTAGCTAGTACTCATTCCCCCAACACCTTGCACTCATAATTAATTATGGTGTAAGATATAATAATAATAATAATAATAATTAAAATGAAAGAAAGAAAAAAGGTTTTAATATTTGGTATGGCTGCCCTTTAGCATCTATAACGACTTGTAGTATTCTCCTCATGGAACAAATTAACTTCTGCACATCGTATTCGCTTGTTATTTTATTTCATTCCTCTAGTATTGGAGTTTTGAGCTTTGCTCCACCTTTTGATTGCCTCTCGCCCCCTTCTTTCTTAAATGTTCTCACAAATTTTCAATGGGGTTCAAGTGTGGACTCTCGGCTGCTGTATCTAACACTTTTTGTAATTATAAAGAACCCAGATCCTTACCATATGCGCCTTATGTTTTGGGTCATTATCTTGGAAATATTTGATAAATTTCGGATTGCTATCAATATTGAACCCACAATGATCTGCGCTATTTACCAAATAATGTTGGAATATATTCAAATAATGTTTTACGTCCATTTTATTCTCTATGAAATCTAGTTCTCCTACTCCTTTACTGGATATGCACCCCGATACTATGACAGAAAGTTTGCGAATGTAAATATAGGAATATAATATAATATTTCGGTTTTCCAATGCGTTGAACGGTTGTCACCACAATCTATTACGCCCACCATTATCGTCAAACATGATTTTGGTATCATCGCAAAATATAGCGTCATCCCAATAGTCATTCGGTTTGACAAAGTACTTTTTAGCGAAAGATAATGACTTTTCAATGTATTTTGTTGAAAGCATTGGTTTTTTTCGAGCAACTCTTGACATATACTGGTACTTTTTCAGGAGCTACCTTACCGTTTCGTAGGTAACCGCAAGATCACAATTATACTTTGAGTTGACTTGAAAGGGTTCGCGTAGAAACCTGTGGATTTTCGACTACTTTCCTTACCAAAATGCGTTCTGCTCTATCTGATATTTTGTACGCACAGAAGTGCGAAGGTTTTGGTACCAGGCTATCTTCCTTTTTTACGCGATTTAAAATATTATAAATAGTTAGCTGGTCAAATGAAACATCTCGGACAATTCTTGGACACTTTTTCGGATGCGGTGGCTATAGTAAATCAACTGAGTCATATCAAATGCATCTTAAATTCATAATAATTTTGCTAAAAATGCTGCGTTCGATGAGCAAAGAAAAACTATTTTTGATTACATTGCGTCTAAAACGCGCACAAATCATAGTGAAACATCAAGCTCATAGCGGTAAATGCATTGCTCAGCTAAATTATTTCCAAAGCGAATTGTAAAAACACTTTCTGGACTTTGATTTTTTGTCTCTTTTTGTTTTTGTTATGTTTTTAGTATCTTAAGTTAAATATTTATCTTTTTTTGTTACTGTTAATTAGTAAATACATTGATTAAATGAAATGAATAAAAAAAATTAATCAAAACAATAAAGAAATACTATATTATGAAGGGGAGAAATCAAATTCACGATTTTTTTAATTTGTCAAAACACTTTCTTGATAAACCATATATATAACATTCCGGAAACCTTTGATGGAGAAAATCAAGAAAATCTTGTAACCAACAGAATTTTCGACACATCAGCATCAAACGAAAGCCATGCAAATGACTAAAGTGTAAGGCTTAAGTCAACTCTAGCGCAATATTTTGAAGACTTTCGAAAAATGTAAGTTTTGTAAACTTAAAATAGCGCAATGTATTTAAATAATTATTTCACTATTTAAACAGTTGTTACATTGATATCAATGAAAATTACTTCTGAGGACATTTTGCAGAGGGAGCTCGACAATTTAGAGTACAATGGGCTGGAAAATTTAGCCGGCTATATTTGCCATATATTACGCGATGATATGCTCAGCACTTCATTTAAAAGCAATGAGAATCAATCGCTTTTATGGGTAAATCATTTAAGTGAAGGCGGTTTATCAATACCCTGAGCTATCATGATGGAATAAGTGAGCAGTCTGGATTCAATTTTTGTTACTTTGAATGGAGAAATTTCCTTATATCAAATGATTTTATTAAAAAACACAACAGCTTAAAATATTAATTAAGAATATTTACAAGAATCAGAATATTAAATAAGAAAATTTTAGGAAATGCTGATACACGTAAAGGAAAATACACAAAAACATTAAACTGACTAAATTAGTTTCATTATTTCTTTCTTTTTAATTTTACAAATTGAAATGTATGCAATGTTTACATTTTTGTTCACAAATCGCATGCGAGTTTGACAACTCGCCAATACAAGTTTTTGTAGACCTCTGTCGGCGCAATCTTTGTATTTTATCATTCTTGCACACTAACTGCACATCAGAGAACACAGAGAAAAGAAACTCTTTTTCGCTGCCAGCATCCGTAGCGGACACAGTACGATTTTGAGTGGATTCACCACGATTCTGAGTGGATTCAACACGATTTTCAGTGGATTCATGTACAACGTCCGTCTGCTTTATTTCGCTGCTTTGCCGTTTGACGTTTAAGTTGCTTTACTCTGTATACTCTGCTGCACAGCTCCCAACTCTTCCTATTTTTCGGATAAACCAATTGAGAGGCAGGAACTTGAATATTAATAAGTTCAAATCAGTGATGTTCAAAAATTTAAGATTGGAGTGCTTTACTACCCCACTCACACAGTTTTTACGTAAACGAAAATACAAATGGTAAAGTTAAGAAAATCTATCTTTAAATCAGCCACTAATTTTTGTCGGTCATCGTGTTCAATACAGTTAGTCACATAATTTTTGTGGGCAGTCAAAAAATGTCTTTCAATTTGAAACTTTACTGCCCGTCTTAGAACTAGGCATTGGGTTTCATTTTGAAAATTCAACGAAACAAGATATTCGTTCTCCCAATTTGTGTTCAATTGAACTACTTTCACATTGCTTTCATTCATTATGAATACCATAATTAGAAAAGTTAATTATAAGGATAAAATACCAATATTGATTTCAAACGTAATCGTATGTATATGTACGAGAATGTCTGTTCAATGCACACGAAATTTGTTGTACTAATCATGTCAGATCTTGAGCGTTACGTTCATTTATCGAAATGGATTCAAAGATACGTTTCACATTTTCTTTCAAGTTTAAAAATATATATTTATATTCTTTATTGAAGGTAATGAACTATGTGTTATTGTTAGAAATATAACTCTGGCAACCCTACCTAATTTACTTTCTTCTTAACTTCCTACTTTCATTATCCACATATATTATCTCTCTCGCTTCTAAGTCGTTGAATAAAGCACACGTGAATTCCAAGACTCTGCGTTCTTTCTCAACAGGTTATTGGCCCAGACAACAGAGCGTCTGCAAGTAGCCAAATCTGATTTGATACGTGTCGTGGTTAAGCCTTTTAAATAAAAGCATATGTTGCTTATTTTATTAAAAGCGAGAAATTTGTGCAAGTAGCGTGTTTAATAAATACATCCCTTGTAAATAAATGAAACAAGATGGCCGGTTCGGACACGCACGCGACAGAAAAGCTTCGCGGTAGTGAAAACTTCCACACGTGGAAGTTTGCCATGGAAAGTATATTGGAGCTGAGCGATCTACATAATTGCATTACTGTGAAAGAAACCGATGAGAAGAAGTTACGTAGAGCGCGTGCTAAAATTATCTTGTCCGCGAATGAATCAATACAAAATCAGAAAACTGCGGCCAACATTTGTCAAACCCTTCAACATCTATACGAAGATTCTGGACTCACGCGAAAATTGGTCTATTGCGAAAACTGATCACGGCGCGCCTTGAAAATTGTGAATCAATGGCCATTTATGTTAATCAGCTCGTCAATACCGCGAATAAGCTCTCGGGAATCGGTTTCGATATAAGCAACGAATGGTTAGGTGCCATAATACTTGCGGGGTTAAGCGATGACTTTAAGCCGTTCATAATGGGCATAGAAAGTAGTGGAACAAAAATTACCGGTGAAAGCATTAAAATGAAGCTGCTAGATGGAGACTATGAAAAAACAGCAAACGGTGGAAGTGCATTTTTAAGTGTGAAGAAAAAATACCCTAAACTTAACAAACAAAATCTAAAGTGTTATAATTGCGGACGAAAAGGCCATTTTAGTAAAGATTGCAATGAGCATAAAAAACTTCGCCAAAATTTTAGCAATACCAATGGTCGGAAGATAGCCTTTAGTGTTTACGTGTCGTATAAAAATGAGCAACATCAAAATGAGTGGTACATCGACAGTGGTGCATCCAAACACATGACACCCTATAAAAACCAATTTAATTGCCTAAGCGTGTCCCCTGTTCAAGAAATCACAACTGCAACCAATCGCTGCGACCAATTCGTCTAACTTGACAAAAGATCAAAACATTTTGATCAAAGTACAACCCACGCACAATCACAGCACAGACGGTCAATCAAGTAGAAGTATTATCAAAGAAGAATAAGAAATGACATTCAATTCGCGCGTTATTTATTTACCGTTTCAATGATTTTTGTGCCTACATGTATAGTGTAAGTGAATTTATTGGTTTTGTTGTACACGTATTCCATATGCCTGTAGTGAAAATTATAGGCAGTCTTCAAAATATACTAGTAAATTTAATAGTAACATATCAACTTATTAATTTACTAGTTCAAAACTTATCTATAAGTTAACCAGTTGCTGACTTCTGCGGCACTTCATTGCCGTGTATAATACATTTTTCCTTTTTCGTCAATTAAAAAAACAAAAAGAGAAGTAAAGACAAACATTTGAATTCGAAGAAAAACAGTTCTTTTTATAATTTCAACAACTTCCTCATTCAAATTCCTCATTTTAGAGATAAATCTTCAAGTTAACGTGTGTTTTAAAATATCCGCAAAGTGTCCACAAAGAAAAGTGGAAATGCTGCATCATGAATTAACATGCTGAATTAACACATTCCTCATTTATGCACAAAAATTATTATACACGTCGAGTACACATTATGTACATACATATTGAAACATAAAGTGAAACGTGATCGCATACTTTTAGGATCCCATCTGGAGTTTGAGAATGAGTGCACCACCCTGTGTATATAAGTCAAGACACGATCTATTCGAATAAAAGCTTACTCAAGAACCCTCTGTCGATGGTTGAGAATGCTCTAGAATGTTATCGAAAAGTTTACTCAAGAACCCCTTTCGAAGTCTAGGTAAAATTCGAGAATGATCCAGAAACGTCTTTAATAGTGGAGATAATTGTCTAGAATTTTCTACATGAACCATTCAAGAAGTATATAAGCTAAGGCAATTTAAAGTCGAGAATAGTTGAAAATCAACCGTAACAGTGTGTACATCGCGCATTTTAATCGAAGCAGTATTTGTAATTGTGATTCAGTATAGTAATAAAGTGAATGAAGTATTAAATAAAGTTCAAATTGTAATAAGGTAAACTTTAAGCCAAATATTAAGTGTGTAAATAGCAATAATTAAATAAAGTTAATTATTTAAATTTAACAGTGGTACGAATCCGAGTATAGAGAGTAAGGAGGGCAATTTCGTAACAGACTAAATTGTCAAGAGGGCAAATTCTTAACAATTGGTGTCAGAAGTGGGATTGTTTATCGATAATAAACAATGGTTAAATTTGAGAAACTGAGACTGGAGCAGCTTAACACAAGGGCTTAAAGCGGAACTACAGATGCGATTAAGAAGCGCTTTAGAGAAGCAGGGAATAGACGTCGATGAGCATGAATTCCAATTTGAAGACCAAGCGACGGGAAGAAACACCTCAAGGAACTTATACTGGTAACTTTGACATGAGTGCACTCATCGAGGCAATACAATCCTTCAAACAGGATATGCAGCAGAGAGATGAAAAGCAGCAGCTACAATACAATTTTCAAGCAGCCGATGAGTGGATGCAGGAGAGAGATGGGAAGATGCAGCAGCAATTACAACAAAATGCTCAAGCTGTCAAAGAGGAAGTCAAAGAACAGATTCAGCAGAGTGAAACACGACTTGCTCAACTAGCGGAAATGTCCGATATGGTACACAGGAAGGTTTGTGAAATTGAGACACGGCAGGTATCTGTAGAACAAAAATTCATTGCGAACGAGCAAAAGCAGAAAGAATTTAAGCAACAAATAGAGCAAAGAATTCACCTACTACAGGAAGGTGCATTGCCTATGCCAGCTTTATCCTCAATAAAACTGAAGCTTCCTACCTATTATGGAACCAGGACACTTATCGTCTTCAGAATGCAGTTTGAGACTACCGCTAGCACAAATGGTTGGAGTGCTCGCGAAAAATTGGCTGCATTAACCGTGTCGCTGACGGGTGCTGCCGCCGATGTACTTCAAACTATCTCAGAAAGTGAGCGAGACTGTTATGAAAGCTTGATGAATTCCGTTCAGCGCAAGTATGGTAGTGAACATCGGAAGCAGATGTACCAAGTAGAGCTACGAACACGAGTACAGAAGAGTGGTGAGTGGTCTACAACAGTTTGCGGCGGAAATGGAAGGGTTGCTCATTTTGCCTATCTAGGAGAGATTACTGAGAGGTGTATGATGGACACCTTCATATATGGCATTCGAAATACGGAAATAAAGCGATCAGCGATAACAAATCCGAAAGATACATATATGGAGACAGTAGCTAGCGCCTTGACATCAGAGACATCAGCATTGGTGTGTCGGCCAAGATGCAGAGCCCGCCAGGTAAGAGTCGAAAACGAACAAAGTTTCAAGGGCAAATGCTTTACCTGCGGAAAGGTCGGACAGATGGCTCGTAATTGTCATTCGAGATGGAAACATTCTAGATCACGCTGGCCGGCAAGACCGCAAGGCAAGTCAGATTCCAAAATAGGGAATCAGACAATGTTGATAAGCCGTCGACAAACTAAATGGAGTCAGTCTCGAGGGACATGATCTGACTCCCACAACATGTAGCCCCAGAATCTTCGTTTATCAGATGGCACGGAGACTTAACATCCTAATTGTCGACAGTGCAATAAACGGAAGAAAAACCGTGGTAACGTTGGATACGGGCGCATCACATTCCATTATTAGAAGGTATCTCGTTCGAGGAATAAGATTGCGTACGGCAACTGGAGAAGATGCACCGGTGCTTGGAAAAGTTACACGAAAAATCACTATCGGCACCACAACAGTGACGCACGAGTTTGTAGATGCGGATATTATGGATGAATTAATCTTAAGTGTGGATTTTATGATTCGGAATGGATTCACCCTAGATTTGAAAAGCAGTATCTTGAAATATGCGAGCACCGAAATACCGTTATCGTTGGTGAGGATAAGTATGGGGATTTACGACAAGCCATTGTAACGCAGCGGAAAAAATCCCACCAAAGTCAGAATCAGTTATATGGGCCAAAATGGATGGAGAAGAACAAGTTGTGGGTTGTGGAGACGGATGAAAAATTTGTACTGGACGACATCATAATTGGAACAACCCTCGTAGAAGAATAGCAGAATAGAATAGTGCCACTAAGAGTGGTCAATCTTGGAAATACCGCTAGAACCATAGAGAAAGGACAAGTAATTGGAAATTGCCAGGCAATTTCGACAATCGTAAAGTGCGAGAGCCAACCGCGAGACACGAAAATTAAGATACCAGCTGATAAAAAGGTACTCGACGATCTAACGAAATAATGGAGTAAAGACTTATCCACAAGACATTGGTCAGTATTTGCTGAAAAGGGTAAAAATGAAGACAGAACAAAGATGGTGAAACACACAATCAACACTGGTGATGCAAAACCCATTCGTCAAGCGCCAAGAAGAGTACTTCTGGCAAATAGAGAAGAGTTGAATGTGTTGCTGAAGGAAATGCATCAGAACAACGTCATTGAGCCATCAGAAAGGAGTTCCCCAGTGATATTAGTCAATAAGAAGGATGGCTCCACACGTTTTTGTGTAGATTATCGGAAACTTAATGAGGTAACGAAGAAAGATAGTTATCCATTACCTCGCATCGATTATACCTTGGACACATTTTCTGGTTCAAATTGGTTCTCAAAGTTGTATTTACAAAGCGGATATTGGCAAGTGGCAGTAGACGAAGAAGACAAGGAAAAGACAGCCTTCAGTGCCGGTAATAGACTATGGCAATTTTTGGTGATGTTATTCGGACTGTGTAATTCCGCAGCTACATTCGAACGCCTAATGGAACATCTGCTAAAGGGTCTCCACTGGAAAACATGTCTGGTGTACCTAGATGACATCATCATTATGGGAAAGGACTTCGAGGACCACTTGCAGAATTTGGAAGAAGTATTGATGCGATTAGGTGCTTCAGGGTTGTAGCTGAGCGGAAAGAAATGCTCGTTCTTCAAGAAAGAAGTCAAATACCTTGGACATAAAGTCACACCTGAAGGAGTACCCACAGACCCAGATAAGATAGACTCAGTAAGGGATTGGCCAAGGCCAACTAGTCTGCATGAGTTGTTCAGCTTCTTGGGTATTTGCATCTGTTACAGATGCTTTGTTCCAAGCTTTACAGACGTGGCTGGCAGCCTGCATGAATTAACGAGGACGAATTATCCTTTTAAGTGGAAAAGCGAAGAGGAGAAGGCATTCAACAGACTGAAAGAGCTATTGTGTACAGCCCCGATCCTTGCATATCCAATTCCTGGCGAAAAATTTATTTTGGACACAGATGCAAGTGGCTTCGGGATTGGAGGTGTCCTCCGCAACCTATTGACGGACTACTTCAGCAAGATCTTATCATAGCCTGAGCGAAATTACTGTATGAGACGGAGAGAACTTTTGGCGGTTATAGAGTGCGTGAAGCACTTTAACAAGTACTTGTATGGATAAAAGTTCTTATTGAGAACGGATCACGCTGCTCTGCGCTGGCTATTACAGTTCAAAAATCCCGAGGGTCAGGTGGCGAGATGGATTGAGAGAGCTACGATTTCACAATAGAACATCGCAGAGGTGGAAGCCACGGAAATGCTGATGCATTATCAGGATGTCCTTGCAATGTAGTATGCAATCACTATTCTAAAGCTGAAGGGAAAGAAGGAGTAGTCGATGGATGGATGGATGAATGGACAGCAGAGAAGATAAAAGGAGAACAACGAAATTACCCAGAATGTGCAAAAATCGTATGAACTTAGAAAGTAGGAATGGAATGAAATCTCGACCGAAAGCTCACTTTTCTTTGCGAACACTTTGCGGATATTTTAAAACACACGTTAACTTGAAGATTTAACTCTAAAATGATGAATCTGAACTAGTAAATTAACAAGTTTATATTTTACTATTAAATTTACTAGTATATTTTGAAGACTGCCTATAATTTTCACTACAGGCATATGGTGTAATGCTCGTATATTTGTGCGAGAATATTTTTATATATGTATATATGTAAATACCAAATATATGTATATACGTCAGAACGTTACTCGGCAAGACGCCATTGAGCAAATTACTAATTTCAGCCGAAGAAAGGCTGAAGCCGAAGAAAGGCTGATTGCAAGAAAAATGCAATGGTTTGAGTTGCCAGTTGGAAACTGATTTCTTTAATTCCCGAGCAGAGTTTTTTATATGATTTGTTTGAGTTATAAATTCGATAACAAATTCGATTATTCTAAATTGGTTATATCTAATCCCTTTCGCTTAAGACTAACTCAAATTCCACTCAAATGTAAAACAAACCGATTCACCTGTAAAACAAACGACTGCACCCTAGGACTCTAATTACGCTGCACATGTCAAGTGTCATAGTGTCGCAGTGCAGCAGATGGTTATGTCTTACGTATTGGTATGGTTTGGATGTGTAGAGTTTGCGTAGGTAGTTTTTGTGCTACACTACGTTTGTGCGCAATAGTGCACATGCACTACACCCTCACCCTTTAAGAAAAAATGTACAGTTGTTTGAAAGAGAAAAAAAACAACTTTAAATTTTTATGTGTTTGTGTGTGGTGGAAATGAGTTCTTACTTATTTGATTCTAATTTTTACTTATTGGATTTAATGTAATACTAAGTTGTTACTTATTAGATTCGTATTTAGTATATACTCGTACACCTAATTCTGTTTTTACACGGTAATTGGTTCCAGGAAAACCCGTGTAAAAAAAAACCGTGTAAAAAAGACATTGATCGTATGCAAAATAGGTGATTGGTTCCTTATCTCTAAAACCTATTGAAATTAGTGAAAAACAAGGATTTTTTAAGAACAACTATTCAGGTTTATTTTATTAAATCACATATATAATGTGTTTTTACGTCTGATTGCATGGATAGTTCAGAAAATATTAACACATTCTAGTTGCTATCACAAATAAATTTGATTGTATGCACTAAAAGGGAATTCCCCTAAATTTGTGCTATTTACAATTGCTCTGACCAGTAAATTTGCTTGTATCCCCAAAAAGGGAATTCCCCTAAATTTGTGATATGAACATATTTCGGAAAAATTAAATTTAACAACAAAAATTTAAGCCCAAAAGATTTTGAATCCTGCTAAATGGAATAAAATCGTGTAAAAAAATTTAAAATATTTTTATTTTCAAACCGTGTTAAATCAAAAACGTGTAAAAAAAGACCGTGTAAAAACAGAATTAGGTGTATATTTATATGAGAAATAATTTGTTTTATGTGCTAATATTGTAATATGAATAAAATTTACATTTGCATTAACTATATGTTTACAATTTCTTATAATAGTAGTCTAATAATATTATATACTCGTATATACTCGTATATATTTTTTTTATTATAAATTTTTATTCATACATTTATGTATTTGTTTTCCATTTTTGTATTCTCATATTAAAACATTGTATCGTTTTAGCATATTGTTATGCATTTTCTTCTCCATGCCATTTATTAATATGAATGAATTTACTCCGTTTTGTTTTGAAATTCTATACGGACAATGGTGTGGACTTTGAGACTTTTTACGATTATCTAATTTTACTAATACTAGGTCTCCTATGGTTGCATTAAGTGCATTTTCATTTGTTTTGCTTTCAATGCTTCTTTTCTTTTTCTCAACTTCAGTTCATTCGCATAATTCTCAATATCATAATTTGGTTCTCTTGTTTCAATTATGTCGCTTGGTAAGTGTGGCAGTTCACCAAACACAAGCTCATATGGTGAGTAACCCGTATCGACATGCGGCGTCGTATTGTAAGCAAAAGTGTAAAATGATATCCACTTGTCCCACTAGTTATCGTTTGCGAACGTCAACATGAATTCATTAAGAGTGCGGTGGTTGCGCTCTACTGAACCCAGTGATTCGTGATGATAAGGAGTTGAAAATATTTGATTCATTTTTAGATTTTTACACACATTTCATTTTCAAACTCTGTGCCCTTGTCCGATTTCAAATGTTTGAAATTACCATACTTGAGAATGAATTGGTCAACAAGTTTTTTAGCTACAGTGTCGGCATCTTTGGTTTCCATGGGGTGCGCTATCACAAATTTTGTAAATTCGCACTGCGCTGTTAAAATATATCTGTACCCATTAGATATTCTTAGCGGACCGAAAGTATCAATTGCTACAGTTTCAAAACTAGTCGTCGGAGTGTCTGTAATAACCATTTGTTCTTTAGTGTTTCTTAACTCGTTGCATCTCTCTGCTTCCATTTTTTTGTTTGTTGTTTGTTTATTGGATTTATCCGTAAATTAAAGTTATTAACTTCACGTGTTTAAATATTAATTAGAGAATGATAAGAACATTAACTTTAAGTATTTCAATTAAATTAAGTTTAGGTGTAGCCTAATTGTTAGTATGTATAGTTATTAATTAGTAGTTGATTGTGATGACTTGTACGATAACCTTCTTGGTTGACTGCTCGAATCCAACTGCGGTCGGCACGCAGTATTGCCGACCGGCTCTCCTCCGCTGCCTGCGGCAGCACTTTCATAAAAATAAAGATGGCTGCGGCCTGCTACACGACTTTGGCGGGACCCAATGAGGGGAATTCTCTCCGCACTGAGCCCCGCGCAGAGTCGCATGGTGACGGTGCGCAGGCAGCAGCCGTTGTCAGGAGGGCTCCGGCGCGAACATTTAGTATGTCGTATTTGTTTATTCTTATCACAATGTTTACAATTTGTGATACAATTTTTCACCATTTTTCCCATATTCTTCCAAACGTTTTGTTTCAATTTTAAAACGGGTTTTCTTACACCAAAATGCCCTCCGTAAGGCGAATCGTGATATTCTGCGATTAGTTTATACATAATTACGTTATCTACTATTCTGTGGGGACTTCTATATATCAATATATACAACTTTGAGCATTCATTATTTTCTTTATTCTTCTGTTGCAACTTATTATATTCCTCTTAATTTTTCTTTCGGTACGTACCTAAATATATCATCTTTCTCATCTAGGGCTAGTTCTTTTATATTTGACTTGTTTATCTTTGATAGTAGTTTTTCCACTCCAGCGAACCTGGGTTCGATGGAGTATGACCGCTTATCACAAGTATCTCATCTTTATTTATTTTAATATGGGTACCCTTCTTATTGCTCATAAATACAAATTTCAATTCTCTTACATTCCTGACGTCAGATATGGACTTGCAGTCCCAAATGTGAAGTTGATCAGACTTCGAATGAGAGCTACATTTCTCCTGATTTATGTCTGTGCTCTTTTTAGCAGACATGCCCCTCGTAATTACTAATGCATTGTTAACGGATTCATCGTTTTCTTTCGGGATCATAGATTTTAGTATGTCAGAATCGATTTTAATTCTTGACAGTGCATTCGCAATGGTGTTTATTTTTCCTTTTTTATATATAATGTCGAAATCATAGTCGAACAAATCTAACCTTATTCTAGTTAACTTGGAAGATGGGTTTTTATATGTAAACAATGCGACTAACGGTCTGTGGTCTGTCACCACTGTGAATTTACGTCCATAGAGGTAAGGTTTAAAAAAATTTATGCTGTGAGAAATTTGTCAAAGTTGTGTGAATTTGTGATATAGATTTAATGTTTTTGTATCATTCCAATAACTTATTTAATTTAATTATTATTATTATTTATTTATTTATTTATTTTTTCTTTAAACTAAAATGACCAACATAGTAAAATGATTTGTACAACTACAAACTATTTAATGTTGCAAATGTATGTAATTAGTTTTGGCTTAACTAGTAACTTATATATAATTGGTTAAGAGTTCATTGTATCTCTATTGAGAACGCTTGCTGGCGCCTCCAGTTGTTAACTGCGAATATGATTCTTCGAAATTTGTTTGTATGAGAACCCACTGTCGCATGTGCTGTTCCATCAGCTTGTACATATGGTGGAGGTGGAGCAAGTACCTCATCGTCATCGTCCAGATCGGCGTCATCGTAGTCTGCACCGTCTACTGTTTTGTGGCCAAATATTTCATCTGAACCCGAAGGAAAATGATATTCGCCAGTGGCGTTAATGCGTTTGGGTACGAGCATTTTGCCGTTGACCTCAATCGCTTCTTCAATGTTTGCCATCATATCTCAATTTGGAAAAATTCAAAAGTTTTCCAGACTTGTCAGGAAATTAGAAAGTATACTGGAACGTGTTTGACATCAGAACTGGATTTTGGAAATATAACAGTTTCCTTGCAGGATACAATACTGTGTAGAAAGATCTACAAGCTCGAGTCAGGCAGGATTGAAGAAAGGTTGATTGCAAGAAAAATGCAATTGCCAGTTGGAAACTGATTTCTTTAATTCCCGAGCAGGGTTTTTATATGATTTGTTTGAGTTATAAATTCGATAACAAATTCGATTATTCTAAATTGTTTATATCTAATCCCTTTCGCTTAAGACTAACTCAAATTCCACTCAAATGTAAAACAAACTGATTCACCAATGACTGCACGCTAGGACTCTAATTACGCTGCACATGTCAAGTGTCATAGTGTCGCAGTGCAGCGGATGGGTCTGTCTTACGTATTGGTATGGTTTGGATGTGTAGAGTTTGCGTAGGTAGTTTTTGTGCTACACTACGTTTGTGCGCTATAGTGCACATGCACTACAATGGAATACGTGTACAACAAACACAATAAATTTACTTACACTATACATGTGAGCACAAAAATCGTTGAAACGGTAAATAAATATCGCGCGAATTGAATGTCATTTCTTATTCTTCTTTGATAATACTTCTACTTGATTGACCGTCTGTGCTGTGATTGTGCGTGGGTTGTACTTTGATCAAAATGTTTTGATCTTTTGTCAAGTTGGACGAATTGGTCGCAGCGTATGTGCGGCAGTTCATACAATTACAATTTTTCGGACAGCATTCTGTTTTTGCCATCGAGAGAATAATAGTGTATATCTGCGGCGTAAATATTTATAATGATGAATAATAGAGGATTGTGAGCAAATGCGAGATTTCATAGAATAAAATATGTTTTAAACAACAAATCTGGAAATTTCTTTTCACCGATGGATCCAAAATTGAAAACGCTGTCAGCTTTGCAGTTGTTGATTCAGATGGCAATACGCTATCTAACGGTCTGCTTCCTCCATTCGCTTCAATTTTCGATGCAGAGTTGCAAGAGCTTCTATCATGTTTACATATTGTAAAAAGTAAAAAAGGAAAGTTTATTATATGTACAGACAGCCTATCAATATTTACGGCATCAAAAAACTTTGATAATAAGATTAACTTAATAAATTTACTACAGCAATCTCCGATCGAAATGAGCAATAAAGTGAAGCTAATGTGGGTTCCTGGTCACGTGGGAATTCTCGGGAACGAACAAGCTGACGCCTCTGCGAAGTTTGCAGCTAAGTCACCTTTGAACACTCTGCAATAAATCCACGAGCAAAATGGGTTGTTCCCAAATTCTTCGTAATATCAAGCAAGATTGGAAAATTCCAGCCACCCATACAAAACCGTCAACCCCCACTGGAATAACATAAACCTTCCCGCTACATCTACAACTAGTATGTGTAAATGCTTCATCCGATTGCGGCTAGGACACACTAAAATTACACATCTTCATATTATAACTAAAGAGCTGCAACCATTATGTCACTTTTGCTATAGCTATCCACTAACTATTTCCCATATACTTACTCAATGTTCATCACTATCATCAATCCGGCACTCCATTTTTCATGATAATAATCCAACTGAGTTTCTTGCTATTCTGTCAGAATCCAACGTCAAAATAATTTTCCAATATTTTTCTCTAATTAACCTAATCAGTAAAATATAGAAGTTAACATAAGCCGATAGCCCTGGCAGCTAGTGCTTTCGTTTAATTATAATTTTAATTGTAATTAGATTATTAATAAATAAATAAATAAATGTGCGGTCGTATATTTTGATGCCTTCTTTATTTTGTTCTATTTGGGTTCTTCTATTCCTTTTTTGTTATTGTTAATAATCTGTCAGCTGTTCTGCTGGATGCGCTGTGGAGCGATTATGAGATGTAGATGGCGCTGCATCAGATGAGTAGAAGAGAGAATGAGTTTGAAGGATACATAAAGTGGTTGGCCTTCACCGTAGCGATTGAGGAATAGCGGTGGAATGGAATGCACCAAAAAATTATACTCGTATAAGGCACAAAAAGGGGGAAAATGGGACGTTTTCTAGAGGGCAGTCAAAAAAAAAGCAATTAATATTATATATATATAAGATGAGATATATATGTAAGATGAGAGAGAGAGTCAGTCGCAATCCGTAAGTAGTCACATAAAGTTGTAGTCGTTGCGCGCGTTAATAAATTTTTTTTTTTTTTACAGTCGCATACGAAGTTGTCGCCGGTCGTTAACGGAAGCAATTAATGTTTGATACCTTTTTTATAATCTTTTAATTTTTCATTTTTAAATTATAAACCTATCGTTTAAATATAATTGCCTTTATCGGCTTACATGGGGCTCAACCGTCCGAGAAATAAAAGAACCGGTAAAAATTAAAACGTGGAAGTAAAACCGTGCTCCAAAAAAATAAAGTAAAAAGTCAAAATTTATACGTGATCAGCAGAAGTTGTGCTGTGTTCGTAAAATCGGGTCTTTAAAGGTCAAAACGCGGAACACGGTTTAATGAGTATAGAACAACAAAAAGAGTACTTTGTTGCGATCGTGGTTTTTGGCGTCAACCGTCTGTATGTTTGTTTTGCTTCTCTCCTTCTTTTCTTCCTTCCACTTGTCCGCTTTTCTAGTGAATGCGGCTAGTCAAAAACCTACCTGACGATTCTGAGGTACAGATGGCGCTGCCTCAGAATAGTAAAAATTCGAAAGAAAGGTAACTGAACGACTTGACCGCTGGAGCGGTCAATGATGGAATAGCGGAAGAGGCCGAGGATATGGAAAATACGGTTTTAAGAAAAAATGGAAAAAACATTTAAGGCAGTGGTAGGGAAAGAACGGTATTTGTGCAGTTTAAAGTGTTTGGGAAGAAAGTTGTTTCCAATTAATTTTGTTGCCGCGCGCGTTTAAGATTTGTGTTTTTACTGTGGATGTATTCGGAATAATTGTTGATTGTGTGACTGTGCACGGAAGTTAGAAAAAAATAATATAAATTGAATTTGAGTGTTTTATTAGAACAACGTATTTCAATTAAGCTCATTTGAGAGAGAAAAATAACCTTATTTACATTCGTGTACTGAAAATATTCAATTTGCCACAAAGTCCGGATTTTGCTGTTTAGAAATTCTCTCGTCTCGTCGGTTGTTCCTGTTATTTGTTCTGATACAGTAAAATGATTGTGCTGAATAGAGTGATAACTGCTTGTTTCCGGCCCATCCCATTCGAGAGTCGGAGTTGAGTTGTGATACCGGAGGAGAAAGTATGCTGCCACCCGCCCCCTAGAAATAAGGATAAAGATAAGTATATACGTATATATGGTATTTATTTAAATTATTAAGTAGGTATGTTATTTATTTAAATTATTAAGAAAAGTAGCATGTTTAGTTATGTTTAAATGTATGTTTAATATGTTAGGCTAAGGCGGCAATTATGGGGCGGGCTCGCTTGTCGTCGAGGAGGAGGATGCCCGGCTGAGAACTGGCAAAATGGTGAGTTTTTTTTTGTAGTGTTGCTCCACCCGATGCAGTGTGGCGGGTTGAGGACCACGACCATTGCGGTGAGCTAGCCGCGGCCACCACACTGCATCATACTAGTGGTGCGGTAACAACTTTTTAAGGTCAAAGACAAAGTCAACGCGAGTAGAGGACGACGAAGGTGACGTTTTTTTTAATGCTCAAAACGAAACAACAAAGGAAGGTATAACTACAGCAAGTACAAATAACGATAACGAAAGCGCAAAGGAGAATAACACAGAAACAATGGCAACAACGAATATAAGAGATAAAAGCAGCAGCGAAATGGCAGAAATGGGCGAATTGACTTCTCACACTAAAATTTGCAAAGGAAGAGGAACAGCAAGCGGCTATGTCAACAGAATGCATCGACGACGTTATATCCGAATTCGATGGCAGATCACCTACACGCATAGAGGAATGGTTCAACAATTTCGAAAAATTTGCCGTAGTGTATAAGTGGAGCGAAAGCCAAAAATACGTTTTTGCCAGATGCAAAATGACAAAAACAGCAAAAGTTTTTATCGATGCAGTATCGTCCACGATTATAAATCACTGAAAGAAGAAGTTACAAAAGAGTTTCAACGCGAATTTATAAGCGCGGATATTCACAAGCAAATACAAGAGAGGAAAAAGCAAAGCGAAGAAAGTATGCATGAGTACATATTGCATATGCGACGGCTAGGTGCGTACGGGAAATTGGACGAAAAATCGGTAATACGCTACATAGTAGATGGAATAAATGAAAGAACGGAAAACAAATTTTTGTTTTACACCGCGGAAAACTTTACAGAACTTAGGAAACAATTAGAAATTTACGAGTCGATGGCGCAAAATAAAACGAAACAAAAAGAACAACACGTTAAAAAGGAAAATAAGAACAAAAGCACAAAGTGTGCCCATTGCCTTAACTGCGGCTCTACGAAACATAAAAAGAGCGAGTGTAAAGCACCAACAAAATGTTTACGCTGTACCGGATCAAACCACATTTCGAAAAACTGCCCTCAGAATATCAAAGCCACTGAAATAAAAGAAAATAAAGCAAACGAAGTTAATATCGTCAATGTACACGAACGTCGCGAAAAAATGTTAAAGCAGATCAAAATAAACGATGAAAATTTGTTTTGTTTAGTTGACAGCGGCGCAGAAATATCGGTTATGAATGAAAAAACTGCGAAAAGCATAAACGAGGAATTAAGGGAATACGAAAACGGTGTGACAGGCAAAGGAAATGTTAAGGTAAAAGCAATCGGCATTTTTGAAGCTGAAATTACTGTCGGCAATTTGAAGTGTATGCACAATTTTGTTGTTGTTCCCAACAATGTATCGAAATATGAAGTCATCTTAGGCTTCGATTACATAGACAAATGCAGTTACGATTATAGTGAAAAGGGGTATATGTTCAAAAGTTTTCTCGATGACAGCTATGAACATTCAATAATGAATATTATGATCAACACAGAGAAATTTGAAGCGCTAATAAAACATCAGAAACAAATAGAAGAAATTGTCGAACAATACAAACCTAACAAAGATGCAATAAGCCCGATAAACATGAAAATTATATTAATTGTTGAACGAATTATAAGATATACACCGAGAAGATTGCCGTTGCCGGAGCAGAAAGTGGTAAGTGACCAGGTGGAAGATTGGCTAAAAATTGGAATAATAAGGCCATCAAACTCAGAATTTTGAAGTCGGGTAGTTGTCATGAATAAAAAAGATGGAAGCAAGCGCGTCTGTGTCGATTATCGCGATCTTAACAGGCAGGTACAGAAGGACGTATTTCCAGTGCCATTGATGGAGGAAGTGGTTGAATCGTCGGAGAGCGCAAGAATATTTACCACATTGGACCTCGAAAACGCATTCTTCCACGTCCCTATAAGCGAAGAGTCCAAAAAATATACAGCGTTCATTACCAGAGACGGAGTTTTTGAATTTAACAGAGCACCCTTTGGTTTCTGTAATTCTCCAGCTATATTCTTACGCTTTATAAATCACGTTTTTTGGAAATTAGTTCGTGAAAACATCAATCAGATGTATATGGATGATGTAATTATTTATTGAAAGGATGAAGAAGACGGTATACGCAAGTTACGTGTGGTCTTGCAGGTAGCGGCGCAACATGGATTACGAATAAAATGGAAGAAATGGATTACGAATAAAATGGAAGTTTTTACAAACGGAAGTCGTTTACTTAGGACTAAGGATTAAAAATGGCAGTATATCTCCGGATGCTGAAAAATGTTTGGCTATAAAGAATTTTCCCGTGCCAAACAACATTAAGAAACTGCAATCACTCCTCGGACTCACAGGATACTTCCGTAAATTTGTAGAAAACTACGCAATAATAACGAAACCGTTGACAGACCTGCTCAACAAAAACTCAAAATTCGAAATAGGACAAGCTGAAATAAACGCGATTTAAGAGATTAAGATTAATCTCATGAAACAGCCGGTTTTGAGAGTTTTCTCCCCGACAGCACCAATAGAATTACATACTGACGCTTGCAAAGATGGTTTTGGAGCAATTTTACTCCAGAAGTTCGACGAAAAGTTACACCCGATTTATTTTTAGAGTAAGAAGTGTACGCCAGAAGAGAGCAAGCTTCATAGTTTCTATCTGGAAATTAAAGCAGCGTATTTAGCGGTACAAAAACCAAGGTATTATTTGCTCGGAAGGAAATTTAAATTAATAACTGATTGTCAAGCATTTAAAAGCGCTACAAGTAAAAGCGACTTATCACCAGCAAGAACAAGATGGATAATTTATCTACAGGACTTCCAATATACGATTGAACACACAAAAGGTACCTCTATGAGACATGTGGACGCTCTGAGCAGAGTGCCAGTAAGTATAGCGTTAATTAACGAAGAAATAAGTGCTCGCTTACGCAAAGCACAAGCAACAGACGAACATTTCGGGGCGATCAGAAAAATTCTGGAGCTCATACAATATGAAAACTACGTACTGAAGAATAACGTCTTGTTCAAAAACGTAAATGGTTTAATGCTTTTGGCAGTACCTCGGCTAATGGAAAACGAAGTCATCAAAAACGAACATGAAAAAAGCCATTTTGCGGCGGAAAAAACCATGAACGCTTTGGAACAGAAGTACTACATACCACACCTGCGAAAAAAAGTGGAAACGGTAATTCAAAATTGCGTAAAATCTATACTGTTTAATAAAAAGCTGGGTAAACAAGAGGGTCATCTGAAAGTTATTGAAAAAGGAGACGCTCCACTATTTACCATACATATCGATCATTTGGGGCCAATGAACTCGACAACGAAGATGTATAAATATATATTTGCAGCAATTGACGGTTTCGCGAAATTTACTTGGTTTTAACCTACAAAAACTACGTCGGCAGAAGAAGCAATCAAAAAACTATCGGATTGGACTAATGTTTTTGGAACGCCACTTCGAATAATCAGCGACAGAGGGCCAGCATTTACGTCTACGGCATTCAAAGAGTGGTGTGAAGCCGAATCAATTGAGCACGTTTTAATCACAACAGGCGTGGCGAGAGGAAACGGCCAAGTTGAACGGCTTAATAGAGTTATAATTAATGTAATCTCGAAATTGTCAGCTGATCGGCCAGAGTCTTGGTACAAATATGTCCATAAAGTGCAAAACGTAATTAACAACATAGTTAGCAAATCAACAAAATATACGCCATTCGAACTAATGTTTGGAACGAAGATGAGAACAACAGTAGACGTTAATATGAACGAGATGATTGAAGCAGAAACAGCGGCGATTTTTGCAAATGAACGCGACGAGATCAGAATCAAAGCTAAGGAAGAAATCGCTAAGGCTCAAGCTGAGTACAAACTGCACTATGACAAGAAGCTGAAAAAAGAGATGACATACAAAATAGGGGACCTTGTTGCAATAAAGAGGACTCAATTTGTTTCCGGGAAAAAACTCATTAGTGAATACATGGGACCATACGAGGTAATCAGGTGCAAACGTAACGGACGATATGACGTCAAAAAAGCGGCGCAGTTTGAAGGACCAAACAACACGTCAACCAGCTGCGACTTCATGAAGCCATGAAAGCAGGAAGAGCCAGATCTGTCCGGGACGGAAGAAGAGGAGTCGAATGGCCGAATGTAAGATGACAGAGAGAGTCAGTCGCAATCCGTAAGTAGTCACATAAAGTTGTAGTCGTTGCGCGCGTTAATAAGTTTTTCTATTTTTACAGTCGCATACGAAGTTGTCGCCGGTCGTTAACGGAAGCAATTAATGTTTGATACCTTTTTTATAATCTTTTAATTTTTCATTTTTATAATATAAACCTATCGTTTAAATATAATTGCCTTTATCGGCATACATATATATATATATATATATATATATATATATATATATATATATATATATATATATATATATATATATATATATATATATATATATATACATATATATGTATATATATATATATATATATATATATATATATATATATATATATATATACGAGTATATGTTATTTAATTAGAATAGTAAGTAATAAGTAAAATAACATTTTAAATTAAATTAGAAATATATTTATGCATACGTTATTAATTTAGGATAATTAATTTATAAGGGTAGGTAGGTAGGTAGGTAGGAGTGGCCGCCCAGTTTGCCAAAAGCACACTTGAGCACACATAATGGCCCATTGTGATACCACGGTGTGGCGCCGTTCAAGCACTGACTAAAAAGGTTCCCATACTTGGGATGGTGATAGTCAGCGCAAGGACAGCGCCTGGAAAGGCACGACTCCCCCGTCATGTTTTAGGAAACCATCCTGATATTTTGATGAACCTGGCTATGTCCCTAATATTAATGGATGACAGCTCTGTCAGGCTTGTAAGAAATGGGGCACCAAAGGTGCGAATTCTTCTTCTGCTCAAGGATGGGCAGTGGCATAAGAGGTGGAAAACCGTCTCGTCCTCCTCCTCGAAGCCGCAGCCTCGGCAAAAGTCATTTGAGGGTAGGCCCAGTCTTTCTGCGTGCTGTCCCATTATGCAGTGGCCGGTCAAAACCGACACAGTTGTCGACAGTGATACGCGATCAAGTCGAAGAAGTTGATTGGTTCTGTTTTTGTCCATGCTTGCCCAAGTTAGTCTAGCCGTGTGGCAGGATTCCTCGTTAGCCCAGGATTTGTAGGCGTCAGCCAGATATTTCCGTTTGACTTCCAGCTTGGCTGTTGCCAGTGGAATGCCGATGTTTACAGAGGGGTGAATGTCGTGCATTAGCGTGCCTGCCTTGGCAAGCTCGTCAGCCTCGCAGTTTCCCGGGATTTCGCTGTGTCCGGGAACCCAGACTAGGTGCACCCGAGAGTAACTTGCGAGCTCATTTAAAGATGTTCGACATTCATGAACTAGTCTTGATGTGGCCGTGGAGCCGAAGTTGTCGCCGGTCGTTAACGGAAGCAATTAATGTTTGATACCTTTTTTATAATCTTTTAATTTTTCATTTTTAAATTATAAACCTATCGTTTAAATATAATTGCCTTTATCGGCTTACATGGGGCTCAACCGTCCGAGAAATAAAAGAACCGGTAAAAATTAAAACGTGGAAGTAAAACCGTGCTCCAAAAAAATAAAGTAAAAAGTCAAAATTTATACGTGATCAGCAGAAGTTGTGCTGTGTTCGTAAAATCGGGTCTTTAAAGGTCAAAACGCGGAACACGGTTTAATGAGTATAGAACAACAAAAAGAGTACTTTGTTGCGATCGTGGTTTTTGGCGTCAACCGTCTGTATGTTTGTTTTGCTTCTCTCCTTCTTTTCTTCCTTCCACTTGTCCGCTTTTCTAGTGAATGCGGCTAGTCAAAAACCTACCTGACGATTCTGAGGTACAGATGGCGCTGCCTCAGAATAGTAAAAATTCGAAAGAAAGGTAACTGAACGACTTGACCGCTGGAGCGGTCAATGATGGAATAGCGGAAGAGGCCGAGGATATGGAAAATACGGTTTTAAGAAAAAATGGAAAAAACATTTAAGGCAGTGGTAGGGAAAGAACGGTATTTGTGCAGTTTAAAGTGTTTGGGAAGAAAGTTGTTTCCAATTAATTTTGTTGCCGCGCGCGTTTAAGATTTGTGTTTTTACTGTGGATGTATTCGGAATAATTGTTGATTGTGTGACTGTGCACGGAAGTTAGAAAAAAATAATATAAATTGAATTTGAGTGTTTTATTAGAACAACGTATTTCAATTAAGCTCATTTGAGAGAGAAAAATAACCTTATTTACATTCGTGTACTGAAAATATTCAATTTGCCACAAAGTCCGGATTTTGCTGTTTAGAAATTCTCTCGTCTCGTCGGTTGTTCCTGTTATTTGTTCTGATACAGTAAAATGATTGTGCTGAATAGAGTGATAACTGCTTGTTTCCGGCCCATCCCATTCGAGAGTCGGAGTTGAGTTGTGATACCGGAGGAGAAAGTATGCTGCCACCCGCCCCCTAGAAATAAGGATAAAGATAAGTATATACGTATATATGGTATTTATTTAAATTATTAAGTAGGTATGTTATTTATTTAAATTATTAAGAAAAGTAGCATGTTTAGTTATGTTTAAATGTATGTTTAATATGTTAGGCTAAGGCGGCAATTATGGGGCGGGCTCGCTTGTCGTCGAGGAGGAGGATGCCCGGCTGAGAACTGGCAAAATGGTGAGTTTTTTTTTGTAGTGTTGCTCCACCCGATGCAGTGTGGCGGGTTGAGGACCACGACCATTGCGGTGAGCTAGCCGCGGCCACCACACTGCATCATACTAGTGGTGCGGTAACAACTTTTTAAGGTCAAAGACAAAGTCAACGCGAGTAGAGGACGACGAAGGTGACGTTTTTTTTAATGCTCAAAACGAAACAACAAAGGAAGGTATAACTACAGCAAGTACAAATAACGATAACGAAAGCGCAAAGGAGAATAACACAGAAACAATGGCAACAACGAATATAAGAGATAAAAGCAGCAGCGAAATGGCAGAAATGGGCGAATTGACTTCTCACACTAAAATTTGCAAAGGAAGAGGAACAGCAAGCGGCTATGTCAACAGAATGCATCGACGACGTTATATCCGAATTCGATGGCAGATCACCTACACGCATAGAGGAATGGTTCAACAATTTCGAAAAATTTGCCGTAGTGTATAAGTGGAGCGAAAGCCAAAAATACGTTTTTGCCAGATGCAAAATGACAAAAACAGCAAAAGTTTTTATCGATGCAGTATCGTCCACGATTATAAATCACTGAAAGAAGAAGTTACAAAAGAGTTTCAACGCGAATTTATAAGCGCGGATATTCACAAGCAAATACAAGAGAGGAAAAAGCAAAGCGAAGAAAGTATGCATGAGTACATATTGCATATGCGACGGCTAGGTGCGTACGGGAAATTGGACGAAAAATCGGTAATACGCTACATAGTAGATGGAATAAATGAAAGAACGGAAAACAAATTTTTGTTTTACACCGCGGAAAACTTTACAGAACTTAGGAAACAATTAGAAATTTACGAGTCGATGGCGCAAAATAAAACGAAACAAAAAGAACAACACGTTAAAAAGGAAAATAAGAACAAAAGCACAAAGTGTGCCCATTGCCTTAACTGCGGCTCTACGAAACATAAAAAGAGCGAGTGTAAAGCACCAACAAAATGTTTACGCTGTACCGGATCAAACCACATTTCGAAAAACTGCCCTCAGAATATCAAAGCCACTGAAATAAAAGAAAATAAAGCAAACGAAGTTAATATCGTCAATGTACACGAACGTCGCGAAAAAATGTTAAAGCAGATCAAAATAAACGATGAAAATTTGTTTTGTTTAGTTGACAGCGGCGCAGAAATATCGGTTATGAATGAAAAAACTGCGAAAAGCATAAACGAGGAATTAAGGGAATACGAAAACGGTGTGACAGGCAAAGGAAATGTTAAGGTAAAAGCAATCGGCATTTTTGAAGCTGAAATTACTGTCGGCAATTTGAAGTGTATGCACAATTTTGTTGTTGTTCCCAACAATGTATCGAAATATGAAGTCATCTTAGGCTTCGATTACATAGACAAATGCAGTTACGATTATAGTGAAAAGGGGTATATGTTCAAAAGTTTTCTCGATGACAGCTATGAACATTCAATAATGAATATTATGATCAACACAGAGAAATTTGAAGCGCTAATAAAACATCAGAAACAAATAGAAGAAATTGTCGAACAATACAAACCTAACAAAGATGCAATAAGCCCGATAAACATGAAAATTATATTAATTGTTGAACGAATTATAAGATATACACCGAGAAGATTGCCGTTGCCGGAGCAGAAAGTGGTAAGTGACCAGGTGGAAGATTGGCTAAAAATTGGAATAATAAGGCCATCAAACTCAGAATTTTGAAGTCGGGTAGTTGTCATGAATAAAAAAGATGGAAGCAAGCGCGTCTGTGTCGATTATCGCGATCTTAACAGGCAGGTACAGAAGGACGTATTTCCAGTGCCATTGATGGAGGAAGTGGTTGAATCGTCGGAGAGCGCAAGAATATTTACCACATTGGACCTCGAAAACGCATTCTTCCACGTCCCTATAAGCGAAGAGTCCAAAAAATATACAGCGTTCATTACCAGAGACGGAGTTTTTGAATTTAACAGAGCACCCTTTGGTTTCTGTAATTCTCCAGCTATATTCTTACGCTTTATAAATCACGTTTTTTGGAAATTAGTTCGTGAAAACATCAATCAGATGTATATGGATGATGTAATTATTTATTGAAAGGATGAAGAAGACGGTATACGCAAGTTACGTGTGGTCTTGCAGGTAGCGGCGCAACATGGATTACGAATAAAATGGAAGAAATGGATTACGAATAAAATGGAAGTTTTTACAAACGGAAGTCGTTTACTTAGGACTAAGGATTAAAAATGGCAGTATATCTCCGGATGCTGAAAAATGTTTGGCTATAAAGAATTTTCCCGTGCCAAACAACATTAAGAAACTGCAATCACTCCTCGGACTCACAGGATACTTCCGTAAATTTGTAGAAAACTACGCAATAATAACGAAACCGTTGACAGACCTGCTCAACAAAAACTCAAAATTCGAAATAGGACAAGCTGAAATAAACGCGATTTAAGAGATTAAGATTAATCTCATGAAACAGCCGGTTTTGAGAGTTTTCTCCCCGACAGCACCAATAGAATTACATACTGACGCTTGCAAAGATGGTTTTGGAGCAATTTTACTCCAGAAGTTCGACGAAAAGTTACACCCGATTTATTTTTAGAGTAAGAAGTGTACGCCAGAAGAGAGCAAGCTTCATAGTTTCTATCTGGAAATTAAAGCAGCGTATTTAGCGGTACAAAAACCAAGGTATTATTTGCTCGGAAGGAAATTTAAATTAATAACTGATTGTCAAGCATTTAAAAGCGCTACAAGTAAAAGCGACTTATCACCAGCAAGAACAAGATGGATAATTTATCTACAGGACTTCCAATATACGATTGAACACACAAAAGGTACCTCTATGAGACATGTGGACGCTCTGAGCAGAGTGCCAGTAAGTATAGCGTTAATTAACGAAGAAATAAGTGCTCGCTTACGCAAAGCACAAGCAACAGACGAACATTTCGGGGCGATCAGAAAAATTCTGGAGCTCATACAATATGAAAACTACGTACTGAAGAATAACGTCTTGTTCAAAAACGTAAATGGTTTAATGCTTTTGGCAGTACCTCGGCTAATGGAAAACGAAGTCATCAAAAACGAACATGAAAAAAGCCATTTTGCGGCGGAAAAAACCATGAACGCTTTGGAACAGAAGTACTACATACCACACCTGCGAAAAAAAGTGGAAACGGTAATTCAAAATTGCGTAAAATCTATACTGTTTAATAAAAAGCTGGGTAAACAAGAGGGTCATCTGAAAGTTATTGAAAAAGGAGACGCTCCACTATTTACCATACATATCGATCATTTGGGGCCAATGAACTCGACAACGAAGATGTATAAATATATATTTGCAGCAATTGACGGTTTCGCGAAATTTACTTGGTTTTAACCTACAAAAACTACGTCGGCAGAAGAAGCAATCAAAAAACTATCGGATTGGACTAATGTTTTTGGAACGCCACTTCGAATAATCAGCGACAGAGGGCCAGCATTTACGTCTACGGCATTCAAAGAGTGGTGTGAAGCCGAATCAATTGAGCACGTTTTAATCACAACAGGCGTGGCGAGAGGAAACGGCCAAGTTGAACGGCTTAATAGAGTTATAATTAATGTAATCTCGAAATTGTCAGCTGATCGGCCAGAGTCTTGGTACAAATATGTCCATAAAGTGCAAAACGTAATTAACAACATAGTTAGCAAATCAACAAAATATACGCCATTCGAACTAATGTTTGGAACGAAGATGAGAACAACAGTAGACGTTAATATGAACGAGATGATTGAAGCAGAAACAGCGGCGATTTTTGCAAATGAACGCGACGAGATCAGAATCAAAGCTAAGGAAGAAATCGCTAAGGCTCAAGCTGAGTACAAACTGCACTATGACAAGAAGCTGAAAAAAGAGATGACATACAAAATAGGGGACCTTGTTGCAATAAAGAGGACTCAATTTGTTTCCGGGAAAAAACTCATTAGTGAATACATGGGACCATACGAGGTAATCAGGTGCAAACGTAACGGACGATATGACGTCAAAAAAGCGGCGCAGTTTGAAGGACCAAACAACACGTCAACCAGCTGCGACTTCATGAAGCCATGAAAGCAGGAAGAGCCAGATCTGTCCGGGACGGAAGAAGAGGAGTCGAATGGCCGAATGTAAGATGACAGAGAGAGTCAGTCGCAATCCGTAAGTAGTCACATAAAGTTGTAGTCGTTGCGCGCGTTAATAAGTTTTTCTATTTTTACAGTCGCATACGAAGTTGTCGCCGGTCGTTAACGGAAGCAATTAATGTTTGATACCTTTTTTATAATCTTTTAATTTTTCATTTTTATAATATAAACCTATCGTTTAAATATAATTGCCTTTATCGGCATACATATATATATATATATATATATATATATATATATATATATATATATATATATATATATATATATATATATATATATATATATATATATATACATATATATGTATATATATATATATATATATATATATATATATATATATATATATATATACGAGTATATGTTATTTAATTAGAATAGTAAGTAATAAGTAAAATAACATTTTAAATTAAATTAGAAATATATTTATGCATACGTTATTAATTTAGGATAATTAATTTATAAGGGTAGGTAGGTAGGTAGGTAGGAGTGGCCGCCCAGTTTGCCAAAAGCACACTTGAGCACACATAATGGCCCATTGTGATACCACGGTGTGGCGCCGTTCAAGCACTGACTAAAAAGGTTCCCATACTTGGGATGGTGATAGTCAGCGCAAGGACAGCGCCTGGAAAGGCACGACTCCCCCGTCATGTTTTAGGAAACCATCCTGATATTTTGATGAACCTGGCTATGTCCCTAATATTAATGGATGACAGCTCTGTCAGGCTTGTAAGAAATGGGGCACCAAAGGTGCGAATTCTTCTTCTGCTCAAGGATGGGCAGTGGCATAAGAGGTGGAAAACCGTCTCGTCCTCCTCCTCGAAGCCGCAGCCTCGGCAAAAGTCATTTGAGGGTAGGCCCAGTCTTTCTGCGTGCTGTCCCATTATGCAGTGGCCGGTCAAAACCGACACAGTTGTCGACAGTGATACGCGATCAAGTCGAAGAAGTTGATTGGTTCTGTTTTTGTCCATGCTTGCCCAAGTTAGTCTAGCCGTGTGGCAGGATTCCTCGTTAGCCCAGGATTTGTAGGCGTCAGCCAGATATTTCCGTTTGACTTCCAGCTTGGCTGTTGCCAGTGGAATGCCGATGTTTACAGAGGGGTGAATGTCGTGCATTAGCGTGCCTGCCTTGGCAAGCTCGTCAGCCTCGCAGTTTCCCGGGATTTCGCTGTGTCCGGGAACCCAGACTAGGTGCACCCGAGAGTAACTTGCGAGCTCATTTAAAGATGTTCGACATTCATGAACTAGTCTTGATGTGGCCGTGGAGCCAAAAAGAGATTTAATGGCGGCCTGGCTGTCTGAGAAGATAGATACGTCAACCGCGCCGATATCACTACTCAGCATCCATTTGGCTGCGTGGTAAATGGCCATGACCTCAGCTTGAAAAACGCTGCAATGGTCTGGGAGACGTAGGGAGATGTTTAAGTCCAGCTTGTCGGAATAAATACCGCTGCCGACTCTACCTCCAAGCTTGGAACCGTCGGTGTAGATTTCGACTGTTTCACCGACGATTCGGTTTTCTGAGGTCCAGTCGCTTCGACTTGGAATAGTGAGGTCGAATTCCCTGTTCAAATCGGGATAGACCGACATATAATCGACAAAGTTGGGGACAGGTGGGTCCTGATTCAGAATTGAAGCATGGCCTGTCAGGGTTATGCGCCAGTGCGAAAGAGCATTAAGTCTAATCGCTGTCAGCTTGGCTTGTTGTTTAACCAGGATCCCCGAGGGGAGCCAGTGCAGCATGGCAAAAAGGGCTTTCGTAGGTGTGCTGCGAAGAGCGCCAGTGATCAGTAGAGCAATGGATCTTCTGATTTTATCAAGGGGTTTGATATTACAGGCTTTTTCAAGAGCTTGCCACCAGAAGACCGACCCGTATAACAGGTTTGGTTCAACGATGGCCGTGTAGAGCCAGAGCACGACTCGAGGACGAAGTCCCCATCGTGCACCAACTGCTCTTTTACAGCAGTATATAGCGCATGTTGCCTTACGTGCCCTCTCAGCTAGATTGGCTTTCCAATTAAGCTTTGGGTCGAGAATCAGGCCTAAGTACTTAACGTGTGTGCTCAAAGAGAGCGGAGTGCCGTTTAGACTAGGCATTGTAAACTTTGGAATTTTGTACTTCCTAGTGAAAAGCATAGTCTCGGTTTTGGATGGGTTAACCCCAAGTTCGAATTCGCGACACCAGTTCGACACAATAGAGAGTGAATAGTTAAGTTTTTCGGAAAGTGTTTGTGGGAATTTGCCGGATGCCGCGATTGCTATGTCGTCCGCATAGGCTATCACTTTGCATCCAGTAGATTCCAATCTCACCAGTAGTGTGTTAACTGCCAGGTTCCAGAGGAGGGGTGATAAAACACCCCCTTGTGGCGTGCCCCTGTTAACCACCCTCCTGGATTGGGCACTGCCGATCATGGAAGTGATGATCCTAGATTTTAGTAGAAGCTCTATAAATTTAAGAAGACCTGAATTCAGGTTAAGATTATAGAGTGCGGAGATGACAGCGTTGGGGCATACATTGTTGAATGCTCCCTCGATGTCCAGAAATATGGCAAGTGTGAATTCCTTGTACGCCAAGGATTTGTCAACTTGAGAAATGAGAGAATGAAGTGCTGTTTCAACCGACTCGCCAGGTGGCGCTGGGGTCCAGATATAGAAAGCCCGTTATTTCTCCAGAACCAATGTACCAGATTTTGGTTGACCACCAGGTGGCGCTGGGATCAAGATATTTTAAATAATCGATTTATATGCGGAAAGCGTGGGGTTTTTTTTTAATTCGATAACTTCAAAATGGTTTCCACTAAAAAATTAAAAATAACATATAACAACGTTAAATAATTTTTTAGTTAATTTTTTCTATAAAAATTTTTATTTTATTTTTTCTTTCAGAATATTTAAAAAAATGATCGATGAATGTGAATATTTTGACTAACACAATTTATGTTATTTACGAACTGATGGCGCTGATATCAATATTTTTTATGAAACTTTTTGATATTTGTCAAATATACATTGTGATTAGCCATGTAAGCATGGAAATAAGCTGTTATGACTAATGTACAACGTCATTGAAGCACATACTATTGTCAGTATCAATCTGGCAAGGCCGTGTATAACACTTGTTTTTGACATATGTTATTATTACATTTTCATCCCGCTAACTTCATTCTTTTAGTTCATTCTACATTCTCCATTGTTAACTACTACCTTGTTGTAATTATCAGAATTAAAAAGATAATAATTGAAATGAAAATATATATAAATAGTTAGCTTAAAAGTCGTGCCTTCATCATTAATTCATACGTTCATCCTAGAAAAGACAGAACAGTTTTGGCGACGAGGTGAAAAGTTTTTCAATTAGTTATTTTTTTTTTTTTTTGCAAACTAATGTTATTTCGTCTGAGCAAGTGCAAGCTCAAATTTAGAACAAAATGGATGCCACTCAGTTTAAAGCGTTTATGCAGATACAGCAAGCGTTGGTTACGCAAATATCTAAATTGACGACTAGTGCTCCTTCTACAGGTGCAGTGCAAGGTAGCAGCAGTAACATTAACACGACATTGGTACCCAACTTCGACATTTTCGATCCGGTCAAGGAGACTTACCGCAATTATATACAAAGATTTACAAATTATGTAATAATGAAGGGCGTAGAATGTGTTGGTGGCGCAGCATAAATTTTTATCGAAGTATCAGAGCGCAGGGCAGTCTATAGCGGACTTTGTGGCGTTACTTCGCACTAAAATTAACGATTGTAATCTTGTTTCAACGTGCAAATGCAAAAGTTCAATTGCCGATGTATTTCTCAGGGCACAGTTTATTCGAGGCATTAATGATAACGGTATACGTGAACAACTCCTTCAATCAATAACCTCAAAATTTGATGAAATTGTAGCTAAAGCGATAGCGTTAGAGGCGGCGAAGGTTGACGCCAGGGAATTGTCGCAGGCTACAGTATGTGCAGCAAATAATGACGCAACAATTAATAAGATTTTCAATAAGAAAAAGTTTTCGAAGAGAGCTAATTTTCACCAAGTATGACATAAAGGGAAAATTAATTATGAGCAATTGGGTATTGCGGGATTATGTTTGCTTTGTGGCAAAAATCATCATTTTGCAAAGGAGTGTCGCTCCGGTCAAAAATTAAAGTGTAATTTATGTGCAAAGCAAGGGCATGCAGCAAAGGTCTGCATTGCTTCTCTTTTGCCGGATAGTCCTAATGCTGGACATAAGAGTAGACTCAGTACACGGGGAAGCTCAACAAATCAGGTGCGGGGTGCCGATTCTGAAAACGGAATCTATAAAATTGTCGATGTTTACAGAAATGATTACGCAGATGCAAATTCTGAACGCTATTATGAAAATCTTAATTGAAGGCCAAATTGTTAAATTTGAAGTGGATTCTGGATCCGGATATTCGTTTTTACCAAGAAGTTTATACGAAGAACTAAAATTGTCAAACAAACTAACTTCTACCAATATTGTTTTTCGTGCTTATACTCAAGATACTTTCGTTCCAGATGGTAAAATTCGAGTCCACATACAATTCAACAACATTTCAATCATCGATGACCTTTACATTGTTCCAGAAAGGTGTACGGCCCTAATTGGTCGAACATGGATACGTCGTCTAGCAATAAACCTTAACGAATTGGATCAAAATAATTCAAATCTGGTTGTGACCAATTCTATTGATTCGAACCAAATTCAAGATTTTATGGCGGAATTTGCTAATATTTTTCAAAATAAAATTGGATGTATCCCCATTACAAAGTTTCGCTGGAACTGCGTGAAAATTCCTTGCCCATTTACACAAAAGAACGGCAAATTCCTTACGCATTAACAGAACTTGTAGATAAGGAAGTCGACGATTTGGAGAAGGCGGGGATAATCACGATACAAGGTGGGCGTAAATCAGCGATTACTAAACACACACTACCCTATTCGAAAAATAGATCACATTTTCAATAGTCTCAAGGATTCGAAATACTACTGTCGTCTTGATTTACTCGTTCTTGTTGATGAAACTTCAAACGAAATACAAACCATTTCAACGCATAGGTGCACATTCCGTATGAATCGCCTGTCGTTTGGTATAAAGACGGCTCCAGCTGAATTTAATAGAATCATCGATCAGATATTGTTCGATGTTACAAAGACGGAATCATATTTCGACGGCATCTTGGTTCATGGGGAATCAATGGCCAAGTGCAAGGCCAATTTAAGGGAGTGCTTGGCTCAACTACAAAAGTATGACCTCCACCTAAATCTTTAGAAGTGCAAATTTTTCGAAACACAAATTGAATTTTTGGGCCATACCATACAGTACAACCAGATACAAAAGTAGCCATCAAAAATAAAAGCCATTATTGAAATGCAACAACCTGAAAGTGTGGAAGATGTTCGTCGATTTCTCGGTATGGTGACATACTATTCAAGATTCATACCAAATTCGTCGACGATAACCACACCATTACGTGAATTATTGCGGAAAATTCAAATTTTAAATGGACTCCTAGATGTCAAAAATCTTTCGATACTCTAAAAAGAGAAATTGCGGGTGATAGGGTCCTCATGCCTTATAATTCCGAATTGACGGTGCAGCTTGCCTGTGATGCTAGTCCCACGGGGATAGCGGGTGTGTTGTCGCACATAATTGATGGCGAAGAAAGGCCTATTGCGTTCGCATCAAGGTCTTTAACTCCGGCTGAACAAAATTATTCACAATTGGATCGGGAGGCATTAGCAATTGTGTATGCTGTTCAACATTTTCATCAATACGTTTTTGGACGACTCTTCAAACTGGTTACTGATGATCAACCCTTGTCCAGAATTTTTCATCAACACTCAAAATTGCCTCAGATGACGTCGTCGAAACTCCAGCGTTATGCAGCTTTCTTGACTGGGTACAACTACGAAGTAATTACAAAGAGAAGGAAGAAAATGTCAATGCGGATTGTCTGTCAAGAGCTCCCTTAAATTCAGGTATGAAGTCTGGAAATTTCATAGACGGAGAAGTACACGCTTTTTGTGATTCAACTTTATTACATATTAATTCAATAAATTTAAATTTCAACACTATCCGGGAGGCAACAAAAAAGGATGTTCAACTGTAAAAAATTCTAACCGAGTTGCATAATACTCTATTCTGAATATACCATTGATTGCGACATTTTATTCAAAGGTCAAAGGGTCATCGTGCCAACTTCACTTCAAAAATGCGTTTTAGAAAAATTACACTACACACATATCGGTATGACTAAAATGAAGCAGTTGGCAAGACGATATGTATATTGGGCTTCAATCGGTAAGGACATCGAAAAATTTGTACGTTCGTGTACAGCATTGTCTCTGTCAAGAAAAGTCCGACAAAGGTAACGTTACATCCGTGGGAAGAACCACAACAAAACTGGCAACGTATTCACATTGACTACGCAGGACCATATCTGGGTCATCAATTTCTGGTAGTCATCGATTCAAAATCAAAGTGGGCAGAAGTGGGCGTATGCTCCTCTGCGCCAACATCAACTTCAACAATCGAAATGTTACGAAATATATTTGTAAGAATCGGATATCCTGATGTAATGGTATCCGACAACGCCACCATCTTTAAAAGTGGTGAATTCACAAATTTTTGTATCAACTCAGGAATTTTCCAAAAATTTATTGCTCCTGGACATCCAGCAACAAACGGGTTAACCGAAAGGAATGTCCAGACCTTAAAGCAATGCTTAGCAGCCATGTCAGATGATCCGTCACCAATGCCTAAGAAGATAAGAGAAATCATGTTTAGATACCGGGAACACCGCTTCAAAATGGGAAATCTCCTTCCGAACTTTTCTTGAGAAGACAGATTAGAATCCAGCTCGACGCCTTAAAACCGTCGAAAATCTCAATTGGGTCAACACCAAAGATATCGGTCAGAGAACTAAGTGAGGGAGACCGAGTTCAAGCCAGATATTATACGCAAAACAAGCCTACTTGGAAACTGGGTAATATCACCGGTAAACTTTGTCGTCTCCAATACTTCGTAAAACTGGATAATGGATTTATTCTCAAACGCCACATTGCCCAGCTCCATTCAACGAATGTTCAAGTCCGCGCTCTACAGATAGCCAACAGCCTAAGGTCTTTTCAGGGAAAAATCAAGAAATAGATCCGCAGCTTCTCCCACATCAAACACATGAACCTGTCCACATCTCTGTAGTGCCCAGCACTTCTACAACAGCAGAACCACCACAAATAACAGTTGAAGAACCGTCCGCTCCAAATGAAGATGCTGAATCAACACCAACCAGGCGTACCTCTGGAAGACAACGGAGACCATCGTCCTACTATAGCGATTATATTCGCCACTGATTTTATGTCATTCCAATTATAATGTTCCTTTTTAAGTGAGGGAGCATATACTATTGTCAGTATCAATCTGGCAAGGCCGTGTATAAAACCTGTTTTTGACATATGTTATTATTACATTTTCATCCCGCTAACTTCATTCTTTTAGTTCATTCTACATTCTCCATTGTTAACTACTACCTTGTTGTAATTATCAGAATTAAAAAGATAATAATTGAAATAAAAATATATATAAATAGTTAGCTTAAAAGTCGTGCCTTCAACATTAATTCATACGGCCATCGTACAAAAGACAAAACATAAGCCATAACTAAAATTTGTGAAAATGAATTTTAAATTTCCACAGTCTTTAAAGATGTTATTTAAGTGAATTGAAATAATAACTAATCGAAATAAAAATCAATTGAAATTTGTGGTGAAGCTGTGGGCGGACCAGTGTGCAAAGCGGCAATGTTTCATACTCTGCATAAAGCGAATTGGTGAAGCTTGTTGGGAATCTGCTTATAGACATGCAAATTGAATTTAGAATTGTATTTAAGGCCATAGTTGGAAAATAAAATTGTGATTTATAACCAAGATTACAACAAGTGAAGTTTATTGCATTCCTCAGCAAGTTGTTCAACTTCAAGTGCTTGAAACAACTAACTCAACTTCCTACCTCCTATCCAGGATAAAGCGCCTGTATAGGAATCAAAGCTAGGAATAAAACATAGTTCATTACCTTCAATAAAGAATATAAATATATAAGAAAATGTGAAACGTATCTTTGAATCCATTTCGATAAATGAACGTAACGCTCAAGATCTGACATGATTAGTACAACAAATTTCGTCTGCATGAAACAGATATACTCGTACATATACATACGATTACGTTTGAAATCAATATTGGTATTTTATCCTTATAATTAACTTTTCTAATTATGGTATTCATAATGAATGAAAGCAATGTGAAAGTAGTTCAATTGAACACAAATTGGGAGAATGAATATCTTGTTTCGTTGAATTTTCAAAATGACACCCAATGCCTAGTTCTAAGACGGGCAGTAAAGTTTCAAATTGAAAGACATTTTTTGACTGCCCACAAAAATTATGTGACTAACTGTATTGAACACGATGACCGACAAAAATTAGTGGCTGATTTAAAGATAGATTTTCTTAACTTTACCATTTGTATTTTCGTTTACGTAAAAACTGTGTGAGTGGGGTAGTAAAGCACTCCAATCTTAAATTTTTGAACATCACTGATTTGAACTTATTAATATTCAAGTTCCTGCCTCTCAATTGGTTTATCCGAAAAATAGGAAGAGTTGGGAGCTGTGCAGCAGAGTATACAGAGTAAAGCAACTTAAACGTCAAACGGCAAAGCAGCGAAATAAAGCAGACGGACGTTGTACATAAATCTACTGAAAATCGTGTTGAATCCACTCAGAATCGTGGTGAATCCACTCAAAATCGTACTGTGTCCGCTACGGACGCTGGCAGCGAAAAAGAGTTTCTTTTCTCTGTGTTCTCTGCTGTGCAGTTAGTGTGCAAGAATGATAAAATACAAAGATTGCGCCGACAGAGGTCTATAAAATTTCGTTTTGCGCATCTACGTCTCAATATCAAACTTGTATTGGCGAGTTGTCAAACTCGCATGAGATTTGTGAACAAAAATGTAAACATTGCATACATTTCAATTTGTAAAATTAAAAAAAAAGAAATAATGTAACTAATTTAGTCAGTTTAATGTTTTTGTGTATTTTCGTTTACGTATATGAGCATTTTCTAAAATTTTCTTATTTAATATTCTGATTTTTGTGAATATTCTTAATTAATATTTTAAGCTTCTTCAATATATTTTTTAATAATATCATTTGATATAAGGATATTTCTCCATTCAAAGTAACAAAAATTGAATCCAGGCTCACTTATTCCATCATGATAGCTCTGGGCATTGATAAACCGCCTTCACTTAAATGATTTACCCATAAAAGCGATGGATCTTCATTGCGCTAGAGTTGACATTGCGCTATTTTAAGTTTACAAAATTCGATTTTTTTGAAAATCTTCAAATTATTGCGGTATAGTTGACTTACATCTTCAGCCTTACACTTGAGTCATTTGCATAGCCGATCAGAATTCTCCGAATATTTTGCAACCAGCTGATTGAGCGGACGACATTTCTTTGGGTGCATTCTGGCAACCTATCGGTTGCCTATCGGGTGAATGAAACAGCGCACTTGGTTTGTGAATGGGCTACTACAAAAATTTGTCACTTTATACGTAAACATCTGCTATACAAACAGCTGTGCTAAATGATGAGTACGGTAGCGAAAAAAATTTCCGCTCAAAGAAATTGCGTCCGCTCAGTCAGCTGATTGAAAAAAATTCGGAGAATTCTGATCGGTTGGGTATCCGATGGGGTGCCAGAATGCAGCCTTTGAGAGGAAATTTTCTTCGCTACAGTACTCAACACTTAGCAGAGCTGTTTGTAGAGCACATGCAGAGATATATGGCACATGTTTACAAGTGACAAATTTGTGTAGCGGCCCATTCACAAACCAAGTGCGCTATATGCTGCCAGAAAGCACCATTGTTCTGGCTTTGCGAATTTCTTTTTAATATGACATAAGAATATTCTTACATTTACCCCGTATTCCTCACTATCAACCACAACGGAGGCAAGGTCTGCGACTTGTACTCACTGGATGATAAGGGTTTTTGTAGGCTTTATTCAGAATTTTAGTCAATAAATTTACATTTTTCCCGGATTTTTTGCGTTGTGAATACGTTAAGTCTAACTAGCTTCACTTCAAGAACTCTTCTTAAGAGGTTCCAGATTGTCTCGAGAATTCCTCAGAACTTTACTCATTTATTTTTGGTAGACTGTCACTGTAAAGCTGATATACCTATAATGAGAGTATGAATCAAACCCAGATCAATGTATTTCGAATTGTATGGAGAGTGCTAACTGAAATGTTTCTCAAGGTGTGCCCAATAAAATTGGGTTCCACTCCCCGATTAACTATACCTGAATTACTTTCAAACTTATATGTAGTTAAAATCTAATTACCCCTCACGATTTCTGATGTAAAGCCGCATCATATCCACCCTCCTGTAGGTTGAGGAGAAGTCCGGCCAAAGTGATCTTAAATTTATGGAAGTTTAGTTTAAGGATCTTTACCATCTCCGCTTGGATGCTTCTACGAGTCGAAAGTGCCTCTATTTCATACGCCATTATCCCTTTACTCTTCCGCTGTCAAATTCGAATCCAACATTTAGTTGTGATATAATAATATAATACATATGATACACAATTAATATTGTTTTAAAAATTTTAGTTCATCTACAAAGAAAGGTGAGAGTGTCGAAAATTTACTCATGTATCATGGTGCATAATACTAGCTAAACTATAAAAAGTTACAAATAATTTTCCGTACAAATTAACATGATATAATTTATCACGTTAAGACAGTCATAATATTTCATGAATATCGTTTATTTCATAAGAGTATTCCATATTTTAGTTTTATTATATTCCGGTTTTTAATATAAAACTTGATATCCATTATTTATCTTCAAAAATTCTCACAAAAGGTCCCAAAATAAAAAAAATTTATTTTAGCAATACTTATTTTGGGACGCGTATTCAAATGCGAGTAAAAATTTATTCACTTGTTTGTGTTATTTTCAAGTAACAGCTTTGGTAATTATTATGAAATCCATCGTACTTAGCGGCACATATCTTTTTTGGGAAAACGAACGACACGAAAATAATAGAGCATTACTATCTACTCAATTTGAGATTCTGATTGTAGTTACCGTTTCACAGAAAAAAAAATTCCTTTTTTCTGCTTAAGTATAAACATCTTATCTTTGGGTGTAACCCGAAAAATACCATATTTTAGTTGAAAACAATGTTTGCTTTCCGTCAACTGTCGTAAGCTCCAGGAATTTGCATGGATAATACTGTGCTTGGGTGTCGAAAGTTAAAAGAGCATATATATCGTGCACGGTCCCTTTGCTTATTTAGGTTTGATTTTAAAAATCAACAAGGGTATGATGATGATTAATGATACTTCTCTTCTTTTCCCCACAAACCTTTCCAGACTCTAATTAATTGTGTGGTATTTCAGTACCGGGATATATATTATAAAGATATTGAAGTTAGCTCCTTATCAATTCATTATTGGTGTGACAGCTCTGATATAATATTGTATCCTACCCTGTTCTAGAAAATACTACCAAAGAAATCCAGGTAAGCATCTCTTTCTCATACAAGTAGTACCATACATTGGGGATTATTTAAACAAATATTTCCTTTTAAAAACGGCCTTTCATCCATTATTATTGTTTCACTCGGCAGGGCGTAAAGAAAGCATAAAAAAGCAGATTTAAAGTGACATGCCAAGATATAAATTTATAAAATTTTGAATTGTTGTGTGGGATGGGCAGCTAAATTAAGTTACAAAGACCTTCGAATAATAAGAGGTTTTTCTTGGCATCGTCCGCGTATTTAAAAATTACATTGTTTTGCAAACAACAAATTGCCAATACTGTGATTGATGAGAGTATATATTGCATTTCTGTAACATTCTATATTTGCACAGATTATTTATGCAAACAGTTCCTAATGAACAAAAAAGTGCAATATGGTTAATTCAATTTTATTTAATTTAAGTATATTTTCTCAAAGAAAAATTTACTATAAACGTTTGAACTTTATGTCATCTTGAAACATAAATTTAATTTCGAGTCACACTTTTATTTGCATACGATTGCTCCAATATAACTTTTAATATATTTTCAACAAAAACGATTTAAATTGTCAAAAAAATGTGTATAAAAGATACATTATTAAATGCTCGTGTAATTGGTACTTTAAGAATTCTTTTTTACTGTTTCTTGTTTAAAGTATTAAAAATATATTACAATTTTATTACATGTTTTAGCGTCTTGTTTTTATAGCAGTGTATACTATTTACAAATTTTCTACATTGACAAAAGGTTGACCAGATCTTTAGGCGTTTAATTTGCACACAAACTTCACTAAATTAATTAATTATAAAATTATTTATAAACTATAAATTAATCTTTGTGGCAAAATAAATATTAAAAAGATTATAAGTAACACTTAATAATACGAAATTTAAAAAAAAAAAACTTTAATACATATTTTCTAGACTTTTTTAGGTTAAAATCGACTCAGAATTTGTAATGAAATTAATAGTATAAATGAATAGAAGCTCCGATAGCAGTACCAGCTGCTGTGATAAGCTTTTATGTTATAACCTTTTTCAGATGTTCATAAGCTGTGTTCATAATTCCCCAACTAACAAATGAGCGGCAGGTGTTGAAACCACAACCTCGATAAAAGTATCTTATTTCGTTACCGCGCTCGTTGCAAATTTTTTTATACGTTGCGAACATACTTTCTGATTTGTGGCCCATTTCACTTTGCATTGCAACTTTTATCACGTTCAAAGGATAGAAGAGAGTGCTAATTGATCCTCCTATTAAAGCACCAGCAATAAATTCTTGAGCTGCTTTGGTGGACATTGAATTCTAAAAAATTTAAATTAAATGGATTAATTGGAGGACATTTAAATCCAAAATAATATACTCTGTGAGGTAAATGTCTATTTGATTCTTCTCGCATAATAAAGAAAAGTGCATTAGAAGGCCCGTTGCGCCAAAGAACTGGTACAATTCCTCTGTATAACTCTTTAAATCCGTGGTTCCCCCATACATATCTGAAATTATAGTGAGTTTTTACAACTTTCTAAAATGCAGTACATTAAGAGTATGAACGGATTTTGCACGTAGTATTGTTGGGAACACAAAATTTGAATTTTTCTTACCTGAATGCTTGCGGTGTATTCGCAAAGTGTTCGTGAAATTTAGAATGCGCTAATAAAGTTTGGACACGTTCAAAAGGGAGTAAAACAGCTTCCACAGTACCTGACGCTATCCCAGCTATCACCTTTGCTGCATAGCTGTTCACATGAACATGCTGCACGAGATACCCCCGCGTCCCATCGAATACGCCAAACATAATAGATAAGGAAATTGTTTTTTGCGCAAGCGGCGGAAATATTCCACGATAAAGAAAGCCCAGACCCTCACGCCTCAATTGTCCAAAGGCAGAGGTAATGTGTACGCCATGAAGCATTTGTCGGAAAATCATTTTATAGATAGGATATGTTACGCCAATGTTTATAAAGGCAGCGCCACAACCACAAGCAAACTCCTTCCAATTGAAAGAATCGAAAAATTGGTCCGGTAAGTTATGATGCGTCAGTGGAATGCTTGGCTTCTTGTTTGTGCCTTCGTCTGTTTTATGGGCCATAATGGATCTGCTTTAAACACGTGTGCGTAACAAGAGCGGCTATTAAATATATCCTTTATCCAAACAATGACTAAATTAACTTAATAGCATTATTTCTTCCATTCGACTGCCTATTGTCTATTTCAACGGTGGGTTTTTTGTTGAATATCTTTCAAATTTATTTATTTCATTGACATTAATACTTTACCAAATGTTGTAACCCTGAAAGAAATATATCAATTATTTATTATATAATATAAGCCATGAATATTGAAAAGTGACTCACATTCGTCCACAACTATTTTTTAAAATATGATTTCCGCACTTTTTCTCTTAATGCATATTTCTCATATATTTTTTATCCTATTATCTACGTAAATTTATATTTTTTGGCATTTAAACATTAAGACAGCTGTACGGCTGTCGTCACGTCACAACCCCCTAATTGATATACATTAAGCATATACTTAGCATGAGAACGCTTGAATCGAAACAGATCCACAGTATTGCCAACTTTGTGAAATTCCAACCATAGGGTAATATCACTGAGCAAACAATATATATAGAGATCAAATAACGAAAATAGTGGTTTAATAAAACCAGTGTTAATTATTGTTGCATGGGTGCTACTCTAATGGTAGTATAGAGAGATAATATTTTTAGTACTTTTTCCAAAAATTAAAATCTGAAGTGGAAGCTTTAATTATTGATATATTATAAAATGAGTTTTAATTTAAGGGAATCAATTTTGTGAATAATAGAGAATAATTATATTGAGCTTATTGGAGACTCATAAATACATTCTAATATTTTTATATTACTTATTTCCATCGATTTAATACATTATGATAAAAAAGTAGTACTTTAACTCAGAACGTGTAACTTTTTAATCGTTTAATATATGATAAATAGTCAAAGTTTTTTGATTATATAATTGGTTAATCTTTATTGTATTGTACAAATAATTGGGAGTTATAAATAAGAAAAAAATATATATATATGGTGATTAGGTTTATACAAATGAATTATAGCTATAGTCTATCGCGAAGGCGCCATGGGCTATATTTTGTTTTGATATCTCAAGTACTTCATTGGTGTTTTCGCATCGCATAAACTCGTGCAGTGCGAGTTCACTTCAGTTCCCAACAGTTCAGTAATTTGACGTTTGCGACGCGAACAGGAAAGTGCAGCAGAGAATAGAAAGAAATGCCCATAGAATAGAAAGAAATACCCATGTGCAAAACTGTAGTAGTGTGGCTGATTTTCTTCAGAATTCTGGTTAACCAATGATAAACAAACCTATAGGTCACTAATGATAAACAAAGACAGTTTTTTTAAACGTCAGAAATTTTGACGTTTAAGTGTCCCGACTCTATGGTCTCTGGTACCAGTTCATAATAACAAGTTTTGCTTAAATGATAATTATTAATTATTTTAAATTCAAAAAGTGTGTATTTTATATATATGATTTAATTTAGAATTATGCGAGTAAAGGAAAATAATTAAAAACGAACATGAGCTGTATTAGAAAAATTTCAGTGCAGCCAGTTCATGAACTTTCTGCGACACGAACACAGTTCAGTGCAGAAAGTGCATCTAGTGTATGCGACGCGAACCGACCTCATAATATTTTTGGAAAGTGCTGCCCTGTATCATTTTTTTAAAATTATAATTTATACGAACGAAATGTTTTCAGCGACATTTTTGGAAATATGAGTATGCAAAGAAAAATAGGAAAGACGAATAATTTGTATGAATAATAAGCTTGGAAAAACAGCAACCAAAGATATAAGGATTTCAATCTAAATAGAATTAGACATATCTATCCAGCTAGCTATCGTCAGAAAGCTCCCCAGGCTTTTGCTCGTTTGCGACTTGGACATATAAACCTAACATATCAACACCTGCTTAGCGGGATACAAATTAATGGCTGCAGTTGTTGCGATTAGTCAACAATATCCCTAGATCACATTCTATTTAATTGCTATTGCAACTTCAGCTGCGAGATCACGTTTAATTAATACCACCCCCATTGAATTATTAAAATACAATGACACTACATAAATCCAAAATCTCTTTGACTTCCAGCAAAACTTATACAATTTTAATAATTTAAGTAAATATAGTATTATTAAAATATAATTTATCATATATCTTAACTAATTTTACTTAAGATTTTTAAACTTTATTGATCAAAAAGCTGAAAGTCCTGGCAGCTAGTGCTCTTTTTCTTTTGTATAATTGTATTATTTTTTTCAATTATAAATCAAATAAAATATATATCTATTATGTATCGTATTCGTTTAAAACACTCAGCTTATCATTCTAAATGTTGCAAATTATTTCTGCTAATATAATATGCATACAATACAAAAAACTTCTTTGTTTAATAATTTAACTAATTAAAGTAGTTAAATTTAAGAACAATTCCTTTAAGTCAGAGGCACAAAATTAAATTTAAATTTTATATGCTTTTCATTAATATTCCATACCTGTACGTTTGGGTTACGCTCGGGAGTAGCGTATCGAATAAAAAAAGAAAGAAATAAAATAAGTGTATTATATGTAATGTAAGAAACAATTATACAATATGTAGTGTAAGAAACAATTATATAATATGTTGTGTAAGAAACAAGTATTTCCTCGAGTTTCCAGATATTGAACGAGATATTTTTGGATTGCACGAAACGCTCACACCAGCTCCAGCGCAGAAAAGAAAAAAGGTTGATTGAGAGGCCGGAAACACGAAGTGTGTTGCTCAGCAGCCAACACAGACTAGTTCCGGTTTTCCCATAAACACGCTGCGCGACAGCGACAGCGGAAGTCGCCAGTGGCTCGCCAGCTTCCATTCGGCTTTGGTACCATGTGTAGCGGACTGGCCCATGGGCTCGATGATGGACGTACCACCCCCTTGTCGAGGAGGTCGGCGAACTCTTCTTTGGCAGCAGCGAGTCGTTCACCGACGAGTCTACGGGGGCGCTTGAAAACGGGGGGGCCCTCCGTGACGATGAAGTGTTGTACCGGCAAGTCTGGTACAGTGGCCATGACCCCTGCTGGTGAAGCGAGTTGCAGGAAGCGCTGGACGGGCTCTCTATACCGGACGCCATGTGGTCCCACAAGTGAATCAATGCGAGCCACTGTGGAGATGCCGTAGATTCGAGACGGGTCCATGCGGCCCGTTGCCGCGATATTGGTAAGGGGGTCTACGATGCGTCGTCCCCTCAAGTCTACCAGGAGCCCATAGTATGCCAGGAAGTCCGCCCCGAGAATGGCAGTTTGCACATCGGCCACAGTGAACGCCCAAGTAAAATCCCGACGCAGCTTCAGCGTGAGCTGCCCGTATGTGGCTATCGGCGACGAGTTGGTGGCGTACAGCGTGAGGCTGTTTCGCTGTAGTTTGCGGGCGACCGCTCCCCTCGGCAGTAAGGAGACCACTGAACCCGAGTCCACGAGAAAGCGAGTGGATGTCGTTCGATCCATTACGTGTAGGCGTTTTTCGGTTGGTGGTCGGCCGGTGTCGTTCGCCCAAGTCGGCATCGGCAGCGCTAGTTTCCCGACGGCGTCGAGGTAGCGGCCACGGCGGCGGCAAAGATACACGGTGGTCAGCACTGCTGTGCTGTCGCCCCGTACTTCAGGTGGTACCAACATTGGCCAGGCGCTGTAGAGCGATCTCGATGCCGGCTGGGGCTGCGGGTTTCAGCGCGACCCCTATGAAGTGGGGGCGTTATTTTACGCAGCAGCTCCTGATTCTCCCGCGTTAGTGCCACGAGCTGTGCCACTGACTGGCGCAGTGCGGCAAGCTCTGCGTGCATGGAGTTACCCGTTGAATCGTGCGACGATCTGTTCGCGAATGGAGAGCGGGGTCTCGGAGACGAGAGTGGAGGTGACGTAGCTGCGCGACAGCGACAGCGTGTTAATAGATGGCGCGCGGAACTAACGCCTGCTTGCGTTGGCGTACCCGACAACTGGGTGGGGGTAGTGGTGTCGCCACATACGTTCCTATTCAAACGTTTAAAATTAACTGATGTTCCAAACAGATTACAATATACCATAAAAAGATGATGCAATAAAACAATGCTCAACATATTGATTAAATTCTTAGAATTTGTTCAAGACCAGTTTAGTCCGAAGGAAAAAGGAGATGAATTACCAAATTTTTATGATGGCTTAAGCGCCAAGTTACTAAATATCAAATGTAAATATACTCGTAAACATATTTGCTTATTCTAGACTAGAAATCTTATTGAAGATCTACAGTGCAACAACCATGTTCTAAGTAAAGAAGCGTGAGGAATCAAACGCTATGTAAATGGAAGTAAATGGTTTTACGTTTCATGCCGGTATTATGGGATATTTGTCTCATCGAGATCTTTGAATTGATTCGCCAATTGTTTATGCTTTCAAAAAATCAAAATTTGTTTATAAACATAGCAGTGTGTGTGCTACATATGTTACCCTACGTCTCCACGGGCAATTTTTGATGGCATGCAATTGGCAATTTCAAGCAAATTGCCAATGGAGACTGCAAATTGCTTCAAGTTGGCAATCAGTTGTCATTTTGTTTGTTTGACAGCCGCTTTTTATTTTTTCGTGACGCTCACAGTGGCAGCATCGTCGAACATTTTAGTTTTACCGCGTCTATTACATTAATAAAAACGCTAAAATGGATGGAGACTGTGCATTTCCCTTCTTTGTAAAAAAGGATTGTCGGCTTCCTTCCTTTTTTCTCTTCATCGTATAAATCAAACAATTTTTCAAGCCTGTGCATAGCGAACTAGAAAATGACGATGACATAACATGGCAATGTCCACCATTAAAATATTGCCAACCTTTGCAATCAAATTGACAGCTGTTATGCCATCAAAAATTGCCCGTGGAGACGTAGGGTTAAGACGAACTCCTCCCTCAACAATGAGAGCTGAAAATACAATTTAGCTAGGTAATCAAATTGCACAACTATTTAAAATAAGTTAGGTTCGGATCTCAAACACAATGATCTAAGCTCAGATCGACGATGTTTATTAACGATGAAAATAATATTTATCCAAAATAACTATTTATCTCAAAGTGTTCGATTTACGTTGGCTGTTCCTTGTTGATAACCGAATAGAGAGAAAGTGCCTCAGCACTCGGTCGACCCTCTAACTGGATATTGATAATAACTTACCTCTAAATACCAATTTCGCTTACATATATATATATATATATATCAAATTTATTCATTATGTATTAATATTGATGATATTGAAATGTGATAATTTGTGTTTAATATTAAATATTTTAATATTTATCCCATTTTATAATATTTATATAAATAAATATAAAATATAATATATTTCAATTGATTTGGCATTCAAATTTTCGTTTTATTCAGTAATTTTTTGGTTAAACTTGACCCGTGAATGTTGTTATTTAGTGTTCTGGTGCGATAATGGGAATATAAAAGGAAACAATTATGGGAAGTGAATAAAAAAACACATGTACATATGTACTTATTTTATAATTTTAGTTATTTTATATATATATATATTAATGTTCATACACAGTTATATATACAGATATGCATGCTTATATATGTAATTCTATATACAAAGGCTTAAGCTAAACAAATTTTGTTAAGTTTTTATGATATTTACAATAGATAAATAATATATTAAGCTTGATTCCTATAGAAGTGAAGTAAATACTTTTTATTATTGAGCCTTTGCAGCCGCTTCAGTCGAACTTGTGTTAGGTTCGGTTAGGTTGCGAAGGCGTGTGCGGATACGAAGTATCCGCACTTTCACTCGGAGACATCTATGTCCATTGTGATGTCTTCAAAAATGCCAAGAGGAGGCATACTCGTCCTTACCCTCGATTTCCGTATACATTGGAAATACTATCCCTATTAAACCATTTGGTTTTCCAGATGAAAGTGAGAAGATGCGAGTAGTCCACCTTCGTTATCTCTGTCAAGCTTGTGAAGAAGTGCGGCCCCAAACATTGAAGTTGTTTCAACTGTAGTCTTGGTCATTGACATACAAAGTGTTGAATCGATTCTATCTCTTCTTCATCATGGCAACTCGCCCGCTAGCCCGCTCGACGGAATACGCCAACGTTGAAGCATTGGTGTGATAGTACAGTGCCTGGTAATGACCCTCGTAAGCACCCTTACTGCAGGTTTGTTGAGCCCTAAGAGAACCTTTGTTCTCTTCATGTCTAACCGAGGCCATAAGGCCATTGAGACTTCACAGTCGTCACGATTAGTCCATAAGTTGTTTGATACCGCTATCCGTTCCGTTCTATCTTGCTCAAAATTGTACAGTCTCCATAGTTGGCAGATTTCCAGGTGTTGCACTCCCTTAGTCTGAGAGCACACTTGGCCGCACAAACCTGAATGAGGGCCCCTAGTGGTAAGAGGTGAAATAATATATTTAAGCCTTCTTGAGGCGCGATCCTTACAGCCCCTGAAATTCGCAGGCTAGCAAGTCTTTGCACTTTTCCAAGTATCTTGCTTCTGAAGAATGATTCAACGTTACCCCACCTAACTTAGGCAAAGGGAACTTTTTTTCCTGGTGAACAAAACTAACTCCGTCTTAGTAGGGTTAGCTCCTAAGCCGTTGCGCTTAGCCCATCCGGAAATCCCACCCAGTGTTTATTCAATGAGTTCGCTAATCGTTGACAAGAACTTGCCCGGGATTAGTATGGCAACGTCATCAACAATTTTTGTTCTCTTTGCTTTGAAGGTTTCTAAGATCTCATTTACTACTAGAAGCCATAGCAGAGGTGGTAGCACTCCCCCCTGCGGCGTGCCCCTTGTAGTCCTCCTACTCACCGAGGCCGTCCCCATAGTGGCGTTAATAACCCTGCTTGCTAGCATTGTGTTAATCCATGTCACTATGAATTCCTTCACTCCGTGATCTCTCAGCGCCGTGCAGATCGCATCTGTGTTTGTTTACATTGCTAAAGGCCCCCTCAATTTCCAGAAAACCTACTATCGTATATTCCTTATAGTTTATTGACCTTTCAATGATACCAACCACTTCATTACGGTATGCGTGTTGCGCGATATCCAATGTGCGAATATTGGTAACCCTTCTAATATACAAATCGATAAGTCCCTCAAGTGGTTTAAGAATAAACGATGAGAGACTCATTGGTCTGTAATCCCTGTCAGTAGAGTGATTTATTTTTCCCGCTTTTGGAATAAAAACCATGCTTACTTCTCTCCAACTTTTTGGCGCATACCCATCCTTGAAATACCTTGTGATGATGTGACCTAGATGAGGAATCACGCCCTCAACAGAATGTTGCAGCATAGCAGGTATAACTCCATAAGGACCCGCTGACTTATTCGTGTCGAAGGAAACTATCTCCCACGCAACTTTATCCTCCTTCACGATATCCAACACGTCGGTCCTTGAAACACGGGCAAGATTTATCGACTGCGTATCGACGGTGTACTAGTCCGTGCAACCTGGAAAAAGGGTTTCCATCAAAATCTCCAGGGACTCCTGACACGAGCCAGTCCATGAGCCATTTTGCTTCTTCACACTGCCGAGAACCGTCGTGGTTCTGTACAGTATTTTCCTAAGCCTTGATGCCTCGTTGACCGACTCCAGAGTTCCGCAGAACTGCTGCCAAGACTCCCTATTCGCGGCCTTAATTTTACTTTTGTATTCATTTAAGCTGACTCTATAGTTTTCCCAATCCTCTTCCAGCCGACTATTTTTGGCTTTGTCCTCTTGATTTTTTCCTAAAAAGTCCTAACTCTGCGTTCCACCAAACTGGTTTTGGTTTAGCCCGCGGCGTAGTCAATGGACAATATAGGTCAAAAGATTTTTTCAGTATTCCCGTAAGACGACCTACTGCCTTGTCAATGTTAGCATACCATTGGCCTACTTTGTTTCATCAAAGTAAGTTTTTGGGTCGCCAGTCTTGAGAATTTGGACCAGTCAGTCTTTTTTGGGTTCCTAAAAGGTCGTAGGATCTCTACCTCTGAATAGACTGAGAAGCGTATCCGACTATGATCCGAAAAGGATCAGATACTCTCCAACTGTCGACTCTATAATTTTGGGCTAGTGGAGAAAATGTAATGAAAAATGGACTCACCTCATCCATTGGTATCAGTGCTGTCCCAGAGCTCATGGTGCCCATTTGCGTCGCAGCCGGCCACTATGCCCAATCGTAAGCGATAAGTTGCCGGAAAATCTGTGGTGGCGACCCTTCCTCATTGTACAGAAAGTATACGTTAGCAACAAACTAGGCTTGTGCCTGTGTTCATATACCACCGTTGTAAGGTCTCCGTGCTGTAGGGAGTAAAAAGAAAAATATTAATATCCTTCTTGGCAACTATACACGTTCTGATCTTACCTTGTGTCTGTGGAATGAAGAGACGATAACCAACCATCCCGATTCTGTTTACCTTACCTCTGATGAGCCAAGGCTTTTGGACAAGGGCTACGTCCACATCGTCCAATGCGATAAACTTAACTAAATCGAGCGAGGCTGAGATGAAGTGATGCAAATTAATTTGCACCACCTCCAGATTTCTCTCCGTTGGCTGTTGACCCGTAACCCGGCACGCGAACCTTTAGAGAGCCAAACCCGAATATATCGCAGTTATCGTTCCTGAGTTTGGATAGAGACGCGTAGTCCAGTGCGATCACTGCGTCACTTCCCACTCCATTTTTGCAGGGGGTCACGGAGATCACCTGCCACTCTGCAGAATTTAACGACTGGCTTTGTCATCCTATCAGCTTGAGTATGGACTCCTGGTCCGGAACCGGAGGTAGAATCCACTCCGAAACGAGCGGATCGGAAGCAGAGAGCGAGGTACCAACTCCAATCGAGCGCTCCGCCAGAGTAGATCTAGGCCGTTAATTGCACGCCTTAAGAAGTCCAGAAACTTCTTGTTGCTATAACCAACGACCTTAACACCCCTCTGTCAGCCAGCCTCATCGAATTGTAGCTCCCCGCTGTCAGCGCCGACCATTTCCGAGATCAGCCGAGCCTCTACTAGCAGCCAGTTCCCGGGCGTTATCTTCCCATCACGGTCAACTCTGTTGATGATGGCTACCTGTAGCTCCATAGGTGATTCGAAGGAGGCCGATCTCTTCGGCTTTTTTGAAACCCTCTGAGCTTGCTCATCAGACCGTACTCTTTTTAGAGTTTTTCCCGATGCCAAGCTCTGTGGCTCCTTCAAAAAACTCGGCTTTGACTTTGGCGGCACTTTTACGAGGTCACCTGTGGCCTTATCAGGCTTATTGCTGGAGGTCGAAGCGTTATCTTTATCGGAATTTGTCCCCAACAATTCTTTGCTCATTTTTGTTGCATGAGATGGCCGCAGCTTGATTTTTCTCAAACTTTGCTACGACCTTTTCATGCTTCTTAAAGAGATACTTCTCCCTTTTTGTAAAGGAAGAAGGATCTTTCGCTCTCATTTTCCGAACGTAGTAAGCCGAGCGCTTGTAGCCATTCCTGGCATTTTGCTCTTTTGTTAAGCTTACCACCTTTCTCGTCTCCTTCCCCGGCTCAGGAGCATGTGGAGCGGAAGGTTGAGAAGGACATCCGAGCCTATGTCATAGACATTGCTGACTTGTGACATCGAGTCACCATCGGTTGCGTGGTCTATGCGCAAGTTCAGCAGCTGAGATCCTATGCGTTGCCCCTCAGCCTCCACCTCACAAGCCTCTTGCCTGCCCAAAGTTGGCTTAGAGACCCTTCCAGTAGCACCAGTAGACATCGTGGCCTGTGGTACCACGGCGATGCCTGAGGGGTTGCTTGATATCGACGCCAGGTGGCCTCCTCACCACCCACATATCACCAGTACTGGGGATCCGACCCCCTTCACCGTAAACTCTTCCTTTTTAGTATCGGACATCTCATGGACGAACAAAAACACCTCCTCCCTGTGCCGTTTCTTTTCAGTCCACCACCCCACGCACAAGAGGATTGAAAAATTTCGACCGCTCCTAACATGGAGAAAACCGACGTCGCTGTGTGCCGCCTTTAACATGGAAAACAGATGCACACTTGGTAGATTTTTGTTCATTACTCATCGGTCGGTCTGCCTAAAAACATGGACGGCCCTGCCACGGGGCAGTATATGGCTGCCATTGGTTAAAACAGCCCGACGAATCTTTGCAACTTAAGCCCCCACACCACGCCCAGGTGCCTACCATTGTGCTATGGGCTCTATATTTTTGTCCAAAGATGGAATAGTACCCGGCTTTAAAAAAAACCTTCTCATTCTAAATCCTGTAATTAATATTTTTAAAATTGAATTAATATATTTGAAAAACAATTACTTAACCATTTCAGCCTCCAAATTCGTCTCTATGAACTCTTCATCAAAACGTTCCATAAGAATTCGCCAAGTATTTGGACTTCTTTTGCTTACAAATATAATTATATATTATATAATATAGCATATAATACAAATATAATTTGTACTCGTTTACTTGCAAGTACATTTGTTTATTTATATATAATCCAAAATAATTAAAAACCGTTTAAAATACAAATTATTGCCTTTGCACAAGCATTTTCCATATAAGAAAATATTTTAAAGTACCACGTGAAGTCACAGCCAAACAGCTGTGCTGAGTTTTTGTCGAGAGTGGAATAGCGAACCTGCGCATGGCGTAATCTTCTATTCTATAATTTTTGTGGTTCAACCGTTTATTCACTCATATGAGCAGATATACGAATATATACACACAACATTATCTCGAATTATGTAATTTTTGTGGTTCAACCGTTTATTCACTCATATGAGCAGATATACGAATATATACATACAACATTATCGCGAATTATGTATATGTGGTTGAATGATGACATACTCGTATGTATGTATGTTGGTTCCAATTAGAAGATCAAGGCACATAGGGATTTCCAAAATTTGGATATTCTTATATACTCGTATAGTTTAAAATTGTTTATAGTGAATGTGAAATCGGTGAAATATTTTAATATAGGCTCCTCGAAAAAATACAGTGCTATATGGGGACATTTTGTTGAGAACGCAGACAAAAAAGCACCAAGTGCAAGTATTGCTCTCTGCTTCCTTCCACTTCTTATGAAAGAACGAACGAACGAACGAAAGAGTAAATTGAGTAGGTGAGCAAGTGACATGTTTGAACAAACATGACATACTGAGCGCAACTGAACTAACTGAGCAACTGAACTATGTGACCGACCTAGTTCAATCAAATACTCTCTATAGAGAATATGCGACAACCTTCCAAATTGCACAAGTTTTTTTAATTTTGTAATTCCATACGTACATACATATTTTAATGATAAATATTTTTACAATAAGCACTTCAGTACTTTTATTTTGCCTGTGCTAACTTTCACTCGCTATCTGATACCATTGACTAATGCATCCTTAGCATTCAAATTTCTAACGAGAAGTATAATACAATTGACTTTCAATGTTAAGCTATGTGGTGGTAAACCACTAATTGAAAAAAATTCTAAAATTCCACAGGATAATTGTAAATTACTGAATCGTTGATACAAATAGTTTTGTCATAGCTATAATAAACATTTTGTGCACCAGACGAACGGTTCAAAATATCAGATTTGATTAATCAACAATCATCATTTTTTGGATCTAAATAAACTTATATGATATCTGTTAAAATGTTCTCAGAGCTTTTTCCAAAATTATTAGTTATAATATTTGCCTCATCGCCGATAAAATGCTGCGGAATTTGTATAATATATTCATATTGAGGAAATTGTGGTGCTACTCCATTCCCAATCTATTTTGAAAATTCAACAAACTAAACGAAATACTCTATAATATACTCACTCTATAGAGAGTATTTGACTGAACTTCATCATGCGATGCTCTCATATTTTGTGTCAATGAAATAAAGCAAATTCACTCTATCTTGTGATGGAAATTGCAATCAAAGTATATATACGAGTATATAATATTCTTTGATTTATAAAATAAATATACTATTTTTATAAAAAATATATATAGAATTTTGTGATTTTTTTTTAATATGTCAATTATATTTGATATTTCATAAATTTTATGTTTCATAAATTATTGTACGCTACCAAAAAGTAAAGTATATCGTATTCAAATTGTAAAAGCCTTTCCATAATATTAAAAAAAAAAATTAACAATGTTCATTACATCAAAGAAAATGAAAAGTTCTTATTCCACTGAGGATTCGAACCCCACTACCCATGGATCTGGGTTACGCTAAATGGTCTACACTCCCCCAGGTACTGCTGTTTTCTTGCACGGAAGTAGCACCAATTGGCACGACCCCCAACTCCTCTCTGGACCAATGTAATTATTCTGAATGCCCTGGGCTGGTAGCTGTAATTTTCTGGACCTAGCTGTCTTTTGTCACGGTAGCACCAAGGTGAAACTTTTTGTGTGAACGGCTCCAGTCTAAGGTTGCAGCTGCCCCCGTCCAGTTAAATCCTGGCACGCCTCAAAGTACGTTCGACGTCTGTTACCATTAAATCGGCAGTGTGGGTTCGGTTGAGTGGAACTCCCGATTAGCACTGGTCTGGCTCTGAGCACTTGACCCCATAAGGGCTTGTGCCAAACCTCGCATGGCCTCCCTGCTTGCACAGATAACCATAGGACCATATTTAGTGATCACACGTTCGGACTGAGATAGCGGCTTTGAGTGGGGACCCTTCTTGCATGGACACAACAAAAATTAAAACACAAACACAAACAAAACTTCCGCTCATATCCACTCAGGGACGCGCAAAGCCCTGGCTAGGCAACACCCCCGCCCTTGGTTCGAAGACAAGCAGCATGCGCGCTGCCCTTTCAACAAGCACCACAGCTTCGGTTAATAAGCCACCCAAGAGCTCTTCGCTGTCCCCAGGTTCTTCATCAGCTGCTAAGGTACTGACTCACAAACCAGCAGCAGTCGCTCCGCCTAAGCCCTCTTCAGCAAACCTCACAAGCCGATGGAAACTTCTCCCCGTACCGCTCCTCCTTCAGGTGCACCTACCAGCGTGAACCCGAGTACAAAGGCGTACAGGACGCGTAGAGTGGCTTACCGTATTTTGACGAAGCTCAACGCTACAGAACCTTCTCAAATGTCAGAATACGGCAAGGGCAAGCTTGAGTGGGCAAAGGCACACGTGTGCGTGTCCACTCCTTCACTGCACAAGCAGCCGGAGAGGCAGAGATCAGCCGATCGCCCGGGCCAATCCACCCAAAGCATCCCTAAGCGCGTAAGGCTGGCTACCCCCAAGCCTAAGCTCTCGAAATCGCTTAGTGAGACTGTGAAAGAGAGCCTCACATGGGCTGTGGTCGACTCTGCCAATGCCGATGGGACCATTACTCCTGCCAATTGGAGACAGGTCGAAATGGCACTGTTACCAATTTTCGTTGAGGTTATGTCCCTCAACCCTGGTCCTTCACCCAGCTGCCGTGACGCAGGGTGGTATCAAGGACATATTAAGATCATATCTTGCTCGGACCAACGCTCGGCGGATCTATATAAGGTAGCGATCAATAGGGTAGGTGAGATCTGCCCGGGTGCAAAGCTCAATGCGGTACCTTTGGACCAGGTTCCCCAACGCCCTCGTTCCAAAACATGGCTTCCTGCCGAGGCCTCTGAGCCTGAGGCAATCTTAAAGATCCTCAAGCTCAGCAATACCGATCTTCCCACCGATGGCTAGAAGGTCGCGAAAGTTGGTCATCCCAAAGACACTTTGCGTGAGGTCACCATCATTTTGAACGACCAATCCCTTGTTCCCATCAACTCCCGCGAGGGGGTGATTAACTATGGCTTTGGAGCCATCACTCTCCGCATCTACAAGTGCGATGCCCAAGCCCCCAATAGCCTCCCCCAGCTGGTGCTGTCCCACAAGCCACTGCCAATGAGCCTAGCTGGTCGGTCCCGGCTCTCACCCCTTTGCCGGGTAGTGACAATGAGAGTATGTGCTCCGTAACAACCAGAAGCAGCCGCTTCTCAACTTCCGAACTGGTCGGAGAATTCTTCGACCACATGGACACGGACGCGGCTGGTGGATACATCTCTCCAATGTCCGAAGAGGAAGAGTTGAATTCCACCATTATCATTCTTCCAGACAATGCTGAAGGTACTATAGATTAACCTTCAGCATTCGAAAACTGCCTCGGCAGCCCTGCTTCTCCGCCTCTCGGATATAGGTGAGGAGCTCATTCTCGTCCAAGAACCTTGGGTCGTAAATGACCAGGTTTCTGGACTCAATGCATACGGATATCGTATGGTATATATCGAGGATCAAGGTAAACCAAGATCCTGCATTCTGGTAAAAAAACAGCGTTAATGCTCTTTTACTCCCTAGATTCAGTGACAAAGACAATGTTGCCATGGTCATTGAAATGGGGCCACCGACCTTCTAGATCTCCTCTAACTACATGGCTCATGATTATGGCGACTCTCCGCCACCAGACATACTAAAGCAAATGGTTGCGGTAGCCCACCAGAAACAGATCCCGGTAATTATCGGCGCCGATGACAATGCCCATCACGAAATATGGGGCAGCTCCGGCACAAATGATCGAGGTGAGTGTCTTTTCGACTTTATCATTTCAAATAACTTAGGCATTGCTAACCGGGGAAATGAGCCGACCTTCCTTACATCCGTCAGGAAGGAAGTGCTTCACATCACCCTCGTCAGCGATAACTACTCCAACATGATAAGCAGTTGGTTCGTCTCACAGGAATGCTCCTTTTCGGACCACTGCTATATCACCTTTGACATTGACTTGAGGGAGACTACAGGCAATACAGAATCTCTTAAACCAGTCAATAGAAAAAACACGAACTGGCCTCTTTTCCGGCTCAAACTGGGGTCATGCTTAGCAATGACTCCCCCTATTATCCACAACTGTCCCGACACTGATCGGGCGGTCGACGATCTGACCACAGCGTTTAAGAAAGCCACTCATATTTCTTGCATCACTCCCGAACATCGGGGCAAATCTAAACCTCCGTGGTGGAACTCGGAAATTGCAAGTCTTCGTAAAACTTGTAGAATGATTTTCAACAAAGCTAAAGTTACAGCTGATTGGGCCCCTTTCAAAAATAAACAAACAGAGTTTAAATACGCCATTAGGCGTAGGAAACGAGCGTCATGGAGGGAATTTTGCGATAGCATTGAATCGACGTCCGAGGCTAGCCGTCTTCGTAAAATTCTCCACTCCTCTAACAAAGCCCTTGACTGTATCCAAAGACCAGATGGCAGCTGGACTCACTCAAGCACCGAAACCCTTGATATCCTACTAGACACCCACTTCCCAGGGAGTTTAGCCTCAGCGAATCAAGCACTCTACCAGGTGGAGCAGGTTTCCCATGATAGCCTCCCCACATTCCAAGTGACAAAAAGTCACCTTGAGTGGTCCGTTCAAACCTTTAAGCCATACAAGTCCCTCGGACCGGACGGCATCATTCCTGCCGATATCCAAAATGGGGAAGAGATTATCCTTCCATGGCTGCTACAAATATATAATGCAAGCCACAGATTGCAATATATTCCCTTACGCTGGCGCTGGCACGGCTCGGATCGTCTTCATCCCAAAAGTTGGAATGTATAAGTTTAAAAAACAACAATGCTAAGCAATTTTATTTAGATTGTATAAGACTTTCGGACAGAACAGACAACATAAAAACTATCTATTGTAATGAAGCCGAACGAAATGCTCTACTGACTTGATAATTTGAAATCAGTGTGATAATTTGACAAAAGCTTTTGAAAAGCTTTCCGAACAACATCTTATGGAAGACTTTAACGACTTCAAATACTGAAATACAGAGGGGTATATAGCAAATTACCAAAATATTAGACCCAGCCAGATTAGAAATTCACAATCTCAATTTATGCAAAAGAACTTCCAAAATAACTCCTTTCGAAATAACAATCAATTCCAACAAAATAGTATATCAAATCAACCAAATAGCAATTCTTTTAATAATAGAAATCCATATAAAAGAAATTTCAATCATTTTAATAACAGAAATCCATATCAACAAAATAAGTTCAATACAAATGAAAACAATTTCACCAGTCGACAAAATAACTTTAACAATCAGCCAAATTATTATTATAACAAAAGACTAAGACAATACGATAAAGAACAAAGCAGTTTAAGAAAATACGGTGTGCCCGAACCGATGGAGATAAATTTTCGTGGAAGAGCCTCGGAACCCAACTCCCATATGTCAGATTAAATGGATTGAAATTTTTATTAGACACAGGTTCTTCTATTAGTCTTATAAATCCAAATACCCTAAATGCACAATGTAGGATAATTGAACCTCAAGTTATCAAAACGATTAATGGGACAATCGAATTAAATAAAATCACAAACACAAATGAATTATATGAGTTTGGCCAGAACCTCACTTTTTATACAACCTATTTTTCTGAACACTGTGACGAACTTTTGGGAATAGATATACTGGAAAAAAATTAATGCAATAATTAATTATAGAGATAAAACTATCGAATTTAATAATAAAAAATTCCAAATAATCCAAAAAATTTAAGAAACAAAAGGTGAAGAAAAAGGCAATTATCAAAATATTTTAAAATTGAAAAGTATAGACACAGTAGAAGAAAAAAGTTGTTTTAGATTAGATCATTTAAATGCGAAAGAGTTTCGGAGCATTACACAACTATTAAATAAATATAAAAACACTCAACATAAAGAAGGCAGTGGTTTAACTTTTACCAATCAAATACGACACAAAATTAAAACAAAGCACGAAGATCCTGTGTATTCGAAGTTATATAGATACCCAAGAGTACACAATGAAGAAATTGAAACTCAAATTAATGAAATGTACCCATATGGGTAGTTCCAAAGAAAACTGACAGCTCAAAGAAACAAAAGTGGAGAATTGTAGTTGACTATAGGAAACTTAATGAGATAACCATAGATGACAGATATCCAAGCCCTAATTTTGATGACATACTCGACAAATTAGGAAAATCTATATATTTTTTCACTATAGATTTAGTAAAAGGGTTTCATCAGATAGAGATGGACGAAGAAAGTATACAAAAGACTGCTTTCTCTACTCTAACAGGTCATTATGATTTCTTGAAAATGCCCTTTGGGTTGAAGAATGCTCCTGCAGCCTTTCAAAGGTGAATGAATTCAGTTCTCTCTGATTATATTGGCAAGATATGCTTTGTGTATTTAGATGACATAATCATCTTTAGTACATCACTGCAAGAACTCAGAGACTCACTAACGAAAATATTTAAAATATTGGAAGAAACAAATCTAAAAATTCAACTTGACAAATACGAATTTCTTAAAAAAGAGACCGAATATTTGGGTCATATAATTACACGTAAAAGAATAAAACCAAACCCGAAGAAAATTCAGGCTATTGTGGACTTCCCGATTCCAAAGACTCAGAAAGAAATTAAACAGTTTCTTGGACTAGCTGGATATTATAGGAAGTTTATTAAAGAATTTGCTACGATATCAAAACCACTTACCCTTCAACTCAAAAAAGGAAGTAAAATAAAACCAGAGGAATTCAAGAATAGTTTTGAAAGACTTAAGATCTTAATTAGCAAAGAACCTATATTGGCTTATCCAGACTTCAAGAAACAATTCACACTAACCACTGATGCATCTGATTTTACTATAGGGGCCAGGATAGTGGACCAATCTGTTTTGCATCAAGGACATTAAATTCTCATGAAATAAATTACTCGACTATAGAAAAAGAATTATTAGCGATAGTATGGTCAACTAAATATTTTCGACCATATTTGTATGAACAGAAAATTATTATAAAAACTGATCACCGACCTTTACAATGGTTAAAGAACCAAATTGCAATTAGTAAGATGGAAACTCAATTCAAGGAAAAGAAAACTTTGTGGCGGACGCTATGTCTCGAATTAAAATTCAGCAAGAAATTAATGTTCAGGAAGTAGATGAGAATATGTCCGTCCGGGCCACAATACACAGTGCTGAAGAAGACAATGGTGATTTATTTTGGATTACAGAATTACCAATTAATGTCTTTAAAAAGTAGTTTATATTCAAAAAGGGTTTAAATGTAGGAGTAAAATTTACAAAATAGTATAATAAAAAACATAGATATGAATTGACAACAGAAAATTTTTCCAAAGAACATTTCATAGATATACTCAAAAGGTACTTTAATCAACAAACTTCGGCGGTAATGTTTGACGATATTGAGGACTTTTACCTCTTTCAAACAACCTACACCCAACTTAGTGCACCGTAATTAAGGGCCAAAAGTTTCAAAGCAAACAATATACTTATTGATATTCCAAATTATACTGAACTTAAAGAGATCATATTAAAAAAAGGAGTACAGAAGTCTGAAGTCGGGTTAGATCGACTGCGAAATACCCTTTACCTTTTATTGTGCGTGCGAGTTCAACAATGAGGATGTTTTCTTCATAAATCATCATTAGGAGCATATTCATGGTAATTTTTGGTAGGGTACCTTGAAATGATTATATTGACCCCTTTTCTTGTGTATGGCTTTCTAGTGTCAATATAACCACTAATATAAAATTTCGTCCAAAAATATTGTATAGGTCGCAAGTTATATTAATATGTCAATAGTGGGCGTGACTGTAAAAATAACACGCCCATTTTTTGTGCGGTGTTTAATATTAGTACCCGCAACCTTCCTGTGAAATTTCGCTGATAAATCTTTATTAGGAACCTAGTGATGATTTTTGGCTAATTGTGGGCGTGGCAGTTGTATTATGACCTCCATATTTTGCATACACACTATTATGGACTCCATGTATATTTCTGCCAATTTTTATTCCGCTGGCGTCAATACGAGCATAGGTAGGCTAATTTTAATTTTAGACCCGAAATTTCCTTATATCAAAAGTGGGCGTGTCTTTTCACTGATCAGCCCCATTTGATGCAGAAAGCTTTATAATGTCCACATGTTCCTTCAAGTAAAATGTCGTTCGTAAATCTCCACCAGAACTTAAGTTATTAATATTTGTTAATAGTGGGCGTGGCAGTTAATATATACCGCCCACTTTTCGCACAGTGTTTAGTAGGACCCACATCTCCATAACTGCCAAATAATGTCACGATTCCGTCAATTGGACCGAAGTTATAGTCATTTTAGAAAAGGTGAAAAAAGTTCCTTATATGGGAGGTAGGCGTGGTCTTTGTCCAAATGGCCCCATATAGCAATCTGGTTCTGTATCTTTGTCCAGACTATACTTTTGCAAAAATTCATTAAGATAGCTCTAACGGTGTAGAAAAAAAGTGGCCACAGACGGACAGACGGACGGACAAAATAAAAATTGCTTAGAAAGTGATTTTGATCATATCTGTATATATATATATATATATATATATATATATATATATATATATATATGTCCATACCTACCATTCCTCCTTCTCGAAATTGCAACCCCTCTCAGAAGCACAAAGTTAGTATACCCTATTTACCTTTTTTTAAAGGTAAAGGGTTTAAAAATGATATTGAAGAATTATATCACCAAGTAGAGAGCACACTGTATTACTATAATTTTAAGACCATGCATTCTACTACTAACGAAATACCAATGGAAGTATTTTTCCAAGGAAAAGAGATTGTTACTAATATACAAGATAAGAAAAGAGAAAGAATAGAAAAACTCAATAAAAAAAGAAAAAATCAAGAAATACTCGTAAACCCTAACTATTTAAAAGTTAATAACAAAATAAAAAGCTCGCATAAACAATTTAAAGGTCTTATTTTGGAAAAAGATGATAATTACATAACAACTAAAGGAAGAAATAACCAAATTCTAAAAAGATATAAAAATAATTTTGTACGCAAGAAAAAATTTACATAAAATTCCTATAATACAATATTGTTAATGATAAATATTATAAAAATGGCTGGAAGTCAATACTTGGACGTATCAACAGCAAATTAGTAAATCTAGAAACAAACGAAAGACTTCTTATTAAAACCAGGAACAACGACATTGAAATAATGAATACTATTGACTGAGAAATTAGACAAACAATAGATCATATCACACAACAGGACACAATTTTGAAAAGACTACAAGAAATTAAAACACCAAATACTGACTAAACATTATCGAACAGTTTTGAACAAAACATCGACCTTATTCATAACCACATTAGAGATTTAAAGCATTCAGTGGCATGAAGTAGACTTGGAATTCTTAAACCGGACTTATTGACTTCAGATGAAGAACAGAACTTTACATTGGACACGTACAGAAATATTAAAACCACACTGTGGAGAAATTCTTAATTTTGTTTTGTCAGTACCATTATTTTACAACAAAGCCTTTTATAAATTGGATATTAAAGCAATCCCTAATTATAAGCATTATAAACAATTAGTATTGGATAATGTAAGGAATTATATTACTGACAATAAAAATGTATTTACCCAAAATAATAATAGGTTACTCGAAATTGAAGATAAATGTTTAAAAAATCTATTAATTAATTTGTCGATGGAAAATTGTATTGTATGTAATTGAAAATGAAGATAGAAAACCAATAAATAATAATATAATTGTTGGAAAGAATTTAAAAAATCAACTGTTAAAACAGGATTGTAATGATGTATCGGTTGGTTTCAGTAAGCGGAAATGTGGTCATAAAATTCCAAAATTGCGAAATAATAATTAACAGTGTAACTTTTGCAAATAGAAACAAATTTTATTTTACCCATCCAGAAAAAGAATATAACAGAAAAAGAAAACATAACTCTTGAAAGTATACATTACAAAGCAATTAATACAATTAAGAAACTGGAATTTCTACACATACTCGTATACAAAAAACGATAATTGTTAGTGAGGACACTAATCTTAAGGAGGGACGAGTTACGTATTCTCAACAACCTCCATATGAATACAAAATAATGGGCGCATAAACTGCAAGATGCATTTGCTTATTGTTATTGTAAAATAAAACCAACGCATTGTGTTGTTGCAGTCAGGATTGCAAGCTAAGCATTCTCTGCAAGATAAGCATTTTTGCTGACTAATAGAGGAGATGCTGAAAAACTGCTCCACAAAAGGAAACTAGAAATAAGATCTAAAGTTAAGTTAATGTTTAGAGTTAAGTCAGTTTAGATTAATAATTGAAACAATAAAGAAGTATTTTTAAAAAGACATTACCACGAAGTGAAGTTGAAACTCATGCACTGCATAGTCGCCATAAGTTCTCTCCAGGCTAACCAATATTTTCGCTCTGACTCTGATAAGATCTTGCTATTACCCTTTCATATCCATCAATAACTGGGGACAGGACAGCACCAATTCTGAAGCCACTTGCATCTGTTTCGAATATAAGTTTTTCGCCAGTAATTGGATACTAAGGATGGGAGCTCTTTCAGCCTGTTGATTGCCTTCTCCTGTTAGTTTTTCCACTCAAACGGACTACTCTTTGGCGTTGACTTATGCAGACTGCCAGCTACATACGAATATAGCATCTGAAATATGTGCAAAGATCCAAGAAGCTGCGCAGCTCATGCAAGCTAGTTGGAATTGGTTATTTCCTTACCGAGACTATATTATCTGGATCTGGAAATCTAGCTGGAGCATCACTTAGTCCGAATAGCATCACTAAAAATGTCTATCATCGGCACTGAATACTATCTTCTTTGTCTTCTTCGACTACTTCTACTTATCAATCTCCGCTTTGTTAATCCAACAGTGAGAACCAGAAAGTGTGTCCTATATATCATCGATCTTTCTTCCTTACCTCATTAAGTTTCCGACAATCTAACCACTAATACCACGGGAAAACTTCAGGGGCTCGCTGATGATGTTGTTCTGATGCATTTGCTTCAGCAACACATTCTCCTCCTCTCTCCTTGCTTGACGAATGGGGATTGCCGTCACCATTGTTGATTATTTATATTTGTTCTGCCTCCGTTTTCTCAGGCGTCCAAGCCAGCCAAAAGTTATCTAGCAGTTTTGCTCTGTTCTGTGGCCAACTATTTAGTTCATTCTTGCATCAGATAGTACAGTACCTATTTATCAGGTGGTATCTTACTTTTTGTGTCTGGCGGTTGGCTGTCACAGTTCACAATTGTTGAAATTTGCTGGCAATTTCCCAATATCTCTCCTTTCTGTATGGTCCTAGCGGCATTTGCCAGATTGGCGACTCTTACTGGCATTTTCAAATCTGCTGTTCCTCTACCTTCGTAGTTCCAGTTATGATGTCGTCTATTAAAAATTTGTTATCAGTTATAGTATATACCAGTCGATGCCATTGTCTGCTTTTGACTTGTACACGACGGGCTCTGTAAACTGGCTGGCATAGCAAAGCCACTGTCTCTGATGTCAAAGTGCTAGCTAATATATACGGATCCTTCGGATTTGTTTTAGCTATACGCTTTATCTCCACATCGCGAATGCCACATACAAATGTGTCCATCATATACCTCAGTAATCTCTCCTGGATAGGCAAGATGGGCCCACTTCCACTTCAAAATATTGTAGAGACTTAAGACTCTTGTGTACCCGTTTTCGTAGCTTGTTACATCTGGCTATGACTACCATACTTCCGCTGAATGGCATTCATCAAGCTTTCATACCAGTCTCGCTTACTTTCTGGGAGAGTTTGAAGTGCATCACTAACAGTTCCGTTCAATGACACGGTTAATGCTGTCGGTTATTTATGAGTACTCCAACAATTTATACGAAAGTCTCAAATTGCATTCTGAAGACACAAGCATCGTGGTTTCATCATAGGTAAGTGGCTTCAGTTTTATTAGAGATAAATCTGGCATAGACAATGAACCTTTTCGTGGTATGTGTATCCTTTCTTGTACTTGTTGTTTAAATTCATTCTGGTTTTGCTCATTCTCAATCAATTTTCTTGTACACATTTTTCGAACGATTTCTGTCTCAGTTGCACCAACCATCCTGCCAACCTCGGCAAATCTCTTATCTGCTGTGAGGTTTGTTCCGATAGTTGATTAAGTAGTGTTTCGCTCTACTCCTCCGCACTTTATCAATACTAAAGCGAACGGTCCATAGAATACTTCAATACTTCGCGCCTTTTTTTTTAACTAACAGCGATGGGGTTGAGGGGGAAGGCTGACGCAATCAATCCTTTGACAATGGACACAAAAACTGCTGTGTTTGTGTGAATTAGGATTTGAAATATTAAAGTGATTTTTTCTTGATATTTTTCTTAAAATTTAATTGAAAGATATTCTAGAATCTATTGTAACAGTTCTAATTCATTACGAAGCTCGCAAATTTCTAATTATTATGAGTAAAGACTGAAAATTTACCAGTTGCGCCAGAAGCAGCCGCTATGGAATTCCATGCCTTTCCTTAAGAAATTTGTTAATATAACTTTTTAAACTTTTATCGTACAAATAAGATACATTGCATTGCTTCTATTAATGTTTGTTATATTTTTCTTTAAAACAAATTTTCATGAACTGGTGCCCAAAATGATGTTAATGAGAGTTCGAATACAAATATAACACACAATGGTTATCAAACTACGCGACGTCCGTTGACGAACTAACTGGGTCGCCCCTCAGTTTAAAAATACGACGTGGCGTACTTGACGGACTGTATGGATTTTTGCCTTAATACCGATATCCGTCACATCCTCTTCCACCAACCCACCAATTGAGCCATTCAATTTAGTCCTCACATCACCATACTGATAAGATGAGGAAATCTGTAGAAAATCAAGCAATCAAAAAATTAGGTGGAATTTTAATTACAACTCGTGATACTTGAGCGAAAGAACACTGCAGGTACTGTCATTGTCGAATATTTATTTTGAACTCATAGTTGGATATTTATTTTGAACTCATATTTTCTGAGTCGGTCACTAACGGACTAACGTATTTTACTATGCCATACACTAGAAATGTAACTTCTTTCGTTGGTTACAATCCAATAAAGGGGATATCTAAAATTTTGTTTTTCGATACTGAAAACTTAAAATGTATATAAAAATTCATTGAAATTCCTTTAGCTTCAAGGCTAGAAATTCTCTTCAGGCTTTTCTGACATTCACGGTATGTGTCAAGCCGAAAAGAAAAACTTAAAACTTAAGGAGGAAACAACAAATGTTACTTGAATTTGAATTAATAAAGAAAATATGTGAAACTTTTTTAAGCAGGTTCTCTATAGACGGAAAGACAATAAACCAACAAATTTTTACACATGTAACGTTTGGAATCAAAACGTATTCATTAGAATTCACTGCTCTTCCGAGAGGACTTCATTCGCCATATCCACATTAACAACATATAATATTCTTAGGCTGGCCGTAACGAAGCAAATGCCTGGAACGGTGAAATAAAATCAGAAGTTCTACAGTGTCATTATTTCCAATCACTTATAACCGCTTGGATTACGTTTGGTAATATCAGATCTGTTTATTATTTTGTCTCCCAAATTATTAATTATACTTCTATAAGATCTGGTAAAAATATTATTAAAACTTTCGTAATTAACAAATAAAATATAGTGTGTTTTTTTAGACGTGTGGTTTTCAATCTGGCAATACTTTTTTCAGAGCTGGTCCATTTGACAGCTGTCACTTGATTTATGCTCAGTTTGGTTTGCCATTTCACAGAATTGAAGCCGAACGACCCTCAAGCACGTCGTACGTTCGGTGAATGGGCCCAAAACGAGATGGCCACCGTTCCCGATTTTCACAAGAAAATTTTGTTCAGCGATGAAGCTCACTTTTGGTTGAATGGGTACTTTAATAAGCAAAGTTGTCACTTTTGGAGTGACGATAATCCACAAGCCATTGTTGAGACGCCGTTACATCCTCAAAAAGTCACTGTTTGGTGTGCTCTATGGGCAGAGGGAATCATTGGTCCATATTTCTTCAAAAATAAAGCCGGCCATACTGTAACAGTCAATGGGGAACGCTATAGAGCCATGATTAATGACTTTTTCGTGTCCAAATTGGAGGATGTTGATGTGGACGACCTTTGGTTCCCACAAGGCGGCACTACATGCCATACAGCCAACGAAACAATCAATTTATTGAAGGAAACTTTTGGTGAGAGCATCTCGCGTCGTGGGCCTGTGGCGTGGCCTCCAAGATCGTGCGATTTAACACCGCTGAACTATTTTTTGTGGGGTTATGTGAAGTCGCTTGTCTACGCAGATAAGCTCGAGACGATTGACGCCTTGGAAGAGAATATTCGGCGCGTTATTGCTCACATACGGCCCCAATTGCTGCAAAAAGTGGTCGAAAATTGGGCCTCTCGGCTGGAATTTTTTCGAGGCTGCCGCGGCGGCCACTTGCGCGGAATTCTTTTTAAAACATAATGGCAAACCCTTATCTTTATAATAAAGCTAAATTCTTGGCCATAACACACGTCTAAAAAAACACCCTTTATATAAGGTCGAAGTGTCATTGATAGTTTTGAATACTTTATGCATTTTGACGCATAATTTATTGGGCGTAATAAGTTCATAATCAGATATTTTAGTTTTTTTCTTGATATTTAATTATATATTGAGACGAATATTTTATTTGAATTCTGCAACTCAAAAGTAATTCAATTTTTATATTTGAAGCAAATTTGCATTTTTTCTAACCACATCTACCATCAAAGTAATAAAGTTTCCCTACAGGAAAATCTCGTACCAGTTGTAGAACGTTTCAAATTCTTGAATAAATCAGCAGAGTAAATCAGTATAGATTATAACCAAGCAAATTCAAAACGAACCCTGTCGTGGTGCATTTTGTGGTTCCAAATTATTGCTGACTGATTGATTTATGAGATTACAGCGATCGTTATGCTGAATAGTACAGAGCGGGAGAACATTAATTGCTTCGATAAACACACATCCATACAAACCACATATACAAACTTTGAAATTGAAATGTGTTGGTTTTATACTAGCAATAAATAAAAGAGTTATACTAATTTTTTACAGTTACATTTGCGCAAGACCTTTGGTTATATATATACGAGTATATGTATATATATATTTTTTCTTTAGCCAACATGTTTGGCCAGTTTAAGTAAAATGTTAATTGGTATTGGAAAATGTGATAGTTTAGTTTATACTATTTATATTTTTGGGATTGTTGAATTATTAAAATCAAATTAAACATATACAAATGTATTTTCAAGTACGAGGGTTCCGGCAGGTGGTGTATTTTAATAATTAAATTCGTTGTTATTTTGTGATCCTAATTTTAAGTCATGTATCTTAAATAATGTAGTCAGTATTTATATATCTTTAATTATAATAATATAATCCAGTATTAAGAGATGTATAAATAAGTTAACAAAACAGAATAAGAAAAATTGTGTGTAATAATTAAAAAAATTTTATTGACGCAATATGAAAATTAATAATAAAGATTCAAAAGCTTTGGATTATTGGGAAAAAGCTTTATAGCCTGAATTAAAGTAAAAATACAATTTTTTCGTAGCCACTATAATAATATGAATGGTCAAATTTTATGTATATATATATATATAAATACATTTATATATATATATATATATATATATATATATATATATATATATATATATATGTATATATATATATATATATATATATATATATATGTATATATATATATAAATGTATTTATATATATATATATATATATATATATATATATATATATATATATATGTATATATATATATATATATATATATATATATATATATATATATGTATATATATATATATATATATATATATAAATACATTTATATATATATATATATATATATATATATATATATATATATATATATATATATATATATATATATATATATATATATATTTTGTTTATTTATTTATTATTTTTTTAAATTAAAGCACCAAATTATAAAATCACCAATTTTTGTATTTGAGAGCTTCTTTTATTGCATTTAGTATTTAAAGACAATTTGGGGCAAGCATGAAGAGCGGTATGTAATGCAAATTTGGAAGGTAATAATCGGTAACTATCACTCGGTACCGGATTGCATTGATTGTAATAGTTGTTCCAGCAATATATTTGAAGAAATATGTTTCGAGGATGCCAATACTGAGTAATGCGCAGCAAATATTTCATTTTTGTGATTGAAAGAAGATTTCCTGATCCTAAGTGATGTGTCTTTTCCACTTGCAACAAATTAGTTTGTTTACATATCCATTAAGTCAGGAAAAAATCTTTTTTTTTTTATTGCAAGATACGTTGACATAAATGTATAAAATCAAAGGTCTATTATACCTTTAAACATTGAAGGTGAAATTATACTACAAGGAAAAGTTCTCGTTCATCATTTTACATCTTTTAGTATTGTGAAGGTGCTAAACTTGGTTAAAATATTCCTTTCAGGTTTCGCGTATTTCGACATTTGTGGAGCCTCTGTGCACACATGCAATCCTCCTCTCCCATAATTTCTAAGATAATCAGTATTAATTTCGTGATCCAGTTATGCAGAAATTTCCAAGGCCAGTTGTCTCACGTATGCTTTTGGTTCTGAAATTTTAAGACTTACTATATTCCATCCCTGAATTAAGGATTTGCCATGAGGTACATATGTATATTTATAGACACATATACTCACTATATAAGCGAGTTGACGCCAATGATATTATCGTTAATTTTAGTAGATTTCATCAATATTTACTATTTGAATTTACGATTAAGTTTAAACTAATGACAATTAGAAAGAAAATACTTTAAGGAACCATATTTTTAGATATGATATATTTTATTTAAATATATACAATTTCTGGTATACATGTCACGACATAATAATTATTACAAGTAATTACAGAGTGATTGTTTCTGGTGACACTAATTAATTAAAAATTGTAAATTGTTTTTCTGAAACTATATGAAAAATAAAATTACTTTGTGTAAAAATATATTTAAACATATAAATGGTTATAGGCGGATATTTTCTATAAGAAATTATATGTACAATTAATTGTTTACATGTCGTATTAATGCCAGCTGCAATATACTATTAAGTTTTGTTTAAGAAATTAACCAAGTACTATAATACTACAGAAATTGCTGGACATAAAGTATGATATAATCTAATAACAGAATGCATCTGAAAACCTTTCCAAAACACAGTTTAAGTGCCTATAGCAAAGTGTTTAATGTGCCGATATTAAAATTAAATAGCATGTGCAAACTTACATTTGGTCCAATTGTTTTCGTTGTTCATGCAAATTGCTTTTAATATATGCATTTAAACTAATTTCAATGGAGAACCAGAAAGTTGTTAACAATCTGAACACAGACTCGGACGTCACTACCACATTTCTTTTGAATTCAAATGTGAACAATCATAAAAGTAACTTATAATAATTCATATTGTGTGTTCACTCCATTAAGCTTGAAATAAGTTCAGCTTAATTTCTCTTCACGTTAGACAAGCATTCTCTGGAAGTGAATAATATTGTAAATACTCCATAAATTCTATTAAATTAAACTTAGTATCCGGTGAAAATTCTTTGAACATAAATCTGTACCTAATATAAAATAAATTGTATCTGTGTGTGCTTTAAGCGCCCGAGACAAGAGCTAGACCGAGTCTCGGACGACATCTCGTTTTGCACTGTCTCGCATTCTAATATACAATAAACAAAGTGCGAGTCATATTTACGCAAAAGCAACAGAGCTAAAAAACTATTAAAAAAAAAATGTTTTGAAATTTTTTATTAAATAAAATAAACGCGGAGCCACAAACAGTAAAACAGAAATAAACAAATGCGTATTACAAAACAGTTGATACTTTGACAAATTCTCTCGGACGAGAGTACGACGAATTTCTAATTTTTTACAAATGCCTCATCTCTCCGTATCGCATCACGCATTATTGTATTATGCCACATACCATCCTTTGGCACAAATTCTTTTTGACATCTCGTCCGAGACTCGGTCTAGCTCTCGTCTCGGGCTCTCGGCTTGGACTCTCTGGTTATTGTAAATGGGTGTATTGTTCACCATATCTCAAGAACTTCTGTACGTATTTTAATATTGCTTTCACTATTCGACTCTTGAATCTCTTGCAAACACATCCACTTGTTTACAAAAATTGTAGTGTTGCTGGTGAAGCCATGTGCATCAGGAAAGAAAAGTGATTCAAATTATAGATCGTCTATCTGTCTTTTGGTTACAATGACTTGAATATGGTTCCGTTTATTTTATGGTAGAAGAAATAGTTGTTTAATCCAATGTACACTCAAAAAAGTATTTATAAATAGTAATAATTAGTAATAGGAAGTAAAAATAATATCGTCTTTAGGTGAAACAAGAACCGAGGTGAATAGAATGAGGACGTATTTACATTCCAATTTTATCAAAAACTGTTCAAGCTCACTTCGGTGTTCTAACTCGACAACATGACAATTTGCTTAATATTTGTTTTTAGTTCTTTACTCTTGATAAGCTCAAAATCGAGACCTAGAATTATTGGAATAATTCTCTCAAGTTCAAGTTAAAAGATCTAACTTTGGTATAGTGATTTTCAATAAAGTTTTAAGATTTATAATATATATACATATATAAAAGTTACTAAGAATAATATTGCAATTGATTACTTTAATCTCATTGTAAATGCAAATTCTTAATTTCTATTCAGAACTGAATATTTTAGAATTTCCACAACCAACAAAATACTAATTTATAATTTTACTGAAAGTGTGCTCTGTGATATGCAAAAAATCTGACGCAAAATTGTGAAAATTATAAAAAAGAAAATTGGATTAATATATGATATAAACGAAACTATAAAACGAATTTTGTTAGTTAATAAAAAAAATGTTTATGTAGTTGAATATATATATATATATATATATATATATATATATATATATATATATATATGTATATATATATATATATATATATATATATATATATATATATATTTTTTTTATTTTTTTTTTTTATTTATTTTTTTTTAGAATAATTTTTGAATATTTTCTGAGTTGCATTTTTGTTTAATTTCATTAATAAAATTTGGGCAGCGTATTTTTAGTAAAAATTGGCAGCCTATCTATCGAAACGAATTATTACATTCGAGCGTGACTTTTCAATTTTAATATATATAACGACCTGAGTGTATGCAACAAGGGCTGCTCTCCCACTTTTATTTTCCCCGGCTCGGAAACTCCAAGTGGGCGGGATTAATTTCTTGATACTACTCTGGTGACAAGTTTTCCCGATCTTCGGGTGGATAACTGGGCGGTATCTGAGAGGAAGTATCTGATAGACCACCGAGTTATCCTTTTCAACATTGAATTAGGGTGAGAAATGGTATTAGCCCGTAGAAATCCAAAAAGAACCTTTCAGGTCTCTTGTCTGTCTAACAAAGAGACCTTCCCTCGGAATCTTAGAGACTTGAGATCAAGCCTCAGAAGGGTCTTTAACGAATGCTACATAAGTGAAAATTTCCAATCCCCAGATCCGGACGGTAACATGCCTATAATGATGCACATGACTCAGGAATCTATAATATCTGAGTTACGGGAAATTTTCACTGCGTGTATTTCTCTAAATTATGTACCAAATAGGTGGTGGAAAATTCGGGTGATTTTCATTCCGAAGGTAGGAAAAAGGGGCATGAATGATTTCACACCAATTAGTCTTACTTTCTTTTTTCTGAAAGTTTTTGAGAGAGCCAAACGTCACATTTCAAGACTCTCTTTGAGGGGTTTCCACTTTCAAGGGTATAGTATGCGTATCTAAGGGGAGATCTACGGAGACTGCACTACATGAAGTGGAGCGAGTGTTAGAAAGATCCTGGAAGGCCTGTGTAATTTACTATGCTTGCAAGTCATAGACAAGACATAATTTTTTTTCGAGCGGTATAGGTACACTGATCAGCTGCCAATAAACTTAAACGGGAAACCATGATATAAACGCGGTTCAAGTAAAAACACTGCCGACACTTAAGAGCGATTTTTACCGGAAATAGAGGTGTTTTGAGACATTTTTATAATTGGGTAAAATTTGCGTTTTGAATTCTTTATTGTGCAGGATATATAATTTACGAAAAAACTCAAACGGGAAAATAAGAAATGTAACAACAATTAGTGTCTCTGAATAGAAACAACAATAAGCATACAACACATTAACTATTTTTGGTGGTGCTCATTTACTCAATTACGTACTCTTTGTGATTGTTGTGTTGTTTATTATTTACATCGATTCTGGTGTTGCTATTTTTCTGTTTCGTGCTCTATAGTTTATGCCATCGTCATTACCTGTCATTCTTTGAGCATATACTGTGATAAATGACTCCGACTCCAATACAGACTCGATAACGTGAACAGCGTGGCAACATCTGGAATGACAATACGCCGAAATTGGCGAGCGGTGGTGTGAGTGCTTTTAGTACTCAACTGCTGGCAGTGGAGTAAAGGTTCAAAGCGCATGCGAGTGCAGAGATCAAGCAGCTGGGGGATCGTCTTCTGCAGCATACTGATAGCCTGTTCAGTCCGGCTCTCGGCCGAATTGTCTTGTGTTGTGAGCAGGTTGGAGAGTGAGGTGGGATCAAATGGAGAAAGATTTAAAGAGTGTGATAAAAAGATACACTCTCTTGAGGATCACGTCAGTGCGCTAGCTGCTCGCTGTGATCAACTCACTCAAGATATTAGCGAAGGCAATAACTGCAGTAGCATTTATGGATGCCTTTCTTTTTGGATTCCCTTTTTCTAATGAGGAGAATGTAAAAAGATCTTTCAATTTAATTTGTCGCTCTATTGATTTGTTGTCCCCTCCGCTTAAGGATATTTTTCGCATTAAGGCATTTGGAGACTATCGACGGCAGACGAGGAGAGTGGTGAATTTAAGAGCATTAGGTATTGACTCAGACAACAATGTTTACTTGCATGAGAGTAAGCGCAAAGAAAATATTTTTAATATGCTTCCACTACGTGGTTGCATTTATATCTGGCTGCAGAAAAGTGGAGAGGGGACTCATTTTTGTAGCATCGAAGAACTGCATAATGTTACAGATGCTGCTGTTCCTGTTCGTGAATAAACTTCGTGTTGTTGTTCTAATGTCATATCATATCATATTGTTTATCTTTCTTTGTAACTTAAATGCTCTGCCACTATATGCCTTATTGTCGATAATTTTTTTAAGTCATTTCCTCTTCTCTACTATCTACTTCTTCTCTTACTACAATGCTTACTGTTGTGTTGCCGATATAGTTTTTTGTGCTAACTACGGATGATGAAGTTTCTGCCTCCAGTGACATTCATAAGATATTGATAGGCGTTCTATGTAGGTTCTGGTTTTAACATTGTGCATTTTATGTGAGGAGTCTAAATGATACTAGGATGGATTGTGTGAAAAACTCCTTCGAGAACCCATCTGTTGATGTAATTTGTATATCTGAAACCTGGTTTCATAAAGGTATAGGTGATTCTTGTTTGAATATAACAAGTTTTTTCGAAATGATCGATTAGATAAAAAAAAGCGGGGGTGTAGCAATATATTGTAAAAATTAACTTAAAGGAGAATTTGTTAAGTATGTCTGAAGGTTCAGATGTGGAATTTATAAATGTTGAAATTTGTGACAATAGCACTAAAGTTTCCTGTGGTATGCATATAATCCTAATCGTTACTGCAATTTCGATCCGTTGTTTGCAACTCTGTCAAAGGATCATATGATCATTTTGTTGTGTATGGTGATTTTAATATAAACATTTATTACATAAGGACAGTCTTGCCAAGCAATTCATTTGTAAGCTTTCTGAAGTTGGACAGCAAGTGCTGAATATCAGTATGCCAATACCCTTTGCAGATAATGCTTCTCCAAGTTTGTTGGATATTTTTGTGGTTTCGGATCTTTCTTCTGTAAAGATCTTTGACCAATTATCTTTTATATCCGACCACGATCTAATTTTTTGTTCATTGAAAATAATTCTAGTCCCAGTCGTCGCTGAAAAGTCTTTTTCTTTTCGAGACTATAACTCAACTAATCTTGTCTCTTTGTTTAATGTCCTGTCTCTTATTAATTGGTCTGAATGTTGGCTGTTTAGCTCTATGCATAAAAAGGTGGATTTTTTAATGTACAGAATTGGTGCATTGTTTGACTTGCATGTTTCACTTGTTACTCGCTCTGTCACTAACAGCAGTTGTCCCTGGTTTACGAATCATACCCAATTAGCTGTTAAAAAACGGCAGAGAACTCCAATACAGTGGAAAAGAAATCCAACTGCACCTAGATGGAAATAGCGTAAGAGCTAGAAATGATGCAAACTCTACTATTAAATTGTCTGAATGGCGTCTAAATGATCTTGCAAGCAGCTATGGAATAATTGAAGAGAAGCTTGGGTATGCAATGGGAAATCTGATGATTGTCGGATTGATCCGGGCATTCTGAATGACTATTTTAGTAGTAGTTCAGCGTCTGCTGATAGTGCATGCTGTAGTTGCAATGGGCTATGCTTCTGAATGCCCATTTGTGTTTGAGTTTATTTCTGTGGGTGAAGGTGACGTTGATCGCTGTGTCAACAAGATAAGGTCAAATGCAGTCGGAGAGGATGGAGTTCCTATTAAATTTATTAAACTTATTTTACCTTTCATTCTAAGCACGTTGACCCATTTAATTAACCATTGTTTAACGAGTTCCTGCTTCCCTAATATTTCTAATAATCTCTCATGGCTGAGCAAATCTCAGAATACATCAGAAAATTTGACGTTACTTACCCCCTCCAATCTATTTTTCGACCTGGACACAGCTGCTCCACTGCTGTTGTTAAAATATTGGATGACATCAGAGAGTCATTTGATATGGGACATTTGACCCTGCTTTGTCTGTTAGATTTTTCTAAAGCATTCGATTCTGTAGATCACTCATTACTAAAGCTACAGTTGAATTTTGTTTTTTCCATCTCGGCGGTCCATATGTTAAATATTTACTTGGTTGGAAGGTCTCAAAGGGTTAGGGTGGGAAATAGTGTGTCTGCGTTCAGTAATTCAACCTGTGGGGTGCCTCAGGGCTCAGTCCACTTTTATTTACACTGTTCATAGATGATTGTTTTCAGTAAGTGTCGTCATGTCACCATACATGCATATGCTGATGACCTTCAATTGTATTTGTCCAGACCTATGGATGATGATTCATGTGCTCGGGTAAACGAAGACTTGATCATAATAGCAGAATTGGCTATAACTCCCAAAAATTATATGTCGTCCCGATTTCCAAGTCTGGTTACCCTTCCTCTGATATACCAACAATTTCAATAAATGATACAAAACTTAAATTTGTTGAAAAAGTAAAATACCTTGGATACCACATTAACTCCGTACTATCCTGTGAGGGTCACATAAATTCAGTGGTGAGTAAGGTATACTAAACCTTACGGAATTTGAGGAGGACTGCATAATTTGTGCCTATTGAGACCAGATGGAGGTTGGTGCTTCAGCTTATAGTGCCGATTATGACTTACTCAGATGTTGTGTATTGTAGACTAGCATCCGCTTCCTGGCGTAAGTTGCAAGTTGCATTCAATAATGCTACAAGAAATGTGTATGGTTTAAGACAGTTTGACCACATGAGTAAGTTTTACAATCAAGTCCTTGGTTACAATATTTTTAATTATATGGATGCTAGAAATTGCATAGAAAATTGCATAACTTGATATGCCAACACCTAATTATTTGTTTGTAAAGCTGAAGTTTTTTAAATTGAGGAGAAATATGCACCTCCTAGTCCCCAAGTACAAGTATTTGAAATCGAATAGACTATTTTTTGTGAACGCCATCAGGTTGTGGAATTCGTTGCCTTTGGGAATTAAGAGTATCTCAAGCAGAACTTTAAGCAAGCAATTTTTCACTACTTCTCTTAATGCTTTCTTTTCTTTTCTTCCTTTCTTATTTATCTTTCCTTCTTGTTTTTTCATTGTTTTTCTGTTCTGACTTTTCATTATTTCATAAAAATTATTTATTTATTTATTTAATTATTTAGTTGTTCAATTATTTATCTGCTTATTTATTTATTTATTTTATCTTAACTTATTTAAATATTTTTTTTTGCATATATAAAAAAATTTTTTTTTCATTTTATTTATATTCTTAGTCTTAGTTTTAAGTAATTTCTGTTATATATAATTCGTTCTTATTCTGATGTTTCTGGTTTACCCTGTCTTATATGGTGGTGCGGCTGATCTTAACATATGCCTCCGTGGTATGGTTGAAAGCTCTCAGAAAGGGCCACAATCTCACGAAATTACAAAGAATCCACCACACCACGTGCATTGGAAATACAGCAGCCTCTCGCACTTGTCCGAATATCTGAATTTCCTACTCTCCTTCAAATTGCCATCGATATCAAGTGTCTTTCAAGCAGAGGTATTTGTAATTTGGCAGGCAAGTAGGGTGCTGAGGGGGTGGAAGATCACGAAAACCATATCAATAAAGGGGATAGCGTCACCTTTTACCAGCTCTAAGCTAATCGGCCTCTGCAAGGAGGAATTGAGCTCATTATTGGAAACTAGTAGTAGTACTAATAGTATCCCTCGCCTGGATTCCGGGACACAGGAACATTGAAGGGAACGAGAGGGCTGATGAGCTAGCACGCAGAGGCTCATCGGAAACTGATCAAGTGTTTTCCTATATGAACGTGGGCATCCCCCTAACTGTTGTTAAGGGAAATTTTTTAATCACTTCCTCCGCAAGGCACGGGAGAGGTGGAAAAGCTCTGCGACATGTGCCATTTCGAGAATAATGTGGCCTGATTACAGTGTAAAAAGAACTAACCATTTTCTCAATATACCAAGACACTCCATTAGCAACCTTATAGCTGTCTGCGCGGGTCATTGGACTATCGGCACACCTACTAAAAAAAAGGGCATTCCGTTCAATGCGCATTGCAGGAGCTGTAAATATCCACGGGAGAAACAAACAGTCGTAAACTTTCTTTGATTTGCCCAGCCCTCGCTCGCTTGAGCCTCAAATATTTCGGAAATCCTTTCCTAGAGAGTCTAGGGCATTGATCTAGTTTAGAACTTTCAGACTTATCCAAATTTGTTAACAACTCCGGCTGGTTGTAAATGTTACAAAAATATATTTTCATTTTTTAAGCTCGCGAGAACATGACAACAAAACGGCACTATTGCTAATTGAGGCCAGCCGTAATAACTGAGTTAATCCGATCGCAAATTATAATATAATATTCATGAATTTTTATGTTTCTTATCAATTGATATTGGCCAAATAATTTCATGGATACTGTTTTATAGGACTACCATTTGAGAACTCTCCTAAAGGATATAAAAGTGTTCCAATTAAATCTTTTAATGTAGCCTCTAAAATGGAAAAGAATTGCCGTTTTTTATTAGCTGTATTTATATTTAAACGTGTTCACTCTAAAATTAACATTCAGAAGACACGAATAAAATCTCCAATGAAAATTTAAAAATAAATAAAGCAAAAATTTTACTTCGAGTATTGAAATACGACTTCATAAGAGTTATTATTATGACTTTATAATCAAGTACATAAAGCTGAAGTCGGGTTTGACCGACTTCGAAATACCCTTTACCCTGAAATGTGCGTACGATTTAAAACATGGCGATGTATATTAACACATTTTCATCATATACTATATTATCATATATCATCATTATGTGCGGTACCCAAAGTTGATTATATGGGAGAGAGGCGGTATTTTATCTGATCGGCCTTATTTATTGTGTACAGCATTGTAGCGCCAATATACGCATTCATGTAAAATTTCGTCCACAAATCTTGTATGGGTTGTAATTTATAAAAATGTGTAAAAAGAAGGCGTGGCTGTGAAAATAATTCACCCATTTTTTGTGTGGTGTTTACTGTTAGTACCGTGAACTCTCGTGTAAAATTTTGTTGATGAATCTTCTATTGAAATCTAGTAATGATTTTTGGCTAATTATGGGTGTAGAAGTAGCAGTATCCCGCCCATATTTTGCACACACACTAGTATGGACCCAATGCACATTTCTACCGTATCATCATTTACTCATATATCATCGATTCTTGCATAACTTGACTAATTTTAATTTTAGTCATGAATGTTCCTTCTATGGCAAGTTTACATGCCCTTTCTCTGATCAACCCCATTTCTTGCAGTTGCCTTTATAATACTCAAATGCTGCTTCGCATAAAATATCGTAAATAAATCTCTAATAGATCTTAAGTTTTGAAAATGTATTAATAATCAGTAAATATATACCGCCAATGTTTTGCATAGTATTTCCCAAATGTACTTAACTGCCAAATATCGTCACTATTCCATCAACTCGATGGAATAGTGACGATATTGATTTAAAAAAAGTGCTAAAGTTGTATATATGGGAGATAGGCGTGGAGTTTGTTCAAATGGGGTCATACAGCAATTTGTTTGTGTTTGGTCCAGACTTTACTATTACTAATACAAAGTTTCATTAAAGTATCTCTTACGGTTTGGAAAAAAACTGACCACAGACGGACAGACACCGACAACATCAATATTGATCAGAAAGTGATTCTAATTTTTGTGTATATACATCAATATGTCCAAACCTGCCTCCTTCTGGTAGTTGGAAAACCGCCTCTAAAAGATGATCGTGATATCGGCAATACTTTGAATAACCTAGTATATGTTTTAAAACGAGCCGCATATTTATCCACCACATCCGTAACCCAAAAGGCTTCACTATTGTACCGTCCTAGTGATGTGGAAAAACTGATAAAAATGAAGCGACATCTTCGAAGAGAAGGGCAGACTCATCGGTTACCAAAATTGAAGAGTGAACTCGCGTGTTGCACCGGCAAACTAAAAAACCATTGAACCAGAAAAACCAAAAATCAGTTGCAGACTATTTTGGAAGCGATGAGCACTCATTGTGGTGTGCTGTTAAGAAGGGCCTATACAACACAAGTTACCACTGCGTTAAAATAATGGTACTTGGGCTAAAAGCGATAATTTTCTGTCCAAATCCCCGCGTTATATCGTTTGAACCTTCTGAAATACCGAATAGACAAAGAAAGATTCAGTAAATAAATAAATGGGAAAAAAATAAATAATTTGATATGAAGCCATGAAGCGAGGAACTGTGATTTGATAGATTAGAAATTTTGAACCGTCTGTATAAATAAAAGAGCTAGTTTTTGCTTTCCGATTTCGGAAAATAGTGTTATGTAATTAACTGGAGTTTTTTTTATAATATAGTGTAAGTAATTACAAGTTTTGAGAATAGTAGTGAACAGATTTTAAACATGTTTTTGGTTTGTTGCCCAAATTCGACGGACCCATGTTTTTGTTAAAAAAATCAAAGAAAAAAATAAAAATTTGGCGGTTGGCAATCTTAATCATTTAATTTGTTCCAAGTAGATTTGTTTACATCAATTTTTGAATATGATATCTCTCAAATGGCCGCCTCTGGCGTTGATGGCGTATTGTGCCCTTTTTGCAGCATTTTCCATCGTTTTCGCCAACATTTCGGCCGGAATAGCGGCTATTTCTTCACGAATGTTGTCCTTGAGCTCTTCTACGGTCCTTGGCTTGTTAACGTAAACCTTTGACTTCAAATATCCCCACAAGAAGAACTCAGGCGGCGTCAAATCGGGCGAACGCGGTGGCCAGTCCAAATCACCACTTTTCGACATCAAACGGCCCGGAAACAAATTCTTCAGAAAATCGATTGTTATGCGACTTGTGTGCGGTGGAGCGCCGTCTTGTTGAAACCAGAACTGCCTCATACGCTTTCGACGAATAATTGGCATCACAAAATTGGTCATCATGTCGCGATAACGCTCCTGGTTGATGGTAACAGCATGGCCATTTTCATTTTGGAAGAAAAACGGCCCAATGACCGTTTTCGCACTAACGCCGCACCAAACTGTGACTTTTTCGTCATGAAGAGGCACTTCTTGAATCTCCTGAGGATTTTCAGTGGCGTAAATACGGCAATTTTGCTTATTTACGGTCCCATTCAATGTGAAATGGGCTTCATCGGACATGATAATTTTGTTCCAAAATTGCTCGTCATCTTCGGCCATTTCGATGACTCTTTGGGCCCATTCCAATCGACGAGGCTTGTCCGCAGGCAACAATCTTTGCGTCAATTGAATTTTGTACGGGAACAAATGCAAATCAACGCGAATAATCCGTTGTAAAGTGGACCGAGCCATTCCCAACTGCTGAGAACGGCGTTTTTGGGATGTTCTTGGGGACCTCTCAACACTGGCTCGTACGGCAGCGATATTCTCGGCCGATCGCCTTGGTCGACTTTTATTTGGCCTCTTCGGATTAGAAAGAGCCTCACCAGTCGAAAATTTTTCGTATAAACGCTTAATGGTGTTCTTAGAAGGCGCACTTCTCACATTTTTTAAGTTTTTAAAAGCACGTTGAGTTTTCACAATTGACTTCTTCTGTTGAATGTAAATTTCAACTATTTCAGAGCGCTCGCGTGGCGTGTATTGTTCCATGGTAAAAATCTGCTTGGACTGACGCTTCAAACGCGGTATGTCATTAAGCGATCTGACATCTCTGTCAAAAGTTATGGCGTTGCCAGATGGGTCCGTCGAATTTGTATACGAGTATAAAAGTAGTTTTGAAAAATTGAATGATTCATCGATTTCTTAAATTTTCTAAAGATAATACATTTATTTTTCTATTGCCATCATCCGTGGCAACGTATGCTCGAATCCTTCTCATAGCCTGGAAATATCTTTCCCTCAAACCATACATAATAATATACATATATCTTTATTTGTCTCAAATAATGTAGTGCCGGGCTTCTAGTGTTGGGTACTCTGAGAAATTCAAATAGCTCAGTTAATTCATTATTCTTTCTATTTTCCTTTGATTTGAAATTCCGTGGAAAAGATAAGAGTTAATTTTTAACAAAACTAAAATTATGACAAACCAATATTACAATTAAACTTTTTTGCACAATTACGTTGAGAGTTTAAGTAACGTAAGCGAGGGATTATATATCAAATTTTTAAATGTACGAGTATGTCGTTTGTTTTTTGGAGTTGCGGACACCATGAATCTGAATATTGTTTAAAAATTGCAACGGTAAATTTTTTTTATAATGTAATTATAAAAATATTAACATTTCGTTATACTGATCCAGTTTAGTGGAACTTAGAAGATATAGGTAAATGTGGAAAAGATGAATCATTTTTAGGATTTAATAAACTCTCCAAACGCATTTGATTATTAAATAAATATCATCTATTTATGTATTTCGTCATGTTAAGTTAAGTGCTCATTAATTTATGTATGTAGTTAAAAACGAAAATAAACACAAAACAGAAGCGGTGAATGCAAAAGTTCTTAATAGTTTTCAATTTTTTATTTTTTTTGTAATAATTCTTAAAGTGATTTAAATTAAATTTATTTAAAAATATGTGCTACTTACAGTATTATAAAAGCCAGTTGATGAGCTTATTGCGTTCTCCCACTCTGCTTGTACAAGAATGATAACTCTACGTCTCCACGGGCAATTTTTGATGGCATAACATCTGTCAAATTTGATTGCAATGGTTGGCAATAATTTAATGGTGGGCATTGCGATGTTATGCCATTGTCATTTTGAAAATGCCGTCAAGCAATCTAGTTCGCTGTACCCACGCTTGAAAATGTTTTTTATTTATATGATGAAGAGGAAAAAAGAAGGAAACCGAAATTCTGGGTGAATCCTTTATTACAAAGAATGCAAATGCACAGTCTTCATTCATTTTAGCGTTTTTATTAATTTAATAGATGCGGTAAATCGAAAATGTCCGACGATGCTTCCACTGTGAGCGTCACGAAAAAATGAAAAAAGGCTGTCAAACAAACAAAATGACAACTGATTGCAAGACAGCACGTTGGCAATTTATGGCATAACATATTTCATAACATAAATTGCCAACTTGAAGCAATTTGGAGTCTCCTTTGGCAATTTGTTTGAAATTGCCAATGGCATGCCATCAAAAATTGCCGTGGAGACGTAGGGTAAAATAGAAGATTGCGCCATGCGCAGGACCGCTTTCCTCTCTCGACAAAAACTCAGCACAGCTGATTGTCTGTGACGTCAGGTAGCACTTCCAAATATTTTGTGAAAAATGCATACACAAAGGCAATAATTTTTATATTAAAAGCTTTTTAATTATTTTGAATTTTATATAAGTTAACAAATCCACTTGCAAGTAAGCGAGTACAAATTATTGAAAAACTCGTTCAAAAAAATATCACTTAAGCAGCGGATTAAGCAGATTTTCATGTACCAACAAAGAAAAAGTGAATTTGTGTACTGATTTAATGTATATAAATATATTAATATCATATAAATATACATATATTTAATAAATATACACATATTAGAATTTCATTTCCCATAATTTTTTCATTTTATATTCCCATTATCGCACGAAAACAGTAAATAACAACGTTCACGGCACAAATTTAACCGACAAATTTTTTAATAGAACAAAAATTTGAATGCCAAATCAATTGAAATATATTATTTCATATTTATTTATATAAATATTATCATAAAATGTGATAAATATGAAAATATTTAATATTAAACACAAATTTTTACATTTCTCACACAAAAATGTATGCATTTTGGCTGTTCTCTCATTTCGTATGTGCCTAGTGACGAGGTGCGCAGAGAGAGGAAATTTTCGTAGCAGCATTGGCGCAATCTTCTATTCTATCATTCTTGCTGCTTGTATGTTCTCATACACAGCGCTCTCTAAGTGCGTCAGAAGTAGATTCGAAACCAGCAGTGCCTTCAACTCTACGAACTCCGCCCTCTGAGCAGTGGCCCGCATCGCTAAAAGCATTTAGATTAACCATGCTGAATCGGTTTATCCCTCAATCTGCCATAATAAAAACAAAATGTAGCATACACATGCAAGCAAAATTCACTCTTCCCCACGGTGCTCTTGTCTGAATTATCTTGGAGCGCACAAACGTCTCACCAGATATCACTTCACAACAACACAAGTAATAATGGAAAAACATGCAAAACAACTAATAAAAATTAAACTATCCAAACTGCAATTGACCGATATATTACATTAATAAAACGCAAGTAAAGTCCTCAACCTTACAAAAAATAAGACACCTAAAATACCCAAATAAAATACGCTCTACTTTCAACGGATGAAAATGAAAAACTAGGGGTTCACCCTATTTACAATTTCCGCTATCTCTTGCATCGTAAAGTCAATAAAGTATAGTCAATAAATGATAGAATAATCTAATAAATGTATTGGTCCTCCTCAGTGCAGGGATTGCCGGAAATCTGGGCATACCAAGGGATATTCAACTTTGCCAGCTGTATGTGTAATATGTGGTGATTTACATAACTCAAATGCATATGTATATTAAATCCAAGGTGAATTTACTTACATGGTGACTGCAGGTGAATTTCGTACCTCCGGAATTGTCAAACATAAGCAATGTGCGATCAAAACAAAATAAATTGAGAGGAATGGAGAAATACATAAGAGTGGTACACAATTTATATAAAATATATTTAATAGTTAAATAGACTCATAATTTCTTCATAACTTTCAAACTTCACAAAAATAACAATTAAAAACCCTTATTTACTCAAATTAAAACTCAATTTGCAATTGTTTGCATATTTGTTTTGATCGCATTTTTCCATAAATTCAATTTTGACAGCTACGTCGAGAAAATTGTTTCAAAAAAACTTGTTCTTGCAGTCAACATGTGAGTAAATCCACCTTGATTAAACCTTAGAATGAGACAAACGTCAAAAAATGCAGCAATTGCGATATTTTTCGGTGTACTGAAACAAAAAGCGCGCATAAATAAAGCATCCACACATCAAAGTAAAGAAATTAATGCGAATGCAAAATAAATATTTATCCCGCCAAATCAATTATCTACAAAACTTAAATCACACACATTCCATGTCATGTCCTAAAGAACCAGTTAATACATACACAACCCTGTACCTTTCAACAGGCAATCAGCAATCAAACACACTAGAACCAATGCTGCAAATATTCATACAGAATATGAATCAATTCCTGAACTCAATGCAAACTATAATGCAAGAAATGACGAAAAACCTATCAGTTCTCACAAGCAATATTAGCTAGACCAAGAAACGCCTAAAAATATATCACTGGAATGCAAATGGACTCGGGAAACGCAAATTAGTACCACAAAAAGGCCAAAGTAAGAATGCTATGCTTATATAAGAAGCACATCTATCTGAAGAAAACAATTTAATGATGCAACGATACTTATGTTGTGGCACCAAACTATTGAAAATGTAATCGCAGTTACATTCTAAGTAGGCCAATATGGTAACTCTACTGAACATCTGTTTTTGACATTTAACTCTTATTATTATTAGATTGTCATCTCTATCTCTTTCTTTTTCTTTTCACTTCCTGTAAACTACAACATTGTTATAATAAGTTCTCTAATAAAGTATAATATTAATCCATCTTTATATTAAAGATCCCAGCTTTTTCAATAGGTTATGGGCCCAGCAAGCATAGCTTAAGCAATTTTAATCGTTATCCAATAAATTGTAAGGAAGGATGGCGTCAGAAATTAAGATATCAATTGCTAAGCTTAACAGTGATAATTATTTCACTTGGAAGTTTAAGCTTGAGATGCTTCTTATTAAAGAAGGTGTCTGGAGCATTTTAACAACGGAAAAACCATCTTCAAATGCGGAAAGTTGCATTAAGCTGGACAACACAGCTAGAGCAACAATATCATTGTCGGTGGAGGATGATCAATTACATCTTATAAGGCAGTGCAAGACAGCAGCTAGCATGTGGGAGAGCTTAAAAAGTTATCACGAAAGGCAATCGTTGAGCAACAAAGTAAGTGTAATGCGGCAGATATGCAGTATGCGTTTGGAAGAAAGTGACGACATCAGAGTACACATTGGTAAGATGCGAGATTTGTTTTTAAAGCTACAAAATTTAGGAGAAGTGTCATTTAATGAAAAATGGATCATCGCAATGCTTCTTAGTAGTTTACCAAGTAGTTACAACAACTTGATTACAGCATTTGAGTCACGTTCAGAGCAAGAACTGCACATCTCAAACCAAATTGATAGAGGAGTACATCAGACGTAAAGGCGGCGATGGAGCGGATGACCAAAAGGCGATGATGGCAACAAGCAAAAAACATAGTTCCAGCGTTGAGTGTTATTTATGCCATAGACGGGGTCATCTTAAAAATAACTGTGTACGATACAATGAGTGGAAGAAGAAACAACAGCATCAACAAAAGGCAAATACAGCAACAGATTTTTGTTTGATAGCAGCTGATAATTCTGGTAAATTTATTATCGACTCCGGTGCCTCATGCCACATTTGCAATGATGAAAAGTATTTCATAAAATTAAACAGAGACACACAAAAGGAAATAGTTCTTGCAAATGGGGAAAAGGTATCGCATGGCGAGGGCTCAATAAAAATAAAATTTTAAAAGAATGATCATGATTACAACAATATAATATTTCATAACATAAATTGCCAACTTGAAGCAATTTGGAGTCTCCTTTGGCAATTTGTTTGAAATTGCCAATGGCATGCCATCAAAAATTGCCGTGGAGACGTAGGGTAAAATAGAAGATTGCGCCATGCGCAGGACCGCTTTCCTCTCTCGACAAAAACTCAGCACAGCTGATTGTCTGTGACGTCAGGTAGCACTTCCAAATATTTTGTGAAAAATGCATACACAAAGGCAATAATTTTTATATTAAAAGCTTTTTAATTATTTTGAATTTTATATAAGTTAACAAATCCACTTGCAAGTAAGCGAGTACAAATTATTGAAAAACTCGTTCAAAAAAATATCACTTAAGCAGCGGATTAAGCAGATTTTCATGTACCAACAAAGAAAAAGTGAATTTGTGTACTGATTTAATGTATATAAATATATTAATATCATATAAATATACATATATTTAATAAATATACACATATTAGAATTTCATTTCCCATAATTTTTTCATTTTATATTCCCATTATCGCACGAAAACAGTAAATAACAACGTTCACGGCACAAATTTAACCGACAAATTTTTTAATAGAACAAAAATTTGAATGCCAAATCAATTGAAATATATTATTTCATATTTATTTATATAAATATTATCATAAAATGTGATAAATATGAAAATATTTAATATTAAACACAAATTTTTACATTTCTCACACAAAAATGTATGCATTTTGGCTGTTCTCTCATTTCGTATGTGCCTAGTGACGAGGTGCGCAGAGAGAGGAAATTTTCGTAGCAGCATTGGCGCAATCTTCTATTCTATCATTCTTGCTGCTTGTATGTTCTCATACACAGCGCTCTCTAAGTGCGTCAGAAGTAGATTCGAAACCAGCAGTGCCTTCAACTCTACGAACTCCGCCCTCTGAGCAGTGGCCCGCATCGCTAAAAGCATTTAGATTAACCATGCTGAATCGGTTTATCCCTCAATCTGCCATAATAAAAACAAAATGTAGCATACACATGCAAGCAAAATTCACTCTTCCCCACGGTGCTCTTGTCTGAATTATCTTGGAGCGCACAAACGTCTCACCAGATATCACTTCACAACAACACAAGTAATAATGGAAAAACATGCAAAACAACTAATAAAAATTAAACTATCCAAACTGCAATTGACCGATATATTACATTAATAAAATGCAAGTAAAGTCCTCAACCTTACAAAAAATAAGACACCTAAAATACCCAAATAAAATACGCTCTACTTTCAACGGATGAAAATGAAAAACTAGGGGTTCACCCTATTTACAATTTCCGCTATCTCTTGCATCGTAAAGTCAATAAAGTATAGTCAATAAATGATAGAATAATCTAATAAATGTATTGGTCCTCCTCAGTGCAGGGATTGCCGGAAATCTGGGCATACCAAGGGATATTCAACTTTGCCAGCTGTATGTGTAATATGTGGTGATTTACATAACTCAAATGCATATGTATATTAAATCCAAGGTGAATTTACTTACATGGTGACTGCAGGTGAATTTCGTACCTCCGGAATTGTCAAACATAAGCAATGTGCGATCAAAACAAAATAAATTGAGAGGAATGGAGAAATACATAAGAGTGGTACACAATTTATATAAAATATATTTAATAGTTAAATAGACTCATAATTTCTTCATAACTTTCAAACTTCACAAAAATAACAATTAAAAACCCTTATTTACTCAAATTAAAACTCAATTTGCAATTGTTTGCATATTTGTTTTGATCGCATTTTTCCATAAATTCAATTTTGACAGCTACGTCGAGAAAATTGTTTCAAAAAAACTTGTTCTTGCAGTCAACATGTGAGTAAATCCACCTTGATTAAACCTTAGAATGAGACAAACGTCAAAAAATGCAGCAATTGCGATATTTTTCGGTGTACTGAAACAAAAAGCGCGCATAAATAAAGCATCCACACATCAAAGTAAAGAAATTAATGCGAATGCAAAATAAATATTTATCCCGCCAAATCAATTATCTACAAAACTTAAATCACACACATTCCATGTCATGTCCTAAAGAACCAGTTAATACATACACAACCCTGTACCTTTCAACAGGCAATCAGCAATCAAACACACTAGAACCAATGCTGCAAATATTCATACAGAATATGAATCAATTCCTGAACTCAATGCAAACTATAATGCAAGAAATGACGAAAAACCTATCAGTTCTCACAAGCAATATTAGCTAGACCAAGAAACGCCTAAAAATATATCACTGGAATGCAAATGGACTCGGGAAACGCAAATTAGTACCACAAAAAGGCCAAAGTAAGAATGCTATGCTTATATAAGAAGCACATCTATCTGAAGAAAACAATTTAATGATGCAACGATACTTATGTTGTGGCACCAAACTATTGAAAATGTAATCGCAGTTACATTCTAAGTAGGCCAATATGGTAACTCTACTGAACATCTGTTTTTGACATTTAACTCTTATTATTATTAGATTGTCATCTCTATCTCTTTCTTTTTCTTTTCACTTCCTGTAAACTACAACATTGTTATAATAAGTTCTCTAATAAAGTATAATATTAATCCATCTTTATATTAAAGATCCCAGCTTTTTCAATAGGTTATGGGCCCAGCAAGCATAGCTTAAGCAATTTTAATCGTTATCCAATAAATTGTAAGGAAGGATGGCGTCAGAAATTAAGATATCAATTGCTAAGCTTAACAGTGATAATTATTTCACTTGGAAGTTTAAGCTTGAGATGCTTCTTATTAAAGAAGGTGTCTGGAGCATTTTAACAACGGAAAAACCATCTTCAAATGCGGAAAGTTGCATTAAGCTGGACAACACAGCTAGAGCAACAATATCATTGTCGGTGGAGGATGATCAATTACATCTTATAAGGCAGTGCAAGACAGCAGCTAGCATGTGGGAGAGCTTAAAAAGTTATCACGAAAGGCAATCGTTGAGCAACAAAGTAAGTGTAATGCGGCAGATATGCAGTATGCGTTTGGAAGAAAGTGACGACATCAGAGTACACATTGGTAAGATGCGAGATTTGTTTTTAAAGCTACAAAATTTAGGAGAAGTGTCATTTAATGAAAAATGGATCATCGCAATGCTTCTTAGTAGTTTACCAAGTAGTTACAACAACTTGATTACAGCATTTGAGTCACGTTCAGAGCAAGAACTGCACATCTCAAACCAAATTGATAGAGGAGTACATCAGACGTAAAGGCGGCGATGGAGCGGATGACCAAAAGGCGATGATGGCAACAAGCAAAAAACATAGTTCCAGCGTTGAGTGTTATTTATGCCATAGACGGGGTCATCTTAAAAATAACTGTGTACGATACAATGAGTGGAAGAAGAAACAACAGCATCAACAAAAGGCAAATACAGCAACAGATTTTTGTTTGATAGCAGCTGATAATTCTGGTAAATTTATTATCGACTCCGGTGCCTCATGCCACATTTGCAATGATGAAAAGTATTTCATAAAATTAAACAGAGACACACAAAAGGAAATAGTTCTTGCAAATGGGGAAAAGGTATCGCATGGCGAGGGCTCAATAAAAATAAAATTTTAAAAGAATGATCATGATTACAACAATATAGTTTTTGAAAATGTTTTGTTCGCGCCACCAGTAAATATGAATATACTGTCTGCAATGCAGTTGACTGAAAAAGGTTGCCATGTTGATTTTCAAGAAAACAAGTGCATCGTCCGAAAAAATAAGGAAATTGTTATGTATGCCGAAATAAGCAGTGGTTTATATCAATGTGAAAATAAGGAACATTTAAATTTGAACAAATTAATTTTGGCATTAATTGTATTCACTATTGGCACAAAATTTTGGGGCATAGACATACGGATGCCATTAAGCTTATGCAGTCAAAATAACTTGCAACAGGAATACAAATAAAGGCTTGCGGCAGCAGTGACTGTTGTGAAATTTGTCCAATTGGAAAGTTGACACGTACACCATTTCCCAATAAGGCTGGGGTAAGTTCTCAAAAAATCTTTGATTTAATCCATACCGATTTATGTGGACCGATGGAAATAGATACGCCCAGTGGAAACCGGTATATATTAACGTTCATTGATGATTTCAGTAGATATTGTTATATTTATTTACTAAAGTATAAATCTGATGTTGCAGATAAATTGAAGAATCTTATTTCGTTAATCAAAACTAATTTCGGTACGAAACCAAAAATGATCAGATCCGATCGTGGAAAAGAATATATCAACAAAGAAGTCATAAAGTTTTTGGAAGACGAAAGTATTCAGGTCCAATATACTGCAGGGTACAGTCCAGAGCAAAATGGTGTCGCTGAACGCAAAAACCGATCTCTCATTGAAATGGTAAGGTGCATGTTGACTGAAGCGAAATTACAAAGTAAACTCTGGGGTGAAGCCGTATCAACTGCTAACTATCTACAAAACAGAATCGTTACTCGAACAACAGGGGTTACACCGTATGAAAGATTATTTGGCAAAGCTCCGGATCTGAGTCACTTAAAAATTTTCGGTGGGTCAGCATTTGTACATATTCCAAAAATTAAAAGAAAAAAGCTTTCTGAAAAAGCAATCAAGATGATTTTTGTCGGCTATGATTTGCAATCTATAGCTTATCGAATGGTCGATAAAGATTTTAAAGTTCATATAGCCAGAGATGTGAAGTTCACTGGAAAACTTGAAGGTTTCGAAAATGAAGATACTGTTAATAAAAATGAACTTGAAATCATTTTTGAAGATTACTTAAGTAAAGATAAAGAAAATGAAGGCACATTTGATTCCATAGATAAAGTCACAGAAACAGAAGAAGAACTTGAGTTGGATTCTGAACCAGATTTAAGAAGATCCCAACGTGAGAATAAAGGTAGGCTACCTGAACGTTTTTTAAATATATTGGGGAGCGATCTTCCGATAACTTATGATGAAGCTGTTCAAATCAATGAAAGCAAAGGTTGGCTTTTGGCCATGAAAAAGGAAATCGAATCCATGGAAGAAAATAAAACTTGGATACTTGTACAGAGACCAAAAGATCGCAATGTGATTGGATGAAAATGGGTTTTTAAGAAAAAGGTGAACGAGAATGGTTCTGAATACAAAGCCAGGCTTGTAGCCCGTGGTTTTTTACAGCAATATGGCATTGACTATGAGGAAATTTTTGCGCCTATCTCATACCACTTTAAGAACATTATTTGCTATTAGCGGAAAACGAAATCTCAACATTCATCACATTGACTGCAAAACGGCATTTCTTAACAGCAATTTACAAGAATAAATCTTTATGGAACAGCCGAAAGGTTTTAAGGAAAAGAATAAAGAAAATATGGTATGTCTTCTTAAGAAATCAGTATATGGACTTAAGCAATCCACGAGGTCATGGAACCAATCAATTCATGATGTTTTAACTAAATCAAAATTTATTCAAAGTAATTTAGATCCCTGTTTTTATATAGGTTCAGAAGGGGCTGAATCCATATTTATATTAATTTACGTCGACTATATATTAATTGCTTCCAAAAAAGAATCAATAATAAATAAAGTAAAGAATATTTTTCGAAATTAATTTAAAATTCATGACTTGGGACCAATAAAGCAATATCTCGGCTTAGAAGCAGAATATTCTAAGGATGGTAACTATTCAATCTCACAGACGGAGTACATTTGCAAAATTTTAAAAGAATCCGGTCTTCAAGATTGCAAACCCTCATCAATTCTCTTGGAAGTTTCTTACGGAAAATCTGGCGTTGAGCAAAATGTTTTAACCAACAACAAAAAATATCAAAAACTCATCGGAAGTTTATTGTATATAGCATTGAATTCGAGACCAGATATAACGGCAGCGGTAAACATATTAAGTCAAAAGGTCAGTAACCGTAATGAAGAAGACTGGAACTCAAAAGGGTGGCAAGATACCTCAAAGGATCCGCAAATATGAAACTGCATAAATAGCGATGAAATTCTATCCGGCTATTTAGATGCGAATTGGGGCGAAAACAAATCAAATCGAAAATCGAATAGTGGATATTTATTCAAGGTATATAGTGCAGTAGTGTCATGGGCATGTCACAAGCAGACGTGCGTGGCTTTATCTTCAACCGAAGCGGAATTTGTGGCACTTGCTGAAGCAACCAAAGAAGCATTGTGGCTAAAGGAGCTTATGGTAGATTTTGGTGAGCGAATAGCTGAACCCATCATCATCCAAGAAGACAATCAGAGTTGCATAAAAATTGTTGAAGGCTTTAAATTGAACAACAGAACAAAACATATTGATATTAAATATCATTTTGTAAAAGATTACGTGGCGAAAGGAGTAATAAGATGTCAATACTGTCCTACCAACGATATGCAGGCTGATCTACTCACAAAACCACTTCCTCCACATAAAATCAAAGAGATGAGATCAAAACTAAATATTGTTACCAATTTAGAATGAGAACGGGTATTAAAAATGTAATCGCAGTTACATTCTAAGTTGGCCAATATGGTAACTCTACTGAACATCTGTTTTTGACATTTAACTCTTATTATTAGATTGTCATCTCTATCTCTTTCTCTTTCCTTTCACTTTCTGTAAACTACAACATTGTTATAATAAGTTCTCTAATAAAGTATAATATTAATCCATCTTTATATTAAAGATCCCAGCTTTTTCAATACCCTAAAACAAGTCAAGTGGCGGAACAGCTATTCTAATAAAAAACGGAATAAAACACTATGCTCTTGAAAATTATTGTAAAGAATATTTACACACAACCTCAATAAAAGTTCGGGGTGAATCCCCGACGACTTAACAGTATCAGCAGTGAACAACTGCCAACGAAATGAACCATAAATCAGAAACATTTTACTGATTTATTTGACACATCGTACAAAATTTATAGCTGCTGGCAACTACAATGCAATACAAACTTACTGGGATTCAAGACTAAACCCAAAAGGAAACTCACTCTGGCCAGGAATATCAAAAAATAATATGAACGTAGAATCCCATGGTCAACCGATTTATTGGTGCCAATTTGTTGTCACAAAAAATATCAGAAGACATCAGATTACAATCGAATCTTCGTACGATCTTTCTTCATATCACCTTCAATTATCACACTACAATTGACCCACAAGCAAATAGATCTACCCCAAAGCCTAACAAATCCGAACACAAAGTGGTTGAAATATCGAAAATGTAATAGTTCACATACACATCTTCACATACCCCTTAAGAGCCCCTCAAAGTATAGACTCGGTAGTTAAATCATTCACAAATTGTTAATTCGAGCGGCTAACACTCCCAAACCGAAGGATTTTACACTAAAAACCCTATAGAATCATCGAGCTGGTTACTGAAAAAAGACGATTAAGAAGAGAATGGCAAATCGATCTCCAAATCTTAAATAACTATTAGCAGATTGCACTCGAAGGCTGCACAAGATTCTTCAAAACAACGCTGAGCACGATCTTTACACAATATGGAAAGCCACCCAAAACCTAAAAAACGCGATCACTCTGGATGCGCCCATCTAATGGTAGTTGGGCTAGAAGATTAAAAAGCAAAAATACAATGGATCTTGGCATAAAATAACAAACTAGTTAAATCCTGCGAAAATATCATAGTTCCAATCAAGGCAAGGATAAGAGTAATTTATAATATTACGCTCCGAATAATTATTGTTTCTAAGTATCTAAAAGGATTCAATAAATGGAATATGATGAAAACCAAATTTTATTTCTTTATAGAACATATTTGGTTTATGCAAGAAAAGCTAATAGAGAGCGTCTCGTAAGTAGAAAAAAGTGCACTTCTTTGAAAATCCATAGTATGATTTTTCTATTTAACATCAAAAGTTACTAGATTCTTAAGACATAATATATTAAGTTGATCAATAATGGCATGCAGATTAAATCATATGGTAGCTCAAAACTTAGGGTATCACTGAAAAGTTTTTAATGGGACAATATCTGCAATAAATAGTAAATCTATTCTGAACTTTTGCCCCAAAAAACAATATAGAGTGTTATCGAGATTTTATTTTTATTTTATTTTATTAATTATACGTATTCACATATGTATAATTAGGCATAAATATATTCCAGTGCATCGAAAGGTATTCACCTGGAAAAAAATTTAGACTCCTAATTGAAATTTCTTAAATACAAAAACCAAAACAAGTTCTTAAGCGGTACAATTTACACAATTTGCCAATTGCTCATACTGCAATATATGTAAGTTCGTATGTATGTACGCATATATCTATGCTGGTAGGTGTGTACTTGTCTAAAAACTGCATTGAATAAACTATGTACACAAAAGTAATGTAATGTACATACATATGGAAGTGAAGATCAGCAGGTTTTTTAGTTGTTCAGCCTTTACTTCTACAGGTTAGTAGCTGATAGTAAATTTTGGCAGAAAATGTTAAAGATCGTATCTTCATATATCATATAATCATATATATATATATATATATATATATATATATATATATATATATATATATATATATATATATATATATATATATATATATATATATATTTTATATATATATATAAATTATATATTATGCATTAGTGCACACTCTTTAAACAATTTGAATCTAGGTTTTTTTTTCTTTTCTTTTTCTATACCTTTGAATAAAAATCCTTCCTAGGATGATTATGCTGAATGCATTTAGCATATAGTATAGATTGCTAATCACGAGTTATGGTATATTATATGTATAGGGAATGTTCTCCACCGCCTCTTCTCTTAACTAAACTAACATCTAAAAGTCGTAACATAAAGGTTATTTATTTGAAGTGAGTTAATAAATGAAATTTCACACTTGGATATAAATTGTTAGTACAAATCATTTGTACAAAATGGGCGAGGCTAAGAATCAAGTAATATGGTTTTTACATTTAAGTTTCAAATTGAGTTTTCCAATTGTATTCTCTGAATAAGAATTAAATTTTGTAATAAATAAAACCGTAAAAATTGTGATGTAAACATTTAAAACAAACACTAACCCACAAATATTTTATAAATAAACAAATAGAATATCATTAACATAACTATTTATTACTGGTACTTATTTCAATTGTTTCCTTAGAAATTATTACCACTTAAAAAGTTCCATAAAGGTGATTTCTTGTGCTGTGTTGTGCTAATTGATAATAAACATGTGAATTGCTGGCATGTATAGTTTCGTTCGAAATTTGCCTGGTTCTAGTTCCTTGCTTCTCATATCAATACACAGTGCACCACTGATAACATATTGCCAATACGCCAGTGGAACTATCATAATGCAAAACGAGATTAAGGGAGACAAGTTGTAAAATTACTCAGCGAGGTGGTGCAGCTTGACCACTTGCCTTCACTCAATTTTATTTACAGTTCCCGCTGTTGTCCAAGCCAGGGATTCGGTTATTATAAATAAAGCAGAGATACATAAAAAGTTGGTGTATTTCATGCGTGAAAACTATTATGATGCAACAGCTAAGAGATTAAATTTGTGTCTCTCGCATTTGCTTCACCTTGTAAACTAGCTCCATGATGAAATTTAAATTTCTTAGAATAAAATTTATTTATAAATTTAGAGTGAACTTTTTATAGACTTTACCTTTAAAAAGGGGAAAAAGTGTATTCTAAGTTTATGCGGATGAGTGCGGCTTTTCAGCTACCAGAAAGAGGCGTGGCAGGTTTGCACATATACATATATTCACAAATATCAGAATCACTTTCTGAGGAATTTTGATTTTGTTCGTCTGAGTGTCCGTCTGTGGGCACATTTTTTCCACACCGCTAGAGACATCTTAATGAATCTTTGCAAAAGTGCAATCTGGACCAAAAGACATATTACTATATGAACCCATTTGGAAAAATACCTCAACTTTTTTAAATGACTAAAATTTCGGTCCAATTGATGGAATAAAGACGTTATGCAGTTATATACATACATGTGGGTCCTTTAAACATTATGTAAAATGTGGGCGGTGCATACATATTTTGTGGCACGCCAACTATTAACACATAACTTCATAACTTGAAATCTATAAGAGATTTATGTACAATACTTTATACGAAGCAGCATGGTATAAAGCCATTGGCATGAAATGGCTTTCAATATAGGACCTTGCGAACTTTCAATATAGGACCTATAGGACTAAAATTAAAATTAGCCCAGCTATGTTCGTATAGATAATATATGAGTAAAAATTGGCAGTAATGTACATTGGGTCTATACTAGTGGGCGGCACACTCCTACTGCCATAATTAACAACAAAAAAAATCACACAGTTTTACACGAGTATTCAGGGCACTAGCATTAAAAACCAAACAAAAAATGGGCGAGACATTTTGAGAGCCCTTCTCTCTGTTGAGACATGTTTAAAATTTAGCACCTATACAAAATTCTTAAAGGACACACCTCCCTTCCTTATAATCAACTCTGGATACCATTTCGAAAACTACCCTTGATATGTTCCTAATGATGATATATGAAGACAATTTGGCAGTATGATTATCGGCATGGTTTTACTCGCAGGCACATGTAGGGGTATAGGGTATCCGAAGTCGGTCTAACCCGACTTCAGCTTGCTTTACTTGTATATTAAATAAATTCAATACAAAATTTAATTAAATACTAGCAAACTCGTACATCCCTAAAAAAATACTTAAATAATAAAATATATTTAAAAATTATAGAGAGTGGAAGAGTCTGCCAATAAGAGTTCGAATTGCACAAATAGGAATGTACTATATGCATACATCTTTATTGACGTATATACACAAGCACTCATATTATCCAAAGCTAATCAACAATGTACAAAAAGTGTATCATTTTTGTTTAGGTATGTATATTGTGTACAATTAATGGCAATTTTGAAAATATTACAATGTTCAAATTTGTAATAAAACCAATTGTTGGCATTAATGTAATATGTCGACTAATAGTAGAATTCTGGTTGTAAACACGAACCATTATTTTCAGTGCATTTTGTTGCATTTTTATATTGTAACAAAATGGAAATAGGGTGCATAAAGTTCGATTCGTTCGAATGTACTCTTTTTTTCTCTTATATGCCTTCAATTCAATATAATTTTTAAAACTAGTATTTCGTTGTGCAGTCCTTTTTGTCGTTACGTCGTCAAGCTTCTGTAATTCAAGTTACATACCAGTCCTACCACTTGCTGAAAATCAGGTTCACTACTGCATTGAAACGATGATACGCACTGCTGATGCGGCCTTGGAAAATACTTCGAACTCAAAAATATCTTTCCTTTTGGTTTAATAGGTTAAGTCTGTTGAATCAGAGTTGCCAACGCCACATACAAAATATTATAGGAAATTTCCAAATTTAATGAAAAACACAAGTCAAACCAAAATTACACATTCACATTATCAAATACTAGTAGCGCAATAAGACTTAAATATATTCAATTTTGTTTACATTGATTTAAAAATAACATACTCGTATTATCTCAAACACAACTCTTTAATATTTTGAAACTCGCACATATGAAATTAATATCCCTAAGACTAATTTGAGAATGTTATTTTACAGTAGCTTAAATTGTCACGCCTACATCTCATTATTGAGTTCCGAATACAATATCTAGATTTTACAAAATCTGAAAAATTTGCAGTTAATAATAAAAATGCATAAAGATGGATTGCTTTTTTTGCACATATCATTAAGTTGTCATTACAACTTAGAGAGGCAAATTTGAGGTATGGACATACATATATAGAATTCATTAATAATAGTCACTCCATGAGTCGATTTAATGAAGTGCGTCTATCTGAATCTCTTCCCATATTGTGAAAGAACGGAAATATATGTTGAGACGAGTTTTAACATCCAGATTAAGTTCAACACCTAGAAAGGGAATAGAAGAAATTAAGAGCTATGTATTCGCTTTTTATTACATACATGAGGTTTAGAAAATTTGTGGAAATCTGACAACTACCACCATGATTCATATAAGTTTATATTTTTTAAAATAAGTCGTATTAAGAAAATATCTGGGCTTCCGTCGTTCTGGAAACCCAATTTGTGTATAAATTTAAATATAATCAATTATTATAAAATTTACAAAATATATTGTGCATTGTATTTCTAATAACTTGTACGACTAACTATAAACATTATATAGTACATACTTGTTTTTCTTAGTTCCTCACTTTAAAAGAAATATACATATTTACATATACATATGTACATATACATATGTTATTTGTCCTGGTGAGGGCCAAGGTGAGAGAGAGTTGAATCGATTTTTTAGAAAATGTCACATTTATAATAACGTAATTATTCAAATCCAGAAAAGTAGGAACAATAATAGTAATTCATATAAAATGTATATGTCATTCAATTTCTATATTCATATTATTCTAAGTATTAGACGTATAAAATACTTGCCACAATGTGTGTAGGGTGTGAAAAACAACAATTCTTTCCAATGAACTGCAAAAAGTACATCTAAAAAATAACGTAATTTTTTGACGCTATGCAGATGCGGATAATTGCAGCATTCTGTATACTTTGCAGCATGCTCAAATAAACCAACACACACACACACACCTGTGATCCAAAGATGATATCTCCTTCGCAGAGATCGTATAATTTCAACCCGTTCGTTGGTTTTGAATTTAGTCGCCGTTTAGACTTCAGCTGAAGCAATTGAAATATTGTGTGCGCTGCTACTTATCAGCACGAAAGTCTATCAGTCAGTTGAGCCCACAACGGATCAGTTTCATAGGAAGTGAGTTTATTTACAAATAATATAACATAAAGGTGTTAATAGAACAAATATCATTCCTTCATTTATTAAAAAGTGTCTGAAAATAATTCGTAATTTATGATGTGAATATAAAGTGTTCTAAAGGGTAATTCGATGGACCATTGTTTCATTTGCCAATTTTATGGTTTTTGTAATTCTGTAATTATTCTTTTATAAACGTGTAAATTAAGAACATATTTGAAAATGCCTATTGTTAACGAAAACGTGGCGCTAACGTTTCCATTTATTTCTGTTAACATACTCGTATTTCGTTTTTGTTCTTTATTCCAAAATAATTACTTCAAAATAAACTTTGAGAATATTATGTGGAATGTTTTTCAAAATAATAAAAATTGATGATGTTACTATTATGATTCCTTTCACGCAAAGGCGTGAAAAAAAGTACGTGCGAAAAATTTAAATTTTTTAAAATTTAAGATAATTGTTCAAATGCTTAAGTGTCTAAATTATATTTGCAAATTGGTGTAATACATGAACATGTTCCTTAAATGTGCTAAAATAAACAGTACGTTCATATGTACATCTTGTATGCAAAAATATGTGTACATATGTACGTATTCATATTTCTAAAAAAATTTCAGAATAAAAAATTTGTGAATACTAGAAGGTCATTTATCTCTTTGAAATGCCATGCTGCTGGTGTAGCATTACACCGAAATAAAAAAACCCACTCAAAGCAGTTTGTGCAGACGCCCATGTAACCTACACCAGTGCAGAGAGGTCTTATGGAAGCTTATTGCACATGTGGTACATACTGTTTCCTGTACAATATGCGAGTATATTAGATGTATTCATACAAATGGATTCAAATTCGTATGTATTTTCTAATTTTCTAATAGGCGTGATTTTCTAAATCTCCCTTTCGAATAAACCTCAAAGGAGTTACCAAAATTCTAAAATATTACAAGCAAATTAATTGGCCATATATTAAAGTGATTTTTCAACTATTAAACTGTGTGTAGTGTATTCAAGTTTCAATAGAGTCTACTCGATTTTTAACATGCTAAAATAATTGTTCGGTTTGCTGAAAAATTTTGCAGCGTTTCAATTGGCTTCAACAGTCAAATAAAAACCTACACATAAAAAAACTGAATGTAGGTCAATGCATTATATGCCCCATGTTTACATTTTTAGTTCCTATTAATTAATTTATTTCAAATTAATACACCTAAGTTGTAAGCAATTCTTCATTTTTTATAAGATATGCTTTTTCAGTAAGACTATGTACTCTGTATGTAGAATTATTAATTATTTTATGGTCACTAAGTCCGTTAATGAATGAATGTTTACTATACGGACCAGCGTACTAGTCGCTGTTCCGTATAGTAAACATTCAGTGATAGAATCAAATAAATGCAATATACTATTCTTACATACATATAAACATACTCGTAAGCATGGAAAATAATGTACGATGATATACATTAAATTGTGTGCAATTCCGCAGAATATAAGACAATTTTTTTCAACCTGGTATCACTAGTTATTAGCTCTTTATACTGTTTGCAGAGCGCCGAGACATATCTAAGAATAAATAAATGCGTACATACGAGTATGTCGGTATTTACATATGTTGGTTGATCCTTCACTTTACCAGTAAACTTACAAAACTAAAGACAAGAAGAAACTCATAAATTTAAATTTCGATAACATTATTGTCAGTATGTAAGCAGCTGATCAAAAGTTTACATTTACTAAACTACCTACATTATTCCATCGAAGTTCAGAAAAAGATAATCCATGAACATTAAGGAAATTTATAATATGAGGCCACTGTTGCAGAATTAGTTTATGAGTACGACCGTACCCACAATAATATAGAAGCTGGGATAGTGAAGTCCTACTACATAAATAATTTTCGCTATTGCTGGCATATTATCAACAAAAAAACTATAAGCAAACCATCTTCCAATATGTATTTGAAATTGAAGAACTGCAAAGGAAATGGCACTCTGTTCCTTATGTATATAAAATTACAATTATCTCTAAGTGGTCTAAATTATATAGACTTAAATAATCTCTTAAAAAGTTTTCTTACCGTTATATTTTTATATTTCTCGTTTCATCCCTTATTATTTATTATTGTTACGTGCATTTAAGATACAAGTTTAATGCAAAAAGATAAGTTTTTTAACGTATTTGGCTCAGATGAACACGAGATACTCTATAACTTATAAGAATCAATCAATACACATTCAAATAACTAATCATAATATATATTATATTAAATTATTACACTTAATTAATTAATATATATATATACAATATGAATCCACGAGTATATATAAATATATATATATATATATATATATATATATATATATATATATATATATATATTATATATACTCGTGGATTCATATACCTAACAGTTTTCGGAAAAAGAATATGGGTAATGCGACTCAAAAGGCAAATTTTATGCAAAAACTAGAAAGGAAGTCTGAAGTCGGGTTAGATCGACTTCGAAATACCTTTTACCTCTCGTTGTGCGTGTGGGTTAAACAATGGATGTGTTTGTTTCACAAATATTCATTACGAGCATATCAACGGTAAGTTTATGTACGGTACCCTGAGTTGGTTATAATGGTGGAAGGCGTGGCCTTTATCTAATCGTCCCCGTTTCTTGTGAATGGGCTTACTAATTCAAATATAATTTGATCCAAGAATTTGGCATAGGTCCAAAGTTATAAACATGTATCAATATTCAGATAGCGGATATAGGAGTATCCAAATGTGGTTCTGCGGAATGTTGGACATATAAAACGTCTAAATTCAATAACTTACTAGCTACTAAATAAAAATATATTAAATAATAATCTACCGTTTTTATCTTCATATTATCAAAAATGATAGATGTTATCGTCGTTTACATATACTTGTAGAATTAAGTATAATTTTTAATAAACATTTAAAAATTTAAATCATTTAATGAAACAAAACAATTTTTGTAAATTTTTAAGCATTGAATGGTCTATCAAAATGCTTATTGGTAAATTGCCTCGAGTTTATCACAGTTCACAAATTGTTCTTTACTTCTTTTCCATTTCCATACTTTGCTTTCGTTTTTTACAGCGTCAGAAATAATTCATTGTGAGAGGTAACCTGTATTCTTGGGCCAGAGTTATAAACAAGTCATATATATTTTGCTTAATTCTGCACACAATATTGAGAAAAAATGTTCTAATCAATGTAGAGATGGTAATTAAAAAACTGGACTGAATTAAAACAAAATTACAAAATAAATCTGACGCTAGCATTTTTATTATATTGTGATCAGCAGAGTGTTCTTTTGTAGAGGTTTCCTAACCTTTATGTTAAGTCAAATTTCTGTTGAAATAGTTTGATTAAATCATCTAAAATACGTGTAATTAGTTAAGGTAGAATTTTTTAATTGAACTCGCTTTGTTTTGATATTGCCATTGATTGTTTTGATATTGCCATTCAAGTTTTACACTGATATATTATGGAAGCGTGGCTACTGGAACGTAAAATATGAACTTGAATAATGCATTTGTACAATTCTATTAAATTCCCTTCTAAATACCTTCACCAATTACCTTGTTCTTGCAAGCCTAATGCTTCATGATAATAATTAAAAGTTTTTAATGTACTTATCCACTTATCATTTAAACGGAATTTTAAAAACATTCCGTATATATTTTTAAAAATTATGTACATAATTAATAGATCAATTACCGCTCATTTACTGCTGCCAAATACGTCCATGCAAGAACAACTCTAAGTTACAGCTCTAAATACTTTAAAAGCAATATTTCGTTAATGATTTTATACAAAATATTTTCAGATAAACTGAATACCCAGAAACAAGTTCAAAATTGATTATTTAATTACAGTTACTTATACAATTATTCTCGGCAATAATTAAATTATATTGTACGAAAGCCCACCTCTAATAGAGGTATCATAATAATAATAATAATTAAGTACACAAATTGGAATTAGAGAAATAATCACAGTGATCATTTGAAACTTCTCGCAGATGTGTTCAATTTTCTAAAAATCACCAATTATTATATTCAAAAAAGAGATACAGGTATTTGTGGAACATTTGTAATCAGCGTTGCGAAGTTTTATACTTAATATGAGAGCGAAAACGAAACCGGAGCAAACAACTTAACAAATTTTATGTAACTTTATGGAACAAACCTTTTCGGCGACTATTTGTTTGTTAAAAAGCCCTAAGTATTTCTTATCAAGTTCAATACCAATGTTTCTACTCATTTCTTTAAATAAATTTAAATTTGAAGAATTGTCAATGCGGAAATGTTGAATAAATACCCCTGCCAGTTGTTTGAAAGGGTAAACTTTGTGCAAAAACATGCGCTGAACAATTCGATGAACCACTGAACTTTTTGTGAAATATACAGCATCAATTATCGATATCAGTTTTAATAGCACTGATGACGTTAGATGTGGAGCAAGTAAAATAGCCAACAAAAACAAATTTTCAACACAGGTTGGGCGAACATAGAATGTGGTGTATGGGTAACAATATATTCAAAGGATCTCAAACAGTTCTTTCGCTCTTTCGAACAATGCTTACTAATTAGAATCCGTAAACCTAAAAGGTAAAAGCATAGACATCTTTTCCATAACAAAATGCAAAGCAGTTTTCCCCGGTTTTCCTTCCAAAAATCTGGCAGTTCAAAAAGCGCTAACCAAATGAAGTAACATAGCAAACATGTCCATTATTTGCCTTCGCCACTGCTATTATATGCACATCTATTGTAAAATATGACAAAAATTTAATTTATTTACAGTTAACACAAGTTATAAAACCATCATGAATATCAAATTGGAAGGAGTGGAAAACGAAAAATCAGAAATTGCGCAATGGTATGCTGATAAGTGTATTCTTGTCACTGGTGCGACGGGGTTTATGGGCAAAGTGTTGGTTGAAAAACTCCTTAGAAGTTGTTCTGATGTTAAAACTATTTACCTGCTGATAAGATCGAAGAAGGGAGTCGACCCAACGATGAGAAAAGAACAATATTTTAAATGTGTGGTGAGTGCATAATATAGTTTAGAATTAAACTGATAGAACTGTATTATTAAAATGATTTAACTAACTTCGAAACTACAATGTACCTAATGGCGAATAAACTGATTATTTGTAACTATATATTTTCTCAAACTTATGTGACTTTTTTATCGATACGAACGTTGAATCAGATTTAAATCTCAGATTTAAAAAAAAATCTTTTAAGTCGAAAACCTCATGACACAGACTGGTTATGGATATCCTCGGATATCGACTTTATTACTCTCCGTCGACTTATAGTAGTTTTGAGTGTTTTGTTTTAAATGTATTGTATCAGCTTTACTTATATCGAATAAAGTAGATTTGGGGAAATTGTGGACATATTGAGAATATCTTAACATTGCACACTTGAATGGACATTCAGCTTCAAATTTACAAGCAGTAATAAGGTGCCTTTAAAACAAAGGGAATATCAATTATAAAAATAATATAAAAGCCACCATCTGAACTTGAATGTGATAACAAAAAGAGGTTTACTGGAATAACTATAGCACTCAGGTCAATTTATCATCGCTATTGTATAAGTATATTTTTATTCATTCGTAAAAGTAAATCTTTGTCAAACCGTCCGAGTAACTTTCGTACCCTGAGCTAAACACAATATAAAAAACCTTGAGACATTGTTTTCTATGTCATTCGCCACTTACTATTTAGACACCGTGTGGTAAAGATAGCCAAAACTAAGAATATATGTATATTCCGTTTATATAACATACGTAAAACATACTATTGTATTCTATGAACTTCCTTTTAGCAAGTACCACATGCACATTCATAACTACTCATACAATTACAATTAAAATTAACAAGCATCAGATGACATTGGCAACTAAACTTAAACTTAAAGACATTCAAATGCTGAAATGAACACATATATTGTGGTTGTTTCTTTATCATTTGCAATTAATTTAATTTATGGCCACTTTTATTGCAGATTTTTAACAAAATTTTGGAGAAAAATCCCAACATAATTAACAAAATTCAAGTGGTAAAAGGTGATGTACTGGATTGTAACCTTGGTTTAAGCGTAGACGATATAAATGAGCTATCTTCGAATGTGGATATGATCTTTCACTGTGCTGGTAAAATTTTTTTCGAACTAATTATTTGTAGTTCAGAGGAATAAGTCTATTTTTCCTTTTGAATTTCGAAAATTAGCTAACGTACGTTTCGATCAACCCTTACGCCCCATGGTACAAATGAATGTAGCTGGAACTTTGAAAGTACTTCAATTGGCGGAAAAGGTTTGTAATTTAAAGGCATTCGTCCATGTGTCTACATCGTATTGTCAGTGCAACGAAAGTGTTCTAGAAGAACGTGCGTACCCAGCTCCAAACGATCCTTATGAAATAATGGATATGGTGAACAGTATGGACGACCGGGCTTTGGCTGAAGTAACACCGAAGTATGCATATATACAGAAACGGAAAATTTTGCGAGAACACATTTAGTTATGCTTGACACATTCTTGTAGGTTATTGAATGGACTACCAAACACATACGCTTATAGTAAAGCACTCTCAGAAGATTTAATTAACAGATATGGCAATAAATTGCCCATTATTATAACAAGGCCATCAATTGGTGAGTTTAATTTTGTTAAAAACGAATCTTTCAAGTTGAATGTCTTCTGTTCGCTTTCGTTAAATTCAAGAAATGTTTAGCGCCTTCCTTAAATTTATATAAATATTTCATATATATATGGTGAAAATATATGATGCTTAAATTAATATATTTTATTTAATTGTCCGTTCTCTTTCAATATACAGTTACTGCAGCTATAAAGGAACCATTGCCAGGCTGGATTGAAGGTGTGAACGGACCTACAGGGCTAATGATGGGAGCCGCACGTGGTGTCATACGTTCGATGCACTGCAATCCCGAATACGCCTCGACAATAATACCAGTTGACAAAGCAATCAATGGAATTATAATCGCTGGCTATGATCGGGGACAGTCTAAAACTAATCAGACGCAATTTTGTAATATATGCATCTCGAGCAAAGCTTTGTTTTCATGGGGTGAGAGCATTGAAACGGGAAAACGATTCTTTTATGAAAATCCGTTAAGCTACTGTTTGTGGTATCCGAACGGATCGATTAAGAAAAATTATTATCACCACTTGCTGAGCGTTATTTTTTTCCACTACCTACCAGCGTATTTCATAGATTTTTGGCTGCTATTATTTGGACAAAAGCCTTTGTAAGTCTTTTAATATAACAAACAATTTATTATTATTCATTTAATTTCAGTTTAATACGTGTGCAAAATAAAGTGTCGACTGGTTTAAAGCTACTTCAATATTATACAACAAAAGACTGGGATTTCAGAAATGAACGGTTTCAACATTTAAGTGCTAATTTGAATCAGACCGATCAGGACATATTTGATACTTCTGTTAGCCAAGTTAATTGGGAACAATATATTCGTCTCTATATCATTGGAATGCGAACATATATACTAGGGGAAAGTGAAGATACTCTTCCACGTGCGAAGAAACTACTTCAGAAGTTGTATATTTTGGATCGGTTTACTACCTTCACATTTTATGGACTCGTATTCTGGTTCTTATGGGCCCATTTAGATAGTTTTGTGGAACGTAGCGATGAACTTATTCGATCTTCCCTGCAAGTAATTTACAGAGACTATAATAAAACTACTATTCTTTAAATAGTAGATATGCGACAACATTTATGTAAATATTAATACGTTTTATGAATATAACTTTGGTAATTTTTTTCATTATATAGTACAAGTACATTTTCTTTTTTATTTTTATTGTTATTATATATACTTTGTTCAAATAAATCTAATCCCAAAAAATTCAAAAATCCAAAACTTCATTATAATCTATATACAAAATTAGATTTTTATTCTCACTAGTAGAATAACTTATATTTTTTAAACTACATATTTTCGTTAATTATAATTTATAAGAATCCTGTAAATTTTACTGTACAAGTTTGGTGCGTTTTGGAATGTGGGACACTGAAGAGCAGTGGGAGAAAATACGCAATGGGTTCTCCAAGTTATATCGGTTTTTCTTTGACAACGACTTTGAATCCGTACGAGCAATGGACCTTATTATGTTGTATTCGTTCATAGTCATATTGGTGGCATTTCTGATCGCGATCACGTTTACGATTTTTGAAGATGAACGCAAGGTGAGTGTATTACGAAATTTCAAAATATGCATTTATAAAAAGTTAACATTTTCAAAGACTTGGGATATGTTTATGGAAATTATAAAGAAGCTCGTAAGTGGAATCAGAAAAATGTACGAGTATACAAACCTTTTCAGTGCCGAGAATTATAGAATAGTCAATTCAGAGACAAAAACAATAATAAGCCTCTGCAAAGACGATTCAGCATACATTTTAAATAACGACAAACCTATTGAAGGGGATATTATAAATACCGACCAAACTTTATCGCCTGTAAAGCGTACTTGTACTACAAATAACCTGGAAACCAAACTTGCTGAAAATAAGTCCGACAATATACAAAACATAGCTGATAAAAAAAGGTTGCAGCCATACTCTGGTGTCATCTTAGTGGCCAAAAGACAAAAACTAAATGTGAACTGAATATAGATGGTTTTACAATGAATAAAAATGAAATATTTAAACAATAATAAAACAAATAATTGCCTGGCTAATTGCTGCATTAGAAAAAGACAATAAATTAGCATTGTATTTGCTACCCTATGTGCAAGTATACAGTATTCACCCTAGTACATTACAACGTATTATAAATAAAAATAAATTTTTTTTTTGGAAAAATTATCTATAATGGGTAAAATAAAAGCACCCCTTTCGATGGGCTTAAAAAAAACTAACAATATATAGTGGCGAACCACTGATTTTGTATGTCACATCCACATCTCTCAGGCCCATCCTTATTGAATTATCATGGATATTCTCTGATATCCTTTCCCTTGGTTTCCGGCTTGAAATAAGTCTTCATTTGTTCTGCATTTTTCGAGGCCAATCAATAACCTGTGTTCTATATACATACATGGTGTAGTTTCAAAAGCAACAATGGAAGTGTTAGTCGACAGTTCATAATGGACTTATCGTTGGCGAATTAAGATGCTTATAGCGTTTTCTTTTCTACGAAAAAATGTAACACTTGCCTTACAGTGCGTAGATTTTGTGTTATTTTCTGAAATAAGTGCAACCCTGCATGAGGGCTGTGATTTCTTTTGTGAAAATATTACACTGAATGAGTACGAAAATGTCACATTTTCTACCCTGTCATACAGCGACAGGGTAGCCAGTGTTACACTATGATTGAGCTGAACGGCACTTTATATACATATAGTAGATAGAGATGACCAATATTTTTTTTATAAAATAATTAAAGTTGAATTTATTATTAGTTTCTCCTTTTTAATTTTTTATAAAATTTTTTTGATACCACTACGAAACGGAATTTTTTGTGTTCTTTTCTAAATATAAAAATGTAACCCTCTGGCAGTGTTGCGTGCAACATTGAAAAAGTGTTACACTTTCGCAAGGTAACATTTGTATGTAGAAAAGAAAACGCTATTAGACAATTCTAATTAACTGGGGAATAAACGTATCATCGTTACGTAGTGTAACTAAAAAGTGTATCCATCAGCCAATTTGTTTTTAATGAATTGTAAAAAAGGGTGCAACAAGAACCTGATCAAAATCTGGATTAATTTGCGGCATTTTTAACAGACAATTGACAAAGATTGGACAATGGTGATGTCGCCAGTCAGAGAGCACTAAGAAGATGGCCGTACAGTCTACAACAACAATAAGTCAGTTGGGTGAAAACTGCTGATCACTTTGACAACCTATAAAATAATTAATTTTAGATTTGAATACTCTGCCCTGGATTTGAATTTACAATTTGTGATTTGAAAATGAGATTTAAACAAAAGCTAATAAATGCAGAAAAGCAGACTGCAACATTAATTTATGTGGAAGTGTGGAGATGTGGAATGAATCCAAACAGACGCAATACCCACTGGCAAAGTCAGCAGCGGTGCAACAAAATAGCAAGGATGAGATAATATATTAATGACATATTGCCGTAAGTCATGTGCAACGACGGGTTTCTACACCCCGCAACTAGCTGGAGAAAATATTCCACTTTCTGCTCTCTTTGCTTCCAACAGGACAGGGTGATCGATGTCTCCACCACACCAAAAGACAATAAAACTGGCGCAAATAATACCGTTTTTAACGCGACTTATCCATGCACCGTATTAGGCAGGTAGGTAGGTAGGGCAGCCGCATCACCACTAAACCAGTGATGCCACTTAGACCAACAGTTGGGTCCGTTGTGATCCGCGGATGCGAGGCATGGCTACGCTTCTCCCTCTAGATTGAACCACCCTGAGCTTTTTACACAGCGAAGAAGGTTGTTAACACCTGACTGGCATAGACCATCTATACTTGTTAAGAAGTGGGATCCTAGTAAACGCTCCCTATTTCTAGCAAAAACTAGACATGTACAGAAGAAATGCAGGATCGTTTCCAGTTCCTCCACGTTCTTGCAGCTCCCATTCTTCTTGCATGATTTCCTATTAGACAATGTCCCGTGAGGGCTCCTATTAAATTCCTAATTTGTAGTCTATTGAGTCTAATGATATTCCTAGATAGACGCAGATTTAGCCTCGGCCATGTTTGCCTGGCGATTTCACAGGTAGTGGCACAGATCCACCTTTGATTGGTAGAATTATTGAGTTTCTCCCTTATGAGAAGCTTGCAAGTCGCGAGGGATACACCCATATGCCTACCGACATTTGGCATACAAGTGCCATCTCTCGCAAGTTGATCAGCCTTGCAGTTCCCTGGTATATCCCTATGTCCTGCTACCCAGCACAAATGGATATGGAATTTTTTAGCCATCACATTAAGATATCCGCGACAGTCTAAGACACTCCTTGATGTCATTTGGAATGCATTCAAAGCCCTTAGTGCAGCTTGGCTGTCTGAAAAAATACAGATATCCTTGACGGTTACCTTATTTATCATCAATCAATTCGTGAATAGCGGTTATTTCCACTTGAAAAACAGTGCAGTGATCCATTAGTTTGATGGATTCACTGATTGAAAGCATTTCGCAATAAACTTTTTTTGATCCGTCTGTGTATATCTTGATGTGAGTATCTGGTGATGGATCCCCCTCGAGCCATTCCTCTCTGGAAGGAATCCTAACCCAAAAATTTATTTCGAAACAGAGGAAGGAAGGTAATCAATATAACTGGGAGTGTCCGTGTAGGATTCTAATATGGTCGCATGTCCATACGGAACAGCTTTCCATTGTGACCTCGCCTTGAGCCGAATAGCGAAGCATGCCGCTAAATATTTGCAGAAGAGATCTAAGGGTGGCAGATGTAGTATGATATCCAATGCCAAGGTCGACGTGGTTCTCATGGTGCCACTTATTGCTAATTCTGCTGATCTCTGTGCCTTACCAAGTGTTTCGTAGTAGGTCCTTTTCTGCAATGCAGTCCACCAGACCAATGGGCCAGAATGGGCCTGACAACCGCAGTATAAAGGCAGTAAGCTACCCTGGGCTTAATTCCCCAGGTTTTACCTATAGCTCTTTTGCAGGCATAAAAAGCCACCCCAGCTTTCCTAGCTCGTTCTATGGTGTTTGGCTTCCAAGTAAGCTTTCTATCGATTATAAGACCCAAGTATTTCGTCTCTTCTGAAATCCCTAGAGTTTTTCCTTTAAGAGTAATTGGGTCTAATTGAGGGATTTTATGTTTCCTGGTAATCAGAATGACCTTAGTCTTATCCGGATTTACTATAAGACCATAGTCCTCCGCCCACTTTGAAAGAATATCTAGAGCATTTTGCAACAAATCTCTCCGTATACATGTGAATTTTCCAGAGACAGCAATGACAACATCATTGGCATACGCCACCACCTTACATCCCACCGTCTCTAATCTTATCAGGAGTTTGTTAACTCCTCTGTGTTCCATAGAAACGGTGAGAGGACACCCCTGCTCACCAACCTACGTAGGACCGATTCTCCTAGATTCGCCTCAATGATTCTGCTATTGAGCATTTTACCAATGAGGCATACCAGGCCCGTTTTCACACCAAGTTCAGTAAGTGATGCAGTGATAGCCTCCCCTTTGACATTATTAAAGGCCCCCTCAATATCAAGAAAGGCAGCCAGGTTAAATTCCTGCTTGTCCAATGACCCTTCTGCAATAGAAAAAGGATATGTAGAGCTGTCTCCACAGATTTCCCCTTTGTATAGGCATGTTGAGCCGATGAGATTAGATTCTTGTCTAAAGTTAAGCTTAAGTGGATTTCTATCACTCTCTCTAAACTCTTCAAAAGAAAAGATGAGAGAGATATTGGTCTTAAGTCCCTTGGATGAGTATGTGAGCTTTTTCCGGCTTTCGGAATGAAGACCACTCTGGCCTGTCTCCACTGAAATGGTATATACCCAAACTTAAAGCATCCTTCAAAGATTGCTAACAGCCAGCCTTTCAGGTATCCAGCGGTTTTATGTAATTCCACTGGATAAATTCCACCAGGACCAGGGGACTTAAAACTTTCAATAGCCCATAAGAGTCGATCCTCAGATAGAGCGTCTATCCAAACTTCCCGACTATTTGACGTATCTTCCCTCTCGTGCCCAGTAATATCTGAGCAGCCTGGGAAATGCGTGCTGAGTAGAAGCTCTAGAGACTCGTTACTAGTTGTAGTGAATGTGCCATCTACCACTAGTTGTAGTGAATGTGCCATCCAAGCTCCCAGTTCTGAGAACTTCCCGAAAATATTTTCCGAAGTCTTGAAGCCTCAGTCGCTCCCTCTACTGTTTCACAAAAGGATTTCCAAGATTGCCTTTGAGCAGTTCTAATCTTCTTCTTAAATACCTTAAGAGCCTCTCTGTACGCTTTCCAGGCATTTTCAAGACGTGTATACTTCGCCTCATTAAAAGCTGTCCTAGTGTCTACCCGAAGCTTGCTTAGCTATTCCGTCCACCACCGAGGTTTCAGTTTTCCCCTCAAGAGCCAACAATTTCCTCTATCCCTTCTATGCTTCTTGGTTCGCTAGATGGACAGACATTTTAGGTATTCTCAACTAGATCTACATATTTATCCCAGTCTGTTTTCCTGATATTTCTACCAGGCTTAGGTATAGGTAGAGTTTTCTTAATTTCAAACGAGATGTATCTATGGTCAGAGAAGGAGAGTTTTTCTAACACCACCCACTCCCTTATTCTTCCTACAACAGAGTCAGAGGCAAAGGTGGAGTCTATTACCTCCTGCCTATTGCTTATGACAAAAGTAGGTTTAACACCCCTATTACAGATTTGCAGGTTAGTTCCAAGCAAATAATCAAAAAGGCACTCACCCCTCATATTAGTATCCGTGCTACCCCACACGATGTGATGAGCCTTTATGTCCGCACCAATTATCAGTTTTGCGCCTAGACTTCGCGAGTGCGCCACCAGATCCTTAAAAATTGATTTTGATAGCTCTTCATTGATCGTGGGCCAGGTAACATGACGATAGCCATATCCGCTCGTCAGCCGACTCCAGGCTGATAGTCGTTTGGTCGGCATCGCTGTAATTAGAGAGCATAAAAGCATTTATCCCTCTACGTGTTAGTACACACGCTCCTGGTTTACCTGTATTGCGTGTATACATCAGTTTGTATTTTGGAGTCCGTAGTCCGCATACAAGACCATGTAGAACCCATTGTTCTTGAATCAGGACAATATGGTATCTGTCCTTTGACAGATGTAGTATGAGATTGGCGGACGCAACTTTTGAGTGGTGTAGATTAATTTGAAGTACCCGTAACATCATGGTTACTGGTCTCCACCACCGTCTTATCAGCATCTTCTTCGTCCGATGCCAGTAGCTCCTCCTCGTCAGTCAGAGTGTCTTGCGCCACCCTATCCAATAAGGAACAGACACTGCCATCGGATGGTGTCCTGCTTAGCGCAACCGCTTTGCCAGAACCAGAGCCAGGTTCCACCACTGAAGTTCAAACCCCGCCAGCAAAAGTGGTGTTGAGATGAGGCGTCAGGGTCTACCACAACTCCAACATGGTCCATTATATTGAAGACGTTCACGTCCTTTTTGTACACCCTCAGTGTAATGGACGAGAATCCATAGCTCACAACACGATCGGATCGCGAAAGAGATTCCAACGCTTCCGTGCTCACCACAAAGGTAGCACTGCGGTACTCGCCTTTTGACTCCTCTAGTTTCGTGACCTTCCACAATGATGTCGGGAGTTCCGGATTATATACCAGTAACATCTCCAGAACCATTTTAGGGTCAGATGGTTCACCTGGTATCCATGCACCGTATTACAAACACTTATTTTTAACTAGAGCCCTCTCTTATATAATATTAACTCACACTAATAGAGTGTCCACCATTCACCAAACTTACTTACACCAGAAAACAATGTACTTTTATTCTTTAATGTTTAACTAATTTTTTTAATAAACTTACCTTATAAATCCTTTTTTTCTTAGATTGGGCAGCAGCAGACGGACTTGCGGGCATCAATCCCTGACTCTTCATGGGTGTCATCACTCCTCAATCACTTCTACTCCACTTGAATATTTCTTTACTACACTTCGGTGCCAAATCTTTCTAGATTTTTTAGGCACTTTTTTCATTATTTTTTCACTTGATTTCTCAATCTTATTAATTTTCCTTTTTTTGGTTTTATTTTAAATTTTTTAATTTAATTTAAAGTCAATTTACTGTTATTTCTCCCAACAAAAAAACTCTACTCTCTTTTTTTCTCTCTATTTGAACAGCCGTTTCCAACTCTCCCGTTTTTTCTTTTCCCACAGGCTTTTCAATCTCCTTCCGATCCCGTTCCCAATCCGTTTTTTTCACTTCAAAAAGAAAACTTAACGGCCACTAGTTGCTAATCTACCTGGTTCCAAAAACACTCACACACTACCTTCATTGCCAGACTCACCTACTCATCCACACACAAATCCTCCTATTCACCCACACATTCAGTCCATGTTGTTGCAACCAGAGAATACAGACAAAAGAAAATCTTTTTCCCCTGCCAGCGTTCGTAGCGGACACACCACGATTTTGAGTGGATTCACCACGATTCATGTACAACGTCCGTCTGCTTTATTTCGCTGCTTTGCTGTTCACTCATTCATTCATATTCTTTGATTTTTTTTTATATTTTAATCGATTTCTTAACATATTTATTTCGAAATTTTTTTAAATAAATTTATATTGAATACAATTTATACATATTAAATACGAGTATTTATATGAATTCTTAATAATTGCCTATTATAGTTGAATATGCCGAAATATATTGATTGGCAAAATGATCAATATATGTATAATATACTATTTTTATAAAAAATATATAGAATTTTTATATTTTGATATATTTTTAACATGTAAATTATATTTTATAACAATCTGCTTCATAAATCAGAGTACAGTACCAAAAAGTGAAGTGTTTCGTATTCTAATTGTAAAAGCCATTCCATAAATTTAAAAAAAAAACAAAAAATTAACAAAATTCGACGGCATATTAGTGCGGTATCGGGCTCCATATATTTCTTTTAATTTGATATTTTTAAGCAAAATTAAAACGAATCACATTTGTTGTGGTACGCACGAATCAATAAACAGCGCTTTCCATGCTTGAAACTTAGCTAGAGGTGCGAAAATCTCTAAATATGTATGCTTTGTTTAAGCGGAATGCAATTGTGCCAGTTGGGGATCCCTGATTAAAAGTCAATTGACAACAATTTGAAAATAAAGAATAATTTCAACTTTCAAGGCTGATTCTATTTTCGTTTTTCTCTTGGTATGAATGGCCAACATATTGAATAGAAAGAAGACTTTATTTTTTTATTATTATTATAATAGAACAAAACTTATAAAATCAGTAAAAATATGAGTACCAATTTTTACAAAAATCAGTAAAAAATTAAATCAAATAAGTTCAAAATTTCATTATCACACATATTCATGCACGTATAAAATTGAGAATGTATTTGATTTCATAAAAGAGTATGTGTTTTTGAAATGAAATGTGACAATTTCGCTCAAATTGTCAATCTTCCAAATGAAAAATTTGAAAAAATATATGACCCTAAAATATATGAGTACGATTCACCTACAGTGCCGCACTTAATTATTGGCACAGCAACCATTTTTCGTTTTAAAGCTCTGTTTAAAGCTGATGAACAAATTATATTAGGTGAAAGTATTTTTCCTATATAGTTCAATTAATTAACTACCAAATGCAACAATTTTTTTATAAAAATTAATTTTTTTACATTCATGTAGAATAACACTGACAATACCAAACCGCGCTAACATGTCTAATTTTAAATTATCGCTTTCTTCCCTTCCCCCATTATTTTAATGTATTTAATCCGCGGAGAAACGATACTCAAGCTCCAAAATCAATCAATCGAATACTAACAGAAGAAAATAAATTTTCATTAAATTTCCATTCCACAACAGCAATTTAACTGTCAACATCTACATACATTTTGTTCAACATGCTGACGGGCAACGCCAGCAAGACGTTTTAGTGCTTGAGGGGTGATTGTCGCATATTCTAATTGTATCGTATTTGCTTTGGTGTACAATACATCAGTAAGTAAGATTAATTTACTTACTTGGTGACTGGAAGGTGAATTTCGTACATCCGGAATTTGTCAAACATAAGCAATGTGCGATTGAATACTGTTCAAAATAAACGAAATTGAGAGGAATGGAGAAATACATAAGAGCTGCTTAAAGTGGTACACAATTTATATAAAATATATTTAATAGTTAAATAGACTCATCATTTCTTCATAATGTTAAAATTTCATAAAAATAAAAATTAAAAAACTCTTATTCTCTCAAATCAAAACTCTATTTGCAATTTTTTGCTTATTTGGTTTGATCGCAATCTTCTATAAATTCAATTTTGACAGCTACTGAGGGAAAATTGGTTCAAAAAAATTTGTTCTTGCAGTCACCATGTAAGTAAATTCACCTTGGTCAGTACGTCTATCACAGTATACGGGTGTAACTAAAACGTCAAATTTTTTACCGTATGAAAAAAAACATATACAGTGTATATCAGAGAAAACAGAAAAAAGAAACTCTCTTTTTCGCTGCCAGCGTCCGTAGTGGAAACACCACGATTTATGACGTTTAAGTTTATTTTCTCTATATTCTCTGGCGTATATGACATACGGGTGTAACTTAAACATCAAATTTTTTACCGAATGGAAAAAAACTTATACAGTATATGTGAGTGCACCTCGAAAAAAAGGGTGGCTTTGTACCCAAAATTCCGTAGTACGAAATTGGAGTCGTAAAAGCAAAAAAGGCAAAACCGGAATAAAAGAGATTATCACTTGATAGTATTTCTTATTACTAAAAGGGAATAATAATATAATGCAGAATAATAATAAAAAAAATTTGTATCCCACAATATTTATATTATTTCATTTCGCCCAGGTCAATATATTTCCTCCAGTTATTATATTAATGCAAAGCTGGTTTTTTTATACATATTCTCCCAACTATGTTGTATGGTTGTGAAATATTTGGGAATTGTGATGCAGTAAGTAAGCGAAAACTCAATGTGTTATTTAACACTATAACGAGGTACATTTATGGTTTAAGTCGAAGAGATCATGTGTCTGGGCGCGCAATAGAACTTTTTCATATCACATTCGATCAGCTTCTTGACACTCGAAGTATTCTATTGTTGCATAAGATTATTTGCACTCAGGAGCCTCCATATTTGTTTAGGCGCCTTAAATTGACTCGCTCTGGCCGTTCTAATCGGCTTGTCCCGTTAAGACATTCCTCACTTATGTCTGATCGTCAATTTTTCGTTAATGCTGTGAGACTTTGGAATTCACTGCCTGTACGGATTAGGTGTGACCGCGTACACTGTTTATATGTATGTATCCTTTTGTGACTAATAACAAATTTAAAGCTGTACATTTTTATTGATTCAAAGGTGTATTGTATTGATGAATTGAAAGATGAATTTTTGAAATGCATATTGTAATGTTCTGTTTTTGTACTCTGTGAGCTATTGTATTTTATAGTATAAGTTAAATTATGTCCGGATTATTGTACTAAATGTATCATTTCATGTTATTGGGACAATTTTATAAGGTTTTGTCTTAATATCCAAAGGTAAACGTAAATTAATAATAATAATAAATAAATCATATCTAAAAATAAATCCATTGATTTTTGTAAATGTAATGCAATATTAGAATTCAATTTCGTGTTAAAATTAATTTACTTATATCAGTATCGTGCTATTTAAATTAAATTAAATTTTTATATAGTTTTTTGATAAATTCTGAGGCAATATTGAACTAAATGGAGTCAACGTATTCTATTAATCGTTTCTTGCAAGTCTATAGTGATAAAATTACTCTATATTATACTATTACTTGCAAGGGTTTAAGGGTAGTGATATGCGTAATATAGTCCTATGTTGGATCCTTAGCCTATACTCTACCAAGACCGTTAGTGCGTGACGATGAGTCACATCCTGCTCGAGGTGACCCTGCCACTTACTGAACACAACGGATCTAGACTGGAGAGTCAATAAACATTTCCCCCCTAACCCAGGATGTTATGCGTGTCCGTGCCTATTGGATGGGTTTTGCAGTCAGGGGGTTATTCGCATAGACTGTATTCGAACGGCGCCTCTCCGAATCCATGGCCGCATCGGGGAGTAACGGCAGCCTTGCCGTGTCATAGGGCTCTGGCACGGTGGACCGCCATTTCCCTCAAAAAATCCTTGACTGCCCAAGCCTTCGGGGGAGGGCAGTCGTACGAAAAAGATGGAAACGAAACATAAACAAAAAAACACAAAAACCACCCCGGTCTCAGAGGATGAGTAGCTGGCCCCCAGTCAGGAGACCATGGCAGCCGACGATGGCAAAAGCACGTGAACCCACTGCTAGCACAAGCAGTGCAACAACAATAACACTAACAAAAACGAACATGTCGGTAGCGGCGAAGAAGGAATCTAAGCCAAAACCGAAAAAGCCAAAGTCCGAGGCAGCGGCCTGAAAAAGCCGGGTCCAGAAAGCCCTCTTCATCTTAAGCAAAATTGCTATGAATGAGGCGGAAGGTACATGAGTTTGACCAGGCGGACAAGGCCAAATACCGAACTGTTGTCGACGAGTACGAGCAGTACCAAATCTCCCTCCCAGAAAAGGCGACGAAGCGAAACAGGTCACAGGATGTGACGTTTTCAGCTTCAAAGAGACACAAGATCGCCAAAACATCCACACCAACAGAGGGTCCATCGACGAGCACAAGGCGACCATATAGCGAAGTGGCTAGGGATGAGCTACATGTGGCGCTCATCGACGATATAACTAAGGGGGGGAAGAAAGTCCTGGAGAAATTGGGGGAGATTGAATCCAAATTGGCATGGATGGTACACCTCTTGTCCAATGCGGATGTTTCTCCCTCTGGCTTCAACACCTCCAATGTAGTACGGGGATGGCGTCGAAGGAACTCCTCGGCAAGTGCATAGCTAAGATTAGCGAAGCATTGGAAGGCTTAAGGCTTAAGCTGATACCAGCCGAGGATATCCCAAGACGACCGAGATTTAGCTACCCATACTTAAGCTCGAAGACGGGAAGGTGCTCCAGCTATTACAGCGGCAAAACTCCAATATGCCAATGCACGACTGGGCGATCATCAAGAACGAAGGTGCCCAGAAAACAAGCATGTCCCTGCTTCTGGCAATCAATGAGGAGTCCGTTGGTGTCCTCGAAGCAGCCGACTGCAAAATGCGTTTTGGCGTTAGGTACGCCAAATTAAAAATCTAAATCTTCCGCCCGACCGAGAGCGACGCGGATGAGTTGGAGGAGGCCAACAAGAGTCCAGAGGACACGGACCTTCAGGAAGAAGTCTCCAAAGCGCCTGCACAACAGGGTACCAATGCTGAAGGTGGTGCAGATTACTCTGCAGCATTCTAAGAATGCATCAGATAACTTTGCCGTTTTTCTGGGTGAGGAAGACGCTGACATCGGCATTGTTCCACTCAGGAAGAGAACCAGGAAACTCTTCAACCAATGTTATAGGGACGAAGATTGGGCACGATATAAAGAGAGTCTCAAAACTTACAAAAAATCTATAGGGAAGCCAAGAAAAATCGCTGGAGAGAATTTTGTGAATCAATTGAGGCAACCTCTACTTCAGCAAGACTTAGGAAGATACTGTCCAAGGAACACACCAGCCCCTCTTTCCTTAGAAAGACGGATGGTGCATGGACGGAAATATACCGCGCATGTATTTCAATTACCCGTTATGGACCATCAGATGCCACCGGTTTGTGACCTGATATTCACGGACGAAAAAATTAAACACTCGATAAATTGTTTCTCGCCTTATAAATCGGCGGGCTTGGATGGGATTTTCCCAATCATGCTGCAAAGGTTACAGGTTGTGGTGATCCCTTGGCTAAAAGTGATATATAAGGCATGTATACGCTTCAACTAACTTCCCCTCAGTTGGAGGAAGGTAAAGGTAGTTTTCATCCCAAAGGCGGGGAAGATTGGGCATGAGACGGCAAAAGATTTTAGACCCATTAGTCTTACGTCGTATCTTCTCAAAACAATGGAGAGGGCTCTGGAAATCCACCTTAGGCATACAGTGGATCAGTTCCCCCTCTCGAAGTCGCAACACGCATATCTCAGGGGTAAATCTACGGAAACAGCTTTACATGAGGTAATTCGATCAGTAGAAAAGACAATCCACCATAAACAGTATACTTTAGCAGCCCTTCTGGACATAGAAGAGGCTTTTAACAACGTTAGTAATAAAGCAATTCTGGACTCTCTCACCAGGCTAGGGGTTGAGGAAGTAATTAGGGAGTGGATAGTTACAATGCTTAGGACTAGGGTCATTCAGTCTGAGCTGGGTAACACGGTTCTCATCAAACCGGTCAGTAGAGGAACACCACAAGGTGGGGTGATTTCACCCCTATTGTGGCTACTGGTAATTGACAACATCCTCGGCATACTAGATTCAATTGGGGCTTAGACGGTAGCATACGCGGACGATATAGTAATAGCTGTATTAAGCATGTTCCGCAGAGTAATAAGTGAGGATGTGGACTAGGTGTGAAAAGACAGAACTGATACTTTTCACTAACAAGACCAATATTCCGATCTTTAAACTTCCGACACTTAATGGACAACAGCTAAAGCTAGCGGAGAAAGCGAAATACTTAGGAGTTATTCTGGACCCGAAGCTAAATTAGAGAACCAATATAGAGTTACGGGTCAGGAAAGCCCACGTAGCTTTCTTCGCATGCAAGAAAATGTTCGGGAAAAAATGGGGACTACGCCCCCATATCACTCACTGGATGTACGAAGCAATCGTGCGTCCAATACTAACTTACGGTTCAATAGTCTGGTGGCCAGCTCTATATAAGGGTTATACCGTTCAGAGACTCAGTAAAGTTCAAAGAACAGCTGCCGCTGGCATTGCAGGGAGCCTGAGAACATGTCCAGCGGAGGCACTCAACGTATTGCTACACATTCTCCCTATCGACTTGTACATTAAGAACGTAGCCTGCAATAGTGCGCTAAGGTTAAAACCGACAAACTGCTGGTCTGAGCGAACGTACGGTATGGTAAGGTGCTAAACACAGTGCCGAGATTACATATTACCACAACTGGACTTCAAAAAGGACTTCAAGGTTGGATTTCCCTCAAGAAAAGTGTGGTCGAGAAGGAAACTCCAATTGGAGTACGATATACCCATTTATACGGACGCGTCAAAACAGACAGATCACCCACCACATAAGAGAAGAGCAGAGGAGCACGGTTGCTATTTTTGTGGACAGCCAGGCTGCCATAAAAGCCCTACAATCAAACAACTCCAGACTGGTCAGACAGTGCAACTTGGGGCGCTAGGTCACCATGCTGACATCACAATCATCTGGGTCCCCGAACACAGGAATATAGATGGAAATGAGAAGGCTGATGAATTGGCGCGCAGAGGATCCTCTCTCGATCTAACTCATGTGTTTCGATGGATGCGATTAAAAGGGGCATCTACATGCACTGTCTTACCTTAGCGGGCAATAAATGGAGGACACTTACAACATGTAATACGACCTGGCCAGTCTTTAACACAGCGAGATCTAGGGATCTCATAAACAGGGACCGCATTGACACCAGCCGCCTTACGGCGGCTTTTACGGGTCACTGGCTCGTGGGTACTCATGCAGAGAAATTGCAGAGACCGTACAATACCCATTATAGAAGTTGTGGAAACTCAGAAGAGAAGGAAACCTTAATCCATTTTCTTCGCGAATGCCCGGCTCTGGCGGCCGCAAGAAATAGAACACTAGGAAACTATTTCCTAGCGAGTTTACACAAAGTGGATTTAGTGAACAATCCATCGTTTTCTCCGGCGTTAGGAGAGGTTGTGGTATCAAAACGTTGCTAAGGCGATAATTGTGATCCATGTGAGGACTGACTTGGATCAGCCACTGAAACCAACCAACCAACCAACCATTGCTTGCAAACACGGCACTAAGCGATTCATTAAAATGTATGGATTTTGACAACGTGTTGAGTAATGCAATGTAGATAAAATTTTTTACCCTACAAGATATTTGTTATAATTAGCTAATTGGGTGTTTGTGGAATTAATTTGTAATAATAATAAATAAAATAAAGTAATTATATAAACTATCAAATCTATTGAGATGCAAATTACTATTTGAAATAATACTGAATACATTGTTTAATGTAGACACTCTTTCACAGGAGCATTATATATTCATTTTCATCCGCAAAAAGCCACACAATTCATAAATTTAAGTATTGCTTTTTACTTTGGAATTTTATAACTTCACTAATACATTGTAATAGTCTGGAATATAATTTCTATTCATTAGATTTAGCTATGAGTTGAAATCCAAATGGCCTCCAAAATAGTTCTTAGTAGTTTCAAAACAAAAACAAATACATTTATTTAATTAAATATTGGTATAGAATTGTGTTGCTTTTTTTCTTTTATATTTATCACTAAACATTTAAATTAAAGTTTCATAGTTTAACAACATAGTTTAATACTGACAGATAAATATTTTCTTTAATTTTTGGTACTTTTGTTGGCATTAAGTTCAATAAAAAGAATAAACAAGCCAAAAAAATTAGAAGTTAATATTGGAATTAACTATTAGTTTTAATAAATGTATGTTATTAGAATATAGAGTAGTGTAACTAATATTAGTAATGATCATAATTATTAATCTGAAAAATTATTGACGATATTGAATTTGGTCTTTTTGGAGCGAGAATCGTATTAAAATCTTAACGAACGTCAACCCCAAATAGTGCTTTTTCCAAAACTCACCAGTTTGTTAGTGGAGAATTAAAAATTGGTTTGTTTACCCCACGTCTCCACGGACAATTTTTCATTGCTTGCCATCTGTCAAATTTCATTGAAAGCAATGGCAATGCCGTTGTGGTGGGCATTTTTATGTTATACCATCGCCATTTTAGAAATGGCATCGAAACGGATAGTACGCTGCGCTCGAGCACTTGACTGCCTCAAACAATTGTACGATTTGTATGAAGAGTAAGAAAAAAGGTGAAAGCCTATATTTTGGGTTAATCCTTTTTTATTGAAGCGACAAATGCACGATTTGGAAGCTCATCTTTTGAAAGACATATTGTGGGAAGATGGACAGGACTTTCAAAATTTTTCGAGAATGAGCATTGGCAAGTTCGAAGAACTGCTCTGTCTGGTAAATAAAATTTTTTAATTCAATGCAATCTTTATTTTAATTAATTGATGTGTTATTAATTACAAGGTTCTGCAAAGAATTGAAAAGCGCGACACAATGATGAGATCTGCAATATCTTCCAGGCTTCGACTTGCAATCACTTTGAGATATTTGGCTACCGGCGACTCATTCAGGTCATTGGAGTTCCTTGCACGGATATCAAGAAAAACCATAAGTGCTTTTTTACCTGAAGTGTTGCAAGCAATAATTGATGTCTTGCAGGATCAATACTTAAAGGTAAATGTGAAATGATTGAATGACTATTTACCCGAGTAATTACCTAATTCAAAAATACTTTTTTACAGACCCCTCGAAATGAACATGAATGGCAGGCTGTGGCCGATGATTTCGAAAAGATTTGGCAATTCCCGCACACGCTAGGTGCTATCGATGGGAAGCACATTCGAATCAAAGCTCCACCTCAATCTGGGTCGGACTTCTGCAATTATAAGGGATTTTTTAGCATCGTATTGCTTGGCGTTGTTGATGCCCAAAGCCGATTTATTTATTTGGACATTGGTGGAAATGGAAGAGCGTCTGACGTGGTCGTTTACAAAAACTGCTCATTATATCAGGCGTTGATATCGGGAGAACTAAATCTTCCACCCGAAAAGCCATTAAAAGGCCAAATAAATAAAACACCGTTCTTCTTCATTGGCGACGACATTTTCGGCCTGAATCATCATATGATGAAAGCATACAGCCGAAACGCAAATTTAAGCGCTTCACAAGAAGCATTGAATTATCGACTAAGCAGAGCCCGGATGACAGTGGAGATGGCGTTTGGGCGGCTTGTCTCACGTTTTCGGATTTTCCATCGGCCTATTGAAATATCCGTCGACACATGTGATTCACTTGTGAAGGCCTGCTGCATATTGCACAATTTCCTCACAAAAACACGTATGGATCCGCAAATACCTGGTCAGGATAATTTTAAACAAGACCTACCGAAAACCATATCATCTTTGCCAGTGCAGGAGCAGGAATCGTACAAGTACGCATGCCAGATTAGAGAAAACGTGTGCAAGTATTGTGTTACTGATGGCGATGTAGCATTTCAATGGGTCAAATTAAAAAAACAAGTTGCTGTGCTACCTATTGAACAAATAAATTGAATAAAATTTTGTTTCAAAACTTCGTTTCTTTTATTTCAAAATTTTTTTCAAAGGCACTTAAAAATATGTTAAATACAAAAAATATCACATAAATAAATTGATCATTTCAAAAGCATCAAAAATATCACTTGAGGAATGCCCTGGCATATGTGGCCCTAGTTGTGGTCCAGTCTTTAATTAAAATCACAATTAATCTATCAATTCAAAATCAAAAATAGAAAAACTTTAAATTAAAAAAAACTTCAAAATCAAAAATAAAACTTCAAAATCAAATATAAAAAAAGTTTCAAATCAAAAATAAAAAAAATATAAAACTTCAAAAACAAATATAAAAAAAAATTCAGAAAAAAATTAGTACTCAAAATTAATATCTGCATTTACTAAAGCAATTTCCAACATGTTTGGTTCCTGTGCAGCATGCTCTGAAGCCTTCATGTTAGCAAGAAGCTTCGATGTCACGTGGCTATATATTTCCGACATCGTTTCCGTCGCTTCTGTCAATGGCAACTGTTGTAGCTGCAGCGCAATTGTCTTGGCAAATGAAGTGAAAACATTTTCTGCCTCCACTTGCGCTGCAGAGACAATAATGGCGTCCACTGCGCTGTCAAATTTGGCCTCTGTACGTGATTTTCGGCTCGTCACTTTGCGGAAGCTTGCACTGATTGAAGACAATGATGACTCTACCGGCGAAGATGATTGCAATAGTTTACAGTTGGTTGGCGGCGATGGTGATGGAATTGGTCTTCCAGAAATTTCCTCCATCAATGTTGAATCCATATCTATCGCTTCTGTTGCGACTTCAACACTTTCCTGTTAAATACCCAGTGTTTACAATATATATTTAAAGAACAAAAATTTGCAGCAACTTACCACATTTAGGCAACTTGTTGTTCTTCTCAAAAGAACAACAGAATCCAAAAAGCCCATTTCTCTATAATAAAATAATCGAGGCTCATGGATTAATTCTGCCGAGGAACCAGATTTTTTACTGTTTTGCACCCTTTTTTTCTCGGCAAGGTATGCTGTGCGCAGATGTTTAATTTTTCTTTTCGTTTCGCATACATCTCGCTTCATTTCTTTTGCAATTTCTCGCCATGCATTGTTTTTTAAATCTGTCCTCTTATAATTAGGACTTATGTAGTTCCATATCAATTCGAATTGTCGGTATAAATTAATGACTTTATATATTTCAGTCGCGCACCACTCCATATTTAGATGCTTACACTTTCACACTTGTAGAAAAATGAGAATCGGCTGTCAAACAGCAAAACTGACAGCTCTATTGCCAACTCTATGGTGGCAATACATGGAAAGCAATATGGCATAACATGTATTGCCAACCATGAGCAATGAGCGGTCTCGATTGGCAATTATTGCTAAAATTGACAATGCAATCAATGAAATATTGCCTGTCGAGACGCCCAGTTATGGCCAGTGGGGGAAAAATTGCCAGCAATACTATTGTCCATGTTCACATAAGCTTCAGAGAACCGACTCATTTTGACATCTATGGGCAGAAAGGGAAGTGGGGAGGAGTAAAGTTACGCGAGGCGAGATTTTTTATTTTGTTTAAAATTTTTGGACTTTTAGCGGCTCTCTGCGATGCCGTCTAATTATTTTAAATGAAAAGAAACACTCGTGCTCGTTCTTTGTAAAAGCTTCTGCTCATACGTGTAGTCGTTTTATTAGTCTAAAAGGAACTGAGAAAATATGTACAATATTTACAATGCTGTCGTTGACAGCTTGTCAGGGTTGGAAGGTACCAAACTGACTTCATAAGTAGTGAGGAGTTTTTGGATTGATTAGTGGAGTTGCGTAGTGACGTGATGTGGAGCTCCCACATCACTCCCCCCTCAGTATGAGCGATGCGAGAAGTTAAGTTATTTATTTAGATGACAACTCTGCATGGTCGACAGATGTGATTATGTTTTGTAGCGGCCAGGGAACCGAACTCTTCTGCCCGATGTTGTGAATTTGGGGGGTGAGTCAACGGTTTTTAAAATCGCCTTAGGTATTGTAGAGCGTTGGGGAACTTCTGTCGTCCCAGAGAGGTCCTCAAGCGTCAGATTGGAAGGACTTACCGGAGCTGTTGCAGGAGTGTCTTCAGTCGTGTTGGAAGGGGTCTCTGTTGTGTACGCCGCTTTTACCCGATCGACCGTGACGGTAACTTTTTTTCCTTTAATGAAGAGGTCGAAACATTTTTCGTCTCGTCTGACGATTTCGTATGGACCATCATAAGGTGGAACTAGTGATGCACGTACGGTGTCGTTTCTGAGGAAAGCGTGTGAGCATGTTTTCAATTCTTGGTCCACAAAGATTCTGTCTTTATCGTGATTGGATGCTGAAATTGACCGCAGCAAATACATGTTTTCTCGTAGGGACTTTACGAATTCTGATTGAATGATCTGATCGTCCGCCGGAGTGAAAAATTGGCCAGGTAGCGAAATCGTAGCGCCGTAGACCAATTCTGCCGGAGTAGACTTTAGGTCTTCTTTGTAGGTTGATCTTAAACCTAGTAGAATAGTTGGTAAAATGCGATAACAATCTCTCGTGCTGTAAGCCATGATAGCTGTTTTTAATGTCCTGTGCCATCTCTCAATTTGGCCGTTTGCTTGAGGGTGATATGCGGTGGTTCGGATATGTTGAATGCCTAGTAGTTTGGACAGTTCTTTGAATAGTGTAGATTCAAACTGTTTGCCCTGGTCCGTGGTTATGCGCTGAGGTACTCCAAAACGTGAAATCCAGTTTGCGACTAGTGTTGATGCTACTTCTTCAGCGGTAATACCCGTTAGTGGCATGGCTTCCGGCCACCTGGTGTAACGGTCAATGCAAGTTAGGACGTATTAGTAGCCATTCGACATTGGCAAGGGACCGACGATGTCCAGGTTGATATGTTCGAAGCGGTGTTCGGGCAAGGTGAACGTTGCGACTTGCGATTTGTTGTGTTTTTGCACTTTGGCGCGTTGACATGAAATGCAGCAACGAGCAATTTGGGCACAGTCTTTGTTTATGCCCGGCCAAACGAAGCGTTGAGAAATCAATTTGGTTGAGGCTCTGACGCCTGGATGCGCCAGACCATGAAATTTTTTGATGATTGCTTGACGAAACTTCTCCGGTATGTATGGACGAACTGTGCCTGTTGAGACATCACAGAAGACTTTTTCGTTTGAACCCGCAAAGGTCATTGCTTTAAGTAGCAATGAGTTTTTTGTTTTATTTTGCAGTAGATCACAAAGTTCAGGGTCGGTTCGTTGTTCGGTTGCGATGATGGCATAGTCGATGACGAAGCTGCCGTCGATTTGACAGATTCTCGATAAGAAATCTGCAACTACGTTGCTTGTTCCTGATATGTGTCTGATGTCGGTTGTGAACTGGCCGACAAAATCCAAGTGACGATTTTGACGAGGCGAAGATGTGTCATTTTTCTGCGTGAAAGAGCAAGTTAAGGGCTTGTGGTCCGTGTTGACGTGAAACCTTCTGCCCTCCAACATATGCCGAAAGTGCTTGACGCCTAAGTATATGGCCAGTAGCTCTCGGTCATAGACGCTGTATTTTGATTCTGCAACTGTTAGCTTTCTCAACATGCTGATGCACCACGGCCCCGACTGCAACATCCGACGCGTCGACACTGAGTGATAATAACGCGTCTGGTTTGGGATGGGCTAGTAGTGAAGCCCCCGCTAGATCTGCCTTGCAGCGATCAAATGCAGTTTGCGATTCTTCGGTCCAGTTGATAGTTGTTGTGTCGGTTTTTTTATTACCGGGAATGAGTGCTTGTAGCAACATTTGGTTGTCTACCGCGTGAGGAATGAAACGCCGATAAAAATTGATTGCCGCTAAGAATCGTTTCAGTTCTTTTGCCACTTTTGGTCTTGGAAAATTTTGAATGATCTCCACTCGTTCTAGAAGTGGTTCAGTGCCTTCTGGCGTGACCAGATGGCCAAGGAATTTTAACTTGGGTGCGCCAAGAGTGCATTTTTCGAGATTTATCTTAAGATTGTACTCACTCAGACGTTGAAAGACCAAACGGATGTGCTGTAGATGCTCTTCTGAGTTTTTTGAGGCAACGATGATGTCGTCAATGTATGCGAAGACGAACTCTAGTCCAGCCAGGGCCATTTCGATGAATCTTTGAAAGGTCTGGGAGGCGTTCCTGAGTCCAAATGTCATGAACTTGAATTCAAAGAGTCCAAATGGAGTGATTATGGCGGTCTTGGGTATGTCTTCAGGATTCATTGGAATCTGGTGAAAGGCTTTTTCCAAATCGATTTTTGAGAAAATTGTGTTGCCCACCAGTATGTGAGTGAAGTCCTGTATGAAGGGAATCGGATATCTATCCGGGATTGTTTTCGCATTGAGAGCCCTGTAGTCCCCACAAGGACGATATGAGCCGTCAGATTTTCCACGAGGTGCAGTGGGCTGGCCCATGGTGATTTTGAAGGCCGACAAATACCCATCTTTTGCAGGTGTCTGAACTCGTCTTGAGCGATTTTTAATTTTTCTGGAGTTAAGCGACGGGCTTTTGCAAATGTTGGTGGCCCGGTGGTTTCCAGATGATGGTAAATGGACGATTTGTTGACAGTGGGTGGCTCCTTGTTGATTGACGTTAATTCCGGAAATTCTGCTAGCACTTTGGAGAAGGGGTCGTTTCGGTTTACCATCCTTGGAGTGGTCTGATTAATTCGTGCACTGCTGATGCTTAATACCATGTTGGTTTTCCTGTCGATGAGTTTGTTGTTCTTTATGTCCACCAGTAGGTCGTAGTGGTTGAGAAAATCGACGCCAAGTATCGGCATGTTCACCTCGGCAATGACGAAGGTCCATTCGAATTCTCGCCGCAGGCCAAAATCTAAAGGTAAGCGTCGTTGACCATAAGTATTGATGCGAGTGCCGTTCGCAGCGAATAGATATTTTTTTGAAGGGCGAGGAATGTTGAAGAGTTTCGATGGAAGCACTGATATGTCGGCGCCCGTGTCGATTAAAAATGTTGTGGACGTTTTAAGTTCAGAAATACAAAGGCGGTTGATATTCGCAATTCCATCGTCCCTGTGAAATTGCCGTTTTAGTTTTTTGCGAAAGTGCATGGTTGAACGCACTTTTTAGCTGCGGCACCGAACTTGAAGTGGTACCAGCAGAAGGGCTTTTCGCCGGCCACTCCACCTTTGGGAGTTCTCGTCCGAGGGGGGCTTGATCGGTAACTGGAACGCTTTTTTGAGTTGTTGCGAATGTGTTGTAGCAATTCGTCAATATGCTTTTCCAGCCTGCTTACCCTGTCCTCCGTCGCGTTGCTGGTATGAGAGTTTGAAGCGATGGCTCTAATGTTGCCACGAAAGTCACCCACCTCCATGATTTTGTCTGCCATTTTTGCTAGGCCTACCAAGTTGGCCTCACTTGTTGATAAAATTGCACCAACACCGCTTGGTAGGCATCTAGACCATAGGGTGCGCATGAATTCGTCCGTGACTTTGTTGCCGGCCAGCTTCTTCATCTCATTGAGCAGTTCTGATGGCTTTCTGTCACCTAGCTCAACTTCTGATAAGAGCTTTTGTGATTTTTGTTGGTCAGTCTCCGCAAATGCCGCCAATAAATTTGTTTTCAGGGTTTGGTATTTTTCGGCCGACGGAGGGTTACGACGGAGGGACTATGTCACTTACCTTTTTTAGAATCTTTCCGTCTAGATTGCCAATGAGGTGCGAGAATTTAGTGTCGTCTACCGTTATGCCTGCGGTGGCGAATTGCGCCTCCACCTGGGCGAACCATAGTTCCGGATATGCTTCCCAGAATGGCGGAATTTTTGCGGTAACTCGCATGATGCGTTGTGACATGCTGGGCTTGTTGTCAGCGGCCTGTGTCCCGTCCGGTACTGTCGAAGTGTCGTCTGGCATTTCGGTGCTTGTGTGGCTGGGAATTTCGAAGAAGTAGTGTTTAAGTCAATCGATCCAGTGGAGCGACAGCTTGGTAGAAGTAGAAAGGGAACGCAGTGGTGTTGCCCGTTGCGTTGCCTGGCCTGGCTGTTGCACAAAATTTCAGGTGCTAATTTGAGATGCACGCGATCTTGTTCACAGCCAAATATCGTAATTGGTCGTCGCTGGTGTGTGGCGTAATTTCCACGACAAAATTTACAGATTTGCGCAATCAGAAATGGTGCAATCGCATATGGTGCAAGTGACAGACGGTGCAGCACAGATTGTACAAACCACAGATGGTGTAGATTTTAGCTGGCTGTCGTTGCAGGCGAAGGTTTAATGCGAAGAGAAAAAAAAATTTTGTTGGTGTGCAGTTTGGTAGGACAGGCAGAAGAATTTTTTCAGCGTCGGTATACACAATTTTTTGGTTTTCACGTCGTTGCCGTTGTAGTATGCTGTGCGTGGTTTTTCTCCCTCGCACTCACGTCATGTTCCTGCTGGAACTTCTGGACGCAAGATTTAGTCTAAATTGTTGCAAAAGATAAAGAAAAAACTTTGGGGAGGTTTTTTCTCTTTTGTCCACTATATTTGCGTGTGTTCTTTTCGTCGGGGTCACCAATTTAGCGGCTCTCTGCGATGCCGTCTAATTATTTTAAATGAAAAGAAACACTCGTGCTCGTTCTTTGTAAAAGCTTCTGCTCATACGTGTAGTCGTTTTATTAGTCTAAAAGGAACTGAGAAAATATGTACAATATTTACAATGCTGTCGTTGACAGCTTGTCAGGGTTGGAAGGTACCAAACTGACTTCATAAGTAGTGAGGAGTTTTTGGATTGATTAGTGGAGTTGCGTAGTGACGTGATGTGGAGCTCCCACAGACTCATTTTGAAATTTGCTGATTTGACGTTTGCTGATGTGAAATTTACAGATTTCACATTTGCTGGTATAATATTTGCATCAACACGCAAAAATAAACTTTCTTTTTACAAAATGAATTGAAACCGAACACAAACAATGGAGCTCATTTCGCTTTATGAGCAAAATCCATTGTTTTATAATACAAAGTCCGAAGAATACACCTTTTTTTGGAAGTCTCCTTATCATTTAATAGCTGCAAAGCACCAGTGTTAGCATTATTTAATAACGTTAAAACACAAATACTTTTTTCCTCACTATCACTCAAATTTAAATGAATTATTAATTTTTTCAATAGATCTATGTAGCTAAAAGGAAAAGAAAAACATTCTGACAACTTGGAAACGTCAAAATGATGCGGCGGTGTTCAGACATTTTAATATGAACATGAGAGTTCGGACTCATTGTCAAAATGACTCGGCTCTCTGAGGCTAATCTGAACATGGTCATTGTATTCTGTGAAAGTATAAGTAGGCGCAAAACAAGATTCATTTTTCATATTCTCTGTTTCACAGTTTTCAACTGACAGCTAAATTTGTCAAATATAAAATATGAATACATGTATTAGTTTAACCAATATTTAGGCCAAAGGCCGTAATTGTTAGCTGCGTATTTAATAAGTTTATCATTAAATTTATTTCTAAATAAATTTTTGAATTAAATTAATAAATACTATAATTATTTATATTGAAAAGTAAATGAACTTCTCCAAATACGATGTCCATTATAGGATTGCTATGACTAATAATTCGAGTTGACAGGGACTTTCCCTTTACTTCAAAAATTACAAAACCGTACAATGGATCACATCAAACAACTTAATGGATTAGTACGCTGAATGATTGGCATATATTACCTAACAATACGAAGCGGTGAATAGGGCGTCCTTTCTACTTAATGTCTGCCTGTTCGGCTGCAGGCGCGTTGTTATTGGCACATCACATTGTAAGGCAATAACTCAGTAGCGTACCCTTCAAGGGAGTAAATACTTTAGTTTTCGAATTCGAAGGTTTTTGGAACAGTTAACAATATTTTGAAGCCTCACAATTCAAGCATTTACAAGGCCTTCGATTATATTGTAATCTTTTCAATTAATAGTTGCTAAAATTTTTATTTAAACACATTCAATAGAAGAAATACTTAGATAATCCACAAAAGTGTATGTAAGGATTATATATGATTCGACAACCCCACAACTAGCATGCTTTCTACTACACCACGGAGGTTAACTTTACATCATATCTAAGAAATGTTAATTTATCATTTAAAGCAAATCATTAAAAATTAAACAAAAATACGTTACATATTGTCCAGACTAATTATTCGATAGTTCCCATCTCTAATTATTGTAGTAATTCGGAAGTCAATCAAGGTGAATTTACTTACTGGTGGCCAGAGAATATGAGAAATGAAACTTACTTAAACATTCACAGAATACACTTGTAATGCTGGCAATTTTTTCCCCACTGGATGTAAACAAACCAATTTTTCATTCCCCACTGGATGTAAGCAAACTGGTGAGTTTCGGAAATATACTATTTGGGGTTGTCGTTCGTTAATATTTTAATATTATTCTCATTCCAAAAAGTACCAAATTCAATTCAGTGAATACTATTTCTGATTAATAATTTCGATCATTACTAATATTAGGTACACTACTCTATATGCTAAAATAAATTTATTAAAACTATTATTTAATTCTTATATTAATTTATAATTTTTTGGCTTGTTTATTCTTTTTAATGCCAACAAAAGTACAAAAAATTAAAGAAAATATTTATCTATTATAATAAAATATTTATCTATTATCATTTAAGTATGTGGTTAAACTTAATTTATATGTTTAGTAATACATACGAGTATAAGAGAAAAAAGCAACACAATTCTGTACGTATATTTAATTAAATAAATGTTATATACGAGTACTTTGTTTTTGTTTTCAAATAACTATTTTTGAGGGCATTTTAATTTCAATTCATAGCTAAAAATCTAATGAATACAAAATATATTCCAGGCTAATTGCAATGTATTAGTCAAATTATAAAATTCCAATGCAAAAGCAGTATTTAAATATATGAATTCTGCTGAATTTTGTAAATGGAAATATATATATATATATATATATATATATATATATATATATATATATATATATATATATATATATATATATATATATATATATATAATGCTTCTGCGAAAGCATGTGTCATATTGTATATGATATTCTCAGTGTACTTATTCATAGAATCTGGCATCACCAGACTTTTGCATTTCATTAGTATTGAACTTTTGTATTTCTTCTTGGATCCGAGCGCATCAAGCACACTCGTTGAAAGTACTACTTTTAGGATTTACTTTTATTAAATAAATGAATTGATTGAAAATACCAAGCATATTATATCATGGTGTCAGATGTGGCAAGTGGTGCTTAAAATAAATTGGAAAAGAACAACAGCAAAATAAACATAACCTAAGAAAGAAATAATATTGTGACGGGCCGTGAATGTTCTATAGACGAACAATGGCAGAAGTACAACAATTAAAAGAAGTTGCACAACTTAAACTATTGATACAACAGAATACGCAGAGCGCACGACCAACTTTACCACAAATTCCATTGCCGGAACCATTGGATATAAAGTCCGGAGATATTTCGGAAAATGTTAAACATTTCAGAAGTCAGTGGAAGCTGTATCTACTGGCAACAGGTCTGGCGGCTCAGGATGAAGAGACAAAAAAAGCTATTTTGCTTACTGCAATTGGTAGTAATGTTTTCAGAAGATATGCAAATATGCCTATTAGGGATGAAGAAAAGAGAACAGTAGCCGATTTATTGAACGCCATAGAAAAGAATTTAACACCAACTATAAACAAAAGGTATGTCAGAGCAATATTTAATATGGCCAAACAAGAAGATGAAACATACGACGAGTATTTTAATCGATTGCGAAGCATGATAAGAAATGCACAATATGGCGCTTTACAGGATGACTTGTTGTTGGAAAAAATTATTTGTTCAATAAAAGATCATAACCTACGTGAAAGATTGTGGCTGGATAAGGATATAACTTTGGATAAGGCAATAGAAACTTGCAGATCCAAAGAAGTTTCAGAGAAACAGCTGAAAGGCATAGACAATAATAACATGGAGGTAAACAAAATTCAGAGAAGTAATGCCAAACAACAAGTAAAAAATAGCAGAACGTCATATAAATGTAAATTTTGTGGTTTTGATTACAATGACAATTTAGAAAATTGTCCAGCCAGAAAAGTATATTGCAGAAAATGTGAAAAGAAGGGCCATTATGCAAGAGTGTGCATGGCAGACGTACCAAGTACCAGCAAGAATAAACGTAACAACAATGGTAAAACAGTAAAGGAGATTTCGACAACGGTGAATTATGAGGATCCAGAGGGGGATGAGCATTATGTACTAAATGTAGTTGAAGAAGGCTACTCAAAGGGCGTATTTAGAAATTTATTGATATACAACGCGAAATGTCAATCCGTAAACGTCAAGGCGCAGTTAGATACGGGAGCTACATGCAATCTAATTGGATACAACAACTTAAAGGACATAGATCCTAATCGACATATTAAGAGAACATTTATGAAACTAAAAACAATAGAGGGAACAGAAATCTCAACCGTTGGAACAACTCAGTTAACAGTACAAAGTACGGCAAATGAAAGAAAGTTATTTTTGTATGTCGTCAGAAGAGATCACTGTCCACTATTATCGGCAGAGGCATGTCAACAGCTAAAATTAATAGAAATTTGCAAAGTTGTCACACAAAATACAATACAACTAGAAGCATACAACATAGTCAACAAATATAGCAAGGTATTTGAAGGTTTGGGGAAGTTGACGGGGGAAATTAGGTTAGAAATTGATGAAACCGCAACACCGAAAAGCGAACCGCCACGAAGAATTCCAGTAGCGTTATGAGCACAGCTAAAAACAACATTAGATGAGATGTAAAAGGCTAACGTGATTGAAAAGGAGCTAGAACACACTCCGTGGACCAGCAACATAGTCATAGCTAGGAAAAACAACAACAAGCTAAGAGATTGTATCGATCCTCGGAAATTGATGATGATCTTAGGGATGTTAAATACCAATTGCCAACAGTTGAGGAAATTATTACGGAACTAGCGGGTGCAAAGGTTTTCAGTATACTCGATGCAAAGAGCGGCTTTTGGCAGTTGGAGTTGGATGAACCGAGCAGCAGATTAACAACTCTTTGGACACCATTTGGGAAGTATCGTTTTAAGAGACTACCATTTGGAATAAAATCAGCAATGGAAATCTTCCAAATGAAGCAAAATCAGGTCGTTTATGGCTTAAAGGGTGTAACATGCATAGCCGACGACATTTTGGTAGTAGGAAAAGAAGAGAATATTGACGAGGCAACTCGAGATCACAACAAAAACTTACAAAAACTACTTGAACGTCTAGAAAGGGAAAATTTGAAGATAAATCGTGAGAAAATGAGGATTGGTCAAAGAGATATAAAGTGATTTGGTCATATTTTAACAGGAGAAGGTTTAAAACCGGATCCAGAAAAAATTGAAGCAATTGTAAACATTCCAAGACCATCAGACAAAAGCGATACATTGCGCTTTCTGGGTATGGCAACCTATTTGAGTAAATTCATTCCAAACATGTCAGATATAACTGAACCGCTGAGAAAGGTAACGCACATAAAAAGTGAATTCTCATGGAGTGATGAGCAGGAGACAGCATTTAGAAAAATAAAGCATGTTATAACAAGTACTCCAGTTCTAAAATATTTTGATATAAGAAAGCAGGTAACGATACAAACAGATGCATCATCATTTGCGTTGGGCTGTACTCTTATGCAAGAGGGGCATCCTGTGATTTATGCTTCAAAAACACTTACACCAACCCAAAGAAATTATGCCCAGATAGAGAAGGAGATGTTGGCTATACTTTTTGCGTGCAGAAGGTTCCATCGAGGATTCCGAGGATTCGATATTTGCGGAAAAAAAGATGTTCTAATCGAGACAGAAGAAACCTTTATTGAATACACCGAAGAGACTACAATCCATGATCCTATCGCTTCAGAGATACAATTTCAATATAAAATATACGAAAGGAACCCAAATGTACATTGCAGACACTTTGTCTAGAGCGCCAGTTAAGGATAATCGTGAAAAAAAATAATTTGAAATATATAAAATAGAAGAAGAATTAAAAGAATTGGATGGCTGCAACGATATCGAGAATAAACGAATAAGCAATTAGATGATCATCAAAATTCAAAAAGCTACGACCCAAGACAACGTTATGAATACATTGATAAAAACAATAAATGAAACTGATGAAGCAATAAGAGACTATTGGAACATTCATGATGAGTTGGTGAGTAACAACAGAATGATATTTAAGGCTAACAGAATATTAATTCCCCAACAAATGAGGAAGGAAATACTTGATCGGTTACATCAGCCCCATTTAGGAATAGAGTCGACACTAAAGCTAGCTAGAGAAACAGTCTACTGGAGAGGAATCTCAGACAGCATAAAGCGGAAGATACAATACTGTGACATATGTAACAAATATGCTAGAAACCAACAGAAGGAGCCGTTAATAATCCCGGAAATACCAAGCTCACCGTTTGAAGTCATCTCAATGGACGTGTGTGAAGTAAACATTAAAGAAAAGAAGAAACATTTTTTGATAACAGTGGACCACTACTCCGATTTTTTTGAGATCGATGAATTAAAGAACCTTGCAGCAAACACAACAATAGACATATGTCGGAAAAATTTTGGAAGATACGGAATTCCTTTAAAGGTCATCACTGACAACGGAACGAATTTTGTAAACATCGACTTCCGAAAATTTTCATCAGAGTGGGAGTTTAGACACGAGACCTCAAGTCAGGCGAACGGAAAAGCTGAATCGGCGGTTAAAATAGCGAAACAGCTCATAAAAAAGGCGTTAGAATCTAATACAGATTTCTACAAATCACTTCTGGTCTGGAGAAATACACCAAACAAAATCGGGTCAAGTCCAGCCAAAAGACTATTTTGCAGATGGTTAAATTGTGGTATACCAAATATAAACACAGAGCAAAAAGTATTAACAAAAATTCCACAGCGGATAGAACAACAACGTATCAACAACAAAAAGTATTTCGATAAAGGAACAAGAAAGGAAAATAATTTGAATATTGGGGATGAAGTGTATATGAAGCGAAACCCTGACGATACTTGGTCAAAAGTTGTTAGATTATTATAATTTACAATTGCTCATCTTTATTGATATCGATAATTGTTTTTTGTTTCTTTTGTTACATATGCAATATGTTACTTATGTTAACTTGATTTGTCTCTTCCTTTTGTAGCTTCCGTTTTTACATTCTTCTTTTTGTTTGCCTTAAGCACTATACATCGTAAAACTTATCTCTGTATTAATTAAATAATATTTTATAATAAAGTAATTTATCTTAAGGAAATAACTCTGGTTTTTATTTCTAAATAGCTTACGCTTAAATCCTGAAGCCTTTCAGAAGTGACCCAAAAATTGTCGAATCGAACATGCATAGTAAGTTCCAATCAAAAACTATACAGACGCAACACTATATAAGAAAACCAAATACCACAACAAACATGATCAGTGAAGATGAACGAACGGAAGTAGATAAGAGTATTCCTGAATCACCGATAACATCAGCAGTACAACATCAATCTCTCAACAAACTCCAACTTGGCAAGCACCAACTCAACCCTCTACTATCGTTGCCGAAGGCGAACAGACTTCTCAAGTAGCCGAACGAAGAAACCACCAAATCGAACATTCAATGGAACATCACGACAACAGGACAAAATCGAGACCGAAAAGGCAAATCAAGGCTCCTAAAAGTTTTGAAGACTACGACACTTCTCAGTAAAACAAAGGGGATGTCATATTGTATATGATATTCTCAGTGCACTTATTCATAGAATCTGGCATCACCAGACTTTTGCATTTCATTAGTATTGAACTTTTGTATTTCTTCTTGGATCCGAGCGCCTCAAGCACACTCGTTGAAATGAATTGATTGAAAATACAAAGCATATTATATCAGCATGTCTACAGTTAACAATGTATTCAGTATTATTTCAATTACTAATTTTCATATAAATAGAATTGATAATTTATACAATTACGTTATTTTATTTATTATTATTGAGAATTCATTTCACAAACACCCAATTAGCTAAATTACAAATAACAAAAAGCAAATACCATGTAGCGTACAAAATCGTATTTACATGGAATTACTCAACACGTTGTCAAAATGCATACAATTTAATGAATAGCTCAGTGCCGTGTATGAAAGCAATACTATAATATAGTGTAATTTTATTACTATAGTCTTGCAAGAAACATTTAATTAAATATGTTGGCTTCTTTTAGTTAAATATTGCTTCAGAATTTATCAAAAAACTATATGAAAATTAAACAATTGAATATCACAATAAAAATAAAAAAATTCTTAACAACCAATTAAGAAAAATAATACTAATGGTCGAGCTAGGAGAGTTCACCATTTTCGATTCTGGCGTCCAGTGTCTTAAACGGAAACTAAAGCATTTAATATTTTGTGGAGTGAAGTAGTGATTGAGAGTGATTTTAAAAGTGAAATTAATAATAATTTATAAATTTGTAATTGAAGATAAACTTATTATTACAGAGCAAATATTTAGATGTCTGAACAGCGTAAGTGTGTCCTTCGATGCAATGGGTGGCAAAAGTGCTTCAAATTTCCTAAGGAAAGTCCGGATGGAAGGTAATATTAAAATATATGTTTTTTGTTTGTTAAAATGTCTTGTATTTTAGTGCTGCATTTGGCTTAGTAGATGCGATACATATTTCCCTTTTGCGTGTGTTCCTTAGTTTGTTTTGACAAGAAAAAAAGGTTTTTTATTGTATGTATGTACATATATTAAAGTTTTCCCAGTCAACTTTTGATTTACAGGCAGATTAATATTGATTTATATGGGCAGATTAATACAAATTAAGATATTTCCTTATTTTAAAAAAGGAGGGCCAAATGGATGGAGATTTTGGGTGCGGTTTTTCCGGGAAAAATAATTTATTTATGTACATATAGATTTATTTTTAGATAAGTAATGTATAAAAAAACCAACTTTGCAATAATATATATATAGAACTGGATAAAAAATTATTTAAATATTGTTGCATAGAAATTTTGCTTATTATTATTCTGTATTATATTTTGATTCCGTTTTAGTAAAAAAAATACTATAAAGTGATAAACTCTTTTATTCTGATGGTTCCTTTTTTTCTTTTCCTACTACAGTTTCGTAATATGAAATTTTTAGTACAATGGCACCCGTTTTTTCGAGGTGAACTCACATATACTGTATATGTTTATTTTTCCTCTGTAAAAAATTTTACGTTTAAGTTACAGCCCTAGGGTGGTGGCTGCAAGAACAAATTTTTTTGAACCAATTTTCCCTCAGTAGCTGTCAAAATTGAAATTATAGAAAAATGTGATCAAAAGAAATATGCAAACAATTGCAAATAGAGTTTTGATTTGAGTGAACAAGAGTTATTTAATTGTTATTTTTGTAAAGTTTGAACATTGTGAAGAATATGAGTCTTTTTAACTATTATATATATTTTATATAAATTGTGTGCCACTTTAAGCAGCTCTTATGTATTCTTCCATTCCTCTCAATTTCGTATCCCTAATTGCTTATGTTTGACAATTCCGGAGATAAAAAAATTCACCTTGCAGCCAGCATATAAGTAAATTCACCTTGGAAGTCAATGATCAATAGGAATGGTGGTGGCACCCCATGTGCAAATGGCAACAATCATTTTCATAATTTAACTAATCGATACATTTTAATCGAAAGTGTTATCATGTTTTTTACTGCACTAATATATTTCGTTTGCTGTGTCATTTTTAGTTTATACGAAATACTACACGGAAAATACTAATATTTTTATAGTGATTGCTTTATATTTCAAATTTCATCCATAAACATGGCATCCGAACGTTATAGTTTCTCCTTAACTACATTCAGGTCAGTCTTCAAAATTGACCCTTAACTAAGCCGCTATACATCTAAACATAACCTCTCAGGATGACTTGTATAAAATATATGATCTTGTTTATTTCATTTAAAATTATTGTAGTCCCTCGGGAAAATTGGTGCAGTTAGAGTATGCTCTAGCCGCAGTATCTGCTGGCGCCCCATCGGTCGGAATAATGGGTGAGTAGAGTTGTTTTATTGTATGTTCTACACATAATAATTAATCGTTTTAAGCCTCCAATGGTGTTGTCATTGCCACTGAGAATAAACATAAGTCTGTTCTGTATGAGGAGCACAGCGTAAATCGTGTGGAGATGGTAACGAGCCACATTGGGATGGTATATTCGGGTATGGGTCCAGATTATCGCTTGTTGGTAAAGCAGGCTCGGAAAATTGCACAAAATTACTATTTAACTTACAAGGAGCTAATGCCAGTGTCTCAGCTAGTGCAAAAAGTAGCTGCTCTTATGCAAGAGTACACTCAAAGCGGGTGAGTAACAGTAAATGAACAGGCTCCACTAAACCGTTAGCTAGTTTCATAATTCTTACAAATGAATTTACTAGTTCAGCAAACTACACCGACAGTCACATTACTAGAGCTTTTAGTATTCTATAAATAAAAATTTCTTTTTTTTATAAAGTGGTGTACGTCCATTTGGCGTCTCGCTGCTTATTTGTGGATGGGACGCAAATCGTCCATATTTGTTTCAATGTGATCCTTCTGGAGCGTATTTCGCTTGGAAAGCAACAGCAATGGGCAAAAATTCTGTGAACGGTAAAACGTTTTTAGAAAAGAGGCGAGTATATTTTAATTCCAAACGAATTATTTGAAATATATAACTCTTCTTTCTCTCAATAACAGATATAGCGAGGATTTAGAGCTTGATGATGCAGTGCACACAGCTATACTTACGCTCAAAGAGGGGTTTGAGGGAAAGATGACTGCCGATAATATCGAAGTTGGCATTTGCGATCGGAATGGCTTTAAACGTTTGGATCCTTCTACTGTCAAGGACTACTTGGCCAACATCCCTTAAACACTTCAGTACATTTACGAATAAATTTTGCTATTATATAATTTTTTAAATATAAAATTTTGGTTTGTGCTTTTCCAAGAAAATATTATTATTAAATGTTTGATATATATGGAATTACTGCATACAGTGATATCATTTTACTCCGATAGTTTCAATGAACCCGCAGCAAATCTCTGGATCAAAAAGAAATACATTACGATGTGGCGCCTCTTTTCTAGAAATTACTTTAATGATTTCTTGAGCCAACACACCACCTACAATAGCAGCAGCTGCAGATATCTGGCAGAATAAATGATTAAAATAAAGACTTGGAACAGTGGACTCGGTTGTAATATCATTTCGTAGCTTTTCAAGCTCCACTGTATCGGCTTTTCGTGATTTATAGCTAGGGTCCCGATTATATTTTTTGCGAAAAGCTTGTAGAATATTTAACAATATAAATGCAGGTCCAGTTCGTTTTACTTTGTTCTGGAAAGCGGTGCAGTTGATATCGAATTTCAAAACATCGGAATAAGGCGGAAATTTTAACCCCCGCTGTACTGTGGTTGTAACAACCTCGGTTTTTATCTTTTCGTTGGGTTCCGATATAATTTTGTGCTTTACAGTATCCCTAGAGAAAAAAGGTTATTAAAAAGAATTTAAACAAAATACTAATTAAATTACTCGACGAAATTATGCTCCTGTAAGTCAGCAAAGCAATATCCGAACATGCCCCAAACATCACCTGCGAAAAACTTGATTCCGCGGTCACGGCAAATGTTATCGACGCGCAAAATTTCAGTACTAGAAACACCACATATTAACACGACGTCGAATTCTGAAAAAAACTCTGGACCTTTCTTGGATAATGGTTCCGTATCAGCGTTGATGCATACCATTGGGTTCAATTTCTTTGCGCGCTCTATGGACGCCACGGCTCGATTTTTACCCATTGAGGAGCGTGACACCAAAAACTGGGAACAGGAATCTTCCTCAGTTACGATCGCGTCGTCATTCAAAGTTACTGAGTTTACTCCAGACAATATAATGTTTTTTGTAACTTCAGCACCAATACCATTCAGTCCAGATATTAACACCTTCGCTGTGCGTAACCTACCCATACATAGTTTTCATTATTAAAATTTTAATGTTACAAATCAAAAATACCTTTTCTGGGATTCAAGACCCCATAACCGAATCTGCCTATCGTACAATTCATTTTCAGTCTCGGTCAATTCGTTATTATCTACCTCCATTTTAAACCCAAGAAAAAAGCGTCTAAATGTGTTATATAGAACTGCATCAATTAACCTGTCAGAATTATCGTTCTGACGGTACCAAGATGGATAAATTAGGTACTTTTATAAGAATGCATTTTCTAAATATCAGAGAACTAATTGTGTATATATTTTTATTTTGATGTATTTTTGGTTATTACTTGCCTATTTTGCTTGGTAAAATTTATTCATTTTTCGTCATTATAGATTGGAAATTTTTTTATTGAGAGTTTTGAATCAACTTATATTAAATCAAAAAGCATATGAAAAGATCATTCCGTTTTCATTTGTCTTTTATTGTTTTTTATTTAGTAAACAATTCTACGACATCTGTCTCATATTAATCTTAAAGAAATTAAATATATAGCAGTATTTTAAATGTATAATTTAAATATAGTATTCGGTTACTTTATTAAATAAAATTGTCTCGTTAAAACCTGTATACAATAACCCGTGAGCCCGAGACGAGAGCTAAACCGAGTCTTGGACGACATCTCGCTTTGCACTGTCTCTCATTCTAATATACAATAAACAAAGTGCGAGTCATATTTACACAAAAGCAAAAGTGCTACAAAACTATTAAAAACTAAATAGTTTGAAATATTTTATTGAATAACATAAACGCGGAGCCACAAACAGTAAAACAGTTGATTGCTTTGACACATTGTCTCGAGCGAGAGTGCGATGAATTTCTAATTTTTTAGAAATGGCTCGGCACACCGTAGCGCAACACGCATTTTTGTATATTCTCCCATACCATCCTTTGGTACATCTCGTCCGAGACTCGGTGTAGCTCTGGTCTCGGGCTCTCGGGTTATTGTTTATGGTCCTTTATTATATATGGACCTTAACACATTTGTGCGTGGATGGCTACTTTTGACAAAGTGTTGTTAAAATCGGACACTTAGGGATTGTCTTACTAATACAAAGTGAGGTACACTTTATCGCAAATGCTTGACAAGTTTGCTCAAATTACGCTAGCTTGCGAGTGTGACCGCTCTATTTCATCAGTTAAGAGTCAACCCAGGGCACACCTAAAGAGTAGTCGCACGGGAGAATTGTTTGTCTTGTTTTGGTTTTGACGTTTCCTCATTTTTTATTCGTAGATTTTATATGCGTATTGGTTTTGTAAACAAAGTTTGATATATACAAAATAATAGTTGAGATATAATAATTACTAAAAATAAAATGGGAAAGTGCTTTATGTGGAAAAGTTAATTAAAAGACAATTTTTGTGTTCCAAATGATGGAGAAAAAAGAACCATTACTTTAAGAGCATTTGTACAAGCATCTTCTAGAATTCACTGCAAATGCATATTCCTACTCACTGCCACTGGCGACCACCTATTGTCACTTCGTACCCCTCCCACACATAATTGTGTACAGCGGGAGTAGGTAAGTAGGTAGGTAGGTAGGAGTGGCCGCCTAGTTTGCCAAAAGCACACTTGAGCACACATAGTGTCCGATTGTGATACCACGGTGTGGCGCCGTTCATGCACTGACTAAAAGTTCTCTTACTTGGGATGGTGGTAGTCAGCGCAAGGACAGCGCCGCGAAAGGCACGACCCCCCCTCCATGTTCCAGGAAACCATCCTGATAGTTTTATGAACCTTTGCTAAGTCCCTAATATTCAAGGATGACAGTTGTAAGAAATGGGGCACCAAAGGTGCGAAATCTTTTTCTGTTCACGGATGGGCAGTGCCATAAGAGGTGGAAACCCGTCTCGTCCTCTTCCTCGGAACCACAGCTTCGGCAAAAATTGTTTGAGGGTAGGCCCAGTATTTCTGCGTGCTGTCCCAGTATGCAATGGCCGGTCAAAACCGACACATTTGTCGACAGTGATACGCGATCAAGTCGAAGAAGTTGATTGGTTCTGTTTTTGTCGATTCTTGCCCAAGTTAGTCTAGCAGTGTGACAGGATTCCTCATTAACCCAGGATTTGTAGGCGTCAGCCAGATATTTCCGTTTGATATCGGCTGTTGCCAGTGCGATGCCGATATTTACGGAGGGCTGAAAATCGTGCAGTAGCGTGCCTGCCTTGGCAAGCTCGTCCGCCTCGCAGTTGCCCGGGATTTCGCTATGTCCGTTAACCCAGACTAGGTGCACCCGAGAAAAACTTGCGACCGTTTGGCTGTGTGATAAATGGTCATGACCTCAGCCTGAAATACGCTGCAATGGTCTGGGAGACGTAGAGAGATGTTTAAATCCAGTTTGTCGGAAAAGATACCGCAGCCGACTCTACCTCCAAGTTTGGAACCGTCGGTATAGATTTCAACCGTTTCACCAACGATTAGGTCTTTTGAAGTCCAGTCATTTCTGCTTGGAATAGTGAGGTTGAATTCCCTGTTCAAATCGGGATATTCCGACATATAATCGATAAAGTTGGGGACAGGTGGTTCCTGATTCAGAATTGAAGCATGGCCCGTCAGAGTTATGCGCCAGTGCGAAAGAGCGTTAAGTCTAATCGCTGTCAACTTGGCTTGTTGCGTAACCAGGAGCCTCGAAGGGAACCAGTGCAGCTTGGCAAAAAGGGCTTTCGTTGGTGTGGTACGAAGAGCGCCAGTGATCAGTAGAGCAATGGATCTTCTGATTTTATCGAGGGGTTTGATATTACAGGCTTTTTCGAGAGCTTGCCAACAGAAGACCGACCCGTATAACAGGTTTGGTTCAACGATGGCCGTGTAGAGCCAGAGCACGACTCGAGGACGAAGTCCCCATCGTGCTCCAACTGCTCTTCTACAGCAGTATATAGCGCATATTGCTTTACGTGTCCTCTCAGCTAGATTGGCTTTCCAATTAAGGTTTGGGTCGAGAATCAGGGCTAAGTAATTAACGTGAATCGGAAGTAGTCGGATTACTTGTTTCATTGATTCGCTTCCACGTACAATATTAAACAGTTTTCTATTTCCACATTTCCACTTAATTGAAACATTTTCGCATTTCCACAAAATTTAATTTTGTAGAAATCTCTTTTTTCTTTATATTAAATTTTATTTAATTTTCCTCACAAAAACGCCAAATCTAAATTCAAATTCAAATCCAGGGAATACCTATTAGTGCTCCCTGTTCAAATATAAAATTGGACTTTAACTTGTTAAAAGCGAAAGCTTTTTCACTCCATTGACAAGCCAAAATGGAAATTTTTTTTGTTGTAGACTTATTGTAGCCTTGCGGCCACATTCTTAGTGCACACTGAGTCAACCACAAAAAATGTTGTGGTTAAGTGACAATCAGCGGCCACATTTGTTTTTGACTTCCGGTGTGTACTGAAAAGCGTTATTCAATCGGAATATTTGCAGAGCGAAAGTGGATGCTGCCAACGATTTTTTAAAGGAATTCAGAGTATTTTATGAAATACAACGTTTTCTCTGGGACAACAAACCCAGAGTAGATGAAACAAAATCGTATGAAGAAATACTAAATATAATGAAAACAATTACAAAAAATTATGCTTTTGAAGACGTAAAAAAAAACCAACACAATTCGGCCAACTTACAGAAGATAATTAAAAAAAATAATTAAATTAAATAAAAATAAATTCATACATTCTGAAATAGTTTTTGAAGACCATTGGGTATTTTCTTTTAAAATATTCACAAATGAATATTGTTTTCTGTTGCGAACCCATTGCTTTACCCATTTGTAAATTTTTTTACTTTTATTCTTTCCTTCAGCTAGGGCGATAATTAATAATGCGCAACCAGTTTTCGTATTTTTCATGCTTACTTTCATAACTTGACTGACGGTTTGAACTTCGTACATTAATGATAGTTCGGCCACTACCGCAGACAACATTTGTGCATGGATACTTTTGATAGAGTTTTGTTAAAATCGTCCACTTAGGGCTTGTCTCGCTAATATAAGTGACAAGCATTTGAAATTTGCAAACTTTGATATGTCTAGGACACACCGTATAGAAGTAAAAGATATTTGAAGTTTGGCCATGTGTCATTTTGATCTCAATTGTAGCAGAGCTGTAGTCGATATCTTAAATTGACAAGAGGCACGAGTACTTTAAAATGTATAAATTTCACGCACGGTCAAACACTTGCACCTTATTATATATGATGATAATTTTAACCTCTATGCTAAAATAATTGCCACAATTATATATATATACAAATCAATTACAAAACTGTGTATCGAAATATTAATTTGCTACCAATAGCACTTTTACCACATTGGGAGTTTTCTAAATATAGTGTCACATGAATTGACCTCAATTTTTGAATTAACTGCCCTGAACTGTGTTCGCATCGTAAAGTTCATTTGCAAATTTTTGTTCGCGTCGCACTTATGACCATGTTCACATTAGCCTCAAAGAGTCGACTCATTTTGACGTCTACGGGCAATGTCACATAAAATGTTCCGGCCTATAGGAAGCAGTAGCCACTGTCTTGAAAGCGACACAAAATACATATCACACAAAACAATACAGCATAACAAACCTCAAATTTGAAATGTTTGCATCATGCATTCAGAATCGTCTGTAGCTTCAGAAAATTCAAATGGTAGTTCATAATTTTAGAATTTTTTCTTATAATAAAATACAAGTGACATACTGTTGGTTGTATGTCCGGTTTTGCAAAGTTTTTTATTTGACTAGACCTCCAACATGAACTATGTGCAACGCCAAGTTTTTTCTCACTGTACATGATATTTTTATTGATATTTTTTGAAAAAATTTTTATTTATATTTTTTGAAAAAACAGAATGAATTTAATAAAAAGAAAGTCCCAAAATTTGCAACAGTTTTTGGTTTTTAATTGAATTTTATGGGGCTCTATTGTCACAATTATTAAAAGTTGCCAAACTTACTGAATATACTGAACTTTGTGTGTATGTGGCGACACCACTACCCCCACCTAGTTGTCGGGTACGCCGACGCAAGCAGGCGTTAGTTCCGCGCGCCATCTATTAACACGCTGTCGCTGTCGCGCAGCGTGTTTATGGGAAAACCGGAACTAGCCTGTGTTGGCTGCTGAGCAACACACTTCGTGTTTCCGGCCGTCGATTCGTTCTTTTCTTTCGCAGCGCTGGAGCCGTGCACACGCTCTCGCATCTGTGTCTATCCCAGACATCGTGGTGATATTTTAAATATATTAAATTAAAATAAACATTCAATTTTATTATTATTTCTTTCATATTAATAATTGTTTTTTTATTGGATACGCTATACCCGAGCGTAACCCAAATTGGTGACCCCGACGTGATCTAAACACGCATAAAATGCTCCACTCGCCAACAGCCTCAGGACCGGCGCCGCCGGCACCACCGGAGCAGCCGCCGACTCGAGCAACGTACGCACACCAGCAGCCACAACCACCGCACGTGCATGCGCAGGCACAGCTGGCCATGCCCACGCCATTGCTGATACCGACACACCACCTGCCGCCACACCGTGCAGGGGAACCTGGGGGACACGCCTCCTTTTCGTCGCCGCCCGCGATCGAGGCGGTGAGCAGCTGTCGGCTCCCACCTTTCTGGAGGAGTAACCCCGATCTGTGGTTTTACCAGATCGAGGCCGCGTTCCAAGTACACCATGTGCGCAACGACAACAGCCGCTACAATCTAGTAGTTGCGGCGCTCGACCCGAAGACTATTTCCGAGGTCGCGGATGTACTCCGCACAGTGCCGCCCGTGGGCAAGTATGAGGTGCTGAAGACAGCAATATTAAATCGCCTCACCGACTCGGCGGATCGACAGCTCCACAGATTACTCACCCAACTAGCCGCTACCTCGACGCCGTCGGGAAACTAGCGCTGCCGACGCCGACTTGGGCGAACGACGCCGGCCAACCACCAACCGAAAAACGCCTACACGTAATGGATCGAACGACATCCACTCGCTTTCTCGTGGACTCGGGTTCAGTGGTCTCCTTACTGCCGAGGGGAACGGTCGCCCGCAAACTACAGCGAAACAGCCTCACGCTGTACGCCGCCAACTCGTCGCCGATAGCCACATACGGGCAGCTCACGCTGAAGCTGAACCTCGCCCTGCGTCGGGATTTTACTTGGGCGTTCACTGTGCCCGATGTGCAAACTGCCATTCTCGGGGCGGACTTCCTGGCATACTATGGGCTCCTGGTAGACTTGAGGGGACGACGCATCGTAGACCCCCTTACCAATATCGCGGCAACGGGCCGCATGGACCCGGCTCGAATCTACGGCATCTCCACAGTGGCTAGCATTGATGCATCTGTGGGACCACATGGCGACCGGTATAGAGAGCCCGTCCAGCGCTTCCTGCAACTCGCTTCACCAGCAGGGGTCATGGCCACTGTACCAGACTTGCCGGTACAACACTTCATCGTCACTGAGGGCCCCCCCGTTTTCGAGCGCCCCCGTAGACTCGTCGGTGAACGACTCGCTGCTGCCAAAGCAGAGTTCGCCGACCTCCTCGACAAGGGGGTGGTACGTCCATCATCGAGCCCATGGGCCAGTCCGCTACACATGGTACCAAATCCGAATGGAAGCTGGCGAGCCACTGGCGACTACCGCCGCCTCAACGCGTGTACCTTGCCAGACCGATATCCTCTACCGATCATCGAGGACCTGATCCAGGAGAGCCGTGGAAAAGTATTCTCTGTAATCGATCTGCAGAAAGCCTTCTACCAAATCCCGGTTGCCAAAGCTGACATCCCGAAAACGGCAGTCACTACACCTTTCGGCCTCTTCGAGATCGTGGGTATGCCATTAGGCCTGCGTAACTCCGCGCAAACGCTTCAGCGGGTAATTAATCACCTACTGCGGAAACTCCCCTTCGTGAAGGGCTACGTAGACGACCTGCTCATCGCATCCGAGACGCATGACGAGCACCTGCATCATTTGAGCCAATTGTTGGAGACGCTGAGAGCGGCGAACCTACGCATCAACTTGGACAAATGCCAACTCGCTGCCCAGGAAGTTACATTCGCTCGGTATCGAGTCTCGAAAGAGGGGTTCAGGCCACCGCGCCCAAAGATCGAGGCGATCGACGCCTTTCCAAGCCCGACGGACTCTACCCAGCTGAGACGTTTCCTAGGTATGGTTAATTACTACCGCAGGTGTATACTGCACGCCGCGGAACTACAGGCCCCGCTCAACGAGCTTCTGAGGAACCTAACGAAGAAGAAGGCGGCGATTAGCTGGACGACGCAAACGGAGCAGGCATTCCAGCAGTGCAAGGCGAGTATCGCAGCAGCTGCAGATTCAGCCTTCCTCTCGCCTACCGCGCCAATCGCTCTACACCGACGCATCGAGCACCGCCATCGGAGCGGCACTCAACCAAGAGCAACCCGATGGGACCTGGAAGCCTCTGGGGTTCTTCTCTAGGAAGCTCAGTCCCCCAGAAACTCGCTACAGCGCCTACGACAGGGAGTTGCTCGCGGTGTATGCCGCAGTCAGGCACTTCAGGAGGATCCTGGAGGCACACGCCTTCACAATCCACACGGACCACAAGCCGCTCGCCTACGCCGCACAACAACGCTCGGACAAGGCAACGCCGAGGCAGAGCCGACACCTGGACTACATCCTCCAGTTCAACACACGATTTGTGTACGTTCCCGGGGGAGAAAACGTTGTGGCAGACGCACTTTCGCGAACCTGTACCGTCTCGATGCCTTCCATCCTCGACGAAGCCACTATCAGCCTGGAGCAAGCCTCTGACGTAGAGCTGCCTCACCTGCTGGAGAATCCGCGTATCCAACTGGATCGTCTCGCTTTCAACAACAGCGAGATCTACTGTCTGGTTACCGATGGGGCGACACGGCCCTATTTGCCATCCAACCTGCGTCGAACGGCGTTTGGCATCGTACACGGATCATCCCACCCGAGTGGTCGAGCAACGGCGAAACATCTGGTGGCCAAATACTTCTGGCCAAGCATGCGCAAGGACGCGCTCCGCTGGGCCCGTGAATGCCAACCATGCCAACGCGCGAAGGTCCATCGCCACAACCGCGCCGAGTTGCAAAGCTTCGGGGAGACAGATGACAGGTTCTGCTACGTTCATGTTGACCTGATCAAGCTACCGCTGGTGAGAGGACTGTCGCACTGCCTGACCATCATCGACCGCTTTTCCCGATGACCGGTGGCTGTCCCACTCCCGGACATTCGAGCTGTGACCGTCGCACGAGCGTTCTTCCACAGTTGGGTCTGCACTTTCGGCACGCCACTCACCATCACCTCCGACCAGGGCCACGCCACTCACCATCACCTCCGACCAGGGGGGTCAATTCGAGGGGGAGCTATTCACGGCTCTCGCGAAAATGACGGGTGCTAACCAATTTCACACAACGCCTTACCACCCACAATCAAACGGCATGGTGGAGAGACTACACCGCACACTAAAAGCGGCCTTGATGTGCAGACCAGACACACCATGGCCAGACGCCTTGCCAACAGTGCTATTGGGGATGCGGACGGCGTACAAAGAAGACCTCAAAGCAACTCCAGCCGAGATGCTCTTAGGCACCCAACTACGCCTGCCGGGGGAATTCTTCGGACAACAAAACGACCCTACCGCCCAACCGGTTTTCATCGAGCAGTTGCGGAAGCTGGTAAAAGCGATCAAGCCAGTACCAGCGTCCAACCACTCGAGACAGAAGCCGTTCGTCTTCAAAGAATTGCGCACCTGCACGCACGTATTCTGCAAGCTGGACAAAATCCGGAGGCCACTCGAGCCGCCATATACGGGCCCCCATAAGGTAATTCGCCGGGTCAACGACAAGAGCTTCAGCATCGACTTGAACGGCGTCGAGAAAGCCATCTCTACGGACTGCTTGAAGCCGGCCCACCTCGAAATGAGTGACTCAACATCGTCGCCATCGCTGCAGGCATCCCGATCATCATCGCCATCCCGATCGCCATCGCCGCAACCGTCGTCATCGTCAGCGACAAATGACCCGCCAGCGATTCATCCAAGGAGTCATCTGAGGAGTCAACCACCGCCCCGCTCAGTAGACCAACCTTCACCACAGCCGGGGAGTCGACCGACGAAACGGGTATCGTTCTCCGCGCCTCCTGCGCCGATCACTGGGGGAGGAATACCTGTGGCGACACCACTACCCCCACCTAGTTGTCGGGTACGCCAACGCAACCAGGCGTTAGTTCCGCGCGCCATCTATTAACACGCTGTCGCTATCGCGCAGCGTGTTTATGGGAAAACCGGAACTAGCCTGTGTTGGCTGCTGAGCAACACACTTCGTGTTTCCGGCCGTCGATTCGTTCTTTTCTTTCGCAGCGCTGGAGCCGTGCACACGCTCTCGCATCTGTGTCTATCCCAGACATCGTGGTGATATTTTAAATATATTAAATTAAAATAAGCATTCAATTTTATTATTATTTCTTTCATATTAATAATTGTTTTTTTATTGGATACGCTATACCCGAGCGTAACCCAAATATATACGAGTATATATTTTTTATTTCTATATTTTGAAAACTTACTGTTATGTGTTCGCCTAATGTGAACATAATGTGAACATAGCATAACATCAACATATGCGTTCTTACATATGGCAACTTTACATATGATAACTTTGTACGTAGATGTAAGATTATTTGATTCTCAATAAAAACAGTAAAGGTAGGACCAAAATAGACGAGACGTAACGATAGCGATTTGACGAACGTCTGCACTCGTTACATCGATTTTGACATTTAACCCAAAATGTGACGCTATCAAACGCATCGATGGATGGCTCTTTACATAAATTCCGAGTCCATCCCCCACAACGGCGATTAAATTATACTATTTTAATTCTAATTTCTTTAAAAAACAGCAATCGTGTCAACAAAGAAGAGGTTGTGACGAGTAGCAGACGTTTGCAGTTCGGTTCTTACCGATCGTCACGTCTAAATGTTTCGTTCAGTTTCGATCAAATACGTATGGCCATTTTGGCTATTTACATCGAAACACATATGCTTTGGTCGGCCCTTAAGTTAACAACCGTGCTCGAGTGCGTTTCTATTGCCCGCATACATAACAAATTGGCGACGAGGATAAAAACGTTTATGTAAATACATACATACAAAGCAAATAAAAAAAAAATAAAAGTTAATGTGAAGTGACGTTAGCAATATATTAAAAAGCAAATAAAATTAAAATAAATTTGCAAGTCTTAAAATAAAAAAAAAATAAAAAAAAATAAAAACAGTGCATAATATGCATATAAACTAATTTCAAGTTGATTTTCAACAAAACCCAACAACTCGACAGTGAGATACAACAACATAAAAAAAATTTAACACGATTAAAATAAAACGTTAAATAAAGTTACAAAAACAGCAAAATACCACAAGCACATACATACAAACAATTGTAAATACATACTAAAATCTATTGAAAAAGCTGGGATCTTTAATATAAAGATGGATTAATATTATACTTTATTAGAGAACTTATTATAACAATGTTGTAGTTTACAGGAAGTGAAAAGAAAGAGAAAGAGATAGAGATGACAATCTAATAATAAGAGTTAAATGTCAAAAACAGATGTTCAGTAGAGTTACCATATTGGCCAACTTAGAATGTAACTGCGATTACATTTTCAATACCCCTTCTCATTCTAAATTGGTAACAATATTTAGTTTTGATCTCATCTCTTTGATTTTATGTGGAGGAAGTGGTTTTGTGAGTAGATCAGCCTGCATATCGTTGGTAGGACAGTATTGACATCTTATTACTCCTTTCGCCACGTAATCTTTTACAAAATGATATTTAATATCAATATGTTTTGTTCTGTCCTTCAATTTAAAGCCTTCAACAATTTTTATGCAACTCTGATTGTCTTCTTGGATGATGATGGGTTCAGCTATTCGCTCACCAAAATCTACCATAAGCTCCTTTAGCCACAATGCTTCTTTGGTTGCTTCAGCAAGTGCCACAAATTCCGCTTCGGTTGAAGATAAAGCCACGCACGTCTGCTTGCGACATGCCCATGACACTACTGCACCATATACCTTGAATAAATATCCACTATTCGATTTTCGATTTGATTTGTTTTCGCCCCAATTGGCATCTGAATAGCCGGATAGAATTTCATCGCTATTTGGTGCTATATGCAATTTCATATTTGCGGTTCCTTTGAGGTATCTTGCCACCCTTTTGAGTTCGGTCCAGTCTTCTTCATTAGGGTTACTGACCTTTTGACTTAATATGTTTACAGCTGCCGTTATATCTGGTCTCGAATTCAATGCTATATACAATAAACTTCCGATGAGTTTTTGATATTTTTTGTTGTTGGTTAAAACATTTTGCTCAACGCCAGATTTTCCGTAAGAAACTTCCAAGGGAATTGATGAGGGTTTGCAAGCTTGAAGACCGGATTCTTTTAAAATTTTGCCAATGTACTCCGTCTGTGAGATTGAATAGTTACCATCCTTTCAACATTCTACTTCTAAGCCGAGATATTGCTTTATTGGTCCCAAGTCATGAATCTTAAATGAATTTCGAAAAATATTCTTTACTTTATTTATTTTTGATTCTTTTTTGGAAGCAATTAATATATCGTCGACGTAAATTAATATAAATATGGATTCAGCCCCTTCTGAACCTATATAAAAATAGGGATCTAAATTACTTTGAATAAATTTTGATTTAGTTAAAACATCATGAATTGATTGGTTCCATGACCTCGCAGATTGCTTAAGTCCATATACTGATTTCTTAAGAAGACATACCATATTTTCTTTATTCTTTTCCTTAAAACCTTTCGGCTGTTCCATAAAGATTTATTCTTGTAAATTGCTGTTAAGAAATGCCGTTTTGCAGTCAATGTGATGAATTTTGAGATTTCGTTTTCCGCTAATAGCAAATAATGTTCTTAAAGTGGTATGAGATACTACAGGCGCAAAAATTTCCTCATAGTCAATGCCATATTGCTGCAAAAAACCACGGGCTACAAGCCTGGCTTTGTATTCAGAACCATTCTCGTTCACCTTTTTCTAAAAAACCCATTTGCATCCAATCACATTGCGATCTTTTGGTCTCTGTACAAGTATCCAAGTTTTATTTTCTTCCATGGATTCGATTTCCTTTTTCATGGCCAAAAGCCAACCTTCGCTTTCATTGATTTGAACAGCTTCATCATAAGTTGTCGGAAGATCGCTCCCCAATATATTTAAAAAACGTTCAGGTAGCCTACCTTTATTCTCACGTTGGGATCTTCTTAAATCTGGTTCAGAATCCAACTCAAGTTCTTCTTCTGTTTCTGTGACTTCATCTATGGAATCAAATGTGAATGAAATTCATCATCGCTTTTTTCTTCATTTATTTCGCCTTCAGTTTCTTTATCTTTACTTAAGTAATCTTTAAAAATGATTTCAAGTTCATTTTTATTAACAGTATCTTCATTTTCGAAACCTTCAAGTTTTCCAGTGAACTTCACATCTCTGGCTAAATGAACTTTAAAATCTTTATCGACCATTCGATAAGCTTTAGATTGCAAATCATAGCAGACAAAAATCATCTTGATTGCATTTTCAGAAAGCTTTTTTCTTTTAATTTTTGGAATATGTACAAATGCTGACTCAACGAAAATTTTTAAGTGACTCAGATCCGGAGCTTTGCCAAATAATCTTTCATACGGTGTAACCCCTGTTGTTCGAGTAACGATTCTGTTTTGTAGATAGTTAGCAGTTGATACGGCTTCACCCCAGAGTTTACTTTGTAATTTCGCTTCAGTCAACATGCACCTTACCATTTCAATGAGAGATCGGTTTTTGCGTTCAGCGACACCATTTTGCTCTGGACTGTACCAAATCCGAATGGAAGCTGGCGAGCCACTGGCGACTACCGCCGCCTCAACGCGTGTACCTTGCCAGACCGATATCCTCTACCGATCATCGAGGACCTGATCCAGGAGAGCCGGGGAAAAGTATTCTCTGTAATCGATCTGCAGAAAGCCTTCTACCAAATCCCGGTTGCCAAAGCTGACATCCCGAAAACGGCAGTCACTACACCTTTCGGCCTCTTCGAGATCGTGGGTATGCCATTAGGCCTGCGTAACTCCGCGCAAACGCTTCAGCGGGTAATTAATCACCTACTGCGGAAACTCCCCTTCGTGAAGGGCTACGTAGACGACCTGCTCATCGCATCCGAGACGCATGACGAGCATCTGCATCATTTGAGCCAATTGTTGGAGACGCTGAGAGCGGCGAACCTACGCATCAACTTGGACAAATGCCAACTCGGTGCCCAGGAAGTTACTTTCGCTGGGTATCGAGTCTCGAAAGAGGGGTTCAGGCCACCGCGCCCAAAGATCGAGGCGATCGACGCCTTTCCAAGCCCGACGGACTCTACCCAGCTGAGACGTTTCCTGGGTATGGTTAATTACTACCGCAGGTGTATACTGCACGCCGCGGAACTACAGGCCCCGCTCAACGAGCTTCTGAGGAACCTAACGAAGAAGAAGGCGGCGATTAGCTGGACGACGCAAACGGAGCAGGCATTCCAGCAGTGCAAGGCGAGTATCGCAGCAGCTGCAGATTCAGCCTTCCTCTCGCCTACCGCGCCAATCGCTCTACACCGACGCATCGAGCACCGCCATCGGAGCGGCACTCAACCAAGAGCAACCCGATGGGACCTGGAAGCCTCTGGGGTTCTTCTCTAGGAAGCTCAGTCCCCCAGAAACTCGCTACAGCGCCTACGACAGGGAGTTGCTCGCGGTGTATGCTGCAGTCAGGCACTTCAGGAGGATCCTGGAGGCACACGCCTTCACAATCCACACAGACCACAAGCCGCTCGCCTACGCCGCACAACAACGCTCGGACAAGGCAACGCCGAGGCAGAGCCGACACCTGGACTACATCCTCCAGTTCAACACACGATTTGTGTACGTTCCCGGGGGAGAAAACGTTGTGGCAGACGCACTTTCGCGAACCTGTACCGTCTCGATGCCTTCCATCCTCGACGAAGCCACTATCAGCCTGGAGCAAGCCTCTGACGTAGAGCTGCCTCACCTGCTGGAGAATCCGCGTATCCAACTGGATCGTCTCGCTTTCAACAACAGCGAGATCTACTGTCTGGTTACCGATGGGGCGACACGGCCCTATTTGCCATCCAACCTGCGTCGAACGGCGTTTGGCATCGTACACGGATCATCCCACCCGAGTGGTCGAGCAACGGCGAAACATCTGGTGGCCAAATACTTCTGGCCAAGCATGCGCAAGGACGCGCTCCGCTGGGCCCGTGAATGCCAACCATGCCAACGCGCGAAGGTCCATCGCCACAACCGCGCCGAGTTGCAAAGCTTCGGGGAGACAGATGACAGGTTCTGCCACGTTCATGTTGACCTGATCAAGCTACCGCTGGTGAGAGGACTGTCGCACTGCCTGACCATCATCGACCGCATTTCCCGATGGCCGGTGGCTGTCCCACTCCCGGACATTCGAGCTGTGACCGTCGCACGAGCGTTCTTCCACAGTTGGGTCTGCACCTTCGGCACGCCACTCACCATCACCTCCGACCAGGGGGGTCAATTCGAGGGGGAGCTATTCACGGCTCTCGCGAAAATGACGGGTGCTAACCAATTTCATACAACGCCTTACCACCCACAATCAAACGGCATGGTGGAGAGACTACACCGCACACTAAAAGCGGCCTTGATGTGCAGACCAGACACACCATGGCCAGACGCCTTGCCAACAGTGCTATTGGGGATGCGGACGGCGTACAAAGAAGACCTCAAAGCAACTCCAGCCGAGATGCTCTTAGGCACCCAACTACGCCTGCCGGGGGAATTCTTCGGACAACAAAACGACCCTACCGCCCAACCGGTTTTCATCGAGCAGTTGCGCAAGCTGGTAAAAGCGATCAAGCCAGTACCAGCGTCCAACCACTCGAGACAGAAGCCGTTCGTCTTCAAAGAATTGCGCACCTGCACGCACGTATTCTGCAAGCTGGACAAAATCCGGAGGCCACTCGAGCCGCCATATACGGGCCCCCATAAGCTTCATCATCGACTTGAACGGCGTCGAGAAAGCCATCTCTACGGACTGCTTGAAGCCGGCCCACCTCGAAATGAGTGACTCAACATCGTCGCCATCGCTGCAGGCATCCCGATCATCATCGCCATCCCGATCGCCATCGCCGCAACCGTCGTCATCGTCAGCGACAAATGACCCGCCAGCGATTCATCCAAGGAGTCATCTGAGGAGTCAACCACCGCCCCGCTCAGTAGACCAACCTTCACCACAGCCGGGGAGTCGACCGACGAAACGGGTATCGTTCTCCGCGCCTCCTGCGCCGATCACTGGGGGAGGAATACCTGTGGCGACACCACTACCCCCACCTAGTTGTCGGGTACGCCGACGCAAGCAGGCGTTAGTTCCGCGCGCCATCTATTAACACGCTGTCGCTGTCGCGCAGCGTGTTTATGGGAAAACCGGAACTAGCCTGTGTTGGCTGCTGAGCAACACACTTCGTGTTTCCGGCCGTCGATTCGTTCTTTTCTTTCGCAGCGCTGGAGCCGTGCACACGCTCTCGCATCTGTGTCTATCCCAGACATCGTGGTGATATTTTAAATATATTAAATTAAAATAAGCATTCAATTTTATTATTATTTCTTTCATATTAATAATTGTTTTTTTATTGGATACGCTATACCCGAGCGTAACCCAAATATATACGAGTATATATTTTTTATTTCTATATTTTTAAAACTTACTGTTATGTGTTCGCCTAATGTGAACATAATGTGAACATAGCATAACATCAACATATGTGTTCTTACATATGGCAACTTTACATATGATAACTTTGTACGTAGGTGTAAGATTATTTGATTCTCAATAAAAACAGCAAAGGTAGGACCAAAATAGACGAGACGTAACGATAGCGATTTGACGAACGTCTGCACTCGTTACATCGATTTTGACATTTAACCCAAAATGTGACGCTATCAAACGCATCGATGGATGGCTCTTTACATAAATTCCGAGTCCATCCCCCACAGCGGCGATTAAATTATACTATTTTAATTCTAATTTCTTTAAAAAACAACAATCGTGTCAACAAAGAAGAGGTTGTGACGAGTAGCAGACGTTTGCAGTTCGGTTCTTACGGAACCGATCGTCACGTCTAAATGTTTCGTTCAGTTTCGATCAAATACGTATGGCCATTTTGGCTATTTACATCGAAACACATATGCTTTGGTCGGCCCTTAAGTTAACAACCGTGCTCGAGTGCGTTTCTATTGCCCGCATACATAACAAATTGGCGACGAGGATAAAAACGTTTATGTAAATACATACATACAAAGCAAATAAAAAAAAAATAAAAGTTAATGTGAAGTGACGTTAGCAATATATTAAAAAGCAAATAAAATTAAAATAAATTTGCAAGTCTTAAAATAAAAAAAAATAAAAAAAAATTTAAAAAACAGTGCATAATATGCATATAAACTAATTTCAAGTTGATTTTCAACAAAACCCAACAACTCGACAGTGAGATACAACAACATAAAAAAAATTTAACACGATTAAAATAAAACGTTAAATAAAGTTACAAAAACAGCAAAATACCACAAGCACATACATACAAACAATTGTAAATACATACATAAAATCTATTGAAAAAGCTGGGATCTTTAATATAAAGATGGATTAATATTATACTTTATTAGAGAACTTATTATAACAATGTTGTAGTTTACAGGAAGTGAAAAGAAAGAGAAAGAGATAGAGATGACAATCTAATAATAAGAGTTAAATGTCAAAAACAGATGTTCAGTAGAGTTACCATATTGGCCAACTTGGAATGTAACTGCGATTACATTTTCAATACCCCTTCTCATTCTAAATTGGTAACAATATTTAGTTTTGATCTCATCTCTTTGATTTTATGTGGAGGAAGTGGTTTTGTGAGTAGATCAGCCTGCATATCGTTGGTAGGACAGTATTGACATCTTATTACTCCTTTCGCCACGTAATCTTTTACAAAATGATATTTAATATCAATATGTTTTGTTCTGTCCTTCAATTTAAAGCCTTCAACAATTTTTATACAACTCTGATTGTCTTCACCAAAATCTACCGCTCACCAAAATCTACCATAAGCTCCTTTAGCCACAATGCTTCTTTGGTTGCTTCAGCAAGTGCCACAAATTCCGCTTCGGTTGAAGATAAAGCCAAGCACGTCTGCTTGCGACATGAATAAATATCCACTATTCGATTTTCGATTTGATTTGTTTTCGCCCCAATTGGCATCTGAATAGCCGGATAGAATTTCATCGCTATTTGGTGCTATATGCAATTTCATATTTGCGGTTCCTTTGAGGTATCTTGCCACCCTTTTGAGTTCGGTCCAGTCTTCTTCATTAGGGTTACTGACCTTTTGACTTAATATGTTTACAGCTGCCGTTATATCTGGTCTCGAATTCAATGCTATATACAATAAACTTCCGATGAGTTTTTGATATTTTTTGTTGTTGGTTAAAACATTTTGCTCAACGCCAGATTTTCCGTAAGAAACTTCCAAGGGAATTGATGAGGGTTTGCAATCTTGAAGACCGGATTCTTTTAAAATTTTGCCAATGTACTCCGTCTGTGAGATTGAATAGTTACCATCCTTTCAACATTCTACTTCTAAGCCGAGATATTGCTTTATTGGTCCCAAGTCATGAATCTTAAATGAATTTCGAAAAATATTCTTTACTTTATTTATTTTTGATTCTTTTTTGGAAGCAATTAATATATCGTCGACGTAAATTAATATAAATATGGATTCAGCCCCTTCTGAACCTATATAAAAATAGGGATCTAAATTACTTTGAATTAATTTTGATTTAGTTAAAACATCATGAATTGATTGGTTCCATGACCTCGCAGATTGCTTAAGTCCATATACTGATTTCTTAAGAAGACATACCATATTTTCTTTATTCTTTTCCTTAAAACCTTTCGGCTGTTCCATAAAGATTTATTCTTGTAAATTGCTGTTAAGAAATGCCGTTTTGCAGTCAATGTGATGAATTTTGAGATTTCGTTTTCCGCTAATAGCAAATAATGTTCTTAAAGTGGTATGAGATACTACAGGCGCAAACATTTCCTCATAGTCAATGCCATATTGCTGCAAAAAACCACGGGCTACAAGCCTGGCTTTGTATTCAGAACCATTCTCGTTCACCTTTTTCTTAAAAACCCATTTGCATCCAATCACATTGCGATCTTTTGGTCTCTGTACAAGTATCCAAGTTTTATTTTCTTCCATGGATTCGATTTCCTTTTTCATGGCCAAAAGCCAACCTTCGCTTTCATTGATTTGAACAGCTTCATCATAAGTTGTCGGAAGATCGCTCCCCAATATATTTAAAAAACGTTCAGGTAGCCTACCTTTATTCTCACGTTGGGATCTTCTTAAATCTGGTTCAGAATCCAACTCAAGTTCTTCTTCTGTTTCTGTGACTTCATCTATGGAATCAAATGTGTAATGAAATTCATCATCGCTTTTTTCTTCATTTATTTCGCCTTCATTTTCTTTATCTTTACTTAAGTAATCTTTAAAAATGATTTCAAGTTCATTTTTATTAACAGTATCTTCATTTTCGAAACCTTCAAGTTTTCCAGTGAACTTCACATCTCTGGCTATATGAACTTTAAAATCTTTATCGACCATTCGATAAGCTTTAGATTGCAAATCATAGCAGACAAAAATCATCTTGATTGCTTTTTCAGAAAGCTTTTTTCTTTTAATTTTTGGAATATGTACAAATGCTGACTCACCGAAAATTTTTAAGTGACTCAGATCCGGAGCTTTGCCAAATAATCTTTCATACGGTGTAACCCCTGTTGTTCGAGTAACGATTCTGTTTTGTAGATAGTTAGCAGTTGATACGGCTTCACCCCAGAGTTTACTTTGTAATTTCGCTTCAGTCAACATGCACCTTACCATTTCAATGAGAGATCGGTTTTTGCGTTCAGCGACACCATTTTGCTCTGGACTGTACCCTGCAGTATATTGGACCTGAATACCTTCGTCTTCCAAAAACTTTATGACTTCTTTGTTGATATATTCTTTTCCACGATCGGATCTGATCATTTTTGGTTTCGTACCGAAATTAGTTTTGATTAACGAAATAAAATTCTTCAATTTATCTGCAACATCAGATTTATACTTTAGTAAATAAATATAACAATATCTACTGAAATCATCAATGAACGTTAATATATACCGGTTTCCACTGGGCGTATCTATTTCCATCGGTCCACATAAATCGGTATGGATTAAATCAAAGATTTTTTGAGAACTTACCCCAGCCTTATTGGGAAATGGTGTACGTGTCAACTTTCCAATTGGACAAATTTCACAACAGTCACTGCTGCCGCAAGCCTTTATTTGTATTCTTGTTGCAAGTTATTTTGACTGCATAAGCTTAATGGCATCCGTATGTCTATGCCCCAAAATTTTGTGCCAATAGTGAATACAATTAATGCCAAAATTAATTTGTTCAAATTTAAATGTTCCTTATTTTCACATTGATATAAACCACTGCTTATTTCGGCATACATAACAATTTCCTTATTTTTTCGGACGATGCACTTGTTTTCTTGAAAATCAACATGGCAACCTTTTTCAGTCAACTGCTTTGCAGACAGTATATTCATATTTACTGGTGGCGCGAACAAAACATTTTCAAAAACTATATTGTTGTAATCATGATCATTCTTTTAAAATTTTATTTTTATTGAGCCCTCGCCATGCGATACCTTTTCCCCATTTGCAAGAACTATTTCCTTTTCTGTGTCTCTGTTTAATTTTATGAAATACTTTTCATCATTGCAAATGTGGCATGAGGCACCGGAGTCGATAATAAATTTACCAGAATTATCAGCTGCTATCAAACAAAAATCTGTTGCTGTATTTGCCTTTTGTTGATGTTGTTGTTTCTTCTTCCACTCATTGTATCGTACACAGTTATTTTTAAGATGACCCCGTCTATGGCATAAATAACACTCAACGCTGGAACTATGTTTTTTGCTTGTTGCCATCATCGCCTTTTGGTCATCCGCTCCATCGCCGCCTTTACGTCTGTTGTACTCCTCTATCAATTTGGACTCAACATATGAGATGTGCAGTTCTTGCTCCGAACGTGACTCAAACGCTGTAACCAAGTTGTTGTAACTACTTGGTAAACTACTAAGAAGCATTGCGATGATCCATTTTGCATTAAATGACACTTCTCCTAAATTTTGTAGCTTTAAAAACAAATCTCGCATCTTACCAATGTGTACTCTGATGTCGTCACTTTCTTCCAAACGCATACTGCATATCTGCCGCATTACACTTACTTTGTTGCTCAACGATTGCCTTTCGTGATAACTTTTTAAGCTCTCCCACATGCTAGCTGCTATCTTGCACTGCCTTATAAGATGTAACGGATCATCCTCCACCGACAATGATATTGTTGCTCTAGCTGTGTTGTCCAGCTTAATGCAACTTTCCGCATTTGAAGATGGTTTTTCCGTTGTTAAAATGCTCCAGACACCTTCTTTTATAAGAAGCATCTCAAGCTTAAACTTCCACGTGAAATAATTATCACTGTTAAGCTTAGCAATTGATATCTTAATTTCTGACGCCATCCTTCCTTAAAATTTATTGGATAACGATTAAAATTGCTTAAGCTATGCTTGCTGGTCCCATAACCTATTGAAAAAGCTGGGATCTTTAATATAAAGATGGATTAATATTATACTTTATTAGAGAACTTATTATAACAATATTGTAGTTTACAGGAAGTGAAAAGAAAAAGAAAGAGATAGAGATGACAATCTAATAATAATAAGAGTTAAATGTCAAAAACAGATGTTCAGTAGAGTTACCATATTGGCCAACTTAGAATGTAACTGCGATTACATTTTCAATAAAATCTAACAAAATACAACAAAATCGAAAATCCCGCTAGCTGACATAAAAAATTGAAAAATTATGCCATCAGACGGTACAACTTCCAATGTAACTGATAGTACAGTCACCATCTTCCAGTCCAGCACAATTCCACAGTACCGCAAAATGAGCCTTGGTCACTTTGGCAAGAGAAATTGGAGATTCACTTCTGCGAAATTGGATGTGCAGAAGAAAACAAGAAAAAGGCTATTTTGTTGAAATCTATTGGTTCAACACCTTATGCTGTGCTGCATAGTCTTTGTAGTCCAGTCTCACCAGTTCAGAAGAGCTACAAAGAGATTTGTAAAATTTTAAAGTCACAATACACTCCTCTCGTTATTGTCTTCAGAGAGCGAAAAGCTTTTCATATGTCTTCGATGAAAGGAGAGGAGAGTGTGTCTGACTGGTTCGCGAGAGTAAAAGAGCTTTCACTCAACTGTCATTTTGGTGAACAGCTTGAACATTTTGTTCTCAACCAATTCATAATGGGCTTGCCGGAACGCATCTTTGAAAGAATGTGTGAAGATGATGAGAAATTAACAATTTGTGGCAGTCAAATACACATAAAATAATCCCTAAATAAAAGCACTTGAAATTAGGCAACCCTAGTGAAGTACTAAAAACAAATACAAATATGGCGCCACTGACATTAATCATTCTTGATTTTTCCTTGGAATCGATAAGACGCAAAACATACTAAATCTTCTAAATATTTTCGTATTAGTTTTAATAAATAAAATTAAAGATTAAATAAAACGTTTTTTTATTGGATTACTCTAAATAGTAACCCATAAATTGAATAAGCTCTACGTAAATCACTTATTTGGGAAACAAAATTTTCATCAAACAACGAACAACATGTAAATTTTGTAAAAAACAACAATCAGCACAACAAGTATAAAAAATCAACACAACGGAGAAATAACAACAACAACAACAACAACAACAGAAACAATGACAACAGAAACAACGACAACGGCAGCAAACAATCAAATAAGGGCAATACATGCAAACATTGTGGCTGGCGAAATCACGAGTCAAACGAATGCAGATATAAAAACAACAAAAGCAATTGTTGTGGGCAAACTGAACATTTAGCGAATATATGCCGAAACAAATCTAAAACCGTAAATTATGTATCTAACAATTCGAATGAGGATAATAATAACAACAATTCCACTAATCAAAATTTTTGTATTTACAGCATTTCGAATGGAAATTCAGCTAATTATTACTATCTCTCAGTGAAGTTAAATGGCAATCAAATGGAAATGGCTTGTGATTCTTGCTCACCCTGCAGTTTAATATCGATAGTGTTATTTTAAAAGCTATTCAAAAATGTAAGTTTAGAATCTTGTTCATTACCTTATGTCGATTATGGAGGTAATTCTATTAATGTCATTGGTAAATTTTTGTGCACGGTTGAATATCGTGATACAAAACGAAATTTGAAAATCGTAGTTACGGACACCAATAACATACCTTTGCTTGGATGTGACTTTTTGAGACTATATAATTTTAATTTAATACAAACAGTAAACGCTATTGAAGTGAAAAGTGATTTAGAGGCAATTGTTAGAAATTTAAAAAATGATTTCAGTGAAGTTTTCAAAGACGAACTAGGTACATATAAACTAGGTAAAGTCTCGCTTCACATTTCACCTGATGCTAAACCGAATTTTTTTAAACCGCGTCCGGTTCCTTTAGCATGGAAAGGAAAAATTGAAAACAATTTACGTAATTTAATTTCAAATGATGTTTTAGAGCATGCTGACAATGCAGAGTGGGGAACACCTTTAGTACCAATTTTAAACCTAATGGTGAATTGCGTATATGTGGGGATTATAAAGTTACAATTAACAAACATCTTGATGATTTCAAATATCCCTTACCGTTGATTGAAGATATTTTTGCGTCCTTACAAGGTGGACAATTATTTACAAAATTAGATTTATCTAATGCTTACAACCAACTTGTTTTGGATGAAAATTCACAACGATTGTGTACTTGGTCCACACATATTGGATGTCTTAGAATGAAAAGGTTACCGTTTGGTGTTAAACCAGCTGCGGCTATTTTCCAAAAGACAATGGAAAACTTGCTACGCAATGTACCTTTTGTTATTGTATATCAAGACGACATTACAATATCCGGTAAAAATTTGACCGAGCATGTAACAAATTTACAATCAGTTTTGAATAAACTACAGATTGCTGGTCTACGTCTGAATCTTTCAAAATGTCAATTTTTTCAAGAACAAGTTTCTTATTTGGGATTCAAGATTGATAAAAATGGTTTAAGTAAGACTACAGAAAGAATTTCGTCTGTATTGCAAGCACCTGTTCATGAAAACATTTCAGAGTTAAGAGCATTTGTGGGACATGTAAATTATTATTCGAAATTCATACAAAACTTTGCAGAAAAAATGTCACCGCTATATAGACTGTTAAAGAAAATTCAAAAATTTATTTGGTCGCGTCAATGCATATGAAAATATTAAAACAGAGACGACATCAGAACAAATTCTTGTTCATTTTAACACTAAATTGCCTATAATTTTATCTACTGATGCATCATCAAATGCAGTAGCAGGTATATTGTCACACAAATTTGCAGACAAAAGTATAAAACCGACTGCGTTTGTGTCGAGAGCACTATCAAAAAGTAAGAGAAAACAAAAGTACAGAACTGACTGTAGATCAAGATTGTTTACTATGGGGTTATCGAACGGTGATTCCATTGAAATTAAGACAAAACATGCTTGAACAAGTACATGACTCTCATTTAGGAGTTGTCAAAACAAAGGCTTTGGCAATATCGTATATATGGTGGCTAAAAATAGATAGTGAAATTGAAAACTTAATTAAACAATGCATTCCGTGTCAAGAACTACTGCCCAGCACAAATAAAAGTAAATTGATTCCTTGGCAGCCTACTGACTCAGTTTGGAGTAGAATACATATCGATTTTGCAGGACCTATTAAAGGTTATTACTTGTTTGTAATTATAGATTCTTATTCTAAATGGGTTGAGGTGTTTAAAACAAAGGAAATAACGTCAAACTTCGTCATTACGAAACTTCGTGAAACATTTTGTCGGTTTGGAATCGTAAGTGACAACGGAAGACAATTTGTCTCTGAGGAGTTCAAAAATTTTACAAAACTCAACAAAGTCAAAGACATATTAACGGCACCAGGCCAGCCATCAACAAATGGTCAAGTTGAGAATTTTATTAAAACACTAAAAAAGTCTTTATATGCAAATTTACGCGATGGAGGTGAGACTGAGCTTGACTTAATTCTATATAGATTTTTGATGGACTATCGAGTTGCAAAACATTGTACTACAAATGAATCACCTGCTAAACTGTTTTTAGGCAGATCTATTAGAACTCGTTTTGATTTTATTAAACCACCTCACATCAAAGAAAATATTTTAGTTAGCCAAGAAAACAGCAAGAGAAACTATTCTGGTAAAAGAGACGTAGAATTCAGTTCAGGACAAAAAGTCTATATACGTGATTACAAAAACCCAAACAAAGCGAGCTGGTCTCCGGCGACTATAAAATCACAAATTGGTCCACGCACTTACAATTGTGTATTTGATAGTAACCAGAGATTAATAAAAAGGCACACTGATCAAATTAAAACAAATTTGCCAAACGTCGATATTGAATCGCAGGAGGAAGAAGCCACAAATGAAATAGAGCGTACTTCTCCTGAGAATATTAATATTACTGAGTCTCCAAATCAAAATGATTTACTAGAAAATATTAATGATAATGTAAATGAAAATGTAGAAATTGAATCAAATGACATTGAAGTAGAATCAATGGAGCGTAGAGCATTACGCCCAAAAAAGAATGTTAGATATACATAAGTAATGAATTTTCCAAAATTAAATTAATTAAATCATGTAAACCAATTATTATTTAAATAATTAAAACAAATAAATTTATATGCACTCTTCTAAAGGGGGCGCGTGTTATGTGTTCGCCTAATGTGAACATAATGTGAACATAGCATAACATCAACATATGTGTTCTTACATATGGCAACTTTACATATGATAACTTTGTACGTAGATGTAAGATTATTTGATTCTCAAGAAAAACAGTAAGTTGGCAACCGTGCTCGAGTGCGTTTCATTTGCCCGCATACATAACACTTACATTTTAGGTAATTTAGGTACAAGTATTCAACAATTAAGATAAACATGATGCGATCAAATCTTTAAACAGAAACAAGTTTGCCTTCGTTAGTAAAATATTCAGCAAAAGTGTTACGAATTCTGCCAGCTTCGTTTGTATGCCTTTTAGGGTTGCATGAGCTATTCCTCCCGCATAAGTTACTAGCGGAACTTTCTTGATTTTAGCAATCGCCATATAGTTCACACTTCTCATAATAAGGAAGTTATGAAAAACACAACAGGCTTGAATAACTTTTATTACCTTATGTGGCCTTAAATGAATATTAGATTGTAACACTCTGAACCTGTTTGACAAAATTCCAAATGTGTGCTCAATCGTTTGCCTGTCATGGCTTAAGCGAAAATTATAATTTCGTTGAGGTTCTTCTGTGGTGTGAGACGGGTAGGGCTTCATTAAATGTTTTTCCAAAGGAAAGGCATCGTCACCAATAATTACGTACTGTAAAAGTCTATTATTACCAATAATGGTATCCTTTAGAAAAAAAGTATCTGCTTTGGACAGAACATCTCTAAGATCGCTTCGATTTAAGACACCTCTGTCGCTGATTCGACCAATACACCCAATATCAACAAAAATTAATTTGTAATTCGCATCACACATTGCCAATAAAATAACACTATTGATCCTTTATAGTTGTAGTACAACGCCATCTGACTTAGAAGCTCTAAATGCGACATGTTTGCCATCTAGAGCTCCTATGCAATGGGGAAAGTGCCAACGAGATTCAAACTTTTCCGCAATGTTTTCCCATTGCTCTCCAGTTGGAAACTGTAAAAATTTAAATTTTGTAAAATTTTTGAACGAAATCTTTAAAACGCTTACTTGCCTGTAAATATTCATTTTAAAGATTATTGTATAAGATTCCACAAATTTAACGTAATATTAGCCAAGATATCCGAGTCTGGAACTCTAAACTTCTATATGATTCTCCAGTAGCCAAAAATCTTAAGACACTTGAGAAACATTCAGCTGGAGAAATTGCTGGTCGCATTCTTGTATCTTGTCGCTGAATATCAGATTCCACCAACTTCAGCAGCTCCGAAAAACATTCCTCGTTCATTCGCAAATACTGTCTGTACGATTTGGTGCTTGTACCAAAATGGCTGATGGTTCTTGTACCAGTATAACGTAGTATAATCACAAATTGCTTGGTTAGGTTACTATATGCCAATGTTTTCGAAGTATATTCCGGGATTGGAGAAATATGGTTTGTTTTGTATTGATGAAGGCGAACAAGCAGGCAAAAAGAGAGTCACCAACAATACTGCTACAATTGATGACGTGGCTGTGATTCGCGTACGTTTTGTAGGAGGCACTCCATTGATTGGCGTTTCCTTCGAGGCTGGTTTATTATCAGTGGAATATGTCTGATTTGTCATGGTTTCTGGTGAAGTGTCTTCCTCCGGTACAATGGGAAGTGTGGCTAATTTGTGAATTGGTCGCTTCAGAATGCTTGTGACAGTTCTTACATCTGCCACTCTGATTAGGCCGTCATCTCCTCGTATCACCTTGGTAATTCTTCCTAGTTGCCATTTCAGTGGTAGTGTATTTTCCTCCTTAATTATCACCATCATGCCAGGATTGGCACTGTGACAGACGCTCTTCCATCGGTATGATGCAAGGTGTTCAAATATTCATTTGTCTACCTCCTCCATAATTCTGCCCGTAAGTGAGATATGATTTGCCATCTTTTATGGTAATTGGCATGATTTGCTTTATTGTTGCTGAATGTTTCCCTATCAACAAATGACTTGTCGGGAGTGCTACGAAGTCGTTTGGAGTTATTGGGCGAGAATTTAGGATTGCCTCGGCTTCGACTATCACAGTCTTCATTTCTTCATACGTTAACGCCGCTGCAGCTAGTGTTGTCTGCTTAGTGGATTTGACTGCTTCTTTCTATAAACCACCAAAATGTGTGGCTCTGGGTGGAATGAATGAGAATTCGATGTGCTGCTTACTACATTCGCTGATAATGTGCTGCTGGGCGTCCTTAGCTAGGATAAGTTGCTGTAATTCATAAATAAGATTTTTTGTGCCAACAAAGTTAGAGGCATTGTCACAGTAGATTTTCTTTCAGTGTCATCGTATTCCTATAAAACGCCTTAGAGCTCCAATGAAGGCATTTGTTGTTGAATCACTGACTATTTCCATATGTACGGCCTTGGTAGTCAAGCAACAGAATACAGCTACGTATGCCTTAAACGGCCGCTTGCCGCGCAGCTTGAAGTGTCTGCAGATTGGTCTAAAGAAATCAACGCCGAAGATTATGAAAGGTCTGGCCGGATGCGCTCTGTCCTTAGGAAGGTTTCCCATTATTTGTTGTAGCATTGCAGGTCTCATTCTTACGCATCTTACGCAGCCCTGAATTACCGACATGGCTAACACCTTTACCTTGATTGGCCAATATCTTTCCCTGACGATGGATATTAATGTCTGCGCTCCGGCGTGAAGATGTAGTTTATGTAGATCACTTAACAGGAGTCTTGTTAAAGGATGACGGTTGGGCAAAAGCATTGGGTGTTTGGCGTCGTAGGTAAGGTTGGATGACTGTAACCGCCCCCCTACTCTGAGAATTCCAATTATGTCTACGAACGGGGAAAGAGAGCTGAATGAGCTGTTGTTGCTCACTGTCGAATACTGCGCTAATTGTGCGAATTCTTGCTGCTGCATTAGCCTTACAATAGCTATTAGAGCACCTTCCTCTTCGTCTGCAGTGAGACAAGTTGAATCGAACCCTTCATTCCTCTTGAATCTTTTGAAGCGCTATGTATGTATGCTACAATCCTTTGCAAGGGGCGGAAATAGTTGCTATGATTGATGCTTGACAAGAGGTTAGATTCTTTATTGGTGGTTGCTACTGCAGAGCCCGAGACTATAGATTTATTGGCCTGGTTCGCATTTTCCTAGGACAGGTTGAAGTGGCCAGATTGTGATAGTTCCATGTAGAAAACGGGGCCCATAGTACCAGTAAATGTTATTAATCAACTTCCCTGGAGTCAAGTCTCTTAATATAAAGTCTGCTGGGTTGTCTTGTGATAGAACATGTCGCGTCGTCATTGTATTGGAGATGACCATCGTTGAATTGAAGAGATTCTATGTGCGATAAATGTATGATAATTCTCTGAGTCAGCATTGATCCACCCGAAGACTGCTGTGGAATCTGAAAACTTCAGCATTGAGGAATGTTGCTCCTTGTTTTAGTTTCTGCATTAATTCTACCGCAAGTTTAGCAACGCAAAGTTCTGGTCTAGTCAGCGTTATTTGTTTTGTATGAGCTACTCTAGAATTTGCGCAAATGAATCGTACTATGATGGTATCGTGGACATCTGATGATCGTATATAAGCCACTGCACCATAAGCACACTCTGATGCTTCCGCGAAGATATGCAGTTGGGGATTTTTGGGTGTTGCTCCACTAAATATGTATCGTGGGATACTGATTTTTTGTAGTTCTCTTAATTCAGTGCGAAAATGTAGCCACGTTGTGTAAAGATTTTGTGGCAAGGGTGATTCATCCCAGTCTAAATTGAGCTTCCAGAGTGTTTGAAGAAACATTTTTGCTGTGACGGTGACAGGGGCAATGAATCCAAGACAGTCAAAAAGCCTGGAAATGTCAGACAGCGTAGTGTATTTTGTGATTTTTATTGCTTCTGTGATTACTACCTTAAGATTGAATGTATCACTTGTTGGTTGCCAGATAAGTCCCATTGTCTTGATGCTGTCCTTTCCGGGTTGACTACAATTTAACGCTAGCTCTTGATCATTAGTTGAATATTTTTTATCAGATGATGGTGGTTGGCGCACTACTTTCGTAGCTTAAATCAGAATGTCGAGTGCTGCAAATAATGTCTTGGCTCCACTTAGTGCATCGTCTACGTAGAAATTAGAATTGATTGCTGCTGCTGCTAAGGGAAATTTGTGAGCTTGTTGTTTTAATGGCCAGGTATGGAGCCACTGATGGGTCATATGTGACTGTAGCTAGCTTGTAAGATTTTAACGGCTGTGACGAATCTTCTCTAAACTAGATAAGCTGGTACTTCCGATCCTCCTTAGCAACCCAAATTTGCCGATACATTTTCCCAATGTCAGCGGTGAAGGCATATTGAGACAACCGAAACCGAAGTAGTATTTGAACCACATCATCTTGTCTACTGGGGCCAATTAACAGAATGTCAATGCGATATATTAGCTGATGTTTTGGCTGATGCATCAAATACGACACGTAATTTTCTTGTGGAACTGTCTGGTTTCATCACCGCATGGTGTGGCAGGAAATAATGCGGACCTCTGATGGTGTCAGTTCCTCCATATCTCCAAGGGATTCATAATCTCTCATAAACGCACCATACTGGTTCTTAAGCTCCGGATTTCTTTCTAATTTGCGTTCGACTGCGAAGAACCGTTGAAGGGCTATGTCCCTTGACTCACCCAAATGCGTAGGGTCTCCTTGGAAAGGAAGTTTTACAATAAAACGGCCATCTGTGCCTCGTTGGGTATGATGGTTGTAGTGTTCTTCACATTGTCGTTCAGCTAATGTGAGAGTAGACTTGGTTGCATCACATTCTTTTAAGCGCCAGAATTTCTCCAATGATTCTTCAAGATTTTCATCGTCCACAAGTGCAAACTCCACAAGTAGCAATTGGACTTGATGTATCTTGCCTGTTGTATGCAGCACTACCCATCCGAAGAGCGTGTTTTGTAAAATTGTTTGCCCTTCTCCGAGTAATAGCAAAGATTATCAACGTAATAAGAAGTCCTATAAAGAAGAAGAACAAAATATTTGATTTTTCTTCAGATCTTGATAACTACAGAATCATGAAAACTACAGAATTTTTAATTTTGTTGTGAATAATTGTACACACACGGGCTTACATACATATGTATGTATGTTTGCATTGCAAAATAAAAATAAAGAAAAAAGAAGCACGTGTGCATGTACTTACATTTATACACATATAATTCTGCAGGTAGTGACTTCTGAAGGGTGCGAAACGCGAAATAAGAGCAAAGACTTTTTTCAAATTTACATATCAATTTGAAATTAAAGAATAATTTCAATTTTCAGTTGATAATGTGAAGTGTGATGCTGTTTTCGATTTCTGTTCGCTTGGTTTGATCGGCCAACATACTCAGTAGAAGGATACCTGTTTTATTTCTTTTATAATATTATTATTATAATTACAACAAAACTCTCAAAGCCAGTAAAAATTGGACTACCAATATTCCATTTTTACAAAAATAGGTAAGTTTTATGGAATCAAAGAAATTCTAAATTTCATGATCGACACTGATTCATTCATGTATGTACATATGAAATTGTGAGTGTATTCGATTTCATAATATAGTATGTCTTTTTGAAACAAAATATGGCAATTTCGCAAAATTTGTCAATCTTCAAAACAATAAAAATTTATAAAATCAAACTATTCAATTTTCAAGATTTCAGTTGAGAAGTGAAAAAATCTGTTGATAGTTCCTTTAGTTAATCTGCTTATAAATTAGCAAAAGCATTTCTGTGTACCTTGGCTTGGTTGTGTTGGTGATTTCCTGTTTCTCTTGGTCTGATGCCAGGTGCAAATGCAAAAGCGTATTGAGTTTCTTTGGTAGGTATAGTGCATGTGACTGCTTACATATGTCACACGCTTGAGCTGATGTGGTGGCTGTAGTTGCTTTGGTGCTTGCCCGTTTCGTTGATAGGCTTGTTGCTCTTGATTTCCAGCGCTTCGAGGGTTTGAAAACATATCTTCAAAAAGGCCAGGAATTCCTCCAGTGATGGCATTTTAGTTGTGTCCTGACATGTTGTCGGAAGCATGTTGAATTATATGATGAGCTGTAGTCAGCTGATGTCCTCAGGAGTGGTAGATGTGCAGTGTCCTGTTGATCACGTCGGGGTAACCAAAAATGTTTAAGGATCCTTTTCCTTAATTGGTTGGTAGCTCGGTGCTTGTACCAAAATGGATGACTATTTGTTATAAGTTGGTTGTACCAGTATAACGTAGTATAATCACAAATTGCTTGGTTAGGTTGCTATATAGCTCTTGAGATTGTCATTTGGCGCATGGACCAGTAAATATTAAAGTACACAAATTCGTGTGCTTGATGGAGTCAATTACAAAAATAACTGGCTGGTTTATTTAAAAAAGGTGTGAACTTATATACTCATTGATCCTCATTAATTACAATAACAATTACGTAATTCAACTAATGCTTACGTGCAAAATAAACGGAAATATCATGTTACTGAAAATTAAACAAATTGAAAATTAATTTTTATTAAATTGTGCATTACATATAAGCAAATGCAACTAACTACAATTTGATGGGCATCGTGGAGAAATGCGATCGCTACGCTCGGCGTATGCTTAAACAATTATCATATATAAAATACCAGCTGACCCCGGGGCGCGTTGCCACGCCACAACAAATAAAATAAAATACATGTTTTTATTTTTGATAGATTGAATAAGTACTAATTATTTTTATGGATATGTTATTTTAAATGTGTGCTGATAAAAAATGTTTTTGGTTTTTCCATGTGGTGCATAAATGAACAATTGCTTTGGTTTTCCCATTTTGGAGCAAGCAACATATAGCTGACCATGGGTAAAACATGGATTTTCTAAATTTAATCCAGCTACACTTAGGGATTGTCCTTGGGTTTTGTTGATTAGCAAAGGTAAGGCGTACTGGAAACTGAATTCGCTTTAAACTGAGTCGCTTGAAAATCGTTGAAAATAATTGGAATGCGTGAAATCAGCATACTTTCTCCTTTGAATATACCGCTGATCGTTGCTTCAATCACATTCACCATTAGTTTTTTAAAAGCAAATCTGGTTCCGAAACACAATCTCGGCGAATCTAAATTGCGAAGAAGCATTATTTTTTAACTAACTTTCAATGACAGTATGTGCAGTGGCATTCCAGATGGCCCAATGAATTTAGAAACTCAATGGGATAGTTGACAACTTGATCTTCATATACAACTGTGTCAATGAATTTGTAGTTTTGTTGGCTGACCCGGAATTTGCAGCTGAATTTGGCAATTTTTGGTATCATCGTGTTGGTATCATCGTTTTTGCAGCTAAAATCGCGCGTTCGCGAAGCCAATAGTGAATCTTATAGTTGCTCGAAAAGTACGGAAAACCATCTTTTCAATATCCTGAATCGGTGACTGAATTTGACCTAAGTTTGACAGAAACGATATTTCATGTGACGCTGAATTGATTGGAAAATTATCGTCACCAATATCCAACTTGTTTTGAAAGAAGTACACACGGATATTTGTGGATAATGTAATTTTTTTGACATTGCTCCAAAACGGTGACGCCTTCAGGCAAGCATTGAGCTGATCAGCGGGTATTGATTTTGGTATGACTGGCAATGGGTGCATTCTGGCAACCTATCGGTTGCCTATCGGGTGAGTGAAACAGCGCACTTTGTTTGTGAACGCGCCGCTACAAAAATTTGTCACTTTATATGTAAACATCTGTTCTACAAACAGCTGTGCTATATGTTGAGTACGGTAGCGAAGAAAATTTCCGCTCAAAGAAATGTTGTTCGCTCAATCAGCTGATTGCAAAAAATTCGGAGAATTCTGATCCGTTGGGTATCCGATGGGGTGCCAGAATGCAGCCAATGACACCTGCCAACAATATGCGAGCTCCTCCCATTGGTTGTTAATTTTGTCAAAAATTTCGCAGAATACGATCAACTGCTTCGAGTGTTTTCTTACCCAGGGCCCACACGTGCCAGCGCAAGTTCAAAAACTCAACACATTAAAAGTTTTTGTTGGCTTTTTCTTTTTTGAATTTTCGATTTGTCGGTTGTGTTGTCTTGGTGTACGTTAATTTTTTTGTAAAGGTCAAGAAAAAGTTTCAATTCGGTTAATATAAGAATTGTTCGTAAAATGTTGGCTTACTTTTGCCAAATAGTCAAATCAGATAAATTATTCGAAAATTACAAATATAAGATTCCTATAATCTATCAGTGTTAATGTGAATTGGGAATATTCCCGAATCAAGTCAACTCGAGTGGTTTAAAGGTGTATTTTAACGTTGCAGTAGTGATAAATAATAGGAGCACTAGAGTGCCCCCCCACTCGTCCAATCCGGCGAGGACTTTAAAAGATAAGTAGTATTGCTATATAGGTGTATGATTATGAGTATGTACTCGTATGTTTATTGTATTAAATCCGTATAAATTAAACTAGCAATTTAAAGTTCCATTGAGATAAGATAATATATAGGTCAATTATCTATAATAGTAATCTGTGGAGCACTAACATATATATGTATTGAGAAACCATGTTAGGCTAAGGCTGAAGCGATGGAGCGGGCTCGCTTGGTGGTTCGAGGGAGGATGGTATCCGGCTGTAAAAACAAGAAGAGGTGAGATATGTCAAGAATAAAAGAAATAGGTATTGAAGTTACTTACTTCTTTTATTGTTGCCCCACCCGATGCAGTGTGGCGGGTTAAGAACCAGGTCCGTTGCTATGAGCTAGTTGCGGCCACCAGACTGTATCATATCATGCGAACCCCCGCACATTATGGCAAGACAACAAAATTTCATGCGGCACACAATTTTTAACATTTGCGGCAAGTAAATGCCATGTTCAAACTGAATACTTATCGTTAATTTCGAGTATTGCTGTATATGACGCAATGACCTAAAAATAAAGGCGAGGGAAGAAATTGCTGCCGAAATATCTTTGCCGATGGATGTGAGAAAAAACAAATTAATGCGCTGCCGTCCACCTATACAGGTGAAAAACGAAAAATAAAACAAGCAGAAAAATCGGGATCAGCTGCAGACACATTGTCTGTCTTGTAAATTTTTTGGCTTGAGTTAATGAGCTTCCTGGATGCCTCAATTGCTACGAGGAAGACTTGTGACAATTCACATCAGGTAATTCAAGTACAGTTTGTCAAGTAAATGTTGGCACAATAAAAAATGGGATGCAATTTTCACTTAGGTATTGACTTCAAACAAGAAATGATTTAATTAAGCAAAATTTTCCATTTTAATATTTGCACCTTTTCCTCAGTAGAAAACATAAACAAATTAATAAATACAAAAATAAAAGTTTCCGTAGCAAAAGAAAAAAAATAGCCATTTCATGGTGTCAAATAATTCTTTGCAAAATTCAAAGAACATACAAAGAAACTAATAAACTAACAGTAAATTATTACTTAGTGTATCCATCATTAGCATCAATAACGGTTTACAACCTTTTTGGCATAGACGCAATAAGTTTTTGTGTATCGTATTCTTCGGGCACCTTTTCCCATTAACTCTTATTAGAAGCGTTTTTATTAGTTGGAACCGGCTTTGCAATAGTTTCTTCAAGGTGCGCCCATATATATATAGGAGTTATATTAAAGTATTATTTACTGTTAATAATAGCTAATAACTAGCACTTGCGGGTGCAAGGTTATGTGCCATGGTGCATTCATCCCAAATGATATATTTGTATGTATTTAAAACTGTGATCATTCCCGAACTTTTGCTCAAGTTGCCAGTAAGATTTTCAGCATGATTCAAATTTAATGGTAGCTTGAAAGCTGAATGTGCTGTGCGTCCTCCAATTAGTAGCGTTGCTGCAATTCCCGGTGATGCCACAGCGAGTGCGTTTTCATTCCGCTGTCGAATTTCGGCGAGTATCAAATTCAAAAGAAAAGTCTTTCCAGTGCTTCATGGTGCAACAAGTAAAATAATTCCACATTTTTGACTTGCAGCATTCTGCATACCTGTATTGTATCCGCGTTTTTGGCCATCAGTCAATAATTCTGACACCAATTTGTATTCATATTTCGTCACCAGATTTGTAAGTGAGGTCCCCAAAGTTCATTATATGGGAGGGAAGCGTATCCGCTATCAGATCAACCCCATTTCTTGTGACTTTGTAGCGTCAATATACGTTTTGAAACGTGATTGCATACTGAAACGTGATTGAATACTTTTAGGATTCCATCTGGAGTTTGAGAATGAGTGCACCCTGTGTGTAAGTCTATTTGAATAAAAGTTTACTTAAGAACACCCTGTTGGTGGTGTAAAAGAATATTCTTGAAAATGAAAACTTCCTTCGAGGTGAATAGAAGATTCTAGAAAAATCCAGAGACTTCTTGAATAGCGTAGAATTTTCTACTTAAACCATTCGAAAATTATAAAAACCACAAGACGGTTCAAAGTCGAACACAGTTAAGCAGAAATCGTAACAGTGTGTACATCGTGCATTTTAATCGAAGCAGCAGTATTTGCAATTCTGATTTTGTAAAGTGATGAAATTAATTATTAAATAAAGTGATTAATGAATTGTGAAATAAAGTGCAAATTGTGTTGAAGTAAATGTGTAAATAGCAATAATTAAATAAAGTTAGTTATTTTAATTTAACCAGCGATTGTTTGATTACTACACAATCTAGTGGTACGAATCCGAGTACAAGGAGTTAGAGAAAATTGTCAGGAGGGCAATTTCGTAACGGAATGAATTGTCAAGAGGCAATTTCGTAACAGTATCATATAAAATTTTGTCCAAAAATATTGTGTAAAATAATGTCGCATGTTATAAAAATGTCTCAATAATGGGCGAGACTGTAAAAATAACCCGCTCAATTTTCTTGTTGTGTTTAATGTTAGTACCCGCAACCTTCCTGTGATTCCGTTGAGGAAGCCAAAAAGTCTGCAGTGATATTTGATTTTTGTTTTTTCCCTGCTAATAAAATTGAAAAAAGAGTTGTCAAACACATTTGAAAACATAATTAAACAAAAAAAGAAAAGAAAAAAAATCGGAAAACTTCGAAATCTCTGTAGGCTACTCCCCACCCAAATGGGGGGCCAAATACAGCAACAACAACCAATGCAGCAACATTCAGAACAGCAACAGACATCGGGCCTCCCACAGCAGCAAACGCCGCAACAGCAGCAGCCGCCAAATTCGAAGCTGCAACAACAACAACGACAACTGGGAATAGAACAACCAAAACCGCAACTGCTACAACAGCATCAGCTGCCGAATCCGAAGCTACTCCCAAATTCTACAATCAGCCCAAACATGAATGTGCAACAGCAAATTCAGAAACTTCAGCACCAGCTGCAATTGTTTTATCAGCAACAGCCTTCGCCTCAAGCATCATGTAGTAAGTCTACACCAGGTAACGGATAAACGGATAAACGGATTGTTAAGCCCAAAAAAAGACCCCGTGAAAGCTAAGAAAAGCCCAAAGCATCCCAAAAATAAGCCAAAGTCGTCAAATATTGGCTAAGTGTCCCTCAGCCCACAGAAAATAGGTTTTTTTCCCTAGAAATTGAAGAAGATGATAAAGTTCTTAAGCCCCAAGTAAAAGCCACCAAGCCCCCCCAATATTTGTTGACAAAGTCAGCAACATTTCTCCTCTAATGAATTTTCTGACGGAAACAGCTCCAAGTTCAAAGCTCATAAGTAATGAGCAAGTAAAAATATAGGCATCGACTCCTGAAGCCTACAAAACAATCATAAATCAACTAGAGAAAAAATACAGAATCCTACACCTACAAATCAAAACAGGAAGGAAGCTTTAGGGTGATTCTCAAAAAAATGCTCCCTTCTATAAGTACTGAGGAAATTGCTGAAGCACTACAAGGACTCGGCGAAACTGTCGTGGACATCTAGAATATTAAACAAAGAAACAGCAAAAAACCAATGTTCGTTGTTGAGCTAAAAGTGAACCCAAACAACATGGATATTTACGGAGTCAAGTATCTCTTCAATACGAAAATTGTATTTGAGCCACTTCGTCCAAAGCGCGAAATCCCCAATGCGCTAACTGCCAGCAGTAAGGTCACACAAAAACCTATTGCCGCAGAAAACCGGTCTGCATTAAATGTATTGGAACTTACTCGCCTGCAGATTGCTAGCGTATGACATCAAATATGTATTGTGTGAGGGTAATCACCCAGCAAATTATAAAGGCAGTATGGTGTACAAAAAATTGCAAACATTAAAATATCGACCACTGAGAAAAAGGAACCCAATCCCAAAATTGTTGTCTCCCAACCATCCAAATAGAGCTTGAATTCTCTTTCATACTCCCAAGTAGTTATAAACACTACACAAGACACGAGAGAGAATACCTCAGCCCCCCCTCCTAAGGAAAACGCCTCCAAGTCTCACACGAAATGCGCAAAATGATCAAGCTTCTCAAGCAAGTCATGCTGCAAATCAAAACTATGATGAATCTACTCGTAATTCTCACGACGAAAAATTGTAGTTCTTTAATCTCATAAATATTCTCTTATCGAATGCAAATGGGATATCCAAACACATATTAGAGTTTAAAGCAGACTCACGACATATATATTCTTCTGATATCTGAAACTCATTTTAACAATAAGAGATACTTTCAAATACCAAACTATAAGCTCTATCACACAAAGCACCCCGACGAAAAAGCACATACTGGTTCAGCTATTATAATAAAAAAAATACCAGACACGTTTCTATTAAATCTTACTGCACAGAAGCTATTCAAGCCACAAACATAGTTGTTGAAGATTGGAAAGGCCCAATTACAATCTCGGCAGTATATCCCATCCAAACATATAATCAAGACATAAGAGTAAGAAAAGTACACAATCCTCGGAAACAGGTTTTTGGCTGGATCATTACCATTATTCCGTCTCACTACTCCCCTACCATGACCACCAACTGTTGGCGGCTATAACAAAACTAAATCTTCTCACAGCTTCCTCAGGCTCACCAATGTATTGGCCAACCGATACAAATAAAATTCCCGAACTAATAGATTTTTGCATAATGAAATGCATCTCGACTAGGGATATACCATGCAGCTCATGCTATGATCTATCCTCTGACCATTCTCCAGTACTGTTTACAATAATTAATAATTTTGTTGACTCGCCTTCTGAATGTCACCTTTACAACAACAGGCTGGTTAGAAGCAGGGTAGACTACCTGGGGACAAGAAAAAATTAAATACACTCTCTAAAATCTCAAGGAGCTCATCAAAACAGAACACAACTCTCAACTTCAGTACTATCTCAGTAACCTTGATGCAAATGCCGGCACCCCATTCCCTGTGGAAAGCAACAAAACAGTTAAGGAGGTCAACTCTGGCACAATCTGCCATCAGAATGGAAAACAAAGAATGGGCTCAAAGTGATATCGAAAAATCATGCACATTTGTACGATATTTAAAAAGAGAAATCGAACCATCTGCAATCACTGCAGAAAGAGGAAGAGAAACCTTGGGACACATCAGATGGACCTGCCCATACAAAAATTTTCAAAAGGGGAAGTCAAGGAAGCGATCAAATAGCTTAAAGCCAAGAAAGCCCCCGGATACGATCTCATTAGTGGAGAAATATTAAAAGAGCTTCCAGAAGAGGGATTCACTTTCGTGACTTATATATACAATGCTGTTTTATTATTAGGTTTTGTTCCCTCTCAATGGAAAATGGCTCAAGTAAAAATTAGCCTTAAGCCCGAAAAAGTCCAGACAAAGTTGAGTCATATCGCCCCATCAGCTTGCTGCCGATCGCCTCTAAAATTTAGGAAACTCTCTTCCTCAAAAGATGAATGCCAATAATAGAAGAACGAAAACTAATTCCTAATCACCAATTCGGCTTCAAGAAACAACACAGTACAATTGAACCTGTCATAGACTTGTAAATTGCATTCACACAGCGGCGTTTCTCAATATATCCCAAGCTTTCGACCATGTCTGGCATGACGGATTACTCTACATAATAAAGAAACACTTCCAATATTTATCAAATCCTACCCTAAAAATCGATACTTCTTTGTAAAACAAGGTGAAGAACAATCTGAAATGTGCGGAAGTTCGGCCGTTGCACCCGAAGGCAGTGTAATGGGTCCCATCCTATACTTGCTTTATACACATTAACCTGTCTCCGAATTAACTTTTCTTGGCACATTTGTAGATGTACTCGCAATGGACACCCTTCCACAACTGGCGTCGCTTAAACTTCAAAGCGGCTTAGACAAAATCACTAAATGGTTGAAAGATTGGCGAATCAAGTCCAATGAAACTAGGTCTGTCCAGGTTACGTTCACTTTTAAACGCAGCACCTGCTCACCCGTAAAACTCAACGACGTGAATATACCGCAGTGCAATGCACCTGTGGGGCATTGCGGCAACCTCTAATGTCGAAATACTCCAGAGATTGCAATCAAAAACGCGTATGATCACAAAAGCTCCATACAACGTATCGAATAATCAACTCCATCGTAACCTGAAAGTCCCCACAATGGTGCAAGAAATTGAAAAATTTGCAATTACGTACAAACTGAGAATTCACGGGCACTCAAATCCACTCATATCAGAACTCACAACTCATATGACTACATTCAGCCAATTAAAAATGAAATCAACAGCATTCTGTTCATGAATACCTACAATGGTTGCACCACTCGGTGCACTCCATTAATGTTATTTTGATATTTAGTTATTGTTATTTAGGTTTAATAAAAAAATATTGTTTATTATATATAATACAGATTGCAATATAAAATATATATTATAAAAAAAAAAATTGAGGAATCTTTTGTAGGAACCTAGTAATCATTTTTGGTTAATTGTGGGCGTTTCAGTAGTAATAATATTCCCATATTGGGCATGTACTCTAGTACGAACCTTGTGTATACTAATACCAATTTGAATTCATATTTATTTATTAGAAGCATAAATACGGAAACTTCAAGTGGGGTCCCCAAAGTTCATTATATAGGAGGAAGGCGTATATATATATATATATATATATATATATATATATATATATATATATATAAACATATATATATATATATATATATATATATATATATATATATATATATATATATATATATATATATATATATATATATATATATACGGGTATATATATATATATATATATATATATATATAAACAAATATCGACGACGTTGGCGATTCTCCTCTGTCAGAAGAGGAGGCAGCCAGCGTGACGATGATAAGGATAATGTAGCCATGGTTATTTCCACCAACACCATGGCTACATGGATCGTCAAAAGCTACATGGCGCACGACCACGGGCTGACGCCGCCTCCGGATACTTTAAAGCTGTTGGTAGCGGAGGCTAATAGAAAGCGCATCCCGGTATTCATCGGGGCCGATGCCAATGCCCATCACGAGGTGTGGGGCAGCACGGATACCAACGAGCGGGGTGAGTCACTCTTTGATTTCATTCTTACTAACGACCTAGTCATTGCTAACAGGGGGAGAGAGCCAACCTTCATTACCTCAAATAGAAGGGAGGTTCTCGATCTCACCCTTGGCAATAATCACTCGTCTCACCTTATTTCGAGCTGGCGCGTTTTGCAGGAATACTCCTTCTCGGACCATTGTTACATCTGTTTTAGAATTGCGATCTCTGATACATTAGATACGGCAGAGCGCAAAATGCACACTAACAGGAAAAGAACTGGCTGGACAAAATTCCAGACCATTATGGAGTCGGGCCTGCAGTCGACTCCTCCCATTATCAACAATCGATATAGATCGAGCAGTTGAAACCATTACAGCACTATTTAACTCTGCTGCCAAATCAGCCTGCAACTTCCCGGAGCCAAGAGGGAGACCCAAACCCCCTTTGTGGAATTCGGAAATTGCTGAGCTACGAAAAGAATGCCGCAAGCTCTTCAACAGAGCCAAAGCTACAAACGACTGGCTCCCTTTCAAAGACAAACAAAGGGAACTCAATTATATGGTTAGGAGATCCCAACGAACGTCTTGGCGAGACTTCTGTGGCAATATAGCAAGCTCGTCCGAGACAAGTAGACTCCGGAGGATTCTCAATACCACCCCTCGGGCTCTGGAATGTATTCAGAGATCGGACGGTACCTGGAATGACTCGGAAACCGACACTTTGGACGCCCTAATAGAAACACACTTCCCGGGGAATGAAATCTTTGTGGATTGCAGGTCTCTTAACACCAACCACTCCTTAAGTCACTCAACCCAATCGAGGAAAGTCGACCCACACCAAGCCTAAGGACTATAGACCAATTAGTTTGTCCTCCTTTCTTTTGAAAACACTGGAAAGAGTCCTTGATATACAAATCAGGAGCTCTATTAATTCCACGTGCCTATCCAAATCACAACATGCCTATACTAAAGGCAAGTCTGTGGAAACAGCGCTTCACGTGCTCATTGAGCAAGTAGAGAAATCTATTGCCAGCAAAGAATATACTCTTGCAGTATTTCTCGACATAGAAGGGGCATTCAACAATATTTGTCCCTCCGCCATTACTAAATCCTTAGTAAACCTCAACCTAGACCCCAGCTTGGTTAGGTTAATCGAACAGCTACTGAAAACACGCATCATTAGCTCCTCAATAGGAAACGTGCATGCTAAAAGGACTGTCAAGAGAGGTACTCCACAGGGCGGTGTGCTCTCACCCCTCATATGGAATCTGACGGTGAACACACTACTTAGGAGATTAGATCAGACCGGCTGCAACACTATAGCTTATGCGGACGACAGTGCTATCTCTGTTGCCGGCAAGTATCTGTCAACACTATCAGAAAAGCTAAGCTGCACTCTTAGCATTTTGTCCCAATGGTGTCTTGAAGTTGGCCTAAATGTCAACCCTTCCAAAACTGAAGTTATGCTCTTCACCAAGAAGCACAAAATACCAAGTTTTGACTTACCCAAACTTAATGGGAATTCGCTTAGCCTAAGCAATAGCGTCAAGTATCTAGGTCTGATCCTGGACCCTAAGCTCTATTGGAAAGCAAATTTGGCGGAGAGGGTACGAAAGCCACGTATGCTCTGTACTGTTGCAAGAGATCCATGTGGAACAAGATGGGGCGTCCAACCTCGAACCATGTCCTGGCTCTATGCGGCGGTGGATGAGCCGTACTTTCTCTACGGCGCTGTCTTCTGGTGGACCGCAACTGACAAGGCGGTGAACCTAAAACCTCTTGACTAGGTTAGAAGAACAGCAGCGGTTCTGATAACAGAGGCTCTGCGTACCACCTCTACCAAAGCTCTATTTGCATTCCTACATTGGTTGCCCACTAGGCTTCTGGTCAGGCAACAAGCAAAATGTTCGGCAACCAGACTCAATGCTATATCGCGCTGGACTAGGCTGAACCTGGGCCACGCCAATATTCTGATGCAGGACACGCCCGTACAGACGGACGTGGACTATACGTGCTCTACACCAAATCTAAACCACGGGTTCGACACTTATATTCCTTGTAGAGAGGAATGGTCCAACAATTTAGTGGTCACTGGTAGTTCCATTGACATATATACGGATGGCTCCAAACTGGAGAATAAGGTCGGTTGCGGCATCTTCTCCAGAAAACTTGGCATCAAGCTCTCCTATCGTCTCCCTGACCATTGCAGCGTCTTACAGGCGGAAGTAATGGCAATTTTCCAAGCGTCCAAGTGGCTTATTTGCAATGAAATATGCGATGTGATGATACGCATATTCACGGACAGTCAGGTGGCAATCAAGTCACTGGCTGGTGTATTCACTACCTCTAAGCTTGTATTCGATTGCCGCTCCTCCCTGAACGTCGTCTCAGGTAACTCACAAGTTCACATATGCTGGGTGCCTGGACATAGCGACATACTAGGAAACTGTGAGGCCGATGAATTGGCCAAAATAGGAACGCTGCTCCCTGACATCTCCCCCTCTTTTGATGTAGGTGTCCCACTGGCCATGGTCAAATGGGCCATAAAACACGAGTACCTTGAGGCAGCTAAAAGAGCCTGCAGTGTTGCCAGACAAACCTGGAGCACTATCGACATTAGGCGTACTAGTCAGCTACTCAATATTAGCAGGAACTCCATCGGTACTATAATAAATGTGCTCACGGGACACTGTCTGATCGGGAAACATGCTGAAAGACTAGCACTGCCCCATAACGACTTCTGTCGCAGCTGTGGCTCTGAGGAGGAGGAAGAAACAGTACTTCATCTCATGTATCAGTGCCCAGCTCTGGCCAGGCGAAGATTAAAATTCCTACGCTCACCTTTCTTCACTTCCTTAACCGAACTATCTTCCATCAACATTAAGGACATAGCCAGGTTCATTTCGGAATCACTGTGGCTCCCAAAATTCTCGACGGGGGAGTCGCGTCCTCTTAGTGTGGTACCACAACGAGCCATTGTATGTGCTTAAGTGTGCTTTTTGAGACAAAGGCTGCCACTCCTACCTACCTACCATATATATATATAGATATGTCTTATCTTATTTATATATATAAAAGAGAGTGATGTTAGTTACTACGCTTATAACTCAAGAACGCCTGGACCGATTTGGATGATGAGCACCAGTTCGGTTAGGTCTCCACCCAAACAAGAAGAATACCCAAGAAAATTCCGGAAATTTTCCCGAAAAAAAAATTATGAAGAAAATTCATATTCCCATACAAGATACTTTTTAGAAGATTCAATGAAATATATATACTCGTATAATAAAAAAAAAAAAAAAATATTTTCGTATGGAGCGATTTTACAACGCCATCTTAACTCAAGAACCCATAAAAACGAACATTTTTTCAAATGCTGGTTCCGGTCTTGCCAGTAGATGGCGTTGTGTGCATCAACTTCTGACAAACAGAACAGATGAACAGTTACTCAAATTTGTATCAGCTTATGACAGTTATTGTAAATAAATTTGATTAAATACATTTATTGTTTTGAAACGATTTTTTGTGAATTTGCTATTACCAGCGAAAATTTCGGATTGTGCAATTAATTTTTAGGTGGATTACTTTGAAAATCAATTCTTATTCGCTGATTATTTCATTCAGAGTGATCATTTTAGTGTGGAATTCTATTTTCAAACGGTAAGTTGCAATGAAAATTGTTTATTTTGTGAGGTTATGAGCACATGTTTTGTGTGTTCATTTCTCAGTGTAATTCACAACGAAGATCTAATCTTTCGCGTCAAACCCGAAATGCAAGTAGAGTTCGGAATATCGCCTATCAATTGACGACGGATGAACAAAAAATCGCACGAGAACAGCGCCGTGTTAGTATGGCCAGACTTCGTGCATCGCAAACACAAGAAGAAAGACAGGCGGCAAATGAAACGGCTCAGTTAACTATGAGAAATCGTCGGGCAAACCAAACAACTCAACAACGTGATAATCTAAATCAACGCATAAGAAGAACTGCTTCAAGTGTTGATTTGAATCGAGTAGCGTTTCATTACGATTGCAGAATTGACTACAGCTCGCATCCTTCCGTTCAAATTGGCCCAATGGAGGTTGTGTGCAACCATTGCGGTGCATTGAAGTTTGCTGGAGAAACACCTGGATTGTGCTGTCTCAGTGGCAAGGTTAAATTACCACCATTGCCCTTGCCAACAGAGCCATTGCGTTCTTTGCTTCATGGTGAGAAACCAGAATCACGTCATTTTCTATCGAACGCTCAGAAATACAACGGATGCTTTCAAATGACTTCATTTGGAGCAGATATTATTCATGAACGCGGATTCAATCCGACATTCAAGGTAATAAATTAACCAATCATTTTCTTTTGATGCACACAAAATTTTGAATCTAATTTCGTCATTGACTCTACAGATCCAAGGCCAAATTCACCATCGAATTGGATCATTGCTACCACTTGAAGACGCACAACATAAATTCCTCCAAATCTACTTCATGGGCAATGTGGAACATCAACTTGATCAGCGCCAAACAATCAATACGGAAATGAGAAGAGGAATTCTTCGAGATCTGTAGCAGCTGAATCATGAACATCATGCATTGGTTCGTTTATTCAAAACTGCGTTGGATCGCATGCCAACTTATGACTATAAAGTCGTGATCAGAGCGGATAAAGAACCTGCAGGAACGCACGAACGCCAATTTAATGCTCCAACAATAGATGAGGTTGCAGTTGTGATTTTTGGCGAAAACCGGGAATCACGCGATATTGTGATCACACGTCGGGACTCTGGGCAATTGCAACGAATATCCGAAACACATTGTTCATACGATGCATTGCAATACCCACTGATGTTTTGGCAAGGAGACGATGGATATTATATCAACATCAAGATGATAAATCCATCGACCGGTGAGTATAGATATCAAAATAATTTTCATTTCAATATGACACTAATGTCACTGATATTATTTAGGTGAGGAAACTACCAGGAAGGTCAGCGCAATGAATTTTTACGCGTATCGTTTGATGATTCCCCAAAATGTAGACAACTATTTGCTTCGATTTCGCCAATTGTACATTCATTTACGCGATGACCGAGGAGTACATTCATTTAAGCGATGCAATTTGCACCGAAGGAAATGCATCTGATTTTGGTCGGTTGACCATTTTACCAGCGACGTTTGTCTGCAGCCCACGTCATATGCATGAATATACGCAAGATGCAATGACATATGTACGTCATTACGGCCGTCCAGACCTGTTCATCACCTTCACGTGCAATCCAAAGTGGATAGAAATTGTTCACCTGCTGCTTCCTGGCCAAACATCAAGTGATCGGCATGATATCACCGCACGTGTATTCAGGCAAAAATTCCGGTCACTCATGGACTATATTGTTACGCATCGTGTCTTTGGGGATACTCGATGTTGGATGTATTCGATTGAATGGCAAACAAGAGGATTGCCGCATGCGCACATTCTCATTTGGTTAGTCGAAAGAATACAGCCACACCAAATTGATGACATCATATGTGCCGAGATTCCTGATCCCGAAACCGATCTAGACCTGCATTATGTCGCAATAACAAACATGATTCATGGACCGTGTGGCTCCATTAACCCACAATCATCATGCATGGTTGACGGCAAGTGTTCCAAGCGTTATCCACGAAATTTGACTGATGAGACCATCACTGGCAACGATGGTTATCCACTGTATCGGCGTCGATCATCTGATGATGGCGGTAGAACAATTACAGTCAAAGTAAAAGGAAATGATTTCGTGGTCGACAACTCTTGGGTTGTTCCGTATTCGCCACTTCTTTCCAAAACATTCAAGGCGCATTGTAACGTGGAGTACTGCAATTCAGTGAAGTCCATCAAGTACATCTGCAAATATGTCACGAAGGGCAGTGACATGGCGGCTTTTGGTCTTCAAGCTCCTGCCCCCAATGATGAAATCACGCGCTATCAAGTTGGTCGGTACGTATGCTGCAATGAGGCGATTTGGCGTATATTCTCATTTCCCATTCACGAACGCTATCCGACTGTTACACATTTGGCAGTGCATCTGGAGAACGGTCAACGAGTTTATTTCACTGCAGCAAATGCCGCTCAATGTGCTCAAAACCCACCAGCGACAACAGTGACCAGTTTCTTCTCGATTTGCCAAAGTGATCCGTTTGCACGTACGTTACTTTACTCAGAGATGCCGCGTTATTACACTTGGAATGCTTCATCGAAGAAATTTCAACGTCGAAAGCAAGGCGATGTAGTTCCTGGTCATCCAGATGTGCGTTCTACTGAAGCTCTTGGCCGTATTTATACAGTCCATCCGAAAAATGATGAATGCTTTTACTTGCGACTATTGCTGGTGAATGTTCGTGGCCCGACATCATTTGAATCTCTTGGAACTGTCAATGGTGTAGTGTTGCCAACATTTCGTGCAGTATGTCAGGAGCTTAATTTGATAGAAAACGATACGCATTGGGACACGACAATTGCTGAAGCAACTGTTTCCGCATCTCCAAGTCAGATACGCACATTATTTTCAATCATTATATCCACATTTTTTCTATCGAATCCACGTGAATTGTGGGAGAAGTTCAAGGATGACATGTCAGAAGACATTTTGCATCGAGTTCGTGTCCATTCAGAGAATCCCCATCTTGAGATGAATGAAGAGATGCACAACCAGGCTTTGGTTTTGATAGAAGACATGTGTTACCTAATGTGCGGCAGTCTGTTAGTCAGGTTAGGAATGACATCGCCTGATCGTGGAATAAACGACACTTTCGAACGAGAATTGCAGAGTGAGCGTGAATACGACACAAATGCATTAAGCCAATTGGTTCGTACGAATGTACCTTTGTTGAATCTCCATCAAAAAGAAGTGTACGATACGGTGATGAAGGCAATTGATGATGGAAATGTCGGCATAGTTTTCCTTGATGCTCCTGGTGGCACTGGCAAGACATTCCTCATATCATTGATTTTGGCTACAGCTCGTGTAAGATCAGAAATTGCTGTAGCAGTTGCTTCTTCTGGAATAGCAGCTACGCTGCTGGAAGGTTGCCGAACCGCTCATTCTGCATTAAAATTGCCATTAAACCTTCAATCGATTGAAGAACCAACATGTAACATAGCGAAATATTGAGCAATGGCCAAAGATTTGGTAGCAAGCAAAATTTTTATCTGGGACAAATGCACAATGTCGCATAAACGTGCATTAGAAGCTCTGAATCTCACTAGGAAAGATCTGCGTAATGGCGCAAGATGTTTTGGGGGTGCATTAATTTTACTCTCAGGAGATTTCCGGCAAACACTACCAGTAATACCACGGTCGACCGCTGCCGATGAGATCAATGCTTGCCTGAAATCATCACCATTGTGGCGTTATATGAAGAAACTTCGGCTGACGACAAACATGCGAGTTGCATTGCTAAACGGTCCATCTGCCGAAGTGTTCTCCAATCAACTGCTAACTATCGGTAATGGTCGTGTTCCTGTCGACGCATCGAATGGATTGATTTCATTCCCGTCAAATTTTTGCAATTTCGTCTCAACGAAAGAGGAGCTCATCAACAAAGTGTTTCTGAACATAATTGTAAACCACCAAAACTACGATTGATTGTGTGAAAGAGCAATTTTAGCGGCAAAGAACAAGGATGTGGATCACTTAAGCTTCACAATTCAAAATCAAATTGTTGGGTCACTGCATTCCTTCAAATCTATCGACTATGTAACAAACGAAGACGAAGCAACCAACTACCCAACTGAGTTCTTGAATTCATTGGATGTGCCTGGCTTGCCGCCGCACAATTTGGTTCAGTCGTTATCATGCTTCGCAATCTCAACCAACCAAAATTATGCAACGGAACACGTTTAGCGGTCACAAAACTCATGAGCAATGTGATTCACGCGAGACTACTAAAAGGAAAATTCAAAGGTGAAGAAGTTCTCATTCCGAGAATTCCAATGATCCCAACCGATATGCCATTCGAGTTTAAGCGAATACAATTTCCAATTCGTCTCGCATTCGCCATGAGAATTAATAAATCACAAGGCCAATCATTGAGTGTTTGTGGCCTGAATCTGGAAAATGAATGTTTTTCACACGGACAACTGTATGTCGCATGTTCCCGTGTCGGAAAACCATCTGCTTTGATTGTTTTCGCACCCGACAACAAAACGAAAAATATCGTTTATCACAGAGTGCTTCAATGAGGGGAAATACAATTCAATAAATGCAAAAATAATTTCATACGAGTAAGTACACATAAAGTACTGGCGACGAGGAGTATCAGTTTAAAGCCGGATTTTATTATTATTTTAGGTTCGTCAGCGGAGGGACGTGGCAAATGAGTTGTTTAGAGCAAGAAGTCTGAAGATATATAGTACTGTCGGAGACAGATATCAATTTATATCTGCATTTTTCATTTCAGTTTCATTGGTGGAGGGGTATGATCAATGTATGTTTTAGTCCTAAATACATATATGTACATCTATAGTACAGATCATGGGACATTTTTAGGCAAAACAACGTTTGCCGGGACAGCTAGTATATATATATATATATATATATATATATATATATATATATATATATATATATATATATATATACAAATATATATATATATATATACGAGTATATATATATATATATATATATATATATATATATATATATATATATATATATATATATATATATATATATATATATATATATATATATATATATACTCGCATATGTAAGAGAGCAGAACTAACAAGTTCAATAAGTACTGGCGTGCACAGTAAGTCGTCGAGTTCTGTTGTCACTCAATAGCGCACGCTCACAAGTCGTTTCTTTTTCTTTACAATTGTCGGTCGTGTCGGTTGTCGGCATAAGAAGACAGTGATCTAGTTTAATAGCAATCCGTCTACAAATCGGAACAAACTTTCTAAATATTATTTCGCCTTATATTCACTTTATTATTATCCTCGTATTTTGTTACGAATAAAACTTTTGAAATCAATTAAGGAAGCAGTTGTGCATTTCTTCACGAAGCCCACCTTCTACCATTCTTACATTTAAGGGCTCAACCGTGCCAAAAAAAAAAAAAATTATAATTTCGCGTGATTGATTATCGATCGAAGCTTAATCGTTAATCGTGCCCACTAGCTGCAAAAATTGATCCTAACGAGAACCGTTCATTCGAAACAAAGGCGCAGAAAATTCACAGTAAACAGGTTTAATGAACAAAGAAGAACAAAAACAGTATTTCTTGCGGTCGAGAACAAGGTCAGTAAGGGCAGACGACGCGGACAACGAAGTATTCTTTTTAGCGACAAACGAAGGAAGAGACGAAGAAAGGGGGAATAGTGGTGAACAATCTGTAATACAACTAACAAAAATCATTTGCGAAAAAACAGTTGAAAATAGTGCAAAAGAACGTTACGAAATTAAAGAAGAAAAAAATACGGAGAGAGAATCTGAAATTTTGGAAACACAAAAAGAAACAACAAGCAACAAAGAAAACAGAAGCGACAGCAATATGATAGAGCTAAACGAACTGATCAAACTTCTAACCGTAAAGTTTGTAAGAGAAGGAGAACAACAAGCGGCAATGTCCACAGAGAGCATCAATAACGTCATCTCTGAATTCGACGACAAATCACCTACACACGTAGAAGAATGGTTCAAAAACTTTGAAAAGTCCGCCGCAGCTTATAATTGAAGCGAAAATCAAAAATACATATTTGCGAGACGCAAGATGACAAAAACTGCGAAAATTTTTATCGATTCTTTGCATGTGTACAATTATGCGTCTCTCAAAGAAGAAGTTGAAAAAGAGTTTTGCTGCGAATACGCCAGTGCTGATATTCATAGGCAGTTGCAGGAACGAAAAAAAAGGAGCAGTGAGAGTATGCACGAATATATACTGCATATGCGACGTTTAGGCGCGTTCGGCAAAATAGATGACAAATCGGTTATACGTTACGTAGTGGACGGAATAAACGAAAAAACAGAAAATAAATTTATATTTTACACCGCAGAAAACTTTACAGACTTAAAACACAAATTATAAATTTATGAAACGATGACTCAAAATAAAACAAAAACAAAAGAGAATAGCGTAAAAGGTGAAAACGGGAACGACAACAATAAAAACACAAAGCGAAGGCATTGGTACAATTGCGGCTCCAACAAACACGAAAAGAGTGAGTGCAAAGAACCGACAAAATGTTTCCGTTGTAATAGAATAAACCACATATCGAAAAATTGCCTACAAAACAACAAAGGCGAAACAAAAGAGTCTGAAGCGAAAGAAGTTAACGTTATTAACACAGTGGAACGACGAGAAAATATGTTAAAGTCAATCAAAATAAACAACAACAATGTGTTTTGCTTAGTAGACAGTGGCGCCGAAATTTCGATTATCGATGAGAAAGTTGCGAAAAAATTTAATTTGAAATTAAACAAATGCGCAAACAGTATCTCGGGTTTAGGCAATAGAAAAATAAATGCATGCGGCATAATAGAAGTTGAACTCATTGTTGACAATTTGAAGTGCGAACACAACTTTGTTGTTGTGCCGGAAAATTCGTCAAAATACGATGTTATTCTTGGGTTTGATTATATTGGCAAGTGTCATTATAATTACAATGAAAGCGGTTATACTCATACGTTCACAAACTTTCTCGCTGAAAATTTCGAACGTTCAGTAATGAATATTACAATTGATAGTGAAAAGATTGAAGAACCAATACGATATAAAAAACCAGTTGAAAAAATAATCCAAGATTATAAGCCAAAGAGTGACGTAATAAGCCCAATAAGCATGAAAATTCTTTTAATGGATGAAAAAGTTGTACGTCATACACCAAGGAGATTACCGCTGCCAGAACAAAAAATTGTAAGCGACCAAGTGGAAGATTGGTTAAAAAACCAAATAATAAGACCAACAAATTCTGAAAATTGAAGTCGGGTTGTGATTGCGAATAAAAAAGATGGGAACAAGCGTGTGTGCATCGACTTTCGGGATTTAAACAGGCTTGTTCAGAAGGATGTCTTCCCAGTACCGTTGATGGAAGAAGTTGTTGAATCGTTGGTAAGCGCACGTATTTTTACGACATTTGACCTCGAAAACGCATTCTTCCACGTCCCTATTGGGGAAGAATCAAACAAGTATACAGCGTTTGTAACTAGAGACGGAGTTTTCGAGTTTAATAGGGCACCCTTCGGTTTCTGCAACTCGCACGCAATATTTCTACGTTTCATCAACCACATTTTTCGGAGGTTAGTATGCGATAATATTATGCAAATTTACATGGACGATGTCATAATTTACTCACAAGATGACGAAAAAGGAATAAGCAAATTACGTACCGTATTAAAAGTAGGAAAGCAGTACGGACTAAGAATAAAATGGAAGAAGTGTAAATTTTTACAAAAGGAAGTCGTTTACTTGGGTCTGTTAATTGGAAAAGGTTGTAGATCGCCTGATGCTGAAAAATGTGTTGCAATCAAAAAATTTCCTGTGCCACATAACATTAAGAAGCTTCAATCCTTTCTGGGACTAACTGGATATTTTCGCAAATTTGTGCAGAATTACGCAATAATCACAAAACCATTGACAGATTTGCTAAAAAAGAATTCAAAATTCGAAATTGGACCAGTTGAAAGGAAAGCAATGGAAGAGATTAAAAGCATACTTACAAAACAACCTACCTTAAAAGTTTTTTCTCTAACCGCTGTAACAGAACTGCATACAGATGCCTGCAAAGAGGGTTTTGGGGCAATTTTACTCCAAAAGTTCAACGAAAAGCTACATCCAGTTTACGGAAGAAAGTAAGCTTCACAGTTTCTATTTGGAAATTAAGGCAGCATACTTAGCTGTACAAAAACTACGACACTACTTGCTCGGCACAGAGTTCAAGCTGGTCATGGATTGCCAAGCTTTCAAATGTACAACTAATAAGAGTGATTTATCACCGGCTGTGACACGTTGGATTTTATATCTACAAGATTATCAGTACATAATAGAACATCGAAAAGGAACCTCCATGAGACACAAGCAAAAGACGAACATTTCGCAGCAATCAAGAAAATTTTAGCAACAACGCAGTATGAAGATTATGTACTAAGAAGCGAAATTTTATTCAAAAATAAAAATGGGTTAATGCTTTTGGCAGTACCGCGACTAATGGAAAATGAAATCATTAGAACAGAACACGAGAAAGGTCACTTTGCGACAGAAAAGACGATAAACGCACTTAAACAAAAATATTACATACCACATCTGCGCCAAAAAGCGGAAAAATTTATCCGAAACTGTGTTAAATGCCTTCTATTCAACAGAAAACTAGGTAAGCAAGAGGGCCACCTAAACGTTATTTATAAGGGAGATGCCCCACTATTTACCCTCCACATTGATCATTTGGGACCAATGGATGCTACAACAAAAATGTACAAGTACATATTTGCTGTCATCGATGGATTTAGTAAATTTACTTGGCTCTACCCTACCAAATCTACGTCGGCAGAAGAAGTTATCAAAAAATTATCGGATTGGACTAGTATTTTTGGAGCACCGCTACGAATTATCAGCGACATAGGGTCAGCATTCATGTCTGCAGCATTCAAAGAATGGAGTGAAGCGAAATCAATTGAACATGTCTTAACCACCACAGGCGTAGCGAGAGGAAACGGCCAGGTGGAACGCCTGAATCGGGTAATAATTAATGTCATCTCCAAATAGTCAGCGGATCGCCCAGAAGCTTGGTACAAGCATGTCAACAAAGTACAAAACGTAGTTAACAACTCAGTAAACAAATCAAGAAAATATACTCCATTCGAGCTGATGTTTGGGGTAAAAATGAGAACAGCATTGGATGCCAACATAAACGAGATGATTGAAGCAGAAACAGCAACAATTTTTATGAACGATCGAGACGACATCAGAGCCAAAGCAAAAGAAGAAATCGCTAAGGCTCAAGTCAAATATAAGAAAAATATCGACAAAAAACGGAAAAATGAAGTAGTCTACAAAACAGGAGACCTGGTGGCGATCAAGAGGACACAATTTGTTTCAGGCAAAAAATTATCGAGCGAGTACCTAGGACCATATGAAGTGACTAAATACAAACGTAATGGACGATATGATGTAAAAAAGGCTGCAAGCTTCGAGGGACCTAACAATACGTCAACTAGCTGCGATTTGTAAGAGAGCAGAACTAGCAAGTCAGTCGTGCACAGTAAGTCGTCGAGTTCAGTTGTCACTCAATAGCGCACGCTCATAAGTCGTTTCTTTTTCTTTACAGTTGTCAGTCGTGTCGGTTGTCGGCATAAGAAGAGAGTGATCTAGTTTAATAGGAATCCGTCTACAAATCGGAACAAACTTTCTAAATATTATTTCGCCTTATATTCACTTTATTATTATCATCGTATTTTCTAACGAATAATACATTTGAAATCAATTAAGGAAGCAGTTCTGCATTTCTTCACGAAGCCCACCTGCTACCATTCTTACATATATATATTACATATATACTCGCATTACAATAGATGAAGGCCCAGGTTCGATTCCAGTGAGGGTTCATAGTTGGTGCTGTTGATTTCTGAGATATAATAAAAATGTTTGGGAATAAAATTGCCTTTCATTGAAAGATCTCTCATGAGGACAATTTGCGTGTCCGAAATAGCTATAAGATCTGCCAAAATGTTTCAATAATTCTTGTTCTTCTGAAAATTAATAACCACACATACACAATTGTAGCTACTGTGTGCAACTTGTCTTGTCAATAAATTCGTTGAGGAATAATCTACAATAAAATATTTCGTCGAAAAAGAATGTATAAGTCTTAAATTATAAAAATATGCCAATAGTGAACGTGGCTGTAAAAATAACCAGCCCCTTTTGGCTGCTAAACACCCTCCATATTATGAAGCTCATGTATGTGACGATCGGTTGAACGGCTTAGGAGTCCATTAGCAACAAACAAGCAAATATACACACATTGAATTATATATAATATTTATAGATAGAATTTTTGAAAAAAAAAGATTTAGATCTATATATATAAAAATGAATGTTTGTTTGTTAGTGACGCTAAGGCTCGAGAACGGCTGGACCAATCTTGATGGAATTTTCAGAGGTTGTTCGTTGTGGATCTGTGAAGGTTTAGAAATAAAAAAAACCTTATACTTTTCCTGAAGAAAAGTCGGAAAATTTAAAAATTCCAAAAATGACTTTTTTCCATACAAAATTTTTTTTTTCTTTCAAATTTTTTTTCCAATTGTTTCTTGCAAATCTATCGATCTCAAAACATTCGAAAAAGTCGGAAAATTCGAAAATTAGAAAAACCTAATCTCACTTTTTGTTCTCATTTTTTTTGTATGTGCGTGGTGTTGCGCGCGCACATTTAGTTTCTTATTGGTGTTGTAAGCACTGACTGATACTCCAATAACTCAACAGATGGACGCTTATTTATTTTGACAGCTGCGTATATTGTTTGTTCTTTCTGATTTGTTTATTCGAACAGTGCGGACACGGTCAATTGACTTTCTGACATTTTTCCAAATTTTAATTGATTTCTCGAGTTAAATTCATTACATTAAATTGTTAAATTGTTCACATTCACGAAATATTTGATTTTAAATCTGTGGATCATCAGTTCTTGAGTGAAATTATTGACATTTCAAACAAAAAAAGTAAGTTCATTATTTTCGTTTGTTGGTGAATACCTAACTTCATTTCCATTGGAATTTATTTGTGTTATTTCTTCAGCTGATTTGTAAATTATTTGAATCGTTCAATTTCGGTCGTTTGATTTCTTTATTTCGGCTATTCAAAAGGTAAATTATTGAAAATTATTCCGTGAAAACTTTATGTGTGTTTCATACAAAGTGATCAATTACAGATTGAAATTTGTTACGATGCCACAAAGAGGTCGCGCTAATATCGGTCGGCGTACCCGACGTACAACGGACCAACGTAATTATACAGGACGTCGTACGGAAGAGGAAAATGCTACTGCAAGGGAATCTGCTCGAATCGGAATGATTGAACATCGTGCGCGACAATCACAAGAGGCTCACGAAGCTTACAATGAGCAACAACGATTGAGAAGAAGACAAGTTCGTGCTCAGGAAATTCATGAAGCAAGAAAACAACGTTTGGCTGCTCACCGACAACGCCAGCAACAACAACGATTGCCTAATTTGAATTTCGAACGTGCAGCCTTTCGATATGAGCCGGACATTGAATACGGTGCGCACGCATCAATTCGATTTCGTTCGATGTCTGTCGTTTGCCCGCATTGCGATGCACTGAAATTTCCAAAAGAACCGGCCGGATTGTGTTGCGCAAGCGGAAAAGTGAAATTACCAGAGTTACTTCCTCCACCAGAGCCATTGCGGTCGTTGCTTTACGGCGAATCACCAAATTCGAATCATTTTTTACAAAATTCCAAGATGTGTAACGATTGTTTTCAAATCACGTCGTTTGGTGGGGAAATTGTGAATGAACATAATTACAATCCCACATTCAAGGTTAGTTCACCAACAATCTAACACTTATTATCTCGCAAATAAAATACAGAAATTAACATATTTGTCTGCAACTATACAGATTCACGGGCAAATTTATCATCTTGCTGGATCGCTGTTGCCACATCCTGATCAAGATCACAAATATCTCCAAATATATTTCCTTGGATGTCTGACAATAAATGCACGAAACACTATCCATGTACTTTTCTTTCGGAAACGCAAACTGGAAATGATGGATGATATCCACCTATCGGCGTCGCTCATCAGACAACAATGGCAGAACATTCAGCATTCAATTTAGAGGAGTGAATATCGAAGTTGACAACACATGGGTCGTTCCATATTCGCCAATATTGTCTAAGACATTCAAAACTCATATCATGTTGAGTATTGCAGTTCTGTGAAATCCATCAAATACGTTTGCAAGTGGGTCAATACATGAACTGCAATGAAGCGCTTTGGAGAATATTTTCTTTTGTAATTCATGAGCGTTTTCCGACTTTTGTGCATCTCGCAGTTCATTTGGGGAATGGCCAAAGAGTGTATTTCAACACAGAGAAAGCAGTACAGCGAGCGGAAACACCACCAGCAACAACATTGACGAGTCTTTTCTCAACTTGCGCCAGTGATCCGTTTGCGAGAACATTGCTTTATTTGGAAATGTGTTGTGAGTTAGAACCAAGCTACCTACGTGTAGTTGACTCACAGCATCGACTCCTAATGGATGCCACACTCTGTGGGATTAGCATGTGCTAAAATTGTTTTACAATAAGGCATACTTTTAGGGTCTAAGTATTTTAAGCTAAAATGGTTTATGAAATATTACTATGTAAACTTTTAGGGTATTACAGTTCCGCAGTCGAGTCGACGAGGGCAGCTTAATGCACCATCGCCACTTTTGAAGTAGGTCGGTTGGCTTGACCAACTGACACCAATTAGCAGGTGCGGAACTGGAACACCAGAAAGGTCAGTTCACAGACTGAGATAGATGTAAAGAAATAGTATATAAGAGTTAGTATTCTAAGAAATAAAGGCTTGTGATTTTAAAACTAAAAGTGTAATGTAGTGATTTTTACAAAGAGTGATTTAGGCTTTTCAGATACACGCGCGCAGCAGAAGGACGTCCCCCGTCAAACAAGGACAATACCCCAACATTTTGGCGCAGCCGGTCTTAAGGACCTACAGGAGGAGTCCCAGGGCAAGGTACCCTGTAGCAGGAAAGAATCCTGCAACAAAATCAAAGGACATCTTACTACAACATTTAAAGGACCAGGATGTCATTGGGAAAAATAATGGTGAGTATGTCTATAGTAGGACATCTTAGTATTTAAGAAAATTTTGCCGACGATTCTTCGGTGGCCGTGTGGGCGCTTTGGCGCCGGTCATGCAGAAGAAGCAGCATTGGGGCTGATTAGCCGCTGCGGTTTGACAATAGGTCGATCTAAAAAGAAAACTTTCTACTTACGGGTCAGGTTGTATAGGGTTGTTCCACTGAGATTAGGCTCATACTTTTTAATACATTTTGTTTCAGCATTCTCGGGGGATGTGGAACGTGTCTGTTTATTCACGGATTTTGCGTTATTGAATTGTGAACTTGTGTATACCGGTTGGTTTGGTTCGGAAAGAACGTGCCACGGTATAGGGTTCGTACGGTTATGATAGGGGATTTGTGTTTGTTTGTCGGTAAGGACATTTATACGATTCAATTTATATTGTTTTGAAATCAAAATAAAGATTGATTTAAATATTTGGCATTTTGAGTTTAGGGTATTAGGTGAAGAGCTGCAGACAACACGTGTTGTTGCATCAGAGTTTTCGAAGTTCGGAAACTACGATTTGCGTAGCAATGTTGAAGAAAAAATTTAAATGCTATTATTATGTGGCGCATATGTTACGGGTTTATTTTTAAATATGGATTCAAATTTCCGGGAATGAATCAAGACACTTTAGCCGGTAAATCAAATTTCGGTTTTTACAAACATATGGCCTTTTCTATGGATTTTTGGGGGTATTAAAGATGGGGAGAGGAAAACAAGGAGTATTGGTGAGGATATCAAGGACCAATTTGCACTGAAGGAAGGACTTAATGGACGCCGGTAGACAGCGAACATAGAACTTATGATGGAAGTTAAAAGAATATTAAGATAGAATTTACGGTGGAATGTATTTTTAAATAAATTTGTATTTATAATTAAGTAAGACAGAATAAAATATTGTAACAAGTTTTAACAATTATTGGATTTTTATTTGTAATTGGGATACGCCATCTGTTCTGGCATTTGGGATATGACGAAGGAAGCGCAAGAATTACTGCTGATGCAGGAGGAAATTGGCGAAACGATTGAAAAGCTGGTCCGTAACTTTAAGAAAGACGGCAGGTTACGTAAGGACAACATGTATTACTGCAAGCGAATAACACAGTTGCAAAATCTGGGGAGAGAGTTCAACAATAATCACGGACTGTTGTTGCCTCACGCAGTTGAGTACGGCAAGGGAAAATATTTTGCGGAAAATTACGCAGACTACATAAATAGTCTGGTCAACGAATGGGCAGATACATTTAGTTCTGAATTAGAGGAATTAGGACAACAAACTGTGAGTTTGGTTTCACCAGACGAGGAAGTAAGGAACAGATTGAAATCAATGCAGTCAGAGGTGGAACTGTTTACTGGGAAAATAGTTGACCAGTTCGAAGCGAGTACGAGCAGGGAAGAAGCTCAGGAATTGTGGAAGCAGGCGAATGCCGGAGGAGCTGTGTCACCATTAGAAGTTGCGGATCAAGCCTTTACGGCAATCGAAAGAAGAATAGAAGAAAAGTTATTCAGTTTTCATAAGAAAACAGAAGATTTGAGAGCACAAAAAGGGTATCTTGAGAAGAAGGTAAAGGAACTTTCTCAGAGATTGACGGAAACAGAGGAAGCAGCAACGCTGTTGGAAAAGGAGTGTGCGGAATTGAAAAGAGGACGGGTGACCAATAGGACCTCACTGAATAGGGAGAGATCAAAATCAGCATCAGCTGGATTTACGCAGACAGTATTGACATTGCCTCCGGAAGTACGTTGGCCGGAATATTTAACACCAGAAGGGATAAGCCGCATCGTGAAGCCAAAATTAGTACTTAATGAAGAAAGGCAAGCGGAATTTTGGTTTGGCGCATCTGAAATCGGTGTCAAGCCTTTTTCTCCAGGAAGTCCGATAACTAATAAAAATAAGGGATATCCGCCAAAGGAGCCAGAAGCAGTAACGGTACAGGAAAGTCCCGATACTGGGGACAATATTTCGCCAGTACGAACAAACGATCGAAGACTAATTAGTTTGAGTCCGTCACTGGCAAATTACCTCTCAGATCCGGGAGAAGTGAATTTGGAAACTACCAAAGAGATTAATAAAGCTAAGGTTTTACCAGCAATTGAGAAAACACAAAGGAATAAAATGGGCATTCTGGAAGTTGCTCATGCGGTGGAGAAGTTGGTGCCCATGTTCTCAGGAGTCGAGTTGTATGATCTGAGAACTGAGATCCGGCGCTTCAAAGAAGGTTGTGAGCTAGCGCAACAGAGTGTTCCGGAAGCGGACGGGGAACACTTCACAAAGTGTATTAGGCAAAGAACCACAGGTGATGCGTTTGATTTACTGGTGCATCGCTCAGTAAGCACCCTGGCAGAATTATATGTACTTTTGGATAGGACGTATTTAAAACAAAAGTCATACGACTATCTCGTTCGGGAAATTCAGGAATCAACTCAGACACCGGGGGAGGAATTGAGAGCCTGGGGACGAAGGCTCCAGTCTCTAGGGAACGCTGCTGAGACGGAAGCCAACAGGCAGTTTCCAGAAAATGTTGCAGCATACAAGGCTCAAGTAGAACGGACTATGATTTCTGTGTTCAAGGCAGGCCTGATAAATAGGGATTTAGCTAATTATACTCTTACTCTCACGCCGAGGAGTATGGCAGAGCTAGTTGAAGCGGTCTCGTCCGCTGAAGCAGCAATACAACAACAAACGACAACAGGTGGAATCTGCTGGACGAATGCTCCAGCAGAGGTAGGAACAGTACAGCAGCAAAACAGATGTGGAGTCGGTAGATTGATGGGCCAATTTCCGCAACAAAGAGACCAAGAATTCCTGATTGACAGGTTCCAGCCAAGGAAACCCATGTGCTCATTTGCTTGTCATAAGCCAGGTCATACAAGGGATGAATGCGTTACACGCAAAAACACGCCCTACTGTTTGGAGTGCCAAACTTACGGTCATGAGGCAAGTAGACAGTGCCAAGTAGACACTAAATGGGATCAAAGTAGAAGGCAGCCAGCTACGAGGCGCCCGGTTCCACCCTTGAGGGACAGCAGGGGTAACTTCAGTAGTCCCCGAGTTAATTCAACAGAAGGAATTAACCAAGGAAGAAATCCTTTCAAAACTGGGAGTGGTCAGCAGCGACCAAAGTGGGATTCCAGAAGTGAACAAAGGATAAGCAACACCAAACAGGAGTTAAGATGCTTCTCATGTGGACAGATGGGACATCGGGCAGCGGAATGCAGGGATAGACAATCCCAACAAAGGAACCAGGGAAACTTCCAGCGGCCCAGTCGAAGCCAATAGACTGGAAAGCCAAAAGAAAGAGAGTAATAATTAGGCCGGAAGTAAGTGGGACTAGTAATGTAGGAACTACAGTCCAGGAGAAGGAGGAGCAAGAGGCTCTCCAGTATCACGAAGGAGGGAGTGGATACACGTCCATATTGGGAACAAAAGGAGGTTGCTTCGCTATGAGCAGGATAGGTGATGCCTTCATCGAGATACACTGCGAGGAAGCAGCGAGTGGAAAGCTAGTGCTATTAGTAGATTCAGGGGCGGACACTAGCCTCGTAAAATCTAGTGTTTTACGGAAGGGGCTAGACATTAATCAAATGGACTTAAGAACGCTTAACGGAGCGTTTGGAGGGTGCATTAGGACATTGGGGTCGCTCAGAATAGGGCACAGTGGAGTTAAGGGTATGAGTTTTAGAGTGCAGGCAGTGGAAGTGGATAGGAAAAGTATCCCGGCTGATGGGATAATTGGCCGCGATAATCTTTGGGGCCGCACCATACTGGATGCGCTCGACAAGCAGTTATCGTTTTACGATAATAATAAGAATAGAATCCTCACTCTTCCATTAAAGTCATGGCAGGAAGGAACCGTGAGTAAGGTTAGGAATAGTAGGGAGGTAGTGAATGCAAGGTCAACCAGAGTAGTTACTATGCATGTAAATACGAAACTTAGGACTGTTGTTTTGCACAAGCAGCAGCTAGCGGAGGGTGTATATATGGGGGAAACCATAACGCACGTTGACAAGGGTAAGGTGTACGCTTGCGTACTCAACGCATCGGAAAAGGACTACCTGATGGAGGAGGATTTTAGGCCCAAGTTCACTAGTTATGATGATTTTAAGGAACCGAATTATAGATCGGTGAATCAGATTAAGCAGGTAGATATAAGAAAAAGAATGGAGAGGGTGCTAGAATCCTTGAAGTTAGACCCAAGCGTGAATTCAGAAGAGAAGGCATCAATAGAAGCCATTTGTGCGTCATTCCATGACATATTTTTGCTGGAAGGAGACCAGTTGACATATACACCAGAGGTAGAGAATGAAATACCTACTAGAGTGGATCAAGCACCAATAAACCAGAAACAGTACAGATTACCGCAAGCTCACAAAGATGAGGTAAATAGGCAAGTGGAAGGAATGTTAAAGGATAACATAATTTCACCGAATATCTCGCCTTGGAATTCACCAATAATTTTGGTGCCAAAGAAGGGAGGTGCTCAGGGTCAGAAGAAGTGGAGAATGGTCGTCGATTTTAGGAAATTGAACGACGCCACTATCAAGCAAGTGTTCCCAATTCCAAGGATAGAGGAAATTCTGGATCAATTGGGGCATAGTAGATATTTTTCTACACTTGATTTAGCGAGTGGCTACCACCAAGTTCTGGTGGATACCAAAGATAAGCAGAAAACCGCGTTCAGCACCGGTTTAGGGCATTATGAGTTTAATAGAATGCCGTTTGGATTAACAGGAGCACCGGCTACCTTCCAACTGCTAATGAACCATTTGCTAACAGGCTTACAAGGGTTAGATTGTTTTGTGTATCTCGATGATATTCTAATTTATGGGAAGAACTTGCAGCAGCATTCGCAACGCTTGTGCAAGGTGCTCCAGAAATTACGAGAACACAATTTGAAATTGAACACGGAGAAGTGTCAATTTTTACGAAGAGAGGTGGTTTATTTAGGCCATCGTTGCTCAGAGGCAGGAGCACTGCCTGACCCGCAGAAGGTGGAATGCGTTAAAAATCTAGCGATTCCGAGAAACAGAAAGGAAGTGCAAGCATTCCTAGGACTAGTGAACTATTATAGAAAGTTCGTGGAAGGACTAGCCGGAATTGCTTTGCCCATTAATAAGTTGCTACGAAAAGAAGCAAAGTTCGAATGGACAGAGAGATGTCAGAAAGCATTCGAGAGGCTAAAGGCTCGCCACCAATTTTGGCATACCCCGACTTTGGGCAAACTTTTTTGTTGACCACTGATGCCAGCAATGAAGCATTAGGGGCAGTATTGTCACAAGGGGAAGTCGGTAATGACCGACCAATAGCATTCGCAAGCAGAGCGCTTAGCCATACGGAGAAAAGATACTCCACAATAGAAAAGGAATTTCTAGCCATAGTGTGGGCTACGAAGAATTTTAGAGCATATCTGCTAGGACGCCCATTTAAGATATATACTGATCACCAGCCACTGAGAGGCATAGCCAATTTGAAAGACCAAACGTCTAGGCTAGCCAGGTTCAGACACAAATTGTCTGAGTATGATTTTGAAATCATATACAAACCTGTGAAAAAGAATCTGAATGCCGATGCACTCAGCAGAGTACCGCAGGCACAGAAAGTATCAGTAGTGCAAACGAGGTCCAAAGCACGGTCAGATAAGGAGAAGGCCGAGAGAATGCAAAAGGATAAAGTTGATGCTACAACAGATGTTAGCAAGACGGGTGAAGATGCCCACGAACAAAGAGCCAGCAATGTGGAATGGCTGACGGATATAACGGATATCCAGGCTGTGTTGAAGGGTTTCCATGATTCGCCTCTAGGAGGACACCAGGGATTCTGGAAAACCCATGACAGAATTAGGCGAGTATACGGATGGAAGGGTATGCTCAAGGACATTAAGAAATATATAAAGAGTTGTCCAAAATGTCAGGCCAACAAAAGTTCAACGCTGACAAAGATGCCAATGGTGTTAACTGACACACCAAAACAGCCATTTGATAAAGTTCATATGGATATTGTAGGTATTTTACCTGAGACAGTTTCGGGAAATAAATATATTTTGACGTTCCAAGATGATTTCTCAAAGTATATGGCGTGCGTGGCTATACCCGATGCTGAAGCGGGTACGGTGGCCAAGGCATTATTTGATGAAATAATAGCACGATACAACATACCTAAGATTTTGATAACCGACAATGGTTCTAATTTTGTATCGAAACTGTTCTCGGAAACATGTAAAATGCTGGGAATCAAGAAGTTGCACATAACACCATATCATCCACAGGCGAATGGCTCATTGGAACGTAGTCATCGACCTTTGGCCGAGTACTTGCGCAGTTTTGCCAAGGAAGACGGCTCGAATTGGGATCAATGGTTGACCACTGCAATGCATGTACACAACAATACTGTGCATGTATCAACGAAGCAAACTCCGTTTAGAACACTCTACGGGTTTGATTTTAACATGCCAGCAAATTTGAAGCGCAAATGTGCGCCTGTATACAATGCTGATGACCCGAATAATGTGCAAAAGTATCAGTTACAGCGAGCGCACGAATTGGTTAGAGAAAACCAGGATAGCGCTAAACGAGTAGCCAGGGAAGCCTATAACAAGGTACTAAACCCAGTCGTTTTTAACGTGGGTGATCAAGTACTCATGAAGAATCAGGCTAGGACAAATAAATTCTCACCTGTGTGGATAGGTCCGTATGTAGTAGCAGAAATCCGCAGCCCATTTACAACGGTTGTAACGATTAAGGGCAAGAATAAAAAACTGAATAATAATTTGTTGAAATTATTCCACATTAGACCACACAACTAAAGACATGTGTTGGCAGTGTTTTACAAGTGTAAACACAAGAATAACAACGTCAACATTTCGAAATAATAACGTAAACAAACTGATGCCGCGTAAGTATATCAAATAGCATGGTTCTGGCATTCAAAGTCAATGCCAGTGGAAGTGTGCCACTTAAACGCGGGCAAGTAAAATTGTCGTAATAAAAATCTGCTTATTAAGCACTATCGCCGAATGAAGACAATAGAGAAAAATATTTTTTTTTCATATTAAATAATAATAAACGGCTTCATTGCACGTATTTAAAAAATAAAATAGTAAGACAGTCGTGGGTACGTAATATAAAACTTAACATACATACATACGGCGGTTAATGAAATGAAAGCAGTAGCGCCGGCACTGTTGGTGAAGTAAATATATATGTATGTAACTGTAATGTACGAGGGAATATTTAAAGAAGTAAGTATTCTAGTTATAGGAATGGGGATGGCCATATAAGTAAGTATGTAGGGACATATGATTAGGAATTGGGAATTTGCAGATACTGCAGCAGGCTATATGTAGATATACTCGTACATAGGTTTTAACTGTTTATTGATTAGGAAATTAGCGTATGGAAATTTGAATAAATGTATATGTTGGGATATAAAAAAAAATGTATAGGTTGATTGGGAAAATAAGCAATTAATTCTAGGTAATTTAAAGCGCCTTGAATGTATGTATGTAGCCATATACGAGCTAATTACAGGATGGGAAATAGAATCGTTAATGAATATCTACATATCAGGCTAGAAGTAAATTTAAATAAAAAGTAATTGTATGCGATGAAAGATATAGTCGTGCAATGGACAAAGTTTTGACACAAACGGGATTATTTTATATAATCTGGTTTTTGTCGGAGGACCAATGAATTGGCTCAAAACTGAAATGAGTGATAACTCACGTGTTGAAAAAGAGCACGAAAAATTAATCAAAGCAAAACTGATGCCCTATATGGCTATGAAAACACATAGTCCAGTCCTCTTTTCCTCTAGGATACGGTAGCAAATCCGATAATGTAAGGGGAAAAGAAGAGTGGACGCAAATTGAATGATATAGCATTCAATTATAGAATAAGCATGTTATAGAAATATTGTTCTTTTTAATATATTCAGAAATAGCGTATGTTTAAGAAAAGTTATAAATTAAAAAATTATAATCTGTGCAAAGTTCACATTAGAAACAAAAGTAGTTTAGAAAATAATTAGAGTTACAAAAATTAATTATTTAAAATATAAATTTGTAATGAAATAAGTGTTATAATAAAAAAAAAAAACAAAAATCATACTAAATTGGAAAATTATACCCAAGAGTATATATAGTACATATAGTTTATTTAAATATTATATAATTTTGAAATTCATCTATGAAATTGACTAAAATGTATATTAGAAAATTAAGAAAATTATTATAGGTGATCTCTGAATAGCTCTGATGATGTGAAGCGAAGCAGGAAGTTCCGGGAAGAACGGATATTGGAATACGGTGCGGACTAAGGGACCAACATAGTATTCGGAAAGATGTGTTTTTCAAAAACAGGGATTTCTGGCAGATATCCAAGGTTTGGGAATCCGGTTGTGACCGCAAGGATGCCAATATATTGGATTGGGGATGAATGGTGACGGAGTTATTTTTCTAAGCGAAACGGGATATGGCCGCAGCATTTGAACGCGTTGTGGATGAGTAATTGACAAGTAACGAAAAATAAGCAAGTTTCCTTGCGGAGTCATGTTTTGAATTGGACAAATTCATATTACAATGTCCACCCATTGTATCACAATCTCAACAGAATCGATTTTGGATAAGTTGAAGATGGGTAAAAGCTTAAGGTGGGTGACTGAAACCACCACCAAATATAATAAGTAGAAGAAATTTGGCTCACGGCAGTTAATTGCTTCATTGAAGTATATGTCCAATCTAGAGTATGAACATCTGAAATGTGATTTACATATGAAATATGATTTAATACAAGAGGACACAGAGACTGGTTACCGATCAGAGTACACAAATTACGTCATTAAATGTGTGTCTCAGAGAAATACCGATTGTCTCCACATCAAAGCCAAACGATGTCAAATACCATTATGAGGAAGCTCAAGAGAAACACTTCCACCATAAAACGCATTGCTGCAAAGTAAGACGGAGTATTGTAATCTCTCATGTATTCCAAATGTTTTTTACAAGTTGAATACTATAAGCAGAGGCAGTACCACATACAGCCGTGGGGCACGCTATATAAATGAAAAGAAGAAGGCCACTAAAAGCAGAGTTTTAATGGCAAACCAAATCGCCAACCTATAACATCTTTGTACGTACCGATCCAGAAAGAAGGGAGGGGTATGCAGAGTACATCGAGGGATTTCACTCCGTCAACGGCAGCCGTCAACCGGATCAGCAGTTAGCAGAAGTATAACGTAATATTTTAGATATAAAGGGTTTTTCAAAAGAAACGCTACAAAAGTAAATCGATAGTGACAGCAAACGACTCCATATTTTTTCCCGCTCTTTTGACATTTCTCTTCAGTAAGGTTTGCCATTTCATCATGCAAAGATATACGAGTCAAGAACGAGTCGAAATTATTAAAATTTGCTACCGAAATTCGGAGTCAGTCGCCTCAACTTTAAGAGCGCTACGTCCAATTTATGATGAGGCTCATTTCTGGCTGAATGGCTTCGTCAATAAGCAAAATATGCGTTATTGGTTAGACAGCAATCCACACGTACTCCATGAGTCATCATTGCATCCCGAAAAAATTACGGTTTGGTGCGGTTTATGGGCCGGCGGCGTCATTGGGCCGTACTTCTTCCGTGATGATCAAGACCGGCACATTATTGTGAATGCGAATCGCTACCGTTCAATGATAACCGAATATTTTTGGCCCCAATTGGATAATATGCACTTGGAGGACATGTGGTTCCAACAGGACGCGCCACAAGCCACACAGCGAATGCCACAATCAATTTACTGCACACCAAGTTTGGTGAACGTGTTATCTCACGAAATGGCCCAGTCGATTGGCCGCCTCGGTCGTGCGATTTGACGCCGTTAGATTATTTCCTGTGGGGCTACGTCAAGTCTATGGTCTATGCCAACAAGCCAGCGACGATTGATGAATTTCGTACGAATATCGAACGTGAAATTGCAGCAGTATCGGCCGATTTATGCTTGAAAACCGTTGAAAATTGGGTTCAGCGTCTGGACTTCTGCAAGCGTGCCCGTGGTGGCCATGCAAAAGAAATCGAGTTCCATACATAATGGCATCGAACGTACTTTCACAGGAATAAAGAATTTCATTGATATCTAAAACCGGTTTTCTTTTATTTAAAAAAAACTTTTGTAGCGCTCTCATTGAAAAACCCGATAGATATCATAGTAGAATATAAGATCTTAAGTATAGGATTAAATTGTATTATCGCTAGTTGTTGAAAATTGTATATACGCCAGTGAGAAAAGAGTCGATGAAAGACCAAATATAAAAAGGGGAATATAAATAAAAAAAAAGGAAATAAAAGAACAAAATAAAGCAAAAGGAAAAAAAAGAAGAAAAAAGATGGAAATAAAATAACAAAATAAAACAAAAGGGGAAAAAGAAAAGAACACAAAAGTAAAATGAACAGAATACAACAATTGAACCCAAATAAGGCGAATTTGAAAAAAGAAAAACTATACGATTATGTACTATAGGATTAAGAAAATGCACAGATTGTTTAAAGTGCAGAAAAGAAAAAAATACTGTAAACTCTCATTAGAAGTTAGTTGCACTAACTTCTTTTAGAAAGAGGGGAGGGATGTTGTGAGTTAGAACCAAGCTACCTACGTGTAGTTGACTCACAGCATCGACTCCTAATGGATGCCACACTCTGTGGGATTAGCATGTGCTAAAATTGTTTTACAATAAGACATACTTTTAGGGTCTAAGTATTTTAAGCTAAAATGGTATATGAAATATTACTATGTAAACTTTTAGGGTATTACAGTTCCGCAGTCGAGTCGACGAGGGCAGCTTAATGCACCATCGCCACTTTTGAAGTAGGTCGGTTGGCTTGACCAACTGACACCAATTAGCAGGTGCGGAACTGGAACACCAGAAAGGTCAGTTCACAGACTGAAATAGATGTAAAGAAATAGTATATAAGAGTTAGTATTCTAAGAAATAAAGGCTTGTGATTTTAAAACTAAAAGTGTAATTTAGTGATTTTTACAAAGAGTGATTTAGGCTTTTCAGATACACGCGCGCAGCAGAAGGACGTCCCCCGTCAAACAAGGACAATACCCCAACAAATGCCTCGATATTATACATGGAATGCATCGTCGAAGCATGCCAGCAATTACAATTGCTGGAACATGATAATCACTGGAATCAAACGATGGACGATGCGATAGCTACTTCGCATGCCACTGAAGTTCGCACACTTTTCGCGATGATCATTTCGACATGTCAGCCTTCAAATCCGCGTCAATTATGGGATACGTACAAAAATTACATTGCCGAAGACATTTTACATCGTATTCGAGTGGCAACATGGAATTCAGAATTGCAAATGAACGATGAAATCTACAATGTAGCATTGGTGTTGATTGAAGATTTGTGTTTGCTTATGAGTGGCAAACTATTGACTGAAATTCATATGCAAGCGCCAAATCGTCAAATCAGAGATGTACTGAATCGTGAATTGGAACGTGAGCGTGCATACGACAGAATAACTTTGGAAAAACAAGTACAAAGAAATGTTCCATTATTGAATGAGCAGCAAAAGAGTGCGTATGATGAATTGATGAAGGCTGTCAATGATGGAAACGGTGGACTATTTTTTCTTGATGCGCCCGGCGGAACTGGCAAAACGTTCCTGATATCATTGATTTTGGCAACAATACGATCTCAAAATGGCATTGCGTTGGCTCTCGCATCTACTGGGATTCCTGCAACTCTACTAGAAGGTGGAAGAACGGCACATTCGGCACTGAAGCTTCCGTTAAACATGCAAATCAATGAAACACCTGTTTGCAACATTTCAAAGCAATCAGCTATGGCAAAAGTGTTGAAGAATTGTAAACTGATAGTATGGGATGAGTGCACAATGGCTCACAAACGATCTCTAGAAGCACTTGACAGAACAATGAAAGATCTGCGGAATAATAATCGTCGCTTTAGTGGCGCAATGATACTGTTAGCAGGCGATTTTCGACAAACACTTCCTGTTATTCCGAAATCACCAGCGGCGGATGAATTGAACGCATGTCTCAAGTCATCGTATATGTGGCATGTTGACTATGAATATGCGAGTGTGGATAGCACCGCAGAAGTTTTCTCTAAAGAACTGCTAAGAATTGGAAATGGGCAAATTCCGGTTGATACTTCCAGTGGTTTGATATCAATTCCACCTGCCATTTGTCAATTCACTTCAACGAACTCATCACGAATGTTTATCCGAACATTGGCCAAAATTATCGTAACTACGATTGGTTGAGTGCACGCGCAATTTTAGCTGCCAAAAATACCGATGTTAATGACTTAAACTGGACGATTCAAAGTCAAATTCTATTCTAAGTCCGGAATTTGCCTGGGAGGGGTAGAGGGGAGATAGAATAATGTGAAACGGAAGGGAAGTCACACCTTTTCAAACCTTTATGACTCTTTTATACGTCTCCCAAGTCTGTCCAGGGATAAGAAATGTACATTGCCCATTACCAAAACTCATTTACTCATTAAGGCGAAGGCGGGATAAGCGCAGAGAAAATGTTCTATGCCGTCCTGGTCTTCTCTCGATGATCGCCAATAAATTGTGCTCCGTGATCGCAGATCTTTCCATCGTATAGTTAGAAGGAAATCTACTACTCTATTGTTCGAGCTTTCGAGGAAGCACTTGACTGTTCTGAACTGCACCATCGGTCCTTTTGAATATTACTTGCGTGGCACTTGACCCAATTAGTGACTAAAGAAGTTTCTATAAGAAACCAATTTGGCTAACCAAATGTTCTTCCTAAAGATTGTCTGCGCTATTTGATATTCAGTGAAATCTTCTTCTTTCCTATTTTTAAAGCCCAATTAAGAAGTCTGCAGGGTCTTTTACAGAGATTGGAAAGTTCAACATTCCACCATGTGTTATTCCGGTTATCCGATAATACGATTATTATTCCAATGGTACCCAAGGTGCCTAGTAAGGTGCCACATCCTGCTAGAGAGTCCGCAACATCGGATTCCTAAACTGAACATTGCGGATCTAGATAGGCCCCCCTAAGCGCAGGGTGTTATGGGACCTGTGCAGCTGATGGTGATTTGCCCGGCTGTATTTGAACGGTGCCTACTTGACATTGGGACAGTATAAAGGCTTTACAAAGTAAAATGGTTTCCACCATTTTTTGCCCCCATTTCCCCAGGCCGGTCGCGTATGTTATGTCAAGCAAAGCGGGCGATAATGATTATGTCTACTCTTACCGACCAAGCCTCGGAACTCCTGGGAGACGAGAATAACCTCTCCCTCATTCACCTAGACAACCTTTTTAATCTGAGTCAAGACATATTAAATGAGACTGTCGAGACCACACCAAAGGACCCTCATGGCAAGCGATTTTATGAGGCGACTCCCTCCAGAAATAGGAAGAGGGATGCGTAAAAACTTGGAAACTTACAGCAACGCTGTATAGAGTTATGCCGTACTCCTTCTCCATAAAATAGCAGAAAACGAGAAGGGCAGGAATGTCGAGTATGTCGTGTCCGATAAGTTAAAATATCGGGGATTGTTGATGATTACGAAGGTGACCAGTTGCGTGCCAAAGAGCAGACGCTCACCAGTGTGAAGGCGGTGGAGCTCCTACAAAGGATGAGGTCTCAGGAAGAAAACATGAGAACGACATTGAGTGATTTACGAACGCAAAGTGAGGAGGTCCGCTGCTCTAATGGTATGGCTCGAGACCACTTGAATATAGCATCGTTGGTCGACAATAACCGGAGTGATCGTTCGATTAGCGAAAAATGGAATAAGATTGAGGCAAAGTTATCGGAACTGGTGTTGGGTAAACTCCGATCCAAAATGGAGTATATGGCCAGTTTTGACTGCTCAAAAATAGTCAGAGGCCACGGAGTGATCAAGTATGATGATGAGGCCTCAAAGGCAATCTGGGTCTGAAGTTCAGAATAGCATCATCCATCATGATGACCAAAAGACCCCGAGGCTGCCTAAGTGTAAATCTGGCCTAGATAAGATAGGTGTGACGCTGTCTCTTCAATATCCCGAGGTTACTATTAATGACCGGGTCATAATAAAGGCAGAGTAATTGTCGAAAACATGCCAAATCTTCGTGGTCTTGGTAAACTCAGTTAGTGTTGATATCATCGAGAGGACAGACCCATACTACGCTATGGCATCCGAAAGGCGAAAATGCGGTTCTGGACAAAGGACCCTCAGCACAGCCAGGTGGGCATATCGGAAGCTAACACAGACGAAGTAAAAGATACCCTGAAGCTGGTAGACGACCTCATATAAGGCAAGCAGATAAACCAATGCATGCACATGAGTGTTTATTTGATTTTATTATCCGTAATAAGATTTGGGTATGCAATAATGCCGACTCTACTACTTCCACCTTACCAAGTTTGGAGGGATTCGTTTGGTGGGAATAAATCTTTGACGCACGTAGAGGCGTAGAAAGCATCTTGAAGGATGTCCCCGTGCTTGAAGGTTGTGGTATTCCTGTAACGTCTTCTATCGTCTCAAATTGTGTGGCCCCAATCATTTTTAGAGTATTTTTAACAATGGAGGAGAGATGTTCCAAAGCCTCCTTTGTATCCGGCTCCCTGCACTTCCTACATATGTCGTAATTTTATGCCATCTTGTATGCATGTGGCGCTAGCAAACTATGGTCTGACAGTATACTCATGATAGTTTTGCATTCTTTCCGTGACAGTGCCTGTATAAATCCAGTATACTTTCCTACGTTTGACTTACACATGACTTTCTCAGCTCAGTTCAGTTCAGTTCAGTTTCTGTGTGTAATTTTCTTGTTCTTCTCTTGTTTTTAATATTAATTTCCAAACAAATTGTCAAATCATGTACTAGGTGTCAATATAATGGTTACAGATGTATGAAATAAAGGGAAATAAAAAAAAAATTAAAAATAAAAAATATGGTATTAGGTAATTGTGTTTATTACTGCCTGACTACTTACGTACCTTTGTTTACCTTCGAGTTGCTTTCTGTTTTAGTGTAAGCCAGCTCCTCGGCTTTCCACACAGGCTGCCTCATGCCTAGCTCTGAGCAGTAGATTCCAGCTCCTACTCCATCCGTTATTTGTGATCCGTCTGTGTAGACATTGAAGATACCTTCACTAGGTTTCATACCTCTATGCCACCCCCTTCTTCGAGTATAGTCCGTAACCTTCTCTCCTAATTAAAACGCGGAGCCATTTAGTCGGTATTAGCTAAGCTTCTCCTACTTTTTGAGCTATTTTTTAGTCTTGAATATTTTTGGGGAGGCCAACCTCCCTCTATCCGCTGCTATGATGACAGGTCGGGTACCTTCAGATCAGCCTTTATGCACATCGCAGTGAACCGCTGAATCTTTTCCATTGGCTTACGGTATGTTGATTTTCTTACTGTACAATCAGTACGCTGTGGTGAACCTGAGAGAGTGGCCCATAAGATGAGTTTCCAACGAGGGAACATTATGGGCTATAAATACCTTCACTCCATATAAAAGCCCAGGAGCAGACCGTATCATATGAATCATGCTTCAGCGATGTTCGGCAATGTTAGCTAATTCCGATATCTCTGCGTTGTCTGCATATCATTTAATCATTTGGTGTAATCGTGTGGCAAAGCTAGGGTAATATTTGTTTCAAAACATTAGAAGCCGGCATGTCCTTCCGAAGAATTTTAGGCTTATCGTTGATATACTAGGATAGGTTTAAATTAAGTTTTAGTGGCTGGCAAAGGCATGGATACTAAGGGGATAAATGTGTACTTTCCGAGATTATATCATTGAGGAGAGAATTTTTTAATTGGCCTTGGTAGGGACCGGACACTGATAGAGTGGATGGACTCTTCCTCATCCTCATTTTAACAGCTGATAGCAGTCCCGCAGGCCAAAAAGACAGTGTCATGTCAAAACTACCACCATAGAGCTATTATAATGCCAATTTAAGGAGATAAGCTCCTTAGTGCATCTGAGATCAACCTCTTATGTCACAATGGCCTAGCACTCACGCCAGAAAGATGTGGGGTACGTGCAACAGCTCGACAGAGGACAGAGAGCGACAGAGAGAACTCCCGACTTGAGATCCTCAATAAATTAAGCAGAGCAAAAAGCTCCACGGGAGAAGGTGTAGGAGAGCGTACAGCCCTTTGGATCGGGCTGATCCTTGAACGGAGTCTATTGACTTAAGGAGGACTACTTTGTTGAGGGCCATTATAACCGATATAAAAATCCAAATCATAATTTGCTGATCCAGACCCCATTTCTTACCGACTGCTCTCTTGCAGGAGTAGCTTTCGAGTCTTTTAGTCTTGTCCCTTGATGCCCTAAAGGAACCATATCCATAGTCAGAGTTCCCATTGTATCCTCTAACTGTTGTAAAAAGTCAATATCTCCCGCAATTGGCAATGGGTTTATAGAAATTCCCTAATTTTATCCCAGTCTGTCCGTTTTGGTATCCTAAAGAGATTGAATTCTCCTGAGTAGGTCAGATGCCAAGTCATTGGTGAGTGATAGGATTCAAGCTCATTAGTGAGTGATGTCCAGGACCTCTTTTTCGTTGGAGTTAATAAAGGTGGACTAACCAACATAGACTATGCAGATCTAAGAGCTACTGATATATTCAAAATGCGATTCATGTTGCTTATTTATGTCCGAGTTGTTATGTGGTTTGCGTTGCCATCTGTTTGAATGACGAGAACATCTGTTCGTACTGTCGCGCAATGTCCACAGCCTTATTCAGGAGCCACAGCGAGGGGTGTTTAGAGACATCTTGGGCCAAGTATGTGGAGGCGACCCAGATATTTCTATTCGTCAACTCGAGTGCCGCTACCATGGTGTCCGTATCGCTGAAGTCGGTAGAAAAAATTGATAATTTTTGACTATGATACAAAATCTGATATTAATTTCACCAGCCTGGCACAGGACCCGATATTCTGGTGCGTGAAGACTGCATATACCCCTTCTGCAAATTTAGGGCTACAGTATCAGCTCCTCTCAGTTTTTCACACAGGTGTAGGACTAGTGCAGCAGAAGCTTCTTTGGGAACGGTGCAAATTAACCTGCAAATTCATCATGCCCAATGATTTGTTGAACCGGCGATGCGATAATGGATCAGAGTTCGAGGACAAGACCAAAAATCTTCAGATGGTTCCCCGAACATGTCATTAACTATACACGGCGTTGACTCTACTCACGTGACACTCATTTCCTCCTTGGCCTGTATTGCAGCCACTGTGGGGCATTCTGATGATAGGCCTTCAGGATCAAGCGAGATGTAACAAAATTTATCTCACCTTTCTGTGTACCGAGATGAGCTAGGGATTGCTCGTTCAGGATAACAATAGGCTGACGTTGACCGACTACCTCTCCTAACTTGGCTTCCCTCCAGTCAGCTGTGGGGAAATAAGGGTTGCCAGTCCTGATCATCCGTATGATTATCGCATAGTCTATTTGAGAAGCGGGAACCGAAGTCCGACTGTGTCGACGATTAAGTATTAAATCCTTACGATCAGCTCGGTGCCGTGGAACTGGCAATCGTTTGCCAAATTTTGCTGATGTCAGCTTGTACAGCTTCGGTGAGCACTCTTCAGCACGTGAAGTCAGCTTGATGCGATTCTGGAATCATCCATAATCGCGGCAGCTGGGTGGTAAACCCTGATTAACATGTTTACCTCAAGATAAAATCTACTGAACCAGACCTACAAGAGGTCGTTAGGACAATAAAAAGATCCCTGCCGGGAGATTTACTGCTTATTCTATCCATTCCGTTATAATCAACTCCCGTGGATGCAGTAACGTCATTTACACCTTACAAATTACCAGAGTTTTCTGACCATCTTACAAAAGGCTGTGACCGTGGCTAAGTCAAATATACAAGGGCTGCTGCATAACTATGTTCGGGTAGCCTGGAGAGAAGTGGGGGATTGTGTTTATGCCGAAGGCAGATAAAAGCAATCATATCTACTCAAAAGATTATCGACCAATTAGTCTAGCGTCATTCCTCCTTAAAGCTCTGGAATATAAAGATCACTCCTTAAGGCCGGTAAGCCGCTGTAAAGAAAACGCTCAAGAAAAAGAGCATATATTTCTTGTACGTGAAAAAGCAATAGTCAAGAAAATTTGACATTTGAAAACCCATGGCTGTATTGACATTTTATTTATTTTATTCGCCTTGCGAGAAAATAAAATTTCAACAGACAAATTTTTTTCACACTTTACTTACTTTCGTTCAGACAGTTGCCACTTTTCCTTTAAGAAATAAATGGTTATACATATGTTCCTTCCCGTTTTTACTTTCCATTTCAAAAAATAGCAAAAAACCGAATCAAATTTCTTGAGAGGTGCATACATCGAAAGAAAAAATGACTCAAGGAAGTTTCTTGAGCATTTCTTGGGCATTTTTTTTATATGAAGTTTTCGCTTTTCGCTTCATACCGGCTGTTGCACAGAAACACTTTTCTATTGTTATTTAAAATTAAACACATTTTATTTAATTTTAATTTAACTCAGTTTGGTCCTTTCTTTATTATGTGGCTCTGTGGCTCTTTTCTGTTCACTTCTTTCACTGTGATATGTTTCTCAACTCAATAACAACTGAACTGAAAGTGTAAGTCATCGGACCACCAAACATTAGACAAAAAATCAGACAGTTATTCTAAGCAGCGAAAGCAAAGGGAATAACAATAACAATGCAGCGGCTGAATAGAACATTGGAAGTAAATAACTTCAAATCGCGCTGTTGTTGTTGCATCGAAGATGTAAACATCTAACGACAATGACTACATAATGGTCAAACGGAACCATATTATGTATGTATGTATGTTGGTGCTGCTGTGACAATTATAGAAAAACAGTATTAGGGTGGCCCGGAATACAAGTTTACAAATAATTAATATTATATAAAATAAAAATTTATAAAATAAATGATGGAGGGCGATCTTATCCGACATTCTCCCCCCGTTGAAAGGCCTCCTTTTCAAACATCATCTGGAGAAGGTAAGGGAGCCACCTTGTGTATGGGACGACGAAACAAACCACTTTTTGTTTTCAACTCGACTACTCGGACTCGTCCATCAGGGCCGGATATAGGTTTCAGTACTCGAGCCAATAGCCATTGTTGTGGTGGGGTGTTGTCCTCATGGATAATGACTAGTTGGCCTTCTTTAATGTTTGGCTGTGCGTTTAGCCACTTTGTGCGTTGCTGAAGCGACAATAGATAATCTCGGGACCACAATTCCCAAAACTGTTGCTTTAAAAACGCAATACGCTGCCAACGGGTGAGCGACGATTGTTTCGTGACATCAAAGATTTCGTCTGGAATTGCGATTAACGAAGAACCAATAAGCAAATGACCTGGAGTAAGCGCCTCGCCGTCATTTGGGTCGTCTGACATCGGTGCGATAGGGCGAGAATTTAAAATTGATTCTACCTCTGTTACGAGGGTCTGCAACTCTTCGAACATCAGACATGCTTGGCCGATGTTTTTCAGGAGCAACGTTTTGGTAGATTTAACTGCTGCCTCCCACAGTCCACCAAAGTGGGGGGCACGAGGGGGTATAAAACAAAATTCAAATCCGTTTTGGCTGGAGAACGTTTTCATTTCGTGGACAACTTCATCGCGAAAAAGTGTGGCTTTGAGCTCTGCCAATTTATTGTGAGCCCCAACAAAATTCGTAGCATTGTCGCAATATAGCTTTTGGGGTATGCCACGTCGTGCCACGAAACGCTTGAGACATAAAATAAAGTTGTTTGTTGACAAGTCGGAAACGAGCTCCAAGTGTGTTGCTTTTGAGCTAAAGCAAACAAACACAGCGATATAAGTCTTGTATGGCACTTTACCCCGAATACGATACGATGTTGAAAATGGTCCACAAAAATCGACACCAGTTATTAAAAATGGGCGTTCAGCTCGAAGACGATCAGCTGGCAAATTTCCCATAATTTGCTCCATCAATTTGGGCCTGTAGCGGAAACAGTGTACGCATTGTCGGACCACATTCCGAACCACGTCTCTAGCGTTGACTATCCATATCTTTTGCCTCACGATGCCCAGTAAAACCTTCGGACCTGCGTGCAAATGTTTGCGATGCAAATGTTCAATGTACAACTTGAGAAACCGATGGTTTTTGGGCAACAAAGCAGGAAAACGAGCGTCGTATGGTATAGGTGCGTTGGAGAGTCGACCACCAACTCTTATTAAAATTACAAAGCCATAGCCGACTTCAGTTTTATGCAAGAATGGCGTTAATTTTTGCAGCGATGGGTGAACTAATTTCCCCTTCTCAAGTGCGGTGATGTCATCTTTAAAAGTGGCTTGTTGTATATGGGCCACAATTCGCCAAAATATTTGATCCATTTCACAGGGGCTAATATGGACTAGGTCCTTGAGCTTCAACGAACGGTTTACTGGGCATCTATTAAATAAACGAAAGATATAAGCAATTATTCGAACAATTTTAAAATATGATGAATGCTTATCAATTATTTCCTCTGTGATTGATGGTGTGACGTCAGAACACTTGAAGGCTGCAGACTTTCTACACTCGATTGGATCCACGGATGTTGCTTCTTCCATTTTAGGCCATTTAGAGGGATTCTCTTGCAGAAAAGCTGGACCACTGAACCATATCGTATTGGGCAACTCTTCAGCGCTACAACCACGAGAGACGATATCAGCCGGGTTACTTTTTGAAGGAACGTGTCTCCAAACGACATCTCTTGTTTGTTCTTGCAGCTCTGAGACACGATTGGCGACGAAACATTGTAGTGTTGACGAATGCAATTTTAGCCATTGCAGAACTATTTTGGAGTCAGTCCAAAAATAGGTCGATGATACAAATTTTTCAATTTTAGGTTTAATTTTGTTTTGCTTAATAAGACGGCAGCACATAATTCAAGACGAGGCAACGACTGGGCTTTTATTGGAGCGACCTTTGACTTGGCGATTAGCAGAGTTGTTTTGTACGTACCTTGGTCGCTAACTCGATAATAAAGACAACAACCATATGCCCGTTGAGAGGCGTCAGCGAATCCATGGATTTCTCTTTGCACGTCGAGGAATGTCAATACATAATAACCAATTTTAGGTCTTTTTGTATGTGCAACCAAAGATTTTTAAGCTGACCAGTTATAACATCATCCCAGGCAAAATTCTGGACCCATGTTTCCTGCAGTAGAATTTTGCAGCGAATTACCACAGGACTTAAAATTCCGAGCAAATCGTAGATTTTGGAAACAACGGATAACATGGACCTCTTTGTAGGAACAGAGACTTCGGGCAACTCGAATCTGAAGCAAAACATATCAACCTTAGGCTTCCAAGACATACCTAAGGCTTTGGTGACGTCATCTTCAGCTATATTAATGATGATGTCATCGTCGTGAGCCTTCGAAATTGCGCTGCAGTTACTATTCCATTTAGCTAGCTCGAGCCCATGCAAACGCAGAATGTGGACTAATTCAGCTCTTTTAGTGAGTAGGGTGTCGACATCGTTCGCGCCAGTGAGTACGTCGTCTACGTAGAGGTCTTCGCGAAGAACCTTTGAGCCAATAGGGAAGGAGCCACCATATTTTTCTGCAATGACAAACAAACTTCGAATTGCTAAAAATGGGGCAGACGACAAACCATATGTGACAATGTTGAGTTGAAACACTTTTATTTCTTCCTCCTTGCGGCTTCTCCATAATATGAGTTGGTACCTTCGATCTCTTTCGTCGATACGAAACTGGCGATACATTTTCGAAATATCAGCGGTGAGAGCGTATTTATTTAATCGAAACGAAAAAAGTGTGGTGATAAGGTCCTGCTGTATTGTAGGGCCGACCATAAGTATATCATTCAACGAATGATTCGACGAAGTTTGAGCCGACGCATCAAAGACCACTCGTATTTTTGTTGTGGTGCTTTGTGGCCTGAGAACACAATGGTGAGGTATGACGTAATTCGGACTACGTAGCGAGCTGTGATAAGGCGACATGTGTCCCAATGACAAGTATTCCTCCATGAACTCCACATACATAGATTTTAAGACCGAATCACGTTCTAAGCGTCTTTCGAGCGATAAAAAACGCTTTCGAGCTATTTCGAATAAGTCTCCTAATATATTAGGCGATTTGTTAAACGGTAGACGTAGTTGAATTCTATTGGCCTGATCGATGCAAACGCTTTCTACAAAGTGCCGTTCACACGATTCTTCTTCAAGTGAATATTTTGATGGGGAAGTTATATATTCCTCCACTTCCCAGAATTTATTTAACATTGACTCAAGGTTGCAAGTTGAAGTGCTTGTTGCGAGATTACAGGTGGGCAACGACGATTTTAAAGTTGAAGCAAAAGTGCCACCGACAACCCAACCAAACTCTGTATTGGTGAGACAAGGCATATTACTCCCCAGCGAAATACGACCATCGAGCAACAAGTCAAAAAATATTTCGGTGCTAATAAGCAGATCTACATGCTGCGGCTTATAGAACATAGGGTCTGCAAGTTCTACGGAACTCGGTATCTGCCAATGTGACGTCTGAATGTACTCACCAGGTTGTCGAGCAGCTATAGACTTCGTAACAGCAAAACTTGAGGACCACTGGAACGAGGTTACACGGGATTTGATCGTAGCATCAACACATGACCTTATCTTGGTTCGAACTTCACCAATTCCGGATACTTCTTGGTTGTATGGCTTTAACTTCAGCTGGAGTCTTTTAGCCGTTTCTTCTGCAATGAAATTTATCTCGGAACACGAATCAAGAAGAGCTCTTACCGGCTGAAATGTGCCACAGCTGTCCAATATAAGCACTACTGCGGTTGGGATGATCGCTCGCTTAAATGATCGTACTACCAACGATACTGGGTTATGGTTGGTTGAGGTAAGTTGAGTCGGAGCCTGTTGAGACGTTGATGGGCCAGCTTGTTCAGGACCACTAAATTTATGTAATAACGTATGATGCGATGACTGACAAATTCTACAACGAGATTTGGATGAGCACTTCGATACTAAATGCCCCTTGCGAAGACAGTTTATGCAATGTCCGCTACGCTTTACAAAGTTAAAGCGTTCTAAAACAACGAGAGACGAAAACGATGAACAAGTTGATATATTGTGCTCGGATGAGTTACAATAACCACAATTCGAATTTGAATTCACAAATGTATGGGAGGGCCAACCAGAACCTGATTTTGGTTTCGGAATCTTCTGGTTTTCAATTCCATTTATCTTTCTTCCATGGCTCTCAAGAAATTGACATCGATGGCTTAAAGTGTCGTAACAGGTGTCCCAAGATGGCAGCATTTTAAAATCCTGCTTCTCATCATAATTTTCCTTCGTATCAGCGTCCACTTTAGATAACACCATGTGAACCAAAATGGCGTTCATGATGTCCATTTCTGAGCCGAGCGACAACAACGCCCCACGAATAGCAGCTACAGTGTCAATAATATTCCTTAACGAACCACTATCACCTTTGGGCATCGAAGTAATATTGAAAAGAGCGTTGATGTGTTCCAAGAAAATCAGCACCTTATTGTTGTACCTCTCTTCTAACCGCGTTAGCGCCTTCGGATAATTTTCTTCCGTTACGGTGTACGGCTCCACCACTGCTAACGCTGGACCCGAGAGACAACTCAGCAAATAGTTAAATTTATCCGCAGCAGTAATTGATAAATTCTCATGGACCATGTTGTTAAAAGTTGAGATAAACCTTGTATAATCCGCGTACTTTCCATCAAATCGAGGCAACTTTAACGAGGGTAGACGATTGGGATTTGAGCCGCCAGCTATTGAAGCGTTGAAAAAACTGTGGTCCATCGATGTAGAGCCACGATTTTTATTCAGCAAAATCATTATTTTAGCTTTAGCTGCAATAAAAATGTCCTCCAACTCACTTCTCGAATTATCGGTGGAACTATGTTTTTCAATCTGTCCTTGGATGAAACAAAGTTGCTTAAAATATGACTCCAATATCTGCAAACGGCAATCCAAAATGGTGGGGTCAACTTTATCGCCATCTTTTTCAACCTTCTTATGAAGGTTAGTTATATTCCGCTTCATGTGGCTGCGTTGCAATTTGAGCGACGCCAATTCTGAGCCACTCGCAGGTACATCTTCAGCTAATGCTTCAACTTTGTCGGTAGACATTTTGTTTTTCAAGTCAAGTACTTAAAACACGAACCAATAATATAGACCCGAAAAATTAAAGCGCGAAACACTTATTGCGACGCCTCAAATCGAGTATATATTTCCCGTTAGAATACTGCCGAAAATATGTACGGGAATGTCTATGGTAACAAAACCGTATTTGAACCACTTTAAAGAGCGAACTAACGAACCACTATTGCCAAATTCGAAAGGAAAGGTTCCCGCTATAGAAATCACCGAAGTAAAATTTCTTCCACCCAAAAAAAAAATATACACGGCCGTAATAAAATTGTGTCTCAAAATTTCGCAGTGGCAGCAGCAGCAAATTCCTTAACTGAAGCGACGTAATTCCAACGATGAGTTAACTCCAACGACGAAATGATGAAAATAATTACGTCTCTCCCATGAAGGCACGAAATAATTTTGTGCTCCCCGACACAATTCGAAACACTTTATTTTGTTTTTTAAAATAAGCTAATTTTATTACGAACCGTCCTGCCACGGTCGCCAAAATGTTGCACAGAAACACTTTTCTATTGTTATTTAAAATTAAACACACTTTATTTAATTTTAATTTTACTCAGTTTGGTCCTTTCTTAATTATGTGTGGCTCTGTGGCTCTTTTCTGTTCACTTCTTTCACTGTGATATGTTTCTCAACTCAATAACAACTGAACTGAAACTGTAAGTCATCGGACCACCAAACATTAGACAAAAAATCAGACAGTTATTCTAAGCAGCGAAAGCAAAGGGAATAACAATAACAATGCAGCAGCTGAATAGAACATTGGAAGTAAATAACTTCAAATCGCGCTGTTGTTGTTGCATCGAAGATGTAAACATCTAACGACAATGACTACATAATGGTCAAACGGAACCATATTATGTATGTATGTATGTTGGTGCTGCTGTGACAATTATAGAAAAACAGTATTAGGGTGGCCCGGAATACAAGTTTACAAATAATGAATATTATATAAAATAAAAATTTATAAAATAAATGATGGAGGGCGATCTTATCCGACACCGGCCTTTAGAGATTTTTCTCGATATAGCTGTTGTTTTCAACACCGTTTCAACTGATGCCGTTTTAGATGGAATCAGAACTTCTGAACAAAAAGATGCTGCATGTCTTTGGATTATAAGCTTATTGATTAATAGAAGCATAAGAGCAGCGTAGAACTTCGCAGAATCGCTAAATGCGACGTGCAGAGGGACTCCATAAGGAGAGGTTCTATCTCCACTCCTAACCACTAACTTTCAAAAGCCATACCAAATATTTAGGGGTAATAGTGAATAGTAAGCTTTCATGGCAGCTCAATTTAGAAAAAAGGGTAAAGATAGCTGCCAATCCTCTAAACGCTTGCAAAACAATGCTTAAATGCAATTGGAGCCTATCTCCCTCTCTAATGCATTGGTGCTATACAGCCATAGCTCCTCCTCCTCCCAGAGGATACTAGTAACTATTGACTGCACAACAAGTTTCTACATAGTCAGGCTGCGATTAAAGCTATAATTTCATGCTGCGTATCATCCATAAATGTTCTTCAATGCAAGGCAGCAATGGAAGCGCTGGCCGCCAACCGGAAGCTGCGCATCTATTGGGTACCAAGTAACAAGGACATAGAAGGAAGCGAGAGCGCGGACACTATTGCTTTTCGTGGACTTAAAATAACGACTATTATAGGAAATGTAGGGAGTAGGGCACAAGGGAAAAATATCCTGTGCCTATGCGCCCCCATTTGAAAAAAGCGCCTTACAAACCTGAAAGCCCCTGATTCGAGATACTGGACGAAGTCTCAGCACTAGGAATGGATTCACTCTTAAAGTCCGCTAATGGAGTCTCTCTTTTTTCAACTCCATATTACAACTCTTAAATGGTCCATTTCTATCTGGCACCACAATGGACGCTGCAGGCCTACGTGTGGCCTTAACGGCCAGCCAGTATAGCCTATCTAACCCACCTCTCGAGAAGCGATTGGGAGCTAAACTGGTCTTCATTGACAGAGTAGGACTATACACAGAGGTTTCAAAGATGGACGGGGTATTTTCAAGGGATCTGAGTGGAAATTTAGCTTCAACTTCCTGATCTATGTAGCGTATTCCAAGCTGAAGTTTCTGCGATTACAATGTAAGAAAATAGGCGAGTGTCTATTTTATCTGACAGCTAAGCGGCGAGTAGGGCATTAACAAAGCTAGTTAAGCTAGAAAAGCTAGTCAGCAACTGTAGAGTGATATATGGCTCTGGTTTTAGTAAAGGGGCCATCACTATATATTGGATACCTGGCCACACAGGTAATCAAGGAAATGAGATGGCAGACGAACTGACCAGTGAAGAGTCCGCATTGAATTCAAAATCAGCGATGGTAGAGCCTAAAATGAACCCAAGGCCGAAACAATCTGTTTGCTGACAGTTGCTGCACGAAGGAGGCAAAACCTGTCAAGCTGTGGGAAAGCCACACTACCCCTTGGGGACTATTAGGATTTACTCCCTAGTCGAATTGTCCAGAATCGGACAACATTATATCTTACATGAATAAAGTTAGTATCCTATAATTGCATCTATCTCACCACAAGGCGGACAGGTACTTAGGAAGCAGAGTCCGGAATTTGCGGCTGCCGCAATCTATCTACCTCCACAAGTTACTTCCTTTGCTTTATCATTTTTCAGGGATGGCGGGAACATCAGGTTACAGACGGGGGTCACTCCTGTGGAGAATTCAACGGCGGCAGGCCTTAAAATATTTTTGGTTTTAAAAAATACCAATTCTTACGCCTACCACACTCCAAAAGGAAGGATAATTTGAACAAAAAATAACTACACTTCGTAACTAAAAACTTGAACAAAACAATAAATTGCAGTTCGCAACGCATTCGGTCAAAAATCTAAACTACCAGGCAGTTCACTCTACATACAAATATCACTCATACTCCGAATATTCTCACCAAACCTACTTCTACATGCGCAAGCTCTGCTCTCCAACCAGTCTGAAGGCTGTAAAAGCTGCCTGGTTAGGACCGAAACACTCTTGAAATTTTCGAGCTCACTGGATAACATTTAGACCAGCTAAGATGAAACGAATACTCTAACAGATGATAGTAACAGTTATTTTGACAATCGCAGGAACAATATAGTGGCGATAAGAGGACAAACTGTTCTGAAAGAGCGAAAAGAAGTTATTTTAAGCAAAAAATATATAATTGAACAAAAATCCAATGCAAACAATTGAAGTATGGAAACAATTAGCAAATGAGTTTAACTCTGCTTATGTACCTAAAATGAGCAACAGTTAAAAATATTATTAAAATTGATTGTTGAATAAAACAAATAAATCATTATCGGAAGTTACAGAGGTGCTGCTATTTGTATTTAAGATATTTATGTTTTATGGTCCATTTTTAAATTATTTTCGACGCAATGCAAAAAAAAATGTTCACCCACAACTTCGTACAATTTATAAAAGTAAAATCAGCTCTATTTGACAATTTTTTCCATTAGGATTGCCTTAATCCTTTTCTGATTTTCCTTCGATTACTTGATTGATGAATGTGATTCTTCTTATCAAATTTGGTGAATAATGCATAATAAAATGCTACGACGCATATACAGGACCATCATAGCTCAATTCTGAGAAATAATTCATCCGCTTAGTGCCGTGAATGCGCCAAAAAATTATAAAATTTCATGATATAGTACCACCCAGGGCGCACTTTGGTCCATACTCCATATCACGCTTTACGACGGCAAACGCTTTTCGACGGCAAACGGGTTTCACGCTTTTGCTGCTTTGTATCATAGTGTGCATTCTGGCAGCCCATCGGATACCAAACCGATCAGAAATCTACGAATTTTTTGCAACCAGGTGATTGAGCGGACTCTTTGAGCGGAAATTTTCTTCGCTACCGTACTCAACACTTAGCACAACTGTTTGTAGAGCAGATGTTTACGTATAAAGTGACAAATTTTTGTAGCGGCCCATTCACAAACAAAGTGCGCTGTTTCACTCATCCGATAGGCAATCGATAAGCTGCTAGAATGCAGCCATAGTGTCTCGACTAGCTTTAATTCATGGCAATGTTCATGTTCATGTCAGAGTAGCTGATGGCTGTCAAAATATGTAGTGGGCAAATTATGTTTAAGCATTTCATTTTATAAAATGGCTTTTAAGTGTAAACAATAGAGATAAGTTCTCGCATTGAATGTTTTAAGAGAGTTAAAACAACTGCAATCAGAAATTAAAGAGTTTGTAATTCCACAAACACTTAAATTCTCGATAAATATTTATTAAAGTAATTATTTCGCTTCTATTAAATTTAATTTGTGCCATTTTTAAATAGTCAAACGTTAAAATCGAATGAAACTTCAATTTTATGTTAGGGTTTCTAGCACCACTGCTGTCTTGACAAAATGTCTAATTTTTTTGGTATGACATTAACATATGGGGTCCCCACTTATCATTTTGTTGTTAAGACATGAACATTGCCTTGAATTATTGCAAGTCGAGACACTATGTATATTTGTAAACAACATAACATTATGCTGGTTGTTTCATAGAAATGCATGTATTCAACTTTCGGCGTCAAACATGTTCCCGTCTGATACAAAAATAATTTCCTGAGTCTCATTAATGTCACTCAGCGCTGAGCAAATTCTAGGAATAAAGTCCACATGCTGTGAAATGGATTGTAGATAAAATTTTGTATTCTAGATTATATCTGCTATGACCATCTGTGTAATTTCGTACCTGCAAGTTTTAATTTATTAGTGGATTGAGATTATTATGATTATAATTATTATTATTATTACTAGAAAAACAATAACTTAATTATTATTTTACATTGTAAGGGGAGCACTAGCTACCGGATTGAGATTTTGTTTTTTTTTTTATTGATTAATATAATTTAGTATTTTAAAAAGATTTAATGGATCTACGGATCTCCAGGATCACATCCGCTCAGTCTTGATAAAATATTCAACTGATGAGTATCGTCAATGCAGGCACTATACTGACTGTATAAACTTGACACAATTGATTGGTGGCAGCACTGAATTGACCGAACAAGCACATTACTACGATTTTTATAAACACAACTTTTCCTTCCGAAAAGTGTGTTTGGGTATTTATTCATTTAATATATAAAATTAAGAGGAAAGGCCGTAATATGGTTCGAGGCTCTATACGTGGTGGTCGTCCAATGCGCGGTGGGATGCGTCCACCATTTAAAAAAACATTTGTGCCCCGGCATCCCTTCGATTTAACACTGGCGGAAGTGCTATTCCCAAGAGTGTCTCCAGTAGTGGACGATTCGGCCCTAACAGCGGTATGTATAATATAATTAAAAATAAATATTGGAAAGATGTACTTTTTTAGTATACTTCCAGCAGTTATTTTGTATATTGCTCAACTTCTATTGTTTTGTGGGCCCATATTTGCCGGCTTCTGAGTCGTTGGGTACATAAGTACATATATATATATATATATATATATATATATATATATATATATATATATATATATATATATATATATATATATATATATATATATATATATATATATATATATATATATATATATATATATATATATATATATATATATATATATATATATATATATATATATATATATATATATATATATATATATATATATATATATATATAAATAATCCCGACCTGACAGCTTTTAAGAGTTAAAATCTGAAATCTGATATAAGATGCAATCGCATAGGAAGTTTTTCGAAACGTTTTTTCGTGTTTTCAATTTATTTTAAAATAATGGTAAAAATAGGTATCTCCATTTATGGAAATAAATAAAGCTATTTACGAAAATTAGTATATTCGATGGTTACAGGACGAAATAAACTATCTGATGAGCTAAACGGTTAGATTTTTCTGGAAGTTGGTATATTTAGAAGGTCTGAAATCGTCTAAACTGTAGTCCGACTTTATTACGATTGCCATACTTCACGTCGAGGCTAGGAACAAAAAATAAAGTAACCATGCAAGATTCCCAAAAATGCAGAAAATCTTGAAGTCTTTTTCGCAAATGTTTAAAATAATACTTTTAATAAGATATATTGAAGAATATTTATTAGTAATGTTTATGTATATAAATAAAAAATGTAAATGTGGAACAGGTAATAATTATACAAAAAGGATTTTGTTACACTCTTGGAAATTTCGTTTTAATTTAATACTAAAAAGAAATGTAAATTTACATGTTTTTATTTTGAAAACTCAAATTACACTTTTATTTATGTATATAGATAGTTCAGAGCAATTTCGTCGTTTTTCCGTTTCATAAAAAAAGATCCACTTTGCAATCCAAATACATCTAATTTTTTTAATATTCACCCCTCCACCATTTGAGTTTTCCGGGAGACAACTCACCTTAGAATTGACATCGGAAATAATTACGAGGTAAACGCCTGCTAAAGCGCTGCTAATTTTTCAAGGTTTATTCCACGATTTTTTTTAGTGCTATAGATTAGTTGTGTATAATGGGAATATTTCAATTAATCGGATTCATCCATTATATATGTTCTGTAATTCACAATTTAGCAATTTTAACAGCAATTAATAAGAATTGCATTTACTAAACTGAAGTGTAAAAATAAATTATGAAAATTAAATGATCGCGGTCATTTTTTATAATTTTGTTTATTACGACACAACTTATTCAAACAACCTCATATTATAGTGTTGCTGTTCGTTCCTCAAATTTTTGAACATTTGTTTTGTTTTACTCTGCGAACGACGACATTACTCTTCAAGGATATTTTCTCTTCATTCATTCTTTCTACACTGCTGAATTATTCTTTAATTCTTTCTACATTGCTGCTAGTAAAAAACATTTCGGTTCCTAAATTCGCCAACCTACACTAACAAACTGTTTTTTTTTTTTTTTTTTCAATATACACATGTAATAATATTAAATGTCGATTTATTTCTGTGTTTTATTTAAGTTTCAAAACGCTGACGTTCATGGAAGGTTGCCATTCGTTAACAAATCAAATTTTTATCCTGTTCTGCAATTGATAATCATTTTCATTTTTTCTGTTTGAGTTTATAGATTTTTCGCAAAGGTTCCATTGAGCTCCTTGTCGGTATAATTAAAGCAATCATAGCCTTTGTGCACGTTTCTCATTTGGACCACACTCATTTTTGTAGTGCCTAAACATTTCAGCAATGGATAAAAAACCCCATATTTTAATTCTGAGTTGTGCAATTCATATGTATTGTTTACAGTCCTTAAAGACGTTTTTCTTTCAAAAATCTTCCGTTCATGGAAGTATCGTTTATCCGTAAACGAATCCGATGCTTCAGGCTCAGTTACCCAAAAATAACAAAACTTAGCATAGCATATCATAGCACAGTTGAATGATGCTCTGATTACCGAACCATAACGCACAACGCTTTCTCGTTCGCCTACAAAAAAAAAAACGTGAAAACTTTCACGATTAATGGCGAAACATTGAGCCCGAAAAAACTGTTCCCGGTAAGCGAATTTTTTTTCAAACATGCCAAATCTTACAGCGAAACTCATGATAAGGGGAAAATGGGAAATATTTCGACCAAAATGTCATTCACGCGGAGCTCCCGATAAGGCCGAATAAGAAAAATGACTCCATTCCTTAAGAATGTATAAAAATTATAAAAAATAATTTCTTTTATAAAAACTCATAGTTACAATATTTAAGCCCAAACCATCATACGGGGTGATGATAAGGACTCGTGCTGGTCGCTAAAACACACAAACAATGAGCATGGTGGTATATTGCTGCAGCGACTTGAAATGAATAATTTATTAATTAATCGGTTTGTTCTGTGGGTTGATAAATCAATCCGCACACTATAGATTTGGAAATTCTCACAATAATGTCTATTAATATCTGATAACTCATTAATTCCATGAAATACATTTATTTCACGATCCTCACTACCACATTTCTCAAACTAGATTTACATTTGACCCATTTTCCTGAAGTTGGCAAATAAATATAAATAAATCTCAATAGAATATTGAAACGTATTAAAATTTGTCTAGTATTTGTCATTGTATTTCAAGCACTTGCAAACTTTATTAAATTTATAAAACTTTCCAATAAATGGTTGTTAATTTTTTTCGAAACTATTCCACTACCATTTCTATGCGCTTCTATTTTTCAACCACATTTGTATCTTGGCGTTTCTTTCGTCAATATTATTGACTAAAAAGCAGCCAGCAACTGTTTACCACATACAACTCATCAATTCTTGTTATTGTTGTTCCAAATTTATATTCGTTGTTATGCTACGTTTTTCCTAGCGACTACACCATTATTCAAAATAAAATTGCTGGTCTGTGCTAGTTTCCGTAGTGGGAAGGACTCGTACCGCCAACTTTTTCTTCGGTTCTTCTCTTTGAAATTTGTGCAACTTCTTTTGATTGATTGAAAATATTCCCACTTTTGACACCTAATTTTATTTAACATTATAAAGATAGTGCAGTTCTGCCGAATTTTCAGTTCCTTTTTCCTGCTACAGGTGAGAGGATACAATTACAATAATAATTTTGTTTGAAATTTAAAATTAAAAAGTGGTTTTACAAATTTTGTTGCTAGGGTAATATCGGCTTATATGCGAAGAACTTCTAAAATTAATTTACTTGTGCGCTGTGTTGACAGCCTGGGCCTGATAAAATGCTATCTTCTTCATTATCTCCTTCTTACAACCGACAAAGAGAGGACATAATACATTGTGCGGCCAAACCGGTTTTCTTTTGTTGCTCATTGAAAAATTAAATGAAATACACGTGAAACTAGATGCCACATCCAACCAAAACATCGTTAACTGCTCCAAATATGGGTATAGAAAAAGAGGATTATGTGGAGCTCGAAATAATTGTTTTTAATTTATCAGAGAGACAAGATGTCAATAATGTCATTCAAAATTATATCGTTTAATATCCTGGAGGGTTTCCAACGTATTATAAAAAAATATATTATAAGCATCAGCCGAAAGTCCCTGCTGCTAGCGCTGCTTAGTATAGCTTATTTAATAATTGTCTATGTAAGCTTTAATTTAAAAAAAAAAAATATTATAAGCTACTTAAATTTGTATGCAAAATATATTCCACGCCGTTAAAAGATATGTTAATGTAACTTTAGAAAAGTATAGGCCGGAACTATAGTTACATATACCTATATGAACCGATTTGGAAGAAACCACGCCTAAAAAATGGTTGCATATATAGGAAATATGCAACCAGGGGAAATTTTTTAATAATTAATATAGCTCCGTCCGATTGATGGTATAGTGACCCAATTCGGCAGTTATGTAGATATTCACGATGGCCAATAATAACACTTATTCATACCTTAAGGTCTATAAGAGATTTATGCATTCAATGTGTGTAAGAAGGATGTGGACATTATAAATCCGTCTGAAAGAAATTAGGTTTATAAGATAAAGGACCCACCTTACCCACCTTTTCGGGGCTAAAGTCAAATAAGCTTAGCTATGCTCCTGAGTATATAGCAATAATATGCATTGAATCCAGGCAGGATACTATTTTCACAGCCACGCCCACTACTGGCATATTTTTATAATTTACGACCTATACAAAATTTGTTGACGAATTTTGATCTGAATGGAAATTGGCGCTATAAAGCCATACACAAGAAAAGGGGTCGATCATATAAGGACACGCCTCTTTTCCACATATTCCATTCTGGGCACCACACTGAAAATTACCCTAGCTATGCTCCAAATCACGATATATAAAAAAGTTAAGTATTTACTTGGGTGGATGCAAAATATGTGCAGAATTTTACTACTAACACGCCAACAATCCCTATGTAAAATTCATCAACGGAATTGCATTAGAAAGTTTACAATGTTAGTATATATGTTCTCCTATCAATGATATATGAATATTTTGTTGTAAGGAACAACGCTATTATTTAACTCGCTGGCATATGTAAGTGTAAAGGGTATCACGAAGTCGGTCTAACCCGACTCCAGCTTTCTTTACTGGTGTCCTACTAGCTTTATTAATTTAGGGGCAAAAGTGTATATAGTCCTCCACAAGCAAAAATGAAGTATATATATATAAGTATTATCTTTTTTTAAGGCACTATTAAAACGCAATCAGGATCTAAGCCCAACACCAGCCGAGCAAACGTCCATAGGAAACTTGGTGACCAAGGTACAAGCTGTTTTGGATAACTTGGTTGTGGCTCCTGGTGATTTTAACACATGTGTAAGTTTTTGATCTTTCAAAAAGGAACGCATATATATTACATTTCTTTCAGCAACTAGAGGAGGTGCGTCAAGTAGGATCCTTCAAGAAGGGGACTATGCTTACAGGTAATAATGTGGCAGATATTGTCGTTATCCTCAAAACCCTACCGACGAAGGAAGCATGTGAGGCATTAGCCAAGAAAGTCGAGTCCGACCTTAAGAACGCTATGAAAACGGAAGTGCTAACAAAAGCTGATCAAATCAATACCACCATTCACGATCGGGGCTTTGATATTTCAAATTGGCAAGCAAAGGTTCGAATACTTATTGCAACACTTCCACAAAATTTGCGTAAACTAGAGGCAGACATACATCTAGACCAGAAAGTTATGCAAGCACATTTAGCAGCTATTCGTCACACTCGTTGGTTTGAGGAAAATGCACATCATTCTTCTATAAAAGTTCTTATACGTATTTTGAAGGATCTCACGAAGCGTTTTGAGGCGTTCACACCACTTTCACCTTGGATGTTGGATCTAATTGCTCACCTCTGTATAATGAATAATCCATCGCGACAGGCACTACCAATTAACTTGGCATTTCGACGTGTTTTTCAGTTGCTCTCAGCTGGTCTATTTCTTCCGGGATCTGCTGGTATAACTGACCCTTGCGAACCTGGCCATATTCGTGTGCATACTGCCATGACACTGGAACAGCAAGACGTGTGTTGTCTTACTGCCCAGACACTTTTGCGAGTATTAGCTCATGGAGGGTATAAGCATATTCTTGGATTGGAGGGCAACACGAGCATTGCACGCGAGATGTCTGTTTGGAACGGTGTGGTGGTTTCACCTTTGGCACCTGTTTATGAAAAGCCTGCAGATAAGAAAGATGGTGATGGGGATGCTGATGAAGATATGGAAAGCGTTGAAAATGCGGGAGTTGCGGAGGATGATGCTGCGGAATAAATTTAGAACTAAAACCCAAAAATTCAATTGTACTGCAGAAAATTGGGTTTCCTATGTTTACAAACATGTAATTAATTTGATTATAAAAATTTCAGATACATATATTGAACAAAATGCTGTACCCATCAAATATTATTGTGAGCTTTTAAATATTTTTTTTTATGCAGCTTTTAAATTGTAAAGCATGATTGGTCTGTCTCTCTCCACATCTTCTATAAGTTCAGTTCCTAAAACAATTTCGTAGTCCTCTGCATATATGCCATTAGGTTCACTCACTTTAATGCATATGTCCTCTGCCTGCAGCTTATGACCACAGTTGAGATCTTTAGCAGCCACGATTGACTTGCCTAGTTTTTCTTTACAGCTTAATTCACAAGGCAAAATGTTTTTCTCCGTTATTCCCTTTAAAGCTTCTTGAAGGGATTCATTAGGACCCAATAAATGTAAAATTTCTTTCGGGTTGTAAATTCTATTTGAAGCATCCTTATTTTTTGCCTTTCTAATTTCTCTAATTAATTGTTGGAGCTCTTTTGGCTCTAGTGAGCATTTATGATCTGACCCTTTTTGTCTCTTATCCAAAGTAAAGTGTCGTTCTATTATTCTAGCGCCCAAGAACATAGCCGCTTTTGTGATTTCTATCCCCACTTCATGTCCCGAATAACCAATAACTACGTTTGGAAACTTGTTCTTTAGAAATGGTATCATTTGGAGGTTGCAATATGCTGGCTCAGTTGGGTAAGCTGACACACAATGCAACAAAGCGTAATTTTTTTTATTAGCTCCTTTCATGATTTCCACAATTTTTTTGATACTTTTCATTGATTGCATACCAGTCGATACAACTAGAGGACGTAACAGATTGGCAGCCTTTTCTAACATTGGAAAATTGTTGGCATCTCCAGAACCAATTTTTATGAACGGTACATTGAGTTTATCTAGTAGATTAAGTGACACCTGTAAAGAAACGAAATTTGTAAACTGAGTTAAATATTAAGCTAAATATTTTTAAAATATTATTTTAGGCTAGGTAAAGTTACAATGCCTGGCCGTGAAAGCCACACATAGCCCGGCAAGGCCCTTTGCGGTGTCAGATGGATATCCATTTAAGAGTTGTAGTATTTGTCGTTAAAAAGAGGCGCTTTTAGAAAATTTTAAGAGCGAAATTATTCCTATTGCAAAGATATTGTCTAGTCCTTCAAACGAGGGTTTTATATATGTTAGGCCTGTTTTCGTTATTGTGGGTCATATGCACAGGAGAAACGGGACACATTTATATGCAATTATTGTTACATTATAACTAATTGTGTTAACAAGAGTTTGGGGAAATCAGCAGTCGATTAGAAGAGAAAGAAATATGTCGAGACCACGCTCAGGACAGGTTTTGAATCCGCGACCTGACGACAACTAGTAAGTTGTAGTATAAAGATATTAAACATAATATAACGGTAAAATAAATTTTAATGCAGTGACTGAAATGTCGAAAATGTTTTGATAGTATTTTAATTAAACTGCGTTTTGAGGAAGTTCCCGTACGAGAAGTGGTGGACACCACTCAAAGAGCGCTGCCTAAAGGTGAAAACCCACACTGACTATCTTAACAACACCATTCAATTGACTTCAAACGCCTATTCGCTTTTAACGATTTCAAAATTCGGACAGCCGCAGCACAGCCTTCATTTGCAATACAAACAACTTAGCGTTAGTTTTGGTATCTCACGGGGGATCCAGCAATATAACAAATTTAAAATTATACCATTTTTCAACAAATCTATTCTTACCTCATCCATTGCCGATGCTGTAAAATCAATGTTTAAACCACCACAAAACTCTTGTAACGCTTTGTATTCTGCTAAAGTAAATTCTAAATGTTTTTTGTGCTCGCCGTATGTCCTTCCCCAAGAGTTTGCGTCATCATATGTTCGATCTAATGCCGATTTTGTAAATTTAGCAGAAAGACAAGATTTTTGAAATTTCACACAATCACATCCAGCCTTCTGCTCAGCAAAGTAAAAATAAGTACTAATCTTCGTTAAAAATAAAAAATTGTACCTTGGCTTCTATAATCATTTCTTTTGCAATTTCTATGCTACCTTGATGATTTTGACCAATTTCTGCAATTATGTATACTTCATTTCCTAAATCGCCAAGCGTTTTTTCTCCCAAACGAATCATTGCCATCCCTTCTGTTCGAAAATCACAAGATAAAAATTCGTTAATTCTACAATTTCCTATACTTCACACATATCTATGCGCACATACTCGTATTTACTAATTAAAATTAATTAAACCAAACTTACTCCGAAGACGCTCGGTCAATGCTATTTTGGCAGCACTGGCAAACGATATTTTGTCAAGATTGATATTATTTATGCATAAGATATACATATGCCGGTTTTAATGTACCCCAGTGGTAAATTAATAAGTCAACGGAATTTCATGGATCCAAAATCAGTCCAATTCAACTGAAAAATTCATGTATTATTTTGTAAGAAGATTTGAATGCGAAAAGTAAGCACTTCGAAGTTATAAAGTAAGTGGAATTATCAAGTCAAGTTTTAAAATTACAAAACTAAGTTGTAACATTTATGTTTTTGGAAGTCACGGGTTCACAGATACGAATTAATTCGGTCTATTGAAACACCAAAAGAAGCTAAAAGGTTGCTGGAAGCGCAACGGAATCGTGCTTTTATCACCAGAAGGTCAGGAATTTGAGCAGAAGTCTGCTAATCAGCTATTAGTGAAGTCGGTGTTTAATAGGGAGACTTCAATAGAAGATGGGCAACAGGGTACCAATTCGGCAATCAACAATTCTCCCACAGGATGAGAACAATTGACTTAAATCCGCCTTGTGTCGCGAGCCTTCTAGAACAGAAGGAAATAGAGATTGAAGTAGGGCTAGGAATTAACGGCACCCAATTAATAAAACAGTAATATATAGATTCGGAGTTTTTAAGATGGGGATAGAGGAAATTTCGAAAACAGGGGCCAGGTGAGTACCTGTTACGATCAGAAGTCGGTAGGTTCATTCAGGGGTGTGAACTTGCGAGGAGGAGCATCAGGCTAGATGAGTTACAGGATTTCTTTGGCTGTATGAAGCAGAGGTTATTCGGAGACGCATACAATATTGTGCTACCAACTACCGGGCGAACTTTACTGGCTCCTGAGGAGAAATTACCTGACGGTGAGGAGGTTGGAAGGTGTAACTCAAGAAATCAGAATGGGGAAACAGCTAGCAGGTGAGGATGTATGAGCCTTTGCCAGGAGTCTAGGATCACTACAGGGGCTGGGAACAGAAATAGTGAGAGGTAAATACGCGTTGGAGATTCAACTCTATTGTACGAAGTTGGCAAGTCAGTGTTAACAACTTTTGTTGTGGGTCTCCCCGACCCCGCTCTAAACATTCATATGCTGAACAGCAAAACAGGAACTCTGGAGGAATTAGCAGAAGAGGCGATTAGAGCAAAATTCCTGGTGGAACGAATAAGGCCGGTTTGGGTGTGGTATATATGTTAGAAAACAGACAGGACATGTTCACTACCGCTGTCGTGGATAGAGAGGGCAGCAATTCCGTCCAAACATATACAGAGGAGCATATAATCCCAGTGTCTCCGACAACATAGCCGTGAATCCTAGAAATCCGTACAGAAGATACGCACAGTGCTTTACACTAAAAAATACGCCCTACTGTATGAAATACCAAGCATATGGGCATGAAGCAACTCTACAGTACCTAGGGGCACAGAATGGGATCAGAGTAGAAGACAGACAGCGACGTAGCGCCCCGGACCCGCCCAGGAGAGAAGGTGGTAGTAATTTCAACAGACCAAGCGTTAGGAGCGGAAGGAATTAGCCAAGGAAGGAATCCCTTCAACTCTGGGAGAAGTCACTAACGACCAAATTTGAAGTCCAGAAGTGAAGCGAGGATGATCAACATCTTACAGGGATTGAAATGCGTCTCATGTGGACGAATGGGACATCGCGCAGCAGAATGCAGGCAAAAACAATCGCATGAGAGGGACCAGGGAAACTTCCAGCAGCCCCGTCGAGGCCAATAGACTGGAAAGCCAAAAAAGGAAAAGCCTAACGACCACTAACAAAATCATTACAACTCTAGCCTCATCAAATGCAACAACAAATACAACCTTTTCGTACACAAATTCAATATGTGCAAGCAAACTCACTACAGCCTCGGCTCCACCTCTAATTACTGAATCTTGCTTAGCAGCAATTGCCCGTTCAACACATAACAGCATTAACACCCTCACAATTAGGCACTCACTAGGAAATACACAAAATGAATCACCATATAAAAGGCGTGCACTTACCTCCTTAAATTCACTCAACAACAATACACTCAGTAGGAAATATTCCAACCGATCCACAATCTAAATGTCGTATACAAATTCCTGTAGTGAAAAAAAACCAAGCCCAGAAAACATCACACAAAATTAACAAAAACAGTCAAAACTAGGGGACTACTGGCTTGATTTGCCAACTAGTTCAAATAGATTCGCGTTACTATCAGAAGTCGAAATCGACGGTACTAGTCCACAAGAAAGGGGCCAAAGAGTCCCGAAACCCCCTCCAATGTACGTTTCTGGAGTAAATAATGTTCAACCGTTACTAGAACTGCTACAAAATATAGCCAAGAATAAATACCACCTCAAATTCCTCAAAGATAGCGAGGTTAAAATTCAACCAAAGTCAGGAGAAGGGTACAAAACTATTACAAAAGCTTTGGCTGAAAAGAACTCAGAGTTCCATACATAAAAACCCCAACAGGAAAATAATTAAGCGAAGTATTAAGAGGGCTACACCACACAATATCAACAGAAGAAATAAAACAGGAAATAACTAGGTTGGGATTCGATGTTACAAACGTTTCAAATATAAAACAAAGAACTACAAAGCATCCGTTGTCGATGTTTTAGGTAAACTTAAAACAAAAATAATACAGACATTTACAAAATTGAAGCAATTATGCACATAAAAATAAAATTCGAACCACCAAATAAAATAGCTCAGTGCACAAAATGTCAGAGGTATGGCCACACTAGAAAATATTGCAACCATACTCCTCGATGCGTTAAATGCGTTGGCAATCATGCAACGTTAGACTGCCCTCGTAAAGAGAAATCACAGGATGTGAAATGTGTGCTATGCGGAGGAAACCACCCGGCTAATTACAGAGGCTGCAATGTGTACAAAGAATTACAGCAAAAAACATTCCTGTTTGAAAGCACTAATTTTAACAAGGCCCCAGATTCCGAAACCCGACCAGGTTGCACATATGCGCAAATCGCCAAACAGAACACGCAACAAGAGCAAACTTTAAACCAGCAAAGTGAAAATCAATTCGCCCCACATCGATCAAATGACATGACTGAATTAAAGAGTATGCTGAAAAGCCTTATGGAACAAATGGGAACAATGCTCAATTTATTAACAACTGAGATCTCTAAACTGACTTAATTGAGCAAAAACTTAAAATTGCGGTATGGAATGCGAACGGGCTTTCTCGTCATAGTAATGAAGTCAAAAGATTTATGGAACAGAACAACATGGACATAATGCTAATATCTGAGACACACTTCACAAGCAAAAGCTTCTTAAAAATGAATCAGTAGAACATATACCACACAAATCATCCAGCCGGCACAGCTCGCAGTGGTACTGATATCATTAAAAACAAAAAACACACAGTACAAGACAACTATGAAAAATCCCACATTCAAGCAACAAGCATAACAATACAGGACCAATATGAACCGCTAACCATTAAAAAAGCCAATATTACCATTTTTTCAAACACTAGGTGTACGATTTTTAGCTGGTGATGATTACAACGCTAAACACCAATTTTGGGGTTCTCGGACAATCAATCCGAAAGGAAGAGAGCTACTAAAAACAATGCAAGAACACAACCTTACACACGTATCAAAAGGTCAACCCACATACTGGCCATCTGATAGAAACAAAATTCCATATGTCATTGACTTCTGCGTGATGAAAGGTGTTCTCAGAAGCTGTGTTGAGATATCCCCGTCGCTGGATCTGTCATCAGACCACTCTCCTATTATTGCAACACTGAACTCGAAGGTAGAATGCAATATAAAACCACCCACACTACATACGAAACAAACAAACTGGTTGCATTTCAAGGAAATGGTAGACGATATTCTGCCACTCAATATTCGTCTGAAGTGTGCTGAGGATTTGAGTTTGCCGTTGAAAATTTTAACAAAACTGTCCAATACGCTGCATGGAACTCTACTGCAACTAAAGATCAATTGAACAAGCATCCTTCCCATCCCTTTATTAGGGAGATGGTTGATAAAAAACGCAAACTAAGAAGGGTGTGGCAAAGTACCAGGCATCCGAAAGAAAAAAAGAATTTTAATAGAGTTACATAAAACCTTAAACGGTAGAAGCAGAATGAAGAAATACAGCACTACTTGTCCACTTTGTCAGCAAAAGAGACCAAAGATTACTCACTTTGGAAGGCGACAAAAAAGGTAAAGCAACCGCCCACCCATGCTCCTCCTATCAAAAGTGCAAATGGCTCCTGGGCAAAACATGCCAAAAACATTTGCCAAATTCGTTACTGGTGTCCTTAAGCCGTTTCCCTCAATTTTACACCAAAAGGAAAATGAGGTATGTAATCTTCTTAATAGTCCAGGACAATTAGAGTTTCCTATCACGCCCTTTACAAAAAGGGAAATACATAACGCTGTGCACAGGACCCTGAATGTGAAAGAGACACCGAGCTACGACCTGATAACAGGTCAAATATTAAAGGAACTACCAAATAAAGGAATAAAATACCTCACCTATCTCTTCAATACAATAATTAGATGTGGATATTTTCCGCGTCAATAGAAAGTGGTCGAAATTACTGTCATCCCTAAATCCAGGAATCCCTTGGAGGAATAGACCAATTATCCTTTTGCCAATTGTTTCTAAAATGTTTGAAAAGCTCCTGTTAAACAAACTTAAACCAATTCTGCTCAAAAAGGAGATAATACCCAATTATAAACTTGGATTTAGGGAACACCACGCCACAACAGAACAAGTGCACCGAGTGTACAACATAATAATAAACGCCCTTTGAGGAAAACCGTTATTGTGCAACTGCTTTCCTAGATATAACACAGGCGTTCGATAAAGTATGGCACCCTGGCTTACTCTTTAAACTGAAAAAGTTACTACTCAGACTTTTTTGATATCTTAAGATCATATCTTGAAGAGCGGCATTTCAGAGTAAAGGCCAATGAAGAAGTCACTGAACTGTTCTCTATAAAGGCGAGTGTATCACAAGGCAGTGTTCTAGGTCATGTGCTCTACACTATCTATACGACTGACCTGCCACTGACGGTGAATACAAAAATCGCTACCTACGCGGATGATACTCTCATAATGGCAGCAACAATATAATCGCTACAAATCTCCAAGAAAGCTTGGATAAGCTCCAAATCTGGCTAAATAAGTGGATGCAACTAAGTCTGAACAAGTAACCTTAAGCTTAAAACAGAAGACTTGCCCATCAGTGATACTAAATGAGTGCAACTGCCCCAATACGAAGACGTCAAATATTTAGGGCTGGATCCTGATCGACCTCTGACATGGCCGAAGCTTATTTTTACGAAGAGAAAAGCTTACTTCTTTATATTGGCTCTTGGGATTAAATCCTAGTTATCGCTTGAGAATAAACTGCTCCTTTATAAAACAATCCTAAAACAAATATGGACATATGTATACAGCTATGGGGTTCAGTTGCAAAAATCAATATCAAAATCATTGTGAGATTCCAAGCAAAAGTGTTACACGCATGATAGTAAAGGTTCGTCAGTAATGAAATAATACGTCGCGACCTAAACATCCTTACTGTCGATGAGGAAATAGCAAGATACAGCATTAAATACCTGGAACGGCTAAGTAAGCATCCTAATATACTAGCTTCAAATTTTCTGGAGAGGAAAGGTATAACACGGCGACTGAAGCGAGCAACACCACTCAATTTATGATAATAATTTTCTAATGCAATAGTTCTGAACTAACCTTATGGGAAATTAGCACTGGCTCCTATTCCTCATGTTGTTTTAAATAGCTATTTAAAACAACATTCTACCCGAAGGGGTAGAATGCAAATAAAAGTAAGTTTAAAAAAAAAAGAAAAGGTAAATAGTAGGCCGAAAGTAGCAAGGAGAGTGAATGCCAAGCGATGTAGGGGCGATGACCCAAGAGAGGGAGGAGCATGTGAAACTCCAAAATATTCTTGATTGCATTTCGATTTGGTCTACAGTGGTGATTCTAGTAGTAGGGTTAGGTTTTGATAAAATTAGGAAGTATAGGCCGGCAGTAGTAAAAGCGGTATGGGAGTAAAGGATAAGATAACTAGGTTAGAACGTAAGGAGTATGGGTATATAAGGATGAACTACCACTCATGGTGGGAGAGTATCAGATAGTTATGGAGTAGATACGCGTCCATTTTGGGTACAAAAGGACGTTGTTTCGTTCTAAGCAGAACTGGTGATGCATTCATCGAGATACGCTGCTAGGAGATAGCTAGTGGAAAATTAGTGCTTTTGGTAGATACAGGAGCGGACACCAGATTCGTAAAATCTAGTGTTTTACGGAAAGGACTGGAGGTTAATCCGACGGACAGAAAAATGCTTAACTGTGCGTTTGGGGGGTATTAGGACACTAGGCTCAGTTGGGGTGAACCACACCGAGCTCAGAGACGTAAGTTTTAGAATGAACGTAGTGAAACTCGAAAAGAAAGGTGTTCCGGCTGATGGTATACTCGGGCGGGATAATCTTTGGGGCCGCAGTATTCTGGATGCAGTAACTAAAGAGTTATTACTTTTCGGTAAGAATAATAATAGTATTCTGACTCTTGTAACGACTCTTTTCTATAGCTGGGGTAAACTCTGCTGCTTCCAGGGGTCGTACAGAAAATTTTATTAGTTTTAACGTGTTTTATTTAAATTCAAAATATTAATTGTGGACTGTTGTTAGTCCTTACAAATCGAATTCCTTAATTCTATTGCTACGAAAATAAGATTATATTCCGTATGTACTATGTCTCGGTAAGTATGTGTCTCAGCGGCACAGGTACCCCAGTGAGAAAGCGATTGAAAACCTGATGTTCTCACTAAGTCTCGACGGTTTTTGTGGTATTTTGTCCTTGGGCAACCTTCAACTTGTGATGGCCAGCCACCTCACTCCAGCGGTTTCTGGTTCGCCAGCAGTATTGTTAGCTGCAAGCAGCGCTGTCCGAATTCGTATTTGGTTCCTGTAGTGTTATTGTTGTTAAATTTAAATATTTCAATTTAAATTTGCGCTAGAACATTTATTCTCTTTTCCTCCTTCTCCTATGTACTTGTTAGCAGTTGACGTGGTGGTCGTTCTGTCGTTGTCCCTCTTGTGCTTTGCTCTCGTTTCTGCGTGTTGTTAGTGTTAAATTTACCGAGCGAGCGTACTCGGCAAATTCTTCCGCTTGAGTTCGTGCACTCACCTTTGCCGTGCGTGTATTTGTTGTAATATTAGTCGCTGTGTTTTCCTCTTTTGGCATGCGTGGCGCTGGTTGGTAAGATCGTTGGCTGTGCGTTTGGTTGTTTTATTGTAATCATAGTTCTGTGTTAATTATTACAACTGGTCTAATATGCTGCTGGTTAGCCTGTTCTCCCGCCACTGTTGTGCTGATTGGTTACATCGTAAGCAGTTTTTCGTTAAGTTTTCGACGCTGCTTCTTTGTTGCTTCGATTTATATTGTGGACGTTTCTTTGATGCGACTGTTCGGGTTTTTATTTTTCATGTCGTGTGTGTGTGTATAGTTGAGTAGGGCCTTTGTCACCCGTAGTGTGGGTCAAAATTTCCACTGAAGATTTTAGTCCTCACACTCTTCCACTAAGATCATGGCGGGAAGGAACCGTGAATAGGGTTAAGAATATCAGTCAGGAAATGGCAGCGCGAGGACAACGAGAGTAATTACTCTCCGTGTGAACACGAAACTTTGGACGGTTTTACACAAGCAGCAGCGAACGGACAAGTATATATGGGAGAGACCATAACGCACCTTGACAAAGGTAAGGTGTACGCTAGCGTCCTAAATGCATCAGAAGAGGACTCTTATATGGATAAGGATTTTAGGCCTAAGTTCACTAGTTATGATAATTTTAAAGAACATAATTATGGATCGGTTAACCAGATTAAGCAGGTAGATTTAAGAAAAAGGATGGAGAGAGTCCTAGAATCACTGAAGCTAGACACAAGCGTAAACTCGGAATAGAAGGCATCAATAGAAGCCATTTGTACGTTATTTCATGACATATTTCTGCTGGAAGGAGACCAGCTAACATACACACCCGAGATAGAACATAAAATACTAATTAGAGCGGATCAGCCACCAATTAACCAGAAGCAATACAGATTGCCACAAGCCAACAAAGATGAGGTAAACAAGCAAGTTGAAGGGATGTTAAAGGATGTAACGACACGGAGTATTTTCAATTCTAAGGCTGAGGTGTACTCAGCGGCTTACCAGGGTTCGTTACTAAGGTATCTCTGTTGTTTAAATTATGTATTTTTTATTTATTTATAATCTTTATTACAAACTATTAATAACAGTAAATTGTACTCCTTTCAAAGGCGTGCTCGATGTCGCGAGTCCTGTAGTGACAGTCAACGCGGGGTGTTGGCCCGCTCAGGTGCGTTCGGCGCGAATGATTGATTCGCTATGTCGTTAGTTACGTGTACATCGCTGGGTGTTGACCCGCTCAGGTTCGTTCGGCGCGAATTATTGATTCACTTAGCCGTTATTGTCCAGATTTGTCTAAGCACTTACCTCTGTATGTAGCGCTGATGTGTGTCCAAAGAGAGCTGTTTGTCCAACGAGAGATGTCTGTCAAAAGAGAGCTGTTTATTCAGCGAGAGCTGTCTGTCAAAAGAGAGCTGTTTATCCAACGAGAGCTGTCTGTCAAAAAGACGTCGATTTGAACCTTGTTGCCGCTTTTATAGGTTCCCATGAGCACGCATACCAGCACAACGCTCCGTGTGTGTGTCTAAACCGGCAAAGTGGCGTGATCTCAAGCAAGAAACCGGTTTTTGCTGTATCCACTTGGCATGTTGGCTGATGTTGGTAACCGTGTACCTGAGTCCGCAAAGTGGCGTGATTTTGCTCAAGAAACCGGTTTTCATGGTAACCACGTGGCATGTTGGCTGCTGTGGGAAAGTGTGGTCTGGCGCCATGGGTCTGTACGGCATTTAGCTGCCCATATACATATTAATGCTTATATGTAGATACGTGTATGTGCTTTGAAGAAATATATATGTATATGAGCAGCGTCCAGAGGAGTAACAGCCAATTTGTGAGGGGGAGCTTGCCCTCAATTTCCTCTCCTTACAAGGATAATATAATTATATTCGCCTTGGAATTCACCAATAATTTTAGTGCCTAAGAAGGGGGGTGCTCAGGGTCAGAAGAAGTGGAGAATGGTCCTTGATTTTAGAAAATTTAACAACGCCACTACCAAGCAAGTGTTCCCAATCCCAAGGATAGAAGAAATCCTGGACCAATTAGGACACAGCAGATATTTTTCCACGCTTTATTTAGCAAGTGGCTAACATCAGGTTCTGGTGGATACTCAAAATAAGCAGAAAACCGCGTTCAGTTCCGGTTTGGGGTACTATGAGTTCGATAGGCTGATAGGATCAATATGAGCACCTGTTACCTTCCAACGGCTAATAAACTATGTGCTAACAGGCTTGCAAGGGTTAGATTGTTTTGTGTATCTAGATGATATTGTAATCTATGGGAAGAACTTGCAGCAGCATTCGCAACGCTTGTGTAAGTTGCTCCAGAAATTGCGAGAAAATAATTTGAAGTTGAACACGGAAAAATGTTAAGTTTTGCGAAAAGAGGTGGTTTATCTAGGCCATCGTTGTTCAGAGTCAGGAGCACTGCCGGACCCTCTGAGGATGGATGTGTAAAGAATTTATAAATTCCAAGAAATAGAAAAGATGTGCAAGCACACAGAAGCAGCAGAAATAAACGAAACGAATGACGAAAGAGACAAACAGCGAGCCAACAGGGTAGAGTGGCTCGAGAATGACAAAGATATTCAGGTGGTACTGAAGGGTTTCCATGATTCACGTCTAAGTGGACACCAGGGATCTAGGAAATCTGACGAGAGAATCAGATGGGTATACGCCTGGAAAGCTATGCTCAGAGACATTAAAAAATATGTAAAGAGTTGCCCAAAATGTCAGACCAACAAGAGTTCGAGGCCAATGGTGTTAACTGACACTCCGAAGCAACCATTTCATAAAGTTCACAAGGATATTGGAGGTATTTTACCTGGGGCAGTTTTGGGAAATAAATACATCTTGACGTTCCAAGATGATTTTTCAAAGTATATGGCATGCAGAGGCGAGTACGGTAGCCAAAGCATTTTTTGACGAAATTATAGCGCGTTACAACTTACCGAACGTGTTGGTCACCGACAACAGTTCGAATTTCGTATCAAAGTTATTCTCTCAGACGTGTAAAATGCTTGGGATTAAGAAATTACACATTACTTCTTATCATCTGCAAGTGAATGGATCGCTAGAACGAAGTCATAGACCTCTCGCAGAATACTTGCGTGGCTTCGTCAAATAGGATGGCTTTAACTGGGATCAGGGTCATGGAATTAATAATAATAAACTGGGATCAGTGGTTAACTACGGTCATGCATGTATACAACAATACTGAACATGTATCAAAGAAGCAAACTCCGGTTAGAATACTCTACGGGTTTGATTTCAACATGGCAACAAATCTGTGCCAGTATACAATGCTGAAACCAAAATAAAGCGCGGAATTATTAGCTACAGCGAGCGCACTAGTTGGTTAGAGAAAACCAAGATCGTGCTAAATTGGTAGCCAGAGAAGCCTACAACAAGGTACTAAACCCAGTAGTCTTTCATGTGGGTGGCCGAGTACTAATGAAGAACCAAACAAGGAAAAATAAATTTTCCCCTATGATTCTGACTCACAACACTATTGCTTGCCAAGCTGCATCTATTGTTTCTAACTTTGAACAAGTTACCAGAGGCAGCGCCATCATTGAGAGGCATCTCTTGGTACAATAAGGCTCCGGAGCGGTTCTTCCAACTAGCCGAAGTGCGAACCACGTGACAGAAAGGTCTAACAGTAGTTATCAGAGTTCCACTACCACTACTGGAATGATTTACGATGTACAAAGTGTACGCTATGCCCAAGCGATTGAACTCATATTTGAGTTTATCACCAAACACCAGCTATGACTACATAGCCGAAAGCCAATCACAAGAACGTTACATTGGTCAATACTTAAAGAAAGAGAAAAATTGCGGGGGTGTGGATCTAGCAAAACGATAACGAAATCACCCGGGAGAGTTGCTCACCCGAATAATATAGAATTTAGAGCATGCACGGTGTGAACACGTGGCCATTCTAGCATCGGCTGGAATTCTGGTAGCCACCAAATATATAAATAGATGACCATATCGTTTTGACGAACCAATAGAGGTTACGGCGGTGTACTCTGGCAAAGCAGCACGTATGGAACTAATCGGGACAGGCAATAATACGATTGCCGCGGAATACAGACCGCGAGAAGAGTCATGCTACAATTTATCAACTTCCTTCATCAAAACAGGCGAAGTATAAAAACTCAAGGAGTTACTGAATAATTTCCTACAAACGCACTCAAAACGCACTCTCACTATGCCAGCAGCAATTGCGCTATTAGACCATCAGGATCTGTGGAAACCACTGAATACCAATAGAAGCAATCAGCGATCAGGTTACGGAGGCTCAAGCCGAAGGGAAAGTAGCGGGCCTTATCGAGTGCTACGAGGGAATTCACACTTAGAAAGAGGGGAGGGGTCGGCACAACCCAAGAATGATAGAATAGAAGATTGCGCCATGTGCAGGTCCGCTATTCCTCTCTCGACAAAAACTTCTATTTTATCATTCTTGGGCACAACCGGATTCTTCTTAGTAGTGATAATAACGATGGTATTCTTGACGAAAATGTAGCCAAACAGGAATTTTTTCCCAGAACGTCACACAGTGGTATTTTGGTGGCAAAAAAGTAATTTTTCGACTATTGAATTTTAAAATCTAATGATGCAGTTTTATAGAGAAATGTTTCATTAAGAAAAATCCATAATTTGTTTTCCTTAAAAATAATATATTTTCTTAGAGAAAATCGATGAAGTCACTTAAAGATTGTACAGCGGAAGCTGCTGAAGGTTTTCATGTATTTCAGTGGCGTATCTATGTGAGACATTTTTGTTACTAACATTTTAATGGAAATAAAGCAGTTTTTTTTTTAAATTAGGAAATAAAATTTCTGGTTTACGTAATTGGTTCAAAAGATATGCGCGATTGAAAATGGCTTTATAAAATGCAGCGCTTGCAATTTTCTTTGGAAAAAAACTAAGTTGGCTCCGGCTACCTCCGTGTTCTCACTGCAATAAAATGGAAGGTTAGATTATATTGTTTCTATTTATGTAAAAAAATTCACCGACTTTTACCGATCCTCTGCAAACTTATGAATTTTCTGCCAAAGGTCACGAAAATTGCAATATAAATTTGCAATAAAATATGTTGCATACTTAAAGGCTTAAACTTCTATAATGATGGGTTCAAACAAATAATGTATAGTTTATTTTTATTTAATATTCTATTTGTTATATTTTTGTTTTAGAGCACAACTTCTCTCGGTCACAGACGACTACCAATTGAAGTATATTTTGTACTTAATGTATTTCATATTCTTAACTGCCTAAAATAATAAATTATGAATTCAAATTTCAGAGACAAATATTTTTCACAATTATTTAAATTTTGTTTATGGTAGTTGCAGTTATCTGCGACATTCAACTACAAAAACAAATAAGCATTATGTGACCTAACGGTACTGATCATTTGTTTTTGGGTTCTTACTTTTAAATGCACATCACATTCAACAATCAATTATAACAACAACTAATTAACAATTCATTGACAGCAAGTTGAAAGAAGTGCATAACGAAATAAGAAAATCAAAACCATATGATTTGATAAACAAAACCATTTGAATTGATTGATAATAACATTGCAAAGCAGAATTAGAAGAAATTATTATTACATAATTATTAAAATGAGTTTATTTTCTGTGTCATATAGTGAATTGAGTGGGGAGCTTATTAATTGCGGTCAAAATGTTCTTTTATTAACAGATTTCATAAAAGCAAAAAATTCGGTGCTTACGAAAGAAGAAATTTCTTAGTAGCTTTTATAAACGCTGGGAAGAATCGCAAAAAAAAGTCCTATTTCTTGAAAAAAATGATGCATGGCTAAAAAGTACATTCTGAAATTAAATAATTTAATGCGAATTGTAAATACCATGACAAGTTTTTTTCAGCTATATTAGAAGTATCACTTGCTGATGACCAACCTAGTTGTTCAACGAAAAAGGGAAGGCCAGTTAAGGAGTTCGGCGATTGTGGAGATCGTAGTAAAAGGTACAAAACTGCTGATTTAGCGTCCCGGTATACACAAGAACAATTAGTCATGGCGAATACAGTAACGGGCGCAGAAATAAAATCACAATCACATATTCCTTCGTCAACTGCGCTAGCATTAATGATGGATGCAGAGTTAACAGGGTATCAGTACGAAACAATAAAAAATGTTCTCCAAGGAGAAGGATATGATATTTTACTACCTTATATAAAGGTATTGAATGAAAAGAAAAAATATTATCCTGATAATTTCGAATATCAGAAAAGGACGCGTCTGTTAGCTTGCAAAGATTGATGGATCACACGACAAAACGTATTTTTGAAGTTGCTATCACAAATTTGAAATGCACTCTTACGTCTAATTGGGGTTGCGATGGCTTCTCTGGTCATGTAGAGTACAATCAGAGTTTGCCATCTAATGTAAGCGACAGGAATTTGCTATTGGTATCGATGGTGCCTTTAAGTTTGCAATCAACCACTGAAGAGGAATACTGGCGTAATAAAAGTCCATCATCAACGAGATACAGTCGTTCAATTTTCTTCGAATTCGCTAAGATTGAAACAGTTGTTGAGAAAATGAAGTCGGATATTATTGCTTTGCGGAATACGGAGATTCTAGTATGCGGCAGAGAATTCAATATTAAACACAACTTGGTTTTCACAATGATGAATGGCAAAACGGCACAAATAGTTACAAATACTGCATCATCAGCCGTATGTTATATTTGTAAAGCGAAACCCTCCGAAATGAACAATTTGGACACAATTTCAAGGACAGCTGTTGATAGTGAGGCTTGTAAATTGGGCATTTCATCATTCATATCATCATACGGAGATTCTAGTATGCGGCAGAGAATTCAATATTAAACACAACTTGGTTTTCACAATGATGAATGGCAAAACGGCACAAATAGTTACAAATACTGCATCATCAGCCGTATGTTATATTTGTAAAGCGAAACCCTCCGAAATGAACAATTTGGACACAATTTCAAGGACAGCTGTTGATAGTGAGGCTTGTAAATTGGGCATTTCATCATTACACGCTCGAATAAAATTAATGGGATGCATACTCCATGTTTCTTATAACATATCTTTTGAAAAGTGGTCTGCGATCGAAGCTAGAAATAAGATTTAAAAACAAGAAAATAAGCATCGAATTCAGTCGGCATTCAAAGAACGAATGGGCATGCGAGTAGATGCTTTGCAACAAGGAACTGGGTCTTCGAACGATGGCTATACCTCAAGGCGTTTCTTTTCCAACCCTACAGTCGTTGCTGATATAACAGTTGATGAATAACTTATAGATCGCTTTCGTATTGCTCTTCAGATAATAACATGTGGCCAAAAAATTTATACTGACTAGTTTAAAAAATTTGAGTGGGATACAGCTGAACTATTTGTTACAAAATATAACTGGTACTTCATGCTTGTTACTGGTCATAAAATACGTATACATGGAAAGGACATAATTGATACAGCAGTACTCTCTATTGGTATGCTCTCCGAGGAAGGAGAAGAAGCGCGTAATAAAGATTACAGGAAGTATAGGTTGATGTTTTCTAGAAAGTGCAATAGAACTTCAACAAATACTGATGTTTTCCATCGTCTGCTTGCATCATCTGATCCTTTCATTAGTAGTATAAGACGTCAACCTCGTAAACAGATTTCGGAACTAGACGATGCCGTTAAAGAAATGATAGTTGATGAATAAAATGTTTGATTATATTGAACTCATTTTATTTATACTTAAATGAAAATATTTAGAAATATTTACTATACACATTATGATCTAGTATATTATATTTCATGAATCCCCATGAATTCAGGAAACTTTTTTAAACTGTGAAATGTAAACGAAATAATTGTTAGACCATGCCCATTTCCAAAACACAATTTTTGTATCTTCTCAGATATAAATAGCCAAAAATTCAGTTCAATCTCTTTATTGAAACCCATTTTGAAGCCCATTCCACACTTAAGTTTATATGGGAAGTAGGCGTGAAAGTTCACCGACTGTGCCTATTTTCACAGGACAGTATCTATATCTCTTCAGATATAAATTACCAAAATTTCAGTTCATTATCTATATTGAAACCCATTTTGTAGCACTTTCTTTGTTGAGTTTGTAAGGGAGGTGGGCGTGGAAATTGACCGACCACGCCAATTTTTGGAATTTTTCTTAATCTCGAGCCAAAAGTAATTTTTGCCAAAATAGGTGATCCTCCGATTACTCCTTCTATTTTTTTCCTCCATATGTATGGGGTCGTACCACTGTGCGTCGTACCAGCCCTATCGACAACGGAATGCAGAATTCACCGAGGGAATGCAGCACAACAGGAGAAGGAGGACGCAGTATTAGTTTAAGAATAAATTATAGAAATAAATTGTAAAATAAAATTAAGAACAAAAAGAAAACAAAACAAAAAAAATAAGAAGAAGAAAAACTGAAAGGGTCCAATAATATATATAAAAAAAAAACAGTGTAATTAGGATAGTCATCTTTCTACAAACTAACTTAACTTTAGAGTACTTAACTACGAAATGGATTAAACTATTGTAATACAAATTTTAACTTATAGACTAATAACTTATCAGCAATGGTTAGATTGTTGAGAGACTCGTTTCTTTAATAGTGCCTAAATTTTTAAATTAATTTACATTATGGGTTTAGCAACCCCAACTATGCAGAGTAATTTCTAAGAATTTCGTAGAGGTGTCCGATGCCATTTTTTTGTCTACCCTTTTATACTGAGAAGTTGTTTCACCAGCCTGACTTTTTCTTAGCGAACATTATCTTTATGAACCACTCTTCCATTTATTTTAACCGTCGAACCCAGGTCCTCTTGGACCACTCCTTCGACGTACAAAGGGGTTAGCTTATTACCCAAACGTCGGTTGGACTTAATGAGCACCCTCTCACCCACCGCAAAAGTTCTAGCAATCCTGTTTTTGTTGTGATTCTTGAGGGTGATTTCTTGAGCATGTCTTATTTTGTTTTTTGTTCTTTTAACTATGTCTGAGCATGAGTGGGGGATGTCCACGGGCCTCTTACCTGTGACAGAATGTATCGTTTTATTGTATTCAATCGTAGCCAGTAATATGAGGTCAGTAGTGTCAATTCCCTTCTCTAACTTCAGACATCTGGCTAGTTCTCCCATGGTGCTATGAAATCTCTCTACCTGCCCGTTTGACGTACTATGCAAAGGTGGAGAATTTACAATTTCAATGTTGAAGTGATCTCTGAGACAAGACCTAATTGTATTTGAATTTAACGATTTCTCGTTATCGCAGTAGATAGTTTTTGTCCCCGGAAACAGGTTAACCAACTGGAGGATCCCTGGTTTTACGTCGATTATGGTGCGAGAAACTAATGGTTGCACGATTGCGAATTTTGATAACTTAACAATGAAAGTAAGGAAAAACGTTGCAAGAGTCACGAGCTGGTGTTGGATCTGCGCCAGCAAGGGGAGCTCACAATGAATACCGTTGACTACATCGGATTTTACTACCTCTCCCAACATTTTAAACAAGTTCTCCTTATCGGGAAAAATCTGCTACGAGATTGTCTTTACCTGGTTTATAGTGGAGCTTGGCATTATAACCTTCAATAAAAGCCTTCCATCTTTTAATCTTTGGATTTGGGTTGCGATCTGAGACCGCAAAGGTTAAAGGTTGGTGGTCAGTATAAATGTTTAATTCCCTCACACCATATAAATAATGTGTAAGATTCTTCAGAGCCCACACAATGGCTAAAAGTTCTCGCTCATTTGTAGCAAAGTGTTCTTCTTTTTTGTCTAATGTCCTCGAAATCATTGTGATCGGTTTCCCTTCTTGGGACAGAACCGCACCTAACGCGTGAGAAGAAGCATCGGTGGTGAGATCAAAAGACTTTCGGAAATCTGGGTAGGCTAACATGACGTCTTCTGAATTAAGTATTCGCTTGAGTTTGTTGAATGCTTCAACCTGCTCTGTATCAAATGAGATTTTAATCTTTTTGGATTGGGAAGCCGATACTTTACCAAATTCACCCCTGAGGATTTTGGTTAATGGTTTAGCTATCTTCGCGTAATCGCGTATAAAGCACCTATAGTAACCGGCCATGCCCAAGAAGGATCGAACGTCCCTTAGAGTGATAGGTTGCGGGAAATTTTGAATTGCCTCGATTTTCTGCGGGGAGGTTTTTATGCCATTTTCAGACACAGTGAAGCCAAGATACTCAAGTTCTGTCTTAAAAAATTTCGATGTCTCTACAGAAACTCTCATATTTGATTCCAACAAGCTTTTTAATACAGCCTCCATAGCTTCAGATGTTCATTTGTATCTTTCGAAAAGATTATAACGTCGTCGATTTAAACAAAACAATATTCTCCTATATGTTTTCTAAGAACATGATCTATTGCCCGCTGGAAGATGCTGGGCGCATTCTTTAGGCCAAAGGGCAGACGGCAAAATTCGTATTTCGCGTTGCAAACCGCGAATGCAGTTTTCTCACGCTCTCGCTCTGCGAGCTCGACTTGGTGAAAACCAGATTTTAGGTCTAAGGTTGTGAAGAAGCGGGCTTTTCCCAGGTTTGATAGAATTACCCCGACATTGGGAATGGGATACGAATCCTCGATTGTTTTATTGTTTAATTTTCGAAAATATACTACGAGTCTTTTCTTCTTGACCTAATTTTCATTAAACCCTTTTTTGTCAACAACCCATATGGGGTTATTGTACGGTGACCTCGAAGGACGTATTATATAATTTTCTAAAAGATTTTTTATTTCTGATTTTACAAAATCAGCCACACCCAGTGGATATGGGTAAAATTTCGCATAGGTTGGTTCATTGTCCCCCTTGCGAATTGTAGCTACAACATTCGTATTGAAGGGTAATTTTTCATTCGGGTCTGCAAAGACTCCGGAGACGCGTTTTATCATATTTAAAAACGTTTCTTTTATGCTGGCCGGAACTGACTCTGCCTGCAACTGAAGATAGCTAACCTCTTGACTCTTGAGGAAATGAATTACTTCCTTGCCAGAGTCGTGTTCTATTAATCGCTTTTTGAGGTTAATATTTGCGTGTACCCTATTTAGTAAGTCAAGACCCACAATCCCGTCAAACATTGTTATGTCAGGTAAAATGAAAAATTCTGAGATTACTCCGAATAGATGTACTTTGCACTTTTTTGTAACATTAGTAACACCATGTATAGACTTTACCGAAAATTTCTTATCGACAGGACTTACCCCTTTTAAACCCGCTAGAGGCCTGATGTAGCTTTTGGAGGCTCCTGTGTCGACAAGAATTTTTATCTCCTGCCCCCCTAGTGTTTTAGAGATCCAGGGCAAGAAGGACCTTCCCCTAAAATATTCACCTCTTCTATTTCAGGGTCCTCAACTGATAATTCAGCTAACTCTTCATATGCCAATTCCGAGTTCGAGTCATGCTCAAGATCCTGTTGGGCCAATTGGTTTACTCTCTGAAACTTTGGTCCCGTGTGGCGATCCGAGGATGCCTGGCGTTTTTGGAATTTTCCACTTCGGGAATTCGTAAAATTGGTAGGATGCCTCAAACGAGAAGAAGTGGGATCAATGTCCATTGGCTCTGGACGGGGCAGCGCTTCTCGATTGAGGCCTTGGCGGTTCTCCCCCCCAAAGTTCTCCTGACGGTAACTTCCATTGCCGATTTCCCGGCGAAACTGACCACTTCTGCTGGGTTGGATTGGGTTGGGTTGGCTATATTGTCTAACATAATTTGGATTTTTATAATTGCCAGAGATTTCCCTGTTGTTGTTTCGCTGACTACTGTTGGTTTTTTTGCGGCTTCGACCGCCCTATTTGCAAAACTGGGAGCGAACATATAGCGCTCATGATTCGCATCTACCTCCTGTGCAAGTGCCAGCGCGGATGGTAAGTCATTTGGTTGTGATGCAAAAAGAATGTCACATAATGGCTTCTTGAGCCCAGAAATAAAAACTCTAAGTGCATCAGCCCTGTATTTGTCATTAATTGCATCTGCAATGCTTGCCTCATAGGACATTTTTGTTTTATTTGCAAGTGAAGATACCTTTCTCTCCACTTCGTCATAGAACTCCGCTAGAGGAGCCCTGTCTCAGCGTCGATAGCTCTTGCTCTACCAAATAGATGGGCCGTTTATCTGAATACGTGAAGTCTAGCCGGGCTATGAAAGCTTCAAAATTCAGCACGGTGCTAAAGCAGGAAAGAAACGCGTCAGCGGCACCTCGGATTTTATTCCTTATTATTGTTACCGCCTGATAATGCTTTGAGCTGCACAGGCTTTGAATATTTCATAAACATTATGAGCGGCTTCCCGCCACGACACGTACGACACTTGCTGACCCGAAAATTCTGGTAAAGACTTTACAACATCAAGCGATTCTTCACATATCATGCCCGGGACAATCCTGACTCTCTCATACCTAGCTACTACCGGCTTCTCAGATAGACTAACAATCTGATTTTGTAACCCAGTCAGTTATTTTTAAAATTCTGCTCTCTGCATTGTAAGAGCTGCAGACACTGCAGCGTTTACCACCTGCGTAAGCTGTGATTCATTCATGTTTTTTTTTGTTCTATTGGCTGCTCAGAAAAACCAAAATTCTCAAAACCGACAATTAGGTCGGAAATGCCTAAATTCGGGCTATTTAAATTATCCATGCACCGGGACACCAATATTTTAATCCCACTTATTACCTAGCACAACCACTTCTTATTTACAATTTTAATTTTAATATTTAAGATACAATAATTTTCCACAAAAGAAACACGAGTCAATCAACTTACATTAATTTAGTGTTGTTGCTGCTTTCGATGCTCCCTGGCTTTGTTCTTGGAAAAATGTATCAGCTACCAGAGCAGTTGTTTTTGTATTCGTAGGTATTTTTTGCTGTTGTTGTACTGCACTCTTCTTTGCTGCGTTTCCTAGATTTAATTTCGGCTATGGTTGTTTTTTGCTGTTTTGTTGTTTTATTATTGCCCCACGTTGGGCGTCAATTAATAATTTTAACTTTTGTTTTTATTATTTATTTTAGTTTATTATTTGAATTAAACTAATTTCTCACAAAATAAATATGTCTGTCGCAGACAGACTTAACAACCAAACTAAAAGAGCTTAAAACTAGAAAGTACTAAAATACTAAAACAAAGCTTTTAAAAATGAAAGGCCTACTTGACCATCGCTGACCTTCGCTGACCTTCGTTGCACATTTCGTTTTGCGAAGAGAGCTGCAGATGCCACTTAGGTAGTCGCGAGCACTACTTTTCCCAGCCAGCGAGAGAGCATTGAATCCGCTCACTCCAGCCTGTGGCTCGTTTTCATGCAGTTGGTGACTTACTAGTATTAACTTGCATGTATAATGTAATGAAAATGTTACCACTAAGTAACAGTCGATTGCATGGTTTTGGGTGCGCCCATTTGACAATTGAACTGCAATAAACTTTCACTACTGACCGGTCAGCACTTTTCCAAAAGTGTGCCATTCAATGATTGCATTGATAAACAATTGTAGAGTGTGCAAACCAAAGAGTAGGGCAATTACAAATAATAATATAGGGCAATTAGAAATAATAAAGTAGAACATTAAGAAACAATAGAGGAATGTAAATTGTTTAAGGTGTTTGAACAATAAAGTTAGCTTTTCTAACAAATAAACTTGAGCGCGTTTCAACTCGCGCGGTTAGAACGAAACTGGACTCAGGCTGCTAACAAGCGCCCAGTAAATGTCCCGCAGTGCGTAAAAACAACGCGAGCACAGACACACACCGCCCCCAACAGTGCTACATGCGCAGAACATTTCAATTCTCTACGCGGGATGTCGTAATCTTTTTTTGTATCATTCTTTATAACTAGTGCTGAGAAATGGAAGCGAAAGCTGCAAAATGAAAACATATGTGACTGTCAAACCAGCTGACAAATCATGACCTGACAAATGAGTTGCCACTGTTTAAAAATATGCAAGCATATTTTATTTTTTATGAGGTGAATCATAAAACAACATAAGGGCAACGTCATTTAAAGTCGTAGTTCCTTCCGCGATGTGAGAAAGGCAGTGCGTGTTTTTTTAATGTTATAAAGAATTTTAATGTTTTATTTAAAAAAATTTCAGCTGCTTAAAATAAAATCAGTAAAAGATGCTGCACTTTCTTCATTACGTGAATATTATATGAAGAAGAGAGGGAACAAGCGCATAATTTTGAAAGATTGGGAACGTGAACTTCTAGACCCAGGAACAAGATTCTAATCCATTTTTGAAAAAGATTCCAAGTATATGCAATGATTTTATGTAAAATTTGATTATCATATTAAGAACTTATTTACTTACACCACGATAGGTGCCATTGATGTCCGATTTGGTGTTGAAAAAGAAAAAACACCAGACTGTGGTAAAACGATAGAAAGTGAAAAATATAAACAGATAAGCAATCTCTTTCCTACTGAGTGACAAAGGCTGGGACTCTTAAGACGGCTGAATCTAGTGAATATGAAGATAAGAGAATGATAACAGAAGAAAGAAGAAATTGTAGAGAACATAAAAAAAAATCTATAGAATATGCTTAGGAATAGAACATCAAAACACAAACTTCCAGCACCTCAGTCACAAGTTTACAAAAGTCAAGGCATAAACTAGTAATTTTAAGTATTCACTCGTTTTGATTGAATGAATAAGACTTTTTTAATTGTTATTTTTGTGTAGTTTGAACACAATGAAGAAATTATGAGTCTATTTAACTATTAAATATATTTTATATAAATTGTGCAGCTCTTATGTATTTCTCCATTCCTCTCAATTTCGTTTATTTTGAAAAGTACCTAATCACACATTCCTTATATTTGACAATTTCGGAGGTACGAAATTCACCTTGCAGTCACCATATAAGTAAATTCACCTTGACACGGCCCATTATGTAGATTCCCAAAAAGGGAAAATCTTCCTACAACATTTTCTGACAGGTTTTAACGTAGTCGGCCATATAAAAGTATTACAGATATGGATATTTTATGTGGTTCCGAAGCAGATACATGCATATGTATATGCGTATATAATCGTGGCGTAGAGATAGAAAAATTTAATATCAAAGCAACGCTTAGCAAATGAAATGTTAGAGCCACTTTTTAGTTATTCGCAAAGAAATTTTTATACACTAAGGAAATGATATAAGTAAAAATTCTTGGAATTTGTATCTTAAGCGACTAAGTTCTGTAAACAAAAATTTTATAAAACATTTTGTTTGAAATATTGACCACTTTTACTGGTAGTATTCGGCTCTTGTTCTTCTCAACATCTCCCTTCATTTTGGCACATATAACTGCCTCTGTCTTTGGTGAGATTTTTCTCCGCCGCGACACAATGGCTTCTTGGATACCTCCATACTTATCGTCACTAACGAAAATGGTATTTCAGTGTTCGCATATTTCAGCACTCGGTTTTGAAATCTAGAGCGAATCCATTCCGTATCATGAAATCTACACCTATGACCAATTCCTTCGCAACTACAAATTCGTGCGTCACTTTTGTGGTACCGATAGTGATTTTTCGTGTAACTTCTCCAAGTACCAGTACATCATCTCCAGTTGCCGCACGCGATCGTATTTCCAGAAGCGGCTCGATTCCCCGAACGAGATCCCTTCTGATTATGGAATGTGATGCGCCTGTATCTAATATTACTACATGTTTTCTTCACTGTCGACAGTTAGGCTGTTGATTTTCCGTGCCATCTGAGAAACGAAGATCCTTGGGCTACATGTTGTGGGAGTCAGTTCAGTTGCCGGTTTGGCAATATATTCCCATTTCGGACTTTGTCTGGCTTTGTCTGGTGTTGCAGAACGTTTCCGTCTCGACTCACAATCACGAGCTATTTGCCCAACATCACTGCAGGTAAAGCATTTACCCGTGAACGTTGTCGGCTTTCGGGTTGTACCTATGCTTGCCAATTGTACGGGTTTCTCCCGGATTTTCCGGGTTTGGGACCGAATTTCCGGGCTACGGTTTTGGATTTAATTTCTCCGGGGTGGAAGTAAAAGCTGCGGGAATCTCCGGGCTACTAAACTTTGTCATTTAACATTTTTTCTATATATAATATAAATATTGCAGAAATCTGTAATTTAAAAGAATGTCACAATGGATATATACATACCAGGCTATAAATAAATTTATATAATAAAAGTTTACGGCATGCTGGATTCGATTCGGACGTGCCAATTTACGTGAACGAAAACCTAACAAAGCTGAATTACGAAATAATGCGAGCGGCAATCCGCTTGAAAAAACAAAAGCACTTGTTCGCAGTATTCACTTTGCGGGGTCTGGTACACGTGAAGTGTGCTGAGAATGCGAGAGCAACGCGTATAGATTCTTTGCAGCAGGTGAGCGGTCTTTTTCGTGGAGAGGAATGATTTGTCTTTCATGACAATTGTTATATTTGATGTTTTCTCTTCTGAGCCTACATTCAATCATTTGATTTCAAATTACTGTTTTTATATTCTAATGTTACACTTTTTTATATTTTTTGTTGTGGATACTATATATGAGTATGTATACTTAAGTAAGTTATTATTGTTCACAGTTGTGCAGAATTCATTGTACCTTTTTAAATGCTGTTGTGGGTTGCTCTTAAGTTCAGATCGTAACCAAACTGTATGTGTTGCCAAATTAATATTAAGGAGAGTATATGATCGTATACTCTCATTGCTAACTCATGGTAGCTACAGTCGTTCCGAATGGTCTAATTAACCTATCAGTGGGTTCCAGAGATAGTAATTATAACCTTATTCGTATTCTTGGTAGATTACAAATGGGAATGAAAATTTGCCATATAAATGCACAAAGCTTAATGAATAAGATGGATGAGTTCAAATATCTATTTGAGGATTCAGGCGTTGATTTTGTTTGTGTGTCTGAAACATGGTTCATACAGATTGTTTCGTGTGGATAGAGTGACTCATGCCGGCGGGGTGGCAATTTTTGTGAGGGATGGTATTGCGTGCAAAGTCCATAGCAAATCAGGTTGTGAAGGTCAGATTGAGTATTTGTTTTTAAGTGTTGACAATGGAGTTGAAAGACTTCTTGTGGGCTGTGTCTACAGACCTAATCGTACAATTGACATACAATCACTGATAGATCACATTCGGGCAAATTTCTTTGGACTTTCAAAGTATTGTTATTGCAGGAGATTTCATTAGCAATATTCTAGTTGAGAGCGGACTGGTCACGGAAATGTTGGCATTGGGCTTGGTTTCCGCTAATACAACATCACCGACACATTTTACGGGGACAAACAGTTCGCTGTTGGACGTGTATTTTATTGATGATTTGAAGAAGATTAAAATTTACGAACAACTCCCTACTCCCTGTTTTTGAAAACATGACCTTATTTTTCTGACGCTTGATTTTACACTTAATATGACAACCAAAGTTTTGAGATACCGAGATTTTAAAAATATTGACTACCAACATTTGTGTTCTAAACTTGAGACTGTGCAATGGAACTTGATATATTTTATGCCCTCAGTAAATGACAAAGTGGAATATCTACAATCTAATATTAAATGTCTTTTTGATGAGTTTGTCCCAAATAAAGTGCGCACCGTTGAGCATAAAGAGCAGCCTTGGTTTACTAATAAAATCCAGAATTTAATTAACATACGTGACACTGCATACAGACGATGGAAGCGATATAAGCTACCTCTTCTATATGAAACTTACAGAAATCTTAGAAGGCAGGTTACTAAAGATGTCAAAGCCGCTACATACTCCCACTTCGGAAAAACATTTAGCAGTGCAGTAACCAGTAAACAAACATGGAGACATATTCGCAGCATAGGTATAGGGAATATTGCTACTATTGGGAACATTAACATGGACCTAAATGATTTAAATAGGAAATTTGTCAATCTTTCAATTGAAGCAGTGCAAAAGAATGCTTATGCAAACTGTTGTAGTTCTGTGTCCTCTGATATTATGTTTGGGTTTTGTGGTGTTGACGAGTCAGACTTATTGGAGTGCTTTTTGGGTATAAAGTCAAATGCTTGTGGTACTGATGAGATTCACCCTGTCTTTGTTAAGGCCGTACTTCCTAAGCTGCTGCCAGTCATAGCTCATATTTTTAATACTTTTATAACGACATCAACTTTCCCTAATTGTTGGAAGTTAGGGAAAATTATTCCAACCCTAAAGTCTAATAGCAATTTTACCATACCTGTCCAGACCAATAGCAATTTTACCATACCTGTTCAAGGTATTTGAACTAGTAATGGCGAAACAATTAAAAAAGTATTTTGCAGACAATAACATTATAACGGAACGACAGTCTGGGTTCATACCAAGGAGGAGCTGCATAACGGCTCTGACTGATGTAGTGGAGAGTATTCGCGCATCACTTGACTTAAATGGGGTGTCTTTCTTGGTATTATTGGACCATTCAAAGGCATTTGACTGTGTTGACCACAATATTTTATGTACGAAGCTTCTGAGAATGTACAATTTCTCATCCGGCGCAGTGAAATTGATAGAATCATACCTTACAGATAGAACCCAAGCGGTTTACCAACCCAGCCAGTGTGATGATGAGGCATCGGATTTCTTGTCGGTAGTGCGAGGTGTACCTCAGGGGTCCATATTGGGGCCTCTTCTTTTTTGTATATATATAAATGATCTACCGACTGCATTGCATGATTGTGATATTCATCTGTATGATGATGACGTCCAACTTTACATAAGCTGTAAAAGGGACGAAATTATTAATTGTGACACTCAAATTAATAATGACTTATTTAATGTTTATAACTGGGCAAAGAAAAATGGGCTTTGCCTTAATCCTGCTAAGTCAAAATGTTTAGTGACTTACAAGAAACACTTTGATACCACAATACTACCCAGTATTATAATGAATGGGTCTGTGATTGAACGTGTAAACACGGCTAAAAACCTGGGAGTTATATTTGATGGCACTCTAACATGGAGTAACCACGTCGCTGCCACGGTTGGCAAAGTTTACGGTATGCTGCGTTCACTGTGGTCAACGCAATATTTCACCCTACAAGGAATCAGAATGCTGTTGGCTAAGGCCTACCTTCTCCCAACATTGCTGTATGGTTGTGTAATTTTTGCGAATTGTGATGCAGCTAGCAAACGAAAGCTTAATGTCCTATTTAATAATATAACATGGTATATTTATGGCTTGACTAGAACAGATCATGTATCCACTTTATCAGGCAAGTTTTTGGGATCACATTCGATCAACTCTTGGAGTCTAAGACTATCATCTTTCTTCACAAGATTATTTACACCCGGGAACGGCCATATTTGTTTAGATGTCTCAGGTTCACACGTTCCTGTCGTTGTAACCAACTTGTCCCGTGCAAGCACTCGTCTCTTATGTCTGATCGTCAGTTTTTCGTGTATGCAGTAAGACTCTGGAACTCACTTCCTGTACGGCTGCGAAGTATTGGCAACACTTTCGGGCGCGGTGAATTTCTGGGCAATCTGTATTGCTTTGTTCATAAATTGTGATCTGTATTTATCTTATTGTTTATTGTTTTGTTGTTATATTTTTTAAATTTAATATTTAAAGAACGGACAGTACGTTTAACAATATTTAATTTTAATTGTTTAAATCATCCACTTATATAATTTTATAATTTTAGAACTTTATAATTTTATTTGTGTAAATCAATTTCTTTTATAATTTATATTTCATTTTACCTTAGAATGAATTGTTCCAGTTAAGTTAATTATTGAATATATATATATATATATATATATATATATATATATATATATATATATATATATATATATATATATATATATATATATATATATATATATATATATATATATATATATATATATATATATATATATATATATATATATATATATATATATATATATATATATATATATATATATATATATATATATATATATATATATATATATATATATATATATATATATATATATATATATATTAATGTCTATATATTAATGTCCTAAGATCGATTTGTAGAGATAAATAAATAAAAATAAATAAATAAAAATGGATTGAAAAACTTAGTCATACAATGGACAATACTTTATTATTATATTTTTAATTTAGTAATATTTTTTAATTAAATTAGTAATATTTTTTAATTAAATTAATAATGAAATGAATGTAAAGCGTAACTTAATAAATTATCTAACTTAACTTAAGTTAATATAAACATATCAATTTAAAATGTTAGCTAGAAAATTAAGAAAATTATTATAAGGATTTAGCTCTGCGGATTGACTCGAAGCATTAAATTCCAGGAGCAGCGCATATCGCTAGACGGTGCAGAATAGAGGACCATCGTATTATTTAATGACGAATGGTGTACCATTTTTGTCAACAACATGTGCTGCGAACACCCTTAGTCATGATACAGTGTGGTGGCCACGGCTAGCTCGCAGCAACGGTCCTGGTTCTCTCTCAAGCCGCCACACTGCATCGGGTGGGGCAACACTAAAAAGATATAAAAGGCATCCAATTCACCATTGTTTTGTCCTCCTCCTCGATGTCAAGCGAGCCCGCCCCATCGCTTCCGCCTTAGCCTAACATTTTAACATACAAATATTTTTTTTTTTATATTCTACTCCACATCTTACTCCTATACTGACGCCGTTTTTACAACTAAATCCGCAGACTATTAAATTTAAGTTAAATTTTATATATATACGAGTATATATATGTATATTATAAGTTAGCCTTAATTTATGCACATGAAACAATTATTACTTATCTTTGCGCTCGACGGGTCGGGAGGGGATTTCCTGCGTGTTCTTTTTTATCCAGCTTTCTGAAGCACTAATCTGGCCGTTTTGTTCAATATATATATTTTTCTATTTTTTTTTTGCACCCAATAACGAATGTTGTTGTACAACCCACAAAATTCTGCCTCGTTAGTCTTTAAAAAAAATAATTTGAATTCTATTCCACATTTTTTGGAGAGATTTCGAAATATCTTCTTATTGTGAAAATATAATTTCACTTATAGGAAAAATTTTAATTTTGTTGCATGTCTGCAATTTATCTTTTACGAAGCTCAACATATATTTTAAAATTTAAGTTTCAATCTCACTTTTTTTTTTTATTTAAATTGGAATCGTCCCAAACACAACCATTCCTTAATTTACAAAATATATCAAAACTATTGAAGTTCAGCTACGACCTGACAACCGACAATCCAAAAATTCAAAGAGAGCCGTTTTCTCCTTACCACCGCCATAAATCACTTCCCTTTTTCTTCCTAATCCCCGTTCTTTTTTCCATCCTTCGGACTCGTCCACTATTCCACCATTGACCTTTTCAGCGGTCAAGCCGGTCAGTCAACTCACTTTCAAATTTCGACTAGTCAGAAGCAGCGCCATCATACCTCAGAATTGTCACTATACTCTGACTGACCGCATTCACCAGAAAAGCGGACAAATGGAAAGAAGAAAAAGAAAGGGAGCAGCAAAACAGAAACAAGCATGCAGACGGTGGCGACTAAAAAACACGATCGCAACACATGGCCAAAGAATTTCAACACATGGTGGTTGGCTTTATTGACAAGCAACCAAGTTTCCTTTGACATCAAACAATTTTACTTTGGCAAGTCCAGTCAGTGTATCACAATATTAATTATACACTCTGGAACACTCTCGAAGATATTGGGCAAAAACTTAAGGAGGGTGGCTGAAGAACCCCGAGCTCATATAATAAACATTGTCACCAATTGATTCATTACGGGGCATATATGGGCATCGTGACGATGAATAAATGAAATATAATTCACATATAAAATGAATTCACTACAGAAAGACACAGAGACTAGTATCTAATCTGAGTACATAAATTACGCCATTAAACGTTTATCTCAGAGAAATACCGATAGTCTCACGTTGAAACAAACGAATACGAGTTCAACAATTAGCACAAAACAACCATTTACACCATATATGTATAGATATACAGTGCGGCGAAGTAAATAACGGAGGAGTATTGTGATCTCTCACGTATTTCAAACACATTTTATACTATAAGCAGAGGCAGTACCACCTACATCCGTGGGGGCACGCTATATTAAATACAAGAAGAAGGCCACTACAAGCGAAGTTTTAAAAGAGTACCAGGATGAGCCAAATTGCCAGCCTAGAATTTCATACGTACGGATCCAGAAAGAAGGGAGGGGTATGCAGAGTTCGGCGAGGGACTTTTCTCTAGCAATGACGGGCGTTGCCAGAACCACCAATAGCAGAGGACGCGGTTAAGTAGCGTAGGTTAAGCTAAATAAGTTTGATTGTATATTCTCCAGCGAGTAAAGAGTCAATGAAGGACAAAAAGATAAAAAAGGGGGAAATAAAAAAAATACAAGTATAAAAAATAAATTATACAAAAGAAAACCAAAATAAAAAAAGAAATAAAAAGAAAAGAAAAAAAAATTTAAAAAAGTAATAAAAAACGACAATAATAGAACCCAAATATGGCGATTTTTAAAAAAATGTATGTATTATAAGAATAATGAAATGCACAAAATTGTTTACGGCGCAAGAAGACTATTGTAAATATTTATTATAAGGTAATTGGCCTACCTTCTTCTAGAAAGAGGGGAGTCAGAATCAAGCTACTTGCGTGTAGTTGTCTCATTGCACCAACTCCTAACAGATATTATACAACTGGTGTAGCTAACATTAAAGGAATATTTACGCACATGCTGTTAGGGTGCATTAAGTATTATAGCGTTTATATTGCAAACTTATAGGGTTTTACAGTTCCGGTTTTGGGTTGACATTGGCCTATAGAATGCACCATCGACATTCTTATATCGAGTAGGTCAGTTGGCTTGACCGACTGACACCAGTCAACCAATGCATCACTGGAACACCAGAAAAGTTTTTACCGTAGGAAGTAAGACGGAGCTGTAAATAGTATTTAAGTTCTATGATTTTAAGAATAAACTCTCTCTTGTATTTTGCAACTAAACGAAGAACTAAGCAAGAACAAACTAAAGAACACGGTGTATTGCAGCTATAAGTCCCTGGCAGCTATAAGCCCCTTTTTAGGAACCACCAGCTCTTCGTCCTCGCCCGCGCCTATTACCGACAGCAAAAGGGCGGTCGCTACAACCGGCGACGACAACGCACAGGACCCCAACATAGACAGCTGCTAGTAACACATAACTGGGGCAACCTCAAAAGAAGGGCATCCTATAGGGAGTAAGTTAAAAGATGTAGAAAAGAAATTGGTATATAAGACTTATCTTTATTTAATAAAATGGTAGTGCGTTTTGACCAGAAATAAAGCATGGCGTCTTCACTTTGGGTAGCTGCTGAGAAGACAGCGAATTAAAGTAAATGTGAAGGTTTTCTGGTGCAGCCTACTGGATGACTCGCCGAAGTTACCAACTGTTGTTTTGTACAAGCAGCAGTTGGCAGAAGGTGTTTAATTGGGAGAATCGGTGACGCACGTTAATTGAGGCAGGGTATATGCTAGCGTACTGAATGCCACTAAAACCATAGAAAGCTTTGTGCGCCATTTCATGACATTCTTTTACTGGAAGGAGACCAGTTAACTTACGCACCGGACGTAGAACACAGAATACCGATAAGGGCGGATCAGCCACCTTTTAAGCAGAAACAGGTTGCCACAGGCACATAAGGATAAGGTAAACAGACAGGTCCAGGGGATGTTGGAGAACAACATCAAATCACCGAGTACCTCACACTGGAATTCACGTGTTATTTTGGAACCGGAGGTGGCGGGTACTCCGAGTCAGAAGTTGAACGTCGCCACTATCAAGCAAGTGTTCCCAATTCCAAGGATAGAAGAGATCCTGGATCAGTTAGGATACAGTAGGTATTTTTCTACACTTGATTTAGCGAGTGGCTACCATCAAGTTTTGATGGATATCCGAGACAAGCAGAAGACCGCGTTCACCACCGGTCTAAGGCACTACGAGCTTAATAGGATGCCGTTTGGTTTAACAGGACCTTCCAGCGGCTCATGAAGGGTTAGATTGTTTTGTGTATCTCGACGATATAGTAATTTATAGGAAGAACTTGTAGCAGCACCCGCAACACTTGTGCAAGGTGTTTCAGAAATTACGAGAACACAATCTGAGATTGAACACTGGAAAGTGTAAATTTTTGCGAAGAGAGGTAGTTTACCTAGGCCACCGATGCTCAGAGGCAGGAGCACTGCCAGACACTCCGAAGGTAGAGAGTGTGAAAAATTGAGCCGTTTCAAGGAATAGGAAAGGAATAGAGGCATTTTTGGGGTTAGTTAACTACTATAGAAAGTTCGTAGAAGGTTTGGCTGGGATTGCGAACTGTTACGGAAATAAGCAACATTTGAATGGACAAAAAGCTGCCAGAAGGCGTTAAGTGATACCGAAAAAAGGTATTCCACTATAGAGAAGGAGTTTTTAGCTATCATTTGGGTTACTAAAAACTTCAGCCCTTATCTGTCCTGTATCAGGTCAAAAAGAGTTCCAGGCTGACAAAAATACCAATGGTGTTGACCAACACACCAAAGCAACCTTCTGATAATGTTTATATGGACATTGTAGGAATCCTGCCAGAAACGGTTTCGGGAAATAAACACATCCTTACGCTTCAGCATGCTAGGCTATTCCCGATGCTGAAGCAAGAACGGTAGCCAAGGCATTTTTTGATGAGATAATAGCACGTATAATATACCAAAAGTGTTGGTGACCGACAACGGGTAAAATTTTGTGTCCAAGTTGTTTTGTGAAACATGTAAAATGCTTGGTGTCAAAAAGTTGCACATTACGCCATACCATCCGCAGACTAATGGTTCACTGGAACGGAGTCACCGACCTCTGACAGAATACTTGCGTAGTTTCGTCAAGGAAGGCGGTTCCAATTGGGACGAGTGGTTGACTACAGCTATGCACGTGCACAATAATACTGTGTATATACACTTAATTTTATAATTTACGCCAAGATAACGAAATTGGATGGCACTGTACACTGTACACCTTTTGGAGATTCATGTGGCGGTTAACGCATATTTAATAGAGACCAACTTGGTTCCTGTCGCAATCTTATTACGTACACCAAGTGAAAAAGTGATGGCATTTCCTGTTGAGAACAGCCTAGGAGTAGATATCTGAATACCACTTCCGGAACGGATAAGCTACACCATGCTAAAGGCGTACTCAGTGCCTAATGTCGTAGGAGAAGGTTGGGATATGGTGGTCAAAATTAAGTTTGACTACGTAGCGGAGCCTAAGGATCGCTTGAAATATCTGGGCATATCCTCAAGTTGACTGTTTAGGAAAGGGTGAAAAGGAAAGTGGTTTGCTATGCAGACAGCCTAGCTAAGTGATGACAAGCAGAAACTTAAATTGCGAAGTGCAGTTATTACAGAGGCGACCACGACAACAATTCGGGTGTGATTAGAGAGTAGTGCCTGTGGGAGTGGGGTTACTGGTGAAGACGGAGAAGGTGGACAGATGGCTGTACAACTTTTCGAAAACGACACAATTCGATGTGTCCTGCATCAAAGGGATCGAACCAGTAATATTGTCAGAGCTCGGGTTTCTCACGGTCCACAACAATTGCAACTTGAGAAATGAAGAGCTAATTATACTGACACGTGATTGCATATCAGTGAAACGGGATTGCATACTTTAGGATCCCATCTGGAGAATGAGTGCCCCCTGTGAGTCAAGATCGAACTATTCGAATAAAAGCTTATTCAAGAACCATCTGTCGGTAATATCAAAAAGAATATTCTCGACTTCTATCGAAATGGATCGAAAATTCTAGAAAATACGAGAATGGCGTAGAATTTTCTACTCCAACCTTTCGAAAACTATAAAAGCGACAAGACTGTTCAAAGTCGAATACAGTAGATCAGAGACCGTAACAGTGTGTACATCAGGCATTTTAATCGAAGCAGCAGTATTAGCAGTATTTGTAATTTTGCAAAGTGATGAAATTCATTATTAAATAAAGTGATGAAATTACTTATTAAATAAAGTGACTAATGGTTTGTGAAATAAAGTGCAAATAATAACTAAGTAAACTTTAAGCCTAATATTAAATGTGTAAATAGCAATAATTAAATTAAGCTAATTATTTTAATTTAACCAGCGATTGTTTGATTACTACACAATCCAGTGGTACGAGTCCGAGTACAGAGAGTTAGGGAAAGTGTCAGGAGGGCAATTTTGTAACAGAGTAAATTGTCAAGAGGGCAATTTCGTAACAATTGGTGTCAGAAGTGGGATTGTGTATCTGTAATAAACATGGTTAAATTTGAAAAACTGAGATTGGAGCAGCTGAAGAAGGAGCTTGAGCGCTTAAATTAGCAAACACAAGGGGTTAAAGCGGAGCTGCAGGTGAGACTAAGAAGCGCTTTAGAGGAGCAGGGTATAGATGTCGATGAGCATGAATTCCAATGTGAAGAGCCAACGACATCTCTACACGAAGAAACACCCCCAGAAACTAACACGGGTAACTTTGACATGAGCGTACTCATCGGGGTAATGTAATCCTTCAAACAGGATATGCAGCAGCGAGGTGGGAAGATGCAGCAGCAGTTACAACAAAATGCTGAATCCGTCGAAAAGAGTGTTGCATCCGTCAAACAGGACGTCAAAGAACGCTTACAGCAAAGCGACGACAAGATGCAGCAGCGTTTACATCAAAGTGAAACTCGACTTATTCAACTAGTGGAAAAGAATTCACAGCAGATGAAAGAAATGTCCGAGCTGGTAGACAGGAAGGTTTGTGAAATTGAGACACGGCAAGAATCGTTCGAAAAATCTGTAGTACAAAGGCAGAACGAATTTACGCAACAAATAGAGCAAAGAATTCACCTACTACAGGAAGGTGCATTGCCGTATACAGAGCCCGTCAGGTACAAGTCGAAAGCGGCCAAAGTTTCACGGGCAAATGCTTCTCCTGCGAAGAGGTCGGACACATGGCCCGTAATTGCCAATCGAGACGGAAACGTTCTAGATCACGCTCACCGGTAAGATTGCCAAAGCAAGTCAGATTCCAAAGTAGGGAATCAGAAAATGTTGAAAAGCCGCCGACAAACTAGATGGAGTCAGTCTCAAGGGGCTTCATCTGACTCCCACAACATGCAGCCCCAGAATCTTCGTTTCTCAGATGGCACGGAAAATCAACAGCTTAACTGTCGACAGCGTAGTAAATGGAAGAAAAATCACATTCAATAATTAGAAGGGATCTCGTTCGGGGAATCGAGCCGCTTCAGGGAATAAGATTGCGTACGGCAACTGGAGATGATGCACCGGTACTGGGAAAAGTTACACGGAATATAACTATCGGCACCACAACAGTGACACACGAGTTTGTAGTTGCGGATATTGTGGACGAATTAATCTTAGGTGTGGATTTTATGATTCGGAATGGATTCACCCTAGATTTGAAATGCCGAATGTTGAAATATGCGAACACCGAAATACCGTTATCCGTTGGTGAGGATAAGTATGGAGGTATCCGACAAGCCATTGTATCGCGGCGGACAAAAATCCCAGCAAAGTCAGAGGCAGTCATATGGGCCAAAATGTACGGAGATGTGGAGAAGAACAAGTTGTGGGTTGTGGAGACTGATGAAAAATTCGCACTGGATGACATCATAATTGGAAAAACCCTTGTAGAAGAACAGCAGAACAGAATAGTGCCAGTAAGAGTGGTCAATCTTGCAAATTCCGCTAAAACCATAGAGAAAGGACAGATAATTGGAAATTGCCGGGGAATTTCGGCAATTGTAAACTTTGAAAGCCAGCCGCGAGACACAAAAATGAAGATACCAGCTGATAAAAAGGTACTCGACGATCTCACGAAAGAATGGAGCAAAGACTTATCCACAGAGCAAAGGAAGACTGCCAGCCAACTTTTGGCAAGACATTGGTCAGTATTTGCTGAAAAGGGTAAAATCGAAGGCAGAACAAATATGGTGAAACACACAATCAACACTGGTGATGCCAAACCCACAGGATGGCTCCACACGTTTCTGTGTAGATTATCGTAAACTAAATGAGGTAACGAAGAAAGATAGTTATCCATTACCTCGAATCGACGATACGTTGGACACACTTTCTGGTTCAAATTGTTTCTCAACGCTGGATTTACAAAGCGGATATTGGCAAGTGGCAGTAGACGAACAAGACAAGGAAAAGACAGCATTCAGTGCCAGTGATGGACTATGGCAATTTTTGGTGATGCCATTCGGACTGTGTAATGCTCCAGCTACATTTGAACGCTTAATGGAACATGTGCTAAAGGGTCTCCACTGGAAAACGTGTCTGGTGTACCTAGATGACATCATCGTTATGGGAAAGGACTTCGAGGACCACTTGAAGAATTTGGAAGAAGTATTGATGCGATTAGGAGCTTCAGGGTTGAAGCTGAGCGCAAAGAAATGCTCGTTCTTCAAGAAAGAAGTCAATTACCTTGGACATAAAGTCACACCTGAAGGAGTACACACAGATCCAGATAAGATAGACTCAGTAAGGGAGTGGCCAAGACCAACTAGTTTGCATGAGCTACGCAGCTTCTTGGGTCTTTGCACCTATTACAGACGCTTTGTTCCAGGCTTTGCAGACGTGGCTGGTAGTCTCCATGCATTAACGAGGAAAAATTGTCCTTTTGAGTGGAAAAGCGAACAGGAGAATGCATTCAACAGATTGAACGAGCTCTTGTGTACAGCTCCGATCCTTGCGTATCCAATACCTGGCGAAAAATTTATTTTGGATACAGATGCAAGTGGATTCGGGATTGGAGGTGTCCTGTCGCAAGTTATTGACGGACATGAAAGAGTAATAGCCTACTTCAGCAAGATCTTATCAAAGCCAGAGCGAAATTACTGTGTAACACGGAGAGAAATTTTGGCGGTTATGCAGTGCGTGAAGCACTTTAACAAGTACTTGTATGGACAAAAGTTCTTGTTGAGGACGGATCACGCTGCTCTGCGCTGGCTATTACAGTTCAAAAATCCCGAAGGTCAGGTTGCGAGATGGATTGAGAGACTTCAAAGCTATGATTTCACAATAGAACATCGCAGAGGCGGAAACCACGGGAATGCTGATGCACTATCACGACGTCCTTGCAGTATGGAATGTAAGCACTGTTCTAAAGCTAAAGGGAAAGAAGGAGTAGCCGATGTGCGCTTAATGGCTGTTTTACCAGACGATGAATGGACAGCGGAAAAGATAAAAAAGAACAACGAAATGACCCAGATTTGGCAAAAATCGTATCAAGTAAGAATGAAGGAAAACGGCCTGATTGGAACGAAATCTCGACTGAAAGTCCCATAACTGAAGCATATTGGGCTCAATGGAATAGCTTAAAGCTGCAAGATGGATGCCTATTCCGCCTGTGGGAGAGCGAAGATGGAAAAACCACGAAGAACTTGATTGTGGTACCCAAGGCAAGAATAAGCGAAATTCTCAAGGAATACCATAGTTGGCCAAGCGGAGGACATTTGGGAATAACAAAAACAGTCGAGAAAATTAAAACACGATTTTGTTGGGTTGGTTGCCAGCAATCGGTAGTTGACTGGATTAGTGCTTATGAAAAGTGTACAGCTGCCAAGGGACCGAGCCGTCGCAGCCAGGAGAAGATGCATTTATACAACGTGGGAGCGCCATTCGAGCGTATTGCAATGGACATAGCAGGTCCGTTTCCAGTTAGTGATTCCGACAAAAAATATGTTCTCGTCGTAATCGACTATTTTAGTAAATGGCCAGAAGTATACCCCATTCCCGATCAAGAAGCTAAGACCGTTGCAGATGCATTTCTCAATAATTGGGTCTGGAGATTCGGAGCTCCCCTCGAGTTGCACTCGGATCAAGGCAGAAATTTCGAGTCAACAATATTCAGGGAAATGAGTGAATTGATGGGCATACGCAAAACTCGTACAACCCCTTTGCACCCACAATCCGATGGAATGGTTGAAAGATTTAATCGTACGCTTGGGGACCACCTAAGGAAAGTCGTGGACAGAAACCAGAAAGATTGGGACCAACATATACCCCTCTTCTTAATGGCATACCGATCGGCAACTCACGATTCAACATCTACAACACCAGCTAAGGCTATTTTCGGTTGTGACATAAGATTGCCTGCAGATCTGAAATTCGGTGCCTACTCATCTACGGAAATTTCATGTAGCAGTTATGTAGCTGACAAACGAAGACAGCTGAATGAAATTCATGGAATCATCAGAAAGCGCACAACTGATGAGTGATAAAATGAAAGCCAGATATGATCTACGAGCAAACTCCAAGGGATTTCATGAAGGGCAGCTAGTTATGCTTCATAGTCCGCAAAGGAAAAAGGGATTATCGCCAAAACTGCAAACACACTGGGAAGGCCCTCATAAGGTGATAAAGCGGCTCAACGATGTAGTATACTGCATCCAGTTGGCGAGAAATACCAGGAGCAAAATGAAAGTCGTTCATTTAGAGAGGTTATCTCCTTATAAAGGTTGCAGTACTATCCTTGTTCGGGACGAACAAGATTAAGTGGAGGGCAGTGAAACGTGATTGCATATCAGTGAAACGGGATTGCATACTTTAGGATCCCATCTGGAGAATGAGTGCCCCCTGTGAGTCAAGATCAAACTATTCGAATAAAAGCTTATTCAAGAACCATCTGTCGGTAATATCAAAAAGAATATTCTCGACTTCTATCGAAATGGATCGAAAATTCTAGAAAATACGAGAATGGCGTCGAATTTTCTACTCCAACCTTTCGAAAACTATAAAAGCGACAAGACTGTTCAAAGTCGAATACAGTAGATCAGAGACCGTAACAGGCATTTTAATCGAAGCAGCAGTATTAGCAGTATTTGTAATTTTGCAAAGTGATGAAATTCATTATTAAAGTGTATAAAAGTGATGAAATTACTTATTAAATAAAGTGACTAATGGTTTGTGAAATAAAGTGCAAATAATAACTAACTTTAAGCCTAATATTAAATGTGTAAATAGCAATAATTAAATTAAGCTAATTATTTTAATTTAACCAGCGATTGTTTGATTACTACACAATCCAGTGGTACGAGTCCGAGTACAGAGAGTTAGAGAAAGTGTCAGGAGGGCAATTTTGTAACAGAGTAAATCGTCAAGAGGACAATTTCGTAACAATACCATTCGTGAATGCACCGAGGACGCAGGACGAGTTTAGATTCCGCCAGGTGAACTATGCCGAATTCCTGGAGGATTTAAGAAGGAGCTGGCAAGAGGTATTGAGGGTGGTGCCAGCGGTAAAAAAAAGCGAAGGGTAAGGGTAGCACACCACTTAGAGTTGAAGCAACAGTTGTTGGAAGAGCATCAAAGTTTCAATGAATTGAGAGACAAGTTGGAGGACACCAGGATGGTGCAGCGATACCGCGAAAAACAAGGATCGCAAAGGTTAATAGCGTCGTCTGTGGGAGCAACCTTAGACACGATACTCGTAATCATAATACTGATTCTAATGGTAGTAGCTTGCCGAGGAAGGAGGAGTTCACTGTACTGTATTGATCGGAAATCACATTATTACTAGCGACCCGGCAAACGTTATTCTGCCATATAAATTATGGAAGAAATCGAAAGTAAGTGTCGCCGCCGTCAGTAACAATAGCCGAGCATAAATTTGTAAATTATAACGGTACATAGATTAACGGGCGGGTACAAAAAGGAAAAAATGTTACGCAACCGTATAAGTCAGTCGATTTTTAGATTCAACACGGCGCGGTAATACAATTAAGTTTTAAAGCGGATCGCTCGCTAAAATAAGTAAAGTGTAATTAATAAAATATAAAAAAACAAACTTTTAATTTATAGCGACGAACGCTTATGAAAATTGTATATACATATGTAAGTATCGTTTCGACAACGCGCCAACAGTAAGTATAAATCAAAAGTCAAATATTAATTTAGAAACTGAAAGTGTGCTGTTGTTGTGTATCGCAGTTCTATTCTAGGAATTTTTTGGGCCCGATTTCGGATGCAGCTATACCGGGTCGGTTACCTCAAGTACATCGACAGTGGACACACCTTATTCGCCATTGAGGATAGATTCCACGTGGATATCAAGCAAATACGTGAAGGTTTCATCGTGTTTGGCGTTCCGCCGTGGGAAAATGTTCTTCCCGAGACCGAGTATGATGACGGTCCGTTCTTTGATGAAGATCAAATGGATATGTGGGGATGGGATCTATGACAGAAAGAGGAATGGAGCGCTGTAGACGATGACCGCCGATAAAAATAAGAAAACACCAACCATTCATTTTCTCAATTCAATGTATTTCATTATCGTAACTGACATATTCATTGTTTGATCTCTTAAAAGTTATATGTAAAGTGAAAAAAGTAATATATTTTTTATCATAAAGTAGAAAAATGAAATAAAGAAAATCAATATTAATTTCGAAGAGCAAGTGAGTGTACGATATTTTTTGACAGTCCGTCTTTAGCCAACACAAATAAGCTCGGTGGTTTGACCACGCGAGAGTGTGCCACGTATAATTGTCCGGGTGAAAACAAGGTTTGCCCAAATCTAAGTAGCGAATGGACATCGTTTGGTCTTGGGACTTATTGATTGTCTTTGCGAATGCCAATCTAATAGGAAATTGAACGCATTTGAATTCAATTGGCACGTCTGTGGGAATGTTTGGAATGCTTGGCAGCAAAACATTTAAATCCTAGTGCTGGAGGGAGAAAGGTTTCAGAGCAAACAAAATTAGGGTTGTATGGGATGTACCCCGCCCCCTTCATTGATCCCGCTCTTTTTTTTACAGTAATGTCGAGTTGATAGCATATGACATTTTAATTATTTATTTAAAAGGATTAATCACAATAATAAATTATTATAACTAATTTAAGAGGAAGAGTCATAGCTACCAGGGCCTTCAACTCGATTTTAATATATTATTTTACATATTTACTTATTTAGGTATTTAAATAAAATTTTGGATGTGGCATTCTTTTATTATTATTATTATTACTAGAAAAACAATAACTTAATTATTATTTTACATTGTAAGGGGAGCACTAGGCATTCTTTTAAGAATGCATTAATCTTTGTTATGTTATTCTTTGATGTATCTTTTAGAGAATCACTTGGAATCTGATTATGGAATATATTTTTATGGTTTTTTTGGAAGTTGAGGCAATTATTTAGCAGGTGTAACGAGGATATTGATTCCCCACAGAATTGACAGTTAGGTAACGGTTCCCCACGTAGCAAATGCTCGTTTGACCATTTGGTGTGTCCGATGCAGAGTCGTACAAAGTTTTTTGTTTGTTGTCGAGAGCAAGTTACAGGATAATATGGTTTCATTCCATTTGTGTTGAAGGTGGTGTAAAAGTGTTTATATTTTTTCCAAGTGCAATAGTTCGTGGCGACATAGAGAGATATTATATGTCGCAGTAGGTCTTTAGTTTCTGTGACTTGGAAGACGTAGTTTGGAGCCGTAGTTGACTCTGCAGCAGCTATATCTGCAAGTTCGTTACCTGGTATCCCCGAATGTCCTGGAACCCACATAATTTTTATTTTCTTGGGATATTTAATACACGAGTTACGGATATTATTTAGGGTCCTGCTGCTATCATTATTGAAGTTTCGAATGGCTTCAATAGTCGATTTGCTGTCTGTACATATGAGGAAGTTTCCTTTATTTTTGTGAGCAAAGTCGATGGCACATTTAACAGCAAAAGCTTCGGCAGTAAATACAGAGCTAAAAGGAGGAAGACATCCTGACGTAATTAAATTTCCGTTGTGGTGGACTACAGCAGATAATGTGCCAAGAGTTCCTTTTGATCCGTCTGTATAGAGTAGGGTTTTTTGTTTATATATTCACTTGCCGTTTCTGTAAAAAGTTGTCTATAAACTTTGGGATCGGTAACGGTTTTTGGATATTGCAGTAAATTCAATGCGAAGGAGCTATCTTTTATATTCCAAGGTAAAGTGAACCACCTCGCTTAGTTTGACAGACTTTTATATCCCAGTCAAGGTTTTTGGAGAGTTGGACACATCTACGAATTATGGATTTAATTTTATATTGTCGTTTGTGCTTGACAACCTCCATTATGTCTTTGTGCAGTACTCTCTTGTTAGTAATGAAGAGTTTAGGGATGAGTTTTGATGTTGACAACGATAATTGCTGTTGAATAGATGGTACCCCAGCTTCAGCGAATATATTTTTTAAAGGTGACGTTGGAAAGCCGCTGATGCTCCTGCGAACAGCTGTGTTGTAAGGGGTTTTTTTTAGGTTTTTTTGAGAACACCATCCATAAATTGGCAATGCGTAATCTATTTTTGAAAGTATGAGAGCTCTGGTGATGTTAATTAATGTTGAAATGTGTATTAAACTGTGTTTGGATGTTAGGTATTTAATAATGTTGAGGCGGGTAGCTAGACTTTTTTCTTAACTGTAAACAATGCTCCTTAAAGTTAAACTTATTAGCAAAGTAACACCAAGAATTCTCAGATGTTTTACAAGTTTAATATTTACATTATCATATTTAAGGCTAAAACAATTACATTTGGTTTTCTTACATATATGTAGTATTTTACATTTACTAACAGATAGTTTGGCGCCAGAGAAGTTGCCCCAATTTGTAATTTCATTAAGTATTTTTGTGAAAGTTGATTTGATAGTATCGAGATCTTTTGTTTTAGAAAATATAATGGCGTCGTCTGCGTAAATTGTGTGTTGAATATTTTTGTATCCATCGAGTAATTTACTGAATTGGTCGAATGCAATAATAAATAGAACAACCGATAGGGGGGAACCCTGCGGTATACCATTGACGAGGGGGTATGTATTTGATAGTTCTGTATTAACTCTAACTCTTATTTTTCGGTTTGATAAGAAAGCTCTGACGATATTAAAAATTTTCTTTCCTATACCCCAGGTCGCCAGTTGTTGAAGTACAATATGTATTCCTATGCGGTCAAAGGCTCTATGAAAATCAGTAGCTAAAACGGTAACATGGTTTTTGGTGGAAAGTGAAGTTGTAATGTAATGTTCAAAGTGAAGGAGAGCATCAATTGTGCTTTGTTTTCGCTTGAAAGCTACTGGGTTATGACTCGTTAAATTGTGTTTTGATATAAACCACATTATTCTTTTAGCTATTATTCTCTCGAGTATTTTTCCGGAGCAAGGTAATAGGGATATAGGTCTGAAACCATTAAACTCATACTTGCTTTTATTGGGTTTTGGGATGGGAACAACCTCAGCTGTTCGCGAATTTTAGGGGTAAATGCGTTGTTCAAGGATATTATTGTATAAATTTATGATTGTAATTTTTGCGTGTTTGGGTAGGTGTTTCAACATTTGCTACGATATACGGTCAAAACCAGGAGTTTTGCTCTTAGCATTGGATAGGGCGGACTCGAATTCTACTATGGTTATATTTGATTCTATTTGTTTGGCTGAGGTAGATAATTTTTTGGGTTTATATTGGGTTTGAAGTGCTGTGTTTTTTTTTAAATTCCAAAGTGTGGGTGAAAGTTATGGTTCTGCGAGAGATTAGACCATGATGTGGCGAAGAAATTAGCTATGTCTGTGGATTTGGATAATACGTTCGCACCATTTTTTATTGTTTTTATTTTTTCAAGGTGCTTGCCTCCTACAAGGCCCCTAATGTTGGACCAGATTTTTTTGGGGCTGGTTTGCGGGTTTATATTTTCCGTGAGTTTTTCGAGACAATCTGCTTTGGAGTTTTTGATTGCTTTTCTGAAGACAGCATTGGCTTTCCTGTATAAGATCAAATTAGGTATACTTATATGTCTCTTATATCTGTACCATGAATTTTGTTTTTCCTCTCGCAGGTTGGATAAGTTGGTACTCCACCAAGGAAAAGTAGCTTTAACTACATTTCCTTTAGACTGGGGTATTGCTACATTTGCGGCACTACGGATGATTTTTTGTATTTTTGCAGCATCTTTATTCACATTACTGGATTGAACGCAGGTTGGAAACTGTTTCTCACAAATTGAGTTAAAAAGTGTCCAGTCTTTTTTCTATATTGAATTTAAAATTTATTTCTATGAAGATCGGGAAATGATCGCTTCCTTGCAAATATTCAGAAATTTTCCAAGAACATTTAGGAGCAATTTGTGAGGAGCATATGCTGAGATCTATGTGTGAAAAGGTTTTATGAGTAGAAAAATGCGTAGGCGACTCATCATTTAAGACTATTAAAATTTCACATAAAATAAGATCCTCCAAGATTCTTCCTTGTTGGTTGGAATTTCTTGATCCCCATAGCGGACTCCATGAATTAAAGTCACCTACTATAATGTAGGTTGTATTTATGGAGCGTTTACATACAATTAAATTTTGCGAAGAGAAGTTTTGACAAGTTTTGACATACATATTGATGATATTGAAAATTATGCCAATATTGATTTCGATTATGTGTGTTGCTAGAAGAGAATTAACTGAAACCAGTTTGTGAGGGATGTGTTTTTTTATGAGCAAACCTATGCCTTGTTTAGAAGTAGTGTTGGTTATCAAGTTATGAAAGTACCCTACATATTGTTTTGGTACTATTGTATTATTTGTTGAAAACGGGATGTGTGTTTCTTGTAGCGCAATTATGTTCGGGTTAAAGTCTTTTATTAACAATTGTAATTCGTGGTAGTTGTTTACGAATCCTTTTATGTTCCACTGTAAGAGTTTAAGGTTCATTTATTGTGTACCAAATCGAGAAATAAAAAAACAAAAAATGCGTTGTTTATTTTATTATTCTTCTTCGTCAGACGAAAGAAGAGTTTTGTGTGTTGTTTTGGATGAATAATTATCTATATTTCGAAGAGAATTAAAAATGGGTAGTGTATTATTGTTTTTCGATTCAAGAGAAGAATTTGTTAAGAGATGGTTTTTTAATAAGAGAGGAAGTGTTAGAAGTAGAGGTGTTTGAAGCGTTGTAATTTTTTGTTTCTTTGTGTGTTAAGAAACTATTAAAACTGGTTTGTTTATTGCTGTTGTTGGATTCGATAGACAAGCTGGTTGAAGTAGTTGTTTTTTTACTAGTAACGGTTAGTTCTGTTGTGGGAGTAATTTTTACTTTATTTGTTGTATGGTTTGTGGTTTCATTGTTTTCGTTTAGTTTTGTTTCTGTTTGATTTTTTGGAGTAGTGTGTTTTATGCTAGAAGAGGAAAGTATGGCAGCATAGCTATGTACATAGGGATTTAAAGGTGTTTGGTTTCTATGAATTTGCCTGGCTTCCCGTATTGTGCATTTGTTTCTTGTTTTTATGTGCAGAATTTCTTTTTCTTAGATGAACCTTTTACAGTTTCTGGAAGAAGAAGGGTGATCTTCTGCACAGTTAGCACACAAAGTGCGGGAGCAATTAATGGGAGTATGTGGTGGGAGGGCACAGTTCGCACAAGCAGGGGTTCCTTTGCTGCGTTTAGCTGTATGTCCCAGCTTCTAATACGATTTGCAACGCATAGGATTGGGAATGTACTCTCTTATCTTTACTGTATGCCAGGAAATATCAATATTGTCCGGAAGATGATATAAATCAAAGGTTAAAAGTATAACTCCGCTAGGGTGTGTTTTACCTTCAATGATTTTTTGGAATTTGTGGATGGAAGCGACTCCTTGGGAACTTAGTTCATCAACGATTTCTTCGTCTGAAACAGTATTTAAATAGGGTGCATATACTGTACCCTTTGTACTATTTAGGGAGTTGTGCAATGTGCATTTAATTGGGCATAGTCCATGTAGTGTTTTAGCTGCTCAAAATTTCTCGGCTATCGTTTGGTTTTTGACTAGAAGCAGCAATGTGCCGTCACGAAGCTCTGAGATGGAGGTGATGTCTTTGCTAATGAGCTGAAGAGATTTTTGCACTGAGAAACACGAGAAGTCTGAAAACGGAGTTTTTTCATCAGCAGAAGCTACAACAATGAATTTGGGATTAGCCTGGATGGTTTTTGGGAGATCGGGGAAGGTGATGGAGGAACTAAGGTTGTGCCGTTTCTTTTTTTTTGTCTCAGGGCCGTCCGCAAGTAAAGCGAAACGGTTGCCTTCGACGAGGGGGGTCTGGGGGCCATGATCTACTTTATATAGTTGTACACTATTCACTTGATGGAAAGTATTTATTGGGTAAAAATACGAGTACGAACCGTAGTAAAGATAATGTGGAGTGAAACCGCGAACGGTATGCAAAAACTTGAGAAAAAAACTCAGAAAGAAACCGGAATATACACTTGTGTCTGCTCGCCACGAGTATTAGTCGGAGACTGGACTTCGTTTTAAATCCCAGTGCTGTAGGGAGAAATGTTTCAGAGATAGAGAGCAGACAAAATTAAAGTTGTATGGGAGGAACCCCGCCCCCTTCCCCAAATGTAGCTCGTGAATCACGCGAAACATTTTGGGATTGTTTTAATGAAGTGGCAGATGAAAACAACATTCAGTCTCGCGATCATGAGAAGAACCCAATTACTACCGAGATTGAATTCTTCTTGAAGGAAGTTCGAATTGGTCGCAGTCAGGATCCTTACGCTTGGTGGTCGTTTAACTCCAAAAAATACCCAATTTTAACGTCGCTTGCCAAAACGTTCCTTTCAGCTCCTTGCAGCAGCGTTTATATCGAAAGACTTTTTTCGGAAGCTGGCTTGGTTTACGAAAACAAGTGAAATCGTTTATTGTCTGCGAACGCTGAAAATTTAGTTTTTATTCACCATAATCTACCTCTTCTTAATTTTGAGTATTAATGTCAATCGTTTTATTAATTGGACGTTCTTTAAGTTTTTAGTTTATACATAAATTTTTCAGTAAAGTGAATATCTCAAAACTCATTTTAAGTTTTTGAAAGATAATTTGTAATTTTTTATTACTTTTTTACCTTTAAATAAAAGCTATTTTATTGTTAGTTACTTAATAAAAATTTATTTGCTTAAAATAATTCTAAGAAAATATCCGGCCGGCCAGATACCGGGGAGTAGCTCATTATCCGGTATCCGGCCGAATAGTAAATTTAGGCCGGATATCCGGCAAACGGGATAGTTGCCAGATATCCGTCACATCTCTATGAAAAGTACTTTACATCCTATTCTCATAGGCAGATCGCATGCATGTTAAGCTAGCTTTAGCTAAACTTGCTCTCTACACTCAACGACCCCACACTTAAAACCTAAGCGAATAAAAACAAAAGCGTTACGACAAAAAAGTACAAGCTTGAGGCACATAAAAATATATGGAAATCGCAAATTTTGCGGTCATGCAAAAAATACGCAAAATTTGATCAAAGTCGAACTCTGCGTTACTGAGAATGAAAGCTGTCTGTGCTCTCGTGCGGAAAAGTTTTTTTCCGCTCAATAGTTGAACGTACCCTATGATCAAAAAATACCCGGAATTCTTCAATAAAACTAAAACGGTTCAATTATTCATCGATATTCATTTAATTTCCTTCAAAGTAATCTCCATTGCAAGCAATACATACCACATAGAATAATTGATATTACTGCCAACATTTTGAAAAAATGAATTTGATAATATCTCAAGTTTTATTAAAGAATTCCGTCAATTTTTTGATCAGAGGTTGTGAGCAGACCTGTGTTGCACAGGTCCGTACTTTCGTACCATTTAGGGTACCTTTTTATATGGCTCGTACTAAGTACATTTATGTTAGTATCAGTATTTTTGATTCCTTTCAAACTAATATTTAATTTTTTTTGTAGCACCAAAATATCCAACTCTTACATTATAACAAAAAATTGTATTAAAATAAAAATTGTAGTTGGGTTTTTTAAAATTTATTTTAAAAACAAGAGTACTACTAGAGCAAAAATAATAGAAACAAAGATTGCGCAAAGCGGAGTACAAAAATTTTTCGTTTTGCGAATCTATGTCACAATAGCATGGTTGCAAAGAGAAATGTCAAAAAAATACCAATCCGCATTAGCCTCGTTTCACACGACGGCGATGATAAATATACACAAAACTGCAGAAAACTCACAACAACGGCGAAAAGTGTGTATGCTCATACGATCAGACAATCTATGATTCCGGCTGAAAAACAATACGAAAAAAAAACAAAAATGCCAAATCAAAATAGAGAATACTGCACAATTCGCATAGTTGCCGGCGGAAACTTTCAACCGTCAAACGATTTTGTTGTTTATTTTGGCAAATTCTGCTTGAAACTTTTTTGGTTTTTTTTTTTTATTTCTGGAGTAAAAAAACGGATGAGACATACCTTTTTTTAATTTCTTTGGAAAATTGATTTTGTGGCACTTGCAGAAGAAATTTTTATACCTACTTACATATGAGACTGCAGAGTTCAAATTGAATTATTATTGCCTTAATGCAAAGTGTGTTTCTATTGTATAAGAAATCCAATTAAAACATAAAACACAAGTAGTTTTGTATATATTTATCATCGCCGTCTCGCGCCGTTGCCGTTTGTGTGAAACGATGCTTATGTATTTTTTGTTATGTTGACGTCACAGCCCAGCGACGAAATGTCAAACTCAGAAAGAAAATTATAACGGACCTGCGCAGTGCGTAATCTTCTTCTCTATCATTCTTGCTACTAGAGTAAGAGCAGACTAATATAGGGTGTTTTAGACGTGTGTGGTTTTCAAGTAGAAATAAAACGCATATAATTTAATGTTATGGCCAAGAATTTAGCTCTATTATTGTTTTTATGTGCGCACTGATTTTAAATGAAGGGGTGTTTTCACAATGATATAAGGATATATATATTCTCAATAAAATTAAATGCACAATTAGAGTTTTAATTTATTGAGTAAAGAGTTTCACAATATAATAAAGTTAAATTCACAATTAGAGGTTTAATTTATTGAGTAAAGAGTTTCACAATATAATAAAGTTAAATTCACAATTAGAGGCTTAATTTATTGAGTAAAGAGTTTCACAATATAATAAAGTTAATGGAAGCTTGGCGACCGATGTGTACCGCACGGAGGTTGAACATCAAGAGAGCGAGCGTTGACCCGTGGGCAGCTCGTAAGCTGCTAGAGCCGATCGACTACGGACATAGTGTGGGGAACTCTCTCCGCAGCATCCCGCTCGCCGAACTGAGAGGCATGGTGACGCTCGCACATGGTGACGCTCCCACCCGGTAGCGACCAGAGGTCGTGGCTCTGACTTCCAGGTTCATGGCGTGAACAATTATAAAGACAGGGTTTAGGCATTATGTTTTAAAAATGATTTCGGGCAAGTGGCCGCAGCGGCTGCCTCGAATAAATTCCAGCCGAGAGGCCCAATTTTCGACCACTTTTTGCAGCAATTGGGGCCGTATGTGAGCAATTACGCGCCGAATATTCTCTTCCAAGGCGTCAATCGTCTCGGGCTTATCTGCGTAGACAAGCGACTTCACATAACCCCACAAAAAATAGTTCAGCGGTGTTAAATCGCACGATCTTGGAGGCCACGCCACAGGCCCACGACGCGAGATAATGCTCTCACCAAAAGTTTCCTTCAATAAATTGATTGTTTCGTTGGCTGTATGGCATGTAGTGCCGCCTTGTTGGAACCAAAGGTCGTCCACATCAACATCCTCCAATTTGGACACGAAAAAGTCATTAATCATGGCTCTATAGCGTTCCCAATTGACTGTTACAGTATGGCCGGCTTCATTTTTGAAGAAATATGGACCAATGATTCCCTCTGCCCATAGAGCACGCCAAACAGTGACTTTTTGAGGATGTAACGGCGTCTCAACAATGGCTTGTGGATTATCGTCACTCGAAATGCGACAATTTTGCTTATTAACTCATCCAACCAAAAGTGACCTTCATCGCTGAACAAAATTTTCTTGTGAACATCGAAATTAATGGTCTCGTTTTGGGCCCATTCACCGAACGTTGTTTAGGAGTAAGTCAATTCATTATGAAATGGCAAAACAAACTGAGCATAAATCAAGTGACTCCTGTCAAAAAGACCAACTCCGAAAAAAGTATTGCCAGATTTAAAACCACATGTCTAAAAAAAACACCCTTTATTGGCAATATGCGTCAAGTCTCAACCACAGAGAATGTGTCGCAATCTCTTGAGAGAGTCATGCATTTTTATCATCAAGCATCGAGCGCAGTCAATGATATCACCGTTTTACATACTTTCTGAGAAGTCCCATCATGCAATGAGAGGAATTTCAGCGAAATATTTGTTTACTACCAATTCCACATTGTTGAATGTGCGTACTGTGAAAAATAGTTCAAAGTGATTTAAATGATCCGATAAAAGAATCCAATCGAATTATTTGTACATTTTGGGCGGAAAAATTAACTGAAATCAACGGAAACTAAAACGATTTTGTGAGAATTTTAGGTACCTTCTAAAAAAAAATGTGCATTCAAAGGGCCCTGTTTTAAACTCTTTTTGCTTCGACTCGAACGGAATCAATAATAGAGGGGTTGAAGCGTCAGTTTTCGTTGAAGCGTAAGTTTCGTTGAAACGTAAATTTTCGCAAGGATGGAAATATGCGATTATAGTTCTAGGAACATTAGCCTCTACTCCATCTAGACTGATAGTGCGTGGCGAAGAGTCACATCCTGCCCGAGGTAACCCTGCTATTTATAACAGAACACTACGGATCTAGACTGAGGAGTCAATAAACACCTCCCCGGATACAGGGTGTGGAGGAGCAAACCTTTATAAAGAAACCTCTGCGTTGGAGTAAGATGTCATACGACCCGTGTCGATGCTCAGCCTGGCTGGGGACCAAGGTCAAAAAATCGCCCAGTCTCTAACGGAGTGCTCCGGATACTTGGCGCCCTCCGGTTCTATCTAGCCTTACTCGCGCACACGGACCTCTGCGCGAGCGGACCTCTCTTGTCCGATACTCATGGGACCACATATGTCATTAAAATTAAATCCAAAACCAAAACCAAAGGAGGGCGGTCCTCCCAAAAAACCGACAGAGGCGATCCTGTCTACCGCTAATATAAGGATGGCAGACAGGTCGATAGCAGCAGGAGGCAGAAGGGGCTTAAGCGTTAGGGCTAGTCCTAGCACGAGTGCTGGTGGTAGGGGACGGGCAGGCTTGGTAAAACCGGTCTCTCGTCTCTTTCAGAGGGGTGCTGAAGGAAGAAACCCGGAGGAGGTGGTAAAAACCCAAACGCTGACTGCGGTCAGGGGGAGAGGGGCTACCCCGGGGATCTATCGGCAGCAGACAGTAGAGGGGCCCAGCAGCTCAAAGAAGGTTGCTGGGGTAGGCCAGAGGGGGTCGTTTAAACCCGTCCGTCCGTCTAAGCAGGCCTATTATGATAGGAAGGCGGCCATGAGGGTCATGGCCAAATATGAGACTCTACCCACAGACCAGCTCACTGAGGAGCAGGCCAAATCGGTAGAGTGGGCGAGGGGGGTGCTATCCGGCTTGGGCAAACCGGCGGGTACGGCCCCAAAGAGACAACGCTCGGCTGAAGAGGCGGGTGAGGTCGCTAAAAGACAAAAAGTCGGCGGCCAGAAATACCCATCCTACAGCGACGTTGTCAAAGGTGGGGGTGACATGCTGGCCATCATTGACCGGAAGTCATACCCAAAGAGAAGTGGAGGTGGGTGGAGCAAGCGATTGCCGAAGTCTACCTCCAAGTCTTAGAGGAAAACCCTGGACCCCCCCTTTCTGTCACGATGCCGGCTGGTATCAGGGCAGGGCCAAGCTTATCGCATGCGATGACAGCAGGTCAGCCAACCTTTGGCCGGGAGCCAAGCTAGAGGCCGTCAGCAGGGAAGAAGTTCCCAGCAGACCCAGAGCCCGGGTCTGGATCCCGGCTACGCCAGCTGAACCGGAGAGAATAGAGGCGATCTTTAGATCATGCAACAGAGAGCTGTCAACCCATAACTGGAAAGTAGCGAAACTCGAGGAGCCAGTGGAAGGTAGGAGGCAGGTGTTGTTGATACTCAACGCTGAGTCCCTTGACCCACTGGCAGAGAGAAATGGGGTAGTCAGGTTCGGGTTCCTTGACGCGACCGTTCGGATCTACCGCAGCGACGAGCAAGTTTTGGAACCGGAGGAGATAGAGGGTGACAAGGCTAGCGAGGCTGGCGGTGGTGAAGAAGGGTTGTCCAGCAGCCAAAGCTTGACCGACTCAGAGCAGCTGACCGGGGTCGGGCAGTTCTTTGAGGAGGACGACCTTCTTGACTACACCGAAGAAGAGGAGGACGCGGACGTTACGATGGTGGAGGTAAGAAGGACAGATTCCTATGAAGCTGATCCAAATCAACCTCCACCATTGTAAACTCGCCTCCGCGAATTTTACGGGCCGCCTGGGTTCAGCAACAAAATCTGCGGTTTAAAAATGAGAGGCTTCAAGATGATATCCGATCAGAGCACAGGTAAGCTTCGTGCTTGTATAGTTGTAAAGGATAACATTAACATCTTTTTGCTCCCACAATTAAGTAATGGCGATACGGTGGGGGCAAGCATTGAGCTGCAAAATAGCAGACTCTGGGTAGCCTCCGCATATATAGCTCACGAAAAGGACGCTCCACCGGAGTAGGTTCGGACATTGGTCATGGAGGCAGCCGCAGCCAAAAGGAACTTGGATGTCTCCAGTGACGTAAACGCACACAACACATTGTGGGGAAGTTCGAACACTAACGCAAGAGGTGAGTCAGTTTTAGACTTCATTATAGAGAATAAGCTTAGTGTCGTAAATTTAGGCTCATAGCCGACGTTTATAACACAAAATAGAAGGGAAGTGTTAGATACTACCCTGACCTTCGATAACTTCGCTAACAATATAAAAAGATGGAGAGTGTCGAATGAAAATTCCTACTCTGACCATCGCTATATAGAATACGAAGTGAACTTCCAGGTAGCTCCAGTTAAGACCTTTAGAAATATACGGAGAACGGACTGGGGAAAGTATTGGAAAACTCTCAGGGCTGCCAATAAATCCCCCGTCTGATCCCACAGACCCTGTGGAAATAGAGCTGATGAATCAGGTAACCAGGGCCCTGAATAGTTCACTGACAGCCGGGTGCCCGGTTATAAAACTGAGAGGCAAGCACAAACCACCGTGGTGGTCAATGGTGGCCTTGTCCGGAAGTCCAATAGGCGGTTATTTAACAGGGCTAAAACTTCGGGTCTGCCCGCGGACTGGGAAGCCTACAAGGCTGAGCTAAAAATATACAAGAAAGCAACCAGAACTGCGCAGCGACAGTCCTGGAAAAATTATTGTAGGAATGTGGAAGAAACATCGGAAGCAGCTAGACTCAGAAGAATCCTAGCGAGGACACCACACAACCTGGGATACCTTAAAGGTCCGGGTGATGTGTGAAGTGAATCGAGCAAGGAATCTTTGGCTCTTCTCTTAGATACGCATTTTCCAGGCAGTAGCACAGTGGAGGGTGATAACCCGACACCTAGGGGCAGGCAGTCTGGGATAGGGAATGCGATAGTTACAGTCGAGAAAGTTCAGTGGGCCATTAACACCTTTGGTCCATATAAATCTCCGTGTCCGGATGGAATTTATCCATCTGAACTGCAACAATCACGGGACATAATTACGCCTTGGGTTGTGACTGCAATTAGAAACTGTCTTAACATGGGCTATATTCCGCTGAGATGGAGAGAAACGAAGGTTTCCTTCATACCCAAGGCAGGCAGGTCCTCTCATGTAAATCCTAAAGACTTCAGACCAATCAGTCTCACGTCTTTCCTCCTAAAAACACTGGAGAGATTAATGGATGCACACTTACGGGAAGCTATACCAACTGGTAGAATCTCCTCGGCACAACATGCATACACGAAGGGCAAATCGACAGAGACGGCGTTACACGTACTTATTGGTATAGTGGAAAAAGCCATCCAGCAGAAAGATTTCGCACTAGCGGCGTTCATAGAAGACGCTTTCAACAACATAAATGTGAACGCCATTACGGGAGCGTTAGAAGCTCTGGGCGTCGATCCTAATATGGTAGCGATGGTAGAGATGATACTTGTCCGCAGAAAGGTAACTGCCAGCTTAGGTTCCCACACCTTAAGCAGACAGGTCTGCAGAGGCACTCCTCAGGGAGGAGTCCTCTCCCCCCTGCTCTGGAATTTGGCGGTAAATTCATTACTGCTAGCCCTAGAGAGGGAGGGTTGGCATGTCGTCGCCTATGCTCATGACTTGGCAATTGTTATCAGAGGCAAATATCCAAACTCTTATGGATATTTTGCGCTCTAGCATGGCCACGCTTACTGGTTGGACGGCAAGAAGGGGATTAGGGTTAAACCCTGACAAAATGGAATTAATCCTCTTTTCTAAGAAACATATATCTCCTGAGGTCTCCCCTAACATACAAAGGTGTGGAAATTCCGATGAAGAAGACAGTTAGATATTTGGGACTAGTACTAGATAGGAAGCTTACCTGGAAACCCAATATTGAAAAAACAGTCAGAAAGGCCAATATTGCTTTGTACACATGTAAAAAAGCGGTCGGAATCAGGTGGGGGCTATCCCCACGAATTATGCACTGGCTGTACATTTCGGTGGTCAGACCTATATTGCTATATGGAATACTGGTATGGTGGCCAGCCACTCAGAAACAAAGCTATTTGAAGCTTCTGAGTAAGGTCCAAAGAACGGCTTTTTCATGCATCTCTGGTGCTTTAAGGACCACGCCTACTAAAGCTTTAGAAGTAATACTCAATCTATCTATATTAGAGCTGGTAGGGAAACAAGTGGCCACTACATCAGCACTAAGGCAGAAATGTGCGGCGTTATGGCATGAACGGCAGATTGGTCACTCGACTATTGCGCATACCTGGAGTAGTTCTATCCAACACATTGACCACTCTATACCTAATCTCAACTTCTATAGGCACTTCCAGACATATATTCCGTCTAGAAGAGAGTGGCAATCACCAATGCCATGGAGAAGGGGGGAACTGCATTTCTACACTGACGGATCCAAACTTAACGATAGAGTCGGTTTTGGAGTTTTCTCAAAAGAACTGGGACTGGAACTTTATTACCTTCTCCCTGACCACTGCAATGTTTATCAAGCAGAGGTCCTAGCCATAAAGGAGGTACCCGTCTACTTAAATAGACATGCCGTAACAAAAAATATTATAAATATCCAGGCGGCCATCATATCTATGGATTCGGTGGCACTGAAATCAAAGGTTGCTCAGGACTGCCGAGCAGCCATAAATGATATCAGTTCCGTTTTCAAGGTACGCCTTATATGGGTTCCGGGGCATAGAGATATTGCGGGGTAGTGCTGATGACTTAGCCAGACGGGGTACCAACCTTCCTTTAGGCACGGACAGATGTGAGATTGGAATACCAATTGCCACTTGTAAACTGATGCTGAAGGATAGGGTCGTGAGTGAGACCAATGGGTCTTGGGCACAAGAGGACACTTGCTTAACGACTAGGCTAATGTGGCTGGAACTTAGTAGTAGGAAAACTGGAGACTTGCTTGTCCTGCCGAGAGAGAATATCTCTAAGGTCGTGGCATGTATAACTGGTCACTGGCTTTTCGACAGACATGCTCTCAGGCTGGGAGTATTCTCTCATGAATACTGCAGATGCTGTGGGGATGAGGAGGAGGAGGAGACTGTGGAACATCTCTTCTGTAGTTGCCCCGCTCTGGCTAGAAGCAGAGCGGGCTCTTTAGGCAAATACGCTTTTAGCTAACTTACAGAGCTGTCTAGCGCGAAGATCAAACAAATCCTGCGCTTTATTAGGGCTTCAAAATGGTTCGACGAGTAAATCAGAGGTGCATTGTGGCGCGGTGGTATCACAATGCAATGATGTTTTTGTCACTGTTTTAAGAGGGTAAGTGTTTTTTTTTTAATTTTAAGTTTAATATCATAACAAACATGATTGGCAAGTAATACAACAAGTTTGCCCTGTATATAGTATTCTTACACGAATGACTAATAATGTATTTTTTTCAGTTATACTCGAGGCAATTTTTTACCATCGCAACACAGAACAAGCAGCGTAAATATTAAGATTCCAACATGCCTGATCTGCAATGAGAAATTATCAAATAATAAAAAGTCATATATGGAGCGTCATTTTTTAACAAAACATGAATTTTTCGCTGCAAAGTATCCCCGCGGGGATGAAAGAAAGGCTGCAGTGATGGAATTATATCGTAGAATGGAAAAATCAACATATTTATTTAACGGGGTATTTATTAACTTATTTAACATATTTATTCTACTAATATTACCGCAGCCAGTTTTGCTGTTGGTCAGGATCTAGTATAGAAACCCCTTCACGGATGGAAAATATGCTAAAAAATACTTTTAAAATATGGCTGATCACCTTTTTAAAAATTTTAAAATAAGATGACATAATGAAGAAAATTAATGACACTCTTTTGTCAGCAGAGACCATTCGCGAGAGAACTGTCCAGATGGCGAAAAATATAACAAGTCAACAAATTGAAGATTTGAAAGTATCGTCTGTATTTTCTATTGCGTTTGATGAGTCATGTGATATAAAAGATGTAGCGCAAGTTACACTAGTAGCGCGGTATTTATCCGAAACATGACTTCGTGAAGAATTATTAGCACTACTACCCCTTAAGGGTCCAACTCGTGGTGATATGATATATGTACTGCTATTTTGGAATACATAACTATAAATGAAATCGACGTAAATAAATTGGTTTATATGCTTCAGTCTCTAGGCTACAGATAGAGCACCAAGTATGACAGATAAAATCAAAGGTTTTGTTTCACTCTCCAAAAAAAAAGGTGAATCACGACGTACTTTCGTTTCACTGCGTAAGTCATCAGGAAGCACTTTGCACACAGATGTTTCCAAATGAGTCTGTAGTGTGATGGTTTTAGTCACTAAGATAGTAAACCAAATAATAGCAAAAGGACTGATCTTCTTTTGCATAGCAAAGTGCGTTGGCTGCCCAGAGGCTCAGCACTGAAACATTAAGCTTCGTGCCTTGAACATATCAAGATATTCCTACTTCATAAAGGAATTGTATATCCTGAGTAACGTATTGATGAGTGGCTGCAAAATTTTTATTTTTCCGTTGATATGACATCACATTTAAATAACTTGAATAAAAATCTACAAGGCAGAGGTAATATTGCACACACTTGTTTAGAAGCGATACTTTCGTTTGAACAACAAAAACATTACTTGTTCAAGACATGGAGAATGGACAGTTACTACTTTGAAGACGGAAAATACTACAAGTATTTTCCGCACACATCGCCTACAAATAATATCACAAAGCCCGTATGCTACCACAGGAGACCGTACTAACGTCAAATGAATAACTATACGCACCATTTTGCAAAGAAACACCTACCAACAACATTTCAGCATGCAATCATCCCCGATATCTCATAGCATAAAAAGGCAACCACCTCCTACGCTAAATGCACCAACAAATACAGCATACGAGTATAACAAACCATTTACGCACAGACGATCGAACCTATAAGCGGAAATTTCTTAAGGAGCACAGACACGTTAAGTGTTATACTACTCACAACAACGGCCCAATAACACAGGCAAACCTACTCACATCAAGAGCAGCAAACACTCAAGCTTAACTCACCGATCGATTAACAACAACAACACTACAGCGACCGAAGGCGGAACACGGAGAAACACTAGAGAGTAGCACACACACGCCACTCGGCCACAAGCAGAAAGTAGGCGGAATTCAAATAAATATTTACAACACCAACAACACTACAGCGACCGAAGCGGGAACACGGACAAACACGAGAGAACAGCACACACGCCAACCGACCGCTAGCACGAAGCATTGATTAGGCGGAGTAACTAGAAATATCTACAACAACACCAACAACAACAAGACGACAACAACCAACGGCAGCGGTTAGGGCGCACTGACTGCAGGCAACAACACTTGTGGACAGCTACAGATATTACAACGAGGTGGTTGATCACCAGAAGTTGAAGGTGGCCCAAGGACAATTGGACCACAACAACAACAAGCACAGACAAAGCGGGCCAACGGAGATTTGACCATACAATGGTGCACCCACAATAACACGATACACTGATCTCGGTGGCAGCTTTCGTTTTATAAGCAGATTAACCCGGGCAGTGGGGTCTCTTTAATCCCAGCATCGTTCGACGAGTGTACAACATATCAAGTCCCTAGAGACACCAGTAGTAACTACGAGTAGTATTGACACATAAACAAACATAGACAGAGCCAGGAGTTTATGGTTTTAACCGACTCTCCCTGGGACACATAAATAAACGAGACAAAGCCAGAAGTTTATGGTTTTAACTGACTCTCCCTGCGACACTTAACTAACTATACAGAAACAGGAATTTATGGTTTCTATTTCAATTTCAATTTATTGTTTAAAGTTATAACATAAGACAAAGTCTTTTAATATATAACTATATATATATATATATCAGTTATTAATATATATATATATATATATATATATATTAAATTAAATTAGCAACTAATTAAATAGATAAATAAAAAAAAATGAATAAATAAATAAGTAATAAATAATTAATAAATAAATAAATAAATTAATACAATAAGAAATAAAAGAACACACAGAAAAGAATAATAAAAGAGATATTTGGTTATTTTCAAGGGTAAAATTTAGAGAGCTCTATGGTAGCTCTCGACAAAAGTACTAGAACACTAAATGCTTAAATTCACTAATCCCTGCCACGCCTCTCACAGCAAAACGCAGCGAATTCCAGATCCTGATGGCATTAATGAAAAAGTATCGAGTTGAATTAGAATAGGCAAATTTAGGTATTATCATGCACCGACTTCTATTTGATTGGCTCTGGTGAAGTTTCTCAAAGAGATAAGAAGTTCTCGTGATAATCAGTTGTGAAGAAAAATACAATTTCTGATCCGTAAGTAGTTCTCAATACTGCATCCAAGAACACTTGTCTTCCAGGAAGTTATATGGTCAAACCTACGTAATCCAAACACATATCGTGTGGCATAGTTAAACACAACTTGTATTTTATGTAGGGAGTTTGAATCCAACTTACTATTTATATACAAGCTCTGACAGCAAAATATCGGTATAACCAGCTGCTTAACCAACATTCTCCTAGTCTCGACAGGGGTAAACTCTGCTGGCATCCGTAACTGTCTCAGCACATCAAAAACTTTTTTCACAATACTATTTACTTGATCAGTGCAAGTGAAAGAAGAATTAATATGAAAGCCCAAACTACAAGATCTCTCAATGAATTTCAGCTGAGCGCCACCAATATATATCAAAGGAAGTTTGTCCAATTCTATTTTCTTCTTCGAGATTGGTAAAACATAGGATTTTAACGGATTTAGGAAGAGTCCATTTCTTTTTGACCAATCAGATATAAAATGTAGATCTTCGTTCATTTTAAGACTCAAGTCATCAATATACTCCATACGCCGAGAAGATAAATCTGTAGGTCATCAGCATATGCATGTATATTTACGTATTTACACACCGAGGAAATGTCATTTGAAAATATAGTAAACAGGAGTGGGCCAAGAATCGATCCCTGTGGAACACCCGGAAAAACATGCCTATAATCAGAATAGATATTGCCCACCTTTACTCGCTGCATTCTCATTGTTAAATAACTATTTATAAGGCCAACTGCACTGTCACAAAACCCATAGTACCGCTTTAATTTTAAACAGAGCAACGAATGATTAACGCTATCAAAAGCCTTGGAGAAATCCAGGAGGCATAGAAAAGTAGGAAGACTTTGGTCATACGTTTGCCGAATATCATCCATAACCTTAAGCATAGTAGTCGCACAACTGTGCCCCGATCTAAAACCAGACTGCAAAGGAGAGAAAAGATTGTTTTGATGAAAGTAACCTGAAATTTGCTTAGCCATGAGTGATTCACAAACCTTTGATAGAGAAGGTAAAATACTAATAGGTCTAAAATCACCTGGCTCAAATGCAGAGGATTTCTTAGCTACTGGAATAACGATACCAACTTTCCAAGCCCTAGGAAAGCACGAAGTCGTAAAGCAATGATTAATAATGTGGGTCAAGGGACTAAGAATAAATGGTAATATAATCTTAAGAGACTTAACCGGCAAGCCACTATCACCAATTGCATTTGACTTAACCCTCATCAGACATCGCCCCACATCAGCCTCACGGACACAACAGAACTGAAAAGTAGACGTGACAGAACAAAACATTCCAAGAGCAGGCTGAGAAACCGAGCCACATGATCCCGGGGAAGCAAAGGCATCACACACAATGCTGGGATCCAACTTGAAGATTGTGTTATCACTACTACGTACTCCAAGGTTCCTCAAATTCCTCCAAAGTAGCTTGGTAGGAAGGGAACTTTTCAACTTGGCATTGTAAAAATTTCTTTTGGATTGACGAACAATAAATACAGATTTATTTCGAGCAATCCTAAATCGATTCCAATTATCCACAGTAGGCTTATTTAGCATGCAGTTTATTTCGATTCCTAATGGCCAATTTAACTTGCTTAGAGTACCATGGACAAGAAACATTCAGAATTGCCACTGATTAAAAATCCTGTCAATGCAACCTACAAACAAGTCCAACTTATCATCCACAGGGATTTGACACCAGCATTCATCCCAATGCACTTGACTCATCTCACAGAATAGTGATTCGTAATCTATAGCATTAAAGTCACGATATGAAAAAAATCCGGCAGAGCATCACGGCAGTGTTATGTTTAAGGTACATAAAAATTAAATCATGATCGGAAATAAAAGAGATTTGATCAAAAAAATAAATCAATGAGCAATCAGATACCAGAAAGAAATCAAGCAAACTAGGGTTGACATTATTTCCATAACGAGGAGGTATACCCGGGTTTACTACAGATAATCCAGCAGTTGCTACAAGCTCATATAATTTATTCCTAGCACTACTATCACACAGTTGATTCACATTGAATTCGCCACAAATCACAAAGCGATCATAATCAGTCAAATTATTGGACAGCTCAGAAAAAAAAGGTTCATGTTGATATGTTCTATTAGGGTTATATACACAACATAGAAACATTTTTGCACCTCCACTACAATTTTAACATTCAAAAACTCAATGTCACACCCATTAGACAAGCTTAACAACTCAATATTTAGGTAAGTTTTGCAATATATTGCTACACCACCCCCTCTCTTATTCAGCCTATCACTCCTTATTCACTTGTAGTCTTTAATGCCATAGTGGGCATCCAAAACATCATCCTGAAATCATATTTCCGAGACACATATAACATCCACTAAAGAGCCCTCAAAAATATATCTCAAGTAATCTAATTTCTCTGAATTCAGACTCCTAGCGTTAAGATGCACAATATTGAAACCACATCGCTGCCTGCACAATATATCAATGAGAACTTTATGATTTTCATTAACACCATCCGCACTGTCACCGATACCACCCACAACAAGTGGAAGCCACGCTAGTAAACCATAGCCATAAGGTTTATAAAAAAAATTATAAAAATTAACCTATAACCATATACCTTTACAAAATACATAATACACATAAAAATAATAGAAAGAAGAGATAAGAAAGAATGGGAGAGGGCATACAAAAAGAATAAAAGAAAAAACAGTATTTAGATAAATTAATATGTAAGCAATTGCTTCCTGGTGCATCAACAAGTGAATCAACGGTCTCAACGCTCGAAACTAGTTTCGCCTCCGAATTTCGATGCACTCGAACATAAACCATACCTCGTACGGCGAACGCAGAAGCTAATATTCGTTGCCGCTTAAGCTTCGGTGCATACTGCATCACCACTCGATTGCTTTTGGTTAAGCTCTCATGAACAAAGAACGGAGTTTGTCCACTTAAACCAATGTCAGAGAGTAAGATGGATCTCTTCTTTTCCTTACAGAATCCAGCAAAAGCCCGAAAGAGATGATTCCTTTGTTGAGCTGTTTGCAGTTTAACCAAAATCGGCACAGCCCCGTGTTGGGTCTGACTCAGGTACTCCATTTAAAATTAGATCAGTAGAGACTGCATCATTTTAAAATTTTTCCACTTGGGATTGGAGAGAGTGCACAGTTGATTTCAGAGTCTCAGCTTCCATGGCAGATCGCTCAATTGCAGCCACTCGCAAGTCGATCTCTCTGAACCCTCTCTTCATGTTTGCCAACTCACTTATCTTCTGCATCACCCGATCCTCTAACTGTTTCACAGCTCCGTTAATCTTAGCAACAATGCTCTCTTCAAGCTTAACAAGCCGCTCATCCCAAGCAGCCAGCAGGCCAGAGACTGAGAGCCTCTCTGCACTTGCTTTTCTTGCATTAGGCGTTAGAGTGCAAATTAGGCGCCAAATTTTGTCACTCTTTCCTTTGTGCTGCCTGTCTAGTTGCCAAAGACATTTTTAAAAACAAGTTTTCTACAATTATTTTAGACAGTTCACGAAAAAATAACACAACTTCAACAAACACCGACACTTTTTATTTAGAGTTGTTTGACAAGTTAACAAACGAAATATTTCTTATATCAGTTCAAAAGCCGCGTTCAAATTGTTAGTACACAAAACACACGTCTATTCACATTGACACATTTTCTTCTAACCGATTTTCCTGGACACTACCAAGAACACACAAACAGAGTAGCGTAGTAGTAGTATAAATATATACAAATGTAATAAAGGCATTTTATAAAAACTACTACGAAAGCGAAAAAATTTCTGTAAGCGACTCTGGATCCCGCTGAGTATTTAACCCAGCGAAATTGAGTCGGACCACTACATTTTGAAACTTTTTTACACAAACAATTCAGGTTGTAATATTAAAAGTGCATTTTTTGTCACGGACATTGCAAAAATGCAAGAGTCTTTTAACACACGTTTTAAAGATTTTAGATCTGAAAAACCTACTCTATCATTTTTAACAAAACCACTAGTGGCGAAGGTGTGCGAGTTGAATTTTACACCGTTCCCATCTATTGATAAAGCTCAATTTGAGTTGATGTTGTTAGATTTGAAAAACAAAGATCTATAGACAGGAAAGTTCATCAATTTGCAGTCAGAACTAGGAAATTGGCTGTCAAACACCAGTGGATAGATCTTTCAAAATGTAGAAAAGAGGAAGAAATTATATTTAAAACATGGAACTATCTCATGATTTTTATGATCAAGTGAAAACATATACATTTGGCATCTTGATAATTTTCGGATCTACTTACTACTGTGAACAATTATTTTCAAGTATGACGATTATTAAAAACAAATTAAGAAATTCGCTTGGTGACGAAAGCCGCGAAAGTTTCATGAAGTTCAAATCTTCTGAATATTTACCAAATTTGGAACTACTTTGTGCGTATTTGGGGGTGTAATGTAGATCGTCTCCACGCGGTGCACCCTGGGTTACTCTAAATGGTCTACACTCCCCCAGGTGCTGCTGTTTTCTTGCACGGGAGATCAGTTGCACCAATTGGCACGACCCCCATCCTTCGTCCCCGGACTCCTCTCTGGACCAATGTAATTATTCTGATTGCCCTGGGCTGGTAGCTGTAATTTTCTGGAACTAGCTGTCTTTTGTCACGGTAGCACCAAGGTGAAAATTGAGTGTGAACGGCTCCAGTCTAAGGTTGCAGCTGCCCACGTCCCGTTAAAACATTGGCAGGCCTCAAAGTACGTTCGACGTCTGTTACCGTTAAGTCGGTAGTGTGGATTCGGTTGAGTGGAACTCCCGATTAGCACTGGTCTGGCTCTGAGCACTTGACCCCATAAGGGCTTGTGCCTACCCTCGCATGGCCTCCCTGCTTGCACAGATAACCATGGGATCATATTTAGTGACCACACGTTCGGACTGAGATAGCGGCTTTGAGTGGGCTTTGAGTTGTGTCCATGCAAGAAGGGTCTTGCATGGACACAACAAAAAATAAAAACACAAACACAAAAAAAATTTCCGCGCATATCCCCTCAGAGACGCGGAAAACCCTGGCTAGGCAAATGCCCACCAGCAACACCCCCGCCCTTGGTTCGAAGAGAAGCAGCATAAGCACTGCCCCTTCAACAAGCACCACAGCTTCGGCTAATAAGCCATCCAAGAGCTCTTCGCTGTCCCCAGGCTCTTCAGCGGCTGCTAAGGTATTGACTCACAAACCAGCAGCAGTCGCTCCGCCTAAGCCCTCTTCAGCAAACGCCTCGATATTGCCTCACAAGTCGATGGAAACTGCTCCCCGTACCGCTCCTCCTTCAGGTGCACCTACCAACGTGAACCCGAGTACAAGGGCGTACAGGACGCGTAGAGCGGCTTACCGTATGTTGACGAAGTTCAACGCTACAGAACCTTCTCAACTGTCAGAATACGACAAGGGCAAGCTTCAGTGGGCAAAGACACACGCTGATGTGCGTGTCCCCTCCTCCACTGCACAAGCAGCCGGTAACCCCAAGAGGCAGAGATCAGCCCATCGCCCGGGCCAATCCACCCAAAGCATCCCTAAGCGCGTAAGGCTGGCTTCCCCCAAGCCTGAGCTCTCGAAACCGCTTAGTGAGATTGTGAAAGAGAGCCTCACATGGGCTGTGGTCGACTCTGCCAATGCCGATGGGACCATTACTCCTGCCAATTGGAGACAGGTCGAAATGGCACTGTTACCAATTTTCGTTGAGGTTATGTCCCTCAACCCTGGTCCTTCACCCAGCTGCCGTGACGCAGGGTGGTATCAAGGACATATTAAGATCATATTGTAGTGTATGAAAAGCATAATGTATGTATATACACACAAACGCCAACACCATACGCGGCGTAGGCACATGCAATGTGAGCAGAGACCCAACATAAGTACATCGAACTCTCATATAAGAATGTCCACGTTATGAAGCGCAAACAGCGCGCACGTTTTTGATTACGCTGCATTCTAATGTTCAATGCTCTCGAACGAATGTACGCTGCATTGACCGTGATACTTTCCGCTGACATTGCAAAAGCCCTCTTTATGTATTAAGAATCTTATTATATACTAAGTGTTAGCACATAAGAAATTAAAAGTATAAATAGCAATAAGTTTTTATCAATAAATCAGATTCGATCTGGAAACCTAACTTATCGCTTCTCATTCAATATTTGGCTGTACTCTAGTAGTCGCCGATTGAAATTGTGCGCTAGCTCTCACGCCGCTATACAATTCTTTGAGCCCATCTTTACATGGCGATCCTGCCAAATTGGCAATTCTGATATCGATCCTGCCAAACTGGCCGATCTGATTATTAAAAACCCAAAAATTTTAAAAACCACAACACTCTTAAAATAAATCCAAAAACTCCAATCAGAAGATGAACACCGAGATCCACCGACTATTTGAAAAAGTTCAACTACTGGCAGAGCAACACATTGTTACCGCACCACTAGAATGATGCAGTGTGGTGACCACGGCTAGCTCACCGCAATGGTCGTGGTCCTTAACCCGCCACACTGCATCGGGTGGGGCAACACTACAAAAAAAAACTTCAACTCACCAGGTTTCCCAGCATCCTCCGCTACGTCGACAAGCGAGCCCGCCCCATATTGACCGCCTTAGCCTAACATTTTTAACATAAAATTAAACATAACTACACATTTTACTTAAATGAATAACATACATATACTCGAGTACTTAATAACTTAAATAAATATTTACTTATCTCTAGGGGCGGGCGGCAGCCTCCTTTTTCCTTCCCGACCTCTGCTACACGACCTTTAAATATGAGCGAGCTCAACTCGAAAAAGCAGCTTAATTACGATTATAACTCATGGAGCATATAATTTATACCACAAATAACGATTCTGTGCAATTTGCGTGGCGAATTATAACTCAAAGAAACGATATTATTCGAGGCCAACGAAATTTGACCTACACTGACCGTGCCACTAATACAGAGGACGTCCACGTTCTGCTCTGCTTTGAATCTTTATTTTTGAAAATAACTTTCACTTCATTTATTATAAGAATAGAAACACTATTTTTACACTATTGTAGTTATGCTGCGACAATTTTTCTATTGATTCAACTAAAATACGCTACTAACAAACAATCACCGGACCACGGACGAGACGACTCTCTCTGCCAATACCACCGACACGAACTCAAAAAACATCCTCTCTTCATTTTCCTCGGCCTCTTCCGCTATTCCATCAGTGACCGCTCCAGCGGTCGAGGCGGTCAGTCACCTTTTTTTCAAATTTCTACCATTCTGAGGCAGCGCCATCTGTACCTCAGAATCTGGTAGGTTTCAGCCTGGCCGCATTCACCAGCAAAGCGGACAAGTGGAAGGAACAACAGAAGGAGGGGAGCAAAACAACCCTACACACGGTGGACGCCAAAACAACGATCGCAACAAAACACACGGGTTGCCAGGAGCACTATAAACTCCGCCGGAACACGGATGGAAGCGTCGATCAGCACTTAATGCTCTACCCTGAGCTAGCCGGGCAACTATACCTACATAAACCTAAACATATAAACTAATAATACTTCCTTTACAGAACCACCACACTGAGGAAGATTACGGATCCCAACACCTAATTGCACGGTAATTATTCACAACACAAAATTTCCTAATCTAACTCTATACTTATTTTGTCTTCCCAGCCATTCGACTCGAAGAATCACCTTCACCACTCTACTCACTAATAAACGCTAACCTATACACCTATCCTCTACCGTATAAACAGGAACATTTTTATTTATTTTACCTTAAAAAAAAACACATAGTAATCAATTCTAATTTCAGATTTTTAACTCAGATTACCTCTAGACCAACGAAGCTGATTTTGGGAGTAAGTTCTTTTATATGTATTATATAATCCATAATTCCCTATGATTAACTTTCCTCCACCTCCTTACTAACTATTGCTACTTCACGTACCACAGGCGCCAACGTGAGCTACGCCCACAACCCCGAGATTAAGAGTCGCGTGCTCTTCACGGTTTAGATTCTTAGCGTGGAATAATCCCAACATCTCCCCACGCAAATTTTCCAGTAGGTCCTAGAAGTGCCACAAGGCCTTCACCAATTTAACCTATGGTTTTAACCCTTTCTAACCACTTCCCCCTATCGAACACAAGATTCTGCAACCCAAAAACGCGATCTACTGCTCCTCGCAATTTCTTAATAATTCGAATATAATTTAAGTTTTTGCCAGTACAATTGCTTCTGTCGAAGTATGTCGGCTGATCTGTAAGTAGTACAGTTGGACAAACAGTTGCAATCAATTTAGGTTCATTCCCTATATTCACATCATTTCTATATGATGCCCCTTCGGAATGTTTTGTCTTTGATCCATTCGATGGTATACTGCTTTTATCTGCTGCAACAGCACCATTACTGTCTGAAACTAAAGATAAAGATCTACCAGCAGATTTTATGGAGTCACTTTGACTAGTGGTTTCTGTACTCTGTTCACTATGGTCACTAAGGCTCATATTTTGTGAGAGGGGAGCTCCTACTAAATCGTTAACAAACATATCTATTGAGTCCAAAGAAGATAAATTTTCGCAACTATTTCTTAATTTTGCGTTACACGCTTCAGACATAATACTACCATCAACAGAATTATCGTCTAACAATATCTCAAAAATATCTTGATCTATTGAGGCCAAGTCCTCATCGTCCTGACTTGTTGGTATATTGTCCAAAACTTCCTCTTCACAACTTAAATTATAAATGGTAGTACTTTCCTCTTCAAAACTAACATGTGAGTTGCCACTTCCCCTAACTTCTTCCCAGTTTTCAACTACTTTATTTTGGGGCTCCTTATCCAACTCTGCAGCTGCTAGGCTACTTTCCTGCGCCGGTGATTGCTGCATGGGTCTCATTGCATCACTAATGAGCTTCATCAGCTCTAAATGGTTCGCACGGACCGTTTCCCTTATCTTTCCAAACTCCACCTTCATCGCCGCCCGATAACTATTTTCACTCTCTAATATCAATAAGTTCACGGCTGACCGATATTGACTTGGTAGTGCTGATGGCCTAGCGCCGTATTCCCCGTATTCCGCTGACATGTTTACTTTAAAAAAAACCAACTAACTTCTAACAACAAAAAAATAACATAATACCTATAAATATGCCTGGAGATCTACCAATGCCACCCTATACCCCAAAAGAATAATATATTTATATAAAAATTTCTAAAAATTACCAGCCTGTACAACCAAATATAAACAAAAACTGTAAACTTTTAAGTTATGCTTAAGGCCCATGATGCCATAGCTATATTCAAAATTAGCTTAAATTTTAATTTTAAGTTAATATATAATAATACTAATAATATATAAAATTTATATTTATTATATAGCCAAACTAAATATTTACCAACAAAAAAAACTATAATATTTTTTTTTAATCCAAATTAATGTTCAAATGGGTGGGGCTCCCTTGTCTTCAATCCATCGGAGGACTGTTTCTTTTACCTGGCGAGTTGTCATTTTTCTTTTTTTTTTTATTAAAATTTTCCTTTACTTCTACTGAGACTCCGCCTCTCAGCTATCTCATCAGTGCTACGATGATCTGTTCAACAGACCACGGCCACGATGAGGTAGCCGGCTTCATCTCACATTTAGCCTCCCCCTCTTGTCGCTGCAGTTGGCGTTACGCATTGGCACGTCAAGTCAGCGGCAAGAGTGGAGCACATTAACTACACATCAAAACTAAACTACACAATGCTTCAGTACAACGTCACAATACATTAAAAGGAAAATTTTAATTTATATTTCTATTATTTTTAATTTGGGCGCCATTAATGTTACCGCACCACTAGAATGATGCAGTGTGGTGACCACGGCTAGCTCACCGCAATGGTCGTGGTCCTTAACCCGCCACACTGCATCGGGTGGGGCAACACTACAAAAAAAAACTTCAACTCACCAGGTTTCCCAGCATCCTCCGCTACGTCGACAAGCGAGCCCGCCCCATATTGACCGCCTTAGCCTAACATTTTTAACATAAAATTAAACATAACTACACATTTTACTTAAATGAATAACATACATATACTCGAGTACTTAATAACTTAAATAAATATTTACTTATCTCTAGGGGCGGGCGGCAGCCTCCTTTTTCCTTCCCGACCTCTGCTACACGACCTTTAAATATGAGCGAGCTCAACTCGAAAAAGCAGCTTAATTACGATTATAACTCATGGAGCATATAATTTATACCACAAATAACGATTCTGTGCAATTTGCGTGGCGAATTATAACTCAAAGAAACGATATTATTCGAGGCCAACGAAATTTGACCTACACTGACCGTGCCACTAATACAGAGGACGTCCACGTTCTGCTCTGCTTTGAATCTTTATTTTTGAAAATAACTTTCACTTCATTTATTATAAGAATAGAAACACTATTTTTACACTATTGTAGTTATGCTGCGACAATTTTTCTATTGATTCAACTAAAATACGCTACTAACAAACAATCACCGGACCACGGACGAGACGACTCTCTCTGCCAATACCACCGACACGAACTCAAAAAACATCCTCTCTTCATTTTCCTCGGCCTCTTCCGCTATTCCATCAGTGACCGCTCCAGCGGTCGAGGCGGTCAGTCACCTTTTTTTCAAATTTCTACCATTCTGAGGCAGCGCCATCTGTACCTCAGAATCTGGTAGGTTTCAGCCTGGCCGCATTCACCAGCAAAGCGGACAAGTGGAAGGAACAACAGAAGGAGGGGAGCAAAACAACCCTACACACGGTGGACGCCAAAACAACGATCGCAACAACATCTAGAAAGAAGACTCCAAGCTACAATCTCACACCCACTTCAAAAAAAAAGGCAGTAATAAGACAACATAAAATCGACCAAAGTTGTTTGCAAAATGCAGTGCGGTCCCAAAAAAAATAATATTTGTTAACGTTTACCGAACCAACAAAATTTACGCGTCAATTTTAATGAGAGAAGTTCCGAAGTTAAGAAGCGACAGGAGAAGTTCCTAACCGCCAAATATGGTTTCCATCAGATGAGTGTAATACGAAAGATACTGGCTTTGGAGATGTGGCTGTATGATGAAGTACCGAATCTCTTTGATCCACCGGGCGAGGCCATCGAGGTAGACAACAATGAAATTTTAGATATGGACACAGATGACATAAGAATATCTCATATCATTAATTTATTGTCAGTCTGTAAACGACCACAATCGGAAATATCGAAATTTAGCGATCTTTTGGAGCGGGCTAAAACGCTGTAAACATTTACTATTTTTTTATCTCATTTTCTTAAAATCTTTTGTATTTAATATAAAAAAAATATATATATATCTTTGACTTTAATTGTAAATGTTTATAAATTTAAAAAATAATAATAACAAAGGAAATTGTTATAATTTTAGCTTTGCATAATTTTGTCTTTAGAAACAGAGTAAGCGAAACTTCTTACACATAATTTATTTTAATATTATAGTAAAGCAACTTAATACATTTAAATATTAGTTAAGAATCTTTAAAATTTGTATATACCTATACATACGTGACTTTTAATTTAATTTAAAGACCATATATAATATAAATGTTATTATTATAAATATATTACTACGCATCAGAAACTAATTGATAATTCATATACATATGTAATGGAAAGAAAGAAACATAAAAAAAAAATTATAAAATTAGTTGCAACATGTTGCAAAAACAACAACAAAATATTGTTATGTACAATCGCAGATTAAAATGAAATAAATTTTGGGCTTAAATTTTAATAGTAAATTCACAAAAACCAAATTTTACATTTAAGTTTTGAAAAGAAAATATGTGTAGTTAAACCAGTAATTGAAAAGAAATTTTAGCAATTTATATAGTAAAAAAAATTTAGAGTTGCCACTAACCATTAGTATCAGTTTTTACAATAGCAAGAATACGACTAGACCTATCAGAATATGAGTTCGAAATAATATACAGAAAAGGAAAATCAAATACCAACGCAGACGCACTTTCCAGAATCAAAATTGATTCAGAAATATTAAAACAAATGATTCCTAAAGAAACCGATGAAAAAGCTAAAAGAACATTAATTATAACAACGGGAATGGCTGCCAAAAAACATGCAGACCAACAAAAACAAGTAAAATACAAAACCCAAGAGAAGTCTGATCAACTTCATATTTGGGACTGTACATCTATCACTGACGTCAGATACATTAAAAAATTGAAATTTGAAAAAGCGAACGATATACGAGGGCGGATTGATATTGAAGCTACTTAAGTAGGAAAAAAACATTTTTTTTTTCAAAAACCATTTATTTCTCAACATAGTCTCCTTTTACTTCGACACACTTAGTAAGGCGATATTCCAACTTTTTTATACCATCTGAAGAATACGATTTCGGGAACCCCTCGAAATACGCGTTAGTTTCGCTAATCACTTCTTCGTTTGAGATGAATCTTTTTCCTGCGAGCCATTTTTTTACATTTGGAAACAGAAAAAAGTCACTAGGAGTTAAATCTGGACTATAAGGTAGATGATTAACCAATTCGAAGTGTATTTCACGTAATTTTAGCATCGTATCTAATGCTGTGTGAACCGGTGCATTGTCTTGAAGAAAGAGCATTTTTTTTTCTTTAAATGTGGTCGTTTTTCCTTGATTGCATCAATCAATTGATCCAATAATGCACGATAATACTTTCCTGTGATTGTGGATCCCTTTTTCAAGATAATCGGTGAGCAATATTCTGTGTGCATCCCAAAATACAGTGGCCATAACCTTGCCAGCCGATTTCACTGCCTTCGCCTTCTTCGGAGCACTTCCACCAGCTTCCACCCATTGTTTCGATTGATTTTTGGTTTCAGGTGTGTAGTGGTGGACCCACGTTTCATCAACAATTATTAATCGACGCCAAAAATCAACAGGATTACGCTTTATCATGTCCAAACACCGCTGTGAAGTGGTCTGTCGAACTCGTTTTTGTTCGACACTGATTAAACGCGGAATCCAACTTGCCGATAGCTTTTTCATATGCAAATGTTCATGCAAAATGTTGAACACACGTTCATATGATATGTTTACCATTTCAACAATCTCACGCAACTTGACTCGGCGATCATTCATAACGATATCGACGATTTTCTTGATATTTTCTTCAGTAACCACCTCTTTTGACCTTCCTGTTGATGGTATTGTTGCAGTGCTTGTTCGGCCGCGTTTAAATTCAGCAATCCAATTTTTTACCATGTAATCTGACGGAGCAGACTAACCGTAATGTTTATCGAGCTTTTCTTTTGTCTCTTTCGCCGTTTTCCCTTTCAAATAATAGTGTTTAATCACTGCACGAAATTCGCTTTTTTCCATTTTTCAAGAAACACGAAAGTTGCTTACTTCAAACGACTACAACAAATAAACTAATCGATGAATTTGGGTGAAATTCTAACAGCTGACGTTTGACAGATCGCAATTTCTAATAAAAAAAGTTTTTGTGTTTGTGCTGCCATCTAGCGCTAGGTAGCTTCAATATCAATCCGCCCTCGTAAATATGAAGAGTACTCAATTAATCTATGAAAAAGATAAGAAAATATTGCGCGTAAGGTACAACTACTCCAACATAATAAGCAGTCTCACAGGAATGCTCCTTTTCGGACCACTGCTATATCACCTTTGACATTGACTCGAGGGAGACTACAGGCAATACAGGATCTCTTAAACCTGTCAATAGAAAAAACACGAACTGGCCTCTTCTCCGGCTCAAACTGGGGTCATGCTTAGCAGCGACTCCCCCTATTATCCACAACTGTCCCGACATTGATCGGGCGGTCGACGATCTGACCACAGCTTTTAAAAAAGCCACTCATATTTTTTGCATCACTCCCGAACCACGGGGCAAACCTAATCCTCCGTGGTGGAACTCGGAAATTGCAAGTCTTCGCAAAACTTGTAGAATGCTTTTCATGGCTAAACAGAGCTAAAGTTACAGCTGATTGGGCCCCTTTCAAAAATAAACAAAAAAAGTTTAAATACGCCATTAGGCGAGGGAAACGAGCGTGATGGAGGGAATTTTGCGAAAACATTGAATCGACGTCCGAGGCTAGCCGTGTTCGTAAAATTCTCCACTCCTCTAACAAAGCCCTTGACTGTATCCAAAAACCAGATGGCAGCTGGACTCACAAAAGCCCCGAAACCGTTGATATCCTCCTAGCCACCTACTTCGCAGGGAGTTTAGTCTCAGCGGATCAAGCACTCTACCAAGTGGAACAGGTTTCCCATGATAGCCTCCCCATATTCCAAGTGACAAAAAGTCACCTTGAGTGGTCCATTCAAACCTTTAAGCCATACAAGTCCCGCGGACCGGACGGCATCATTCCTGCCGATATCCAAAATGGGGAAGCGATTATCTTTCCATGGCTGCTACAAATATATAATGCAAGCCTCAGATTGCAATATATTCCCTTACGCTGGAGCAAAGCTTGGGTCGTCTTCATCCCAAAAATTGGGAAGGCCTCACACACCAAACCTAAGGATTATAGACCCATAAGTCTAACATCCTTTCTTCTTAAGGTTCTAGAAAGAGCTCTTGAACTACATATCAGGACATCGATCAACCCTTCTCTTCTCTCTGTATGTCAACACGCTTACTCTAAAGGCAAATCGGTTGAAACAGCACTTCATTCTCTCATTTCTCAAGTTAAGAAATCCTTGGCGTACAAGGAATTCACACTTGCCATATTTCTGGACATCGAGGGAGCATTCAACAATGTATGCCCCAAACGCTATCATTTCCGCACTCTATAACCTTAACTTGAATTCAGGCCTTCTTAAATTTATAGAGCTTCTACTAAAATCTAGAATCATCACTTCCACGATCGGCAGTGCCAATCCAGGAGCGTGGTTAACAGGGGCACTCCACAAAGGGGTGTTTTATCACCCCTCCTCTGGAACCTGGCAGTTAACACACTACTGGTGAGATTGGAATCTACTAGATGCAAAGTGATAGCCTATGCGGAGCACATAGCAATCGCGGCATCCGACAAATTCCGCCAAACACTTTCCGAAAAACTGAACTATTCACTCTCTATTGTGTCGAACTGGTGTCGCGAATTCGAACTTGGGGTTAACCCATCCAAAACCTAGACTATGCTTTTCACTAGGAAGTACAAAATTCCAAGGTTTACAATGCCTAGTCTAAAAGGCACTCCACTCTCTTTGAGCACACACGTTAAATATTTAGGCCTGATTCTCGACCCAAAGCTGAATTGGAAAGCCAATCTAGCTGAGAGGGCACTTAAGGCAACATGCGCTATATATTGCTGTAAAAGAACAGTTGGTGCACGATGGGGACTTCGTCCTCGAGTCGTGCTCTGGCTCTATACGGCCATCGTTGAACCAAACCTGTTATACGGGTCGGTCTTCTGATGGCAAGCTCTCGAAAAAGCCTACAATAACAAACCCCTCGATAAAATCAGAAAATCCATTGCTCTACTGATCACTGGCGCTCTTCGTAGCATACCTACGAAAGCCCTTTTTGCCATGCTGCACTGGCTCCCCTCGGGGATCCTGGTTAAGCAACAAGCCAAGCTGACAGCGATTAGACTTAACGCTCTTTCGCACTGGCTCACAGGCCATGCTTCAATTCTGAATCAAAATCCACCTGTCCCCAACTTTATCGATTATATGTCGGTCTATCCCGATTTGAACAGGGAATTCGACCTCACTATTCCAAGTAGAAACGACTGGACTTCAAAAAACCTAATCGTTGGTGAAACAGTAGAAATCTACTCCGACGGTTCCAAGCTTGGAGGTAGAGGCGGCAGCGGTATTTATTCCGACAATCTGGACTTAAACATCTCCCTAAGTCTCCCAGACCATTGCAGCGTTTTTCAAGCTGAGGTCATGACCATTTATCACGCAGCCAAATGGATGCTGAGTACTGATATCGGCGCAGTCGCCAGGCCGCCAGGCCGCCACTAAATCTCTTTTTGGCTCCACGGCCACATCAAGACTAGTTCATGAATGTCGAACATCTTTAAATGAGCTCACAAGTTACTCTCGGGAGCACCTAGTCTGGGTTACCGGACATAGCGAAATCCCTGGCAACTGCGAGGCGGACGAGCTTGCCAAGGCAGGCACGCTAATGCACGACATTCACCCCTCCTTAAAAATCGGCATTCCAATGGCAATAGCCAAGCTCGAAATCAAACGGAAATATCTGGCTGACGCCTACAAATCCTGGGCTAACGAGGAATCGTGCCACACGGCTAGACTAACTTGGGCAAGAATGGACAAAAACAGAACCAATCAACTTCTTCGACTTGTTCGCGTATCACTGTCGACCACTGTGTCAGGCTCCGAGGAGGAGGACGAGATGGTTTTCCACCTCTTATGCCACTGCCCATCCTTGAGCAGAAGAAGAATTCGCACCTTTGGTGCCCCATTTCTTACAAGCCTGACAGAGCTGTCATCCATTAATATTAGGGACATAGCCAGTGTTAAGAGTGGGAATTCTTTTATTCCACCTTACTTTTGCTGGGTCCTGATGGTTACACCAGACCCTTGTTTTGTGGTTATGAAATAGCCTAGGTGCAAAACCAAGACCAATATTGAATGAAGATACTGGTGCTTATAACCAGATCTTCGATAATTATGTGGGAAGTAGCCTAGGTACAAAACCAAGACTATTGTTTAGTGAAGGTACTAGTGCACATAACCAGACCTCCGGAATGACCAATTAAATAAAACACTCGTTGATAGGTTTCAAAGAACTGATACATATTTAATAATTTCACTTAATTTATACTATTACAATTGAACCATTATTGCTTACTTAGATATTTTACATATAAAATAAAACATAAACAAGTAGTAAAAAGGTAATGGAAAAAAACTACAATTAATGTGCACAAAGTGCTGATGCACGTGAAAATTCGGTGTCAGCGATTTGCGCTGTCGATGGCCGCAGTCAAGCGCGTGCATTGCAGCGGTTGTTGACTTCGCTTAGAATGCAACATTTTCCCCCTCGTTGAACAGCGGTTCAACATTTACAGTAAAAGTTGGTTGTTCGCCGGGTGTCGACAGAATTTGTGATTCACTGATATTCAGTCTCTTCCGTGGTGCTGGTTTCGGTTTCCTTGTTTTGTGTGTTCGCCATGCGATTACAATTATAATTATAACGATTCCAAGGACGCAAAGATAACTGACGGTATAATGATGAATATGATGGTAGCTTATGTCATTGGGTTTAAGTTCTTCCAACTGATTCTGCAATCGCGTTGTTTCTCCCAAGTTGGATATGAAATGTGTTGGCTTATTTGATAAAGGCGTTAGATGCTTTATCAAAATAGGTTCTGGTAGGCTTGCAAGTCGTGTATAAGCCATTTTGCAGGTGTCAGCAAGCTCCAAGAGTCCGGCGCCGTCTAATGATAGTTGTGAGATGTTGTTGTCACATATCACGTTGATTGAGGACATCTTGTTCTCCCCATAAATCCACTGGTTTCCGTTCTGCAACTGATACCAAACGGAATCCGAACAGCTTGGTGGAGATGACAGCTCTCGGATACTGCTAGATGATTAAATATATCCATTTCACATCTTCCGAATTCAGCGCCTGATTTATAAATGGGATGACGATGATGGCATAGATAGTTTGTTCGTTCCACCTTCATACAAGCGGACAACTCATCATTGAATGGATAATATTGATCATTGTGAAGGCTTATAGCCAAGATTTTCATAACTGGTTCGATGAGAATTAGAGTTGAATTTATGGATGTAGGAATTGAAGTTAATTTGCCACTAGTATCCACTAGTGGCAATCGGAGCCGAAAGAGCACATAGTTTTTGTGAATGGTGCTTTCGATTTCTATTGTCTTGTAGTATTCCAGAATATTGCCTTGAGCTAGTGGTAACCGAAGACCTTCGTGTAGATGTGTCTTGAGCGTTGCGAGTTCCTGCCGAAGTTGTGGAGGCGACACCAGTAATGGATTTATCTTGCCATGATGTGTGTCAGTAATACTCTCAATTATGGCCATCTGCATTTGTTGAAATCCTTGCATGGTTATATCTAGTTCCATAGCTAGTGCATAGTATAGCTTGGAGAGCTCTTCTTGATGGAGTTGCTTGGTGATATTATTAAATTGAGCAACCACAGTTTGCAGTTGTGCTTGGAAATCACGGAAACCCTTTCCGACAGCTATTTGGTCCTTTTTCAGAACATTTAGTGTGGAATCGATAATGGATTTCTGATTTTTCAATAGTTACACCACGTGGTTCTCGTTTCTATATATTCCATCGATGATGTCGGCTGCATATTTTGAGTCTAATACACCGAAAAGACTATTAGCATCATTGTCGATAAGATCCAAGGCGCCTCTTTTCTGCCGGCTGTTTGATGGTGCCGACAGAAGATTGTTTTCTTTGCTCATGTCCCTCAGCCTGTGGTTGTGTAATAAACCAATTCGCTGACAAGATTCTCTTTGGAGTACCTAGCCACAAAGTTTGTCTACCATGAACGTCATATTTTTTATGATTCGCCATTCTTGCCAGTAGGGATCGAGGTCATAAAACATTCATTGGTTATTATGTTAGTGGTGCCTATGTTCTCAAAATAGAGGCCGAGTTTATTGTTAAATTTGTCTTTCTTAATTCTTCCATCACATGGGTTATTGCCAAGCAGAGTAGTGATTACGGTGCCTATATTACTAAGTCGACATTTTTTCGGCGGTGCTGCAGACGCGGATTCCTGCTGGGCTTCGGAAGTAGGTTCTATTGGGAGTGGGGCAAGACGGTGTATCGGTCTCTTTAACGTGTTGTTCATAGTACGGATGTCTGCAACACGAACATAGAAATCTTCGCCATATACCTTGGATATACGTCCCAGAGGCCACTGACGAACGGGTGTGTTGTCTTCCTTAATTAAGACCAGCCTTCCAAGTTCAATATTCTTCTGGGGTTGTTTTCATTTTGTTTTATGTTGCAATTCACTCAGGTATTCCTTAGTCCATCTGTGCCAGAATTCCTGCTTGATGCTGTTGATTAGTTGCCAGCGTTTGCCCAAAGAAACTTCGCAAGCAGCTGCCGCGGTATCGATGGAGGCAGTCATGGGTTCTCCGATTAGGAAGTGTCCCGGAGTTAATGCCGCGAGGTCTCTGGAGTCAGTTAAAATGGGGGTGATAGGCCGCGAATTGAGTATGGCTTCGATATCAATTATGAGTGTCTCCAGTTCTTCACATGTTAGGGACGCGGTATTGCGACTGCGTTGAAGAAGGTATTTGGCCGATTTGACAGCTGCCTCCCATAAGCCTCCGAAATGAGGAGCGCGGGGAGGAATGAAGTGGAAGTTGATTCCTTTGTAGTTACAGGAATTTTTTATTTTTTCTTGGCCCCCTGTCGAGAATATGGACTCGGTGACCTCTGAAAGTTTGTTCTTGGCACCTACAAAGTTTGTGGCGTTGTCGCAATATAAGTTTCTGCAGTTACCGCGTCTACCCATGAATCGCGTCAGAGCTCCAATGAAGGCTTCGGTAGTTAAGTCAGTTACCATTTCTAAGTGTACTGCTTTAGTAGTGAAGCAGATAAATACCGCAACATAGCTTTTCTGAGGACGCTTTCCTCTTAGGCGATAGTGTGTCCAGACGGGTCCCCAGAAGTCTACGCCAGAGTTGATGAATGGCCTAGCAGGTTCTACGCGATTCGCAGGTAGATTGCCCATGATTTGAGTTAGGAGCTTAGGCTTGTTTTTGTAGCATGTGATGCAATTTTGCACAGTCGTTCGTGCCAGAGTTTTCCCTTTTACCGGCCAGAAACGTTGTCGTGTAGTCGCTAAAAGTCCTTGTGGTCCGATATGCAGGTTTTTTCGATGAATGTCCTCCATCAAAAGTTTCGTGAATGGATGAGATGCGGGTAGTAACATCGGGTGTTTTGCATCGTATGAAAGGGATGAGGCTTCCAGTCGGCCACCTACTCGAAATATGTTGTTTTCGTCGAGAAATGGTGATAAACTTAAAAGATCACTGGATTTGTGAAGTTCTTTGAAGGATTTCAGATGCTTCCACTCTGTTGCAAATTCAGCTTGCTGCATGGCTCTAATTATGATGCGCAATCCCTCTTCGACTTCTTCGCAGGTTAATGAGGAACCCTTCTTGTGATTAGGATTGCGACTGTGTTGAATAAAGCGTGCTACGTAGGCTGTGATCCTTTGGAGTTTAGGAAATGAGTTCCTATGGTTGATGTTGTTTATGAAGTGGTCTCCGCATGATTGGGCCACGTTCACTGTAACCGTTGTTTTTCGTTCTTCATTGCAGTCAGATTCAGGTTTGTATGGCACAGACCATGTTGCTTCTGAGCTATGAAGAAATAAGGGACCATAGAACCATAACGTGCAGTTCTTCAATTTTGATGGAGTAATTCCACGTGTTAGAATATCGGCTGGATTTTCTTTCGATCTGACGTGTCGCCATTGTTGAGGTAAGCTGAGGTTTTGTATGGTTGCTATACGGTTGGCAATGAAGGTTTGATAGGATGACGATGTGGAATTGATCCATGCTAGTACAATTTCAGAGTCTGACCAGAAGAATGTAGGAGTCTCTCGCAATTGTTGTTCTTTTTTTACTCGATTTACTAGCTCAGCCGTTAACATAGCCGCACAAAGTTCTAGTCTTGGAATTGTGGTAGACTTGACTGGTGCAAGCTTGGATTTGGCGCAAAGTAGTCGTACAAGTACTACGTTGTCCTCGGTAACTGAACGAACGTAAACTGCACCGCCGTACGCCCGTTCAGAAGCATCAGCAAAGGCATGTATCTGAACAAATTTCGGCACGTGTTTCCCAAAGGCATGTCTTTGTACATCAATTTTGTCCAATTCAGTTAGTTCATCTCGAAAATGGAGCCATCGTGTGTGTAGGTCCATTGGTAATGCTGCATCCCATTCTAGCTTTAATGTCCAAAGTTGCTGCAGAAATAGTTTTGCCGATACGACTACTGGTCCCATAAACCCAAGAGGATCAAAAAGACGCGAAATGTCCGAGGATACAATCCTTTTAGTAATCCTTGTTGTATCGGAATAATCTGATCCGGAGGCATCATTTACTGGAATCCATGACAATCCTAGTGTTTTAATGTGGTCGTCGGAGTCTATTTCGAAGTCAAACTGCATTGCTCGATCTGCCATTGGTATCTCCTGCAGCAGCTTGTGATGATTGGCGCACCATTTTCTCAGTTTGAAGTCACCTTTGGCTTCAGTTGCTGGAGTTGAGTTTGAGCAAAAATGGCTTTTGTTAGGCTATTGCATCCTGTCATGACATCATCCGCATAGAAATCCCTTTGAAGGATTGCGGCAGCGACTGGATGGTTGATCCTTTCATCATTGGCGAGTTGTTGCAAGCATTTTGTACCCAAATAAGGTGCTGATGTTGTTCCATATGTTACTGTATTTAGCTTATAGCTGAATTGGTAAAGTAGGTTCAGTTCTCCAAGCAATTAATTGAAGATTTCGATCCTGGTCGTAGATTAGGATCTGACGGTACACGGATCTTTACAGTAATATGGTGAATAGATCGTATTGAATTGTTGGACCAGTAGCTAGCACGTCATTTAGTGCAAGGTTCGTTGATGACTTCGCTGATGCGTCAAAAACAACTCTCAATTTGGTGGTTGTGCTTGATGGCTTAAGGATACCATGATGTGGTAGGAAGTATGATGGGGATTTTATCTCTTCTTCCTTAATGAGACTCATATGGCCAAGTTGATGATATTCGGCCACAAAGTCAGCATACATTCCTTTCAATGTGGGATCCTTGGTGAGCTTGCATTCCAATGACGTGAATCTCCTCAAGGCCATATTTAGAGTGTCCTAATCTTTCAGGTTTTTGTTTGAAAGGCAGTTGTACGACAAATCTTCTTTTCACTGTTTGGCTGAAGTGCTCTTCGAACATCTTTTCCTCCTGTGTTTGTGTGGGAACCTTGGCGTCTACTTCCTCTAGTATTCAAAATTTTTGTAGGTCGAATTCTGTATTGGTCAGCACTCCGCATGTTAGTTCATCAAGGTAGTGGTTGTCGATTTTGCCCGCCACAATCCATCCAAAAACGGTGTTTTGTAATGTTGGCAAACCCTTTCCCAAACGAATTTGTCCGATGCTAAGAATGTCGTGATACAAATCTGCTCTCAACAGAATGTCAATAGGACCTGGAGTGTTGAATGCTGGGTCTGCCAACTTAATATTGTGTGGTATTTCCCAGCTGGTGGTATCTATGTCTACGATGGTTGTGGTACAGTTATTTGTGGTAGGAGGAAGGCTTCGAAATTGGCCGAGAAATTACATATTCGGGATGCTATTTTTGTGTTGACACGCCTTTGTGACTATTGATTGGCGTGCCCAATGCCCTTTATTTTTAACAACTCAGCCTTTCCCTTGAATCCTAGTCTATTAGCTAGCTTCACTGTGATGAGATTTAGCTGGGAGCCTGAATCTAGGAAGGCTCGGCATTCGATAGTGGCTTCTGAGTGGTCGATTAATTTCACTACTGCTGTATCCAGTGCGACATACTTAGTGCGTGCAATAGCATGAGTAGCTAATACGCTGTGTTGGTCGATACTTGCAGTTGACGTCTTATCTTTCGTAAGACCAGGTTGAATTCTTGAATTATTAGTATTTGAAGCTGGAGAGGGTTGGGTTATGGCTCCTTCAAAGTGTAGCATAGTATTATGCTTTTTGGAGCACTTCCGGCATCCACTTCTAACGCAGTTCGAGAGCGAGTGCCCTGATTTGAGACAGTTGATGCAGAGATTATGACGTTTCACTTGTTGCAGCCGCTTGTCAGGTTTCAACTTGCCAAAGTCCTTACATGCGTAGAGAGGATGGTTACTTCCACAAAGCGGACAATTGACGGTATTTGTTCCAAGTAGTATATTACTTTGCTGATTGATTTGCCTCCTAAAGCCTCTAGAGCTTGGAAGCGGGATTGCATGAAACTTAGGAAATCCTTGAATGATGGAGTTCCCGTTGCTTAGCTAGCGATTGTTCATACAGTGTGTGTGAAGCCTTGTTCAACTTCCTTATACATATGAACAATAGAATTGGATCCCAGGTGCCAGTGTCAATTCCGATGTTTTGTAACCCCAATACACATTCTTGGGTTGTGTCATGGAAACGCTTTAAACTGTCGGCTCCTTCTGCTACAACATTGGGTTGGTTGACAAGTTTACTTAGCAGTGCGTTTACCAGCAGCCTAGTATTCTCATAGTGCTCGTTTAGAATGCTCCAAGCTGTCAAGTAGTTTTCTTCTGTGGCTGGGAGGTGTTTTATTAGGCGCTCGGCTTCTCCTACTAAGTTGGACTTTAGGTAGATCAATTTCTGGCAGTTCGCTATCTTCTGTTTATGGATCATTTCATTAAAGAGGTAATGAAATTGTCTCCAATTCAAATAATTACCATCGAATTTAGGCAAGGTTATCTTGGGCAGATGTAAGGAATAGTTTGCTACCGGTGTTGATGTAGCTTCTGCGTCCCACTCACTTAATAGCACCAGTACGGACTGTACTTCTTCTTCCAGGGTTATATATTGGTGTGTATCATAATCCACCAGAGTAGGATCAGCCTCCAATTCCCATAGCTGATTGTTGATGTCTTCGATATGGTTCCAATGTTATAGTATGTTGACTTTCTTGAATGAAAGGAACTGTTTCGAGCGTCGATCCGTTTCGGCCATAATTGAATTTAGTTGCCGCCGTAGTGTCCTTATCACTTCGGCTTGGCGTCGAATTAACCGCGTAGACTCGCTTAGTCGACGATTGGTTGATGAGTCTCGCTGCGGTTTGGTACCTGCTGAATATGCCGTGTGTCCAGTAGCACCTTGACGATCTATTGTGGCCGCAGGAGGACTATCTAACTTCTCCTCATTTGAAGTTTCTGGGTGTTGAGTCAGCTCCGCGAGGCGTCCCTCAAACATATCCCGATATGTTGATGAAATAGCTGCAATTTTGGCATAATAATCGTTTTGAAAATATGCATGGTCAAGTGGAATCCCTGGCAACGCTCTTAATTCCGAGTCCTGTTGCTCAAAGGTTGTCCAGTATTCATCCAGTCGTCTTATGTGTTCCTCGTAATAGATGATCGTTTTACGCTGTTCGGAGTCCTTTTTGAAGTTGCTTATGAGGGCTTCGATCTGCTGGCCAATCTGCTCCTGGTGCTTCGCAAGAGTCTCCATGTTAAGCTTCTACGATGATTGTGATCCGGCACAGGATCACGTTGGGGTCACCAATGTTAAGAGTGGGAATTCTTTTATTCCACCTTACTTTTGCTGGGTCCTGATGGTTACACCAGACCCTTGTTTTGTGGTTATCAAATAGCCTAGGTGCAAAACCAAGACCAATATTGAATAAAGATACTGGTGCTTATAACCAGATCTTCGATAATTATGTGGGAAGTAGCCTAGGTACAAAACCAAGACTATTGTTGAGTGAAGGTACTAGTGCATATAACCAGACCTCCGGAATGACCAATTAAATAAAACAGTCGTTGATAGGTTTCAAAGAACTGATACATATTTAATAATTTCACTTAATTTATACTATTACAATTGAACCATTATTGCTTACTTAGATATTTTACATATAAAATAAAACATAAACAAGTAGTAAAAAGGTAATGCAAAAAAACTACAATTAATGTGCACAAAGTGCTGATGCACGTGAAAATTCGGTGTCAGCGATTTGCGCTGTCGATGGCCGCAGTCAAGGGCGTGCATTGCGGCGGTTGTTGACTTCGCTTAGAATGCAACAGCCAGGTTCATCAAAGTATCAGGATGGTTTCCTGAAACATGACGGGGGAGTCGTGCCTTTCCAGGCGCTGTCCTTGCGCTGACTATCATCATCCCAAGTATGGGAACTTTTTAGTCAGTGCTTGAACGGCGCCACACCGTGGTATCACAATGGGCCATTATGTGTGCTCCAGTGCTCCTACCTACCTTGTGCCTGTACTCAATCTCAGAAATCTCACTAATATTATATATTTGCGTTTATATTATTTTTTAAATTTAATTTATATTTTATGCAAAGCTGTATAACTTACTGAAATTTGATTTTTACTATTATTTTTGTTTATTAAAGTTATAAAAAATGTTTTTTCCATTTTCTTTAATACGTAGATTTCTATTTTCTGTTACTGCGCAAAATAAAATGTTTTGATTTCACAATAAATACATGTTTCACAGCAGATAACGGTTATATTGTTTCTTCTAATACATATTACCGATGTATGTACTTAGATTTGGTTCCTTAAAAAAATAATTCATCGTATCGGAGAAAAAATGGCTCTTAACTCCAGAAAGGTTGCCGTCCCTGCCCCCTAGTTTAAAAAATGGTTCAGAAATTTGGTAGTCTAAAAGACTGTGATAAGATTGAGTGTAGTACCACCTATCGATGGCAGATTGACCACTAGTATCTTGTATATCCTAGTGAACAAAACTAGTTTCATCTTATTTGGATTAACTCCAAGACCATTTCGTTTTGCCCATCCCTACAAATTGCTAATTGCAGAGTTCATCAGTTCGCTGATTGTGGAAATAAATTTTTCTTTTATCATGTCATCTGCATAAGCAACTACTTTTTTCCTAGCTCTTTCTAACGTAGTGAGAATAAGATTCCAATCGATATTAAAACACAGCCCCTGGAGCTTTTCTTGTAACTGCCTACCAATTAGTTGAAATACCCATTAATAAACCATTTTATGCAGAGCAGTTTCCACTGGGCTGCCTTTAAGATATGCGTGTTGTTCTTTGCTAAAGGTTTGCTCATTGTCTTTATGAATAATAGCCAGTCTTTGTATTGTTTTTAATAGAAACGACGAAAGACTGATTGGCCTATAATCCTTTGCTTTACCCGCCTTGGGGATAAAAACGGCCCTTAACTCCCTGCATCCCTTGGGAATATATCCCATTTTTAAGCATACCATGAAGATCCTAGATACGCCCTTTAGTATAAATGGTAAGAATTTTTGCAACATTGTTGGAAATATACCATCTGGTCCTGATGATTTTACAGGCTTGAAAGATTGTTCCGGCCACTCAATTTTAGATTCGTCCTTTAATCCCTTTATGATATCACTAAACTGGTTCTATCTAGCCTTACCCATGCACACGGACCTCTGCGAAAGCAGACCGCGAGAAACTATAGGAGCCAGTGGAGGTTAGGAGACAGGTGTTGTTGATCCTCAAAGCCGAATCCCTTGCCCCACTGCACCATTCGGATATCCCGCAGCGACGGACAAGCTTTGGATCCGAAGGAGATAGAGGGTGACAAAGCCAGCGTATGTGGTGGTGGTGGGGAAACGTTTCCCAGCAACCAAAATTCAACTGACTCAGAGCAGCTGAATGGGGTCGGGCAACTCTTTGAGGAAGACGACCTCCTCGACTATAGCGAAGGAGAGGAGGATGGTGGCGTGGCGATGGTGTAGGTTAGAAGGACGGATTCCTATTCCTTCGTGGATTTCGCTGCATTTGACGTGGCCCTCATCTAAAAGCAGCGCTGGGTACGCGGCAACAAAATCTGCGGTATAAATATGAGGTTTCAAGCTGATAGCCGCTTAGAGCACAGTACTATTAAAATATGCTTGCTCCCTCATTTAAGCAATGGAGGCAAGTATTGAGCCGCAACATAGCAGTTTCTGGGTACCCTCTGCCTACATGGTCTTTGACAAGGACACCCACCGTAGCAGGTTCGGGCACTAGTGACGAAGGCAGTTGCAGCCAAGAGGAGCTTGGTTGTCTCCAGCGATATAAAAGCCCACAACACATTGTGGAGAAGCACAGACACAAATGCTTAGTGTCTTAAATTTAGGCTCAGAGGCGACATTCATAACAAATAACAGAAAGGAAGTTTTGGATATTACCCTGACCTTCGATATGTTCGCCATCAATATAAAATGATGGAGAGTTTCGAACGAAAATTCCTACTCTGACCATCGATGTATAGTATTCGAATTGAACTTCTTAGTATCTCCAGTTAAAAAATATAGAAATATACGGGGGATGAACTGGGGAAAGTATAGGAAGAATCTCAGGGTCTCACAACCCAGCAATCTCCCGTCGGATCCCACAGATCCTGTGGATTAACACCGGTTGATAGACCAGGTAACCAAGGCATTAAACAGTTCACTTACAGCCGGATGCCTGGTTGTGAAATGGCGAGGCAAGAATAAAACACCTTGGTGGTCGACGGATCAAGGCCTTCTTCCGAAGTCTAATAGGCGATGTTTCAATAGGGCTAAAACCTCGGGTCTGCCATCGGTTTGGGAAGCCTATAAGGTTGAAATAAAAACATACAAAAAAGCAATCAGAACTGCGCAGCGAGAGTCCTGGCAAAATTATTGTAGGAGTGTGGAAGAAACATCGGAAGCAGCCAGAACCAAGGAGAATCCTAGCAATGCTTAGGCTACAGCTTAGGCTACCTAAAAGGTCTAGGGGATGTGTTATATACGCATTTTCAAGGCAGTAGCATGGTGGAGTGTTATAACTCGACCCCTATGGGCAGGCAGTCTGAGATAGGAAATGCGATAGTTACCGTCGGGAAAGTTGAGTGGGTCATTAACACCTTTGACCCTTACAAATCTCTGGGTCCAGATGGAATTTACCCAGCAGAATTACAAAATCACGGGATATAATTACACCATGGGTTGTAGCTGCAATTATAATTTGTGTTAGCCTGGGTTATATTTCGCTTATATGGAAAGAAACGAAGGTTTTCTTCATTCCCAAAGCGGGTAGGTCCTCACATGTAAATCCAAAAGACTTCAGACCAATCAGTCTCACGTCTTTCCTCCTAAAAATATTGGAGATGTTGATGCATGCACACTTACGGGAAGTTATACAAACGGGTAGAATAGGGTGGTTTTATCTCATAGGGTTTTTTGTGGGCACCCCCCCTAAAATGTTTCTTTCTGTCAGAATTTAGGATTGCCAAAGTTTGAGCACGATTGAAAGATGTTAACACGTGCCACTGGGGCCTCAAAGTTTTGAAAATGTCGATTTTTTTGGCAGTTTGGGGACTTTGCCGACCCATATCTCTAGAACGGTTTAATATATTTGCCCGTGTCATACATCAAATTGAAGGCGATACTGTTTACAATATTTTATATGCAATAAAAAAATACGGAAGTAGTACTGAATTCGAGATAATGAAGCCAATGACCCTAAAAACGTGACTAGGTACCCTTAGAGCGAAGATGGAACCTATTGTAAAAAAACCCATTTTCCTTCCTATATTATCAATTTTTGGAATGAAAACAATTATGTATTTAAAAAATCAAGTATAATAAATGTCTTTTTCATTTTATTCTTATTTAAATTTATTCAAGGGACTGACATAATGTGGTTTTGGAGCTATCTGGATACAGCTGACGGCATCTGCTGACTACTTGGAGAACGTATTGTTTTTGTTGCTCGTCCTTTGTAAGTAATTGGTTGTAATCTGTGATGAGCTTGACTCCTCGCTCTGGCATGTCGTTCACAACTTTCAAGTTGTTTACCATCCTTTGCCCCTCCTGGTAGTTGATGTTCTGCGGCCAAGTTGCAGGATCTTTTTCCTGAGTAGTTGTGGCAGAGCCTCTCACACTTAACTTCACAGTACGCAAATTGTAGAACATAGAAGCTAGAACTTGTCGATTGGAGGGCAGCTTACATCCAGTTATCTGATGAGCTGGATAGTCAATTAGAAAAATTTTGTCTCTACCTCTACTTCTCACGCCAGATGAGACACCAGTACTAGTTGCGTATTTATTGTGTAGAATATAAAATGTTAAAAACAGTATGGCCTTTAATTTGATGTATGACACGGGCAAATAGATTTAGCCGTTCCAGAAATATGGGCCGCCGAAGTCGCCAAACTGCCAAAAAATCAAGATTTTCAAAACTTTGAGGCCCCAGTGGCACGGGTTAACATCTTCCAATTGAGCTCAAACTTTGGCAATCTTAAAATCTAACAAAATGAAACATTTTAGGGGGGTGCCCCTAAAAAAATCCGACATCGATTTTTTAAAACCACCCTAGGGTAGAATCTCCTCGGCACAGCATGCATATATGAAGGGCAAATCTACAAGACGGCGTTACACTTACTCATTGGTATAGTGGAAAAAGCCATCCAGCAGAAGGATTTAACACTGAAATAGAAGGCGCTTTTAATAATATAACTGCGAACGCTATTATGGAAGCGCTAGAAGCTCTGGGCGTTGATCATAATGTGGTGGCACTGATTGAGACTATACTTGTCAGAAGAAAGGTAACTGCCAGCTTAGGAACCTGTACTTTAAACAGCCAGGTATGCAGAGGTACTCCTCAGGGAGTAGTTCTCTCTCCCCTGATCTGGAATTTGGCGGAAAATCCCTAGAGAGCAATCCCTAGGGGGTTGCCACGTCATCGCCTATGCTGGCGATTTGACAATTGTGACTAGAGGGAAATATCCAAACACTCTAATGAATATTTTGTGCTCTAGCATGGCCACGCTTACTTGTTGGACGGAAAGAAGATAAAATGGAATTAATCCTCTTCCCTAAGAAATATAAGCTCAGAAACAAAGCTATTTGAAGCTTCTGATCAAGCTGTATTTCTGGTGCTTTAAGGACCACCCCAACTAAAGCATTAGAAGTGATACTCAACCTACCCACATTATATTTGGTAGGGAAACAAGTGTCCGCCGTATCACCACCAAGGCTGAAATTCAGGGTGTTGTGGAATGATGGGCAGACTTGCCACTGGAGTGTCGTGCACACCTGGAGTAGTTGTATCCAAAACATCTAGTACTCTATATCGAATCTCAAATTTTATAGGCAATACAAGACACATATTCCGTTTAGAAGGGAGTTGCACACACCCATGCCATGAAGGAAAGGGGGAACTGAATTTCTGCACCAACGGATCCAAGCTTGACTCCGACTCTATGGCTTTGGAGTTTTCTCAAAAGAAATGTGACTTGAACTTTCGTTCTGTCTCCCTGACCACTGCAGATTTTATCAAGCAGAGATCCTAGCCATAAAGGAGGTAGCCGTCTACTTAAGTAGACACTCCGTAACAAAAACCATTATAAATATCTACTCGGATACCTAGGAGGCCATCAACTCAATGAATTTGGTGGAACTGTCAAAGGTTGCTCAGGATTGCCTGGCAGTCCTAAATGATATCAGCACTGTTTTCAGGGTACGCTTAATATGGCTTCCAGGACATATGGATATTGAGGGAACAGTAGGGCTGATGGTCTAGCCAGACGGGGTACCAACCTTCTTTGCGTAAAGACGGAGGTTGGAATACCAATCGCCACCTGTAAATTGATGTTGAAGGATAGCGTCGTGCGTGCGGCTAATAAGTTTGGGCAAGCGAGGGCAGTGGCCGCAGCTTGATAGAAGGAAATATAGAGATATCTCTAAGGTCGTGGCTTGTATAACTGGTCTTTGGCTATTCGGCAAGCATGCTCTCAGGGTGGGAGTATTTTCTCATGAATACTGCAGAAGCTGTGGGGATGCGGAGGAGGAGGACACTGTTAAATATCTCTTCTGTAGGTGCCCGGCGCTAGCTAGAAGCAAAACGGGCTCTTTAGGGAAATACGCTTTCAACTCTCTTACGGAAATGTCCGACACGAAGGTAAAACCAATCCTGCGCTTTATTAGGGCTTCAAAATGGTTTGACTAGTAAAGTAGAGGTACTGTGTTGTTTTGCTGCTCAGCGCAGCAACAGTCACTTTTCCACTCCCTGCAGCCCTCGAAATTGAAGGCAGTACAGAGAGCGGTAGGCTGACTTTCTGGTTGGCTTTTCGAAGCTACCACAACCTTACTCTCTAACTTTTTCTCTGCTCTTCTTCTCCTTTTTATGGTTGCCCTCCCTTTTCCACATTGGAGATAATGGAAGCTTTCTTGTCATAAGCTTCTTAAGGAACTGGAGAGAGCTCTTCAGAGTTTTCACTTCGTCGGAAGAGACATCCCTTTCATTCCCTTGCTCCATTGGGTCGCAGTTGGTACACTTTCGGCGATCATCTGTGATGTACAACTACGAACCCTCTAAGAGAGAAGCCGGAATGATCACTTCAGCGTCCGTGACCATGTTATTCTGTCTGCCCATGCCCAGTTTGTGAGGATTGAACAGAACCTGAGTAACTTTACCATTGTCCGAGCCTATAGTTATTACTCGAATTTCCGGAGTATCAGTAGTGGGACCATCACTCGACCCTAAAGCCAACACTTGAGTGACTGGATCTCCGGAGATTTCCGAACCCTCTTTTGACGAATACTGAGGGCATTGCCGATTTGACATGAAAAAAAGTATGGGGGTATGGTTTTTGAAGTTTGAACCAAACTGCCAGGTTTTGTACTGCCGTCCTACTGGAATCAGACGCAGAGCGCTCAATATGAGTCAGACGGTTATTGACCGGATAAAAACGGACTTGTACGGATCTGTTCCTGTCTTAGTCTGACACCTCCAGGCTGACCACTTCAACATGAGTGACTGACCCTGTAAGAAAATTTGCGTATTATGTTGCCTCAGCTCAGCCTTTCATACAAACCCAACCACCACGTCAAGGTACAGGTACGAGGATGGGTATATATGTTCATTTATATACAGATCTCCGACTGCAATAAAATGGAAATTTAATTATATGCTTACATCAACAATAATTGGTCAGAAGGGGTTTACAATAGACCGAACAAGTACATTTGCAATATATTTGTACAATTTACAAAATATTTGATGCCAACTGAACGACGAAGTCCATATTGAAATAGATGCAGAAAGTACACAACAGGACAATCTAATGGAACCTGAGACACCAATGCAACAAATGCAAAATCACACTCGACGTGATCAGCTTTTAGGAGATTAAATAAGTTATCGTTTTATTAGATCTTAATTTAATATTTTGTTAAATAAGTTATGTAAGTTTTAAAATTCTTATAAACTAATAAAAATTTAATAAAATTCTGAAATATAAATATGATTAAGTATTTTTTTCGAATGGCAACCATTGCAATTTTTTATTCTCTTTCATATTTTCCTCGACCTTTTTGCTCACTTTCTTCAGCTTCAGCAACTTTTTTGCTAAATTTTCGTTGAATACTTCGATTTTTTTTCTTTTATTTCATTTTTCTGCTTTCATTTAAAAAAGACATATTTTCCTTCATCGACTTACGATTTGCAACTTTTTGGCAAAGATTGGTGAGGAGTATAGAAGATTCAGCAAATGGAATTGTCTCAAGTAGTGTATATTCTGGGTTAATTGGTGACTCAAGTGAGACTTTTCCGCGCGTTATATCCGACCAAAAACAAATCCACTGCGTGGCTATTTGCAATACCTGAGCTGCTCCCAAATAATTCCTAACGGATGATCAAAGGAGCAACACAAGGAGCAGCTCCTGTTCTTATGCTGACTTCCAGGCTCGAAGAAATTTTTTATTTACTCAGTAGCATGTATGTCGTCGTATGCTGGTATTGCAAGATTAAAGTAAAAATATTTCAACAAGTGCAGTAAATTAATATAAATTTTATTAAAATGGCAATTTACCAGAATTGTAATATGTTTGAAATATGTTTTAAGTTTTAAATCTACATAAGGATATCATATATCATATCATATTACTTGATATTTATAAAGTTTCATTTTCACTCATATTAAACCAATTTTTAAATCTTCCTACAAAACAACTTATTGATTTTAAATTTTAGGCATACGTAAAATATGTACGGCGGACAATATGGGGCGGGCTCGCTTGTCGTCGTAGAGGAGGATGCTAGGCAAAAATGTGAGTTGAAATTTTTTTTGTAGGGTTGTCCCACCCGATGCAGTGTGGCGGGTTAAGGACCACGACCATTGCGGTGAGCTAGCCGTGGCCACCACACTGCATCATTCTAGTGGTGAGGTAACAAGAGGCTTAATAAGTGGATAAAGAGACAAGGATGACCAAAATCAAACATAATTTCCTTTAAAAAAAACGAAAAAATTATTATAACCAATTATTTTGCTGGAATTATAATAGAAAAGATAAGGCGAAGAACGCACCTACAATTCCAAGCATTATTAAACTCAACGGGAATTTATTCTTTAAACACCGCGTGTTTCTAGTTTTATAGAAAAGGAACTCAATGTATTTAGTATATCGTTGTATGTGTTGTACATCGTTTGATGTTAAGAACAAGATGTATGACACGGGAATGAAACTACTGAGAGAGTATGAGAGAGTAGAATGACAGAAGGTCCAAAGAAGGTCCAGACAAAAGAAGGTTGCCATGTAATTATAAATAAACAATTATTCACTCCCACTTTTTAATTACATTGCAAAATATTAACAATTCAAAATACAAAGGTTTCAACCCTATCTCATCCCTAAATTTTTAAAAACCTTGCTTCGGTAATGCCTTTGTTAAACCATCAGCCAGTTGATCGGATGATGCAGCATTTACCAATTCAAATACATGGTCTTCATACATTTCTCTTAGGGGTTGAAGCGTCAGTTTCGTTGAAGCGTAAATTTTCGCAGGATGGGAATATGCGATTATAGTTCTAGGAACATTAGCCTCTATCCCATCTAGACCAATAGTGCGTGGCGAAGAGTTACATACTGCCCGAGGTAACCCTGCTATTTATAACAGAACACTACGGATCTAGACTGAGGAGTCAATAAACACCTCCCCGGATAAAGGGTGTGGAGGAGCAAAGCTCTATAAAAACCACTGGGTTGGAGCAAGATGTCATACGACCCGTGTCGACGCTCAGCCTGTCTGGGGACCCAGGTCAAAAACTAGCCCAGTCTCTAACGGAGTGCTCCGGATACTTGGCGTCCTCCGGTTCTATCTAGCCTTACCCGCGCACACGGACCTCTGCGCGAGCGGGCCTCTCTTGTCCGATACTCGTGGGACCATATATTAGCAACTTAAATTATAAAAATATAAAACCAAAGGGTAGCGGTCCTCCCAAAAAACCGACAGATGTGATCCTGTCTACCGCTAATACAAGGGTGGTAGACAGATCGATAGCAGCAGGAGGCAGAGGGGGTTTAAGCGTTAGGGCTGGTCCCAGCACGAGTGCTGGTAGCAGGTGACGGGGAGGCTTGGGAAAACCGGTCTCTCGTTTCTTTCAGAGGGGTGCTGAAGGAAGAAACCCGGAGGAGGTGGTAAAAATCCAAACGCTGATTGAGGTCAGGGGGCGGGGGTAGGCCAGAGGGGGTCGTTTAAACCCGTCCGTCCGTCAAAGCAGGCCTTTTACGAAAAGAAGGCGGCCTTCAAGGTCTTAACAAAATATGAAGCTCTACCAACTGACCAGCTCAATGAGAAGCAGGCCAAATCGGTAGAGTCGGCAAGGGGTGTGCTATCCGGCTTGGGCAAATCAGCGTGTACAGCCTCAAAGAGACAACGTTCGGCCATAGAGGCGGGTGAGGTCGCTAAAAGGCAAAAAGTCGGCGGTCAGAAATACCCATCCTACACCGAAGTTGTCAAAGGTGGGGGTGAGATGCTGGCCATCATTGACCGGAAAGAGGAGGAAGGGGTCATGCCCAAAGAGAAGTGGGGGTGGGTGGAGCAAGCGATTGCCGAAGTCTACCTCCAGGTCTTAGAGGAAAACCCTGGACCCCCCCTTTTTGTCACGATGCGGGCTGGTATCAGGGCAGGGCCAAGCTTATCGCATGCGATGACAACAGGTCAGCCAACCTTTACAAGATCGTGGTAAGCAAGGTTGGAGAGATTTGGCCGGGAGCCAAGCTCGAGGCCGTCAGCAGGGAAGAAGTTCCCAGCAGACCCAGAGCCCGGGTCTGGATCCCGGCTAAACCAGCTGAACCGGATATATTAGCAAAGCAACATCTTCTTGCTCCCACAGTTAAGTAATGGCGATACGGTGGCGGCAAGCATTGAGCTGCAAAATAGCAGTCTCTGGGTAGCCTCCGCATATATGCCACATGACAAGGACGCTCCACCGAAGGAGGTTCGGACATTGGTCATGGAGGCAGCCGCAACCAAAAGGAACTTGGTTGTCTGCAGCGACGTAAACGCACACAACACATTGTGGGGAAGCTCGAACACTAACGCAAGAGGTGAGTCAGTTTTAGACTTCATTATAGCAAATAAGCTGACCTTCGATAATTTCGCGAATAATGTAAAAAGATGGAAAATGTCGAATGAAAATTCCTACTCTGACCATCGTTATATAGAATACGTATTGAACTTCCCAGTATCTCCAGTTAAGACGTTTAGAAATATTCGGAGAACGGACTGGGGAAACTATAGGAAGACTCTCAGGGCATCACTGCCAAGAAATCCCCCGTCTGACCCCACAGACCCTGTGGAATTAGAGCTGATGAATCAGGTAAGCAGGGCCTTGAATAGTTCACTGACAGCCGGGTGCCCGGTTGTAAAACTGAGAGGCAACAACAAACCTCATTGGAGTTCAATGGATCTAGGCCTTCTCCGTAAGTCCAATAGGCGGTTATTCAATAGGGTCTGCCCTCGGCCTGAGAAGCCTACAAGGCTGAGCAACCAGAACTGCGCAACGAGAGTGCTGGCAAAATTATTGTATGGATGTGGAAGAAACTTCGGAAGCAGCTAGACTACGAAGAATCCTAGCGATGACACCACACAACCTGGGATACTTAAAGGGTCCGGGTGATGTGTGGAGCGAATCGAGCGAGGAATCTTTGGCTCTTCTCTTAGATACGCATTTTCCAGGCAGTAGCACGGTGGACGGTAATAACTCGACATCTAGGGGCAGGTAGTCTGAGATAGGAAATGCGATAGTTACAGTCGAGAAAGTTGAGTGGGCCATACAAATCTCCGGGTCCGGATGGAATTTACCCAGTAGAATTGCAACAATCACGGGACATAATTACGCCCTGGGTTGTGACTGCAATAAGAAGCTGTCTTAACATGGGCTGTATTCCGCTAAGATGGAGAGAAACGAAGGTTTCCTTCATACCCAAAGCGGACAGGTCCTCACATGTAAATCCTAAAGACTTCAGACCAATCAGTCTCACGTCTTTCCTCCTAAAAACACTGGATAGATTGATGGATGCACACATACGGGAAACTATTCCAACTGGTAGAATCTCCTCGGCACAACATGCATACACGAAGGGCAAATCGACAGAGACGGCGTTACACGTACTTATTGGTATAGTTGAAAAAGCCATCCAGCAGAAGGATTTCGCACTAGCGGCGTTCACTGACATAGAAGGCGCTTTCAACAACATAAATGCGAACGCCATTCCGGGAGCGATAAAAGCTCTGAGCGTCGATCCTAATATGGTAGCGCTGATAGAGACGATTCTCGTCAGCAGAAAGATAACTGCCAGCTTGGGTTCCTACACCTTAAGCAGACAAGGCTGCAGAGGCACTCCTCAAGAAGGATTTCTCTCCCCCCTGCTCAGGAATTTGGCGGTAAATTCATGACTGCTAGCCCTAGAGAAGGTGGTTGCCATGTCGTCACCTATGCGGATGACATGGCAATTGTAATTAGAAGGAAATATCCAAACACTCTTATGGATATTTTGCTCTCTAGCATGGCCACGCTTACTGGTTGGAAGGGAAGAAGGGGATTAGGGTTAAACCCTGACAAAATGGAATTAATCCTCTTTTCTAAGAAAAATAGATCTCCTGAGGTCTCCCCGCTAACATACAAAGGTGTGGAAATTCCGATAAAGGAGACATTTAGATATTTGGGACTAGTACTAGATAGGAAACTTACCTGGAAACCCAGTAGTGAAGAAAGAGTCAGAAAGGCCAATATTGCTTTCTACACATGTAAAAAAGCGGTCGGAATCAGGTGGGGGCTATCCCCACGAATTATGCACTGGCTGTTGTGACGACGGAAAATACTACAAGTATTTTCCGCACACAGAATTCATACACAGCATGCAACATCCCACAGCCTAAAAAAAGGTAACCACCTCCCATGCTAAATGCAACAACAAAGACAGCATACAAGTATAACAAAACATTTACGCACAGACGATCTGACCAATAAGCGTAAAGGTTTTAATGAACTCAGAAACGTAAAGTGTTATACTGAACACTACAGCGACCAAAGGCGGGACACGGAGAAAAACGAGAGAGAAACACACACAAGCATTCAGCAGGCGGAGTACAAATAAATATTTATAACAACAACAAAAACAACAGTATAGCGACCGAAGGCGGAACACGGAGAAACAGAAACACGCCAACCGATCGCAAGCTCAAGGCATTCAGCAGGCGGAGTACAAATAAATATTTATAACAACAACAACAGCGGTACAACAATCGAAGGCGCAACACAGAGAAACACGAAAGAGCACCACACACACGCTAACCGATCGCACACGCAAAGCAGTAAGCAGGCAGAGTGCAAACCAATCTCTGCAACAACAACAACACTACAGCGACCGAAGGCGGAGCACGGATGACAACGAGAGCGCACCGATCGTAAACACAGAGCCGTTAGCAGGCGGAGTGTGAACCAATATTTTAACAGCAACAAACTATAGCGACCGAAGGCGAAACACAGAGGGAAACAAGAGCGCACCACACACACGCTAACCGATTGCAAACGCAAAGCTGTAAACAGGCAGAGTACAAAGAAATGTTTCTACAACATCAGCAAAACGACAACTAACAGCAGCGATCAGGCCACACTACTGCAAGCAACAACTATGATGGACAACTAGAGGTATTACAACAAGGTGAAGTTGAAGGTGGCCTAAGGACAACTAGACCACAATAACATCAAGCACTGATCCCATGGCAAGTTTTCGCTATATAAGCGGAGTGAACCAGACAGTGAGGCTCTTTGATCCAGCATCGTTAAGTAAGTACACAACGCACCAAGCTCCTAGAGACGCACCAAGCTTCGTAGTTAGTTACTTTGACTATTAACAATAAATCAAAACAGACAGAGCCAGGAGTGTATGGTTTTGACCGACTCTCCCTGGGACACATACGCAAAACAGACAGAGCCAGGAGTGTATGGTTTTGACCGACTCTCTCTGGGACACATACGCAAAACAGACAGAGCCAGGAGTGTATGGTTTTGACCGACTCTCCCTGGGACACTAGTACAAACCACGGACAATACCACGAGCACACAGAGTAGGGTAGTAATTAAATATAATTATATATATGTATAGAAAAATAAGTAGAAATTTTGAAAATAAATAAAAACACTTATTAAAACTAATACAATTGCAATAAATTTCTGTAAGCGACCCTGGAACCCGCTGAGTTTTTACCCCAGCGAAAACGAGTCATTACACTGTATATTTCGGAGGTCAGACCTATATTGCTATATGGAATACTGGTATGGTGGCCAGCCACTCAGAAACAAAGCTCTTTGAAACATCTGAGCAAGGTCCAAAGAACGGCTTTTTTATGCATCTCTGGTGTCTTAAGGACCACGCCTACTAAAGCTTTAGAAGTAATACTCAACCTACCTACATAAGAGCTGGTAGGGAAACAAGTGGCCACCACATCAGCACTAAGGCAGAAATGTGCGGCGTTATGGCATGATCGGCAGATTGGTCACTCGACTATTGCGCATACCTGCAATATATGCAACACATTGACCACTCTATACCTAATCTCAACCTCGATAGGCACTTCGACACATATATTCCATCTAGAAGAGAGTGGCAATCACCAATGCCATGGAGAAAGGGGATCTGAATTTCTACACTGACGGATCCAAACTTAACGATAGAGTCGGTTTTGGAGTTTTCTCAAAAGAACTGGGACTGGAACTTTATTTCCTTCTCCCTGACCACTGCAATATTTATCAAGCAGAGGACCTAGCCATAAAGGAGGTAGCCGTCTACTTAAATAGACAGGCCGTAACAAAAAATATTATAATAATCCAGGCGGCCATCATATCTATGAACTCGGTGGCACTGAAATCAAAGGTTGCTCAGGACTGCCGAGCAGCCCTAAATGATATCAGTACCAATTTCAGGGTACGCTTAATATGGGTTCCGGGGCATAGGGATATTTAGGGGAACTGTAGTGATGATGACTTAGCCAGACGTGGTACCAACCTTCCTTTATACACGGACAGATTCGAGGTTGGAATACCAATTGCCACCTGTAAACTGATGCTGAAGGATAGGGTGTGGCGTGAGACCAAATGGGTCTTGGGGACAAGAGGGCACTTGCTTAACGACTGGCTAATGTGGCCGAAACTTAATAGAAGGAAATCTAGAAACTGCATTCCCTCTCGAGAGAGAATATCTCTAAGGTCGTGGCTTGTGTAACTGGTCACTGGCTGTTCGGCAGACATGCTCTCAGGCTGGGAGTATTCTCTCATGAATACTGCAAAAGCTGTGGGGATGAGGAGGAGGAGACTGTGGAATATCTCATCTGTAGTTGCCCCGCTCTGGCTAGAAGCAGAGCGGGCTCTTTAGGCAAATACGCTTTTAGCTCTCTTACAGAGGTGTCTAGCGCCAAAATCACACAAATCCTGCGCTTTATTAGGGCTTCAAAATGGTTCGACGAGTGAATCAGAGGTGCGTTGTGGCGCGGTGGTATCACAATGGACCCATGGTGGTCTGAGTGAGCTGGTCCTTAGACCGGCTGCCACGTTAACCTAACCTACTAATCTCTCTTCTAAAGTGGTAACGAACGTCGATATGTTTCGTTCTTTTATGAAACTCAGGATTCTTTATAAGACGTATAGCGATTCCCAACATCTGTCCAGAAATTTTTTAGCCAAACCAGTTCCTTTACTTGCATTTGAAGCTGCAATATACTCGGCCTCTGTGGTTGAAAGGGAAACACCTTTTTGCCGCTCAGAGCACCAGAAACAAAACCAGATGTAGATTTCGGAGTTTGCACATCACCAGCGTAGTTTGCGTTACTGTAGCCACGAATATTAAGGCCGCCTTCACTATTGTTGTGTATTCCCACGTTAGTTGTCCCGTTGACATATCTAAGGATTATTTTTATTGCCTTTACATGGGCTGCCGTAGGATTTTCCATATACCTACTTGCATTTGATACTGCAAATGCTATATCAGGCCTTGTGGCTACTGCCAAATACATAAGACTTCCAACTGCCTCTCTATATGGAAAGTTGGTAATATTACCAGTCTTCTCGACAAAATCGCTCAAATTGGTGGAGCCATCTGCAGGTGTTGCCTCAAAAGAGGAACTTTGCATATTAAACCTAGTAATTACCTTTTAGGCGTAACCTTATTGACCAATAAAAATCGAACCATCAGCTTTGCGCTGAATTTCAAGTCCCAGAAACAGTTTCGCCTCGGAAAAGGTAACTCTAAATTGTGCTTGTAGATGTTCCATCAGGTCCAAACTGAGTTCACGTGAGGTAGACAGAACTAGCCCATCATCAATGTAGATAGCCAAAATGATGCAGTGATCCGGGTAAAGACACACGAATCATGCTTTGAGGTTACAAAATTAAAAAGCTCCAGAAACTTAGTGAACTTTTTGTTCCAACACATTGATGCTTGCTTAAGCCCGTATAAACTCTTCATCAATTTGCATATGCGACCGCTTCCATAAATGTCGTCCGATAAATCACCATACAAAAACGCTCTTTTCACATCGAACTGCAGAATGTTCATTTTGCGTGCTGCTGCCATAGACGTAAATCTTGCTACTGGACTAAATGTTTCTTCATAGCCCACTCCATTCTCTTGACTAAAGCCTCTGATAACTAATCGCGCCTTGTATCGATCAATGTCTCCTTTGGCATCTCGCTTAATTTTGAAAATCCATCTATTATCAATAAGCTTTTGGTTTGCTGTCGGTTCAACCATTTCCCACGTACCATTTTCAATCAATGAATGATACTCATCCTCCATAGCTAGCTGCCACTCTTCACGATCTTTAGATTTTAAAGCTTCTGCATAATACTTAGGTTATTCGCATGTCATTATAGCTGCCAAGTATGTTGAAGTAGTTGTGCTACGTAAACGACGAGCAAGACAGCTTTTGTCTTTGTCATCTACGTCTTCAGTGATATCATTCACTCTATCATAAAACACACCATCTTCCGTGTCCTCGACATCATGCGTGTCGTCCTTATAGTTTACAGTGTTGTCCGAATTCTTTTCAGCAATTTCTTCTGCCAAGATATTCGTTTGACTTTGTGTCTTCAAAGTCACTGTTCCCTGGATAAATTTTACGTCACACGCAATTTCGATCTTTCGCTGATCCGGAGTGCAAACCCTGAAAGCTCTGCTGTTATCAGCATAACCAACAAATACACCTTTCCATGACTTTGCATCCAATTTTCTTCGCTCCTCCTTCGGCATGTGTACTTAGACTTCTTCACCGAAATTTCGAAAATTATTAAATTTAGCAGGTTGTCCATACCATAACTCATGCGGTATTTTCGTGCCACTGTGCTAGTACCAGTTCGATTTAAAACATGTACTGCTGTGTTTGTAGCTTCTGCCCAAAACTTTTTGTCCATGCTTCTTGCATACAACATCACTCGGGATTGTTCCATCACTGTTTTCATTTCTCGTTCTGCACCGCCATTTTGTTGGGGAGTATACGGCACCATACGCTCATGCTTGACTCCAAATTCATTAAAAATTTTCATCACACCTTCGTTGACAAACTCAAGCCCATTGTCTGTACGAATCCGCCTTATTTTCTGAGCCTGCATCAAGAAATGTTTAATTGCATCAAGAAATTTTTAATAGCATTTGATCAAGAAATTTTTAATAGCATTTGATACATCTGATTTTTCATTCAGAATATAAACAAAACGAAAATGAGAGTAGTCTGCTTTAATTAACAAGAAATGCCTGGCACCTCCATTTGATTTTACTTGCATTGGGCCGCATACATCTGCAAAACACAGCTTTCCACAGATTGAGGATCTTGCTTCACGCGATTTAAAGCTGATTCTGTGCTGGTTGCCTAAAATTCATCCTTCAAATGTAAATTCCTCCTCAATGAAATCCACATTGACTCTTGAGGAATTGCCTAACATGTCTCACATTTTGATGCCCCATTCTTTCATGCCATGTTCGCAGAGTTAGCTTTTCTGTTGTCACTATATTTGCCATGCCACATTCTTTAGCTTTTATTAGCATTTGGAAAAGCTTTTCTCGATGAACTGACATTGGGAGTTGCCTTTGTTTGAGAAAATAGATTGTAGTAGATTCCCGGTACATATAGCACATTTGTCAGCACTTTCTCCACCCATTCACGACCATCGTTTACTACCAGCGCAATATCACCTTTCCCTACAGCCTTGATAGTACGTCCATCGCCTACCCTGACAATTGGTAAAGGTAACAAACCATCATGTTGATTACTCATGTGGTCCGTTGCGCCTGAATCGAGAAGTCACGTTTCCAATTTGCTGCTGACATTCGCTCCACATACCAACGCCTCAATGTTTCTACCATGAGTCTCATTCTTAAACGATTTACACAACTGCGGACAATCCCTTTTAAAATGGCCTTTTTCACCACATTTAAAACATCCGCCTCTATTTGTTGTTTTACCGCTTTTCCTTTGCTGTCCTTTCCCACCTTGTCGACTTTGCATCTTTGCTATAAAAGCTTCGGTCTTAGCTTTTTCTTCAGGCATTAACCTTTGCCCGTAAGTTGTTTAAGCTCTGATCCTGTAACCGTACTGACTCCCAAGCACTATGGAACTGATTATATTCTGGTGGCAGTGACATCAAGACTGTTGGCATGATCATCTTATCTGATATGGTTTCACCTTGGTCACGTAGATGCTGCACAGTCTGCATTAACTTTGACAGGTAGGTAGTAATGTCGTCACTGGATCTTTTGAAAATCTGTAGTACTTTTTCAGTCAATTTTTTGTAGTCAATTTTTCGCCAAGTTTTTTGCTCCTTTTCTCCCTGACTAGGTAACACCTGCTCCCCTGTGACCACATCGAACATGTCATCCGCTTCCAAAATATGAACCATTTGGAATTTCCATGTCAGCCACTGCGAGCTATCTTGAAGCTTGTCAACTTTTATTTCACCGCCTGATGCCATTATTTAATTAAATAAAAGTCCACTCTTTTCGTTTATTTATTGAACGACTTGAGGCTTTTATAATAATTAAGGGAATAAAAAGCAGTAAAAAAACAACGCACTAAAATACACTTAATTTTCACAGCAGAATACAAGTGATTCTGTGCCCATAACCTTTTAAACAAAAACCGCGTGTTTCTAGTTTTGTAGAAAAAGAATTCAATTTATTTAGTATATCGTTGTTTGGGTTGTATATCGTTTGATGTTAAGAACAAAAATAAAACTACTGAGAGAGTGCAATTATGACAGAAGGTCCAAAGAAGACAAAAGAAGGTTGCCATGTAATTATAAATAAACAATTATTCAACAAAAAGAAACAGCTCTTTCGTTTCCAACGCAGCAAGAAATGCTCCTGAAGGATGTAATTCCACGCCACTTGTCTCATGAACACAAATTTTTTTGGCTGGAACCTGGCTTGAATAATTGAATCAACTAATGAAACTTAATTAAATTAATATCTAATATCTATTATTTTTCATTTATTTAATTTTGAAATATTTTTTAAATTCGCAGAAAATACAAAGATATGTTTTTCAATCATATGTTTTCTTGATTCCAAATTCTTGAAAAGTTATCCAGTGAAAACTTGTAAGGTCTCTATCAGCGATCTGTCAGTTTACTCTCTCATTTCTCTCTCGTTGCAATTTTTTGGTGTAAGCGAACGCCTTTCAGACAAAAATGATTCTAAAGTTCCTGTTAGTTCTGACGAAACGAAACTAACGTGCCATTAGAAAAACTTCGTGTGTAGCGATTAGTCTTGTCTTGAAGAAAATGTAAAAGAGCGTCGGGCAAAACAAATATTTAGTGCCTGTTTCAATTTTATTTATAAACAAATAAAGTGAAAATATATGAAAATAAAGAGGAAAGGTAATAAAAATTTTAAAAAGTAATGGTTGCGCTTTTTATATGTATAATATACATATTTTAATATGAATAAATATAGAAAGAACGTCATTCATTTTTTAATTAAGTAAAAATATGTTTTTAACACTAAAAATAAGTATGTTGAATGATTTGATAAGCTTTTTTTTTATTATAATGTAGGAGGTTTAATGATTTGTGGGATTTTATGCCAAAGTTGGGAAATCTCTGTAAGGAGATGTATTATGTAAGTTTAAAGTATTTTTTTTCGATTGGATATTTTTATATCGAATCCAACTCTATTCAATATGGAAAAAAATATTCGGCCTGATGAGGAGGCCGATTTTCAGCAAAATTATTGTGAATTTAAGATGCCTGGTAAAAGAATGTCATTTGATATGACTCAGTTGGTTTACTATAACCACCGCATCTGAAAAAGTGTCCAAGAATTGTCCGAGATGTTTCCTTTGACGCATTTTGGTAACAAAAGTAGTCGAAAATCTGCAGATTTCTACGAGAACTCTTTCAAGTCAACTCAAAGAAAAATGTGATCATGCGGTTACCTACGAAACAGTAAGACAGCTCCTGATAAAGTACCAGTATATGTCAAGAGTTGCTCGAAAAAACCAATGCTTTCAAAACAATACATTGAAAATCGATTGTCTTTCGCTAGGATATACTTGTCCAAACTGAATGACTATTGGGATCACGCTATATGTTGGGATGAGACCAAATTCATGCTTTACTATAATGGTGGCCCTAACAGAGTGTGGCGACAACCGCATTAGAAAATCTAAATAGTATATTATATTCCAATATTTGAATTCGGCAAACTTTCTGTCATAGTATCGGGATGCATATCCAGTAAAGAAGTTGGAGAAAGAGGTTCATAGAAAATAAAATGGATGCAAAACAATATTTGGATATTTTCAAACGTTGTAAAAGAACGCCCAACATACTATTATGATAATTTATTGTGAATTCCTATTTGGCTTATGTTACTGTGAATTTTTGTATTTCTTCAATTTGGCATTTACATTGTTTCTTCATTTTTCGTTAACCTATCGCTGTGTGCTTTTGCAATATCTTTCTCTGTTCAAGTTTGGCGAAACGGCCAATCGTTGATCAGAGATTGAGGAGAACACACTACGGTAAGCGCGTTATGAAGTTTAATTGAGTTAATTTATTATTTATAGAAATCTTATAGAAATAGCCATACATTTATCAAAATTGTTCATTGCGTTTTGTATGTGTAAAATTCGCGAGCAAGGATCAACGATATCATCTTTATTTCGCACTAAACGAACTTGGCGTTTTGCGAACTCTTTATAGGTGCCTTTTGCCATTTGCTTGCAACAGCAAATATAAGTCAGAACATAACTGTCACCGCGTTGTCTACAGCCCTGAGACAAATGCAAAGAACTCCCCCACGTAGAAGTGCATGGTTAATTATGGAAAGGAAAGTGACCGCACATTGCCAACCGAAGCACCCGCCATTGTGACTACCAATGCCGCCACAGCCGTGGACATCATTGCCATTGCCAACGTCGATGACACTGATCCAACTGCCGCCGGAGCTACAAGTTTGTCGACAAACAATCGGTTTGCTCCCATCGCCGCTGGAGCTATCCGCGATAGCCATGTTAGAGACGCATTTGAAAGTCACACAGGTTCAGTTGAGAGAACGCGATTTTGAAAAGGAAGCCCTCAGAGTAACTCTGCGTAACTACAACGGCTCTGCCACAGCATACGCCGGCGTAGAAGTAGCGCAGTCGCTGTCGACGCTATCGCACTTGACACAAGCGAGACCGCGCAGCCTACTACTGTACATTTGAGCGCAGATCCGCTATTTTCTTCAAGTTGCTATGCCCCGCCAACTGCGACAAATTTGTAGAGATTTGCTAATGCGACGCCAATTGTTTCTAGTGCTGTACCAATGCCAAGCAATATGTTTGCTATTCCAAGCATTTCTGTCATTGAGACAGTGTCGTCACAATCACCTATTCTTTCGATACGGGTACCTTCTGTTAATATGGGTTCCACAACTGTAGACTATTCGCCACACCAATCGGTTCAACGAGAAAAAAATTATAGATTTGCCAGAGTTTTGTAGAGATCCAGAAGATTGGCCGATTTTGTATACCGCGTTCATCGAATCGACGGCGGTTTACGACTATAGCAATTTCGAGAACAGCCAACGCCTACATAAGTGCTTGAAGGGCGACGCCTGCGAACCAGTAAAATCCTTGTTGATCCATCCAAGCAACGTTAACTCAATTATCGAACAATTGAAATTTAGATTCGGCCGCCCGGAGCAGTAATTACGAAGCCAGTTAGCCCAAGTGCGAGAAATAACACCGATATCAGAAAGTGCTATGGCTAAGGTTATACCCTTCGCAACAAAGGTATTTGTGCGTTTTGGCAGTCAGCTGGTGGAGAGTATCATCTCGTAAATCCTACGCTGCTTGATGAGCTTCTGTCAAAGTTGCCACTTAGCAAGCGTATCGAGTGGGCAAGCTTTGCTGCTACTGTGCAGCCGCGGGCTACTATGATGCATTTTAGTGACTGGATCAGTTCATTCGCCAATGTGATCTGCACCGTTTACGATGAGGATACCACCAGTGAGACAAAGCATCGTATCGTGCTCCATGTCGACAATAAGCAGCAACACAAATGCGCCATATGTCAGAGCCAACACAAGCCCTTGTGATGGAAGTGATGGAACGATGGTCGAAAGAAAGTCAAGCCATTTGTGTTTCGCTTGCCTTAATGCGGGCCATACAACTAGAGAGTGCCAACAACGAAAGCCATGCACAGTCGATGGATGCAAAAGGGTACATCACAGGTTGCTCCATGAAGCAAGTAGCAACGCGACAACGCCGGTAAGTTCAGCACCATTGGCAGAGAAAACCTCTCGCCCTGCCCCAGCCCAATCATCGAGAGCAAGCTTCGACCGATACGGTATTTAGCTGCGCCGCTGACGTAACTGAGGGTAAGCTTCTGTTTCGCATCGTCCCTGTCACCTTTTATGGAAAGCAGAGGAGCGTCAACATATATACTCTGTTGGATGAAGGCTCGTCTATTGCAATACTAGATCATGCTCTGACAGAAGAATTGGACCTGCATGGACGGTCGCAAAGCATAAAGGTGCAGTGGTTTGGAGGATGGTTGGTCGATTAATTGTAAGTGGAACAGGAATGACGAAGAAGCATAAAGTACGAAATGTATACGCTTTTGTGAACTTGCAAATGCCTTCGCAGAGCTTAAGTAAAGCCGATTTGAACTGCGACGACAAACGAATGCAGTTGCCGGTGCAGGCGTACTCTGGAGTGACACCAAGACTGCTGATAGGTATCGATAACGTACATCTAGGTTTACCATCATCTACTATTGCTATGAAATTGAATGGGCCAATACCGAACTGGGATGGGTGGTTATGTGTCTGTTTGTAACACATGGTCGCTGACTATTTTGGCATTGAAAGTTTCAGGATCAGGCCAGCGCTGCCTGTTGAAAGTGAAGCTGACCGCTATGCGAAGGCGATCCTGGAATCAACCACATGCCTAGTCGGTGAAAAGGTGCAAACTGGACTCTTATGGAAGCAAGGCGATACGCATCTGTTTGACAGTTATGCTATGGCTTTAAAACGATTGATGGGCGTTGAAAAAAGAATGAGCCGTGATCTGCAATTTGCCACAGTTTATAAGCAAACCATGGACCTATCTGAAAAAGGGGTACGCGAGTTATGTATGTAAATAATGCTGAAAGTGCAACAGCAAAATCAGACATTGGACTTCACCGAGTCAGCATTTTCTAAATGCTGCGACTCTGTGTAGTCCAATGCTACTGCATACATTCCCTTATTAGATTTTAAGTATAGAGAAGGAAACAGAGTCAAGCCAGGCCGAGCTTTGTTGTACAGCCGGCACTTGGTGATTAACTGTATAAGGAACAGTTTGTTGGAATTAAATTATATTTTAAAACTGTGAATCGTGTTTTATTGTTTATTAAATGTACAAGATACATAACTCGCGCGCCAGCTGCAACCAGAGGAAGTCGCCTTACTGACATTTCACACTTGTTATCTACCACACTTTGCCGTGGTGAATCCCAACAAACCAGCGAAGCTCCGGATGGTATTCGACGCTGCTTCCGAAGAAACGGCATTTTTCTGAATAGCCGGTTGGTTAAAGGTCCACAGGAGTACCGCTTGTTACCGTCCATACTTTTCCACTTCCGCGAAGGAGCAGTTGGAATTTGCGGTGATATCAAAGAGATGTTCCATCAAGTGTTGATACGAGAGGAGGATAGATGTGCGCAAAGGTTCTTATGGCGTGATGGTGACGCTGGTAAGCAACCGAACATGTATGAGATGTGTGTGATGACACTCGGAGCCTCTTGCTCCCCTTGTACTGCACATTATGTCAAAACCCGAAACGAAATTGAACATCGTAATGGGGCACCAGCACAGCCCGAGCTCTGAAGGCCATTCTGGACTTTCACTATGTCGACGACTTTAAGGATAGATTCGACACACAAAAAGAAGCCATAACCATAGGCAAGAAGTTCGCGCGATTCATAGGGACGCTGGGTTCGAATGCGAAGCTTTACATCTAACTCGCCAGAGATAATTGCCGCTCTTGGTGGTATTGAAAAAACAAAACCAATTGCAAACAAAGAAAACCTGCTAACGGAAAAGGTGCTTGGGTTGTACTGGCAACCTTCAGCGGACTGCTTCAGCTTCAATCTAAAATTCAAAAAGTCGGAACTACTGTGATGAGTGGTGAAAGGCGACCAACGAAGACAGAGCTCCTAGGCATCATGATGTGAATTTTCGACCCGTTAGAGTTTTTATGTAATTTCGTCGTAGCAGCTAAACTTATTATGCGTGAGATATAAAGACAGGATGTTCAGTGAGACGAGCCACTACCTGATAGCATTGCAGTATCGTGGGAGAGATGGCGCAAACAGCTACAAGGCGTGAGCAAGTATAACGGTCCACGACATTACTTTGGCAAACGGTGAACCACTTGACCAGCAGCTACATATTTTCGTCGATGCCAGCGAACACGCCTTTTCAGCAGTCGCGTATTGTAGGGTCAAGAACCGTCATTCTGAAGTCGAGACCGCCTTTGTTTGCGCTAAGTCAAAGTGCACACCGCTGAAATAACTTACCGTGGCGCGGCTGCAATTGCAAGCATCCGTATTGGGAACGCGTCTGCTCCAAACGATATCTGAGGAACACCTGACTAAACCAAATGCATATCTTCTCTGGAGTGACTCGACAACAGTCATCAAGTGGATTCGGAGCGAGCATCGCCGATATAAGCCATTTGTGCAGCACAGAGTTACAGAAATATTAGCAGCTACAAAGGTTTCCAATTGGAGGTGGATACCCACATCGGAGAACGTCGCCGACGAGGCTGCGCGCGTTATTAATAAAGTCGATTTCAGCTCTACATCTCGCTGGGCGCCATTTTTGAGCAAACCAGTACATTTCTGGCCGTCTGAAAATAATATTGCTGATACAGTAGAAGAACACGATGAGAAGATACGAACAAAATACATCCTGGTTACCGTGAATCACGATTTTATAGTCTATAATCGGTTTTCTTCCTTCAATAGACTAGTACGCACAACAGCCTGGATTTTTACGGTTCACCAATATATGCCAAAAACGCCTGCAGAATAGGCCCAACTACGGACTAACAACAGCTAACATCGAAGCTCTCTCTTGTGCCATCTAGTCCAATGGGATATATTTGGATCAGAAATGCAGCAAGTCGACGACGGCAAGGAAGTTGAGCGTAACAGCTCATTATTCACACTTTCGCTATACATTGATGAGGAGGGCGTTCTCCGCGTTAGTGGGCGCATAGATGCTGCTAGCTGGCTTCCAATGAGTACGAGACGCCCCATAATGTTACCACGGAATCACACATTTACAAAACTTGTCGTAGTACACCATCATAACCTTATGCGTCATCAAAATATAGAAGCTATTATTTGTTCCATTCGCCGTAACTATTGGGTGTCATGCTTAATAACTCTGTTACGTATTTTCATAGCTAAGTGCGCCACAGTAAGACTGCCCCGGTGCAGCCGCTAATGGGTTCTCTCCCAGTCGACAGACTCACGCCGTATGGAAGACCTTTTAGCTATACAAGCCTGGGCTACTTCGGTCCCTTAGCTGTAACGATAAAACGAAGTACTGAAAAGAGGTGGGTGGCACTCTTCACGTGTCTCACTATTCGGGCCGTGCAGTTGGAGTTGGCTCATGATTTAAATACCGATTCGTGCATAATCGCCATCCGCAATTTCATAAATCGTAGTGGAGTACCGATACGCTTGAGATCCGACAACGGATGGTGGATAGCGGAGTATCTACCTACTTTGACGCGCCGCGTGAAGTGGTGCCAACGTACAAGACCGTTAAAGGAAGGAGATCTTAGTTTTTATTTGTGACCCTACCATGTCACGCAAAGAATGGTGCCGCGGCGTTGTGGGGAAGGTGTATCCTGGACCTGATGGAGAAGTTAGACGAGCAGACATTCGAACTATGGCCGGAGTAAAGCGATGTGCAATGTCAAAGCTGGCCAGTATAGATTTTGGTGAATCGGGTTGATTCACGGGGGTGAGATGTAAAAGAACGCCCAACATACTATTAAGCGAATTTTTTGTGAATTCCTATTTGTCTTATGTTACTGTGAATTTTGTCTTTCTTCAATTTGGCATTTACATTGTTTCTTCGTTTTTAGTCAACCTATCGCTCTGGGCTTTTGCAATATCTTTCTCTGTTCAAGTTTGGCGAAACGGCCATTCGTTGATCAGAGATTGAGCAGAACACATTCCGGTAAGCGCATTATTAAGTTTAATTGAGTTAATTCATTATTTGTAGAAATCTTATAGAAATAAACCATACATTTATCGAAATTTTTCATTGCGTTTTGTATTCGTTAAATTTGCGAGCGAGGATCAACGACAAACGTTATTTGGTAAAGAGCGCAGATCATTGTGGGTTCATTATTGATAACAATCCACAATTCAAATTTCATTAAGATAATGAACCAAAAAATAAGGCGCATATGGTAAGGATGTGGGTTCTTTATAATTAGAAAAAAGTGTTAGATACCCACACTTGTACCCCATTAAAAATTTGTGGGAGCTTTTAAAAAAAAAGGTGGCCGAGAGGCAACCAAAAGATGGAGCAGAGCTCAAAAATGCAATACTAGAGGAATGAAATAAAATACCAAGCGAATACGATGTGCAGAAGTTGATTTATTCCATGAGGAGAATACTACAAGTCGTTATAGATGCTATAAAGGGGGCCATACAAAATATTAAAACCCTTCATAGTGCTAATTTTCTTTTCTTTCTTTCATTTTTATAAATAAGTTCTGATTTGTAAAGACACTTTCTTGACTACTTTTTGTTTTTTGTTTTTTAATTTTAATATTAGTTTTTTTGTTGTTACTGTTCATTAATAAAAGCATTAATTGAATGAAATGAATTAAAAAAATGAATCAAAACAATAAATAAGTATATTAGGTACGGAAATAATCTAATTGACGATTTTTTTACCTTGTCAAAACACTTTCTGGACAAACCCTATATATTTTCATTGAAAGTAAGCTTCAAATTGTAATAAAATGTATATTTTCTATCCTAACCCATACTGAACTCACTGAAGAAACTCCTTATTCTAACTAAAATATGGGTCGCCACTGCATACAGCAAACATTTTGGAAGATCTACCTTGGGGAGTACAAAGGGAGTATTGATATTGCCATGCAAATTTGATTGTAGTGCGGCCCATGGACGATACATCATGATCATACTTATATATAATAGTATGTTTGAAAAAGAGAGAAAATATGCAGGTATGTATCACACAGATATAATCGCGCTGTGATCCCTGACTGGTCGTCGAAAATCTAAGTCATTTTGATTTTGAGGGGAAATTTTATTATGATTTTGAATATGATGTATGGATGCTCGTCGTTTGTGGGCAATTTACATGCAAATTTTCCTCATTTGAGTTTGAAGTGTGAGGATGTGTGCGGATAAAAATAATAAAAATGTGTTTCTGCTGGAGTCCCTTGGATGCTATTGTACTATTTTGTTTGTGCCTTTCTTTCATCCAAAATCATTTTTCTTTTTTTTTGCAAATTTTCCTTGCACAGTACAAGCGCTAGCGCACACAAAACTTCGTCATCCGACAGCCATATGACGACCTCACTCAACGACGACTATGGAAAAATTATGATCTTCGATTTTGTTCACTCGTCTGTGTCGGAGCTTCATCCAACACGTACACGAATGAATATGATCATGATGTATCATCTATGGGCCGTATAAAAGTTCTTTGCGTATTGCTTTTGATATCAAACTTCTCGTGCATGGAAGCTACATTCCTTCTTTTCTACCCTCACTGTATAATTGAATATTGAAAGCAGAGAACACAGAGAAGCGACACTTTTACGTAAAATTTTTTGACGTTTAAAAATGTCTTTGTTTATCATTAGTTAGACGTCTGGATAACTTTGTTTCAGCCACACTACTACAGTTTTCCGCATGTGTAGGTGTGCGCAAAACGAGAGACATTTATGTGTCGCATCTGTGTTCCCTGCTTGAAAGTTTCTATTAGCTCAGTGTGCCTTTTTATTATTCGGCTTTGACTGTCTTCGGTAAAACGAGTGTCTGGTAAACATTTTTTTTTATAATAATTTTAATACCAATTTCTTTTTTAAAATATTCATTATATGTTAAATAAATAAAATAATTTTTGTATAATCTGGAAATTGGAAGGTGCCTGCAAATTGAGTTTTCATTGGAATAATATATTTGTACTCTCATGTCAGTTGAGAAGAAGCACTCCCCTAATGCTCCCAAAAGATGTTAAAAGGAGTACTCCCCTCCAATGACAAGCCTGTGTAAAAAGGAGGCCAAAGGGAGTACTCCAGGGAATCTTCCCTTGGAGACTACGGGGAGTACCCCGAGAATGATCACTTTCCTGCTGGGTGGTTTGTATTCCTTCTCACGCATGCCTATGTATATGAAATAAACTACTAAACTAAGAGAATATCACATCTTCTCACGCTGTCACCCAATGAATCCTAAATGCAACGCTGCGTCTTATTTTTAAGTATTTTCAATTTTTGTATTTTATCATATGGCAACTTTGTAAATCGCGACTCCATTTCAAATTGGCATTCGATGATTCAAAGCCGATGGAGACGGAACCGCGGTAAGTAAATTGGTAGATTTGTTGTGAAATTCTTTTGAGTTGAATTGCTTCATGTTTCACTTGGTGCCATTTTATTTATGTATAGAAATAAACAACGCGGTTTGTTATTGCCGCTATGCAAGTTTAATCGCAGTTTTTTGGAGGAATCAACGTTTACACACGCTATTTTAGACCATATTGCTTTGATAGCAACAGTAAAGTTAGCAGTTAAATTGTTGGTTGTAAAATATACTATTGGTTGTCACATCAATTATATATATATATATATACTCGTATATATGTGGCGACACCACTACCCCCACCCAGTTGTCGGGTACGCCAACGCAAGCAGGCGTTAGTTCCGCGCGCCATCTATTAACACGCTGTCGCTGTCGCACAGCGTGTTTATGAAAAACCGGAACTAGCCTGTGTTGGCTACTGAACAACACACTTCGTGTTTCCGGCCTCTCATTCAACCTCTTTCTCTTTCTGTGCTGAAGCTGTGATGACGTGTTATAGAGCGTTTTGTGCAATTAAAGGTTATATTAATTACTGGACTTAACACAATCTCTAGAAATTTGTAGAAACGTATCCATCATATATTATATGTACGATATAACAAATAAATTCACAGGAACGTATTTTATTATATGTTAAATATACGATATAACAAATATTTCTGTTTTTTATTGGCAACGCAACGTTCAGCACGCGAGCAGCCAAATTGGTGACCCCGACGTGATTTATGCACGCATTCGCCCCACCCAGAGGGGTATTATATAACAACTATACGACGCACATGTTGCTCCACTCGCCAACGGCCTCAGGACCGGCGCCGCCGGCACCACCGGAGCAGCCGCCGACTCAAGCAACGTACGCTCCACACCAGCAGCCACAACCACCGCACTTGCATGCGCACGCACAGCTGGCTATGCCAACGCCATTGCTGCTAACGACACACCCGCCGCCACACCTTGCAGGGGAACCTGGGGGACACGCCTCCTTTTCGTCGCCGCCCGCGATCGAGGCGGTGAACAGCTGCCGGCTCCCACCTTTCTGGAGGAGTAACCCCGATCTGTGGTTTTATCAGATCGAGGCCGCGTTCCAGGTCCACCATGTGCGCAACGACAACAGCCGCTACAATTTAGTAGTTGCGGCGCTCGACCCGGAGACCATTTCCGAGGTTGCGGATGTACTCCTCACAGTTCCGCCCGTGGGGAAGTATGAGGCGCTGAAGGCAGCCATACTAAATCGCCTCACCGACTTGGCGGATCGACAGCTCCACAAGCTGCTCACCCAACTCCAGCTGGGTAACAGGAAGCCGTCTCAACTCCTGCGGCAGATGCGCGCCTTGGCAGGTGACAGGGCCGCGGATGACGTCATCCGAGTGAAGTGGCTCGATTTGGTGCCGCCGTCAACGCGACGGCTTCCCAAAATCCTGAAGGGTACCAGCCTGGAGAAGCTCGCAGAGGCGGCTGACGAGCTGGTGGACAATGGACCTACAGTGGCGGCTTGCCGCACTGCGCCAGTCAGTGGCACAGCTCGTGGCACTAACGCGGGAGAATCAGGAGCTGCTGCGTAAAATAACGCCCCCACTTCAGAGGGGTCGCGCTGATACCCGCAGCCCCAGCCGGCACCGAGATCGCTCTACAACGCCTGGCCAATGTTGGTACCACCTGTAGAACGGGGCGACAGCACAGCAGTGCCGACCGCCTCGACGCCGTCGGGAAACTAGCGCTGCCGACGCCGACTTGGGCGAACGACGCCGGCCGACCACCAACCGAAAAACGCCTACACGTAACGGATCGAACAACATCCACTCGCTTTCTCGTGGACTCGGGTTCAGTGGTCTCCTTACTGCCGAGGGGAATGGTCGCCCGCAAACTACAGCGAAACAGCCTCACGCTGTACGCCGCCAACCCGTCGCCCATAGCCACATTCGGGCAGCTCAAGCTGAAGCTGTACCTCGCCCTGCGGCGGGATTTTACTTGGGCGTTCACTGTGGCAGATGTGCAAACTGCCATTCTCGGGGCGGATTTTCTGGCAAACTATGGGCTCCTAGTAGACTTGAGGGGACGACGCATCGTAGACCCCCTTACCAATATCGCGGCAACGGGCCGCATGGACCAGGCTCGAATCTACGGCATCTCCACAGTGGCTCGCATTGATGCACCTGTGGGACCACATGGCGACCGGTATAGAGAGCTCGTCCAGCGCTTCCTGCAACTCGCTTCACCAGCAGGGGTCATGGCCACTGTACCAGACTTGCCGGTACAACACTTCATCGTCACGGAGGGCCTTCCCGTTTTCGAGCGCCCCCGTAGACTCGTCGGTGAACGACTCGCTGCTGCCAAAGAAGAGTTCGCCGACCTCCTCGACAAGGGGGTGGTATGCCCATCATCGAGCCCATGGGCCAGTCCGCTACACATGGTACCAAAGCCGAATTGAAGCTGGCGAGCCACTGGCGACTACCGCCGCCTCAACGCGTGTACCTTGCCAGACCGATATCCTCTACCGATCATCGAGTACCTGATCCAGGAGAGCCGGGGAAAAGTATTCTCTGTAATCGATCTGCAGAAAGCCTTCTACCAAATCCCGGTTGCCAAAGCTGACATCCCGAAAACGGCAGTCACAACACCTTTCGGCCTCTTCGAGTTCGTGGGTATGCCATTAGGCCGCGCAAACGCTTCAGCGGGTAATTAATCACCTACTGAGGAAACTCCCCTTCGTGAAGGGCTACGTAGACGACCTGCTCATCGCATCCGAGACGCATGACGAGCACCTGCATCATTTGAGCCAATTGTTGGAGACGCTGAGAGCGGCGAACCTACGCATCAACTTGGACAAATGCCAACTCGGTGTCCAGGAAGTTACATTCGCTGGGTATCGAGTTTCGAAAGAGGGGTTCAGGCCCCCGCGCCCAAAGATCGAGGCGATCGACGCCTTTCCAAGCCCGACAGACTCTACCCAGCTGAGACGTTTCCTGGGTATGGTTAATTACTACCGCAGGTGTATACCGCACGCCGCGGAACTACAGGCCCCGCTCAACGAGCTTCTGAGGAACCTAACGAAGAAGAAGGCGGCGATTAACTGGACGACGCAAACGGAGCAGGCATTCTAGCAGTGCAAGGCGAGTACCGCAGCAGCTGCAGATTCAGCCTTCCTCTCGCCTACCGCGCCAATCGCTCTCTACACCGACGCATCGAGCACCGCCATCGGAGCGGCACTCAACCAAGAGCAACCCGCTGTCGCTGTCGCACAGCGTGTTTATGAAAAACCGGAACTAGCCTGTGTTGGCTGCTGAACAACACACTTCGTGTTTCCGGCCTTTCATTCAACCTCTTTCTCCTTCTGTGATGAAGCTGTGGTGACGTGTTATAGAGCGTTTTATGCAATTAAAGGTTATATTAATTACTGGACTTAACACAATCTCTAGAAATTTGTAGAAACTTATCCATCATATATTATATGTACGATATAACAAATAAATTCACAGGAACGTATTTTATTATATGTTAAATATACGATATTACAAATATTTCTGTTTTTTATTGGCAACGCAACGGTGAGCACGCGAGCAGCCAAATATATATATATATATATATATATATATATATATATATATATATATATATATATATATATATATATATATATATATATATTTCAGGACAGGTAACCGCTTTGGTAACCACTGAAAGAAGAAGCACCTAGTTTTATTTCAGTTTTATTTCAGAACAAAAGTTCCAACTCCTTAACTGTCATGAGATAACAATTATTTATAAGTGCAACACGCATAAATGCAAAAACCGGATAAATGCACAACTTTTTCTAACCTGAAAGTACTTTTTTAGTACAACTTTGCACGCATAAATGCACATCTCTCATACTACTACATACATGTTTATACAACTCTCTAGAACAGAGCAACGAAAGGGAAAACAAAATCAGCTGCTGTCATCTGCGTATGTTTCATTATTTTGCTTCTTTTGCATCAGTGAATGAAAGAGATCTGTGTTTTTTGTAAGTGATCCAAGTTTCGAATTTGATGTTGATTTAAGAGTTTAATGTAATTTTTTGTGTTTCTTACAGACAATCATGAGCTCAAAACACACCCTTACAATTATAGAAAAGCTGAATTTAATTGAGTCCTTTAAAGACGGCTGCAGTCGGAAGGCACTTGCTGAAAATATAACATTAATGTTTGAACAGTTACGCGAGTGTTACAAAATCAACAGAAGTTTGAAGCAATAAGGACCAGTCATGAAAACATCACCCGGAAACGCTTCAGGCCAGGGCAATATGACATGGTAAATAAGGCCGTCACAATGTGGTTTCAAGGCATGAGGTCTAAAAATGCAGTCATCACTGGTCCTATGATTTGTGAAAGGGCTAAACAGTTTGCTGTTTCAATGAAGGTTGATGGTTTTGAGGCGAACGATGGGTGGTTGCACCGCTGGAAAAAGAACCAAAACATTGCTTTTCGCAAAATTTGCGGTGAAAAGGCTGCTGCTGACTATGGAGCTAGTAAAGAGTGGGTAAAATCAACCCTTCCAAATATAATAAAAGACTTGCCTCCTGATCAAGTTTACAATGCCGATGAGTCAGGACTCTTCTATAAGGCATTGCCTACAGGTACTTTTGCGTTAAAAGGCGAGCAAGTCTTTGGAGGGAAAATGTCCAAACTGAGAATTACGTTACTATTTTTATGTAATTCGGATGGGTCCGATAAGCGTGTTTATGCAATAGGAAAGGCCAAACAACCACACTGCTGCATGGGAAAGGCGATGCCAATTCCATATTATGGGCAAAAGAATGCCTGGATGACTAGCTCCTTATGGGTTGAAATTTTAACCGATTTCGACAAAAGTCTGAATAAGGATGTTGTACTTTTTGTTGACAACGCTAGTTGTCATAAGATACCGGATGAGGTTATTTTTAAACACATAACTATTCATTACATGCCACCAAATACAACCTCTCTTATTCAACCTTTAGATCAAGGAATCATTAGAAATTTTAAAGTGCATTACCGCTCATCTTTAGTACGAAAACAGTTATTGGCCCTCAAGGCAGGGATGTCGTTAGAACAGTTTTCAAAAAGCGTTAATATCCTTCAAGCGCTACAAATAATTAAACGAGCCTGGTGGCTTGTAACACCTACAGTTATCAATAACTGTTTTAGGAAAGCCGGGTTTCTAAACTGCGCAGAAGATTCTAATGATGAGGATTGTGAAACTATCGATTTACCCCCAATTCCGGCAGAAGTGTTCTCTTCAATTGTAGAATGTGATGATGGTTTACAATGCTTTGGTGATCTCACGGAAACTGATATATTAGAAGAAATAGGTTGGGAAAACGGAGCAATAAATACCGACCCTAGTGATGATCAAGGTGAGGATTTAAATTGTGGTGAAAGGCCTTGTCCTAGTCGTACAGAGGCTATTGAGGCCTTTCACACTCTGAAGAATTACATTGAAATCAAAAATGTAGATTATGATTTAGAGAAACTGGAGGAAAAAATATATAAGGTTGGATCAGAAAACACGGTTCAAAAAAAGATTTCAGACTTTTTCACCACACGTGGTTTAGGTGAATCGAATTGAATGCAATTTCATATGTATTTTGCAAAAACCAATGGTGCAAAATATGATTACAATGATTCATTAACAGCTCTTATTTTGGCACAGAACTGAATATTTTTAATTTTTTTTTGTATGAAATACGAAAAACACTAAAACAATGAAATATAACTTTGTGATTTTTTTTATTATATGTATATACCTTAAACTGAACTGATTTTTATAAGTTTTTATAAAAAACCTGTACTGTAATGTTAACCAAATATAAATAAAAACATTAAACAGCTTTATATTTTAATTATTTTCTTAAAGTTCCTTCCAAACTGATCTGGTGTTACAGATTAATAAAAAATAATCTAATGTTTGTATAAATACAATAATCGTGCACTTATGCAATGTTTGTATATATGCAATAGTTGTGCACTTATCCGAGTGTTGTATAAATGCAAAAACCTCATAAGTGCACAAAAAGTCCCGCGAAAACCGATGTGCACTTATCCGTAGTCTACTGTACATGCATAGAACTTTAAAAAATCGGATGAGTGGCAGCTTTTTTGTGTGGGGTTAGATTGCCTGTATATAATTGAATCTTTTTAAGGAGAAAGATCTTGTATATAGTAGCTATCCAAATCGCATGGTTTCCAACAACAATCTACTTCATTTGTTTACAAAAAGGTATTGTTTCAACATCTGAGCAGAGCCTGAGTTGTCACAAAAATGTTTTGTTCATTCCCTCTGACACTTCTGATAGATAAAATCTAAGATTCTTACTCGTGGCGGAAAGCTGCCCTATATTTTATGTAATACACGCAAGAACGGAAATATGCAAAAAATTTATATAATTGAAAATAAATATTTGGGTGAATAAGTTAGTTTTCCAAAAAATGTCCATGGATATTTGGGACTTAATACTTGTTACTTGTTACTTGTTACTTAAATGTTTTATCTCAAATGGAACAATTTCTTACACCTTGTTTTGTTTTTTGGACACTTTCAGCTAATTTCGGGCAATATTTTTTAGTCTCGATAGATTTAAAAGATAAACTAAATGTTTCTTAATTGTTGCATTTTTAATACTTTGAAAAAAGATGATCTCGTAAATTACAATACTATTCACTATATCACGTCTGTAAGTTTTCAATTAACCGCTGTTTAAAACAAAAAATTGAGTTCAATATATTCAAGCTATTATGAAAAAATGTCAGCCCTTAGGGAAAAAGTTTCAAACGGTATTTAAATTTTCTTCACGCCTCTGGAATAGCGAGGTAAATAGAAAATACCTCTTGCGAATTACACTACAATTCTCAGCTGTCCGAATCGTAATTACGCTAGTTATCGAGCTCGTATCCAGTTGTGCGAATAAAACAGTACACGAATAAGTGGTATACTTGGCAGCACTGTTTCAATTGTTTTTTAAACATTTATTTTTTTATATTTCTTATACAAACTCATCATTTGAATATAATTTAAATCAACACAATAATAATATTAAAAATCAAAAAACAAAATCCAAAGCTTCATTTTTGTTTTCCTTAAAAAATATAAAAAAATACCCAGGAAATTTGTATGGGTAATTTATAATCTCGTTGGTTTTCAATCAATTTTCAATTTGCAAGCACTTTCTATCGAGGATAGAGAAATTCGCTCATTTCATCCGAGTATAATTTACCCGATAACTTTTTCCATACAAGTTTCTGTCCTCTCCTCGATAGAATGCGCCTATGATTTATGAACTTCCTTTTCACCTCCTGGTTTATAAATTTCTTCTTTGGGATGAACATGTAAAATCGCAAATGTAACCCTACGTCTCCACTGGCAATTTTTGATGGCATGCCATTGGCAATTTCAAGCAAATTGCCAATAGAGACTGCAAACTGCTTCAAGTTGGCAATTTATGTTATGAAATATTTTATGCCATAAATTGCCAACGTGCTGTGTTGCAATCAGTTGTCATTTTGTTTGTTTGACAGCCATTTTTCATTTTTTGTGACGCTCACAGTGGAAGCATCGTAGGACATTTTCGTTTTACCGCGTCTATTAAATTAATTTAAGCGCTAAAATGTATGGAGACTGTGCATTTGCATTCTTTGTAAAAAAGGATTCACCCCGAATTTCGGTTTCAATCATTTCGTCTTCATCGTATAAATTTAAAAAATTTTCAAGCGCGGGCACAGCGAACTAGATTGCTTGACGACATTTTCAAAATGACGATGGCATAACATCGCAATGCCCACCATTAAAATATTGCCAACCTTTGCAATCAAATTTGACAGTTGTTATGCCATCAAAAATTGCCCGTGGAGACGTGGGGTAAGAGAAAAGCGACATTAAAATATTTAGCTTAATCCAGTGTAAACTTACCTTAGAAAAATTTTTTTTATTCGTATAGCATTTGACTGCGAAAGAAATCTTTCTCTAGTCGTATTCGCTGTCCTTTACCCCGACGCTACACGCGCCAACGCAAGTTCGAAAAACTCAATACCTTCAAAGATTTTCACCAATACTCTCACACATTTGCTACTGGCGGCGCTACTGGCAACGAAATTTCAGAGACAGTAAATTTTTGACACATGCGGCCAGTAAATGTATACTCTGAATCACTGATGCACAAGAGAGAAATAAAAAAGTACTATTGAATTTAAAAAATGCTACAAAAACACCAACTACAAAAATTATTTTCACACAATTTTTTGTTGTAATGTAAGAGTTGGACATTTTGGTACTACAAATAAGAAAAAAGTGTATAATAGTTTGAAAACAATAAAAAAGTACTAATACCTAGACAGCGGAACTTTGTGATGGAAAACAAGTACAGCAGAATATGTACATATATAAAGATAGAACTTACGGTGGAATATTTTTTTTTAATAACTCTGTTTTGAATCATTAAGTAAGATCGAATAAAATATTGTAACAAGTTTTAACAATTATTGGATTTTTATTTGTAATTGGGATACGCCATCTGTTCTGGCATTTGGGATATGACGAAGGAAGCGCAAGGATTACTGCTGATGCAGGAGCAAATTGGCGATACGATTGAAAAATTGGTCCGTAATTTTAAGAAAGACGGCAGTTTACGTAAGGACAACGTGTATTACCGCAAGCGAATAACACAGTTGCAAGATCTGGGGAGAGAGTTCAACAATAATCACGGACTGTTGTTGCCTCACGCAGTTGAGTACGGCAAGGGAAAATATTTTGCGGAAAATTACGCAGACTACATAAATAGTCTGGTCAACGAATGGGCAGATACATTTAGTTCTGAATTAGAGGGACTAGGGCAAGAGATTGTGAGTTTGGTTTCGCCAGACGAGGAAATAAGGAACAGATTGAAATCAATACAGTCAGAGGTGAAACTGTTTACTGGGAAAATAGTTGACCAGTTCGAAGCGAGTACGAGCAGGGAAGAAGCTCAGGAATTGTGGAGGCAGGCGAACGCCGGAGGAGCTGTGTCACCATTAGAAGTAGCGGATCAAGCCTTGACGGCAATCCAAAAAAGGACAGAAGAAAAGTTGTTCAAATTTCATGAGAAAACAGAAGATTTGAGAGCACAAAAAGAGTATCTTGAGAATAAGGTAAAGGAACTTTCTCAGAGATTGTCGGAAACAGAGGAAGCAGCAGCGCTGTTGGAGAAGGAGTGTGCAGGATTGAAAAGAGGACGGGCGACCAATAGCAACCCACATAGAAAGGAGAGATCAAAATCAGCATCGGCTGGATTTACACAGACAGTGTTGACATTGCCTCCTGAAGTTCGCTGGCCGGAGTATTTAACTCCGGAAGGGATAGGTCGTGTGGTAAAGCCTAGATTAGTATTGACTGGAGAAAGTGAAGCGGGATTTTTGTTTGGAGCATCTGAAATCGTGGTCGAGCCTCTTTCTCCAGAACGTCCGGTAACTAATAAAAATAAGGGATATACGCCAAAAGAGCCAGAAGCAGTAACGGTACAGGAAAGTCCCATTACAGTGGACAGTATTTCGCCGATAGGAACAAACGGTCGAAGACTAATAAGTTTGAGTCCGTCACTGGTTAAGTACCTCTCAGATTCGGGAGAAGAAAATCTGGAAACCCCCACAGAGGTTAACGCTAGTTTATCATCAAAACTTAAGCAAGCAAATAGAAGTAAAATGGGCATTCTGGAAGTAGCTCATGCGGTGGAGAAGCTGGTGCCCATGTTCTCAGGAGTCGAGTTGTATGATCTGAGAACTGAGATACGGCGCTTCAAAGAAAGTTGTGCGTTGGCGCAACAGAGCCTCCCGGAAGCAGAAGGGGAACACTTGATAAGATGTATAAGACAAAGAACCACAGGAGATGCGTTTGATTTACTAGCGCATAGCTCAGTAAGCACCCTGCCGGAGTTATACGCACTGTTAGATCGAACATATTTGAAACAAAAGTCGTACGACTGTCTTGTACGGGAAATACAGGAATCAACTCAGAAACCAGGGGAGGAATTGAGAAGGCTCCAGTCTCTGGGGAACGCTGCTGAGACAGAAGCCAACAGGCAGTTTCCAGGAAATATTGCAGCATACAAGGCTCAAGTAGAACGAGCTATGATTTCTGTGTTTAAGGCAGGTCTGATAAATAGGGACTTGGCTAATTATACTCTTAATCTCACGCAGAGGAGTATGGCAGAATTAGTCGAAGCGGTCTCTTCCGCTGAAGAAGCAATCCAACAGCGAGCGACAACAGGTGGAATCTGTTGGAATAATGCTCCTGCAGAGGTAGGACCGGTACAGCAGCGGAACCCAAGGGGAGTCGGCAGATTGTTGGATCAAGTCCCGCAACAAAGAGACCAAGAAGGATTCCTAGTCGAGAGATTCCAGCCGAGGAAACCCATTTGTTCATTCTGCCATAAGCCAGGTCATACAAGGGATGAATGCATTACACGCAAGAATACGCCCTATTGTATGGAGTGCCAAACATATGGTCATGAGGCAAGTAGACAGTGCCAAATAGACAATAAATGGAATCAAAGTAGAAGGCAGCCAGGTACGAGGCGCCCGGTTCCACACTTAAGGGACAGCAGGGGTAGTAGTCCTCGAGTCAATTCAACGGAAGGGAATAACCAAGGAAGGAATCCTTTCAGCACTGGGAATGGTCAACAGCGGCCAAATTGGAACACTAGAGGGGGACAAAGATTAGGCAACACCCAACAGGGGTTGAAATGCTTTTCATGTGGTCGGATGGGACATCGAGCTGCGGAGTGTAGGGATACGCAGTTCCAACAGAGGAACCAGGGAAACTTCCAGCGGCCCAGTCGAGGCCAATAGACTGGAAAGCCAAAAGAGAGGAAGCAACAGTTCGGCCGGAGGTACGAGTGACTGGTAATGTAGGATGTACAGTCCAGGAAAAGGAGGAGCAAAAGGCTCTCCAATACCACGTACCAAGTAACGTAAGAACAATGGTTCAAGTTACGGAGGAGTAAGAGCCTCTCCGGGAGAAAATTTTTGATTGCGTATTGATTTGGGTAACTGTGATGATTCTAGTACTTAGACTAAGTTTTAATAAGGTTAGAGAGTATAAGCCAATCGCCGCGTACGTGGTACGAGAATGTGTAGTTAAGATATTAACGGTGATATTGAGGGAGTATAGGATTGTAAGGGATAACTGCGGTGCATGGAGGAGAAAATTGGAAGAGTTAGGAAGTAGATACGCGTCCAAAGGGCGTTGTTTCGTTGTACACAGGGTAGGAGATGCCCTGCAAGGAGGCAGTTAGTGGAAAGCTAATGCTTTTGGTAGATTCAGGGGCGGATACTAGCCTCGTAAAATCTAGTGCTTTACGGAAAGGATTAGTTGTTGATCCAAAGGATGTAAGAACGCTTAATGGAGCGTTCGGAGGTTGCATCAGAACACTGGGGTCACTTAATATAGGGCACAGTAAAGTTAAGGGAATAGTTTTAGAGTGCACGCAGTTGAGTTGGATAGGGAAGGTATCCCGGCCGATGGGATAATTGGCCGCGATAATCTCTGGGGCCGCACCATACTGGATGCGTTAGAAAAACAGTTATCATTTTATGATGATAATAAGAATAGAATCCTTACTCTCCCATTAAAGTCATGGCAGGAAGGAACCGTGAATAGGGTTAAGAATTGTGTAGAGGTAGTGAACGCAAGGTCAACCAGAGTAGTTACTATGCGTGTAAACACGAAACTCAGGACTGTTGTCTTGCACAAGCAGCAGCTAACGGATGGTGTATATATGGGAGAGACCATAACGCACGTTGACAAGGGTAAGGTGTACGCTTGCGTACTCAACGCATCAGAAAAGGACTACCTGATGGATGAGGATTTTAGACCTAAGTTCACTAGTTACGATAATTTTAAGGAACCGAATTATGGAACGGTTAATCAGATTAAGCAGGTAGATATAAGGAAAAGAATGGAGAGAGTGCTAGAATCATTGAAGTTAGACCCAAGCGTAAACTCAGAAGAGAAGGCATCAATAGAAGCCATTTGTACGTCATTCCATGACATATTTTTGCTGGAAGGAGACCAGTTGACATATACACCAGAGGTAGAGCATGAAATACCTACTAGAGTGGATCAACCACCAATAAACCAGAAGCAATACAGATTGCCACAAGCTCACAAAGAAGAGGTAAATAGGCAAGTGCAGGGAATGTTGAAAGATAACATAATCTCACCGAGTATTTCGCCTTGGAACTCACCAATAATTTTGGTGCCAAAGAAGGGAGGTGCTCAGGGTCAGAAGAAGTGGAGAATGGTCGTCGATTTTAGGAAATTGAACGACGCCACTATCAAGCAGGTGTTCCCGATACCAAGGATAGAAGAAATTCTGGATCAATTGGGACACAGTAGATATTTTTCTACACTTGATTTAGCGAGTGGATACCACCAAGTTCTGGTGGATACCCAAGATAAGCAGAAAACCGCGTTCAGCACCGGTTTGGGGCATTATGAGTTTAATAGAATGCCGTTTGGATTAACAGGAGCACCGGCTACCTTCCAACGGCTAATGAACCATGTGCTAACAGGCTTGCAAGGGTTAGATTGTTTTGTGTATCTGGATGATATTGTAATTTATGGGAAGAACTTGCAGCAGATTTCGCAACGCTTGTGCAAGGTGCTCCAGAAATTACGAGAACACAATTTGAAATTGAACACGGAGAAGTGTCAATTTTTGCGAAGAGAGGTGGTTTATTTAGGCCATCGTTGCTCAGAAGCAGGAGCACTGCCTGACCCGCAGAAGGTGGAATGCGTTAAAAATTTAGCGATTCCGAGAAACAGAAAAGAAGTGCAAGCATTCCTAGGACTAGTAAACTATTATAGAAAGTTCGTGGAAGGACTAGCCGGAATTGCATTGCCAGTGAAAAAGTGCTACGAAAAGAAGCAAAGTTCGAATGGACAGAGAGCTGTCAGCAAGCATTCGAGAGGCTAAAAGAGATAATTAGCTCGCCACCAATTTTGGCATACCCCGACTTTGGGCAAACTTTTTTGTTGACCACTGATGCCAGCAATGAAGCATTAGGGGCAGTATTGTCACAAGGGGAAGTCGGTAATGACCGACCAATAGCATTCGCAAGCAGAGCGCTTAGCCATACGGAGAAAAGATACTCCACAATAGAAAAGGAATTTCTAGCCATAGTATGGGTTACAAAGAATTTTAGGGCATATCTGCTAGGACGCCCATTCAAGATATACACTGATCACCAGCCGTTGAGAGGCATAGCCAACTTGAAAGACCAAACGTCTAGGCTAGCCAGGTTCAGACACAAATTGTCTGAGTATGATTTTGAAATCATTTACAAACCTGGGAAAAAGAATCTGAATGCGGATGCACTCAGCAGAGTACCGCAGGCACAGAAGGTATCAGTAGTGCAAACAAGGGCCAAGGCACGGTCAGATAAGGAGAAGGCCGAGAGAATTCAAGGGGATAAAATGGATGCAACAAGAAATGTTAGCAATGCTGGTGACGCTGCTAATGAACAAAGAACCAGTAGTGTGGAATGGCTGGAGGATAAAAAAGATATCCAGGCTGTGTTAAAGGGTTTCCATGATTCACCTCTAGGTGGACACCAGGGATTCTGGAAAACCCATGACAGAATTAGGCGAGTATACGGATGGAAAGGTATGCTCAAAGACATAAAAAAAATATGTAAGAAGTTGCCCAAAGTGCCAGGCCAACAAAAGTTCAAGGCTAACAAAAATGCCAATGGTGTTAACTGACACACCAAAACAACCATTCGATAAAGTTCATATGGATATCGTAGGTATTTTACCTGAGACTGTTTCGGGCAATAAATACATATTGACGTTCCAAGACGATTTCTCAAAGTATATGGCGTGCGTGGCTATACCCGATGCGGAAGCAGGTACGGTAGCCAAAGCATTCTTTGATGAAATTATAACACGATACAACATACCTAAGGTTTTGATAACCGACAATGGTTCTAATTTTGTATCGAAACTGTTCTCGGAAACATGTAAAATGCTGGAAATTAAGAACTTGCATATAACACCATATCATCCACAGGCGAATGGCTCATTGGAACGTAGTCATCGACCTCTGGCCGAGTACTTGCGCAGTTTTGCCAAAGAAGACGGCTCGAATTGGGATCAATGGTTAACCACTGCAATGCATGTACACAATAATACGGTACATGTATCAACGAAGCAAACTCCGTTTAGAACACTATACGGGTTTGATTTCAACATGCCAGCGAATTTGAAGCGCAAATGTGCGCCTGTATACAATGCTGATGACCCCAATAAAGTACAAAAATATCACTTGCAGCGAGCGCACGAATTGGTTAGAGAAAATCAGGAATGTGCTAACCAAGTGTAAACACAAAAATAACAACGTAAACATGTACGTGTGTGTATCAAATAACACACACAGCTCCGAGTTTCAAAGTCAAGGCCAGCAGGAGTGTGCCAATTAAACTCGAGCAAGTAAAATTGACGTAATAAAAATGTGCTTATTATGCACTATGGTCGAACGAAGCACAGTAGGGAAAAATATATATTTTTTTTGATAAATATTGCACGTATTTAAAAAATAAAATAAAATAGTAAGACAGTCGTGGGCAAGTAATATAAAACTTAACTTCAAATATGTACATACATACATACGGCGGTTAATGAAATAAAAGCAGTAGCGCCGGCACCGTTGGTGAAGTAAATATATACGAGTATGTATGTAACTGTACGAGGTGTGATCAAAAAATAACCGTTATTTTCATCTTTTCGTGAGCTACGTATGTTCGATGTTCGCATTTTTTTTCTGTTATGTTTGTACACATGTCTGATATATATGTTGGCAATACCAACCATTTTGGATTTGTCAGTTTGTTTTTGACAGATAAAAAGGTTAGTCGTGTTTTGGTGTGCTCTTCGATTTTGTACTATTCGAAAAAAATGTACCAAAGAAACTGTATTAAGTTTTGTGTAAAAAATGAAATTAAATGCGCAAGGACATTTGAAATGTTGACTGTGGCCTTTGGCGAGTCTACTATGCGCAGAACACAAGTTCAATTGTGGTATAACCGGTTTAAGGAAGGCCGAGAAGATGTCAATGAGGATGCTCGTCCTGGTCGCCCGAGCACGTCAACAACCGATGAAAACATTGACGCAGTGAAGAAAATGATTTTGGATAATCGTCGAATCACTATCAGAGAGGTTGCTGATGATGTTGGCATATCGTTCGGCTCATGCCAACCAATTTTTACGGATGTTTTAGGCATGAAACGTGCGGCAGCACAGATTGTTCCAAAATTGCAACATTTTGAGCAAACACAACGTCGCATGGACATCGCTCAGGAGCTGTTTTTGGCCAAAAACAAAACCGTTATCATACCCTCAACAACCGTATTCACCGGACTTGGCCCCCGCTGACTTTTTCCTCTTTCCAAAACTGAAGACACCGATGAAAGGAAAGCGTTTTGCTACGATTGAGGAGATAAAAGAAAAATCGAAACAGGAGCTGTTGGCGATACCAAAAAAAGCGTTTCAGAAATGTTTCGAGGATTGGAAAAAACGCTGGTATAAGTGAATTATATCTGAGGGGAATTACTTTGAAGGGGACTAGATAGTTGTTGATGAATAAATAAATACTTTATTTTTTGATCACACAATAACGGTTCTTTTTTGATCACACCTCGTATAATGTACAGAATGAATGTACAAGGGAATATTTAAAGAAGTATTCTAATTATAGGAATGGGTATGGCCATATAAGTAAGTATGTAGGGACATATGATTAGGAATTGGGAATTTGCAGATACTGCAGCAGGCTATATGTAGATATACTCGTACATAGGTTTTAACTGTTTATTGTTTAGGAAATTAACGTATGAAAATTTGAAAAAATGTATAGGTTGATTGGGAAAATAAGCAATTAATTCTAGGTAATTTAAAGCGCCTCGAATGTATGTATGTAGCCATATACGAGCTAATTACAGGATGGAAGATAGAAACGTTAATGGATATATACATATCAGGCTAGAAGTAAATTTAAATAAAAAGTAATTGTATGCGATGAAAGATATAGTCATGCAATGGACAAAGTTTTGACACAAACGGGATTATTTTATATAATCTGGTTTTACTCGGAGGACCAATGAATTGGTTCAAAACTGGAATGAGTGATAACTCACGTGTTGAAAAAGAGCACGGAAAATTAATCGAAGCGAAACTATTGCCCTATATGGCTATGAAAACACTTGGTCCAGTCCTCTTTTCCTCCAGGATACGGTAGCGAATCCGATAATGTAAGGGGAGAAGACGAGTGGACGGCAAATTGAATGATATAGCATTCAATTATGGAAAAAGCATGTTGTAGAAATATTGTTTTTTTTATATAGTCAGGAATAGCGTATATTTAGGAAAAGTTATAAATTTAAAAAGATTATAATCTGTGTAAGAGTTCAGATTAAAATTAAAGGTAGTTGAAAATAATTAGAGTTACAAAAATTAATTATTTAAAATCTAACTTAATAATGAAATAAGTGTTATAATAAAAAAAAATACAAATCATACTAAATAGAAAACTATACCCAAAAGTATATATAGTACATATAGTGTATTTATTTAAATATTATATAATTTTGAAATTCATTTATTAAATTGACTTATGAAATGTTTGACAAAAATTAAACATAGAAGAAATATCAAACTAAAATGTATATTAGAAAATTAAGAAAATTATTATAGGTGTTCTCTAAATAGCTCTGATGATGTGAAGCGAAGCAGGAAGTTCCGGGAACAGCGGATATCGGAAGATGGTGCGGACTAAAGGACCAACATAGTATTCGGAAAGATGCGTTTTTGAAAAACAGAGATTTTTGGCAGTTATCTAAGGTTTGTGACCCCAAGGATGCCAACATATTAGATTGGGGATGAATGGCGACGGATGTAATTTTAATTTTGCGAAACGGTCAATACAGTCAGAGGTGAAACTGTTTACTGGGAAAATAGTTGACCAGTTCGAAGCGAGTACGAGCAGGGAAGAAGCTCAGGAATTGTGGAGGCAGGCGAACGCCGGAGGAGCTGTGTCACCATTAGAAGTAGCGGATCAAGCCTTGACGGCAATCCAAAAAAGGACAGAAGAAAAGTTGTTCAAATTTCATGAAAAAACAGAAGATTTGAGAGCACAAAAAGAGTATCTTGAGAATAAGGTAAAGGAACTTTCTCAGTGATTGTCGGAAACAGAGGAAGCAGCAGCGCTGTTGGAGAAGGAGTGTGCAGGATTGAAAAGAGGACGGGCGACCAATAGCAACCCACATAGAAAGGAGAGATCAAAATCAGCATCGGCTGGATTTACACAGACAGTGTTGACATTGCCTCCTGAAGTTCGCTGGCCGGAATATTTAACTCCGGAAGGGATAGGTCGTGTGGTAAAGCCTAGATTAGTATTGACTGGAGAAAGTGAAGCGGGATTTTTGTTTGGAGCATCTGAAATCGGGGTCGAGCCTCTTTCTCCAGAACGTCCGGTAACTAATAAAAATAAGGGATATACGCCAAAAGAGCCAGAAGCAGTAACGGTACAGGAAAGTCCCATTACAGTGGACAGTATTTCGCCGATAGGAACAAACGGTCGAAGACTAATAAGTTTGAGTCCGTCACTGGTTAAGTACCTCTCAGATTCGGGAGAAGAAAATCTGGAAACCCCCACAGAGGTTAACGCTAGTTTATCATCAAAACTTAAGCAAGCAAATAGAAGTAAAATGGGCATTCTGGAAGTAGCTCATGCGGTGGAGAAGCTGGTGCCCATGTTCTCAGGAGTCGAGTTGTATGATCTGAGAACTGAGATACGGCGCTTCAAAGAAGGTTGTGCGTTGGCGCAACAGAGCCTCCCGGAAGCAGAAGGGGAACACTTGATAAGATGTATAAGACAAAGAACCACAGGAGATGCGTTTGATTTACTAGCGCATAGCTCAGTAAGCACCCTGCCGGAGTTATACGCACTGTTAGATCGAACATATTTGAAACAAAAGTCGTACGACTGTCTTGTACGGGAAATACAGGAATCAACTCAGAAACCAGGGGAGGAATTGAGAGCCTGGGGACGAAGGCTCCAGTCTCTGGGGAACGCTGCTGAGACAGAAGCCAACAGGCAGTTTCCAGGAAATATTGCAGCATACAAGGCTCAAGTAGAACGAGCTATGATTTCTGTGTTTAAGGCAGGTCTGATAAATAGGGACTTGGCTAATTATACTCTTAATCTCACGCAGAGGAGTATGGCAGAATTAGTCGAAGCGGTCTCTTCCGCTGAAGAAGCAATCCAACAGCGAGCGACAACAGGTGGAATCTGTTGGAATAATGCTCCTGCAGAGGTAGGACCGGTACAGCAGCGGAACCCAAGGGGAGTCGGCAGATTGTTGGATCAAGTCCCGCAACAAAGAGACCAAGAAGGATTCCTAGTCGAGAGATTCCAGCCGAGGAAACCCATTTGTTCATTCTGCCATAAGCCAGGTCATACAAGGGATGAATGCATTACACGCAAGAATACGCCCTATTGTATGGAATGCCAAACATATGGTCATGAGGCAAGTAGACAGTGCCAAATAGACAATAAATGGAATCAAAGTAGAAGGCAGCCAGGTACGAGGCGCCCGGTTCCACCCTTAAGGGACAGCAGGGGTAGTAGTCCTCGAGTCAATTCAACGGAAGGGAATAACCAAGGAAGGAATCCTTTCAGCACTGGGAATGGTCAACAGCGGCCAAATTGGAACACTAGAGGGGGACAAAGATTAGGCAACACCCAACAGGGGTTGAAATGCTTTTCATGTGGTCGGATGGGCATCGAGCTGCGGAGTGCAGGGATACGCAGTTCCAACAGAGGAACTAGGGAAACTTCCAGCGGCCCAGTCGAGGCCAATAGACTGGAAAGCCAAAAGAAAGGAAGCAACAGTTCGGCCGGAGGTACGTGTGACTGGTAATGTAGGATGTACAGTCCAGGAAAAGGAGGAGCAAGAGGCTCTCCAATACCACGTACCAAGTAACGTAAGAACAATGGTTCAAGTTACGGAGGAGTAAGAGCCTCTCCGGGAGAAAATTTTTGATTGCGTATTGATTTGGGTAACTGTGATGATTCTAGTACTTAGACTAAGTTTTAATAAGGTTAGAGAGTATAAGCCAATCGCCGCGTACGTGGTACGAGAATGTGTAGTTAAGATATTAACGGTGATATTGAGGGAGTATAGGATTGTAAGGGATAACTGCGGTGCATGGAGGAGAAAATTGGAAGAGTTAGGAAGTAGATACGCGTCCGAAGGGCGTTGTTTCGTTGTAAGCAGGGTAGGAGATGCTTTCATCGAGATACCCTGCAAGGAGGCAGTTAGTGGAAAGCTAATGCTTTTGGTAGATTCAGGGGCGGATACTAGCCTCGTAAAATCTAGTGCTTTACGGAAAGGATTAGTTGTTGATCCAAAGGATGTAAGAACGCTTAATGGAGCGTTCGGAGGTTGCATCAGAACACTGGGGTCACTTAATATAGGGCACAGTAAAGTTAAGGGAATAGTTTTAGAGTGCACGCAGTTGAGTTGGATAGGGAAGGTATCCCGGCCGATGGGATAATTGGCCGCGATAATCTCTGGGGCCGCACCATACTGGATGCGTTAGAAAAACAGTTATCATTTTATGATGATAATAAGAATAGAATCCTTACTCTCCTATTAAAGTCATGGCAGGAAGGAACCGTGAATAGGGTTAAGAATTGTGTAGAGGTAGTGAACGCAAGGTCAACCAGAGTAGTTACTATGCGTGTAAACACGAAACTCAGGACTGTTGTCTTGCACAAGCAGCAGCTAGCGGAGGGTGTATATATGGGAGAGACCATAACGCACGTTGACAAGGGTAAGGTGTACGCTTGCGTACTCAACGCATCAGAAAAGGACTACCTGATGGATGAGGATTTTAGACCTAAGTTCACTAGTTACGATAATTTTAAGGAACCGAATGATGGAACGGTTAATCAGATTAAGCAGGTAGATATAAGGAAAAGAATGGAGAGAGTGCTAGAATCATTGAAGTTAGACCCAAGCGTAAACTCAGAAGAGAAGGCATCAATAGAAGCCATTTGTACGTCATTCCATGACATATTTTTGCTGGAAGGAGACCAGTTGACATATACACCAGAGGTAGAGCATGAAATACCTACTAGAGTGGATCAACCACCAATAAACCAGAAGCAATACAGATTGCCACAAGCTCACAAAGAAGAGGTAAATAGGCAAGTGCAGGGAATGTTGAAAGATAACATAATCTCACCGAGTATTTCGCCTTGGAACTCACCAATAATTTTGGTGCCAAAGAAGGGAGGTGCTCAGGGTCAGAAGAAGTGGAGAATGGTCGTCGATTTTAGGAAATTGAACGACGCCACTATCAAGCAGGTGTTCCCGATACCAAGGATAGAAGAAATTCTGGATCAATTGGGACACAGTAGATATTTTTCTACACTTGATTTAGCGAGTGGATACCACCAAGTTCTGGTGGATACCCAAGATAAGCAGAAAACCGCGTTCAGCACCGGTTTGGGGCATTATGAGTTTAATAGAATGCCGTTTGGATTAACAGGAGCACCGGCTACCTTCCAACGGCTAATGAACCATGTGCTAACAGGCTTGCAAGGGTTAGATTGTTTTGTGAATCTGGATGATATTGTAATTTATGGGAAGAACTTGCAGCAGCATTCGTAACGCTTGTGCAAGATGCTCCAGAAATTACGAGAACACAATTTGAAATTGAACACGGAGAAGTGTCAATTTTTGCGAAGAGAGGTGGTTTATTTAGGCCATCGTTGCTCAGAAGCAGGAGCACTGCCTGACCCGCAGAAGGTGGAATGCGTTAAAAATTTAGCGATTCCGAGAAACAGAAAAGAAGTGCAAGCATTCCTAGGACTAGTAAACTATTATAGAAAGTTCGTGGAAGGACTAGCCGGAATTGCATTGCCAGTAAATAAGTTGCTACGAAAAGAAGCAAAGTTCGAATGGACAGAGAGCTGTCAGCAAGCATTCGAGAGGCTAAAAGAGATAATTAGCTCGCCACCAATTTTGGCATACCCCGACTTTGGGCGAACTTTTTTGTTGACCACTGATGCCAGCAATGAAGCATTAGGGGCAGTATTGTCACAAGGGGAAGTCGGTAATGACCGACCAATAGCATTCGCAAGCAGAGCGCTTAGCGATACGGAGAAAAGATACTCCACAATAGAAAAGGAATTTCTAGCCATAGTATGGGCTACAAAGAATTTTAGGGCATATCTTCTAGGACGCCCATTCAAGATATACACTGATCACCAGCCGTTGAGAGGCATAGCCAACTTGAAAGACCAAACGTCTAGGCTAGCCAGGTTCAGACACAAATTGTCTGAGTATGATTTTGAAATCATTTACAAACCTGGGAAAAAGAATCTGAATGCGGATGCACTCAGCAGAGTACCGCAGGCACAGAAGGTATCAGTAGTGCAAACAAGGGCCAAGGCACGGTCAGATAAGGAGAAGGCCGAGAGAATTCAAGGGGATAAAATGGATGCAACAAGAAATGTTAGCAATGCTGGTGACGCTGCTAATGAACAAAGAACCAGTAGTGTGGAATGGCTGGAGGATAAAAAAGATATCCAGGCTGTGTTAAAGGGTTTCCATGATTCACCTCTAGGTGGACACCAGGGATTCTGGAAAACCCATGACAGAATTAGGCGAGTATACGGATGGAAAGGTATGCTCAAAGACATAAAAAAATATGTAAGAAGTTGCCCAAAGTGCCAGGCCAACAAAAGTTCAAGGCTAACAAAAATGCCAATGGTGTTAACTGACACACCAAAACAACCATTTGATAAAGTTCATATGGATATCGTAGGTATTTTACCTGAGACTGTTTCGGGCAATAAATACATATTGACGTTCCAAGACGATTTCTCAAAGTATATGGCGTGCGTGGCTATACCCGATGCGGAAGCAGGTACGGTAGCCAAAGCATTCTTTGATGAAATTATAACACGATACAACATACCTAAGGTTTTGATAACCGACAATGGTTCCAATTTTGTATCGAAATTATACTCAGAAACAAAAATATCACTTGCAGCGAGCGCACGAATTGGTTAGAGAAAACCAGGAATGTGCTAACCGAGTGGCCAGGGAAGCCTATAACAAGGTACTAAACCCAGTAGTTTTTCATGTGGGTGACCAGGTACTAATGAAGAATCAGGCTAGGAGAAACAAATTCTCACCTGTGTGGATAGGTCCGTATGTAGTAGCAGAGATCCGAGGCCCAGTTACAACAGTCGTAACGATTAAGGGAAAAAATAAAAAGCTACATAATAATTTGTTGAAATTATTCCACATTAGACCACGCAACTAAAGACATGTGTTAGCAGTGTTTTACAAGTGTAAACACAAAAATAACAACGTAAACATGTACGTGTGTGTATCAAATAACACACACAGCTCCGAGTTTCAAAGTCAAGGCCAGCAGAAGTGTGCCAATTAAACTCGAGCAAGTAAAATTGACGTAATAAAAATGTGCTTATTATGCACTATGGTCGAACGAAGCACAGTAGGGAAAAATATTTTTTTTTTTGATAAATATTGCACGTATTTAAAAAATAAAATAAAATAGTAAGACAGTCGTGGGCAAGTAATATAAAACTTAACTTCAAATATGTACATACATACATACGGCGGTTAATGAAATGAAAGCAGTAGCGCCGGCACCGTTGGTGAAGTAAATATATACGAGTATGTATGTAACTGTATAATGTACAGAATGAATGTACAAGGGAATATTTAAAGAAGTATTCTAATTATAGGAATGGGTATGGCCATATAAGTAAGTATGTAGGGACATATGATTAGGAATTGGGAATTTGCAGATACTGCAGCAGGCTATATGTAGATATACTCGTATATAGGTTTTAACTGTTTATTGTTTAGGAAATTAACGTATGAAAATTTGAAAAAATGTATAGGTTGATTGGGAAAATAAGCAATTAATTCTAGGTAATTTAAAGCGCCTCGAATGTATGTATGTAGCCATATACGAGCTAATTACAGGATGGAAGATAGAAACGTTAATGGATATATACATATCAGGCTAGAAGTAAATTTAAATAAAAAGTAATTGTATGCGATGAAAGATATAGTCATGCAATGGACAAAGTTTTGACACAAACGGGATTATTTTATATAATCTGGTTTTACTCGGAGGACCAATGAATTGGTTCAAAACTGAAATGAGTGATAACTCACGTGTTGAAAAAGAGCACGGAAAATTAATCCAAGCGAAACTATTGCCCTATATGGCTATGAAAACACTTAGTCCAGTCCTCTTTTCCTCCAGGATACGGTAGCGAATCCGATAATGTAAGGGGAGAAGACGAGTGGACGGCAAATTGAATGATATAGCATTCAATTATGGAAAAAGCATGTTGTAGAAATATTGTTTTTTTTTATATAGTCAGGAATAGCGTATATTTAGGAAAAGTTATAAATTTAAAAAGATTATAATCTGTGTAAGAGTTCAGATTAAAATTAAAGGTAGTTGAAAATAATTAGAGTTACAAAAATTAATTATTTAAAATCTAACTTAATAATGAAATAAGTGTTATAATAAAAAAAAATACAAATCATACTAAATAGAAAACTATACCCAAAAGTATATATAGTACATATAGTGTATTTATTTAAATATTATATAATTTTGAAATTCATTTATTAAATTGACTTATGAAATGTTTGACAAAAATTAAACATAGAAGAAATATCAAACTAAAATGTATATTAGAAAATTAAGAAAATTATTATAGGTGTTCTCTAAATAGCTCTGATGATGTGAAGCGAAGCAGGAAGTTCCGGGAACAGCGGATATCGGAAGACGGTGCGGACTAAAGGACCAACATAGTATTCGGAAAGATGCGTTTTTGAAAAACAGAGATTTTTGGCAGTTATCTAAGGTTTGTGACCCCAAGGATGCCAACATATTAGATTGGGGATGAATGGCGACGGATGTAATTTTAATTTTGCGAAACGGCATATGGCCGCAGCATTTGAACGCGTTGTGGATGAGTTATTGACAAAGAACCAAAAATAAACAAGTTTCCTTGCGGAGTCATTTTATGCATTGGACAGTTTTATATTACAATGTCCACCCAGTGTATCACGATCTCAACAGAATCGATTTTGAATAAGTTGAAGATGGGTAAAAGCTTAAGGAGGGTGACTGAAACCACCACCAAATATAATAAGCAGAGGAAATTTGGCTCACGGAAGTTAATTGCTTCATTGAAGTATATGTCCAATCTAGAATATGAACATATGATATGTGATTTACATATGAAATATGATTTAATACAAGAGGACACAGAGACTGGTAACCGACCAGAGTACACAAATTACATAATTGAACGTGTATCTCAGAAAAATACCGATTGTCTCCATATCAAAGCCAAACGATGTCAAATACCATTATGAGGAAGCTCAAGAGAAACACTTCCACCATAAAACGCATTGCTGCAAAGTAAGAAGGTGTATTGTAATCTCTCATGTATTCCAAATGATTTTTACTGGTTGAATACTATAAGCAGAGGCAGTACCACCTACAGCCGTGGGGCACACTATAAATGGAAAGAAGAAGGCCACTAAAAGCAAAGTTTTAATGGCAAACCAGATCGCCAACCTATAACATCTTTGTACGTACCGATCCAGAAAGAAGGGAGGGGTATGCAGAGTTCATCGAGGGACTTCACTCGGACAACGACGGTCGTCAACTGGACCAGCAGGTAGCAGAGGGCGCAGTATAATATAAGGTTTTAGGTATAGAATAGCATTGTGTTATTGTTTAGATGTTTGTATATACGCCAATGAGAAAAGAGTCAATGAAAGACCAAATTATAAAAAGGGGAATATAAAAAAAAAATAATGATGGATAAAAATAAGAAAAAACAAAAACAAAAACAAAAAGAAAGAAAACTACAAAAGAAAATAAAAGCTAGAGAAAAAGAAATATATGGAAAAGAAAAGAATAAAAAAAAAAAAACCGTTATAGAACCCAAATAAGGCGATTTCATGGAAAAAATAAAACAAATTATATATATGTACTATAGAGTTCAAACGATGCACATATTTGTTTGCAGTGCAAGAAACATATTGTAAAGATTTAATGGAAGTTAGTTAGTTAACTTCTTTTAGAAAGAGGGGAGGGATGTTGTGAGTCAGAATCAAGCTACTTACGCGCAGTTGACTCACAGCACCGGCTCCTATTAAACTCATAATTAATGCACATATTTTTAGGGTGGAAATATTGTAAATGAGTAGTATTTATGCACTAATTATGATGTAAACTTTTAGGGTGTCACAGTTCCGTAGTCAAGCTGACGAGGGGCATTTAGAATGCACCGACGACACTTTTACTGAAGTAGGTCGGTTGGCTTGAGCAACTGACAAATAACAACTGCGAAACTGGAACACCAGAAAAGTCAAGACGTAGGCGGTAATGTTCATTTGTAAATAGTATATAAGAACTAGTATTTTAAGAATAAAGCTCTCTTGTGTTTTAAAAAAGCTGAAAGTTATAGTGTTTGGAATTCTACGATAGGGCTCTTGATTTTTCAGCCACGCGCCCGAAAGAACTGCGACAGGACGTCCCCAGCCAAACAAGGACTCGAGAACCCCAACAGTCTCACATACAATGAAACCATGCAGTAAGCAAAATCCAAATGATGCGGTGTGTTCAGTCAATATGTCATGTGTATTTGCGTGACTCAACATGCATTAATTCGAAGAAGAATTTCATAGCGAGCGGAAATTCTGATCAGTAAATTTTTATAAGTAATCTCATTCCTATTTCTGTACCAATTTTTCATCCAATTTATTTTTTTTGTTGCTTTTGTTTTTCAACAACCGCATCCGCAGTCAAAATTATTTTATCCGCGTTTGACAGAGTAAAAGAAAAGTGAATTATTGAAGAGTGTGCAATAATGTGTCGGTTCAGAGATACTGCTCACACAGATGAGGATGATGTAAGCAATGCAGTAACGTGTCGGGCCCCTTTACGCAGCAACCTCAGTACTGAGTGTACTATGTATTCAAACGAACATACGCGGAAGGCAATTTTCAAATAGGTGACGTACTAAGTGAGATAGTTGCAATTATCATTATTTATGATCTGCTATATGAAAAAGAGGAAAAGGAGATGCAACTAAAAAAGAGAAGAATGTGGTAAAAAACTTTTTTAAAATTATTATTATTTAAGAATAGCAGACAATTTGTTTAGGACGAATAGATGGATTCCATATTTAAAAAAATTTTACAAATTTAACGCAAATGCGGCATCCTAATAATATGTTGTATTAGATGCATAAATCAAGCGCCATATCCATATGTGAAGTCAACCCCCCAACAGGCGCAGCAACGAAATTGTATAATTGCTAATTTTCAGGCAGCTTCATTTTTTGATAATTATTTACTTACAGTTAACAACTATGACGATTATACACTGCCAAATCGCAAGAGCCCAGGCATATACAATTCAGTTCAAACGCATTCAAACTGTATAGCTGCAAACAATATGCATACAATTAGACAGCAGCAACCACTTCAATGTCAGCAAAGGTGCATCATTTCAAGCAATAATTCTTGTGAAAATATATATAAATATATAAAATATAATATAGAATGTTGAATATATGGAAAAGCGAAGAATATCCACAATGTTCAATAAATGTAAAAAAAATCCAATTTTTTCTTTTATAACATTGTAGAAATTTGAAATTATATTTTAATTTTGTGACTTTTCCACATAAAGCACCCATTTTATTTTTATTAATAATAATATCTCAACTATTTATAAAATTATTTGTATATTTCAAACTTTGTTTACAACACTAATCTCAAATAAAAGCTCCGAATTAAAAGCGAGGAAACGTCAAAACGAAAACAAGAAGAAGAGCAATTCTTCCTTGCGACTGCCTTTTGATGTGCCTTGCAGCGAGCTAAGTCAGTAAAAGTAGTACACAACGATATACAAAGGCAACCGTTGCGGCGACAAACACAAAATATAAAAATATGTTGATAGTTCAGTCAACGGTTGCGGCAACACGCATATTAATGAACAAAAAAGTTACACACCAATCAACAGTCGAAGCAACATGCCTTGGTTGCTTAACGGTCGCATCGTGTGTATTCAGCATAATATCCATAAGAAAAAAAATATAATATTTAGTGAATTGTCCTATCAGGATAATATAAAAAAAAACTTCAGCTATATTTAAATCAACACATTTTCAACCTATCTAGGAATATAATTTAATTTTTTAATTAATCATTTTTTGTTTCTTTAAATTTAAAAAAAAAATCACCAGTGTCAAAATTCATTGTATTGTCAATTGTGAATTAGTGCATTGTGAATTGTTGTACTTCTTTCATGATTCGTTGTTTCGCCCGATTGTCATTCTTTGTGTGTTCGTTCTCCGAATTCGCCTATCTTTTAGCTTCTTGTAGCTGTGAAAAATCTATTAAAAAAGTTAAATATATAAATTACGGAACTAACTTAAGATTCGCAAAACAAGAAATTAATAAAATTACGAATAAAACAATTCGATAAAGCAAATAAAATGGCGGATGTATTGACAATGAATATTGACAGCATTATATCTAGGCTCCTTGAAGTGCGTGGGGCAAGGCCTGGAAAGAACGTACAATTGTCGGAGAGCGAAATACGCGGCCTATGTTTGAAGTCTCGCGAGATTTTCCTGTCTCAACCAATATTGCTAGAATTAGAAGCACCACTTAAAATCTGTGGGGACATCCACGGTCAGTACTATGACCTGCTGCGTCTTTTCGAGTATGGCGGTTTTCCACCGGAATCTAACTACCTATTTCTTGGTGATTATGTTGATCGTGGTAAGCAATCATTGGAAACTATTTGCTTACTGTTAGCCTACAAGATAAAATATTCGGAAAATTTTTTCTTGTTGCGCGGTAACCATGAGTGTGCTAGCATTAATCGCATTTATGGCTTCTACGATGAGTGCAAGCGTCGTTACACTATCAAATTGTGGAAGACGTTTACTGATTGCTTCAATTGTTTGCCAGTAGCGGCTATCGTGGATGAAAAGATATTCTGTTGTCATGGTGGCCTCAGTCCAGATTTGTCATCAATGGAACAAATTCGACGTATTATGCGTCCTACTGACGTACCCGATCAGGGCTTGTTGTGCGATTTGTTGTGGTCTGACCCAGACAAGGACACTATGGGATGGGGCGAAAATGACCGCGGTGTCAGTTTTACTTTTGGCGCAGAAGTTGTTGGAAAATTTTTGCAAAAGCATGATTTTGATCTTATTTGCCGTGCCCATCAAGTGGTTGAAGATGGCTATGAGTTCTTCGCAAAAAGGCAACTTGTTACACTCTTTTCGGCTCCAAATTATTGCGGAGAGTTTGACAATGCTGGTGCTATGATGTCCGTCGACGATACTCTGATGTGCTCTTTCCAGATCCTGAAACCAGCAGACAAGCGCAAAAAGTAAAATCTTCAAATATAAAGTTATATTTACAGATCTAAAAATTATTAATATTGTCAAAAGATAATTATGAGAAGAAACATCCATTAAATAATCAGACAGATTTAATACAAAAATTTTACTTTTTCTTTAAAATCAAATTTTACTTAAATGGAATTAGTTCAACAAGACCAATCCTACATCTTATGCCACCAAAAGAGAATAAAAAGTTTCTGTCCTGTGTTATGTGCGAAGATTCATGTACTTCCAAATTGCTATCGTAGAAAATATTAAAATTTAAAGATTGCAGAATGTTATAACCATTTTACTTTTTCGTTTTATATCTTCATGAACAATGGACCTATTAAAATAAGATGTGTTTTGTATTCTATATTATTAATATTCAAAATCTGTATTATTAAACATCCTTTATAATAATTAAATGAAATACATTATATGAATTTAACTAAAGCCATTAAAATGTATATTTGTCGTAAACTATTTTTCTTTTTAGATAATGTAGGGTGAAATGCTTCGCAACTTCAGTCATTTTCGTATTTGACAGCATATGCAAATTATGACTAAAAGTACAGTTTTCTCAATTAGTGTTTCCAGCGTTATTTTGTCTATGCTGCTAAAACAATTGCATATAATTTGTGCAATAGGATCAGATGTGATGGAATTTGCAATTCTTGCATAATTAATAATTTAGTTTTTTATTAGTTTATACCTGCATTTAATTTCTAAAGAAGAATGTATGTAATTATCTTTTAGTTTTGGAGTAGTATACATACATATATTATTGTATAGAGAAAAACAAATATAATTAATGTTATAGCACTAGCTCTCAGTTTATCTGCTTATATACATATTCTTTATGAAAAATTAAAATACAAGTTTTAAGTATAAAGTAGTAAAAGAATTGATATCGAACTTTTATATCTTATTGCAAAATTTTGCAAAGCTTTATATTATATTTTTATTCAACAAGATAGTTTTATGCTCATTTAGCGTTTTTATTTTATATCATGCTAATTTACAATTGTTTCTAGTATTTTATATACATATACATATGTATAATACATGTATGTATATATCCGTACGCTTGATGCAACGTCGTTGCAACAAGTCCGTACGTATGTACATATGTATATAAGAACAGGTTTCATATCTGTATACTAAAGATGAACATAGTCCTCCATTTTTAATTTCGTACCTCAAGTTTAAATACTTTTTGTTTTGAACACGAACAGTTAAAAATGTCTATCGTTTCATTTGGTGGGGTTATCAACTTTTTATTGTACTGTAATACAGCCCTTATCGCTCTATTCTGTAATTTTGGCAGTCTATTTGGCTTTCAGATATAAATAGAATTGATGGACTATGAATAAAATTTGGCTCTCTCTTAGCTGTATGTAGCAGAATTTTGAAATTCCGTTTCATCTTTTTGTACGTTACCTACATGCTCTCGACTTTTATCGATAATTTCATTACCTCATAATTCAATATGTTCATTGAATTTCAGTTTGTTAACACACTTTTTTTATTTAATTTAACGTACTCATGACTAAATTAATCAAATTTACCAATATTTTATCAATATTTTTGTTTATAATTATTACGCGTTATCTGCAAACTCATTTCTTTTTAGTATTTAAGTGACATATGCATATTATTCGCTACGTCATTAGGAAATATTTTCTACACCGCTAATCCAAGGACTCTTTCTTGGTAGAGTTGCGTTGGTTTTCTTGATTTGGTTCTAATACTGTTTTTTAATAACTTTTCCAGAAGGATTCAACCTACTGTTTCGGGAGCTTTTTTGTAGTCTATAATATTAGAACTTTTTTCGAGTTATGCACTATATGGATTCCTGACTATTGCTGAATTCCTTTCAGTAGCTCGTACTTAAATTAAGCGAGTTTACGCGTTGCACTTGCTTTCGAGAGAGAAAGAAAAGTGGTGAGTGATTATATGTAGCTTTAATACCAAGATTTTCGCAGGGACTGGGGATATTATCCCGAACCAAAACGGAAAAATAAGCACATTTATATATAAGTGTATAATATATTAAACGACCAAAGAACATAATTTAGAATACTAGCATCATATTTTTAATAATCGTATTGTGCTAGTTAATATATTTTCCGTTCGATTTCAGTGTTTGATGATGTGTCTAAACTAGTTTTCAAATTATTTATTAAATAAAGCTGAGAACACTGCACTATTAGCTGCTTGAATTGTTGCACTCAAAGTAGTGTTGACATCTGTTTCTTAAAATTATTTGCTATTAGGAACCTGTGTGTGAGGAATATGGACACCAAAGAAATTAAATTTTAAAAGTACATCACAAAAAAAAAATTAAATATAAACAGTAATTTAGTTTCAAATTGTTCTTACTCTGCTACAAAACAATATATCTAAGTCCAGGACAGTCGCCAAAGCAGAACGTCTGGTCAGCATAATATAGTGTATCAGCTTAGTAAAGTTTCTAGTATAACTGAAAAGTTTTATGATCAAAACTTAGTAGTAGAATTGTCGATTGCAACTTTCTAGATAGTCTAAATCACTGCGCGAAACTGCCTAGGTTATATAGAAAGCAAATTTCCATAAACTTTGTATTTTACTTTTGAGTCAATCCTACCTCGAGCTTTGCGGAGTGCACTCAATGACATATTATATCACTTCTTAATATCCGCAAAATTAATTAGTGATAATATTCCATATAGTTAAGAATTACTAATGCTATTTGAAATTGCTAGATCTCGAAAGTAATAAAAAACATTCTTGATATTACTCTGCACTTCACACAATTTCTAAAATAGCAGTATTCTTGATTTTCTCGCCTCAGATTAAATAATTACATTTCGTTTTCATAAACTATGTTTTATATTTGAAAACACAAGAAAATACAGTTTTTCACAACAATATTAAATACTATTGACGTTATTTTGTGTTGGGACGGATGGATCTGGTAATACTTCATTAATTTTATAATTATTTTCGGTTTCTTCAAGGGACTGTTCGTTGGCGACATTCTCCAATTTTGAAGGTGCAGCTAGGATTGAAGTGGAAGTACCAACAGAGTTTTGTCCGCTTCCATCTAAATCAGATTCATCACTTCCGTATGCAAGTTCTTCTATATTCGCAGCTTCTTCCCGTAATTCTTCCAGAGCTTCCGGATTTACGGCTTGTATGATGGTACGTAGGCGCTGAATTTCGCCACGAGCTTCCGCTAGTTCGTTTTCTAAATAGGTTAAATTGTCTGCTTGCAATAAAGATTCTCCTAAATTGCTACGCAAGTACTCCATAGGATTCTCGGGTCGCTCTTTAATAAGCCGAACGAATGCTTTAGTTAATGCTTCAATTACACAGTACCGTTCCAAATAGCGGCGGAAATCATCACGTTTGGGGTCAATGGGCTAAAGTTATTGGAGTGCTAAATACAAATACAGAAACTTTAAAATTATTAGGAATATCTCACCTTAAATGCCATTGTGGCGAAGCTCTCTCTTTTAGCTAAAACCAAAAATGATTCAGTATAGATTAATAAAGAGCAAAAACGGTAAATAATAACTGGACAATTTCCAGGAATATTTTAAGGTTCAATGAGTATTGCATTGGCATGACATTGCAAGCAATTACGAGATTCGTTTTTGTTTCGTTGTGTATACGTCATATGCCGACAAAATTTTACAAAAGTCGTAAATGTACCAGGTGATACAAATTGAGCGACTGAAATATTCGATCTCTAAACTGTCAAACACAAAGGCACAGTCAAAATGAATTTATCTTAAATATATATTCAAGGTGATTTTTGCCTGTAGTGAATTTATAAACATATGTAAGTAAAGTGCAATAAGCTTTCTGATCAAAATGGCCGCAATTGAGGCGAATGTAGAAATTCATTAAAACCATTTGAAGTGGTAATATTTTATACAAAATATGTATGTGAATGGCTTCTTTCGTACTTTGAAGTTTTGGTTAAATTACGCTCAACTTATGGATTAGCATTTTTCAATAAAGGGCTTTTTAGAGAAGAATGAATATTAATAATCTAGGAAAATGAGTAAAAAATAATTTGTTGATGTATTCATCTTTATAGTAAGTTGACTCGCGGTACGGTGCGCTGCGTTTCTTAGTTCTTTTTAATTTTGTTATGGCTGGATAAAGCTCGGAAGATGAACTGTTCTAGTCTAGTTTGTATGTCTAGGCGTCATTTCTGAGTCTAAAGACTTTCTTACGATTTACGTAAAGTATGCACTGGTACGATCAGCTGGCAGAAGTACTGGGTAGAAAAGTACATTGATTTTGTTTTGTTGTTTGCTGGGTGGTTGCTTCCTTCATCTGTTTGGTTTTGCGGGGGGGGGATGAAATGATGAATGTTTGAATAGGTTTAGTGTAAGGTAGTGTATAATTTCATGTTTGCCCCACGATCTGGCACAGCGGGTTGGGAACCCACCAACAAGAAAAAAAGGGGTGAGCTAGCCAGGGTGCCTGTGCCAGTTATGATGAATATGGGGACCATAACAAAATGGCGCCAAATTTAAAAAATTTAGAAGGAAAATTTTTGTTTTAGGATAAGTAGTGTATGAAAGAAAAAATGGCTGTCGTCAGGGGGTTTACCGTTGTCTGGATCATGGCGGCTTGGGACAAGAGTGATTGAGCTCTAATAGCGAGATGAGTAAGGGCGGGGGTAATTTGTGCTGTCGACAGGTATATGTAGTGATTCGTAATGATCGTTGATAAAGATGGCTTGGATAATTAAAGAAATATCCGATAGCATCGACACCAGTGCTCATTGAGAGGCACAGGCTTGGCGGACGTGTGGAGAAAGTGTGATCGTTGTTCTGGGCACGGTAATGGGTTCGAGTGACTTGGTGATGGCGTTGCACCCACTCAACGGCACTCACCGACTATTGGGTGTAGGATGAGGAAGCAATCCACATGCACGATTCCCTCTCAAGAGGCAAACTGTTGGTGGCTTATGACATGAAATTCATTCATAATAGCATCGGGAGGGGGCCTAGCCTAAAGAAAAGTGTTTGTAGAGAATGAATGTTCGGGAAATTTTAGGATAAAACCACTCACCTACCACAATTCCAGAGTTATAGTAAAGTACTGATTGGTCACCGATCTCAACAAATCCTAACCCTCCTCTTAAGATTAATTGAAAAAAAAAATAATTATACTGGCATTTAGTTTTTTTTTATAAGTAATAATTATTTCTTTTTATTGTTATTATCGTTATAATAAACATTATTATTTAGTCGTAAGTTTATTTTAGGTAAATAGGTAGAGGAAAAAGGAATGCACTTGAGAATTGGCAAGAGAAACGAAGGGGTAGAAAAACAGAAAGTAAAGAGATGCCACTAGAACACTCACCCCCAAGAGGGGAGGAAGAAGTTGCGGGAGGGCAACGAAGTAGAACTGGGGCAGTACCCAAGAGATCTGTGGAGGTAGAGGCGAAATTGCAGAATGAGCTTCCAAGTGAATATAGGTCGGTTATAAATCTGATGCTCCTGGAGAGCCACAACACCTATAGAATGTCATTGGACGTCGAGTCCAGTAGAATAATAGATACGGTTAGAGCCAATCACCTTGAGCTGATGAGAATGATAAATGAGATGGTGAGATCCCAGCAAACGATGCAGGAACAAATAGTAGGGCCTCATACGAGAAGCCAAGCTTTGTCAGCGAATGACAGCCAGCCCATAGAGAGAAGGGGTAGAGAGCCAAGAGCAAGGGGGAGCATATCAGACCAAGCAACTGCAGGAAACACGTGTCCAGGACGGGAGGATAGTAGAAGGGATTCGAATGGTTAAAGGGAGGTGACACAAAGAGAAGTGAAGATAGATAAATGGGGCATAGTATTTGACGGTAAGACCGAGGGGCTGTCAGTGGAAGAATTAATTTTTCGCCTGGAACATTTGCAAGCTCAGTATGGCGTGCCTTGGTTAGCGGTTTTAACAGATTTTTATCAACTGCTAAGAGGATCAGCATTGGAATGGTACTGGTTGTGTGTGAGGACCATCGACGTAAACAGTTGGTCGGCGTAAAGAAATTCGCTAATACGACAATTTCGGTCCCATCATAGTGAGTTTGAACTGTTGCGAGAGTTGACGGAGCGGAAACAGCAGCCAGGAGAAAGCCTGGAGTCCTTCTTCTTTGATGTGCTTTAGATGAGAGCACGGATAGAGCACCCTATTTCGGAGTTTGACGTCGTTAAATTGCTAAACAGGAACCTCCGGGATGTAGTTGGGAGAATTGTTTACCCTATAGCCTGCTATAGCTTAGAGCAGCTGAAGTACGAGTGTCACGAGGCAGAACGATTCTTCCTGAAGAGAGAGATCAGAGTTGTGCAACCACTAGCCAGATATGGGGCGGGCGAAGCATGAACGAGTTGAACACAGCGGATGATGAAGAAGTCGGGGAGGCTAGCCGAGAGGTCCTACCGCGGCAAGGTGCTGGTACGGGTCATAGGGAAGAAGGACTGCCAAATAGGTCTCAGACTGCCAAATAGGCCATACCTTTAGAGAGTGTACCTCCAAGCAACGGAGACTATTTTGCTACCGATGTGGGGCGGATAATGTGGTGACTCCAAAATGTCCGAAATGTAAGTTGGGAAACGGGGGAAGGAGCATGAGGCCAGCGGGAAGGTTGTGCTTCCGACAGGTTCCCGCGGAGTAGTAGATAGTGATAGGTTAGATAGTAATAAGGGTGTAGGGGGAAAAGTAGGATTAGTAGTAGATTTGGAGATAGCAGATAATGTGCGGGAACAGTGTGAAGCACATGTGAAGAGTTTAAGAGAAGGCCAGTTGAGAGGGATTTGTGGAAAAAGCTAGGTTAAGGTATAAGTTAAAAGTACTTAAAAAACGGCAAGTAGTTGAGGCTGTGCGGCGTAGTATTCAGGCGGAGATAAGACCGTTCGCCGAGATTGAATTTCAAGGTAGAAAGTTGCGGGTGTTACTGGATACAGGGGCGTAGGTTAGTGTCCTAGGGAAAAATTGTAGAAAATTAATTAGTGAATTGGGATTGGAAGTGCAAAGGTATTTCACGCTGGTAAGCACAGCTGGAGGGCATAAGCAGCAAGTGCTTGGGCGAATCATGGTACCACTGCGGTTCAAAGGAGAAGTAAAAAGTGTAGTGTTTTACCTATGTCCTACATTGCAGCAAGAGGTCTATTTAGGAGTTAATTTCATGATTTAACTGAGACTCAGCAGGAGCAACTGGAGAAAACGAAGCCGGAATTCAGGGCGTACAAAGAGTGTGGTCTAGGCAGAACACAGCATTCGGTTGGTGCACGGGGCTGAGGCAATAAAATATCGGTACTATCCCGTGTCGCCAGCAGTGCAGGAGTTGTTGTATGCTGAAGTGGATCAGATGCCAGCGCTGGGTGTTATTGAACAAAGTGAGAGTCCCTGGAGCAGCCGAGTTACTTTAGTGAGGAAGCAGGGGAAGAATCGCTTGTGTTTAGTTGCACGTAAATGGATTGAGCGCACGGTGAAGGACGCGTACCCAATACAGAATATTGAAGGTATATTGAGCCGTAGAGACGAGGCCGTGTTCATCAGTAACATAGATCTCAAGTTCGCATTCTAGCAGATTGAGTTGGAAGAGGGTAGTAAAGCTTTTACAGCCTTTACTATACCCGGAAGACCTCTATACCAGTACAGGGTAATGCCATTTGGGCTATGTAATGCGGTACAGAGGCTATGCAGGCTGATGAACAAGGTTATTCCGCAGCGGCTCAGAGACAATGCATTTGTGTATCTGAACGATTTGTTGATTATATCACTGGATTTCGAGACACATGTGTTTTTGCTGGGGGAAGTGGCGAAATGTCTCTCCGGCGCGAATCTTACAGTGCGGCTGAAGAAGTCAAAGTTTTGCTGTAAGAAGTTGAAATATCTGGGGTTTGTGATAGGTCATGGAGTGTTGAAGACGGATCCGGAAAAGGTGTCGGTAATAAGAAGGATTCCGGTGCCGAAGACACTCAGGCAAGTATGGAGCTTTTTGGGGACGGCAGGTTGGTATAGGAGATTCGTGGCCAATTTCGCTGATATGTCCGCGCCTTCGACGGACACCCTTAGGAAAGGCGTGAAGTTTATGATGACTCCGGAAGCAAGTGTCGCGTTTGTAAAGTTAATGCAGGCTCTCACCACAGCTCTGGTACTAGTGCACCCGGATTTTAAGAAGAGATTTTATATTCAGTGCGATGCCTCCAATTATGGAGTCGGGGCGGTGCTGTTTCAGAAAAATTAAGCTGAGAACGAACGGCCAATAGCCTATTATTCATGCAAAATGAACAGTTGTCAACTTATAGTGTAACGGAGAAAGAGAGTTTAGCGGCTATTCTAGCGGTGAGACGATTCAGTGTGGAGCTGATACTTTTTACCGTGATCACGGATCATGCTAGCTTGAAGTGGCTCATGTCATTGAAAGACTTGAGTGGGAGGTTAACCAGGTGGATTCAGGCATATGACTTTCAAATTGAGCACTGAAAGGGGAGTGAAAATGTAGTAGCTGATACGCTATCCCGATTGATGGAGGAAGTGACTCTGAATATTCCTGATATGGACACCACTGAAAAAGATTCGCCCGAGTATTTTCAGCGAAAGCAGACTATTGAAGAGAATGTAGGAAGGTTCCCGGATCTGCAAGTACGTGATGGAAAGATATATAAACGTACTGTTGCTAATGAGGAAGAGGGCAGGGGTGCTTGTTGGAAGCTATGGGTGCCCGAAGCATTAACTTCGACAGTTGTAGCACAAGCCCATGAGCCTGAGTTGTCAGGTCACGGGGGAGTCGCGTAAGGGGAGTCGGGTAAGACAATTTTACTATTGGCATGGTATGGCGGTGCAGGTGAGGAATTACGTGAGGGTTTGCAGGGTCTGCAAGGAGCGGAAGCATAGCAATCAAGTTTCTAGGCCTTTTATGGGAAAGGAAGTCAGCAGCAAACGGCCATTCCAAAGACTTTATATAGATTTTTTAGGAAAATATCCAGGCTCCAGGGCGGGTCACGCATACTTGCTTGTGGTAATGGGCCAATTTAGCAATAGCAGATACTATAGAGACGGGACACTTTTTTGTGAGTTAGAATCAAGCTACTTACGCGCAGTTGACTCACAGCACCGGCTCCTATTAAACTCATTAAGAATCCACATATTTTTAGGGTGCAAATATTGTAAATGAGTAGTATTTATGCACTAATTATGATGTAAACTTTTAGGGTGTCACAGTTCCGCAGTCAAGCTGACGAGGGGCATTTAGAATGCACCGACGACACTTTTACTTTCAGTAGGTCAGTTGGCTTGAGCAACTGACACCAAATAACAATTGCGTAACTGGAACACCAGAAAAGTCAAGACGTAGACGGTAATGTTCATTTGTAAATAGTATATAAGAACTAGAATTTTAAGAATAAACTTCTTGTTGTTTTAAACCCAAAATAGTGCAGTGCTCATTTAATAAAGTGGTGTAGGTTTTACAGGTTCCCGCGACAGGACATTCCAGAGGACGTCTCTCGCCGACAAGCAGATAAGGACCCCAACAACTTAAACGTTAAATTTCTGACGTTTAAAAAAACTGTTTTTATCATTAGTTGCCTATATGGATAGGTTTGTTTATCATTGGTTACCCAGAATTCTGAAGAAAATCAGCCACACTACCACAGCTTTGCACATGTGCACGTGTGCGCAAAACAAGAGTCATTTCTCTGTATTCTCTGGCAATAGCTTAATGTACCGCTTATCGTAAAGTACCGTACCGGGTCTGCTTGAGCGTACTTTAAAGCAGAGAAAATTCGCATACTCAAGATTTGAGGTTAAGTAAAGGTGAATTTACTTACATAGTGACTGCAAAACAAATTTTTTGAACCAATTTTCCCACAGTAGCTGTCAAAATTGAATGTATAGAAAAGTGCGATCAAAACAATTATGCAAACAATTGCGAATAGTTTTTTTTTAATAGTTGGATTATTTATTGAATTCTCTTATAATAAGACTAACAATAATTATTCAAATCTTAAAACTAACAGCAATATTAACCCACAACCAGTGTATTGGAGCAACTAAAGTAAATTATTTAAATATTTAATTATAACAGTTTAAACTAGTGAGAACAATTCAATTAAGTGATTTCAGTCTTGCCTACATAACAGTGTATTTATTTTAGTTTGAAGTAATTGTCTGAAGTAATTATCTTGCCAAGTAATTGGGTTGTATTTACACTTCATTTTTTTAGGTCAGTTTTTACCAGTGGTATATTTAGATCGCCGTGGATGTTATCGTTTTGAATGTACCAGGGGGAGCTTACAATAGTTCCAAGAATTTTCGATTGTGCTCGCTGTATTAATTCAATGTTAGAGCATTTTCCCACAGCTGGGCTCCAAGCGTCCATTTTGGGTTTATGATTGCCTTATACAATAGAACTTTGTGTTCTAGGCGCAGTCCTGATTTTTTATTTAGTAACCAATTTATTCCTTGTGTTTTCAATTTCATTTGCGTACATTTTGCTTCGATGTGCTTGCGCCAAGTCAGTCTGTGATTGAGATGTACCCCAAGGTAGCTTGTGGAATAGATACGCCATTTAATGTGACCTTAGGTCAATTGTCCTTACGAAGAGTAAATGTGACGTGGGAGCTTTTGTTTTCGTTTAGCGAATGTGCCAGTTAGCCAGCCATGACTCAATTAGTTTTAAGTGCTCACTAATATCTCTCGATGCAATTCTCGGATTTTTATAGCAGCTCAGAATGGCAGTATCGTCAGCAAACGTCGACGTTATAGGGCGACTGTCTGTGGGTAAATCCGAAGTAAACACTAGGTAAAGAACCGGCCAGAGTATACTTCCCTGTGGGACACCAGCTTTAATGTTAAAGTCAGGGGAAACAAACTCCTTAAATTTCACTCGATACTTGCGATTGTACAAATATGATTTTAGTATCTGGCGCAGGCTTGCAGCCAAAAATTTGCAGATTTTGTATATGAGACCAGCTTGCCAGACCCTATCAGGCGCCTGAGCAATATCAAGGGAAATTGCCGAGCAGTACTTTTTATCCTCGAAAGCGTTTCTTATTTCGCTGGTGATGCGATTTACCTGCTCTATTGTACTCTGTTTTGGGCGAAATCCAAATTGGTGATGTGGAATTATACCACTTTCTTCGACATCTGGTAATATTTTTATCATCAGCAGTCTTTCAAAAAGTTTTGACAGTATCGGCAGCAGACTAATTGGTCTGTATGACGCCGGCTGTGTTTTATCTTTTTCGGGCTTCGGAATCATGATTACCTGCGATATCTTCCAAGCTGAAGGGAAATAGCCAATTCGAAATATAGCATTAAACAGCTGTGTTACAATTTTGAAAGCTATATTTGGTAACTCAGCTACCATTTTGGCAGTAATTGGCTCATAGCCTGGAGATTTTTTCGAGTTGAAATGATTTTGCACAGTGTACTTTACTTCCTTTGCCTTAACTCTAATTGGTTTAAACATTTTTTGGGTGACCATAAGTGGAATTACGCAATCATTGGTCACAGGATTAGGTTGAAACACTTTTTCTAAATGATAAGCAAACGCTAAGGCTTTATCTTTGTCGCTACTCGCCCAGCTCCCATTACTCAATCTAAATGGTGGCTTTGACTCCTTTTGAATTTTTATGTTTTTATTAGCTTTCCACAAGGAATAATTAGACTTTTATATAGGGCATAATTTTGTCGTGTAGGTTTTTGAGTGTTTTTCCAGCTCTGCTTGTACAGCTTCACTGAGATGTCTTTTAGATAAAGCATAGCTTTGTTTGGTCGTAGGCGATCTGTTTTTTTGTCAATGGCGCCTAAACCGTATTTTTCAATTAACTAGGGTTTCAATGTCCAAGGTAGATTTCCGGATACCATGAGATGGGAATGGTAATTTGTATTAATAGCGGCTGACATAGGAACGGAATTTTGAAGGGCTGCTACGATTTCGTTTTCGCATTTTAGAGGAGTTGAAATATTTATATGACTGCTAACATATTTTCGATATTTTAGCCAGTTAGTTATTGAAGAGGTTAAGTAATTAGATTTGTAAACTAAAGTTTTTTTTAAACAGTTTAATTATTACCGGTGAATGATCAGAAGATAAGTAAAGGCATGGGTCCGCTAACAACAAATTTTTTTAAAAATATCTTTTATTATCCCAAAGTCAATAAGATCTGGTATTTGTCGAGGATCTGTAGGCCAATATGTTGGATGGCTAGAGGACACGAAATCAAGTTTGTTGCGACGATAAGAGCAGATAATATTTGCTAACCTTTGGGATTAATCAGCCTGGAAGTGTGCTTTGCATTAAAATCTCCAGCTGCTACGAATTTCTTCCCAAGGGTTTTAAAAAGTTCACTTAGGACGATGTCCTCCTCAAGTAATTGAATTCCTATAGCTTGTAGGTAATCTTTTTCGTAACCATGAATAGCATAGTGTTTCATTCTATTTCTTTTTAATATACCAGTTCCACGATGGACCTTCCCATCAGGATGATTCGTCATATGCAGCTTATAACCCGGGATGGAAAAGTTGAATTTGTTTGTAAGATGAGTTTCCGAAAAAAGCATTACATCAATTTTATTGGAAGACAAAAAGTTTTCTAATTCCAATTTATGCTGGCGGATACCATTGGTATTCCAGTGACAAATAGAAATGAAGTTAATTTTTTGGAAATGAACATTTGCATCATTTGGTTTTATCGTTTTTATGACCTCTTGAACTATATCTTGCATTGTCATGAATTGTGTTAAACATTGAGTGAGACTCATTAGCATAGCTTCTAGACTTTGGGAGTTCATACTATTGTCTGTATGATTAAATTAGAATGGTAGGTGTTTTTGTTTGTGTATTTGTTCGCTCTTGCTCACTGACAGAGTATGCATTTTTACGTTTGTGTTTGTGGGTGGAGTTTTGCGCGGTGAGTGAGAAACACTCATTTTTTCCCGTGCGCACTTTTGTTTCTTTTGCTTTGTTTAATTATTATTTTTATAATAATTATATTTAAATAACGGCTAGAATACGGAGCAAAATCGTATGCATCTGCACACGCCTCATGATTGCTACGAAGTGGAGTTTTGATTTGAGTGAATAAGAGTTTTTTTATTGTTATTTTTGTGAAGTTTGAACATTATGAGTATTTATCTATTAAATATATTTTATATAAATTGTGTAAGAATTTAAGCAGCACTGTATTTCTCAATTCCTCTCAATTTCGTTTATTTTAAACAGTACCTAATCGCACATTGCTTATGTTTGACGGCGGTACGAAATTCACCTTGCAGTCGCCACGTAAGTAAAATCACCTTAGACGTGACCAGGTTACAAAATTTAGTCATAGTTTCCAAATTTAAATTAGGTGATTCCGAATTAACTAAGGTGGTTTTGCATTACTTTTACTTGTTATTATTAAAATGAATTTGTCAGTATCGTCTGGTGCTAACTGTGCATTTATGTAACTGGATGTGAGATTGACATTATCATCCCTATTCTAAATATTCCCGGGGAATTGTATTCACACGGATTTCATTTCCCCGGGAATAAAATCCTCGTATTTTAAATCTTCCGGGAAAAAATGTTTCCCGCAAAATTGGGGAAGAGAAATTTTAAAAATTGTTGTGGGTTGGAATCAGCTGTGTAGTAGTTTTTGATTTCCCTTTTATGATTTTGATAAAATAAAGTTTGTGAAAAATAAAAGTTATGAATATAAAAAAAATTAAGCCTAAAAATGCTGAGCATTGAATTAAGACAACTTTTAAAAAAAAAAGTTGAGGCACTACAGCCTGGGGCAGTAAGGATAAGCATAACGCCACGTCTCGACAGGCAATTTTTGATGGCATAGAAACTGTCGAATTTCATTGAAAAATATGTCAACATTTTAATGGTGGGCATTGTCATGTTATGTTATCGTCATTTTGAAAATGTCTTTAAGCAATCTAGTACCCTGAGCCCGCGCTATGGATTCGTTGAAAGAATTGTTTGGTTTATACGATGAAGAGGAAAAAAGGAGAAAGCCGAGATTCTATTTGAATCGTTTTTTTACAAAGAAGGGAAATGCAGTCTCCATCCATTTTATCGTTTTTATTAATTTAATAGACGCGTTAAAACTAAAATGATCGACGATGCTGACAATGAGCGTCACGAAAAAATGAAAAATGGCTGTCAAATAAATAAAAAGACAACTCATTGCAACTTCTTTCTTATTATCTTTAAAGTTAATATGAATAAGTCAGGATGCACACCCGAGACCTGCACCGGTACACCGCAACTACTAGTACACCGCATACGAACATAGTATTTTTCATACACAAGTATTTGAAATATCGATGGAAAACTCATGTGGTAGTTGTTTACTCTTTCCCGTGTGTGCTCTCCTCTACTACGGTGGTGAAATGAACTAGTATCAAAAATACCACCTCAAAATTGATGTGTTGGTTTTTTACTCTTTCTTGATGTTCTGGTTTTTTACTCTTTCTTGTATGTGTGCTCTTTTTTACTACGCTGCAGAGACCAGCACCGGTACAACGCAACTACTAGTACACCGCATACGAACATAGTATTGCAAATTTATAGCTGGTGGATACAAGAAAAATACAACCTTATGCCATGTAGATAAATTGTTTTCCCAAATTTCTTTGACATTGCGATTTATATTTGAAACGGAACTGCAAGTTTGCAATTCTTTAAAAATTATTTCGAAGTTTTTGCATAACTCAACAAGGACAGTAAGCGTATTTAAATCGATATGTTGCAATCGCTGATGTTCATTTGCCTCCTTTAGTATGTTATTTACTTCTATCCAGTTGTTCAGAACAGATTTGCACATTGTGTAGTTTGAGTTCCAGCGTGTTTCACATGGATTTTTTAACGATGTATTTAACTTGTGCTGCAGTTTTCTGCATGAACGGCAGTAGACCAAATCTTGCACAGTTGACCCATCTCCTTTAATATTTCAGACAAAATATTCCACACAAAACTCTTTCCCTTTCGTCGAGGTGACAAAGAGTAAGCACCACTCAAAATTTGGTCCACAATTAATTTATGGTCTGACATTTTAATTACCTTTTATGTTATGACAAAAGTCGCGAAAAAACGGCAATGCAGCGTCGACGCACATTTATAGAATAGTAGTAAAAAATAGTTGAATGTGTTTTACAACGCAGTAAAAAAGAGCATACACAAGAAAGAGCAACAACTAACACATGTAGTGGTATTTTTTATACACAACAATACCCAAGCAGTTTACCGCAGCAACCGTATTCTTCTTTGTCATATGTTTGTTTGTGTTTTTTTTTGATGCGGTGCCAAACCACCGCAGTAAAATAAAGCAATACAACAGAATACACAAAAATAAAAATGTAGTTTACCGCCGCCACCGCTTAATCAGCGAGTATACTAGTAGTGTTGAAAACAGCCACCGGCGCCGATCTCTGATGCACACCCTCGGATCCGAGGGGTTTCGCAAATCGGATCGAGGAAAATGTGGCGAACAAGTGTCAACGCTCCACAGAAAGCGAAGGCCCCTCCAGTAAGAGGCACAAGCAACAAGAGGGGGCTGCGGACAAGCAGGCAGAACCGAGAATCCCCAAAGCTACGACTGCGGCTAGTGAAGTTGCCAAACGACATCTGATCGTGCGGCTGATCGACCGCGGTAACGCTTAGACAGCTGACGGAGGAAAGGTGGAAAGTAGTGAAAATGAAGCTACTGGATGCTTTGTTCTCAAAAATGATCGCGGAACCGGACGTACCTATGCCATCTTTGGACGGAGCTGGCTGGCAAAATAAGGTGAAAATCCTGAAATGCAAGGACGATCCGACACTGACTTAGGTTAAGGGAGTAGTCAAGACACTCCAAGGCTTGTGGGACGGGGCGGTACAGGATATAGTCCACCGAAGTAGCATCCCATCTTTACCCAAAGCGAAGGTATTTATCCCTCTAGTGGTAAAGCCAGAGGATGCTCTTCAGCTACTTAAACTGCAAAGCCCATAAATACCGACCAATGACTGGACAGTGCTGCGTGTCACGAAGCCGACAGGTATGGCCGAAGAACAAAATTAAATCCTCCAAATTAACAAGTTGGCGGATGATATATTGTACGTACGTTTCGGGGAAATGTCGTGGGGTGGAGGGGGTGTGTACCTGCGCCTTAAAAAGCGTCACCCGAACGACGAGAACACCAACACACTTGAGACGGGGGAGGTGGAAAAGGAACTCGGTATTGAGGATATCCTAGAAGCCTCCCTTAACCTAAACGATGAGACGGAGACGGGAGAGATGGCGACTACAGCCAACCCCAAGAAAGAGCCGGAAGCGACAGCTGATGGTTCTGCAGATAAATCTCCATCATAGTAAAATCTCTTCGGCCGAGCTCCTTCTCAGAAACCATGGATAGTATTGGGTAACGTGGTATCTGGACCGAAGTCACTGAATTTCCAAACATACCTCCCGAGCAGAACAAATAAAGTAAGAACGGTTGTACTGATAAGGAAGAAGTTGAATTCTTATATTCTATCCAACCTATCTACAGGCAATCTGACTGTTGTAACAGTAGATAGCGGTGAGGATCAATCTCTGCTCCTGGCATCCTGCTACATGCCGCACGATGATGTTGCACCACCACTAGAGTTTCAAAGGCTAGAAGAAAAAGCCAGCAGCGAGAAAATGGCCACCATCATAGGTTCGAACGCAAGTGCACATCACTCGGTGTGCGGCAGTGCCGACATCAATGACAGAGGTGAGCCAGTTTTTAACTTTATTATGCAAAGTAGTCTAAGTATTGTTAATCTGGGTGAAGAGCCTACATTTATAGGGCCCACCTCGAAAAACGTATTGGACATTACGCTCCACACCAGCGGCAAAACGCGGATGAGGGAGTGGACAGTACTCGACATACCCTCGTTCTCTGATCATAGGTACATTAACTTCGAGGTAACCTTCTACCCAAAAATGCTTAGGAAAACTCTTAAGAAATCCCAGAAATACAAACTGGGATCTCTATAACAAAATACTAGAAGGAAAGCTGGTCAGGCCACGATCATATCCCATATAGATCTCGACGAGAAGGTCAATCTATTGACCCACACTCTAACCCATGTTTACAGGATCTCCTGCACACCAGTGCGCATAAGGCGCAGACCCAAACCACCTTGATGGAACAAAGAGTTGGGTTATCAGAAGCGCTACCTATGTGAGATATTCAAACTAGCCAGGTTGGCTGATAGCAAAGAATGCTGGGGTGAATACAAAGATACGCTACGAATATAAAAAAGAAGTGCGAAAAGCCAAAAGAAACTTCTGGAAGGAATATTGTGGCAATATCGAAAGGACGGGTGAAACGGCTAGACTAAGGAAGATGCTAGTGAAGCCGAGTCTTATCCGTAAAGATAACAACGAATGGACATCTAGTTGTCAGGAATCGCTTGAGGCACTCGATAAAGGAGATGTACAGAGGGACTCCACGCGGAGGAGTCCTATCTCCACTACTCTGGTCGCTTGTTGTCAACTAAATACTGAAAAAGTTTGACGGTAAAGCTCCAAAACTGGCGGCATGTGCTAGCCATAGTTACAACAGGGAAATGCCTAAAAACCATATATAGATGGGCGACAGAAGCAGGCCTAAGCATCAATGCCGACCAAACTACTGCAGCATCTTTCAAGCATAGAAAGCCGCACAGCTCGCCTGCATAGCTCGCCTGCATAGCTCACCTGCATAGCAGAAACTACGAACTCCACAATAAACTTCTACATATATAGCCAGGCTGCGATCAAAGCTTCATGCTGTGCATCTTCCAGAAATGTTCTGCAATGCAAGGCAGCAATGGATAGACTAGCCACCAACCGGAAGCTACATATCTACTGGGTGCCAGGGCATAAGAATATAGAAGGAAATGAGGGTGGTGATGCCATTGCAAAAAGCGGAATTTTACTACCAAACGAGCAAGTAAGTACCGTACTAATGCCTCTAGCCTGGAGTTTATCACATCTGGGAGCTCCTTGGTTTGAAGGATTAGAAGAGGTCGCACAACTAGGTTTAGTTTCTCTCTTAAGATTTGCTAAGAGTGTGCCCCTGTTCAACGATTCAAATGAATATGCATCTGGAACCGCAAAGGACCTTGTAGGTCTATGTGTGGCCTTAATGGCCAGCCAGTCTAACCTAACCTAACCTAATATGAATGAATTCCATAACCTTAGATAACTTAAGTTTAAATAGAAAAGTATATCATAGATAAAAATAAAAGTATGTCTAATTTCTTGACAAACTTATTTTTACAAATTATTTTTACTTCACAAAAAAAAACTAAAGGCAAAATAAAATAAAAAATATATTTTTTTAATTACTGATTTTTTATTTTTCTTCCTGATCTTGTGTATAATTAGTTTCTTGGTGTTCTGATAAATTTTCATTGCTACTTTCAAAATTGTCCTGATTATCACGTTCTTTAGTATTTTGACTGTTTAAATATTGATTTTGCCTAAGAGTAGTTTCAATTGCATCTTCCAAATTCTCTTCATTGTACTTTCTAATTATTTTTTGTGGATTCCAACATTTTCTTAAATGATTTGAGTTACGAAGTTTAAGCTTTCCAAACTGATCGCGAACTATGTATGACCTGGGCTGGAGACACGAACCGAGGATTTGTGCTGAGGATCACTGCTTTTTATCGTTTCGCAGCAACACTTTCTCTATTGTATTGAGGGCCAAGTCTTGCCGTTTTATCGTAATATTTCTTCATCTGCTGTTGTGTTTCTGTTCAAATCTTATGAACCAGTTTGGAATATTTATTCTGCGTTTCCAGGTGTCAGTAAAGATGTTCTCGGCTGTCTTCCAAATATTATTTTTGCCGGAGAAATATTTACACCAGGAAGAGGAGAGTTTCGATATTCCATTAGCGCTTCCAAGTAATGGGTGCCAGCGTCGACCGATTTCCTAAGTATTGATTTTGCCGTTTGCACTGCCGGTTCGTCTTACCATTTGACTTAGGGTGGTAGTAAGGTCTGCTAGTTACAATTTAAGCTTCAGTCTTGTTTGCAAACTTTCTGCATGTAAATTAAATAAAAGGCTGATTATCTGCCACAATAATTTTGGGAACAGCAAATGTGGCAAATAGCTTTCTCCACTGGTCTATGACTTCTTCTGCTGTTTTGCTAGATACCTGGTAATATTTTTTTACGAATTCCGATTTCTCCTTGCACTCCAAAGTATATACCCGCCTCACCAAGCCCAGAGCCACACACGCTCGTCGACCAAGAATTGGTTTTATATATCCATCTGCAATTAGAAAATTTTATGTTAATTTTTGACCTCCTCTTTCGCATGTTAATCGCACTTGGCCTTCTGATTTAATGCGAAAAGCCCCATATGTTTTCTACAAACTTTTCTGATTTGCATTAATAATTGAAAATACTCTTAAAGGCAAAGTATTTACACCTGCCTCAGTATCTAATTTAAATCTTACATTGTGACTTTCAATATTAATTATTTCGAGCCACTGCATCAACTTTTTTAATATTCTTATAACTACAATATTATCAACTATAATTATTGAATCAAACCTGCTCCTGGTCCTCATTCGCCACCGACATCTCAATATGTACTTTATTCTCCCGCACTTGTCACACTTCTTTCCAAAAGCTGCACAGCTTCCTTTTTTGTGCTCATAGCCACAACAACCACAAGATGAGTTTCGTGCCTCCCTCCTTCTGGTTTCATTTGAATCCTCAAATTGATTGCTCCTTCCGAGCTTACCCCCCCCCCCCCCCCCCCAAATCTTGCTTCTATTGCCTCTGCTGCTTTCACCGTTCCGGTTTCAATCTCCCTTGCGTGCTCCGACGTTTGCTCATACAATTTTGCCTTTAAAACCACGCTATCCAATGACGGATCCGTCAATTGCTGCTGCAGCTCCGTATGAATTGTTTCTAAAACCAGTCTATCTCGTACCAGTTCTTGTTCACTTGTACTTCCACCAGTAAATTCACAATTTTTTGTCAATTTCCGAAAATCTGCATAAAATTTATCAAATAGCTCTTCCTCCCTCTGGTTTCTAATATAAAATATAAAGCGCCCTTATACTATATTATTTTTGTGAATGCAATATTTTTCGTATGCGTCCAGATCCTTGTCGTATGAGTTTTTGTCGACATCATCCAACCCAAGTAAATCCAGCAAATCGAACGCTTCTTCTCCAATCAGATTCAGAATTATTGCGCATTTCTTTTCAGCAGGTTTTTTATTAATCTCGCTGCCGTCATGAAATTTTTGAGCTGATTTTTACATTTTTTCCAATTTTCGGCCACATTGCCATTTAAGCTCAAAACATCCGGTTTTCGCAGTGCGTTTGTATCCACCTGTAAATCTTTGTATATTATCGCAATAATTATAAATCCGTCTATTGTATAATTTGTTTTCGATTGCGCCATTTTTTATTTATTTATTCAACGCCTAATTTTATTTGTTTCGTCTTAGCATATTACTTTTATTAGTATATTGTTTTAGGTCGCCAAAATATATCACCTCCTTCTAAGCGGTCAGAATTTAAAGTGCTGCCAGATTGCACCGAACACTTAAATATAGAACAGAGTTACAGCAATCACTGTAGGTTGAAACTTGCATAAAAATTGTGTGATTTTCTTCAAAATATTCAATTTAGATTTGAGAGATATTATCGGGTCAATAAATTAGCTTTTGTATATTTGTTGGAATTTATCACAACATTTATACTATAATAGAAAGGGGGCATATAACATATATGTTTTGTTAGTAAGTTGATTTACTTCCATTTTAAATAAACAGAAAAAAAGAAATCTTTATAATTTTAAGCTATGTGACGATGAGATGAAGATTCGGTATGTTAACGCCATGCACCCCGGGGCATGCCCTGACTCTTTCGTGTGGAATGTTAGCGATCTAAGGGATCATTTTTAACAGGAATATTCACTTGTTGCTAACAATTCTTGGCTTTTAGGCAAGTTCTATGCTTAAGAAATTTTGGCAGTATTCCATTAATAACATTAATAATTATTAATGTTATTAATGAAAAATGCACAAATTATAATTTGTGCATTTTTTCCTAGGAGATGCATGACACTCTCTCGAACCATGGCTTTTAACGCCTCACGGGATGCCCGGATCGGTAGAGCTGCAATTTAATTTGGCTCAAACTCGATGTCGTATCATCATTGAAGGAGCCATTGGAGTCCTCAAAAACCGATGGATATGCCTGTTAGGTGTGAGAAAGCTCCATCATCACATAAAGGGATCATACAAATTACAAATGTGTGTTGCGCATTGCACAACATTTGTATTGAGTCCAAAACAATCTTTGTACAAGATATTGAAGTAATTTCTCACGCTGCAGACGGCATTCAGTCGCCAACACTCATGGGCTATATTCCCGATTCTACTTCGCAATTTTTGCTATCAGCCCAGACTATAGGAGTGAATATCGGAAACAATTTGTAACTTTAAACTTAAAAAAATTTGTTTGCAAGTCTATTGTTTCAATTAATTGTAAATCACGTTAAATGTTTATTAAACTTATTATTTATAAATATTTTCTAATTGGTTGTAAATTTTTAATTTAATTTATAATTTAATTTCTTGAGGTGAATCAGACGGCGATTCATTTAAATGTTATCCTCGCGTAATCTCATTTGTTCCATTTGATAATTATGACGCTTCTGTTCTTCTAATTCTTCTTTATTCAAATAGCAGATTTTGCACAGCATTTATACATTTTTTTAGAATTTCTGATACTTTCCTCGTGATATTTTTTAAAATCACCGTTCATATCACGAATTGTTTCACACAATACCTTTTGACGCGAAAGTTCTTCTTTCAATGCATCTGTGTGTGAGATATCTTTTTTAGTCTTCTCTTTGGCAATGTTTGGCAGTTTCCTCGGCATTATCTTTAATACTGGGCTGTCTCCTGAAATATCCATATCCATCTGTGTATGAGATATCTTTTTTAGTCTTCCCTTTGGCAATTTTGGCAGTTTCCTTGGCATTATCTTTAATACTGGGCTGTCTCCTGAAATATCCATAAAAATTGGATCCTCTACAAACGAAGAAGAAGTCAATTCTTCTGTTATATCTGGACATACCTCGAATTGGTTATTTTTAACCCAAAAGACATCCCAGTTAAAATTCCTTCCACCGCCTCTTTCATCCCAAATATGTCGAAAATTGCATCTTCAAAAAAAAGAGAACGTATGTTCTCTAAGTGGGCCTCCACTGGTTCCATTTTATGCTGCATCTTTTCATCGCCTTTTTGCGTACATATTTTTTTTTGGCTCCAAACCTAAATTATTTTAAATATGTATAAAATATTTTCATATTTATATTTATAACTTTTTTCCACTCAGTTATATTTCTCATGGGTGGTCCTAAAGCTTCAATTCCATATCAGTCCATACTCTGGGCACATCATCTTTAGATCCTTTAGAAAACCCTCATGCAATGTCTTTATTCGCCCGCATTAGGCTCATCAAAGTCTCAATTTGCATTTTATTTGTGGTTTTCCATCTAAATTCAAATTTAATGTACTTTTATTAAAATCAACCAACAATTAATTCAAAACTTACTTTATAGGCGCATCGCTAAAAATTTTATTGGCAACTAAAATTTACTGGCATCGAACTCATTATAAGTACTTTTTATCAGAAAATAAGCTAATTACAACACGTTGCTCAAATACAATCAGGTTTTAAATAAATTATTGCAAATACCCGAATAAAAATATGGCGGAAAATTTTAACAGACATTCCTACAAATCTCTCTCTTTTTTGAGCTTTAGAATAGGAATTGTTTCCTGGCGGATTTTTTCCCATATTTGAAACTGTTTAGAATCGGAGAATGGTAACAGGGAAAAAATTGCCGAGGATTGTTTGTTTAGAATAGGAGGCTGTCTAGAAATTACAATTGAATTGGGATGTGCCTCTGCCATACGATCTCTTTATATTATGGAGCAGCTGGTGGATAGAATTTCGGCGTTAATTGCTTCAGCTGATGAGATACAGCTGGATGTCCTCGTTGAAGCTAGCTTCAGTGCTTATGCAGCAGTAGTATATCTGCGAATCGAAAAACTCTGAAAATTCACGTTAAACTGGATCTGGGTTGAAATAGTCAATTCAACGGAGACTCAATATTCACTTGTACTGTATTATTTTGTGGTGCGATTCAAAGACGGTAGTGTTTTGGATTCGGTCCAAATCTCGGGAGTACAAGCAATTTGTAACTTGTAGAATTGCTGAAATATTGTCGAAGTCTACACCAGTACAGTGGCACTGGCTCTCCTCTGCTATGAATATTGCAGACGAAGCCACTAAAGCTGAATTACCACCCAGATTTGATGAGAAATACTATGGATACACGGCTCCGATTGTCTTTAAAAAGGTGAAAATTTCTGGCCCCAAGGACCGCAGCAATAACTGTGTGACCAATGGTGTAAACAAAGCGGGTTCTCTTATTATCGGATGTAGGAAATGCATTAATTAATTATATAAAGTTGTCCTCATATTTAAAGATGTTGAAGGTCACCGCTTCGATCCTCGGTTTCTCGGAGAACATTAACTAGACCAAAGTGGCCTACCATCAAAAGGATGAACTTATTGCTAGCGAATTATCGAATGCCGAAAATGTGCTATGCATCCTAAGTGATACAAAGTGAAGTTCTCTTCGAGTATATTAAATCCATACACGCAACGGCCATGTATCTAAAACATGCAATTTTTTCACACAACGAAATGCGTCAGAAATTTTGGGTAGACAATTGCTAAAATCGATTAAAAGGATGAAAAGAACATAAATGGGTAGCACTGTTCACATGCTTGATACCGTTCGCACTCCATTTATAAATTTCGGACGACCTGTCTACTGACGCCTGCATTGCTCTGCTTACGAAATTTCGTGAATCGTAGAGGAATGCCAATTCGAATAAGAAATGAAAGCGGTACTAATTTTATTGGTGCCAAGAAAAAGTTATAAAAACAAATTCAGCGGAGCATGACAACGAAGAACATCGATTGGGTTTGCATCGATTGCTCCGCTGATTAAAGTCAAACTGCTACTAAGTAAGAGTTTTCTGTCAAGAAGCCCCACGGCTTGGAAACATTCCGTAGCGCCCTAATTCAGGCAGAAAATATAGTTAATAGTCACCCGTTTAGTTTTAACGCAACTTCCTTGTCCTGAAGGAGACACACTTGACTATGAAAGCAGTGGCTTATTGCTCAAAATCTAAAAGATCTAAATTGGCACTTTTGTAGCTACTTAATTTTATTTTTATATGTTGATGCTTAGTAATTGAGAATGTGGTAATTAATATTATTACAATAGATATGATTATAATGCATCCATATGAAATTTGACTTTGGTTATTTAATTTTGCAATGTTATTTACATTTAATTAATTTATTATAGAAAAAGACTTTTGATGTGTTAGATAATATTAAATAAATATAGCTTTATTGGCAAAGAAAGTCTTATCTCTTGAGCTTTACAAAACGGAAGGAAGGATGTAAAAGGAAATAAAATTGACATTACAAAAATATGACAGTTTGATGGCAATGATATAGAAATGTCAAAACATAAACATATGATTGATGATGTTGCCATATCTTTAGAATGCATATGTAAATGATATTTCAACACCCCTTCTCATTCTAAATTGCCGTAAAATTTTAACTTCTCTCAAATGTTTTTGATTTTTGATGCTGGAAGCGGTTTTGTTAAAAGATCTGCTTCCATTTGATCCGTTGGTAAATATTTGCATTTAATGATGCCTTTGGAAATGTAATTCTTGACGAAATGGTATTTTATGTCGATGTGCTTCGTCCTATTATTTAATTTAAATCCCTCGACAATTTTGATACAGCTTTGGTTGTCCTCATTTATGATAATTGGACCAGTGACATTTTATCCAAAATCCTGAAGAATTTCCTTTAACCATTAAGCTTCCTTAGCAGATTCAGCAAGCGCGATAAGTTCGGATTCTGTTGAAGCCACACATGTTTGTTTACGGCAAGCCCATGAAATTATAGCGCCATAAACCTTGAATATATAACCGCTATTAGACTTTCTGTTGTTTCTGTCTTCGCCCCAGTTGGTATCCGAATTGCCGGTTCAAATTGTCTCATCATCTGCAATTATATTTAATTTTATGTTAATGCTACCTTTTAAATATTTTGCAACTCTTTTGAGCTCTGCCCAATCTTCTTCATTCGGATTGCTTGTCTTCTGACTAAGAATGTTGACTGCTGCTGTGATGTCAGGTCTAGAATTAAGTGACATGTATAATACATCCAATCAATTTCTGAAAATTCTTGTTGTTATTAGCAAATTAAAAGTTGTTGATGATTTTCCATACGACCTCTCAATTGGAACAGCTGACGGTTTTGCATTTTCAAGACCGGTTTCCTGTAGAACCTTTTCAATATACTGCGATTGCGAAATAGAATAGAAACCTTCTGTTGCGCGCTCTATTTGTAATCCAAGAAAATTTTTAATTGGACCCAAATCTCGAATTTTGAACGAATTTCCCAAAATATTTTTTACTTTATTTATTTCCGCTGCATTACCGGAACCAATCAGTATGTCATCAACGTAAATTAAAATGAAAGTAACTGCTACCCCTTCTGAAGATATATAAAGGCATGGATCTACACTGCTTTGTTGAAATTTATAGTTGACCAATACGTTGTGTAAGGTTTGATTCCACGATCGTGCTGACTGCTTTAGCCCATATATAGATTTATTCAAGCGACATACCTTTTTTTGATTTTTACCTTCTTCGAAACCTTTTGGTTGCTCCATGTAAATTTCTGCCGATAATTTACTGTTTAGAAAAGCTGTTTTACAATCTATATGATGAACCAAATATTTATGTTTACCGCAAATAGCGAACAAAGTCCTCAATGTAGTATGGGATACAACTGGTGCAAAAACGTTTTCGTAATCAACTCCGTATTGTTGCGTAAAACCTTGTGCAACAAGCCTAGCTTTATACTCTACACCACTTTGACCTTGTTTTTGCTTAAACACCCACCTTGAACCAATGACATTACGTCCCTTCGGTCTGTTCACAAGCTCCCACACATAGCTATTTTTCATCGACTGTATTTCACTTCTCATAGCTTTTATCCAATTTGCACTTTCTTTATTTTTAATGGCTTCTTCATAACTTTCTGGCGTATTTTCAACTGCAGTACATAAAAATCTGTTTGGAGTTTTACCTTTTGTTAAACGATCTGATTTCCTTACAGGTGTTTCATTTTGCTGAACGTTTCCATTTTGTTCCAGACCATTTAAATCTTCATTTTCATCGCTTTCTGGATTGCTAATAGAATTGTAGTCTTCTTTTTCTTCTTCTTCTTCAGACTCGTTTACGGTTTCATCAGCATCTTCAGTTTTACAGCTTTCTTTGAATACTACTTCAATTGCCTCTTCTTTATCCAATTTAGGGTTGACAGTAATTTCTTCTTCTTCAATGTTTGTGAGCTTACCAGTAAATGTTACATCACGGGATATGTGAATTTTTCTGTCTTTGTCACACATTCTATAGGCCTTTGAATTTAAGTTATATCCGACAAAAACCATTTTTGTTGACTTTGCACACAGCTTTCTCCGCTTTACTTTTGGGATGTGTACAAAACCTGTTTCACCAAATAAACGAACGTGACACAAATCTGGGATCTTACCAAACATTTTCTCGTACGGTAACCTGTAACTCTGGTAATAATTCGATTTTGAAGATAATTTGCTGTACATACCGCTTCTCCCCATAACTCTCTTGGTAACCTTGATTCAGCTAGCATGCATCTGACCATCTCAATGAGCGAACGGTTTTTGCGTTCTGCTACGCCATTTTGTTCGGGACTGTATCCAGCTGTGTATTGCATGTGTATACCTTCTTTATTTAAATATTCCACTACGTCTTTGTTTACATACTCCTTGCCTCTGTCTGATCGGAATATCTTTGGCTTTTTCTGAAAATTATTTAAAATATATGCTACATAATTTTTAATTTTATCACATACATCAGTTTTGTTCTTTAAAAGATATATTTGGCAATAACGACTGTAGTCGTCTATGAAAGTAAGTATGTACTTATTTTCACTTGGAGTAGGCATCTCCATAGGACCGCACAGGTCGGTATGGACCAAGTCAAATATTGCTTTTGAGGTTAATCCTGACTTTTTTGGAAATGGTAAACGTGCAGACTTACTGTAAGAAATATTTGCCGAAGAGTTCCCCACCATTCGTGAATTGCCATCGTGTATTTTGAATGTTGTGTTTCGCTGATCGTGAGCGTGTTGCCGGTTTGCACAGTTGACGAGTGACAGCCGAGGAGCACACCACGGTAAGCGACGCACAGCGCATTTTTAATTTGAATTGATTTTTACTTTGTATTTTAGAAATAAATATTAAGTTGCCAATATTAAACTTTCGATCCTTTTACTCGTCACAATTTTTTATTTCGTGTGCAACTTTATTTTTGTGATAATAAATTTATATTAATTATATAACGCGCAATTTATGTTACACACGCCGCCTGCAAGTAACACACGTTCCAGTAAGATGAAAAAGGGTTCGAAAAAGGCCAATATTAGTGGAGCCAGCACATCGACATCTGAGTCCGCCAATATTTCTGGTCTGTCATCACCTGCAGCCTTGACTTCAACGATTGCAACCACCGCCACCAGTACGCTACCTGCCGTTGCATCGTTGGATTTTCCTGCTACAGTCGCCGACAAGAAGACAACTATGGAGCCTCAAAATGTCGCAAGTGTAGAAGCCGCAACTGCAGATCATCAGGCCTGGAGTGTGATGCTCGAGAGGATAAACGCCCTCGAAAGTGAGTTACGCAGCACTCAGGTAAGCTTGCATGAGAAAAATATACAGTGCCATGCTCTGAAAGAAGCGTTGCATTTGCCTGCTGGTCAAGTCGCCACACAACCAGCATTACGAACTGACGCTATAGAAGAATTAATGCGTAGTACGCGAAATTTCCCCGCCGGTATTACGCATTCTCCAGCCAGCATTGATACGCACAATAAACTGTTTGCGCTAAAGCGCATAAAAACACAGACATAGCTAAGCAGCCACTATCAATCGCTGAGGAAAGTAACACGCAATTCTCGCTAAGTTCGCATCCCTACGCCGCCGCTTCGGCGCATTCAACGCCATGCGCAGCCATGTTACATGATGGTTTTTTGTCTGCCGCTACGCCGATGGCAGCAATAACATCGTCAACAAGTGCAGGGACATTTCCAAGTGTTGTCCCCATGTCTGCCGCTCAGCGTTCGGAAGTATGTTCAAATGTAACGAACAGTTGAGTTTTAATGTCTACTTGCGACACAATACAGTCTGGTGGTGATACTAGTCGTATTTATCAATGCCCTGTTATGCCAACACTGAACACAATGCCGACTGGTGGGAATGCTGGATATAATTATTGCCGCCCTATTATGGCGACTCATAGCACAATACCAACTGCTGGAAATATGTGGTATTGCTATCAGTACCCTGTTACGCCGTTGCCAACTGCGCATGATATGGATCCAAACCCGAGTTATATGAATCAAAACAGGAGTAATAATCCTGGACAAAATATATCAGCATATTTACAGCCGCGAAAGATATTAGAGCTGCCAGCTTTCAGTGGCCACCCCGAGGACTAGCCCATGCTATGGACCACCTTCGAACAAACTACAAATGCTTATGGGTACAGCAATTTGGAAAACTGTCAGCGGTTGCAGAAGTGTCTCAAAGGTGAGGCACGTGAGTCAGTAAAGTCCCTTTTGATTCACCCTGACAACGTGGCCGCGGTTATGGAACAGCTTCGATTCCGATATGGACGCCCTGAATTGCTAATTCGAAGTCAGCTGCAACAAATACAGGAAGTGGCACCCATCTCAGAATCATCAATTGAAAGGTTAATACCATTTGCAACAAAGATGAGAAACCTGGTAGTGTTCCTTCAGACAGCAAACGGACAACAACATATAGGTAATTCAATGTTGCTTGAAGAGCTAATTGGAAAATTACCAATGCATAAAAAATTAGATTGGGCCAAATACGCGAATGCAATCTTGCCGTATCCGACAATTGCTGATTTCAGTAATTGGTTAACCGAGATAGCCAATTTAATATCAAGGGTCATTACGATGAAATCTGAGCCACGCCGTAAAGTAGTTCTTCACACAGTCGACAACCAAAATGAACGCTTGACATGCCAGTTGTGCAAAAATGCCCATGCGATCGTAAGTTGCAAACAGTTCTTGGCATGTGATGTATTAAAGAGGTGGAGTGAAATTAAGCGCTTACGTTTATGCTTCTCGTGTCTTAAACCGGGACACTCGCTGCAATATTGCCAGCGGCGGAAGAAATGTCCAGTCGACAGATACGATCGTAAACATCACCAGCTGTTGCATGATAAATCAACAGTTCGAAACGCACAGCGACAAAGACCAGCGCCTGTTTCTGATGATAAGGATGAAGGTTCCGTTAAGGCAGAGTCAGTGCTAAGTTGCGCCAACGGAGCTCAGAAATTGCTGTTCAAAATATTGCCCGTAACGCTGTATGGTCCGAAGAAGACAATCCGCACGTACGCACTCTTAGATCCGTCACCATGATGAACAGCAACTTGATAGCAAAACTGGGCCTCCGTGGAGAAGAGCGAAAAATTAATCTGCAATGGTTTGGCGGTCGCTCCGAGCAGCAATCAGCTATAGTGGTCGATGTTCACATAAGTGGGATTGCAAACAACAGAAAGTTTCCGCTGCGTAATGTTTATGGTGTGGAAAATTTGAATTTACCAATGCAAAGTCTGCTTAAAAGAGATTTGCATCCGAGCGATCGTAATTTACCAGCGCTACCAGTAAAACCATATTCAGATGCCACACCTCAAATTCTCATTGGTTTAGATCACTGTCATTTAGGCTTGCCTATTGAAACTTTGTGTTTGGGAGCGAAAGGGCCGCATGCCGCTAAAACTCTACTTGGATGGATTGTGTTTGGGAAAACAAATGAGCACGTTTCGGCGACACCATCCTGTTTATTTACTCATTCAATAGTGGCAGATAATTTGCATCGGATTGTAGCTGACTATTTTGAAACTGAGAACTTTGGCGTTCGCCCAGCACCGGCGGTAGAGCCAGACGAGGAGGTGAGAGCACGCAATATTTTACAAGCTGTCACAAGAAAAATAGGTGACAAGTTTGAAACCGGTTTGCTTTGGGATCAGGACAATTTCGAGTTTTCTGATAGCTACTCTATGGCCTTCAAACGCTTGCTTGGTATAGAACGCAAAATGGAGAAGGAACTAGAATTTGGTAAAGCATACAACGGTATAATCGAAAGTTATATCGACAAGGGTTATGCACGCAAGTTGCAGTCAGAAGAGGCTTCCAAGATAACCCCTAGAATATGGTACATTCCGCACTTTGCAGTTAAGAATCCAAACATCCCTGGTAAATTGCGATTGGTGTTTGACTCAGCTGCTAACGTTAAAGGAGTTTCTTTGAATTCACGGTTATTAAAGGGTCCGCAGGACTATAAACCAATGCCATCAGTATTGTTTAACTTTCGAGAAGGAGCTATTGCTGTATGTGGTGACATTCGTGAGATGTTCCACCAAGTTTCGATTCGACTAGAAGACAGATGTGCACAAAGATTTTTATGGCGCAATGGCGACAGTCAGAGAAAACCCGACGTCTATGAAATGTGCGTTATGACCTTCGGGGCCGCCTGTTCGCCGTGTGCTGCTCAATATGTTAAATGTGTGAACGCATTACAACATCAGTTGATCTATCCAAGAGCGGTGAAAGCAATTCTGTAACACCATTACTTCGACGATTATGTAGACAGCTTCGATACGATTTCTGAAGCCATTACCGTATCCAAACAAGTGCGTGATATACATAAAGGTGCAGGATTTGAACTATGTAAATTTAGTTCGAACTCATCAGAAGTGTTGTGCGCTCTACAAGACGAAGCCCATATTAGTAACGAAGCATCCACTAGTTTTGGAAACGTACTCGGAATATTGTGGCAACCAGGTGAAGACACATTTAGCTATAAGTTGCAGTTTAACAATGTGGACGCAGATGTGGTGGATGGGAACAGGGGTCCTACGAAACGGGAGTTCCTTAGTATTGTAATGTCAATATTTGATCCACTGGGATTTTTATCCCACGTTGTGGTAGGAGCAAAGATATTGTTGCGTGAAGTATGGCGATACAACATTTGTTGGGATGAACAACTGCCTATCTACATATACGACGGTTGGAGCAAATGGCGAGAGAACATCAAGAAGATTCCGGAAGTTAAAATACCGCGTTGCTACTTTACCAGAGGAGCGCCAAAGAATCGACAATTGCATATATTCGTTGATGCAAGCCAAGACGATGAAGACGTGAAGTCGAAGTTTCCTTGGTGTTCGCTAAAAGCAGATGTGCTTCTTTGAAGCCGATGACGGTGCCCAGACTCGAGCTGCAAGCAGCTGTTCTGGGTACTCGCGTAATGCAAACCATCAAGGAGGGCCACTCTTTAGAATCTGCCGATTGCATCTTTTGGAGCGACTCAAAGACGGTAATTAAGTGGATCGCGCAAGGAAATCGCCGCTACAAGCCATTTGTGGCACACCGTATAGCCGAGACTTTACCCGCCAGCAAAGTATCGGAATGGCGTTGGCTTCCTACAGAGAAAAATGTAGCTGATGAGGCTACTCGCTTAAATTTTAAAATCGATTTCTCATTTATGTCAAGATGGTTTCAAGGACCAGAGTTCCTTCGGTACGATGAAAGTGAATGGCCAATTACTGAACACATCCAAGAAGCTACGGCAGCTATGGAAGAGGAGTTAGAGCCAAAGTTTGCCTTAACCATAAATAATGAGCGTATCTTCAAATTCGAAAGATTTTCGTCGTTGAATAAATTAATTCGATCAGTCGCGTGGGTGCTTCGGTTTGCTTCAAATTGCCGCATGCGTCGGCAGCATTGTGTTCAAATAGGCCTACAAGGATCTGAACTGGAAGCAGCGGAGTGGGTATTATGTCGGCAATCTCAATTTGAAGTATATGGCATGGAGAGAGAAGCAATTTAGAATGGCAAAGGTGTGACGTTGCAGAGTGATTTATACAGTCTTACCCCATACATAGAAGAAATGGGTGTTCTGAGAGTATACGGGCGTATAGATGCAGCCAGCTGGTTACCTTATGAAACGAAACGTCCAATTATCTTGCCGCCTCGACATCCATTCACTTCTCTGGTTATATACTATTTTCATAGCCAAATGAAGTATCAAAATATAGAGGCGACAATATGCGAAATCCGAAGAAAGTATTGGGTAGTACGCATCAGACAAGAAATGCGAAAGGTAATCAATACTTGCCAGATATGCAGACTAAGGAAATTGAAACCAGTTACACCAATAATGGGTCCACTACCCGTCGACTGATTGACGCCTTTTGTGAGACCATTCAGTTATACAGGATTGGACTATTTTGGACCAGTTTTGGTAACGCTAGGGCGGCGTACTGAAAAACGGTGGGTAGCACTGTTCACTTGTCTCACCATCAGAGCTGTGCATTTGGAAATAGCATTTGATTTGTCCACTGATGCATGTGTAGTGGCCATACGCAACTTTATAAATCGTCGTGGTGTACCTAAACGAATTCGTAGCGACAATGGAAAAAATTTTATTGGGGCTCACCGCTTGCCCGATTTTCAGAAGTATTTGATTGCGAGCGCATTTTGACGGAGTTGTCATCGAAAGGTGATGAGTGGATATTTAATTGCCCATTAAACCCTTCTGAAGGCGGGGTGTGGGAACGTATGGTGCAGTGCGTCAAAGGGGTTTTGCGACATACACTGAAAGAAGTGGCTCCTCGAGAACATGCACTTCAATGTCTACTTATTGAAGCTGAAAATGTCGTCAATTCGAGACCACTTACCCACTTGCCAATATCCATAGATGAAGAGGAACTTCTGACACCCAATCACTTTATTTTGGGTACAGCGAATACTGCGCAAACGCCCGGTGCAGCTGACATCAGTGACAAACCATGCGTGCTGCGCAAACAATGGCGAATAGCGAGGCAATTACGAGATAAATTCTGGAAACGATGGGTAGCGGACTATTTGCCCACCTTGACACGTCGAGTGAAATGGTGCCAACCAACCACCTCCTTGAAAGAAGGCGGCTTGGTTTTTATATGTGACGAGAACTTGCCAAGAAACAAGTGGTGCCGTGGACGAGTAGAAAAGACCTACAAAGGAGCTGATGGCCAAGTAAGCCGAGCAGATGTACGCACCAGTTCTGGATTGTTGTGTCGACCTTTTTCAAAACTATCCGTTTTGGAAGTGGAATGTGGTGAATTGAAGTGATTCACGGGGTCGGGAGTGTAAGAAATATTTGCCGAAGAGTTGCCGACCATTCGTGAATTGCCATCGTGTATTTTGAATGTTGTGTTTCGCTGATCGTGAGCGTGTTGCCGGTTTGCACAGTTGACGAGTGACAGCCGAGGAGCACACCACGGTAAGCGACGCACAGCGCATTTTTAATTTGAATTGATTTTTACTTTGTATTTTAGAAATAAATATTAAGTTGCTAATATTAAACTTTCGATCCTTTTACTCGTCACACTTACCAAGTGGACATATTTCACAGCTCTCATTTTTGTTGCATTTTTCAATATGAATACCTTTGGCCAAATTACTTTTTTCCATTACCTTTATAGCTTCCATATGCCGATGACCCAATACTTTATGCCAATGATGAATACACTTTTTTTTACATGATACGAGATTCAGATGTTCCTTTTCATCGCAAGAATACAAACCAGATTTTATTTCAGCTGACATAACAACTTCGTTGTTCTTTTTTACGATGCATCTGCTCTTTTTGAAAATTAATTGATAGCCATTTTCTGTCAGCTGTTTTACGTATAATATGTTGAGGCTTATGGTGGGAACGTATACAACTTTTGAAAGATTTATGATGTTAAAATTAGTTTCGCTTTTCTTGAATTTAATTTTTACAGTTCCTTCACCACGCGCATTTTTTGACCATTTGCCAAAACTATTTCTTTTTTCACTTTTTTATTTAGCTCCGTAAATACTTGCCGATCATTACAGATATGACACGATGCACCTGAGTCTATTATCCAGCTTTCAGACCCATTTGTGGTTATCAGACAGAACTCATTTGAAACCATATTTGCCTTCTGCCTATCATGCTTCCTCTTCCAGTCTTTATACTTGCCACAATCCTTTTTTATGTGACCTTTTCTGCGGCAAAAAAAACACTCAAAATTATTGCTCGATCTGTTGAAATCACGTTTTGCTGCAACCATAGCTTTCTGCGAGACACCACTGTCACCATTTTTTCTTCTTGTGTACTCCTTAATAATTTTTGCTTCTATGTACGTTATAGTAAGCTCAACTTCAGTTCGAGATTCCAGGGCTGTAATTAACTTGTTGAAACTTTGTGGCAGGCTACTTAAAAGCATGGCAATATTCTGGTTTTCGCTAAATGCATCTTCGCCTAAATTTTTTAATTTTAAAAACAGGTCCCTCATAACTCCAATGTGCAATTGAGCATCACCATCTTCATTTAAACTTAAGCTGCAGATGTTTCTCATTACACTGACCTTGTTGCTTAAGTATTTCCTTTCGTAGTAATTTTGCAGGCTTGTCCACATTTCAGTTGCTGTTGTCCATTGTCTAATAAGGTGTAACTGGTCATCTTCAACCGACAAAGAAATGGTAGCTCTAGCATTGTTATCCATTTTTACCAAATTTTGTGGATTTTCCGCTGGCTTTGCTTGAGTCAAGACATCCCAGCTCCCTTCCTTGATGAGCAGCATTTCCAATTCAAACTCCCATGTAAAGTAGTTTTCTGCATTTAGTTTTGCCACCGATAACTTTATGTCTGTTGCCATTTTAATAGTCCACCACAAAAAATACTTTAAACCTTTTAAACCTTATTAATTATGCGACAGTCTGGGCCCATAACCTATAGAAAAAGACTTTTGATGTGTTAGATAATATTAAATAAATATAGCTTTATTGGCAAAGAACGTCTTATCTCTTGAGCTTTACAAAACGGAAGGAACGATGTAAAAGGAAATAAAATTGACATTACAAAAATATGACAGTTTGATGGCAATGATATAGAAACGTCAAAACAAACATATGATTGATGATGTTGCCATATCTTTAGAATGCATATGTAAATGATATTTCAACATTTATTTTTTCGCTATTTCGCTTAATATAATTTTTTGTGTAAAATTTAATGTTTTTTCATATTGGGAAAATAAAATACCCTTCTTCTATATTTTCTTCTGAGTTTGAAAAAAAAATTATCATTTATTTTTAGTGAACAATTATTGTAATGTATTAAATTGTTTTCGTTTACATGCACTTAATTTTTTGTGCATGCTTGTTTAATTAAAAGATTATTTTCATTTTTAATAATGATTGTATCTATTTCTATTTCTATTTCTATTAATTGTAGATCCTGATTTTTGAAGAGGTGGAAGCTCGATTTTATTGTACAGTGTGTGCTTGGCTTTATATTTCTCAACTGTTTGTTTTCATCAAATATAAAGGTTTTATTTTCATACTCATAAATCTGTTCAATTTCGTAAACTATTTCGTTATTAGCTTTATTTGGTTGGGCATGAGATCTGATTTTCACGTTTACAAAGGTTATCGGAAATTTTAAATCAAATACAAAATATGTATCAGAATATTTTAGAATGTTCTGGTTTAACACACGATAAAGTGCAAAATTGTATTAAAGTAAACTTTAAGCCTAAGATAAAGTGGGTAAATTGCAATAATTAAATAAAGTTAATTATTTTAATTTAACCAAACAATTGTTTGATTACTACACAATCTAGTGGTATGAACTAGAGTATTGAGAGTTAGAATAAATTGTAAAGAGGGCAATTTCGTAACAGTTGGTGTCAGACGTGGGATTGTGTATCTGTAATAAACAATGGTTAAATTTAAAAATGTGATTGGAGCTCAAGAAGGTGCGGTTAAGAAGCGATTCAGAGGAGCAGGTCGACGTCTATGAGCATGAATTTAAATTTGTAGAACCAACATCTCGAGAGGAAGAAACACCTCTTGCAACTAATACTGGTAACTTTGACATGAGCACACATATCGGGGTAAGACAGATCCAGTTACAACAAAGTGCTGAATTCGTCAAAAAAGCTGTCAAAGAGAATGTCAAAGAACAGTTACAACAAAATGCTGAATCAGTCAAAAAGAGTGTAGCATCCGTCAAACAAGATGCCAAAGAACAGTTACATCAAAATGCTCAAGCAGTCGACGAGAGGATGCAGCAGCGATTACAACAAAATTCTCAAGCTGTCAAAGAGGATGCCATAGAACATTTAAAGCAGGGTGAAACATAATTTACTTAACTAGGGGAATTAAAGTCACATCAGAAGAAAGAAATGTCCGAGATGGTAGACAGAAAGGCTTGTGAAATTGAGATAAAAATCTGTAGAACAAAAATTCATGGCGAACGAGCAAAAGCAGAAAGAATTTAAACAACAAATAGAACAAAGGATTCACCTACTACAGGAGCAGGCAGCATTAACCTGGTGGTTGAAATGTGCTGCTGCTGATGTACTTCAAACTATCTCAGAAAGTGAGGGAGACTGTTATGAAAGCTTGGTGAATGCCGTTCAGCGGACGTATGGTAGTGAACATCGTAATCAGATGTACCAAGTTTTTTTTTATATTTAACGAGGAGGAAAACATCTAAAGTCACAACCCCGTCAGTGCGGGACTCTAACTCTGCTAAAACATCCTCTCGTCATTACGGCGATTCCCCCGGAGACACTGATTAGGTTTTACGTCGGGAGGCCGTAAGAGCAGTTTCTGCTCACACGTCAGTATTAGGTCTGTCATTATGTCAGTCCTGTGTGTCTCAGTATCGGAGAGGCGCTGGCGGCTGCGTTCAGCGTTACGCGCTCGTTCTGCGATTCGCAGCGCCTTCATGATGGTGGCCGCTGCCGAGCAAACTGCTTCCCACTTGACGAGCGTATCGCACATGTGCTCACAGAGGTTGTCCATTGTTGGTGGTTCATCGAGGACAGCACTCAGTTCATCCCGGGTGCCTTTGAAGTGTGGGCAGTCGAAAAACACGTGCTGTGCGTTCTCGTGCACCCCAGGGCAGTACGGACAGTATGGGTCTTCCTCATAATTTCTCTCATGGAGGTACTGCTTAAAGCAGCCGTGACCAGTTAGCAACTGTGTGACGTAGTAGTTCAGTTCCCCGTGCGTCCTTGTTACCCATGGTGTGATGTGAGGGATCAGCATAAAGGTCCATCGACCTTTTTCGGATTGCTCCCACCTCTGTTGCCATTCCGCAATGGTGTTTTTTCTTTCCGCGGCTTCGTCGATGTTTGTGGGTCTCGCCCTCTACTTGTAGAGCCGGTGTACCGCCTTCGCCAGCAAGTCAATGGGTGGTTTGCTGCTTATTATCCCTATTGCTTCGTCCGATACACTGCGAAATGCGCTAGCCACGCGTAGTGCGCTCAGCCTATGTACTGACTGGACGCATTTAATGAAGACTTCACCTTAGTGGCTTCCACCCAGATTGGCGCAGCATGGAGCTAGTAACCGTCGATAGCAATCTCCGTTGACTTGAGCGTGGCCTCTGTTTTATATGCGGCCAGTTCCAGCTTTGCACTAGTGAGCCATTCCATAACACACCCAATTGCGTCATTGCATCTGTTCTGCAGTGTGTGGATGTGTTTTGCAACCGCCACCATTGCGATGTCGTCTGCGTACCCGATGAGCGTTACGTTCATTGGTAGGTCCAAGCGGAGTATGCCATCATACATGATGTTCCACAGGATAGGGCCGAGTACAGATCCTTGTGGGACGCCACCCGTGACTGCAGAGCGACGAACGCCCTGATCGGTGTCGTATAACAGCACTCTGTTCTGGAAGTAGCTGGATATCATCCTTTGTAAGTACACCGGAACGCAGAAACTCCGAAGTGCTTCCATAATTAGAGGCCAGCTCGCTGAGTTGAACGCATTTTTTACATCCAGCGTCACCACCGCGCAATACTTCTTTGTACCTCCTCGCCATCGCTTGCCACTTGTTGCTTCATGGGCTATGTCCGTTACGGCCTGAATGGCATCTACCGTCGAACGTCCCCTTCGGAAACCTTATTGACGGTCTGAAAGCCCACCATGTTTTTCTACCGCCTCCTGGAGATGATCGCAGATAATCAGCTCCAAAATTTTGCCTATCGTGTCTAACATGTACAGTGGTCAATATGCTGAGGGTTGGTCTGGTTGTTTTCCCGTCTTGAGCAGTAGTACCAGTCGGTGCTGTTTCCATCTATCTGGGAATATCCCTTCCTTTATGCACGTATTGTACATCAAAGCAAAAGCCTCTGACCTCGCCTCTATTGCCGCTTTAGTGCCACATTTGGAATGCCATCTAGACCGGGAGCTTTGTTGTCAGCGATTCTCCTCAGGAGCAAGATTACATCGCTACTGGTAACAGCTGGGATGTCGGTAATTGGACCCTTGCTATGATTGGACATTCTATCCGTCTGCTGTGGAGAGAGTGTAGCTACAATGGTTCTCATCAGGGCGGCGTCAGTTGGTTGCGGTGACCTGCCCCCTTTTAGATGACCACCTTGTATGCTTTTCCCCATGGATCCACATCAGCATTCGCACACAGCGACTTAAAGCACTCATTCTTACTGCTGCGGATGGCCACTTTCAATGCTTTTCGGCATTTTTTGTATTCCGCTCGTAGTGTATCCCATGCCGGGCGTTTTCGAGCCCTCTGAGCCTTTCGGCGGGCTTGAATACACTCCTTCCTGGCGGCTACGATCTACTCATTCCACCAATACACTGGTTTTCTAGCGTGCCGATTTAACACCCTTGGCATTCCCGCGTCGCAGGCTTTGCTGAGTCCGTTGGTGATGCTATCCGCAATGGCCGTGGCAGTACCCATGCTGATTTGTTCTTCTTTCCAAACTAGATCAAAGACCTCTGCATCAAAAGCCCGCACTTTCCAGCCTTTTGTCTGCGCATTGCGCATCTGTTTTGTACGCCTTTGTGCCGCGTTATCCAACTCAATAACTATGGCCACATGGTCGCTCTGCGTATATATGTTACTGATAGACCATCGCGCGATGCGCTCAGCAGTGCTGTTCGCAAAGGTCAGGTCTATTACCGACGTACCCCTGCCTGAGTCAAAAGTGCACTGACCGACCTGATTGAGAATGACGAGGTCCAAGGGCGCCAGGCACTCCAGCAGAATTCTGCCACGCTGACTAGTGCGCGTGCTCCCCCAAGTTGAGGACCAAGCGTTGAAATCTCCCGCAATGACCATCGGCGATTGATGTGAGCATACGCTCGAAGTCGGCTATACTCATGCTTGGCGGGGCATAACAGGAAAATAGGTATAGACCATCGAATTTGACCCAGGTGTAGCCGTTTTCTGTAGCAGCCATTCTTTGTTGAAAGCACCTACCGTTCAGGACCCAGATGGCTGCTTTACCACTGGCATCCGTCACCCACTCGTGCCCATCTATATTTTTATACTGTTCACACAGTAGGGGTATATCAAAATTTTCCTCGTTCACCGTTTGGTGCAGTAGGTCTTGGGCTGCCGCGCAGTGGTTTAGATTTAACTGCACTATTTTCATACGCCGCCGTTTATTTTCGCCTGCTGGTGTACTGGGCATTTATAACTGCCTGCCGCATGATCCCCCTTACATAGTGCACATTTTTGCTTGTTGGTGCACGTAACTGCTTTGTGGCCGCTCTTGCGCGCACTTCTTACACAGATCGGTTATATCTACCTCTTCCTTGCATTGTTGAGCCACATGTCCGTAGCCCCAACATTTGTAGCAGTGCTTGAGTGTCACCGATTCTCGGACCCTGCAGGAAACCTACCCAATGCGCACCCGCTAGGCCTTTAGGACCTTTCTTGCGTCGTCCACTGGCAGGCTGATATAGGCGGTTTGAGTGCCGTTATATCCGTTTCGCATACTTCGTACGGCGCAATCGTCTGGTCGCCTGATGCCGCATTGCTCGTGCAATGCATCGCAAATCTCCGTTGGGGTGGTAATTTCATCGTGGTCTCTGCACTGGATGGTAAGCATGTGGGTCTTCGCTGCCACCGTTGCCGCCTCCTTCAGCACCTCTGCGATCGCAGCTTGGTACGTCGTTGTCTTGCGTTCTTCAGTCCGTTTCAATTCGAAGATCAGTTTGCCTTTTGCCGTTCTTCGAATGGTTTTGCCGTCCTCGCCAAGAGCTTTAAGTGCTGTGCTTGCCTTTACCTTCCGCAAGATTTCTGCATACGATGCCTCTCCGGTTTTTGCAATAATGAGAGCATCGAGCCTCGGGCGGATCTCCTTGACTACTTTTTTTGTAGCTTTTGTGGGCTCCTTGGCTCCGATATCCCGCTTGACTGTTGTCTTCCATTGCACTAGCAGCCAATCGGTCTTAGTGGCTTGCTCCGACCTGTTTAGTGCTGCTTTATCGTTCTGTTGCTGCAGCTGTTGTCGCTGTGGCTTCGGAGACACAACACGAGTGCGCTTTTTTGTTGGAAGTGGAGATACCTCCACCATGCAGTCCGCTTGCGATGCTGCCCTCGTTCTCTTGGTCTGCACTCTGCTGATCCACGGTGACGTTTGCGTTGCCTTCACTGTGGCTTCGCCTGCTTTTTTGCGGATCTCCTCTCCGCGAGAAGGGATCTCATCGCCTTGTTTATATTACGCTGACTATCCATCATGCCGGCCAGCTCTTCGATTTTTTTCCCCATTATCATGAGAGTATCCGCACTCACAATGCCCTTCATTTCAGCATTCTCGGGGTTAACAGTCGGTGTTACCAAAAATTGTGTGTCGATCGATGTTGGAGTCGAAACTACCTCGCTATCGGTGTCACAATTCTCATCATATTCTAGTCCCCGCACTACGAACGGTGCACTAATGGACGCAGTCGCTTTGCGCACCCCGGGGGGCGATCGCTGGACGCTCATAGTTTCGGTAAATTTGCACTATTATCTCTGTCCACTTTTCCTTTTCTCTTTTTTTTTATTGTATATTAATTAATTAATCCCTTTGGGGGAAAAATAAACCAATGGGGGAAAAAGAAACCAAAGGGGGAAAAATAAAACCAAAAGGGGGAAAGAAAAAGTACATTAAAAACAATTCTTATCTGATGTCCAGTCGTATTGGCAACACTGTTTTTTTAAAATTTAGATTTTTTTATTGAGAGTCCTCTCTCTCCACTCAGCTGAACGAATATACAACCTCCTACGCTCTCTAAATTTATTTTGGATAAACCACTTGTGAGTTCGCGCTCATCACAACGGATAAACCGGTCCAGAGTCAAGACTGCCGCAAATCACGCACAGAAGCACCCGAATTAAACAATTTTAAGTCGATCGCGTTAAACAATCCAAGTCGCACCATTCACTACACGGGGTGCACACTTTGGCTACCCTTTTCAGGATACTTAACACAAATTAAAATTGTATTTACAGCGCAAACTTTCCTCTTTTACAAAATATACCCGGAGCAAAACATTTTCACGTCTACTCAGAGTTACACTAGTGTGCTGTGAGTCAGATGTACCAAGTAGAACTGCGAACACGTGTCCAAAAGTGTGGTGAGTGCTTACAACAGTTTGCGGCAGAAGTGGAACGGTTGGCCCATCTTGCCTATCCAGGCGAGATTACTGAGAGACACCTTCGTATATGGCATTCACGATGCGGAGATAAACGGTGCAGCAATAACGAATCCGAAAGATACGTATATGGAGACCGTAGCTATCGGAGAGCCCGTCGGATACAAGTCGGAAGCAGACAAAGTTCACGGACAAATGCTTTACCTGGGGTGAGGTTGGATACATGGCTTGTAATTGTCAGTCGAGACCACCCAAACGTTCTACATCACGCTCGTCTTTAAGACCGTTAAAGCAAGTCAGATTCCAAAATAGGGATTCGGATAATGTTGATAAGCCGTCGACAAACTAAATGGAGTCAGTCTCGAGCGGCATGAGCCCCAGAATCTTCTTCTCTCTGATCTAACTGTCGACAGTATAATAAACGGGAGAAAGGTCGTAATAACATTGGATACAGGCCCATCACATTCAATAATCAGAAAGAATCTCGTTCGGGGAGACGAACCGCTTCTGGGAATAATATTGCATACGGCAACTGGAGATGATGAACCGGTACTTGAAAAAGTTACACGGAAAGTCACTATCGGCACCACTACATTGATACACGAGTTTGTGGTAGCGGATATTGTGGACGAATTGATCTTAAGTGTGGATTTTATGATACGGAATTTATTCGTGCTAGACTTGAAAAGTCGAATGTTGAAATATGCGAACACCGAAATACCGTTATCCATTGGTGAGGATAATTATTGGAGGTGTTAAACAAGCCATTGTATCGCGGTGGACAAAATTCCCACAAAAGTCAGAAACAGTTATAAGGGCCAAAATGGATGGAGATGTTGAAAAGAAGTCGTTGTGGATTGTGGAGGCCGAACCCAAATTTTTAATGGACGACATCATAATTGGAAAAACCCTCGTAAAAGAACAGCAGAGCCAAATAGTGCTAGTAAGAGTGGTCACTCTTGCAAATACCGCTAGAACCATAGGGAAAGGAAAGGTAATTGGAAATTGCCAGGCAATATCAGCAATTGTAAATTGTGAGAACTAACCACGAGACACGAAAAGCAAGATACCAGGGGATAAAAAGGTACTGGACGATCTAACGAAAAAATGGACTAAATAATTATCCACATAGCAGAAGAAAAAAGCCAGCCAACTTTTGGCAAGATAATGGTCAGTATTTGCTAAAAAGAATAAAATCGAAGGCAGAACTAAGATGGTGAAACACACAATCAACATTGCTTATGCCAAGCCTATTCGACAAGCGTCAAGAAGAGTACCTTTGGCAACGAGAGAAGAAATGAACATGTTCCTGGTGGAATTGCATCAGAACAACGTCATTGAGCCATCAGTAAGCTCCTGGAGTTCTTCCACGATATTAGTCAAGAAAAAGGATGACTCTACACGTTTCGACTTAGATTATCGGAAACTTAATGAGGTAACGAAGAAAGATAGTTATCCACTACCTCGCATCGATGATACCTTGGACACACTTTCTGGTTGAAATTTTCTTCTAAATATTAGATATACAAAGTGGATATTGGCTGGTGGCAGTAGATGAATCGTAATCGACTATTTGTTGCGGTCAGCTGTATGTTTGTGGAGTAGATGACGTTTGGGGGAATTAGCCGTGGATGTTACGGCGAGAGTGTGAATGACAGAGATGGCCTGGTTTCTTGTCCGGAGATAGTAGGGACAAGAACCAGTTAGTAGGTACGGATGTAAGTAATGAGTGGATGAGTGTGTAAGTGTGGATGTTGATGGGGATGTAGGAGGAGAGGTGTGTGGACAGATAGAGTACAGAGTACAGGTAGATTAGCGGGAGTGGGAGTCCGTTAAATCTAAAAAAAAACGGAAAAGAACGGAGAGCCCGGAAGATATAAAAGGAGGTAGTGGAAGATATATAAGGAGATAAACGGGGGAGAAGGTTTCTTTGAGCGAGAGTGTTCGGAAGTAATGCGGCGAGATTTTGAATATTGAAATAGAAAAGAAAATTTGAAGTTTAAAAAAAAGTAAAACAGTTGAAGCTGAAAGTGTGAAGTAGTGAGAAATCGAGAAAACAAACACAAAGAAATGTTTCAAAAGTGGTGGAGGAAGCAGTGCTTATAATCATCAGAATATATTGAATTTGTCGAATTTCGGAAAGGAAGCAAAAGAAGGAGAACCCGCGAAGGAGACCCTGGCCCCTTCCTCGTCAGCACAAGATAAAGAGTGCGTAGCAAGATAAGTCAAGTATTATAGAGTCGTATAAAGTATATAAGTATATTTTTTGGTGTAAAAATCAAGTTAGAAGTAAAATTTGAACTAAGATAATGGTTTACGGTTTGAAGTGAATATGGAATTTGAAAACAAGTTTTTTTTTAGTTTATTAACTTAAGAATAGTAAAGAGATATTGAAAACACATACCTACATATATACTCGTAAAAATATATATATTTCTTTGTTGTGAGATTTAGACGGTGTCGGCCGAGTGTGCTGTTGTTAGTCGTTCTATTTGAACGGAGACCCGGCCTTGGTGAAAGAGCTCCTTCAGTCGGCAGCAGGGGAGTTAGATTCTGATCACGTCGTTATCGCTTGGGAGGGACCGTCCATATAGAACAAAGAAAATGAAAGAAAAAAAGGGGAAAAAAGAAAGAAAAGAATCGATTACACATTAAACTAAGAATTAAGATTAAAAATTAGGAAGACAGTTTAGGTATTATTAATATGAAAGACAACAAAAGTAATGATTGAGTAGAGGGGAGGTGATTGGAGGGAGGGGGCTGTCGCTGGGCTCAAGGATGCAGAAGACAGAACAGGAGTGCTAAGGTGAGTGATGGTTATGAGAGAGACAAGTAAAAATTTTTATTGTTGATCCTTGGCGTAGTGTGGCGGGTTGAGGACCACGGCCATCTAAATTGAGCCAGCCATGGCCACCACACTATTGCGGCAAATAGGGGGACATAACATATTTTAGCAAATGGCCAGAAGCATATCCCATTCCCGATCAACAGGCTAAGACCGTTGCAGATGCATTTATCAATAATTGGGTCTGCAGATTCGTAGCTCCCCTGAGGTTGCACTCGGATGCAGGCAGAAATTTCGAGTCAGCTATACTCAAGCAAATGAGTGAATTTAATCCTTATAAAGGTTGCAGTAGTATCCTTTTTCGGGACGAACAAGATTAAGTTGAGGAAACTTAAATGATTGCTTACTTTTAGGATCCCATTTAAAGTTTGAGAATAAGTGCACCACCGCAGATATGTATTTAAGCCAAGACATAATCCATGCAGATAAAAGACTAGAATCTTATCAAAACTTACTTCGCGATGTAGATAATGTTCTAGAATATTCTCGAAACTTCCTTCGAGGTGTAGATAAGGTTCTAGAATGTTCTAGAAACTTCCTAAGAGGAGAAGATAATGTTCTAGAATGTTCTCGAAACTGCCTATAAGGTATAGATAATGTTCTAGAAAGTTCTACTTCAACATAAGAGAGGTATATAAGCTACCAGCAATTCAAAGTCGACTCAGTTGAATAGCAATCGTAAAAGTGTGTACATCGTGCATTTCATATGTAGCCGTTACAGTATTAAGAACTAATAAAGTTATTAAATGAATTATTAAATAAATGCAAATTGTAATAAAGTAAACTTCAAGCCTAATGTTAAGTGTGTAAATTGCAATAATTATATAAAGCTAATTATTTTAATTTAGCCAGCGATTGTTTGATTACTACACAATCCAGTGTATGAATTAGAGTATTGAGAGTCAAGAGGGCACTTTCGTAACAATATTGAAATATAAATGATTGCATACTTTTAGGGTATCCTCTATTCCACCATAGTATGCCGAAAAGCATACTCCAGAATCTTCTCTAAACTTCTTTCGAAGTGTAGATAATTTTCTAGAATGTTCTAGTTCAATACACGAAAGGTATATAAGACAACACTCAATTAAAGTCGACACAGTAGCAGTGTGTGCATCGTGAATATCAATAGTAACAGCAACAGTATTAAGAAATAATAAAGTGATTAAATAAATAATTAAATAAAGTGCAAAATTGTATTAGAGTAAACTTTAAGCCTAAGATTAAGTATTTAAATTGCAATAATTAAATAAAGTTAATTATTTTAATTTAACCGAGCGATTCTTTGATACTAATTCGGGTATTGAGAGGTAGTATAAATTGTCAGGAGCGCAATTTCTTAACAATTTGCTAGGACGCATTATTTTATATTTCGCTGCTACTACGCTATGAAGTATTTGCTCAATTCTGGTTCTAAACAATTGCATCTTTTTTAGTTGTTCTAAATATAAATTTCGATCGTATTCTTCATCAATGAGCTTATATATGGAAATAAATTCTTTTTCTATTTGAACTTTATGGTTAATTGTAACTTCGTTTAATTGTTCTCATGCTATATTGAAATAATCATTGATTTGAATCTGTTTATTAATTTTATTGTGCTAGTACCGAATATCCATTTCCATAGTCCACGTTTGATCTATTTCTTTTGGCTTTTAATGTGAGCAATTTGTTTCTTGTATCTACGATTTCTTTTTGAGTAAATTTTTTATGAATTTATGGCATTATTAGAGTGTAATAGAATTTAGGTTTAATGGTATTTCAGTCATATTTAACTTCTTTGCACATGTCACATTGATTTATCACAATTTGCACTAGTTCCATTAATTTTGGACAATATAAGTTTTTTTTCATATTGTCTAACGTTTCTTGAACGCCTGAATGCATTATTTGACATGGTAAAAATATACCTGTTTTACTGCTTCTACTTCTGTTTCGATATATTCTGTGCACTTAATGAATTTTAATTGTCTATCATTAGAAAACATTTCTATTAGTTTGTGTTGAACTTTAATACAATTTGTTTCAGATAGCTCCGAGTATATCTCTATATTTTGAGCTGAAAGCCCTGGCAGCTAGTGCTTCTAAATATTGTATGCAAGATAAGAATTGATTCTTATCTTTCTCTTGTAAATAAATAAATATCTCTATATTTCCTTTCGTAACCTATTTCCGAAATATTTCGCCCATTGCGTCAAAATCGTATTCTGCTATAAAAATTATTCTTTTTCCGTGTAATGTTTTAAATTCTTCAACTTTGTTGTTAGTTAAAATCAAGATTGCGCCAATGCTGGTACGAAAATTTTCTCTCTTTGCGCATCTCGTCACTAGGCGCACAAGTTATGTCCAAACCAGGCATTCCTTAAAATAGCCAACGTAGCGATGAAACGAATGATAATATGGTAAAAGCAATAGAAGCAAAATACAAAAAAGCAAACACTGCATTTTTGCTTGCAGCTGCAATTGTCTCTAATATCATGCTAATACACATACACTAAAAAGTTTGATATACACATTATATGATTGTTATGTTAGACTTAAGATAATTATTTCGCGAGCATTAAGCTCAGTTATAAAATAAACCTTTAATGAAGAACATTAAAAATCGTTTTTGATTAATCGTAACTCACACGAAATGAGAGAATAGCCAAAATGCATACATTTTGGTGTGAGAAATGTGATAATTTGTGTTTAATATTAAATATTGATCGACTCTGCCTCTCTGAAAACGAAAAAGATTGGCACTTCAGTATCTGGTATTGGTGAATCCAATTTCATAGCTGAAAGTGCAGTTGACATATTCGCAAGGGCGCATAGTGATGACTACACTTTCTCATTTGAAGCTATCGTCGCTAACACAATCACCGATCACCAGCCGAACTTCGACCTAAGCATCGATTCATGGAACATTCCTTCGCATACCAAACTCGCAGATCCACTTTTTTATAAATTGCAACGCATTGATGCCTTGTTGGGAGCATCGATTTTCTTCGAATTAAAGTGCGTTGGCCGAATTAAGTTGGCCAAGAACCTTCCAATACTACAGAAGACCAGATTTGGAGGGGTCGCTTCTGGACGAGGACTACATTTCCACAAGTGATCGGATTTAGTTGCAGTTCGTTCTCAGCCAGAAGAAGAGTAATCTAGTCTCGATGGCCTTCGCAAGCAATTCCGGGAAGTTGAGAGCTGCTCAGTTTTATCCACTCAAACGCAGGAAGAAATTAATTGCGAACTTCAATTTCAACAAAATTATATTCTGCTCGATTCTGGTGAGTATGCTGTACGACTACCGTTGAAGCAACATGCTGCTACTCTTGGCGATTCATACATACAAGCCAAGAAACGGTTCGTAAGTTTAGAATGAAGGCTTTAGCACAAGCAAGACATTAAAAATCAGTACTCATTATTCATGAAGGAATATACTGAACTGAAGCACATGTCACCTGCAAAGTTAGAACCACAAATGAAAACTTTCTTTCTGCCGCATCATTGCGTTCATAAGGCTGACAGCACAAGCACGAAATTGCGAGTCGTATTCGGAAACCAACTAGTGGATATTCGTTAAATGATGCTCTCATAGTTGCTCCAACCATTCAGCCTATTACCTTCAACACGCTTTTGCGTTTTCGTATGTTCAAGGTAGCCTTAACGGGAGATATCTTTAAGATGTTACGCTGCGTACGCATATTGCATCCGGATAACTACTTACAATGCATACTGTGGCTAGACGACCCCAAAACTGATGTAAAGGTATTCACATTCGACACTATTACATATGGTACCAGACCCGCTGGGTTTTTGGCGATTCGCGCTATGCATCAACTGGAAACAGGCGAAGAAGCCAACTTCTCGCTTGGACTACAGACCGTTCGCCGAAATGTTTACGTCAACGACTTTATCACCAGTGCAGACACCCTGGAGAAAGTGATTGGAGTTCGACGCCAAACAATACAGTTACTTCACAGGGGAAACTTCGTTTTTCGATAGTGGTGCTCAAACGTTTCTGTATCTCTCGATAGGGTGTTTGAATCTGACAGTTTCACGATGGTACGCATATTAAAAAAGCGTTTGGACTAGAGTGGGATCCAAAGCCGTATGACTTCATTTTTTCGCTTGCACCTATGAGAAGCCACAGACAGGCAACTAAAGGCATCGCATTATCAATAGGAGCTCGTTTTTACGAACCACTAGGACTCATCGCTCCAGGTCTAACTCATGCAAACATATTCATAAAAAGCAAAGTAGAAGGAACGATTTCACTGGGACGAAAGTTTGCCACAACATCTGCAGAAGTGTTGGAGTGCTTTCTGCTTAAATTAGTATCCAATTTTCATTTCCCTCGATATGTACTAATGCCAAATTCTCATTTACAACTTTACGCATTCTGTGATGCTAGCCTAGTTGCGTATGGTGCATGTTTATATGTTCGAGCGCAATACATCGATGAAGTCAAAACCAGCTTTTATGATCGAAATCAAGAGTAGCGTCATTAAAGACTCTCACCGTACCAAAGCTCGAATTATGCGCAGCGTTGCTACTTGCTAACCTATTAGAATCGGTCAGGGAGACACAAATATTTGATAGCCGCATATACTGTTGATCGAATTCAACTGTCGTGATATCATGGCTACGGGAGGAGTCTTCAAACTTCAATATCTTCGTTTCGAACAGGGTCAGCCGTATACAGGCGCTAACTAGGCGAATGTTGTGGCATCACATTCTAACTGCGCTCAACTCAGCCGACATCTTATAGCGAGGAGCATCCCCAAGGGAGCTTCTCAATTCGCAGCTTTGGATGCCCGGTCTGCCCTTCCTACTTGGAGATTAGAAGGTTGTGATTTTCTCAACGATACATCAGAACCGCGACGCAATAACTTAGCCGTAACAATCCACCTAGAAGATACTTCACTTCGTTGCAAGTATCTAAACTCATTCAGCATCATGCAAGGAGTCTTTGTATTCGCTTTAAGGTATAGGGCAAAATAAAGATGCCACAACAGCGAAAACGTATGGCGCGCCATTTCTTGATGATTTCGGATTAATAAGGGTTGGTGGTCGCCTTGAAAACTCAATTCTGGATTATGAAGCACGCCACCCAACAATCTTACCAAATGACATCCCATTACCATCGCAATCATTCAACATTTTCATCAAAAATTTAGGCATGCTGGACTACAAAGCTTGACAGCAATTTGGTCGACTCAAAGAAATTAAAAAAGGTCTGTCTCGTCTGTTTTTTTTCTCCAGAAATTTAAAAAAAACGAAAAATATTCAAGAAGAATTTGCCAAAATAAACAACAAAATCGTTCGACGGTTGAAAGTTTCCGCCGCCAACTATGCGAATTGTGCAGTATTCTCTATTTTGATTTGGCATTTTTGTTTTGTTTTGTTTTGTTTTTCAGCCGCAATCATAGATTGTCTGATCGTGTGAAGCTCTTGGTATGAGCATATACATTTTTCGCCGATGTTGTGAGTTTTGAGCAGTTTTGTGTATATTTATCACCACCGCGTCGCGCCGTTGCCGTTCGTGTGAAACGAGGCTAAGTATTGAAATGAAAAATCACACACATATACATAAACATAAACTGTAAACAAACAATAGCTGAGAGGGCGTGCTTATGGGCACATTACGCTCTCCCCAACCAGAGCGTAAGCTCGCTAAGGCAGATAAAGCATCGTACAATTTGAGCAAAGATCTGATGCTCTCTAACGACACAGACAATTTGATGCTTGAGCAGTCGCCCGAACGTTTGGTGATAAAAGCTCAGCGTACACTAAACAGTAAAGCAATCAGCATAGTTTCAAAAACTGATGATATTCAGCGCCTACGCGCTAATTCACTATCTGATGTCTCCACAGCAAACACATTAACCGCTACAGCCACCAACAAAGCATTAACCAACAACATTAAACAAACTGCAAAACAGAATTGTTCGGCAATACAGACTGGCATGGACCGCTATATAAATATAAAGCGAAAGCTAAGTCCGTTTAAAAACATGGCAAAAAACCCAAAAAAATGTATAAACCAAATAAATATGAAGATTGCAACACAGTACCGAGCCAAAATCGCTTTCCCTTGCTTGCCGATAATGTACCAGATCCAGACCATAAAAATGAAGGTACAGAAATACTTAAAGAAGTCAAACCTCCCCCAATTTATCTGCGCGAACGCAGCTCTAATATGCTGGTCTCTAGACTATCTAGCTTGATAGGGCAAAAGAACTTCCATATAGTTGCACTAAAGAAGGGTGACCTACACGAAGCAAAAATTCAGATCTATACTGACAAAAATTATCGCTTGGCAATCAACTGCCTTGACATTAGTAAAAAAACTATTATACGTATCAACTGAAAAGCAGTAAAGGTTTGATTGTCGTATTAAAAGGAATAGAATCAGATGTCGATCAATCTGAGATGAAAGAAGCACTGATCGAAGCCGGTTTCAACCCAAAGTCCATATTTAACATAAAAAATAATAATAATATGCCACAACCAATGTTCTGAGTGGAGCTTGAACCAGACTCAAGAAAGCTGCAAAAAAACGAAGTCCATCCAATCTATAATCTGCGATACCTTATGCACCGCCGAATTTCAGTTGAAGAACCCCACAAGCGCAACGGCCCTGTACAATGTACAAACTGCCAGGAGTTTGGTCATACCAAATCATATTGCACCCTATGCCCCATTTGCGTTGGCTGTGGTGACGTCCACCCATCCTCTGCCTGTACGGTCGATAAAAAAATGAAAATGTTCTTACAAAAAAAATGCAATAATTGCGGCGAAAGTCATACAGCAAACTATAGAGGTTGCCCAGTGTATGCTGAGCTGAAAAATAAAATGCGCCAACAGAAGGATAGAGGTCGACACGAAGTTACTTACGTAGCGCCTCTACACCAAATCCCGACTACGTTCAACGACAAACATGATCCTCCTGTCATGAGTTACTCTGATGCACTGAAATCAAATTTTGCTGAACATTCAAATACCAATAAACAATCGCAAAATCTAGAGGCAGTGCTCTTAACCTTAACGCAATGTATGACACAGTTCATGTCCTCAATGCAATCAATGATGGAAGAATTAATAAATAATCAAAATCAACTTTTGAAATCCATACTTGCAAACAAATGAATATGGTAAAAATTTGCCATTGGAACGCGAACGGTATTAGCCAGCACCAACTTCAAGTGGAAAATTTCCTTATTAACAGCAAAATAGACATATTACTCATTTCAGAAACTCATCTTACTCTGAATCACAATTTTAAAATAAAAGGTTAACAGTTCCGGATGGCAAAGCTCGAGGTGGGACAGGCATACTCATAAAAGATAGCATAAAACACCACTTACTAGAAAACTACGCCAAGGAATATCTCCATGCGACCTCCATCTGCCTGCAATGTTGGGACGCCAACATAACGGTATCATCTGTTTATTGCCCACCTAGACACACTGTCACAACAGCTCAGTTTGAAATTTTTTTCAAGTCGTTGGGAGAAAAATTTATAGCAGCCGGTGATTACAACGCTAAACATACGCATTGGGGTTCACGCCTTCTAAATCCCAAGGGTAAACAGTTATATTACGCCTTGATGAATCGGCGTAACAAAATTGACTATGTGTCTTCTGGTAAACCCACTTACTGGCCTACGGATCAACGGAAGATCCTGGACTTACTAGATTTTGCAAAAACGAAAGGATTCCACCAAAAACTTCTATCTACGGAATCATGCTTTGAGCTGAGTTCAGATCATTCTCCAGTTTTAATGCACCTAAGGAAATACCCAGAAGACACAAACCAACCTTTTCGATTAGTAACAGGTAAAACAAATTGGTTAAAATTCCGTAAATATATTTGCAGTCACCTTCCTGATAAATGTATTCTTAAAAGCCCGGATGAATTGGATTCGGCAGTACAATCATTCAACTGCACACTGATATCAGCAGCTTTCACGCAAATCAATATGCTCAACATCATTCGAAATTGAAAGACTGATAACGGCAAAGAGACGGCTCAGACGACTGTGGCAAAAGCACAGGTCACCAGCGCTAAAGCAGAAATTCACGACAGCCAAAAACGAACTGCGAAACGAATTGCGCGACGAAACTGAAAGAGGTATACAGGCCTACATCTCGCACCTGAACCCCCTTGAATCCACAAACTACTCTTTATGGAAGGCAGTCAAAAACACGAATAAACCTACAGAATCGGACTCGCCTACAAGACTTATAGACGGAAGATGCTCAAGAAGCAATGAGGAGAAGGGGCAATCTTTTGCTCAACATCTTAAAATCGCATTCCAACCAAATCCTCTTAGCAACTTTAAACTACCAACATTAAAAAACCTAATTCTCCAGATGGACGTACGGTTGAGGCCTAAAGAAGTGTGGCATTTTATCTCAACTCATTTAGATAAAAAGAAAGCGGCAGGCCACGATCTGATAACCACAAAGATGGTGATGGAGCTACCTCCGCTTGCAATATAGCATTTAACAATATTTAACACAATTCTTAGACAAGGTTACTTTCCTCAAGTTTGGAAACTGTCCCACGTAATCATGATACCCAAACCTGGCAAAACTCCAACGCAAGTCTCGTCATACAGACCAATAAGCCTGTTATCCGTCGTCTCGAAACTATTCGAAAAATTATTGCTATCAAAATTAACCCCATATCTGGTACAGAATAAAGTAATACCTAACTACCAGTTTGGCTTTCGAAAAAAGCATGGCACTATTGAACAAGTACACCGACTAGTGTCCCAAATCAGAAAGGCGATTATTGGTGCACCGTGGTTCATGAAAAACCTAAACATTCACTGAGATCTAGATGTGCCTCTAATAGGTTAGAGGCATTCAGATGACAAAAAGAAGTACCAACTAAATTTACTACAAACAAGCCCACGACCCGCTTGTAGAGAGCAGACTTCTCACCATTGTAAACTATTATTAAATAAGCCATTATTACTAATTTCTATAATTACTTTTATTTTTTATCATTTTTCTAAAATAATAAGTGTTCACTAATATCTTCTCCCTACAATGGCAAGGAGCAGTGATTGTTGTCTAGTTTTAAGATATATTTACTTATTGTTAGTCTCCATATGAGTTCTTACAATAAATATGAAAACAAAAAAATTGTGTTTGCGCGATTGACTCTTTCCTCATTTATCTTCCCACCTTATTTGCGCAGTCAACTCCACCTCGCCTATTGCTTTTATATGCACTTATGTATGTACATAAGTATCATGCATAATTATGTAGGTTTACGTATGTAGCTACATATATAAATATACAAATGTATTTTTTGTCGCATTATGTGATCCGATAACTGTAACAAATATTAGTTTGTAAATGAATAGAGGTACCAACTACATACTAAGCACTTATTTCAAAGCTTAACATACATATTCACATACATATGCATAAAGCGTATGCATATAAATTTCGCAAAGAAAATAAACTGTTCACTTCTGTTGAAAACTGGAGCCATTGCAGTAACTGGAAAGTGCACCTCTCAGAAATCTTGTTTGTACTTTAGCACATACAATCCTAAGGCAGTTTGCTGATGCCAGTGCACACACATCATCCGCATATGCTTGGATGTGTATTCTGAGGTTCTGTAACTCCGTCAGAAAAGAGTCCACTACAAAATACCACAGAAGAGGCGAGAGTACCCCACCCCGAAGGTGACTTAAATTTGTCAAACGAGGAAAGAGAAAACCGCATTGACTCTTATGTCACCATTTTTGATCCTTTATACCAATTTCGCTTCGTGAATCCATCATTCGAGCTGTCAACTTCTACCCTCTTTCCTGCGTCAGTCAAAATGCTACTACCCGGGTATTGGATATTCAGGAGGGTATTGTAGGTTTCCATTGGGTATAAGAATCATCAGACTTCAGAAGAGAGTCGAGCCTAACTGTGGGGTCCCGCTGAAACAACCTGCACAACGTAGCCGACTCCTTCATGTTATCAATTTCACTACAAAAGGTACTATATTGGCTGACCGTTCTTCTTTAAGATTCCCTGCACTATTTGATATTCAGTCCAATTTTGTGTGAAATTATTCCTTAATGGCTTTCCAAATGAAAAAATAGAAAGTTCTCAGTGTAACGAAACGTCTTAAAAAACAACCGGTGTAATACACCTCATTGACTTCAATGCCAAAATCAGATAAATGCCGTTATACGTTGACTTAGACTTTGCTCAATTTGACAGGTGTCATTTTGGCATTGCCATTTTCTACAGTAAATGTGCTATTTTTCTTGCCGCAATTTATTCGAGTTTTGTGTATTATTAAACTGATTCCGGATTGTCGTAAATCACGCATTATATCTATATACGGTAAAAGCATTACAATCAATTGAAATTCAATGCAATATTTATCAAAACATTCATTCTTAAAGAAAATAATTTTGTGTGAAAAAACGAGTTTATCTAATTGGATTGCGAGCATTCATACAGAAACATTTATTCCGTAAGTTTGTATCTTTAAACATAATTTTCTTTTGAATTGGATTAGTCAAAAACGACTTTATTGTTTTTTAGGGAGAGTTATTTGCTTGACTAATGCCTCCTATTAGACTATTCAACCTTGGACGACGTACACGTCGTGCAATAATTATTCAGAATGTCCGTGATAATCAAACAGAAAAGGAACGTGCAGAACAAAATGAATGGAGACGAGCCCATAGTGCACAGCTTCGCGCTGCACAATCACCACCTCAAATTCGACAAGATAATACTAGAAGAAGAGCAGTCGTAAATGTAGACTTGAACCGTGCTGCTTTTGGATACGATTCTGCAATCGCCTATAAAGACCTTCGCTGCGTTGATATCGGTTCATTGTCTGTCGTTTGCCAGCATTGCAATGCATTGGAGTTTCAATCGGAAACCCCCGGCTTATGCTGCGCTGGTGGCAAAGTGAAATTGCCTGTTTTGCCTCCTCCGCCAGAGCCAATGTATTCGCTTCTCTATGGAAATACAATTCAATCAAAACATTTCCTAGCGAATACACAAAAATATAATGGATGCACAAAAATATAATGGAATGACGTCATTTGGAGCCGAAGTTGTTGATCAACCCGGCTATAATCCGAGTTATAAGGTAATGGCGTCTCATTATTATCAAAATCAACAATTCTTCTCATTCTTTTCGAAATTGATTCCTAATATTCAGATTCAAGGTCAAATTCATCATCGAGCGGGCGCTTTGTTACCACCACCAAACGAAGATCATAAGTTTCTTCAGATCTATTTCATTGGTGATTCGGCAATTGAACTAGATCACCGTTGTGCTATTTTTACCGCAACTAAACGTGACATTATTGAACAATTGCAAAATCTTCTGCATGAGCATAATGAGTTGGTTAGATTGTTCAAAACCGCATTGGAGACAATGCATTCTGACGGCCACAAAATTATTATCAGAGCAGACAAAAGACCCGCTGGAGGCCATGCAAGGGAATTCAATGCTCCCACTATCAATGAAGTCGCAGTGGTGATTGTTGGAGAGAATGTGGAATCACGCGATATTGTTCTCAAGCGTCGGGATGGTGGACAATTACAGCGCGTGTACGAGACTCATCGGTCATACGATGCACTTCAATACCCTTTGATGTTCTGCGGTGGAGAGGATGGCTATATAAAAATGGTCAATCCAACGACAGGTCATTAATTCTTTCTGATTCTACAACTTAGTTACAATTCATTTTTCAGGAGAAGAAATGAATAAGAAGGTCAGCTCAATGAATTTTTATGCGTTCCGATTTATGATTCGGGAAGAAATTGACAATCATCTATTGAGATATGGCCGGTTGTTTCAACAGTTCTCCGTCGACATGTACGTCAAGGTCGAAACGGACCGTCTCAATTTCCTTCGTTATAATCAGTCAAAGTTACGATCAGACGAGTATATTCACTTGCGTGACGCCATCTCTACTGAAGGAGATGCGACCAACATCGGTAGTTTGACCATTCTCCCAGCTACTTATGTTGGAAGCCCGCGCCATATGCATGAATACGCTCAAGACGCAATGATGTACGTGCGGAATTACGGACGACCGGATTTATTCATAACGTTTACTTGCATTCCGAAATGGCCTGAAATTACGAATCTGTTGCTGACAAGACAAACATCCAGCGACCGACACGACATCATTGCACGAGTATTCAAGCAAAAGCTCAGAGTACTCATGAGTTTCATCGTTAAGCAAAAGGTTTTTGGAGTAGTTCGTTATTGGATGTACTCAGTTGAATGGCAGAAGCGTGGATTACCGCATGCACAAATTCTGCTTTGGATGTTCGACAAGATCCGACCAGATCATATTGATTCGATCATTTCTGCCGAAATACCAGATCCAGAGCTTCATTCCATTGTGACAACGAATATGATCCATGGTCCTTGCGGAGTCCACAACCCAGCCTCACCGTGCATGGAAAACGGAAACTGCACAAAGCGTTTTCCCCGTCCCTTCCTAGCTGACACAATCAGTGGAATGGACGGATATCCGTTGTATCGGCGTCGTTCTCCAAGTGACAATGGCAGATCAATCGTGATGAAAGTGAAAGGAAACGATGTCGTCGTCGATAACCGCTGGATCGTTCCATATTGTCCGCTTTTGTCGAAAACATTCTCAACGCACTGCAATGCTGAGTACTGCAACTCCATCAAATCCATAAAATACGTTTGCAAATATGTGAACAAAGGGAGCGACATGGCTGTCTTTGGTATTGCCGATCCAAATGCAAACGACGAGGTGACGAAATTTCAACTTGGACGTTACGTGAGTTGCAACGAGGCAATTTAACGGCTGTTTTCATTTCGAACGTCACCCGACTGTCGTACATTTGGCAGTTCACTTGGAGAACAGCCAGCGTGACTACTTTACGGAAGCAAATGCAGCGCTAAGAGCAGAACGACCACCAGCGACAATATTGACAAATTTCTTTTCGATATGCCAAAGCGATCCATTCCCAAGGACTTTACTCTATTCAGAAATGCCACGCTATTATACATGGAACGCTGCATCGAAGAACTTCCAACGCCGGAAAAAAGGTGATACTATTGCTGGCTTCGCTGATGTCTATTCGACTGATGCCCTTGGACGAATATACACAGTTCATCCACTCCAAGACGAATGCTTCTATCTTCGCTTGCTTTTAGTGAACATCAGAGGCCCCACATCCTTCGATTCCCTTCGTACTGTGGATGGTGTGCTGTGCGCCTCTTTTCGGGAGGCTTGCCAACGTTTGAATTTGCTCGAAAACGATACATATTGGGACTTAACGCTCGCCGATGCAATTTTTTCTGCGCCAGCGAATCAAATTCGTACATTGTTTGCGATCATCACAGCCACATGTCATCCATCGAACCCAACCGCATTGTTTGACAAATACAAGGACGATATGGCTGACGACATTTTGCACAGAGTTCGCACGGCAACTTTGAATTTCGATCTTGAAATTAACGAAGAGATACGCAACGAAGTTTTAGTTCTGGTCGAAGACATGTGCTTGCTCATGTGCGGCAGTCTGCTGTCGACATTAGGATTGCCAGCGCCAAATCGTTCGATCCACGATGCATTCAATTCCGAATTGCAACGGGAGCAAGCCTATGATCGAGATGAGCTGGCCGAAAGAGTCCGAACAAATGTGGCACTATTGAATCCCGAGCAGAAGAACGTGTACGATTCGCTGATGAAGGTTGTTGACGATGGAACGGGTGGCATTTACTTTCTCGATGCTCCCGGTGGGACAGGCAAGACATTTGTCATTTCGTTGATTCTGGCAACAATTCGGTCAAGATCACAAATTGCGTTGGCTGTTGCATCTTCTGGAATTGCTGGCACATTGTTGGAAGGCGGTCGAACTGCACATTACGCTTTGAAGCTGCCGATGAATCTTCTCACAGTTGATAAGCCAACGTGCCCAATAACCAAGAATTCGGCGACAGGCAAATTGATGCGAGAATGCAAAATCATCATTTGGGATGAATGCACGATGGCGCATAAAAGAGCTTTGGAGGCAGTTGACCGAACGATGAAGGATTTACGAGGTGATTTAAGACGATTTGGTGGGGCTTTGATATTGCTCTGCGGATTTCGTCAAACACTTCCCGTCATCCCGAAATCTTCTGCTGCTGATGAACTTAACGCGTGCCTGAAATCGTCGTCTTTGTGGCGGCATGTCCAGAATTGACCACAAATATGAGAGTCGCGTTGCAGAACGACCCATCGGCTGCTGAATTCTCGAGACAACTGCTGGAGCTTGGCAACGGCCAAATTCCTGTTGATGTTTCGACTGGATTGATATCGTTCCCTGAAAATTTTTGTGAACTCACATCGTCCAAGGAGGAACTCATCAGCAAAGTGTTCCCCGGCATTGCACCAAATTACAAAAATCTCGATTGGATTGGTGAACGGGCAATACTAGCAGCGAAGAATAAGGACGTGGATAGCTTAAACTTAATTATTCAAAGTCAAATCGCAGGACAACTGCATACATACAAATCTGTTGACTGCGTGACCGACGAAAATGAAGCGACCAACTACCCGACTTAATTTTTTAACTCGCTTGATGTACCAGGAACTCCGCCGCATAATTTACAGCTGAAGGTGGGATCGATCATAATCAGGTTGCGGAATCTCAATCCTCCAAAATTCTGCAACGGTACGCGGTTGTCCGTCGAAAAGCTAATGAACAATGTGATTCAGGCGACAATCGTCAAGGGCAAATTCTAAGGAGAGGAAGTCCTTATCTCACGAATTCCCATTATTCCAACTGACCTTCCATTTCAATTCAAGCGGATTCAGTTCCCCGTTTGATTCGCATTTGCGATGACAATCAATAAATCGCAAGGCCAATCATTAGAAGTCTGTGGGATTAATCTCGAATTTCCCTTTTTTTTCGCACGGTCAGCTGTACGTTGCCTGTTCGCGTGTTGGGAAACCGTCTTCGTTGTTTGTTTTTGCGCCGGAAAACAAATCGAAAAACATTGTTCATCAAATCGCTCTCTACTAATTCCATTCAAATAAATCACATTGAAAATTTAAATACTTGTGTTGTATTATTACTCTAGAGTTTGTCTGAAGGCTTAAAATAGAGGCGAGGCGAAGTTCGCCGGGTCCGCGATGGGTACAAAATATACTACCCGTAGTACTGCCCTTAGGGAAGAACAATCTGTCACCAAATTGTTGTTTTTTGTTTTAATGGAAATAAATGCATATGTGCTTCTGAAAACTAAATTATTTGTGAGTGATGAGGGCGTGACGAAATTATTTTAAAAAGAGATAAGTAATTGTTACATAATGGCCACGAAGAATACAAATTTTAGTAATTGTTGTCACACAGATTACTGACCACGGGAAAGATCATTTTGAAGCCTGATATTTCAGTTTGCAGTTTGTGTAAATTTCGAAAGAGGCAAAAATAATTTTAAGATCTACAAGCCCGATATATTTGTAATACACATATCGGCAAATAACGCTTTTAATTCGATTTTTGATTTTAAATTCGTGGGTGAAGTCTTCTTTGGGGCAAGACTGTTAAAAATTGGTACATACCCGTTTAAAAATATACTACATAGATAATAACCAATTAGGAAGACCATAAAAATTTTATTCTGTGCCTTTGTAGGCAGGACAAAGTCTGCCGGGTCAGCTAGTATAATATATATATTCCAGTACAAGCTTTAGAAAAGGCACGATCGACGGTTCAATTGATACTAAATTCTCCTCGTCACCGGCTCTCCTGCTTCGGCTCGTCCTGAGTCGGCATTCACACCACAGCAAAAGATGGCTGCGGCCTGCTGTACGATTTGGCGGGACCTAATGAGGGGTATTCTCTCCGGACTGAGTCCCGCTCAGAATCTCATGGTGACAGTGAGCAGGCGGCGGCCATCGTCAGGAGGTCTCGCACGGAGCCGCTTCCTGGTGCGAGACTGCTGTTGCTGCTGATGTGGCGCGAGATGGCGCGAGATGGCGCAGCCGCCACTGGGGCGCGGGATAGCGCAGCCACCACTGAGGAGCGAAATGGCGCAGCCGCCATTGGGGCGCTAGAAGGCGCAGCCGCCACTGGGGCGCGAGATGGCACAGCCACCACTGGGGCGCGAGATGGCACAACCGCCCATAGAGCGCGGGATGGCGCAGCCACCACTGCGCCGCGAAATGGCGCAGCCACCATGGGGCGCTAGATAGCGCAGCCGCCACTGGGGCGCGAGATGGCACAGCCGCCCCTAGGGCGAGGGATGGCGCAGCCACCACTGATGTCGCTGCATCGTGGGCGCGAGACGGCGCCTCTGCCCCCAGGTTGCAAGATGGCGTCGACCCCTGCAACATCACGGGAGCTGGGAACACAAACTGAACCGGGTGGGGCCCGATGTAACGTTTGCCCCGCAAGTCAGCACGGCAAGATGGAAAGGTCTGTGAAAAATCAAAATTATTATTAGTCATCAATTATTCTACGTTTGATGGGCTTACGAGAAAGCTAATAATAGGAGAAGTAGCTGCTACAGGACTACATAGAGTACTACAATTTTATACCGTGGCAGAGTCATGCGAGATCTACGACTACAGTTTAGCGAGGAAGACTAAGGATTTCATAGAGAAGAAACGAGGAGTGATATTTAAAATGTATATATATAAAGAGGAAAGGCTACGAACTAAAAATAGAGGCTACGGAGAATGGGACTAGCTACAGAAATGGCCAAGAGACCGGATGCCGGGGTTACTCAGCCTGCACTCCCACTCGAGGGAGTAGAATCATCTTGGTGATGGGCCTTGTAACGACTCCGCGTGCTGTCCACACTTTCGCGACTCGCACCCTACGAGTCCGGGTGGACCTCGGTGATCCTTTCCAATCGCCATTCGTTGGGTGGAACGTGGTCATCCTGCAATACCACCAGATCTCCTTCCGCTGCATTTTCTTGGATGGTTTTCCACTTTGTCCTGCGCTGACACTCCAGAAGATACTCATGTTTCCAGCGTACTGAGAACTGTTGGGAGATAACTTGAAGCCTACGCCATCGCTTAAGAATGGAAAGAAAAGGGGTGGTCTCCTCCGTGACGGCTGGTGCGAGCAGTTGTTCCCCTACAAGAAAGTGCCCTGGGGTAAGTGGCTGGAGGTCGTCGGGGTTATCACTGAGTGCGCTAATCGGTCAAGAGTTCAGACGTGCCTCGACGCGGGTTAATACCGTCGCCAACTCCTCATACGTATACCGGATCTGCCCACCCATTCGTTTGAAATGGTGTTTGAAGCTCTTTACTGCGGATTCCCACAATCCCCCCATATGGGGAGCATTTGGGGGTATAAAATGCCATTTCAATTGGTAAAACCAATGCTGCGTGGTCCTTAGCTTCTCGAATCACGCGTACGAACTCCATGCATACTACCTTTTCTGCTCCCACAAAATTCTTTCCGTTGTCGGAATAAATTTTAGCCGGACACCCCCGTCGCCCAATGAATCTAGACAGGGCGGCTAAAAAGGCCTGGGTAGTTAAATCAGTGGTCGCTTCTAAATGGGCGGCCTTGGTCGCGAAACACACAAAGATGCACACGTAGCCTTTTGTCATTTTATACCCCCGCCCTTGAAATGTTTTAATTTCAAAAGGACCCGCAAAGTCAACCCCCGCGGTGCTGAAAGGACGAGACAGGGTGGTGCGTTCCGGGGGCAAAGGCGCCATGATTTGGCTCAATCTACGTTTCTTTTCTACCAGGCACACCGTACACCGTAAAATGGTGCCCTTGACTAAATCCTTCGCACGGGGAACCCAATATTGAGTTCGAAGGAGCCGAAGCATAAGCTGATTTCCCCCATGCAACGAGATTTGATGGATGAACTCAACTAGTAGTCGTGTAAACTGTCCGTGATAGGGCAAAATTTGTGGGCGTCGTTCGGAGAACGGGATCTGAGTGGAATGCGCTAGGCGTCCGTTCACTCGAATCGACCCATCTGAATGAAGGAAGGGGTTCAATGAGCAGAGAACTCGAATTTGAGATGGGTTGCCCGTTCTGCAGGCACCCATACTCCTCGGGGTAGTACATCTTCTGTGTTATGGTCGTTACGAGAAGTGCAGCGGCAGCGATCTCTGCATTCCTTATAGGCGACCCCGGGGGTGGGGCGTGGTCACGCAGCTTTCGCGTAGCGTGTCTAGAGAAGCGCTTGATATAGCAAACTACCCGCAGTGCTCGCGGCAGCGATGAGAAACGCAGCATCAAGTCGTCATGCTGTTTGAACTGGATTGTATGGGTGGCAACGTTGCGCTGTTCCTCCAGGGCGTCCGGGCTAGTGGTTTTCGAAGGCTGAGGCCAGGAATTCGGGGCGTGGGTAAGCCATCCCGGACCATTCCACCACAAATGGTTGTGGACGAGCGCTGCCGGAGTGTAACCCCAACGACTGGATGAGGCGAGGGTCAGCGATTCGTCCCAGTCAGTTTTGTCCCCTCAAATCTGCTGCATCAAGATCTTGGCCACGATCACAACAGGTGCCAGCCATCCGGCTGGATCAAAAAGTTGGGCTATAATCGATAGCACCTTGCGTTTGGTGGCTCGTGGGTCGAAGCAAATGGGCTGAAGGTGAAAGTAGAAATGGTCAGTCTTTGCGTTCCACCGAATTCCTAATGTCTTGGTTAGACTGGCTTCATCCAGCTTCAGAAAGTTCTCTCGGAGCAAGTGGTCCGGAGCAAAGAGGAGAGAATGGCTTCCGTGTTAGCTGTCCACTTCCGCATGGAAAAGCCGGCAGAGTCAAGTGCACGGATCAATTCATCTCTAGTCTGTATCGCCACGTTCACATTATGTGTGCCGACCAAGACGTCGTCCACATACATACATTCACGCAATACCTGGGCTGCTAGGGGTAGAGCCTCCTCGACGTCCGTCGCGAGCTGTTCTAATGTCCTAATCGCTAAGTAGGGTGCACAGTTGACTCCGAAGGTAACAGTTTGTAACTCGTAGTCGGACACTGGCGCTGCAAGAGAGGCCCTAAAAATAATTCGCTGGTACGGGGTGTGCTTTGGAGCTACTCTAATCTGCCGATACATCTTTTGCAGATCCCCATTAAAGACAAACTGAAACATTCGCCTTCGCACGATAAGTTGTGTCAAGTCTGCCTGCAAGGTGGGACCCGTGTATAGGACATCGTTCAAGCTGAGGGTGCTGGTGGTTGCTTGCGATGTGTTGAATACCTCCCGCAACTTGGTGGACGTACTCTCGGGTTTCATTACCGCATGATGAGGCAAATAGTAGTGAGCGAGAGCGCCTGAAGGTGGAGGCGGGACTTTGATCATATGATCAAGAGTCAAATACTCCTGTACCACGGAGTCATACTGATTTTTCTGCTCAGGTTTACGAAGTAATCTGCTTTAATTACGTTCGAACTGTTTTAACGCAATGTGCCGAGAAGCCCCAAGCGACTCCTCAGGCAGGTGCCTTAGTTTGAACGGTAGTTCCACTACATTCCGCCCAGAAGGTTCTCTATAAGTGGTCCGGGTGTATAAGTCCAGGCAAGCTTGGTCACCGGGCGATAACCGTTTCTCCTTAGGTGACTCCTCTACCTCCCAGAATCTCTGCAAGAGCTCTTCGACCGGGTGGCCGGTCTTAATTTGTACCCTTGCCCAAAATGTCTGTGTCGAGCTCTCAGGCATGGGTCCTGTGAGAATCCACCCAAATACAGTTTCCTGCGCAATTAACGACCCAATAACGTCACGCTTCAATCCATCAAGCAACACCATCGGATATAAATCACCCCCTATCAAAATGTCGACCTGTGAAGAGTTTGAAAGGCTTGAAAGGGATACCCCTAGTCGGGGTAGTTCGCTGGTTGATGTGGGCAGTACTAATGCTGATACCGGGAGCCGCACAGTGCTGTCGAGAGGTGACCCTATCATTAGGTCGCACGCTTTCGTCACGTTAGTGGCCACCACACTGCTTACCCCGGACACTTGGGCATGCACGGTACGCGTAGGGAGTCGCAGGCGTCGTTGGAGCTGGTCTGAGATAAAGGACCCTTCCGACCCAGGGTCGATCAATGCCCGGGCCATGTAATTGACTCCCTGATACCAGACGTGAATAATGGCGGTACCTAAAAGCACGCGCTTGGGTAGCCGACCTCGGGCTCGATATGAACCGGATCGTCCCTGGACTGTAGCGGGTACCACCTGTGCAGCGTGGGCGAAGGATGGTGTAACAGGTTGAGCCGACGTGGTGGCCGCGTTGCGTCCGTTGGATGGTCGTCTACCTCGAGGTGGCGTCGTGCGTGGTGGGGCTCTTATGCTCCGGTTCGGTGACGGCTCACGGTGTAGCAGAGTGTGGTGCCGCTCTTGGCACGTAAAACACCGATATTTACTCGTGCAATTTGTCACACGATGATCCCCCTTCAAACAATTCACGCACAAGTGGTAGCGGTTTACCCATCCCCATCGCTTTGATACATCAGCGTTGATGAACGTAGAGCAGTGGGAGACCCGATGGCATGGTAGTGTACATATCTTACACCCTTCCGGATTGACCCTTGCTTGATGAGCCTGCACGTGGCTATTACGGAGTGGTGTTGAGCGGTTCCCCACAGGATCCCGCGCGTGATCCGCTTGGCAGACAGCAGAGACCGCTTCCAAAGTATGGAACCGTTTCGAGAGGAACTCCTCCATCGCTACCCAAGTTGGTATATCTGCATGATCTTCAAGGGACTGCTGCCAAAGAGAAAGGGTCCTCTCCGGCAACCGAATGAAACTCCAGTATATAAAGATTGGATCCCAACTGCCCACATCTACCGACAACTCCTGCAGCGCCATAATGCAGTTGCTAACTTCCCGCTGCAGCCTTTTTAGCTCCGACCCACTTTCTTTACCTATGGTACGCATCGTAAATAAAGACTTCAGCTGACAATTAATAAGCTTGCGCCGATTTTCGTACCGGGCAGTAAGCCTCGCCCACGCCTGATCAAAGCCGATATTGGTCACTTGGCATTGGTCCACGATTTCTCGCGCCTCCCCCCTAGTCTTTGCCCTTAGGTGGTACACCCGTTCGATGTTAGATAAACGAGCGTTCCGAAAGAAGAGCGCCGTGAACATATCACGGAAGGTGATCCACTTGGAGTATTCCCCCCCGAAAATCTCAATATCACAGGGAGGCACCGGGATACTATGTGACTGAGAGGACACTTCAGCAGACGCCTCGGAAGGCACCGCTGTAGGATGGTCAGGGATTGCATCAGACCACTGATCCGAGCATGACCCTGTTTATACATGGCAAAACTTGCTGCGAATCGTTGCCGTATAGACTCTTTAATGGCTATGCGTTTTTCATCTAAATTCGCTTCAATGACCGCTGCAGCCTTTGCCTCCTTCAACGCCTGCCATAGGTCTGCCAATTCAGTCAGATCAAGGCGAAGATACTCAAGGTTTTGGGAGGCGGACGATATTCGCTCGAACTCAGTGACAAACGCGCTCAGGCTTTCAGCCGCGTCTATCAGCGGAGTAAGCATAGTCGCAGACCGTTTGACCTGAGAACGTAGCTCAACCGCAAGCAGAGCACGGGAAAACACTACAAGTTCGCGTCGATACACCCAGCTAACCAGCTATATATGTACACAATTATGCCGCTGATGTGACTGATATAACACCTGCCTTATTATCACTGACAGGTCCACACAATCTTAAAAGAAGGTCTCCAGTAGGAATGGATTAAGCGAAGCTAAGACAGTGACAACGGCACTGAGCAGCTACACTCGAAAACTTGTAGTAGAATGCCAAATTGTATGCAGCGCTATGAGCTCACTCGTGGGTTCACCAATACAGGGTAATATAAAAGAAAAAAAAGAAGCACGAAATTTGGCTGAGAAGCTGCATTAACAACTATCGACAGTTGTATAACGTTATACCGACTACTGTAACGACAGTTGGCAGCGCTGTGAGCTGCGAACACTGTGATATACGGAGAACGAAGAGTATACGTATTTTGCACATCTTGCCGTATCTGCGGAGGCTCTGTCGTTAAGACGTAGCGTACCTTATCCTTTGATGGACGCGCTCAGTTCACCCACTAGCTTCGTTAATGCCGTGATCGCCTCACGAGCAGGAACGTCAAGTAGTTACACTCTAATGATAGCGCAATACCCGAAACGGAATAACAATATGGGGATTCTCAAACACCGGCACACGGTTTGCCGTAAAAAGGCGTCGGCAGCGCTGTGAGCTGTGGACTGCGAACCTAATTATACCGCACTCGTGTCGAAAGTTCGTCAACGTTTTAGTGTGATTGTCCACCACGTTAACAGTGGTTTGTCTGTGAGTACGGCTCACCAACAACGGTACGCAACTTACGGTAAAGGCTATCGGCAGCGTAGTGAGCTACCGACCCCCACGTACACGTAGAAGCAAACACAAAATGCTCCCAGTATTTATTTGCAATAGTATACTGTTTTGACGCGGCGATATGCGCACGCAATACGGAAAACCCGAACAGCTGACCCGCAAGTGTTGTGAGTGTGACACCTACCTTAAATCGCACCAACGAACAAAGCAAATCGCGAAACTAGGGCACCGAATGCAAAACGGAATAGCGACAATAGTAATGCACGAAAAGAGGTAGCAATTGCGGCAGAGAAAAGACCTGCGCACAGGCAGCTGTACACGGCTTTTGGTAATCGGCGTCGGCAGCGCTTTGAGCTGCAGACTGCGAACCGAATTACGAAGCGGCCGTGCTAAGAGTTATTTTTAAAAATTTAAACTCCAGTACCTGCTGCCGTGCAGGAATTTGAAAACACACACACATGCGCACGAGTGACGATATGAGAATGGGCCGTTTACCGTAGCGACCGTACCCAACCACGAATTACGCGATAAAAACCAGGTAAATCAAAAATATTTTATACAATTAAAGAATAAGGGTAATTGTTTAAGAATACGTATATGTTTTAAAAATATATTAAAAACTTATCGGACGTATGATCGATTCGGCTCGAAGGACCATGTTTCTTTGTGGACCGTTATTGGGACTAAAGTCCATTTTTTTGTTGTTCAAGTTTGGTTTTGTAAGAAGAACACAAGATATGTAGAAGAATAATTACATAAAAAATGCACATTCAATTATGAATTATTAATACAGTGATTGGTTATTATTCTGTAAATGAATGCAATATACAAGTGTGTATCTGCACAAAATAGTGATATTTTTATATAATACGAGTATATATATTCCAGTATATGCTTTAGAAAAGGCACGATCGCCGGTTCAATTGATACTAAATTCTCCTCGCAGGCGCGCCGCTTCTCCTGAGTCGGTTTTCACACCACAGCAAAAGATGGCTGCGGCCTGCTGTACGATTTGGCGGTATCTAATGAGGGACTCCGCACTGAGTCCCGCTTAGAATCTCATGGTGACAGTGAGCAGGCGGCAGCCATCGTCAGGAGGGCTCCGGCGCGAACACGGCCTATATTTACCTATTTTTTGGAGGGACGATAGGTAGATCTTTGTTTGTACTCCCTGTCTGGCCGTCTGGTACGGTTGAACCCATTGGACATAGTAAAACTCAGTCAGCATGGGCAAGTTGGATTATTGCAACTAAGGCCCCGAACCACATGAAGGTGATTACCAAGTGGGGGAGGTTACATAGTTATATTGTAGTGACTGCGTCAGATCCATGTAATACATGGTTCTGAACAGATTTCTGGTGCAAATGGAAACTCCGCGAGATAACTGTAAGAATCAACATTGATACGCATATGGAGCTGAAGATAAATCCATGTGGGTAAAGGTATTGTGTGTTATACGAAGTGTGCAGGAGACTATAGAATCCATAGTTGTCAGTAGTTGACCCCCAACCAACTATTAAAATCCCTTGACACCACACACACACACACACACACACACACACACACACACACACACAATGTAAAAGGGTTTACTATGTTCAAAAAATTCTTTAAGCTATTATTGTATATTCTTGTATTGATATTACTTTAGGTTTATGATGTTTAATTTCGACTTTGAATAGATTAGAATTATTACTATATTTATCCATGTTCCACTGTCACTCTTGAATATATAATGGAGGCTTACAATCTATGTTGAGTTAAAATTATACATACATTTATTTATTATTATACCTTCCACCGTTATGAATTATGTCTGCGAGGTTTTGAGCAAATGCGAACTAGCTAATGAGCCTTTCGAAACGAAGAGAGTTCAAACAAACAAAAAATAGACTGGAGATTTTTAGAGCCATGCCTACTCTTGCACTTATCCCTAGAGGAGACCACCGAACCTGACCCCAAAAAAGGTGACGTAGCCACTATAAAGTCCTGTGATGGCACGATTTCACCTGATCATTGGAAGAATGTAGAGGTCAGCCTCTCAAAGCTCTACCTCCAGATACTGACGGAAAATCCAGACAGTTTTGCTTTCTTTCGCGACAACGAAGGGATTCAGCGCTGGTTGCTATTACTGATCAGAGGTTAGTGGACCTCTATAAAATCGATGTCTTCAGGATTGGGGAGGCATGAGTAGACGCAAAGCTTGAGGCCGCACCATCGGTCCCGAAGGCGATGATGAAGATTTAGCAGATGAATATTCGGCAGCTTCCGACAAAAAATTGGAAGATAACCAAGGTGGACAAACCGAGAGGGGATTATAAATCGGTAACCCTTATGGTGAATACAGAATCTCTGGCGACTGTAACCAAATTCAATTGGGTCATGGTTTATGGTTTTACATCTCCTAGCCTAAGGAATGTAAGTAAAATGGCTGGCGACCTCGGTTTGCCTCAATTAGCAATACTGCCGTTTTGTTGCCATGTCCTCGGGAGCCTAAAGAAAATGGTAATATACTTTTGTACATTTACAACCATCCATAAAGGAAAATACTTGACCGGTTTCCGATGAGCCTCTTCGTGCTACCTCATCAGCCCTCTCGTTGCCCTCAATGTTCCTGTGTCCCGGAACCCAGGCAAGGGATATTATACTATTTCCTGCTAATGATTTAAATTCCTCCTTGCAGAGGCCGACCAACTTAGAGCCAGTAAAAGGTGACGCTAGCGCCTTTATTGCAGCCTGGTTGTCGGAGTAAATGGATATGTTTTTGGTTGGCTTGTGCCCCTGCAACGTCCTGCATGCCTACCAAATTGCAAAGACCTATGCTTGAAATACACTTAATGTCGATGGCAATTTGAAAGAGAGCAGACAATTTAGAGGTTCTGAAAATATTTCCGCACCCACCCCAGATTCCATCTTGGAACCATCGGTAAAAATAGGCATACTCCCTTTCGCGAGTACCTTTCCTTTCTTGGTAGAACTCTGTTTACACAGCTCGCAAAATCCAGATTGCGAACGATAAAGTCGGTTCTCGAGGATACTATCTATCTGGTGGGCGATGTTTTAAAATAATACTATGACCGTACAGGGTACTCGTATCCCTCCAGTTACCGGATTCTCTGATTCTTAGTGCACTTTGTGCGGAATTACAATAAGTATGAAGATCTATTGGGAGTAGGTTTAGAATCGCGTCTAAAGCAACCCACGGACAAGTGCGGCAGGCTCCTGTAATTCCAATGCACGCGGTGCGCTGGATTCTTTGTAGTTTCGTCAGATTGTAGCCCTTTCTGAGAGCTTCTCACCAAACCATGGAGCCGTATGTCAATATCGGCCACACCACCATATTGTACATCCAGAGCACAACTCTTGGTCTAAGACCCCATTTCTTGCCAAACATCGACTTGCAAGCATAGAAAGCCACACAGACCTTCCGTACTCGTTCATCGATGCACGCTTTCCAACTAAGTTTGGGGTCCAAAATGACACCAAGATATTTTACCCTGGATGATAGTGAGAGCCGCTGACTGTTAAGCCTTGGCAGGTTGAAGGATGGAGGATTCTTTTTTGCATTAAGAGCAAGAGTTCCGTTTTATCGGAGTTAAGCCAAGGAGTTCATCTTCTGAGGAGGTGCCCAGCACCTCCTTCTGCCTTTATACGTCCTTCCTTATTTATATTTATACTTTTCATATTTTTTATTTTGTTAGCACGAGCCAGCATACCGTGGTAAGGCACTTAAATACATACGACCCTGCCTGGGCTTCGGAGGGGTCCGTTACCGACTGGCTGTTTTCATACTACCAGCCATGCAGCTATCGACATGGATACCTTCATACCTTAGCTTAAAGTGCTTTCAGTACGTTGGTCTGGCACTTTAGAGACTGACCTGTCCGGCATGTGAGGCCCTACCACAGCGGACAACAGTCCGCCCTACCACCACGTCAAGGTGCAGGCACGGGCTAGGGGGCGATAATGACTCTTTTAAGCTTCCGACCGTTGGTCTCAGTGTCTACTGTGGGGGAGCTTGGCTAATCTCATTGGGACAATTACTCTTAGCGAGGGAGACACCATGCTGGAATCAGATACGGAAGAGTCTGGTGCGGACGTCACCGTTATGGAGGTGGCTGGCGCTACAAGTAGAAGTGTTAGATGTTACGAATAGTGTCAATTAACTTCTTTAAACGTTCTGGATGCGATTTCACAAAGTCCGGGTAGGTCGGTTTAAGGGATCTTAGGAATAATCCAAGGCAGGGGGCACAGATATCCCATCTCTGTTAAGAGAAAAGGTTGGTTAAAGCTAGCCTTCAAACCTCTCGCCATGAAAGCCACTGCCAGGGCAACTAGTGTATCAGAGGCTAGAATCAGAGGCTTTATAATGTACAGTTGGCTAAGATAGGTCGGGCGGAGGGAAAAAAATCTCCCTAACCCAAGGTGTTATGCAATATCCGCTGTACTTTTACGGAGCTACCTTGATACCAGGTCGCCACGAGGTATATTCATGACCTTTCAGTGGTATGGGGCTCTGCTACGATCGACCTCTATGTTTCCCCCTTTTAATTTAAAGCTCACCGTGTCGGTCGGTGGACGGTGATCGTAAGAAACTGATGGAACACAATACAATTTTAAAAATTTCTTTAGACAAGCAGTCCCTATATGCAACGGGAGCTATTGCTCCCAACTCTGAATCTGGGTGAAGCCAATCTTACATTCGTACAGCGGAACCTGGGTCTATGGAACATGGTTACATCCCTAACCAACTCAGAATTAGGGAAGACACAGAATTGGAGAAGTCCGCCGCCGAGCGAGATGGAGCTTCTTCTATCAGCCGGGGCGATGCTATCTACGTCGTCAGAGGTAGCGTTGGTATCATGGGGATCGGGTTAGCATTGGCATCCCCCGGAATGTGATGCCTTATACTTTGCCGGTCACCCTTGTACACTCGGAGATAGATCGAACCGAAAACGTAGTTAATCAGATAGTGATAGCTCATTGAGAATAATGGTGACAACGCGACCACCGAAAAAGGGCAGATCGAGGGCTCCGAAGGAACTGAAGACTTAGATCGGGACGCAGTGGGATACCATTGACGGGGACATCTTTAAGCTTGGCACCCTCCCATATTTCTCCCACTTTGTCAATCGCGAGCTTGTATAGATCCGCTTAGCGTTGGTCCGAGCAAAGAAATTAGCTTAACGTGATGGACCAGGATTGAGCATCATTATTTCCATATTTTTATACAACGGTCGTGTAACCAAACGGACGTGTAATCACAGGAGCTCCGCCCTTGTGACATTTATCGTTGTTTAAAACCAAGTAACTAATTTTACAAATCCCGCGAAAGAGACGCTTAAACGAAAGTGCAAGTTTTCAAGAAAGTGTCTAGTTCTGTTTAGATAAGCTAAATACTTATAATAACTAATTTGAAATTTATTAAAAGTGATAAATAAACAATCAAACAAACAAAGGAACTGTTATATTCATATATGTGTTAAAAGTTGAAAGAGACAACAAATAAAATAATCCCGGTTGTGTGTGGTGTTGCCACAGTGGACTCTGGCCATAATAAGTGATTAGAGTTACCACACCAAAATTTTGTTTTTCGTGATATATTACATACGAGTACATACATAAATAAGATTAAAATATAGCAAAAATAATAATAAATAAAATTTTTAAAAACTAATAAACAAAGTATATTCGGTAATAGCCATGAGTGTGCAGCGCTCTCCCCCGTGGGAGAGAACGAGATCTATGAGCGAGTTTACATGGCAAACCTCCACTAATGTCCTACTCCAGTACGATACAATAACTACATTCTCGACTACAACTGCGACATCAACATGTTCTTCTTCCTGTGTGCAAATTCCACCAAAAGGCGTGCAGGTAAGTCAACTGCAATCGCTACCATAGAGAGCACGAACCTCACCCACAACAGATAAAGCGAAAAGAACGCCCAACACTAACAAAAAGCAAAAAACCCAAGCCAAAGTAAGTTATCAAACTACTGGTTGAGCGATACTACTTCAGAAAGAAAAAACAGATTTGCTGCTTTGACCGTTGATGATGACGAACTTGCTGAACCCTCGCACTGTGGACAAGTTGATCAAAATGAGTCCGAAAAAGAAAAAACAACTAGTCCGAAAAAAAGTTTAAACAAACCACCCCCTATATACGTACAAGGCGTAGAATGCATAAATTTGTTAAAAAATGCGCTAACCGCTGTTGCAGACAGTAACTTTATATATAAAATATTAACAAACAATGAAGTACGAGTTCAAACGAATGACTCGGAAACATACACAAATATATTTAAAATGCTAAGGCAAAAAGGTACGAAGCTGTACACATTTAAACCCAAAAATGAAAGGGGTTTCAAAGTCATTTTTCGCAATATGCACCCCTCCGCAGACCAAGAAGAAATTAAAAATGAGCTTGGTGAAAACAGTCACAAAGTTTTAATCATAACTAACATAACTCAACGGATAAACAAAAAAACCGCTACCACTGTTTATCATAGAACTAGAAACAAATACTAACAATAAAGATATTTATAGCATTAACAAATTAATGCATTGCATAGTAGTTTTTAAGGCACCTCATCATAAAAGAGAAGTCGCGCAATGCACTAAATGCCAAAAATACGGACATACAAAAAACTACTGTACAAGGGATCCAGTATGTGTGAAATGCGCTGGAAAGCATCTAACAAGTGAATCCCAAAAAAAAAATAACCAACGCAGCTGAAATTAAATGTGCCTTATGTGGCGGAAATCATACTGCAAACTACAAAGGCTGTGAAATATACAAAGCCATACAAATTCAAAGGTTTCCATCTTTACGCAGAAAGGATCCATTATTACTTCAGACCAAAAATATGGATGGATCAGTAGTTAAACCAGGCGTAAGCAATGCCGAAATTGCAGGGCCGTCAAATCCAAATAAAACTGAAGAAAATACAAAAAATTCAAACGATAGTGATATTAATGAACTTAAAGACATGGTGAAATCCCTAATCACTCAAATGACTTATATGATGAATATCATTACAATGTTACTAACAAGCTTAAATGCACGAAAGTAATAGTTAAAAAATTGTAGCCTGGAATGCAAATGGCCTAACAAAACATTATTTTGAGTTGAAGCAATTTTTGTCTGACAAGAAAATTGATATAGCTCTAGTTTCAGAAACACATTTTACGAACAAAAGCTATTTAGTATTTCGTGGATATAAAATTTATGTGACAAATCATCCTGATAGTAAAGCTCGTGGTGGGACAGCTATCATAATAAATTCACTATTAAAACATACTGAACGGCAACCATATGCAACACGTCATATTCAATCCACTACTGTGCAAATTGAGGATACAAGTGGGACAATACTCATCTCCTCAGTTTACTGTCCCCCAGACACATAATAACGACGGATCAATATGATGACTACATAAATACTCTTGGCGTAAGATTCATTGCAGCTGGAGATCTGAATGCAAAACACACTGACTGGGGATCGAGGCTAACCAATAAAAAGGACGAAATCTGATTAATGCTTTAAACAAAAATAACTGCAGATTTTCAAGCTCAGGTGAACCCACATACTGGCCAACAGATAGGAAAAAGATACCAGATCTAATTGACTTTAGCATAACAAAAAATATAAAGTGTAACCAATTAAAAATTAAAGCTTGTTTTGAAGTTTCTTCAGACCACTCTCCGATAATACTTGACTACACAACTGACATCAAACCCATAGAACCAATAGCTAAGATTTTTAACCACAAAACAAACTGGAATGAGTATAGACAGCATATCGAAAATCAACTGAAGATGTCTATCACACTGAAAACACAATTAGACATTGAACGTGCCATTATTCACTTCAACCATATGGTCCTAGACGCAGGAATCAAATCAAGCCAACAGCATAAATTTAGAAGAAATAAACCTACAACGGATATTTTCATAAGAAAGCAAATTATTGAGAAGAGAAAGCTGAGAAAGAGGTGGCAGCTAACTAGATTGCTTGAGGATAAACTCAATTTAAATATAGCCTTCAAAAAACTCAAGAAAATATTAACTAAAAGACAAAATATAGAAGTTGAAAATTACCTAAAAAACTTGACGCCTACCCAGGATATAACTACACATTATGGAAATGCACAAAGAAATTAAAAACTCAGATAAGGTATCAGCCACCACTACGGAAAGATGACAACTCATGCGCTACTACCAATGAATAAAAAGCAACTGAATTGGCTAAATACTTTGAAAAAGTCCTATCAAATGACGAAGATAAATATATTGAAACTTGCAATGACTTAAATATACACATTACAACCAAAATAAAGAAAACTAACACAACAGAAATAATTAATTGCATTAAAAAACGAATAAACCACAAAAAAGCACCAGGATACGATATGTTGACAGGCAAAGCACTCGCTGAGCTACCTACTATAGGTTATAACTACTTAAGGAATGTTATCAACTCAATGTTCCGACTACAATTTTTTCCCAAAGTATGGAAAGTTGCCGAAATTATTGCACTATCGAAGCACGGAAAAGATGCTAAAACTGCTTCGTCGTATAGACCAATTAGCCTACTTCCCATAATCTCTAAAGTTGCTGAAAAACTATTACATGATAGACTTAGCCAGATCCTTGACAATAAAATCATTATACCAAATCATCAATTCGGCTTCAGAAAACGACATTCAACAATTCAACAGATACACCGTATAACAAACAAAATTGAAACAGACATAGAATATAAGCGGTACTGCGTTGCTGTATTCTTAGACGTTGCAAAAGCATTTGACAAAGTATGGCATAAAGGACTGCTGCATAAACTGAAGGCGATGCTGCCACTTGACTAGTATTTGATTGTTGAAAGTTATCTTAGTGATCGTTACTTTTACGTCAAATATAATGAAGAGTGTTCGTCTATTCATCTTACAACAGCTGGAGTTCCTCAAGGGAGTGTTTTAGGACCACTGTCATATTTACCTCACTTGTCATATTTACCTCAGATATACCACTTCCAAAAGAACTGAATACCACAATTGCTACCTTTGCTGACGACACAATCCTCTTAGCATCTGACAAATACTGCGACTGCAAATCTGCAGATATACACAGAGAATGTTAAGGAATGGTTTGATAAATGGTGCTTGAAAATTAATGAAGATAAGACTGTACAAATAATTTTTACAACTAAAACAAAATTCAACCCAATACCTATTAAAATGAACAATAAAGATATAAAGTAGGGTCTACTACTATAATATATATATATATACCTTGGTATACACATGGACTCAAAGCAAAATTGGCACTACCACATCAAACAAAAAACGAAACAAATAAAAGAAAAATTTAGGCAACTATATTGGTTAATGGGTAAGCAATCTAAACTCACAATTAACAACAAGTTGCTGTTATACAAGTGTGTTATAAAGCCAATTTGGACGTACGTACTCCAAGTATGGGGAACGGCAAAGCGGTCACAAAACAAAAAGACAGCAATCTAGAATATTAAGAGTTATCATAAAGTCTGGTTTGTACACAACAAATGAAGATATACACTGCAAGCTAAATATGACAAGAATTGACGAAGAAATAAAAAAGATATCCACAAAACACTACGATACACTGCATGGGCATAATAACGAAGAAATAACCGAGTTGCTACATCTAGAGGAAACCACCATGCGCCGTTTAAAGAGAACTCGACCAAATGACCTAGTGAACTAGGAAATCCGGACTACACATATTAGAAATAGTATTATAAATGTAAATGTAAATAATTATCATAAACATAATTTTGATCATAAATTGTTATAATATAATTACAGTGAACTATTATAATTAATGTAAATAATTTTTGTTGTATCACTTCTTGGCACTGGCCAAAATGTGTTTTTAATATTAATTTCCAAACAAATTGTCAAATCATGTACTAGGTGTCAATAAAATTCTCGTAATTAGTTTTGAACAGTGCAGACGTGTTTAAGCTCGCTCCGCCAAAAATTAATTCTTCAATACCAATTTATTAAGTTAAAGTAACTTAAGTTGTAAAGAAAAAGTGCAATAGTGCAGTGATCGAGTAGAACGAATCTACCAGTCACTTACTGGGACACATTTTTAAAATAAAATAAAATAAGAACAAATCACAAATTTATAATGAGTGTGGCTGACACACTTAAACAAAAAACAGCAACAAAAAGAAATGCATATTTTTCTTTCGTCTCAAACGAAAACAACGGCAACTCCAAATTGCCGGTCGAAGTGACAGAGGGCAGAGCACGATCTTGCTCTCCCGCTCTACTAGGTGCCAGCAATTCCCTACCTTGGAGTGTCCAATGCGCGACTCCCACTATGGAGTTTTATCCACCAGTTACTACTTCAGCAACCACAATAACAACTCAAAGCTCCTCTACCACAACTGTAACACCGGTGACTGCGACGGTAACGATTAGCTGCAACTCACCAATAATGGCAATCGGAACAACACCAATCTCATCAGCAACAACAAACACGCAAGTACAAAATATAAATATTAAAACCAGTAACAAAAGTACCGAAAATAAAAACACAAAACGAAACCGCGAAAAACAATCGCCGAACAAGTTAAATGAACAAAATAGTAGTAACAAAAGACCGAAAAATAAAATGTTCAACACAAAACAAACATCACTCCAAAAATATTGGCTGAGCAAGCCTATCCCTCCAAACACAACAAACAGATTCGAACTGTTAGCAGTAAATGACAAAACGGACTCTCAAGACAACAGTGAAGAACAAAACAACAATGGGACAAATGCGAACATTAATATACAAAAACCAATTGCGCAACGTTTACAAAAACAGCCTCCTATATATGTTCAGAATGTTGAAAATATAAAAGCCTTACCTGAAGCACTAAATTCCATGCCAAATATATTGTACGAAATGAAAATTCTAAGCAAGAACGAAATAAAAATTCAACCAAAAGAATCCACACACTACACAAAAGTAATTGAATTATTAAAGCAAAAAGGGACAAAGTATTACACATTTCGGCCAAAAGATGAGCGAGGCTTTAGAGTGGTACTACGAAATATGCACCATTCAACCGACACAGAAGACATTAAAAACGAATTAGCCGAACTAGGCCATGAAGTGACAAATATCCATAACATCCAAATAGCTAATGGTGCCAAAATAAAACAACCACTTTCACTAATTTCAATTGAATTGAAAATAAAATATAACAATAAAGGCATATACGACATTACTCACCTCCTACACTGCAAAATTAGCTTTGAGCCACCCCGACAAAAGAGAACTATTCCCCAATGCACAAATTGCCAAAAGTACGGCCACACAAGAAACTACTGCCAGATAGACCCGGTGTGTGTCAAATGTGCCGGAAAACACAAGACAAACATGTGCACAATTAAAATCGACGCTGATAGAGTAAATATTAAATGCGTACATTGCGGTGAAAACCACACGGCAAACTACAGAGGATGTGCGATATATAAAGCCCTACAAGTCCAGAGATACCCTACACTTCGCAAGAAAGAAACAAATGAACAAATCAACATTGAAACAAACCAAAACAATCACAATACAAAAATAAATGGCCAGAAAATCATCTCTGGTATTTCATACGCTCAAGCTGCACAAATGGAAACAATATCACTGGAGCCAAATCAAATAAAAAGCAACAGCACATATGAAATATTATCAAACAATGACGATCTATCCGAATTAAAAACAACGATGAAACAACTAATAAATCAAATGACCAGTATGATGAACATAGTAACTATGCTTGTATGCAAAATAGATGAACGCAGTAAATAAAATAAATTTGGCAATATGGAATGCAATGTCGTGCCATGAACTAGAACTAAAGATTTTCCTAATAAATAATTCAATAGATGTGATGTTAATCTCGGAAACACATGCTACAGACAAAACATATGTTAAATTCCCTAACTTTGACATCCATTACACAAATCATCCTGACAACAAATCTCACGGTGGAACGGCGATCATTATAAAAAAAATATGAATTACATTGAACTTGACGCATATAAAAAAGAAAACCTTCAAGCAACCACAATAGCACTAAAAGACTCGAAAGGACAAATCGTAGTATCTGCTGTCTATTGTCCACCAAAATATAACAACACAAAAGAACAATATCTAGACTATTTAAAAAAACTGGGGAATCGCTATTTAGCCGGAGGTGACTATAACGCTAAAAATGTTTTATGGGGATCAAGGTTGACAAACGTAAGAGGACGCGAGTTGCTTAAAGCTATACGATATAATAATGGTCGATTCATTAGCACTGGTGAACCAACATATTGGCCAACAGATACAAAAAAACAACCAGATTTAATAGACTTCTGCATCACAAAAAATATTCTTCATAAACAGCTAACTATTAAATCATGTTTAGAATTATCCTCAGACCACTCCCCAATCCTAATGACATTATTAGGATCAATAGAGACAAGACTTTTCTCAGGCATCTATAACAATAAAACTGACTGGAATAATTTTCGTCTAGCACTGGAAAAACAACTAAAAATAGATATACGATTAAAAACAAAAAATGAAATAGATTCCGCAATCGCATACTTCAATGATAGCGTCATCGAAGCAATCACAGCTTCAACACCAAAACTAACGTTAGCAAATACGGACTATACACCAGCGTTCATCAAGGGGAAAATTAAATGGAAAAGGAACCTCCGGAAAACATGGCAAATCACTAGGAATTCGGAAGATAAACGCAACCTAAACAAAGCAACAAATGAATTAAAAATTTTACTTCAGGAAAACAGAGAAAAGGAACTAGAAAAACATATGCTGAACTTGGGAACGACCACATCAACAAATTACTCTCTTTGGAAGGCTACGAAAAAACTCACTGGTGCAATAATACACAAACCTCCTATCAAAACACAAACCGGTACATGGGCGAAAACAAGTAAAGACAAAGCCAACACACTGGCCAAACATTTCCTTGAAATATTTAAAAACGAAAAGGACAAACCACTCATCTTGACAATGCAATTTCCCGCTTATCAGATCATATCCTGGCGCCTTTTTGTCTTTTAATTTTTTAATTTTGTTTTTAGTTTCTGCTACTGATGTCTTTTTTGTTTTGGATTGCGGGATATTTATTACATTGCAATGTAATAAATATCCCGCAATCCAAAACAAAAAAGACATCAGTAGCAGAAATCAAAAACAAAATTAAAAAATTAAAAGACAAAAAGGCGCCAGGATATGATCTGATAAGCGGGAAAATGCTAAAAGAAATGCCTGATATAACTATAATATATATCCGAAATATATTTAACTGCATGCTAGAAACTAAGTATTTCTCTCGCTTATGGCAAGTTGCACAGATAACAGCCATCAGCAAGCCAGGAAAAGATGCCACCAAAACAACCTCTTACCGACCTATCAGTCTATTGCCAATACTATCGAAAGTATTTAAAAGGATACTACAGGCGCAGATTAGAGCCAATCTTAACAACAAAAAATTTAATACCCAGCCATCAGTTTGGATTTAGAAGACAGCACTCAACTGTGCAACAGGTCCACAGGGTTGTAAACAAAATCCTTGAAAGTATAGACAACAAAAAATACTGCGTAGCTGTATACTTGGACATTGCAAAAGCATTCGACAAGGTGTGGCACAAAGGACTTCTATATAAACTTAAGCGAATATTTCCACAAAATTATTATGACATTTTAAAGAGCTATATAAGCGAACGACAATTCTACATAAAATATGACGAGGATTGCTCAGACATCCTACCAATGACAGCTGGAGTACCACAAGGCAGCGTATTAGGACCTCTACTATACTTAATATTCACAGCAGATATACCAATTCCAACGAAAAGCAATGCGATGATAGCAACATTCGCAGACGACACAGTTTTAATGGCATCACACAATGACGAAAAAAAGGCAACAAATGCAATCCAACCTATATTAGACAATGTAGTAGCATGGTGTGACTTATGGGGAATAGAGATAAATAAAGACAAAACTGTACAAGTTGTATATACAAACAGAAAATCGACAAAATACAGCCTTGCTATAAAGGGCAAAAAAATAAAAACTCACTCTGCTGCAAAATATCTTGGAATAACCATAGACGAAAAATTGACTTGGAAGCAGCACATCATTAACAAGCGAAACGATGCAAAAAATAAGTACCGACAATTAAGCTGGCTACTTGGACGAGCATCTAGACTATCTCTCTACAACAAACTAATAATATACAAGACAATAATAGCACCTATCTGGAAATATGGAATCGAGATATGGGGCACAGCTAGCATATCAAACTTAAATTTAATACAACGAATGCAGTCAAGAATACTACGAACAATTACAAATGCTGAATGGTATATCCCGAACGAAGTTATACACCGTGACCTACACATTGAAACCATCACGGACACAATCACAAAATGCAGCACCAAACATATACACCGACTGAGAGGCCATCAAAACCTGGAACTGCGTAGTGCAGCAGACACGGAGGATGCAACTCCAAGAAGATTGAAGCGAATTATCCCTGCAGAACTTACAGGAAGGTTAAAAAAAAAAAAATAAATACATAACAATAACAAAATAAATAATTAATTATATACATAAATAAAATGATGGATAAATAGAGAAAATTTAATAAACAGATAAATAAAAGAAGTTCTTTTGGCATTCGCAAAAAGAGCTTATTCAATCCAAACCTGCACAAAATATTACTTAATATTATTGTTATAGATTGTAATATATAGAGGAAGAAATAAAAAATAAATAAAAAAATAAAAAAATATTAATTTCCAAACAAATTGTCAAATCATGTACTAGGTGTCAATAAAATGGTGACAGATGTATGAAATAAAGGGAAATAAAAAAAAATAATTATTTCCATATAAATCTTCAGAAGCGCCCACTCCACCAACTTCCAGTTTGCTGGAGAGATAGTGCCATTATTGTTACCAGTGTATGATGGCACAGGACATGCAGTCCTTCACAATTTGATTAAATGGCCGGGTAGGCTGTGACCTGGGAGGAGTAGACTTCTGTCGTCTCTCCGTACGGGGCTTGCGCTAAGCAGAGCCGTTTAGTGTCGCGAGGGACAGATTAAGCAATCATCATCAATATTTGCCACTTCTGAACAGATGTTTTTGTCGTGCCAGAGGTTGGTTGACAGTTGACATGTTCCTTTGCCCATTTCAAGGCCGTTTCATCTCTTCGTGAGTGTGAAAGGGTCAAGCTGGCTACAATTCGATGAGCTCGTCCTATAGGTTCTTGTCCTATATGCTCTTATGGAGGCGCTCACGCGATTGGCACCTGAAGGTGGATTGGTACGTGGGGCTGCTGCTTGGGGCACACGAGCCAATCCTGCGTCTGCTAGAGACCTAGCTGCCGATTCTAGGGAAGTCACATGAGTCACCTCATCTGCCTTGAGCCGTGGAAACCAGATGATAATTTGGTGGTGAGTTGCTACTTGACCAGCGTTCTTCGCCTCCCTGCTGGGTTGGACGATGGTTTTTTGGGTTTTGTATAGTTGTCCATTCTGTTGGGTCCCCACTCAAAGCCGCTATATCAGTCCGTACAGTGTAGTCATCAATAGGTCCCATGGATATCTATGCTACGAAGGAAGGCCATGCTAGGGTTGAGACGAGCCCTTATGGGAACAAGTGTACAGAGCCGGACCAGTGCTAAGCGGGAGCCAATATCAACCGAATCTACACCACCAACTTAATGGTGACGAACCTCGAACGTACTTTGAGGCCTGTCAAGGCTTTCATGGGACGGGGGCAGCTACGACCTTAAACCGGAGCCGTTCGCATACGAGTTTCGCCGCGGTGCTACCATGCCAGAAGACAATTAGGTCCAGATATCGTAACCACTAGCCCCTAGCAATCCAGACAAAACATTTGTTTTAAAAAGTTCTAAGACGAATCTAGTCATGCCGTGTGGTACTGACATCCCAAAAGAAGAATAATAATTAACTGGGGTATATATATCATTTAGCTTTACCCAGGATGCACAACGATGAGGCGATCTACGCTACACCCCGTCACACGAAAACAATTTTGTGATTGTGGACGAAATTGAGCTATTTGGCAGTAACAAAAAGCAGAGCTTTGATTTTTTGTCTTCAAAAGTATTTTGAATTGCAGTAGTAATGCGGTCAATTTGCTCTATGGTTCTGTGATTCTTACGAAATCCAAATTGATGGTGGGGAATAATGTTGGATTTGTATATGTGCGGCTCCAGCTTTAGAAGAAGCAGTTTCTCAAATAAATTGGAAATTACTGGGAGCAAGCTTATGGGCCAATAAGATGACGGTTGAGTTCCGGGTTTTGGTATCATTGTAATTTGTAATATTTTCCAGGGTAGCGGAAAATACCCAATCCTAAATATTGCATTAAATAACTGCGTCACTATTTTGATGGCTATTTCAAGCAATTCCACAATCATTTTTGCGGTAATTAATTTAAATACTGGTGCTTTTTTCGGATTTAGCTGAATTTTAATTGCAAGTTGCACTTCCTTTATTTTTTTACCTTCATCGGGATTTCAATGGAATTGCAAAACTGTTGGTTGGTTGGCTAGGTTGAAATACGGATTTGAGTTGATTTCCAAACGCTGTCGTCACTTCTTGCCCAAGTTCCATTATTTTGCCTGAGTGGTGGATGACAACCTTTAAGAGTCTTTATATTTTTATAAGCTTTCCATAAAGAGAAGTCAGTATTTTGTGTTGGAGTTAGCGTCTCAGTATACTTTTTCAAACTGTTCTCTAGTTCGCAGTTCAGTGCTTCTAGGAGGCGTTTTTTTGCTAATGCTAATTTCTGCTTGGGGTAGGGTAATCTATTTTGTTGCCACTCTCTTCTTAAGCGCCTTTTCTCCTTAACGAGATTATCGATAACTGCAGATGTTGTACGATTTGTTGCGGAGCGGGATAATGAGGCTGCAGATGAGTGTGTGGCTGCAGATGTAATAACTGAGTTGATTGCCAAAAGTGCCGAGCCAATATCGCTTGCACTCTTTAATCGAGGACGAATGTTTATATGACTACTTACATATCGACGGTACCTCAGCCAGTTTGTACTTTTATTGGTTAGGTGACCAATTTTCTTACCCAGTTGAGCTCGTTTATGTAGACATATAATAACTGATGAATGATCAGAAGCGAGGTCTAAACACGATTCTGCAGTCACGATCAATACCACTGGTTATTCCAAAATCAATGAGGTCGGGCACATTTTGAGGGTCAGAGGGCCAGTTAGTCGGTTGCCCTGAAGACACGAAGTCTAGGTTAGAACACCGATTAAGTAGTGCAGAGAATAGTTGTTTGCCTTTGAGATTTATTAACCTGGAGCCTCAAAAGGTATGTTTCGCATTATAATCAGCTGCTGCCAACAATTTGGTCCCCAATGATGTGAAGAATTGTGTGAATTGTTATTTAGTCACTGAGTATCTTGGAGGACAATAGACTGCGCTTAGTACAATTTTTTCCTCCCAGCATTGAAGACATATTGATGTTGCCTGCAGATAGTCCTTTGCATACTCATCTCGTGCAAGAAGCTTAAATCTATCTCTTATTAATATACCCGTACCGCCATGTGCTTTATTATCAGGATGGTTTGTCTTGTAGAATTTATATGCTGATATTACAAAATAATTTTTGTTTGTCAAGTGCGCTTGTGCGTTTCTGATAAAGGCATAATGTCAATTTGCCTAGTATGCAGGAAGTGTTGAATTTCAAGTTTATGTTGACTAATGCCGTTTGCATTCCAGTGACATATCGTAATATAGTTCATTTTCACAATTGCATAAGACGGTTTTGAGTTTTCAACAACTCGTGCAACATGCTTTGCATTGATGTCATAAGTTCTGTCATACAATTGGTTAATTTTGATATCATGGATTCTACATTTTGCATAGGATTTGCAAAGCTAGGAATTTCTTCAGATCCAGACATTACTTCGTTGGCATATGATCTTGATGTAGAAGCGTTGTCACTGGTCAGATGCTTATGGGGTTCGATTGATTTGGCAATTATGTGTAATGAAAAGCTGGTTCCTGTTTCTGATCTAATTTATATTTGAGTGCTATATACACTGGACAGCCTCTGTAGTTCGCTTTGTGGGGTTCCCCACAATTGCTGCATTTTTTTTTTGCATTTATGTTTGATTTATCAGACAAACACTTGGAGAAATGGTGAAAGTCCCCACAGGCAATACAAACAGTGCATAAGGTACAGTACGATTTTGTGTGCCCGTTTGCTTTTGTGCGGTTCTTCAACGGTTATTCGTCTATGTAATAAGTAACGCAGATGATATATTGGGTGTGTTTTGCTACTTTTTAATTTTCTTCCATTCGGTTCAAGTTCTACTTGAAATAGTGGTTGTGGTACTTTGTCTCTGTTCTTAATGTTGAATACCGTTTTAACTTTATATACGGCAATTTCGAGAGAATCTTTGATTCCATTAGTACTTACACTATTCTCAATACCTTTAAAAACAACTACTAGGCCTTTACTGCTCTTCAGTTGATATGTATAGTAGTTTTTACCATTTTTTTTCAGGATAAGATGCAATTTTGCGGTAATTGCTTTCATTGTATATCTGTTGTTTTGTTTCTTGTATATTCAGGTTTGTTATGGACGTTACGTAGAAATTGTTATTTCCTACAAGACTAGTTACAGGAGTTGAGTCAACGTTTTCATTCCCTAATAGTGCAAATCTGTTCTGACCCAAATGCTACTATTTATGTGTTTAGGAGAGGCAGATATATTCGCCGGTCGAGGAGTTAGTCTCGCATTTTTTGCCGGTCTTTTCCAGTCTATCTATGCCAGTCTGTATAGTTGCAATATTTCTTGTCACATTACTTTTTCCACCACCTGTTGTTGGCGGTTTAATTTGTCCGTCATGTGTTGTTACACCGTGGTCCGTTTCATTTTCTAAACAGAGAGAGAGGAATTTTTGATAAATTTGCCGTTGAGTAATTTATCAGAGCTGGAGCTGCAGTGAGTGTGCTCGTACATACTGCTTTGCTGTATAAAAAAGTTGTTGTAGTGACTGCATTGAATGAGGCAAGAGTTGTAATGACTCTGTTTGGTGTTATTAATGCATCGGAGAGACAATTTGATATGGACGGGGCACGTTTATACGCGTTGTGTTTTTATGTTCTCTTTTCAGTTGGTTGGCTCAGTCAGAACGTTAAGCACAGACTGAAATTTTTGTTGTTCGTGAGCGACCGCTATATTATGTGACAGTTCTGCACAGCCGCTGCGTTTCGTTTGATCTTGTGGAGAGAGTGCTCTTTGATTTGAGATGCATGTTGCTGCTTCTTCAAATGTTTGAGTATTGTGGCGACCGCAAAACACTCATTTTGGTAAACGTACCGGTTCATTAGTATTGGCTTTTTACTTTAGTGGCAATTTTATTTGAAATGTTTATAACTTTATGTGTTAATTAACAGACCAAAATCACTGCTGCACTTAATCAATACTGAACAAAAGTACCAATGGAAAGTCCTGTTGTATTTAACACTTTTTATTTTGAAATTTATTCAACTTACAAACAGAGCGATAATAATTCATACCGCACTTCACTAGAGTTGAGAGAATAATGAACGACAAGGTCGGGAGCGGAGTTTACTGCAAAGAGTTGAACCTCCACCTATCCCGACCAATTATGACCAAAGTATGTTCCTATCTGAATTAAATACAATCATTTGGGCAGCCGCCTAGCTTAAAGAAAATAAGATACCCTATAAGGAGATCATTATCTACACATTAGCGTTACTAAGTGCTCATCCAAAACTGCCCTACATTATAGAACATCTCTCAACGAGAATTCGGATCAATATGATATACTCGTATACCTGTGATGGGTGTAGAAATATTGAAGCAAATTTTGTAGCAATAAAATTATCAGAGCAGGCACCGAACTAAATTACATAAAGATAGCACAAGAGGCAGACAACCATTTATCGGAATGATAGTAGGCATCGTAATCGGACACTGCCTTATTGGAACACGTACATATAGATTTGTCTTAAAGCTGTTGAAATGAAGACGAAGAACAAATTGTGGACCATCTTTTATGCAAATGCCTAGGGCTAGCAAAGAGACGCTTCCACTATGTAAGAAATCACTTCTTCGACCATCATGCGGAGCTGGAGGAGACTTCAATACGAATTATACTTCTATTTACCAGAGCCAGCAAATGGTCCGCTGACGCGGGTTCTTGAGAAAGGACAGGATTCCTCGGGGTAGCACAATGGGCCTAAGGCCTAAGCCTTTGTGGACAGCCATATACACTAACTAAGAATGGATGAAGTCGAGATAAGTGAAAAAGGGTTTCATCGGTAAAACAACATTGCGTTTCTCAATTTAATCGTCCGTAGAAATAAAGAGGATTACTTGTCGTCATCTTTATCAAGAAATAAATATCATCCAAGTGACCAATAAGGATTTACATCAAATTCACTAAAATTTTAGAAGACACACCTTCTATGGTTCAAGACTCATCACCATAAAAGGAAACTCGCTCTGGTCAGCAATATCAAACAATAATATGGATGTTGCATCCCATGGTCAACCGACTTATTGGCCAAGATCTGATTGGTGTCACAAAAAATAACAGAAGACATCAGATTAAATTAGAATCCTCGTACGACCTTTCTTCAGATCACTCACCTTCAATTGCCACACTAGAAATTACCCGAAAGCAAATATATCTACCCCAAAGCCCAATAAATACCAACACAAACTGGTTGAAATATCGGAAATATATCAGTTCACATATACAACTTCACAAACCTCTTAAGAACCCCTCAAAATATAGACTCTGCAATTAAATCATTTACAAAATTGTGACACTCTATTGAATTATTGAGGTGGTCACTGAAAAAAGACGATTAAGAAGAGAATGGCAAACCCATCGATCTCCAAATCTTAAGCAACTATTGGCAGATTTCACTCGACGGCTACATAAGACACTTCAAAATCACGCTGAGCATGATCTTCAGCAGTACCTTATTAGCCTCAATATCACAAAGGCTTCTGATTACTCAAAATGGAGAGCCAAACGAAAACTAAAAAGCCCGGTCGCCCCGGATGCGCCCATTAGATTATCTAATGGTAGTTGTGCTACAAGTGGCTCAGAAAAGGGAAATGCATTCGCTGAGCACTTGCAAAAATATTGTCACAAACCCAGACACTAAATTCAATTGATTGGAGCCAACTGATATCCTTGAAAGAAGGCAGCAAATAAATCTGAAATTGAATGTTGTACATGAAGCGATAACAAAATTCAATATAAAAAAGCACCAGGAATTGGGGGATATAATACCCACTCGTCAATTTGGTTTTAAAGAGAGGCATAGCACCGTAGAACAAGTGCTCAGAATAGTTACAGAAATTCGGAAAACATTTGAACAAAAAATCTTGTTCAGCACATTTTTCTAGATGTTGCCCAAACTTTTGACAAGGTGTGGCATGATAGCCTCTTGTATAAAATTCGAAACATTTTACCCACAAATATTCATGAACTGTTTAAAAAGTATTTAAATAATAGAAAGTTCACTGTGAAACATAAAAGCGTTCAGTCCATTAAAAGCTGGTGAACCACAGGGAAGCGTTCTCGGTCCACTTCGAACTCACTCCAAATAACTTTATTTTCAATGTAATTTTTCGATTGGCTGAGCATGACTGATTTGAGATCTATGATGTGTATCCCATACAGAAGTTGCTAAACAACACTATAGTAGCTGTAGACCCATAAAATTCTATTCACAAAGTCATTTTTATAGCTCGTACTTTTAATCTCGTGCTCCAAGCTAAACTTATGCCATTTAATCCAACTTTAGGGCAAGTATCCTTACAACTCAATATGGAGATATATCAGTAATGTTGAACTCAGGCGATTGTCTGTAAGTAGGTCCGAAGTAAACACTACATTGACCCAAGTACACTTCTCTGCTGAACTACAGCTTTTATGACAAAGTCAGAGGTAAAAAAATTCCTTATATAAATTCCCTATCAAATGTCTGGGCAATATTAAAAAGAATGTCCGTTCAGTACTTTATATAAGTTAACACGCGCAGAACAAAGTATGCTGACCAGGCACTACCTGTCGGAGACACGACAAAAGTGGAGGTGAAACCAGACACCCGCATGCCAGTGCTGAGTGATCGTCGTACGGACGGTCACGAGGCGCCGAGTCAGCATTTTGGATTATGCGCTGGATCTGCCGCGGGCCACAGGCTATGCGGCATGGAATAAATTTATTTAAATTCAATTCTGATTTACAAACTCAAGCGCTCGGTTGAGCCAAGTTATCCAATAAAAAACAATTAAAGGAATTCGTTTACTTATATATTGAAAGCTTTTCTTATCTCATTAGTAATGCGATTATTTGCTCTAAATTTGTTACCATGTTTTAGGAGAATTCCAAATTGATGAAGTGAAATTATACCACTTTCTTGCACATTTGGGAGCATTTTCATGATCGGATGGTAAATCTAAGAATAGTTCGCGCTAAAACCATACTTCTATTACTATCCTTTGTTATCTAAAACTCAATCAGATCTGGTATTTTCGAAGGATCTGTAGGCCAGTATGCTGGGTGTCCAGAGGACACAATGTCAAGGTTAGAACAACGATTCATAAGAGCAGAGAATAATTGTTTTCTTTTGGGTTTAAACAGACGGGAACCCTAGAAGGGTTGCTTCGCTTTAAAATAACTTGCTGTTAAGAATTTCTACCCAAACGGTTTGAAAAACGCAATAATCTGCAATGTTAGTGTTTGAAAACCTAGTGGGAGGTGGTTGCAGGAAACTAAGCTTAGGATGTTGAAAATAATTCGTTCTCTTATTAATATTCCACACTTTCAAGTTGATTTCGGCATATGCAACCCGGAATGAAAAATTAAATTTTGTTCCTAAGATTGGCTTTCGAAACAAGTGTTACGTCAATTTTTTGGCAGATAAAAAATTATCTAATTCTAGTTTCTGCTAAGGGATGCCATTAGTATTCATTCCAGTGACGCTTATTCAATACCGAATTTTCTATTAGAGTTTATTGACATATGCACAATGCAGGTGCTATCTGGTTATGCCATCGTAATAATGATTATAATCAGAATTATTGAAAACATTGGAACATTGAAAGCAACAGCACACTAACTATGACCGAACCTGGATCTCTATAGTTATGCGGGTGTCTATCCAGACAAATTAATCTAATTAGCTGTGATGAATTGCTTAGGTTAAGTCCTTTCATAAACAAAATATTTGACGAGTACTACACATTTCCTTTTTTCAATTTACACATTTCCTTTTTTCAATTTACACATTTCCTTATTCAATAACAAAAACAATTTAAACATTTCCTTATTCAATAAAAAAAACAATGATTAATTACCAGCTCAAGAAACTTCTCAGTAAGGTCACCTAGATACCGTTGAAGCACAAAAATAAGTGGATATATGTAACACCATACTCCTCACGAGCTAAACCTGAATGTGAAAAGGAAATCCTTACACTGATGTTGAACAAGAGAATCTACAACGTTGCGTACACCACTCTTCGTCTTCCTACATCTATCGAGGCAACAACAATTCATACCTTTATTAGACATTGGCAACAATAGCATATATTCAACACAAAAAGGAACTCCCATCTCTACAAAATGTATTGAAATCAGACAAAAAGAGTCACTTTCCTAACTAACTTACTCATACCGGTACCATAGATTTGTAGTTGGATAATAGGATGGAGAAGATTTTTCCTATGATTGTTCCTATACCTAATACAAAGTGATTTGTGCTTGTATATTAGTGTACTTCGAAAAGTACAATAAGCGAAAGTATGGTAACTAGAAGCGCTTTCAAGGGCTGTAGGGATTTTGATGGCCTGCAAGAACCAGTTGATGCTATCTTTGACGAAGATTCTGACAAACTGAATTTCACCTTGCTGCCGCCTAAGCAAAATGAATGTATCGACAATGAGGACTTCGATGAAGAAAACTTGCTTTCGGATCAGGTACCTGAACAAATAGGTGGAAGATTTAGAGCTTGAAACTGGTGATGAAAAGGAAGAAATAACGCCAGCAACAGAGGATACCCATCCATATATTTTGAATTATTTATCAATTGGTAAGTTAGTTTCAAAACATCTACATGCTTTGTGTTTTTCGTCCTAGTCCAGATGCTTTCACATGTGTATTCATATTCAATCAGTGTGGCGCAACCGAACCTATATACAACATATAATAAATACATGGCGGGTTTTGACATTGTCGATCAAAGTATAGGCACATACCACATTTCAGTGAAGGGGAAAAAGTGGTGGTGGGTGATTTTCCCCTACGTTATTTATCTCGCGGTTGTCAATGCTTGGAGGCTATTTCTGATGTCGAATAATTGCAACTTCAACAAAACCCAGAAAAGCCAGCTAAGTTTTCGTCGAGCAATTGTTCGACAGATTTTGACTGAAGCTAAGCGAATATCCAAAAAAGGGAATCTTTATCATCACTGCAACCAGACAAAAAGAACCATGTACCCGTAAAAAGAGATTCTCATTTGAGATGCGTTATTTGCCACCAAGGAAGAAAATGGTATTGTAGTGTGTGTAACCGAACTCTTTGCATTATTCGCAATTGCTTCGCAGACTATCACGCCTAGAATTGGGATAGATTTAGTTTTTAATTATAATATTTTCTATTTTGGCACCTCATTATTCATACAAGCTTATAGTTTCTTTCTAATTTACATAAAATAAGTGTTCTTTCATCAAATAGTTTTTCTTTTTTGAAAACTTATTTTTTATACCTAATCTACATTTTACAGTGCATCAGCCGATTGTACTTCATAAAGTATAGGTTGTAAAATAGGCGTGGCTGAACGTATCGCTCGGTTTCTTTCAGCGGAAACTATGACCCGGCGGTAATGAGGCGTCAATAAGGATAAAATTGCGTAAATTTTTTTAAGATCATCATCGAGTGTGTTTCCATCAACAGTTCTTCAAGTTCAAGTGCTTGCAAGAAATTTGTAATTCCACGTTTAAGTTATTGTGCTTGAGACAATATTAATATATATTTTTTAAGCATTATTGAATTGAAGTAATTTGTAGAGCATCTTCTATATTATATGTATATCAATGAACAAAGTCCAAAATATGTCTCCTTAGTGCCTAATAGCCAGTTTAGAATCTTAAAAGATCCGTTTGGCCTTTACAATTCCCCGTTTTTATAAAAAATATATTGGATAACCCTCTCATACCTCTAATGAATCCAAAAATATAAGAAGACTAAGCTGACAGGTCATGGCATTGTGCGGCAATTTTTTTTGTATCTCCATTTATTTTATTACAATCTGTCCAACTGGGCATTCAGTATTACTTATATTCTATTTATTTAGGAACATGTGCAAGACGTCTCAATACTATTCATTACATTATGTACATATTTAACAAAGTTAGATTTCATTTGCATATATTGTTTTCATTTTTTCATTTAATCTTAGTGGGTAAATGTGTCCGGTAAGTCCGCCAGGTTATTCGGATGGGGTCTTAGCCGTTTGAGATATATGCAGCTACATTTTTGATTTCATCATATACTTTTGAGACATTTATGACGTGATAGATGATGTCATAGTTGAAGTAGTTAGCACGTACAACTTTTGATTGGAATCGTTCCAGGATGTCCATGTTTGAGTTGGATGCTGATCCCCAAATGTGTCGCTATGAGTTTCAGTATTACATTATATATAAGTATTTTATTTTCAAGTTATGATAGCGCCCTGTAAGAAGTCGAGGTATTTTGTATTGCATGTTTGTGGCAATTGGGGTGTAATGTAGATCGCCTCCACGCGGAGCACCCTGGTTTACGCTAAATGGTCTACACTCCCCCAGGTGCTGCTGTTTTCTTGCACGGGAGTTCAGTAGCACCAATTGGCACCACCCCCATCCTTCGTCCACGGACTCCTCTCTGGACCAGTGTCCTTATTCTGAATGCCCTGGGCTGGTAGCTGTAATTTTCTGCACTTAGATGTGTTTTGTCATGGTAGCACCAAGGTGAAACTTGAGTGTAAACGGCTCCAGTCTAAGGTTGCAGCTGCCCCCGCCCCGTTAAAACCCTGGCAGGCCTCAAAGTACGTTCGACGTCTGTTACCGTTAAGTCGGTAGTGTGGATTCGGTTGAGTGGAACTCCCGATTAGCACTGGTCTGGCTCTGAGCACTTGATCCCATAAGGGCTTGTGCCTACCCTCGCATGGCCTCCCTGCTTGCACAGATAACCATGGGATCATATTTAGTGACCACACGTTCGGACTGAGATAGCGGCTTTGAGTGGGCTTTGAGTTGTGTCCATGCAAGAAGGGTCTTGCATGGACACAACAAAAAATAAAAACACAAACACAAAAAAAATTTCCGCGCATATCCCCTCAGAGACGCGGAAAACCCTGGCTAGGCAAATGCCCACCAGCAACACCCCCGCCCTTGGTTCGAAGAGAAGTAGCATAAGCACTGCCCCTTCACCAAGCACCACAGCTTCGGCTAATAAGCCATCCAAGAGCTCTTCGCTGTCCCCAGGCTCTTCAGCGGCTGCTAAGGTATTGACTCACAAACCAGCAGCAGTCGCTCCGCCTAAGCCCTCTTCAGCAAACGCCTCGATATTGCCTCACAAGTCGATGGAAACTGCTCCCCGTACCGCTCCTCCTTCAGGTGCACCTACCAACGTGAACCCGAGTACAAGGGCGTACAGGACGCGTAGAGCGGCTTACCGTATGTTGACGAAGTTCAACGCTACAGAACCTTCTCAACTGTCAGAATACGACAAGGGCAAGCTTCAGTGGGCAAAGACACACGCTGATGTGCGTGTCCCCTCCTCCACTGCACAAGCAGCCGGTAACCCCAAGAGGCAGAGATCAGCCCATCGCCCGGGCCAATCCACCCAAAGCATCCCTAAGCGCGTAAGGCCCCCAAGCCTGAGCTCTCGAAACCGCTTAGTGAGATTGTGAAAGAGAGCCTCACATGGGCTGTGTTCGACTCTGCCAAAGCCGATGGGACAATTACTCCTGCCAATTCGAGACAGGTCGAAATGGCACTGTTACCAATTTTCGTTGAGGTTATGTCCCTCAACCCTGGTCCTTCACCCAGCTGCCATGACGCAGGGTGGTATCAAGGACATATTAAGATCATATTGTAGTGTATGAAAAGCATAATCTATGTATATACACCAACACCATACGCGGCGTAGGCACATGCAATGTGAGCAGAGACATAACATAAGTACATCGAACTCTCATATAAGAATGTCCACGTTATGAAGCGCAAACAGCGCGCACGTTTTTGATTACGCTGCATTCTAATGTTCAATGCTCTCGAACGAATGTACGCTGGCATTGACAGTGATACTTTCCGCTGACATTGCAAAAGCCCTCTTTATGTATTAAGAATCATATTATATACTAAGTCTTAGCACATAAGAAATTGAAAGTATAAATAGCAATATGTTTTTATCAATAAATCAGATTCGATCTGGAAACCTAACTTATCGCTTCTCATTCAATATTTGGCTGTACTCTAGTAGTTGCCGATTGAAATTATGCGCTAGTTCTCGCACCGCTATACAATTATTTGAGCCCATCTTTACAATATCTTGCTCGGACCAACGCTCGGCGGATCTATATAAGGTAGGGATCAATAGGGTAGGTGAGATCTGGCCGGGTGCAAAGCTCAATGCGGTATCTTTGGACCAGGTTCCGCAACGCCCTCGCTCCAAAACATGGCTTCCTGCCGAGCCCTCTGAGCCTGAGGCAATCTTAAAGATCCTCAAGCTTAGCAATACCGATTTTCCCCCCGATGGCTGGAAGGTCGCGAAAGTTGGTGACCCCAAAGGCACTTTGCATGAGGTCACCATCATTTTGAAGGAGCAATCCCATGTTCCCATCAACTCCCGCGAGGGGGTGATTAACTATGGCTGTGGAGCCATCACTCTCCGCATCTACAAGTGCGATGTCCAAGCCCCCCAACAGCCTCCGCCAGCTGGAGCTGTCCCATTAGCCACTGCCAATGAGCCTAGCTGCTTGGGCCCGGCTCTCACCCCTTTGCCGGGTAATGACAACGAGAGTATGTGCTCCGTAACAACCAGAAGCAGCCGCTTCTCAACTTCCGAACTGGTCGGAGAATTTTTCGACAACATACACTCGGATGCGGCTCGTGGATACATCTCTCCAATGTCCGAAGAGGAAGAGTTGAATTCCACCATAATCACTCTTCCAGACAATGCTGAAGGTACTACAGATTAACCTTCAGCATTCGAAAACTGCTTCGGCAGCCCTGCTTCTCCGTCTCTCGGATATAGGGGAGGAGCTCATTCTCGTCCAAGAAGCTTGGGTCGTAAATGACCGGGTTTTTGGACTCAATGCATACGGATATCGTATGGTATATATCGAGGATCAAGGTAAACCAAGATCCTGCATTCTGGTAAAAAACAGCGTTAATGCTCTTTTACTCCCTAGATTCAGTGACAAATTGCCATGGTCATTGAAATGGGTCCACAGACCTTCTGGATCTCCTCTAACTTCATGGCTGATGACTATGGCGACTCTCCGCCACCAGACATACTAAAGCAAATGGTTGCGGTAGCCCACCAGAAACAGATTCCGGTAATTATCGGCGCCGATGCCAATGCCCATCATGAAATATGGGGCAGCTCCGGCACAAATGATCGAGGTGAGTGTCTTTTCGACTTTATCATTTCAAATAACTTAGGCATTGCTAACCGGGGAAATGAGCCGACCTTCCTTACATCCGTCAGGAAGGAAGTGCTCGACATAACCCTCGTCAGCGATAACTACTCCAACATGATAAGCAGTTGGTTCGTCTCACAGGAATGCTCCTTTTCGGACCACTGCTATATCACCTTTGACATTGACTTGAGGGAGACTACAGGCAATACAGGATCTCTTAACCAGTCAATAGAAAAAACACGAACTGGCCTCTTCTCCGGCTCAAACTGGGGTCATGCTTAGCAACGACTCCCCCGATTATCCACAACTGTCCCGACATTGATCGGGCGGTCGACGATCTGACCACAGCTTTTCAAAAAGCCGCTCATATTTTTTGCATCACTCCCCAACCACGGGGCAAACCTAAACCTCCGTGGTGGAACTCGGAAATTGCAAGTCTTCGCAAAACTTGTAGAATGCTTTTCAACAAAGCTAAAGTTACATCTGATTGGGCCCCTTTCAAAAATAAACAAAAAGAGTTGAAATACGCCATTAGGCGAGGGAAACGAGCGTCATGGAGGGAATTTTGCGATAGCATTGAATCGACGTCCGAGGCTAGCCGTCTTCGTAAAATTCTCCACTCCTCTAACAAAGCCCTTGACTGTATCCAAAAACCAGATGGCCCTTGATATCCTACTAGACACCCACTTCCCAGGGAGTTTAGTCTCAGCGGATCAAGCACTCTACCAGGTGGAACAGGTTTCCCATGATAGCCTCCCCACATTCCAAGTGACAAACAGTCACCTTGAGTGGTCCATTCAAACCTTTAACCCATACAAGTCCCCCGGACCGGACGGCATCATTGCTGCCGATATCCAAAATGGGGAAGCGATTATCCTTCCATGGCTGCTACAAATATATAATGCAAGCCTCAGATTGCAATATATTCCCTTACGCTGGAGCAAAGCTTGGGTCGTCTTCATCCCAAAAATTGGGAAGGCCTCACACACCAAACCTAAGGATTATAGACCCATAAGTCTAACATCCTTTCTTCTTAAGGTTCTAGAAAGAGCTCTTGAACTACATATCAGGACATCGATCAACCCTTCTCTTCTCTCTGTATGTCAACACGCTTACTCTAAAGGCAAATCGGTTGAAACACCACTTCATTCTCTCATTTCTCAAGTGAACAAATCCTTGGCGTACAAGGAATTCACACTTTTCATATTTCTGGACATCGAGGGAGCATTCAACATTGTATACCCCAAACGCTATCATTTCCGCACTCTATAACATTAACTTGAATTCAGGCCTTCTTAAATTTATAGAGCTCCTACTAAAATCTAGAATCATCACTTCCGCGATCGGCAGTGCCCAATCCAGGAGCGTGGTTAACAGGGGCACTCCACAAGGGGGTGTTTTATCACCCCTCCTCTGGAACCTGGCAGTTAACACACTACTGATGAGATTGGAATCTACTAGATGCAAAGTGATAGCCTATGCGGAGCACATAGCAATCGCGGCATCCGACAATTTCCGACAAACACTTTCCGAAAAACTGAACTATTCACTCTCTATTGTGTCGAACTGGTGTCGCGAATTCGAACTTGGGGTTAACCCATCCAAAACCTAGACTATGCTTTTCACTAGGAAGTACAAAATTCCAAGGTTTACAATGCCTAGTCTAAAAGGCACTCCACTCTCTTTGAGCACACACGTTAAATATTTAGGCCTGATTCTCGACCCAAAGCTGAATTGGAAAGCCAATCTAGCTGAGAGGGCACTTAAGGCAACATGCGCTATATATTGCTGTAAAAGAACAGTTGGTGCACGATGGGGACTTCGTCCTCGAGTCGTGCTCTGGCTCTATACGGCCATCGTTGAACCAAACCTGTTATACGGGTCGGTCTTCTGATGGCAAGCTCTCGAAAAAGCCTACAATAACAAACCCCTCGATAAAATCAGAAAATCCATTGCTCTACTGATCACTGGCGCTCTTCGTAGCATACCTACGAAAGCCCTTTTTGCCATGCTGCACTGGCTCCCCTCGGGGATCCTGGTTAAGCAACAAGCCAAGCTGACAGCGATTAGACTTAACGCTCTTTCGCACTGGCTCACAGGCCATGCTTCAATTCTGAATCAGAATCCACCTGTGCCCAACTTTATCGATTATATGTCGGTCTATCCAGATTTGAACAGGGAATTCGACCTCACTATTCCAAGTAGAAACGACTGCACTTCAAAAAACCTAATCGTCGAATCGTAGTCGAAATCTGCACCGACGGTTCCAAGTTTGGAGGTAGAGTCGGCAGCGGTATTTATTCCGACAAGCTGGACTTAAACATCTCCCTAAGTCTCCCAGACCATTGCACCGTTTTTGAAGCTGAGATCATGGCCATTTATCACGCAGCCAAATGAGTAGTGATATCGTCGCAGTCGACGTATCTATCTTCTCAGACAGCCAGGCCGCCATTAAATCTCTTTTTGGCTCCACGGCCACATCAAGACTAGTTCATGAATGTGGAACATTTTTAAATGAGCTCGCATTTTTTACTCTCGGGTGCACCTAGTCTGGGTTCCCGGACATAGCGAAATCCCGGGAAACTGCGAGGCGGACGAGCTTGCCAAGGTAGGCACGCTAATGTACGACATTCACCCCTCCGTAAACATTGGCATTCCACTGGCAACAGCGAAGCTCGAAATCAAACGGAAATATCTGGCTGACGCCTACAAATCCTGGGCTAACGAGGAATCCTGCCACACGGCTAGACTAACTTGGGCAATAATGGACAAAAACAGAACCAATCAACTTCTTCGACTTGATCGCGTATCACTGTCGACAACTGTGTCGGCTTTGATCGGCCACTGCATAATGGGACAGCACGCAGAAAGACTGGGCCTACCCTCAAATGAGGTTTGCCGAGGCTGTGGCTCCGAGGAGGAGGACGAGACGGTTTTCCACCTCTTGTGCCACTGCCCATCCTTGAGCAGAAGAAGAATTCGCACCTTTGGTGCACCAATTCTAACAAGCCTGACAGAGCTGTCATCTATTAATATTAGGGACATAGCCAGGTTCATCAAAGTATCAGGATGGTTTCCTGAAACATGACGGGGGAGTCGTGCCTTTCCAGGCGCTGTCTCTGCGCTGACTATCACCATCCCAAGTATGGGAACCTTTTTAGTCAGTGCTTGAACGGCGCCACACCGTGGTATCACAATGGGCCATTATGTGTGCTCAAGTGTGCTTTTGGCAAACTGGACGTCCACTCCTACCTACCTACCTACCTTGTGGCAATTGGCAATTAATTCTTATTGTGCAATGCTGCTATAATTACAGCAGCCCTCCCACGAACAGTGCCAGCTGGATGATTTGTGGTATATATGTTATATTTCAGAATATTTGTATAAAGTTTTCAGTGAAATGTGTTTCAGATATTTCTCAGTATTTTTATCTGCTAAGAAAACTGTTATTTCATGGATAGGACGACTCGGGCGATTATCATTCCAAATTGATTTTTTGCGAGATTTATTCATTTGAACACATTTGCACCGACTTTGGTTAGTAATTCGCACCATATTTGCATATAATGTTGTGTTTGTGGCGATTCCAAATTAAAATTCCTTTGTTTCGGAGTGTTGGGAATGACTTTTGTTCCAGTTCCTGGTGGGCACATTTATAATTTTCCGGATGATTGTCTTCGCAGAGGACACATCGAACATCTTGCGCGACGAGTGCGGGAATATTTGGACGTAAGGTGGTTTTATTTACTGATTTACTGATGCAGACCATAGGAAGAAGCTTTTTTGCAGTACTTTGCCTTATATTGCAAACGTTCACAACTGCATATCCCAACTCCCCCATTTCATCTATTGGGCATGCAATGCCCCTTTACAACATTAAAAACTCATTTCTGCTTCAATTTAAAAATATGAAACCCTGTTTTTTCCGATATAGCAATTTCAGCGGTCGTTGCTTGTATTATAAGAGCGTCTTCGTTTACAACCCTGAATTCATATTCACTCAGAAAAATTCCTTGAAGTAATTATTTGATTTCAATAATATATCTCACACCAGAAAGAAAAATGGGTGGTGGTGGTCTCACAAAATACTCTCACGAGATGTACTCGTATACCAGGGGGAATCTTCTTCCAATAATGGAGATACGGATACAGTCCTCATCTGCATCTTGGACTCATAAAGGAAGGAGATAAGGCGAAAAAATAATTTCGGTCTTAAGATAACGATTTTATGACTGAATTATATATGCACAAATAAATTTGCAGCATAGCAAATGATCTACTGCTTTACTATACACTATGCATGCGAAGATGCATACCCCCAAATAATCTTAATGCAAGAACGTTATCTTTGCCGTAAGTTCGCAATCCAAGAGCGGACTGGGACAAGTTTGGGGTTTTGTTGAAGAGAGGACGCTCTGATTTCCTAAACTCAGACACTAGTAGCGAAAAGCGAAGAGGCGACCCAACGGGTAACGAGTACTTTGATATAATGCTATGAGGAAATGTGTCCGTTAAGAATAAGCAGGCAGGGTAGAGGAGTTCCATGATGGAATACTGAAATTTCAAAGCTCCGTAAAAGGTGCAGAAAACTTCTGAATAGGGGTTTAAAAACCCGAAAAGAAGAAGTTTGGACTGTATAACAAGTAGCGCATAGAATCTTTAAGAAAAACATTTGGTCAACCAAAGTAGACTCTTAAGATGCGTCCAGAGTTCCTCAGCGGGACCGTACAATTAGACTCAACACTCTTCTCTGTCTGATGGTTCTTATTGGTGGAAACAACAAAAATGATACTCTCCTGTTTGCCCAATTCTCGGGAAGCAGAATTATCACTGACGCAGGAAATAGGGTGGAGGCTGACAGCTCGAATGGTGGAATCACGAGTCGAAATTGGTATACGGCATCAGAAATTGTGGCATAAGAGTCAATGCGGTTTTCGCTTTCCTCCTTTGACAGATTTAAGTCACATGGGCCTGATTGTTGAAATGTGAATGAGTCATTATAACAGAAACGTATGATGCACCCTTTATAACGTTCAAAGTACATTACTTTTTGCTTCATACTTTCTTTTATGGTTTACAAATTCTTTGTTCGCTTATTCAGATCAGAAGTATCATATTCAATTCAATTTAATAAATCATTAAATCTTTATTATTAGTTTGTTCTTTTTCAAAACACAGTTGGGATAGGAAATTTCAAGTATCAACAGGTTATGGGTCCAGACTTTCGAGAAAGCAAATTATAATTAATCTAAAGTTGTTCATTTGTTTGACAAAATAAAATAAAGGCGAATTGAAGCAGGACAAGATGTCGGAAGTTACTCTATTGGTTGATAAAGTTAATAATACCAGTTATTCTAACTGGAAGTTCAAGATGGAATTGTTACTTCGAAAGCAGCACTTGTGGAAAAGAGTTATTGTGGGCACGCGCCCAGAACCGATTCCTTCTTCCTCTACAGATGCAGGGCCCAAAAATCTAAAGGAAATAGAGGAATGGGATCAGGCAAATGAACAAGCCAAAGCAACAATTGATCTTACAGTCGACGACAATCAGCTTACGCACATTCGAAAGGTATCTGTGAAGACAGTACTTTAACTAAAATGGGTTTTGATATTATATTCAAGAAACCTTCCTGTCTAAAATATGCAAAGACAGAAACAAATAGGTTATCGGATGCATTTAAAAATATATATCGTTTACGCAAAACGTAATACTATTATGGAGCAAAACGTAATAGTATTATGGAGCACAGCGAAAATTGTATTCATGAGTGACACAGAAAGCTAGAGATCCAAAGGCAATTTCAAAAATGGCATCTGAAGGTTTGGCAAATGGTTTAAAATTAACTGAATGCAGTATAAATGCTAGATGTGATACATGCTTGAAAGGAAAATTAACACGCCTACTGTTCTGTCTTTTGTACAATGACCGTATGAATTAATGATGAAGGCACGACTTTTAAGCTAACTATTTATATATATTTTTATTTCAATTAGCATCTTTTTAATTCTGATAATTACAACAAGGTAGTAGTTAACAATGGAGAATGTAGAATGAACTAAAAGAATGAAGTTAGCGGGATGAAAATGTAAGAATAATATATGTCAAAAACAAGTGTTATACACGGACTTGCCAGATTGATACTGACAATAGTATGTGCATCAATGACGTTGTACATTAGTCATAACAATTCTCCCTCACTTAAAAAGGAACATTATAATTGGAATGACATAAAATCAGTGGCGAATATAATCGCTATAGTAGGACGGCGGTCTCCGTTGTCTTCCAGAGGTACGCCTAGTTGGTGTTGATTCAGCATCTTCATTTGGAGCGGCTCTTCAACTGTTGTTTGTGGTGGTTCTGCTGTTGTAGAAGTGCTGGGCAATACAGAGATGTGGACAGGTTCATGTGTTTGATGTGGGAGAAGCTGCGGATCAATTTCTTGATTTTTCCCTGAAAAGACCTCAGGCTGTTGGCTACTTTAGAACGCGGACTTTGAACATTGGTTGAATGGAGCTGGTCAATGTGGCGTTTGAGAATAAATCCATTATCCAGTTTTACGAAGTAATGGAGACGACCAAGTTTACCGCGTAGGCTTGTTTTGCGTATAATATCTGGCTTGGACTCGGTCTCCCTCACTTAGTTCTCTGACCGATATCTTTGGTGTTGACCCAATTGAGATTTTCGACGGTTTTAAGGCGTCGAGCTGGATTCTAATCTGTCTTCCCAAGAAGAGTTCGGAAGGAGATTTCCCATTTTGAAGCGGTGTTGCCCGGTATCTAAACATGATTTCTCTTATCTTCTTAGGCATTGGAGACGGATCATCTGACATGGATGCTAAGCATTGCTTTAAGGTCTGGACATTCCTTTCGGCTAACCCGTTTGTTGCTGGATGACCACGATGTTTGGAAAATTTGATACAAAAATTTGTAAATTCATCACTTTTAAAGATGGTGGCGCTGTCGGATACCATTACATCAGGATATCCGTTTCTTGCAAATATATTTCGTAACATTTCGATTGTTGAAGTTGATGTTGGCGTAGAGGAGCATACTCCCACTTCTGCCCACTTTGATTTTGAATCGGTGACTACCAGAAATTGATGACCCAGATATGGTCCTGCGTAGTCGATGTCAATACGTTGCCAGTTTTGTTGTGGTTCTCCCCACGGATGTAACGTTACCGTTGGTGGACTGTTGACAGAGACACATGCTGAACACGAACGTACAAATTTTTCGATGTCCTTATCGATTGAAGCGCAATATACATATCGTCTTGCCAACTGCTTCATTTTAGTCATACCGATATGTGTGTAGTGTAATTCTTCTAAAACGCATTTTTGAAGTGAAGTTGGCACGATGACCCTTTGACCTTTGAATAAAATCTCTCAATCAATGGCATATTCAGAATCGAGTACATTTGTATTACGCAACTCGGTTAGAATTTTTGACAGATGAGCATCCTTCTTTGTTGTCTCCCGGATAGTGTTGAAATTTAAATTTATTGAATTAATTTGTAATAAAGATGAATCACAAATAGCGTGTACTTCTCTGTCTATCAAATTTCCAGAAATCAAGATGAGGGATCTTGCTCATATCCAAGATATATTCTCCAAAACACCTGTGTCTTTTGTGTGCCAATTGTCCGCAGTCTGTGATCAGGTGCAGTGAGGTTTCGTCACTTCCAGGTTTGACTTCGTTTTGCATCTATACATTTCTTCAGCAGACCTCCAATGATATTGGATGATAGTCCACAGAAGGGTTCAGGGCCGTTGAAGTGAGAGGCCGCAGCCTTCCTAGCTAAGCTATCAGCTTTCTCATTTCCCTCTACTCCTATGTGGCCTGGTACCCACATTAGAGATAACTTGTTCATACTGCCTAGGGAGTTTAGCTTCCCAATACAGTCCCACACAAGTTTAGACCTCACTAAGGGTGAGCTCAGACTCTTGAGTGCTGCTTGACTATCAGATAGTATCACGTTGTTTTTCCCCCGATACTTCCTGTCAATGTTGATCTGGGCACATTTTCCAGTAGCGTGAATTTCCGCTTGAAAAATGCTTGGAAAAGAACCCATTGGTTCCCAGTAGTTGGTTCTAGGCCCAAATACTCCTGCCCCAGTTCCGTTCATTGTCTTAGAACCGTCAGTATACCATAAGAGGGAATTTTCTGTAATTTTATACGTCTCAGTTTGACCTTTCCATTCTTTTTTGCAACTCATCATTGTACTGTATTTGTGTGCAAAATTGAATTTTCTTGGCATAAAATCCTTGTGAGATTTTAGTATACCATATTCTTGAGTTGAATTTTTACTCCATATATTTTGGGTGTAATTTGATTCTCTCGAAATAATTTCTTGTATTCTGGTAAGAGATTTCCTAGCATAGTCTTGAATTACTAGATGTAAGGGTGTTAGATCTAGTATACTTTCCATTGCTGCTGTTGGACAGGTGCGCATAGCTCCAGTATTAACAAGGCAGGCAAGGCTTACTTAATGCAGATTTCGCTGTCTTAAGTCTAACTCTATTTGACCAGGCTACAGAACCATAGGTGATGATTGGTCTCACCATCATGGTATACATCCAGCGAACGATTTTTGGGTTACATCCGCAAGATTTACCAGCAAGCCGTCTACATATCGTTAAGGAAGCTGTAGCCCTCTTGGTGATTACTGTGAAGTGAGCCTTCCACAAAAACTTTTTGTCGAAAATGAGCTAGTATCGACCTGTGTACCATGTAGAAGAATAAGTTTCATATATGGTAGAGATCTTTTTATAGTGAACGGCACAATGGTGGTCTTTGAGGCATTGATTTTCAATCCTGTTCCCCTGCACCATTCACTAGCTGCTAATAAGCCCCTCTGGATAATATCACAAAGAGTGGATTCTGATATTCCTCTAGCTATTATCACAATATCGTCCGCATATCCTTGACATGATATGCCTAGATTTATGAGTTTTACCAGAAGATCATCAACTACTACGCTCCACAAAATGGGTGATAATACCCCACCCTGCGGACATCCTTTATTGACTTTGACTTTAACAGTTTTGTCACCTGCTTCAGCTTCAGTCAGTCTACTGTTGAGAAAAGCTCGTATCCAATTGTAAGTGGTATTATCTATTCCTCTATTGTTAAGATTGTACGTGGTATTATCTATTCCTCTATTGTTAAGAGCCCAAATCATATATTCATGAGGAGTGTTGTCAAAAGCCCCCTCAATATCGAGAAGGACACAAAGTTCTTTTCTTTTTTATCCAGAGCTGCCTGAATAAAATCAGTCAGATGATATAGTGCGGTTTCAGTCGATTTTCCCGCAATATATGCAAACTGACAAGTATGTAAAGGCTCACTTTTCAATACGGTCTCAAGGAGATGTATATTAAATATTTTCTCCATTGCTTTAAGTACATAGGATGTCAAACTGATAGGCCTGAAGGATTTGGGATGGGCCATATCCTTCTTGCCTACCTTGGGGATAAATACCATTTTAGCTGTGCGCCATGCTTCCGGTATGTACCCAAAAGCAAGACTTGCCCTAGTTATATTTACCAGGGGTGGAATCAGTGCCTCACCACTCCTTTGGAGAAGGATCGGGAAAATACCATCCGCACCCGGCGATTTATATGGCTGAAAAGAGCTGATGGCCCATCTCAACCTCTCAGTAGTTATAATTTCTTTGGCCATCTTCCAGCCAATCTTGCTTACTCTTCTATGAAGAGCATCCATCTGCAAAGATGGCGGTAGCTGGATCGAGCTCCTAGGAAAGTGCACACGCAGCAAAAGGAGAGGGCGATCCTCTTCATTTGCCGTGAACGTCCCATCCTCAGATTTCAATACCAGCTTTAAATCGACTTTGTTTTTCGCAAGAGCTCTATGGAGTCGTGCTACTTCAGGAGTCGATTCTACACTTTCACAAAAGGATCTAAAGCTAGTCCTTTTGGCTTGTCTGATCTCTTTGCTATAGATCGTCAACTCTTTTTTGTTTTCTCCCCAGTCCCCCGTTCGCTTAGCTAGATTGAATAGCCTACGCACCTTAGTACGTCTAGTAGACAGACTAGAGTTCCACCAAGGAACATTCCAGCTGCTTTTCTTTGTTCTTAGAGGACAAGATAAAACATAGGATTCGGAAATGATTTCATTCAGCTCATTGACGCCCTCCTCTAGCTCCACCGGATTTTTATATATTCCTTGGATGTTTGAGGATGAGAGTAGTGAAAGCACTGAACTTTCGAAGAATTCCCAGTTAGTATACCTAGGATTTCTAAAAACTACCGTTTTTGTGACGATACCTCCTATATCGAACTCAATTATGCTGTGCTCCGACAGAGAGGTTTCGTCCGAAACTTTCCAATTGTTAACAATATCCGTTAGCTATGGACTACAGAAAGTCAGATCAAGAACTTCAAGAACTTCAAGAACTAATTACATTTGTGGGTGTGTTCCCCTTATTCAATATATATAAACTAAGTGTTAATAAAAATTCTAGAACTGACTCACCCCGTTTATTGGAGTCACTGCTACCCCAGATGGTATTGTGTGCGTTTGAGTCACAGCCCACCAATAGTGAAATTCTGTTGGATAGGCAATACCTCGCCAGCTTATAGAATTCTTCCGGGATGTCATTCATATCTCCCGGAAAGTAGGCCGATGCAACGACTTTGTCGCGAGAGACCCCATCATCTATGTTCTTTACCATGATGGGTGTGAGATCTCGCGACATGAATTCTGAAAGAAAAAAAGTAGTTAATATCATTTCTAATCAGGATACATTTGCGGGGAATGTTAGCATTGGCATCCCATATTATCTTTGTAAACTTACTAGAAATGCCCCTAATTTGACCTTTGTAACAACATGGCTCTTGAATGAGGTCCAGCGCCATGTTGTTCTTGGCAAACACCCTCTCGATGACAGCCGAGGCTGCTCTGGCATGATGGATGTTTGCTTGAGCCACTTTCAGTCTCGTCATCTTATGGAACAGGTTGTGACGGGATGGTGGTATTCCCATCTTCGTCCTCCTTGTCCATAGAGACATCCTCCAGACTGTGTACCAGTGAAGGACATTATGCGGCCTCAGCCCCTATCTCAACACTGGGGGCCCTGGAAGAGATTTCCGGACCCATAGTCTTCGGTTCATCGCCCACTACTCGTAGTTACCTCTGACAGAGGTGGGATGTTCGTCTCCTTGAGCTTTTCCTGAGAACGTTTGGAACAACCGACTTTGATTTTGCTAAATCGGTAGTTCAACGCATATCCCGAGCTCTTTATTAATTGCATGGAGCCATCATCTATTTCCACGGATAACAACTGTCCGTTGCCCTCGTCCTTGCAACTCCATACTCTCCAGAAATTGGTGTTCAGCCCAATATTTTGGCTGGAGAGAAACTTTAGTGACACAGCTACCTCTTGTCCACTACTACGAGGGAGGAAGAGGAAAACTGTGTGTGATTGTGGGATGTTGTCTCCCACTTTGGCGACCAAACTGACGCCCTCTCTCACTGAAAGCTGCGTCACGACCCCTTTCAGCCAGTCCACCGAGTCCGTCGAACAGCAGTCGCTGCTCAGGAAGCCAGGCTTGAAGTGGATACCATCGAAGGAGAATTCTTTGGTCCACACATCAACCAGCCTCTCAAGCAACATCTGCTCAACACTTGTCAGCTCCTCTCTAGTCAGGATGGTGTTCGGATAGTCCGCAGCAACAACAACCACTTTGGTGACGGACGCCACCTTAGCGTAGCTACCTGCTGCCTTGGACCCTCCACGACTAGGTGGGCCTGACGTTGTTGCCGTCTTCTCCGTTTTGGCTGGGTCAAGATTAGGAGAAAAGGTGTTTCGTACCCTTTTCTTCATGTTCTTGTTTAAATTCGGTTGTGATATTGTGCCAGCCGAATCCTTTACAACCCTGTACTCCTTTGCCTTGGCAAGAGCATCATCTGGTTGCACACCCTAAGTCAGGTAGGTGAGGTACCATCTGACTCCAGCTCCACTTAGCTCCTTTCTTCTCGGGTCATCCAAACCCCCAGGTTGACCACGATAAAGAAGAGGGATTCCTCTCTTGGCCATCCTGGAGGTTTTCTCCGAGGTGGTAGGACGGGATGGATTACTCCCTTTGTCCGCCAGTTTTACTCCCAGTCAACAATCTCTCCTTAGTGGAGATGGGAGTTTGTTGAGTTGGTCCATTTTTTGCCCTGGCAGCAGCAGAAGTGGATGGCACATCATCGGAAGAAAGTTTCCGAATTCCTGCACCACCCATCCCGCCTACTGTCCTTGGGGGTCCCATAGGTCCACCCATCGTTTTGGTCACTGATGAAGGTCTCCGTTCATTAACCGCAGCAGCATTTGATTTGGGCTTAGCGGGTGATCTTACCCCACTAAGCATTGGCTCATCAAGGATTCTTTGCTCCATCTAATTTGCCAATTGATTTGCGGTGGTGTCCCGCGGAATTTTTGGATTTAATTTATTTTTCTTCATGAAAATTCTTTCTTGCGGATAATATAAAGACCACTCGGACAGAGATCCGCAATATCCGAGCTAGGCTATTACCACCGAAGGACGCCTTTTATTCGGGGGCTCCGTTTACGACTAGACTATTTAACAGGGCCTCTAGGCTCGCGTGACACCTTGATCCAGCCCATACCTTCGAACCATAGTCAAGGTGTATTTCTCAATGCTGTACTATTAAGGAGTATCAAACACTGAGCGCTACATCCTGACCTTAGCAAGATCCAGCACCATCAGACAATTGACGCCATTGTAGACCTATTACCAGCCGGTACCCTCGGGGAGGGTTCAGTCGAAGGATTTTCTACCGGCCTTGTAATGGGGGTACATCCAATTTTATTTTGAAACATATTAGCAAATTCCGCAATAAAATCTTGAATTTGGTTCCAATCAATAGAATTGGTCACAACCAGATTTGAATTATTTTGATCCAATTCGTTAAGGTTTATTGCTAGACGACGTATCCATGTTCGACCAATTAGGGCCGTATATCTGTCTGGAACAATGTTAAGTTCATCGATGATTGAAATGTTGTTAAATTGTATGTGCACTCGAATTTTACCATCTGGAACGAAAGTATCTTGAGTATAAGCACGAAAAACAATATTGGTAGAAGTTAGTTTGTTTGACAATTTTAGTTCTTCGTATAAACTTCTTGGTAAAAACGAATATCCGGATCCAGAATCCACTTCAAATTTAAAAATTTGGCCTTCAATTAAGATTTTCATAATAGCGTTCAGAATTTGCATCTGCATAATCATTTCTGTAAACATCGACACTTTTATAGATTCCGTTTCCAGAATCGGCATCCCGCACCTGATTTGTTGAGCTTCCCCGTGTACTGAGTCTACTCTTATGTCCGGCATTAGGACTATCTGGCAAAAGAAAACCAATGCAGACCTTTGCTACATGCCCTTGCTTTGCACATAAATTACACTTTAATTTTTGACCGGAGCGACACTCCTTTGCAAAATTATCCTTTTTGCCACAACGCAAACATAATCCCGGAATAACCAATTACACATAATTAATTTTCCCTTTATATCGTACTTGGTGAAAATTAGCTCTCTTCGAAAACTTTTTCTTATTGAAAATCTTATTAATTGTTGCGCCATTGTAGCCTGCGACAATTCCCTGGCGTCAACCTTCGCCGCCTCTAACGCTATCGTTTTAGCTACAATTTCATCAAATTTTGATTTTATTGATTGAAGGAGTTGTTCACGTATGCCGTTATCATTAATGCCTCGAATAAACTGTGCCCTGAGAAATACATCGCCAATTGAACTTTTGCATTTGCACGCTGAAACAAAATTACAATCGTTAATTTCAGTACGAAGTAACGCCACAAAGTCCGCTATAGACTGTCCTTCGCTCTGATACTTCGATAAAAATTTATGCTGCGCCACCAACACATTCTACGCCCTTCATTATTACATAATTTGTAAATCTTTGTATATAATTGCGGTAAGTCTCCTTGACCGGATCGAAAATGTCGAAGATGGGTACCAATGTCGTGTTAATGTTACTGCTGCTACCTTGCACTGCACCTGTAGAAGGAGCACTAGTCGTCAATTTAGATATTTGTGTAAACAACGCTTGTTGCATCTGCATAAACGCTTCAAACTGAGTGGCATCTATTTTGTTATAAATTTGAGCTTGCACTTGCCCAGACGAAAGAATATTAGTTTGCAAAAAAAAAATAACTAATTGAAACAACTTTTCACCTCGTCGCCAAAACTGTTCTGTCTTTTGTACGATGACCGTATGAATTAATGATGAAGGCACGACTTTTAAGCTATATATATATTTTTATTTCAATTATTATCTTTTTAATTCTGAGAATTACAACAAGATAGTAGTTAACAATGGAGAATGTAGAATGTACTAAAAGAATGAAGTTAGCGGGATGAAATGTAATAATAACATATGTCAAAACCAAATGTTATACACGGCCTTGCCAGATTGATACTGATACTGTGCATCAATGACATTGTACATTAGTCATAACACCTACCATTTCCAAAAGTTTCAAAAGGCGGATCACTTGCACCTCCCGACTTGAATCATACGTATGTGTTTGTCTTTGCGCACTGATTTCAATTGAATGGGCGCTTGCACAATATAGTAAAAGTAAATTAACTATAAGAGGTTTTATTTATTGAGTTTCACAATAGAGTTAAGTCAAATTTACACTTAAAGGTTTAATTCAAAGGGTTTCACAATAGAGTTAAATCAAGCTTTGCGACCGATGTGTTCCGCACGGAGGTTGAAAGGCAAGAGAGCGAGCATTCACTCGTGAGGCAGCTCGTAAGCTGCAAGAGCCGATCGACAACGGACATAGCCGAGACATGGTGACCCTCGCACCGGGTAGCGACCAGCGGTCGTGGCTCTGTCTTCCAGGTTCACCGCGTGAACAGTATGTATGCGGCAAAATGCACACTAAAACACCCAGTGGTAAACAGTATATTGTAACATTTATCGATGATTTTTCTCTTACAGTCATAAAATTGTTACGAAATAAGTTTGAAGTAGAAACTGAATGAAAGCATTATATAGAATTTGTGAAGAATAAATTTGGGCGGCAACCGAAGGCCATTCGAACTGATCGCGGTGGCGAATATATTGAAAAAAGTGTCGCAGATTTTTTAAACTCAGAAGAAATCGATATTCAAGTAACGGCTAGTTATAGTCCTCAACAGAATGGACTGATTGAAATGGCACGCTGTATGTTTATTGATGCGGATTTACCATATACCTTTTGGGGTGAAGCAGTAACTAATGATAATTTTAGCAACAAATGCAACGCAATTTGAAGATTGGAACGGTATCAAACCTAGTATTGAAAATGTTCATGCTTTTGGTTCTAAGTGTTTTGCTTATGTACCGTCAGAAAAAATACTAAAATTGGAAGATACTGGTGTAGAAGTTATCTTTCTAGGCTATGATAGTAATTCAAAGGCATATCGATGTTTCAATCCCGAAACCCTAAAGGTTATTATAAGTCGTGAAGCGAGATACAGTTCTAACTCGCAAGATAAAAGGGATACTAAAATTACAATACATATAGATTCATTTAAGAAGTTACCGCCGATGGTAGATGCATGTATTGAGGAGGAGATAGCTAGCCCTAGGAGTGTCAAAGTGATAAAAATAATGAACCATTACGCTCTTCTCAATGTTCTACGAAGGGTGTTCCAGCAAAACGTCTGATCGAGCAAATACAAGTTGTGAAAGAAGTTACCGTGCCTACTTGTTACAATGATGCAATTTCATTCAAAGAAAAGGAACAACGGGTGGACTCATTGGAAAAAATAATACTTGGTGTTTGGCTGAAATGTCAGATGATCATAAAGCTGTTGTTAGCAAATGGGTTTATAAAGTTATTATTATTGTGTGTAGGGAATTTAAAGCACCCCGACCTTTCGATATATTGTGCCCCCCATCAGAGGTTCAAAGTACATCTTTGAGTCCTATCCTCTAGATAAACGCGATGACAAGTTTTGGCTCCAGAGGTTTCACATCACTGGGAGAGCCCTGGAAGAATCCCAAGTATTTCCAGCGGGTATGTATGAGAGCCGGACATTCTGTCAACACACACAAAGACGTCGCTTCTTCCTCCATACAGAATCGGCAGGAGCCTTCTGAGGTGCCCCCATTCTCACCATATGTGAGTTCAGTTTACAGTGTCCTGTGAGTAGGCCTGTCATCATCCTAAGATTATTATTAGAGAGATTTATGAGTGATTCGAATCTCTTTAGGTGGTATGTCCCTAGCAGACTCTTTGATACCCTTAGGCCTGGTGTGTTAACCCAGTGTTTGTGCCTATGGTGTTCCTCATCGATCCTAAGCTGGCTGAACAGCTTGTCCTTGCCTACACCACAGAAGGGTTCTGGGCCAATAAAGGGTGTTGCAGCCCCCTTCCTTTCAAGTTCGTCAGCAATCTCGTTCCTTTCTATGTCAGCATATCCTGGTATCCACAGAATGGTAACTTTGTTGCGTGAGCCAAGAGCAGATAAGAGGTAAGTGCCCTAAATGCCGCTTGGCTATCCGATAAGATACAAATTTTCTTGCGCTCGTAACCTTTTTCAATGTTGCAATGTGCACATCTCTCAATGGCGTGGATTTCCGCCTGGAAGATGCCAGTATATTTGCCTAGGGATTCATAGTATTTGTATCTAGGTCAAAATACCCCGCGCCGGAACCCTCTTATGTGAGACATCTGTCGCTGTACCAGGTGATCGTGGACTGATCTAACCTGTAGGTTTCGCTGAAACCTCTCCATGTGTTTTTGTAGCTCCACTCTGTTTTAAACAGCTTAGTGACACTGTGGCGCGTGTTTGTGAAGTCGAAAGGTATACATACGTCTGGAATGGCCTTTGATAATGTTTCGACCATCTGATTCCCGATGAGACTTTCAGGACCATTTACTACTCTCATCATTCTATACAGAGCCCTCTTCTCTTATATTTCCACAAATATGTGTAGGGGTGTAAGTTCCAGTAAGACATTCAGGGCGGCTGTAGGACAGGTTCTCATAGCCCCAGTTATACAGACGCCAGCAAGCCTTTGCACCTTAGCTAGTGCTTCCGCAAAGTTTAGTTGTCTTGCTTTCTTAGCCCACATAACCGCTCCGTAAGTGATCATTGGGCGTACTATCAAGATGTACATCCATCGCAGGATCTTGGCATTGCATCCCCAATTTTTCCCCGCGATTGATCTGCATATCATGAGAGATCTTTTCGCTTTACTGATTGTCCTAGAAATTTTATTTCAGATTGCACATTGATCTCCACTCCATTTAGTTTAATAGGTTTAAGATTTTTGAGTTTATATTTCCTCGTGAAAGGGACAACAGTAATTTTTATCGTGTTTATTTTTAGTCCCATCCTGTTGCACCAATCACCTGTAATTCTTAAATCACATTGGATTAGTTCACATAGTGTACTCTCGAATTTTCCCCTGCATGTAATAGCTATGTCATCAGCGTATCCCTGACAGCATATCCCAATGTTTGTTATTTCCCAGAGAATTTCATCCACCACAAGGCACCACAGCAGGGGAGATATTACTCCACCCTGCGGACATCCTCGAACAGTATTAACCACTGTGGTTGTTGAGGCGAGGGATACTTCGGCTGTTCTGGTTTTCAGCATTTGTTCTATCCAATTGGATAGGGTAGAGTTAACCCCTTACAAACAAGAGCCCTACTCACTGCCTTGTGTGAGGTGTTGTCAAAGGCTCCTTCAATGTCTAAAAAGGCCCATAACGCTACCTCCTTGTCCTCGAGGGCTTGCTGGAGTGTTTCCGTCAGCTGATACAGAGCATTTTCAGTAGATCTGCCTGCCCTATATGCATGTTGGTTCGGATGGAGGGGTGCATACGCCAGAATCAGTGTTCTGATACAGTTGTCATAGACCTTTTCAGCTGTTTTCACGATGAATGAGGTAAGGCATATTGGCCTGAAGGATTTGGGATGAAGTGGATCCTTCTTCCCAATCTTCGGGATGAAAACTACTTTGGCCCTCCTCCATGGTGCTGGTATGTAGCCCAGTGCCAGACTAGGTATGTAGGTAGGTAAGGCGGCCACCCGAAAAAGGGCGCACTTTGGCCAAAATTGACCCTTTGTGATACCGCATGGGACAACAGGTCCCTTTCAAAGGTCCAGCCAATTGGAGCTTTTAATGAAGCTGTTGATGGAGCAAATCTTTTTTTTTAGATATTTCCCAAGGAGTCCAAAAAGTAGTCGCCTAGGAAAGTGCGCCTCCTTTTGGACAAAGCTGGACACGTGCACAGCAGGTGAACAGTGGACTCTTCCTCCTCCTCGTCCATGCAACTCCTGCAGAAGTCGTTAGAGGCGATCCCCAGCCTATACCCGTGTGTGTCTAGAGTCTAGTGTCCCGTTAGGACGCTAATCACGGGACCTATGATTAGCCTATTTAGAGCCAGTAGGTCCTTAGAGCGCTTGATATTTATCTCTGGCCAGGTTTGTCTACCTATTTTACGTCCTGAAAGTTCAGACCAGCGCCTGCCCGCTGTTCCTAAAGATATTGTATTTACTAAGAGCTTACATGTGGCAATAGGAATACCGAATTGCGACCTATCTGGTTCCATCGGTATGGTAGTGCCCTCACGGGCAATTTCATCCGCCTTGCAGTTCCCTGGAATATCTCTGTGACCGGGAACCCAGCACAGATGCAGACGGGTCTGCTTAGCTATCTCGTTTAAAGATTTGCCGCAGCTCTTGACGGCTTTTCAGGTGATAATAACCGAATCCAGGGAGCGCAAAGCAGCTTGGCTGTCGGACAGAATGCAAATATCAAGTCCAGATATATTCTTCTTCCTTAGCCAAGACACTGCTGCCTCTATAGCCGCGACCTCTGCCTGAAAAACACTGCAGTGGTCGGGCATCATAAAGGACATGTTAATGTCCAAATCTTCTGAGAATACACCACCTCCCACCCTACTCTGTAGTTTGCATCCATCTGTGTAGATGCGAACCACTTCTACATGAGGGGGGATGCCTTCCTTCCATTCGTCACTGGAGGGAATGGAGATCTTGCACATACACATTACACATTGAAGGCGTACATTGGTGTGATGTAGTCGAAAGAGTCAGGAATACCCTCAAAATGTCTTAAAATGGACGCATGACCTACATTTCTGGCAACCCATTGATGCGTAGCTTTTAGCCTGATAGCTGAGTTTGCAGCCATTTTTTCGCCAAAAAGCCTAACAGGCAGCAGATTGAGCATAATCTCCAATGCTGCCGTTGGAGTCGTTCTAATGGCACTACTTATGAATACCTCTGCCGTTCTTTGTACCTTTGTTATCAGCCTATTGTAAGTGGACTTACTTAGGGCTGTCAACCAAGCAAGCCCCCCATAGAAAGGGACTGGCCGTACCACAGCTGTATATATCCAATAGGCTACCTTAGGCTGTAACCCCCATTTTTGCCTATAACACTTTTGCAAGAGTACAGAGCTAACTGAGCCTTCCTAACGCGCTCGCTTATATTAGCCTTCCAGTTCAGCTTCCTATCTAGGATCACGCCAAGATATTTAGCCTCCTCGACAAGGTCAATATCTACACCCATTAGTTTTGGAGCAATAAATTGAGGAATTTTATACTTCCTAGTGAAGAGTACCAGCTTAGTATTGGTCGGATTAACCCCCAACCCACAGTCAGTAGTCCATTTAGAGAAAATGTTCAGCATGTTTTGCATCAAGTCCCTCAAAGTAGATACAAATTTTCCCGAGATACTAATAGCAACATCATCCGCATACGCAACCACCTTGCACCCTTCACTCTCCAGTCGAACAAGCAGGTGATTTACCGCAAGATTCCAGAGTAGGGGTGAAAGAACACCACCTTGAGTTGTGCCTGCACACGGACTTTTTGGTCGACGCCGCCCCCAGCTCTGAACTGATTATCCTGCTACTAAGCATGTTTTCAATCCACCTGCTAAATGTCCCGGAAAGCCACTAGGGAGAACTCCTTGCTGTGCAGGGAGCACTCAATACTAGAGACTAAGGAGTGTAAAGCGGTCTCAACCGATTTACCCTTGAAGTAGGTATGCTGAGAGACTGACAGCTTCTGTCTGTCTATAGTGAGCCTCAGATGAATGTCTAAAAACCTTTCCAGGATTTTTAGACAGAAGGAGGACAGACTAATGGGTCTTAAGTCCCCTGGAGCTGTGTGCGAGCTTTTGCCGGCCTTGGGTATAAAAATTACCCTTACATGCTTCCATGAGTCTGGAATATACGCTAATTCAAGACAACTATTGTAGATATTTAACAGCCACTCTATTATAAGATTCTCTGACTGCTGAATTTCAATTGGAACTACACCATCTGGGCCAGATGCTTTAAATGGTTTGAAGCTATGGATAGCCCATTGCAATTTTGGCTTCGTGAATATGTCTGAGTTGACTTCAACTACATTCCCGCTGGGGTTCGTTCTCCGCGGAATGGTGCTCGAGCAACCAGGGAAGTGAGTCTCCAGAAGAAGCTCTAGAGTCTCATTACTATTTGAAGTCCAGGATCCATCCTCCCTCCTCAGGTAACCAGGTACCATTGGAGCAGTTGATAGGATCTTCCTCAACCTGGACGTCTCAGAGATATATTCTACGTCACCGCAAAAGTTTCTCACGATTCTCTCTGTGCCTTCCTAAGCTTACTTTTGAAGGCTCTGAGTGCTGCCTTATATAAAGCCCAGTCTGCACTATCTCTAGACTTCTTTGCGCTGTTGAAAAGTCTCCTACAGTTTGAGTCCCCTAATTTCCTCCCCCCACCATGTGAGTTTTTGTTTCCCCCTGGGGCTACTGAGGGAGCAAGAGACCAATAGAGCCTTATTAAGAGCAACCGTTAGAACCTCCACAGACCTATCAATTTCGTCACACGTGCTTGGGCTTGTGGAGTTCTGAGGTAGTAGTCTAACTACAGTCACCTTGTACAGGTCCCAGTTTGCTTTCCTGATATTTCTAAAAGCCTTAGGGCTAGGTAGACTATCAAGAAGATCAAACTGAATTAACCTATGATCCGAAAAGGAATGTTCCTCTAGAACTCTCCAATTTGAGATCCGATCAAAAATTGATTCGGAGGCAAGGGTTAAGTCAAGGACTTCTTGCCTATTAGCAGTAATGAAAGTGGGTTCTGACCCCTTATTGCATACAGAAAGGTTAGTCGTTACAATATCATATGCAGGATCATCAGTTACCCCTGACGGATTCACTACCGCTTGATTCGTGTAAGACGGTTTCCCGTCCTTTTTGTAGACCTTGAGGCTTGTGGATGAGAAGCAATAGCCCACGACCCAATTTGATTTCGCTAGAGTCGCCAGAGATTCGGCGTTCACCACAAGGGCTATTGACCTGTAGTCCCCTCTTGGTTCTTCTACCTTAGTTAGCTTCCAATTATTAGTCGGGAGCTGCTGGTTGCTCAACCTAAAGATCTCCAAGATAGCCTCAGTGTCAGACGGTTCGGCTGGGATCCACGCGCGCGTTCTAGGTCTACTAGGGATCAACTCCCTAGGTACGACTTCGAGCCTTGCACCCGGGCATGCTTCCCCTATCCTTGAGATCGCAATCCTAAAAAGGTCGACTGACCTTTGATCCGCGCAGGCAATCAGCTTCACGTGGCCCTGATGCCATCCGCTGTCGCGAAAAGAGGGAAAGCCTTGAAAGGCTTACTTCTACCTTTTTCCAGCACTCAGGAGCGATTCTGCCATCCGGGTCATTACGATATATGACCGCCATGACCTGGTGTCCTTTCAGCACTTCGCTGAAGGACTTCTTGGTGGCAGTACCGCGCTTTTTAAGTTTCTTTTGGTCCGAGTGGGTGGTCTCTTCTAGGGACCGTTGACGTTTTGTAGCCTGTTGTGTTGGAGCTTGAGACTCCTTCACGACTTTCGTCGCCCACTCGAGGGAAGCCTTCTGCTTCACCGTCCTCTCCTTCTCTGGGATCCGCGACAAGCGTTCCACCGTCCGGAGAGCAGCCCTTTTTACTTTATAGAACCTTTTGGTTCCGTGTTTAGCAACACTATCGCAGCACGTGGCTTTGCTTGTGCCAGGCTCGTCGTCCTTAGCTACAATAGCCGCCGCAGAGTGTGCGGAGGATTTTGGAGTCCCATCCGAAATAGCGTTTAGACACCGCACGTCAGTGTTTTTTTGTTTAATCTATTCATCTAGTTCTTCCGGCCACCCGCTCGATTGATCAAGCTAAGGCAGCCAAAAATTTGGAAGGGGAAGGGGTTGGTCAACTGTGGCAGCGCCCCGTACCACAGCAAGGCCACCGTTACTACCTGAGGTGGCCTGGTGTCAGGAAGGGGAGCTCCGTTAGGATACAATCTAATTAACCTCCTGGCTGCAAAACAACATCCAATGGGCACGATCCCAAGAACACCCTGGATTAGGAGGGAGACAGTTCTTAGTTGGATTACTCCGCAGTAGTCCGTCCGGCTAGGGTAATCCCATAAGAGCCGAAACTCCGCCATCCTAACCCATTGCGTCATTGCAATCATTTAAGCCTTCGTACCCCGACAAGGTGACTGTTCTTCATGAAGGACAGTGCCAGACTACTCCTAATAATTTTTAGTAGAGGTTGGAAGATGAGATCTAACCCCTTTTGTAGCAGGGCTGGAAAGATACCATCCACCCCTGGTGACTTAAATGTGTGGATGGCCTATTTTAGCCGGTCATCAGTGCATATATATTTTGCTATAGCCCAGTTCTCATTTCTGAGCCTGTGTACTGTGCCAGCACTACCCCTTTCTTCATTGCGTACAAAGGACCCTAGGAAGTGAGTTTTTAGCTTTTTCTTCCTCATTTACAATATAACTACCATCATCTCTCCTAAGAGTGAGTGATGAGATAGTGTGTCCCTTTGCTAGAGCTTTGTGCAGCCGGCTAGCTTCCGGTATTTTAGTGATACCTTCACAGTATTTCCTGAAACTTATACGTTTGGCACTTCTAATTTACTTGTTGTAGTTAGTGAGAGCCACCGTATATTCCTCCCATTTACCTATGCTTTTACCCCGGTTGAATAGTCTACGTACATTTACCCTAAGATTTGAAAGCTTCTCACTCCATCAGGATGAGTCCTTGGTGGATTTAACTTTGTTCGTAGGGCAACTAGCTTCATATGAGTTTATTATGGCTTTATTTAGCTCCTCAGCCGCTATTTCAAATTCGAGAAAGTTCCTTATGGACTTGCCCAGATTTACCTGGTTGACATTGTACATAAGGTTTCTAGAAAAGGACTTCCAGTTTGTTTTCCTGGGAGTTCTTGTGATAATGGCTGATGGACCCCAATGTCGAACCTAATAATTGAAGGCTCATCAGACACAGTCCAGATTTTGACTAAGCCCTTCAGGTAAGAGTTCCCCATTGTTAAATCTAATACCTCATTCCTAGTTCTTGTTATGGAAGGTGGGTGTATTTCCCACATTAAAGATTTCTAGTTTGCTACTGAGTATATATTCAAATAGGCACTCACCTCTGGTATTGTTGTTGGAGCTGCCCCAAAGATCATTGTGCGCATTGGCGTCACATCCTATCAGCAGCGACAGTTTTTTGGAGTTGCAGTACTCCACCAGTTTAATGGCTGCATCCGGAGGAGCACAGTGTACATCTCCTGGGAAGTATGCTGATGCCACCACCGCTTCCTTCGTACTACCATTGTTGGATACGGGTACCTGAAGAGCGACTAAGTCTCCGGAGAGGTATTCTGAACGACATATAAAATTATAGGAATTTCGTAGGATAATACAAGTCCTTGGGCAAGTGGATCTAACATCATACATTACCCATATGTCTTTGCCTGTCAGGCCCTTGACCTGACCCCTGTGCACCCAGGGTTCCTGAACCAGCACCAGCCCAAGTTGTTGTTTGGTGATGCATCTCGTAATAACCGCGGATGCGGCCTTAGCGTGATGCAGACTTGTTTGTGCCACCCTGGTGCTGGCCATTCCATCTACTGCATGGGCTCATCCTCCTCCTTCAGAGTTTGGTAGTCCTCTGACGCAGTGCCTACAGACATACAGCTGGCCTCCAGCTGTATTTGGGCTAGACCCTCCTCATCACCCTCACGTTGGTAAGGTAGAAGGCTGATCTCTTCGGTGACATTAGATACCGCCATCTCTTCAGCCAACTTGGTTGCGGCATCTGCAGGTAAAACTGGTTGTATTGTCCCAGTTGGTGAGCTTATTGTTGTCGTTGCCACCCTACCAATCCGAGGTTTATGCAGGTGTACAGGCACCCGACCAAATCTGTAATGCAGGAAGCTGCCTCGCTTCTTTACAGCGTCTAGAGATCTGTCGTCGATCCCTATCGTTAGAACCTTACCATTGTTTTCTTCCTTACTCTTGAAAATCCTCCACAACGAGATATGGAGGCCCCCGTTCTGGGTCACGAGGATATTCAGGAGCGTACTGTCTTCTCTACCCGCAACCTTGGGCAAGCAGACCGTCACGAAGTGTATTCCTGGTAGATTATCACCCAGACTCGTCGTCAGATCCACTCCTTTCCAGCCAGGTAGTTTGGAGACTACTTCCAGCAGCCATTCCGCAGTTCCCTTGCCGAGGCAGTCCACCAGTATATGTCCTGGGCGGAAGTATATACCTTCAAAGGCTATTACAGTTCTCCACCCCTTTGCCAAGGCATCCACGAGTGCTTCTTCAATTTCTCCGAGCTGTTCTCGAATAAGGACCTCCTCGGGAAACGCTTTGGGTAGGTCAGCCTTTCTGAAAGTCTTGGCTGCATTAGCGTAGCTGGCAACGGACCCCCTGGCTGCAATATTCACAGGAGTGCGTTTGTACTCCTTCTTCTTCTTCGCCACATTATTCGTCATGTAGTACGAAACAATACTCCGGTAGAAACCAATACGAACCTAACCACTCCTCTCAACAATCCAAATACTTAACTGAATGAGGATATGACCGAGCTAAAAACCATGCTTAAAGCATTGATGGGTCAAGTGAGTACACTACTTAATCTACTAACCATAATCGTAGCAAATATGTCGAAATCAATAAATCATTAAAAATCGCAGTCTGGAATGCCAATGGGCTCAGTCGTCATATCCATGAAATATCAGCTTTATTAGCAGACAAAAATATTGACATTATGTTGATATCTGAAACCCATTTCACTGACGCAATATGACCTATACTCCACAATCCACCCAGCTGGCACTGCGCGTGGGGGAACTGCTGTAATTATTCGCAACAGTATTGCACACGTGGAGCACGAATGTTATAAAAAGAAATACCTGCAATCAACGGTTATAACAATTGATGATTATACAGGCCCCATAACAATTGCAGCGGTATATTGCCCTCCCAACCATCCAGTTAACTGCGAACAGTTCCAAGAATTCTATAACTCCCTAGGATCAAGATTCATCGCTGGGGGTGATTATAATGCTAAGCATCCACAATGGGGGTCTAGAATAACAACTCCTAGAGGCCGTAACCTATATAAAGCTATGCAACAAAAGAGCCTGTCCCACCATACCAAATGGATATTCCGATCCAGCATTTTAAACTAAAAGAAATTAGAGGAATTATCAAGAATACGCTAAAAGACAAAAAATCGCCGGGATATGACCTTATTACGAGCAGAATCCTAAAGGAGCTACCAGATTGCGGCTATAAATTCATTGCCCAATTATTCAATGCGATTATCCGATGTGACCACTTCCCAAGCCAATGGAAAGTGGCTCAAATTATCCTTGTCCCCAAACCTGGGAAACCGGCAGAAGTGGTCACCTCATATAGACCAATTAGTTTGCTTCCGATACTTTCCAAAATGTTTGAGAAACTTCTTTTGAAGCGACTCCTCCCATTCATCGAGTCAAAACAACTTATACCTTCCCATCAATTTGGATTCCGAAAGCATCATGCTACGATAGAACAAATAAATCGAGTATATGCATTTGCACAGAATGCACTAGAAAATAGAGAATACTGTTCAGCTGCATTCCTGGATATCACCCAAGCATTCGACAAGGTGTGGCACCAAAGGTTACTGTACAAATTGAAAATGCATTTACCCTATCACTACTTTGCCATATTAAAGTCCTACTTAGAAAGCAGATTCTTCATGGTCAAAGTTAACAGCGACGTAACTTCCCTCTATCCAATCAAAGCTGGTGTTCCACAAGGGAGCGTTTTGGGACCTGTGCTCTACACACTATTCACGGCTGACCTGCCGCTGACTGTTACCACATATACCGCAACTTTTGCAGATGATACTGTTGTAATGGCCTGCAACAAAAACCCCGTGTTAGCCTCGAAGCATTTGCAGGAGAACCTGAACCAAATTGACTTATGGCTAGACAATTGGCGAATAAAAGCAAATGCAATAAAATCAGTGCAAACGACTTTTACCCTACGTGCAGGTTCTTGCCCTCCAGTGATACTAAGTAACTCCCAATTACCACAAGCAGACCATGCAAAATACCTTGGGGTGCACCTGGATCGGCGGCTTACGTGGCGCTGTCACATCTTCTCCAAACGGAAACAACTTGGAATAACGCTTAGGTCTTTGTTCTGGCTACTTGGATGAAGGTCAGCCCTAACACTTGGAAATAAAGTCCTGATATATAAGGTAATACTGAAGCCCATATGGACTTATGGTATTCAAATTTGGGGATCAGCATCCAAGTCAAACCTGGACATCCTACAACGATTCCAATCAAAAGTCATACGACTGTGTGCTAATGCACCTTGGTATGTCAGCAACGACATCATTCATCGCGATCTAAACATCCCAAAAGTAAATGATGAAATCATGAAATATAGCCACTCATATCGCAAACGTCTTAGAGTCCATCCTAACAACCTAGCGGTAGAATTGATAACCAGCGATACCAGCGCGCGAAGACTAAAAAAATATGTACCATCGGACTTACCATTCAGATTTACCACCTAAGATCAAATTAGAAATAAAAATTAAAAAATAAGATTGAATTAAAAAAAAAAAATAAAAAAAATTATAATAATAATAATAATAATAATAAGGAATGAATGAAATTAATATATATAGAATCTAACTTTGTTAAATTAATGTACCTAATGTATTGAATGCTACTGAAAATTCATACACATGTTTATAACCAAATATAATATAAGTAGTACTGAATGTCCAGCTGGACAGATTGTAGTTAAATAAATGGAGATACAAAAAAAAAAAAAAATTATTCGTCAGAGGAGAGACCTCTGTGGCATTTCGTTTCCGAGCTTCACTAGAAGGTGTAGTTTTGACACGATTCAGGGCTTTCTCTTTAGCTGCTTCATGTGTCAAACCCTCCTTTAGGTACCTCATGTACCACTCCGTGCCGGCGCCACTCAAACTCGTCGTCTTACGTATGTCACGGAACCGTAACAGAATCGACGGTAGATCAGAGACTGGACCCCGGGTTTCGCCGCTCTTCCCGGTTAACCCACCGGGCAGACCAATACTTGTATATGCCGTTCGTGTAGTTGTACGTCCTACTCTGCCTCTGGCAGTGGCATATTTCCCTATTCGTCCAGGTCTGTTACCCTGTTGACCCCGTCGGTATGTGTCCTTGTTCCCGTCCGTTTTCCTTGTCGTTTTCGCCTGGCGGTCGATATCTTGGAGGTATTCCTCCACCAGTTGTGATGCGGTATAATTTCCCGCTATTTTGTTTATTGTTTTTTTGTCTAAGTTATTCATTAAGTTCCCATGAGTGGAGGGGAAAGAAGGTCAGCCGTGTCACAGTCTCCCTAACACGGCAAGGTCACAATACTCACTGAGTCGACTAGGTATCAGTGAGGCTCCATATTAAGACAGTCGGTTACCCCTGGCTGCCCACCATCCAATGGGCACGGGTCGCATGACACCCTGGAGTAGGGGAGGTATTTAATGGACTCCACAGTCTAGATCCGTCGTGTTCTGTTCAGTTGCAGGGTTATCTCTAGCAGGGTGCGTTTCGTCAACACGCACAACGATCTTAATGGGATAGAGGGTAACGATATTGAGTAGATCTATAATCGCGTATCTCCACTCTGCCTCTACGTAGGTAGTTACCTTGTCGCGGTGTAGGGGCTTGATATATGCTGGAACTTGTTACATGGAAGACTGGGATGTGGTCCAGCATATAAACAAAGAACTACCACCAACGCACAGGTTGAAAGTAGATAACTACGATTCCTGGTCAGACGTTGAGGGGCTAGCTAGGTTGCCCGCTTGGCGCTAGCTAATTGGTCAGCCCTTCGGGGAAGTGCGGCTATCCTTTAGACCAATGGCTCATTTTCAGTACGGTCATGTCTCTGCTGAAGTTGAGCCGCCGATAGCCGGGCGGGGAGAAGGAAAATTCCCTGGGGCAAGGGTCCGCCCGCGCTCTGGATCTCCAGTCTGGAGCGCGGACGGGCCTATTGACCCAAACAAACCCCCTAAACCCACAGTGGAACAGCTATGCTTGTGGGCTTGCTTGACGGGGTAGAGCCAAGCTTAATAGCGAACTTGGGGTGCCCAGGCAAGGCCCCATTTCAGTCCATGCCTTACCGCGCTACCGGGGCACTGGCGTGGTGGACCGATATTTCCCCTTTACTCGTGCGAACAAAATGAACACAGATAAACAAAAACCGAATGGCGACAGCAGCCACCAAATTTGATTGAAAATACATCCAAGAAGAGGCAGCCCACTGCCTCCTGCAAGGATGTGGTGACAGGCATCAAAATGGCAGTACTCGCAAGGGACTATCCCAATACGCCCCTAACAACGGAGCAAATGGACTCCATCCAGAAACTATTCCTATAAAATCATAGCCGGAAAACAACAGGTTACAAAACCAGCGTTCCTGGGCGCTATCTACAAAGCAGGATACATGGTTCTACACTGTAAAGATAGCGCGTCAACAGACTGGCTAAAGGCGGCCATCACCAACGCGTCGCCTTGGGAGGGTGCTTCACTGTGGGTCACAGAGGAGTCCAAGATACCTCGGCCGAACTTAGCAGAAGGTTTGCCAGTGGGAGCACCAACATAGGGCTTATCCAGGAGCCCTGGATACATACAGGCAAGATAGTAGGCCTCAAGACACCAAACACACAGGTAATCTATAACGTGGGTGCAGTCAAACCAAGGGCTGCACTTATCATTGATACCAACATTAAATATCTGCCATTTATACAGTTTATGAATGGCGACACAGCAGCAGTACTCGTCGAAGTGGATGCAAATGGGAAGAAAATAGAGGCTGTCATAGCCTCAGCTTACTTTCCAGGAGACACCAACGAAGCACCACCACCGAATATCATAGGTCTAGTGAACTACTGTAAGACACACAACAAGACGTTAATCATTGGTTGCGATGCAAATGCGCACAATATAATCTGGGGCAGTATAGATACAAACACAAGAGGTGAGTCACTCCTAGAATTCTTAGTACAAACTAACATAGCTATGGCAAACAGGGGCAATAAACCCACCTTTGAAAATGCCATACGACAAGAGGTTCTTGACTTAACAGTCATAACAAATAATTCACTTGATATGATCACGAACTGGAGAGTCTCTGATGAGGACTCAATGTCTGATCATAAACATATTCTCTTTGAAATCATGGGGTTAAATAAGAACGTAATGCTCTATAGAAGCACTAAATCTACAAAATGGGATAAATACTCAGAGTGCTTAGAAACTAAGCTAACCAGAAGCATGCTTCACATAAGATCCACAGAGGAATTGAATGCATCGGTTGAAGCTCTGACTGACTCCATTATATCCTCATATCACGAATGTAGTCCACTCAAGACAAAAACCTCAACGAAGAGGGTCCCTTGGTGGAACAAAGAACTAGCTAATTTGCGTCAAATAGCAAGGTCTAAATTCAATGACGCAAAGAAATACAAAACATGGGAGGAATATAAAAAATCCCTGACACTATACAACAAGGAACTGAGGAAATCAAAAAGGAACTCATGGAAAAACTTCTGTGAAGAACTTAAAGATGTCCCAACGACAGCCAGAATACAAAAATCACTGTCCAAGGGGGTAATTAATCCAATTGGCACTCTAAAGGCACCGGATGGTACTTTCACAAACACTTTTAATGATACACTAGAGCTTCTTCTTAAAACTCATTACCCTGATTGCCGGCCTAACACAACCAGCGACAACGATCATGGGGTGTCAGCGTACAATCGCTACAGGGCAAGAAACTCTACTATCTTCAGAATAGTAAAATTTTAAAAGGTTGAATGGGCAATCAACTCGTTTAAACCCTACAAATCACCTGAACCTGATGGTATATTTCCAGCCCTACTTTCAAAAGGGACCAGGAGATTAATACAAATTTTGGTTCAAATCTTTAGATCTACTTTAATATTGGGATATGTTCCTAAGGCTTGGCGAGAGGTTAAGGCTATATTCCTACCAAAGGGTGGAAATAAACCCCCTGAATATCCCAAATCCTACAGGCCAATCAGTCTAACGTGCTTCTTGTTAAAAACCATGGAAAAGATATTGGACTGCTACCTAAGAGAGGAGGTAATCTCTAATACTCCACTACATAAGCTACAATTTGCCTATCAAAAAGGGAAATCTACAGTCACAGCAGTGCATACAATTGTTCGTGATATTGAAAAGGCACTAGGCCTAAAGGAGGTAGCCCTCTGTGCATTCATAGACGTTGAGGGTGCTTTCGACAATGCGAACTTTCAAGCAATAGAACTGGCACTCTCGAACAAGGGAGCAGATCCAGCAATAGTAAAATGGGTAAGCAATATGCTAAACCAAAGAATAATCACAGCCTCTTTAGGGCAAGTTAACATGATTGTTACAGCGGTAAAGGGATGTCCGCAGGGGGGAGTACTATCACCACTGCTATGGTCCATACTGGTTGATAACCTAATACAGATCCTTAATAATAAAGGATACAAAACAATTGGATATGCAGATGACATATCTATAATAATCCAAGGCAATCATGAAAGGACTATTGGAGACCTGATGCAAGATGCCTTAGACACAACATGGGAGTGGTGCAGGAAAGAGGGGCTATCAATCAACCCCACCAAAACCACTATTGTCCCCTTCACCAGGAAAAGGACATTTGATATCCCAACATTAAAAATAAATGGAATAGAGGTACCCTTACATGAAGAGGTAAAATATCTAGGTATCATCCTGGATAAATAACTCACCTGGGAGGCACACCTTAACTCGGTAATAAAAAAAAGCCACGAAAAACCTTTGGACTACAAAACAACTTCTGGGAAAATCCTGGGGTCTGAGCCCCAAAATTACCTTATGGATATACACCCAAATGGTTAAACCCATCATACTATATGGGGCATTGGTATGGTGGGGAAAAACAAAACAAACAACAGCCAAATTAAAACTGTGCAAATTACAAAGGCTGGCATGCCTAAGGATCACAGGGGCTATGAGAACTACCCCAACTGCTGGCATGGAAGCGCTGTTAAATTTACCACCGCTACACCTAGCAATACAAGAGGAAGCTGCAAGGCAAGCACTCTCAATCCATACAAATGAAAAATTCAAACCAGCAAATCTCACTGGACACCTAGAAATTCTAAATTTGGTCAAAGATGCTATGCACATGACCCAGGCAAGTGACCACACAGACTAAGTACTCAATTTCACCAAGAGGTACAATGTCATATTCCCATCAAGGGAGGAGTGGAACGATAGCCCAACATGGCTACACGATGATTCGCAAAAATGGTATACAGATGGATCCAAAACGCTCCAGGTGGTAGGAGCAGGAATAGTGGGACCTAGAGCACACAAATCAATAACCCTAAGTGCAGATACCACGATTTTCCATGCGGAGCTCTATGCTATAATGGAAACAGTGGAAATCTTATCTAAAAGAGGACTTAAAGGAGTGAAAATTAAAATACTCTCAGACAGTCAATCAGTCCTCAAAGCTCTTAAAAGCTACACATTTACATCAAAAGTCCTTATAGAGTGTAACAACGCATGCAACGAACTGGCCATCCACAATCAGGTCTCTCTGATTTGGGTGCCAGGACACGAAGGACACGAAGGTAACGAAAATTATGCCAAAAAACGGGCTGAAGGATCATTTATTGGACCCACCCCCTTCTTTGGCTTTAATAAAAACAACAACAACAAGAGACCAAAATATGGATCCAACATAAAATCAGCGAATATTGGAATGGCATTGACGGCCTCGATCACTCCAAAAAATTCCTGAGCTTTGACGCTAATAGAGCAAAAATCGCTCTTACCTTAAACAAAAAATGCCTTAGATTACTCTCTGGAGCATTAACAGGCCACTTCACCTGCAACAAACACCTACACAAAATAGGTATATCTAGCACGAGCACTTGCAGATTCTGCTGTGATGAAGAGGAGTCTGTGGGACACTTAATCACCAACTGTGATGCATTAGGCCACAGGAGACACAGGATCTTAGGTTCCTATATACTAGAAGATGAAGACCTTCAAATGCTCTCTCCAAAGGAGCTGGTCCGATTCCTTGATATACTAAGTATATTAAATAATTAAGCACAATAGATCAAGTTGGTCGCAGTGCATAAAGGCCTTAGCCTAACCCGTACAACCATTACCATTACCATTATCATCTCCACTCTGTGAGTACTCACTCACTCAACCCCTTTTTTTAAAGTTAAAACTAATGAAGATAATAGCATTCAAAGGTATAAAGCACGCTTAGTCGCGCAGGGGTTTTCTCAAAAATTTGGTGAAGACTACGATGAGGTGTTCGCACCAATTGTTCGACAAACAACGCTTCGATTACTTTTATCCATCGCAGCGAAACTAACCATGATAGTAAATCATTTGGGCGCAAAAACAGCTTTTTTAAATGAAAATTTAAGCGAAACAATTTACATGAAACAGCTACCGGGGTTTATAAAAGACTCAAAGACGATTTCTTTACTGAAAATGAGCATATATATACTCCAGTGTCCTTTCAACATTTGCAATTAGTGAGTGAACTGCTGTCTCCGTGGAATTGGCTTTTGTTGTCCCTTTGACATACCATCTAGACTTATAGAGTTCCTCATGTCGGCCTCAAGTATTTTTTCAAGTGTTTTTAGGAGAAATGATGTTAAACTAATTGGTCGGTAGTCTTTTGAGTAGAGATTACTGCTTTTACCTGTCTTTGATATAAATACAACTCTCGCCTCTCTCCAGCTCACGGGAGCATAGTTATACGTCAAGAATCCTTTGCATATTTGCCTAAGCCAGGGTGTTACCAGATGCAGAGCCTTCTGCTGCATGACTGGGAATATTCCGTCAAGCCCTGGTGACTTGTAGGGGTAAAAGAGTTTATTGCTCATTGTATCCCTTGCGTTGTAATCAAGTCCCATGGTAAGCTTTCCACCTTGGTTCTTGGGCGTTCGAGATTACTTGTATCTTTGCACCCAGGAAAGTGAGCATTAACGAACGCTTCAAGCGATTCGGGACAAATAGATACCCATTCGTTGTTTTCTTTATGGATAAGACTCGGTATTTGTATGGAATGCTTTGCTAGCATCTTCCTTAGTCTAGCCGTCTCACCCGTCCTTTTCATATTGTCTCAATATTACTTCCTTCTTTTGGGATTCCGCACTTTTTTCGTGTACAGTCGCCGCTAATCTTTATATTTACCCCAGCATTCGGTACTAACAGCTAACATGGCTAGTTTGAATATCTCACGTAGATGGCGCCTCTGAGAACTCAGCTCTTTGTTCCATTAGGTTGGTTGGGCTACGCCTTATTCGCGCTGGTGTGCAAGAGATCCAGTAGACATGGGTTAGAGTGTCGGTCAATAGATTGACCTTCTCCTCGAGGTCTACATGGGATGTGATCGTGCTAGGCCTGATCAGCTTTCCTTCTAGTATTTTGTTATAGAGATCCCAGTTTCTGTTCCTGTGATTTTTTTAGAGACTTTCTCAGCATTTTGGAGTAGAAAGTTACCTTAAATCTAATATACATACTCGTATCATCCTAATCCAGTCCACTTGTTTGGAGCGTGATATCCCAGACGTTTTTAGAGGTGGACCCCATTAATGTTAGCTCTTCACCCAGATTAGCAATACTAAAACTACTTTACATCATAAAGTTAAAAAGTGACTCACCTCTGTCACTGATGTCAGCGCTGCCCCACATCCAGTGGTGTACGTCTGCGTCCGATCCTCGCCGCTCTCTACCGCCACAATAGTCAGATTGCCTGTAGAGAGGTTAGATATAATATAAGAATTCATCTTCTTCATTACCTATACAGCCGTTTTTAACTTATTGGTTATGTTTGGGATGTATGCATTAAAATTCTGTGACTTCAGTGCAGATACCACGTTACCCGACCGTATCCATGGTTCCTGAACTAAAGCCAAGTCGTACCCGCCCGCCTCTAGATTGAGAAGGAGCTCGGCCAAAGAGATTTTACTATGATGGAGATTTATTTGCCGAACCCTAAGCTGTCGTTTCCGGCTCTTGCTCGGTGTCTAAGTTATTCATTAAGTTCCCACAAGTGGAGGGGTAAGTAGGTCAGCCGTGTCATAGTCCCCCTAACACGGCAAGGTCACAATACTCACTGAGTCGACTAGGTATCAGTGAGGCTCCATATTAAGACAGTCGGTTACCCCTGGCTGCCCACCATCCAATGGGCACGGGTCGCATGACACCCTGGAGTAGGGGAGGTATTTAATGGACTCCACAGTCTAGATCCGTCGTGTTCTCTTCAGTTGCAGGGATATCTCTAGCAGGGTGCGATTCTTCAACATGCATAACGATCTTAATGGGATAGAGGGTAAGGATCTTGAGTAGATCTATAATCGCGTATCTTCACTCTGTGAGTACTCACTCACTCAACCCCTTTTTTTTAAATTAAAACTAATGAAGATAATAGCATTCAAAGGTATAAAGCACGCTTAGTCGCGCAGGGTTTTTCTCAAAAATTTGGTGAAGACTACGATGAGGTGTTCGCCCCAATTGTTCGACAAACAACGCTTCGATTACTTTTATCCATCGCAGCGAAACAAACCATGATAGTAAATCATTTGGGAGCAAAAACAGCTTTTTTAAATGGAAATTTAAGCGAAACAATTTGCATGAAACATAATGCAAAACCATCCAGAACCCCCCTGGAGCTTAATTATGGTAAGACAGGAACATCAGAACGTCTCCTCAACAACACGAACTATCAGAAACTGATTGGATGATAGCTTTATATATCTTTTAATACGCGACCTGATATATCAGCAAGTGTTAGCATTTTGACGCAAAAGGTATCAGGCTCAAACGTTGAGGATTGGGCACAGCTAAAACGAGTCGTAAAGTATTTAAAGGGCCCATGTGTCATGAATTTAAAACTTAGTATCATTAAGAAAAAAGGAGCTGATTTGATTGGATATGCTGATGAAAATTTTGCTGAGGACAGAACTGATCACAGATCTAACACTGGTCGAGTATTTCTTTTCAATGGTGGTACTATCAGTTGAACTTCCCGAAAGCAGGATTGTGTTGCACTCTCGTCTACAGAGGCCGAATTTATTTCATTATGTGAGGCTGGAAAGGAAGCAATATGGCTGAGAGTTGTTAAGAAGTTACTGCACCAACCTTAATTTACGAAGACAATACAAGTTGTTTGAAACTAGTAAGAAATGACAATTTTTTTTTAAAACAAAGCATGTGGGCATAAGGTACAAATTCATCAAAAATATAAATAAAAACGATACTGTAAGATGCGAGTATTGCCCAACCGACGACATGATTGCAGATCTGCTGACAAAGCCGCATGGAGCAACAAAACATGAAAATTTGATAACTTTGTGCAATGTTCTTTGAACGAGGAGAAGTGTTGAAATGTGAATGAGCCACTAAAATAACGTCGTGTGATGCACCCTTTATAACGTTCAAAGTATATTAACATTTTGCTGTATATTATCTTTATGGTAGACAATCTCTTTGTTCGCTTATTTAGATCAGAAATATCATATTCAATTCAATTTAATAAATCATTAAATCTTAATTATTAGTTTGTTCTTTTTCAAACCATAGTTGGGATAGGAAATTTCAAGTTCCATAGCTGATAAGGATCAATAAGGTCTTGTAAAAGATCTACACTCCTCCGCTCTTTGGCGACAGGTTGGTATGATCTTCATTTCCAAACCAGTTTATGACTACGGAAAAGCTATAGGCCGATTAGTCTGACATCTTTTCTGTTATGTGTTCTGGAGCGTATGGTGAAGAAGTATATTAGGGGTGGGATAGTGTTGGATAGCCCGCTCAGTGCTCACCAGAGTGGAAAATAATGCGAAGGAAACGAACGATGCTGGTAAGGACGCATTCTACGCGAGACTCGAGGGCACATATGACCGCTGCCCGTCCCACGACGTGAAGATTATCCTCGGGGACTGTAACACAAAGGTCGGACGAGAAAGCATTTTTGGACCCACCGCCGGTCAGTTCAGCCTTCACGAGACCACATCAAACAATGATCTAAGGCTGATCGACTTCGCCGCGGCGCGAAACATGGTAGTTAGTAGCACCAGATTTCGTTATCTCGATATCCACAAAGCCACATGGTTGTCACCTGATCAACACACGCGCAACCAAATTGATCATGTTGTAATCGACGGAAGGCATGTTTCCAACGTGCTAGATGTTCGTACGTTCCGGGGAGTCAATATTGACTCTGGCCATTATCTTGTTGCAGCCAAGATACGGATGGGATTATGCAATGCGAATAACGTACGATTTGGACGATGCCGGCGGACTAGGGGCACACATATTCCGCTCCATGCTTACCGCCGCAGAGAAAACCATTTACTTCAGACGCCCGCCTCCACGAATCCAATGGTATGATCAAGAGTGTTGCGAAGCTTCTGCAGGGAAAAACTCCGCCTACAAACGAACACTGCACTCTGCTGCAACGCGAGCCGTGCATGAAAATGACCACGTGAAGAGAACGGAAGAGAGGCGCCTTTTCAGACGAAAGAAACGCGAGCAGGAAAGGTGTGAACGCGAGGATCTCGAGATGTACCGGGACAGAAACGATGCTCGAAAATTCTATCAACAGGTCAGGCGTCTGACAAAAGGTTTTAAGCCCTGAGCATCTACCTGTAGAGATGAAAATAGGTATCTGGTTACGGATACGCAGTGCACATTGTGATTATGGACGGAACATTTCTCTAAATTAGTGGCAGGCGATGATGCCACCAATAACACCTCTGGAGAACTCACCCCGATACCACCAATTTACGATGACGAAGTGGTTCTTCCACCACCTAGTCACGATGAGGTCAGAGTTGCTATTCAGCGACTAAAAACAACAAAGCAGCTCGTACGGATGGAATACCTGCTGAGTTCAAGGCCGGCGGTGATGAGCTGATAGGGTGCATGCATCAGCTCATCAGTAAAATATGGCTAGAAGAAAGCTTGCCCGACGATTGTAATCTCAGCGTCCTCTGCCCTGTATTGAAGAAAGGTGACCCGATGATATGCGCCAACTACCGGGGAATCAGTCTTATTGCTATATCTTATAAGGTTCTATCTAGCGTATTGTGTGATAGACTAAAAGCAGCCGCGCTTGGGGTGTTCGAGAAGAAAATTTTTCCAAAATCTTCGGTCTTGTTCGTGTCGGCGTCGACTACCGTATTCGGAGGAACCATGATCTGTACGAGCTCTACGCTGATATTGACATAGTCAGACGCATCACTATACAACGTCTGCGCTGGCTTGGAAATGTCGTGCGTATGGATGAAGAAGCTCCAGCGAAAAAGGTGTTCGAAGCGGAAGCCGCTGGACGACGACTTAGGGGACGACCATGCCTCCGATGGCAGGACCAAGTCGGGGAAACCCTAACCACACTTGTTATAACGGATTGGAGAAGAAGAGCGTCTGGCGAACGTTATTAAGTTCGGCCGTAACCCGATAGCGGGTTGTTTCGCAGATTCTGCGATTAGGCCACGAAGGTAAGTAAGTAATTATATTGAGAGAGCATTTGATACCTTTTTTTTTTTTTTTTTGATACGTTTGACCCTGAGTGTTCGGCTGCTAGATAATAATTCAACAGGAGACGATGAAGACGATATGTCGGCTATATTCATATGGGGATAGAGAGATGTTCAAGAGGCTGGCAGAGCAATACCCGTTGTATCTAGTACCGAAGGAAGAAAGTATAACTCAGCTTCCCAACGAGGGGAAAATTAAGATATCCAGAAACGTTCTTATAGGTGGTCTGGTGAAAACTTTCTTCACTGATGGCTCCAAAACTGAAATGGGAACTGGGGCTGGCTGGCATCTGAATGCCAGTTGTTTCTCGGCTATAGAAGGTATGACAATGGTATTCCAATCTGAAGTGTTTGCTGTATTGAAGGTACCGGACTGAATAATTGAGAAAATTTGGCGCGATAAATAGATTAGTGTCTTTAGTGAAAGTCTGGTTGCATTGAAGGTCCTGGAAAACGCGTTAACCACTTCAAAAATTGTCCAAAAATGTAAGTCAAGACTTTACTTTGTCGCAAGGTGGAATCTACTTGAACTTATTTGGGCTCCGACACACTGGTGTGTACGGGGGAACGAAGTAGCTGATGAACTGGCAAACTGTCAGCGGGTACTCCAATGGGACCAGAGAAAGTCAATCTGGCTAAGAGAGCCCGTAAAGCAACATGCTCCTATATACTGCTATAGAGGAGCAGTTGCAGCAAGATGGAGAGTTCGTCCTCTACTCGGCCGTTGTTGGACCCAACCTGCTATACGGTTCGGTATTTTGGTGGCAACCTCTTGAAAAAGCCTGGAGCATCAAACCCCTTGATCCATTGCTTTTCTGATTACTGGCGCTCTTCGTAACTACCCTATGAAAACTCTTTTTGCCATGCTTTAATGCCTTCCTTTTGGGGCTCCTGGTTAAGCAACAAGCCAAGTTGACATCGATTAGACTCAACGCTCTTTCGCACTGGCGTTTAACCCCTTCGGTCCACGCCTCTGTTCTAAATCAGGATCCACCTTCCACAAACTTCATCGATTATGTGGCGGTCTATCCAGATTTGAACAAGAAAATCGACCTCATTATTTCAAGCAGAAATTATTGAACTTCAAATGACATAATCGTTGGCGAAACGCTCGATATCTACACCAATGGTTCTAAACTTGGAGGCCCTAACAATGCCCATTCGTCTCCCTGACTATTGCAGCGTTAGGTCATGGCCATTTATCACGCAGCTAAATGGATTCTGAGTAGTGGCATGGGTGCAGCCGACATAGCTATCTTCACAGACAAACAAGCCGCCATTAAATCTCTTTTTGGCTCAACGGTTACCTCAAGGCCAATGTCGAACCTCTCTGAATGAGCTTACAAGGCAATCGCAGGTGTACCTTATGCACCGGACATAGCGATAACCCAGGCAACTACGAAGCAGACAAACTTGCCAAGAGACCTATTATTCTACACGAAATTCAGCCCTCCCTAAATATCGGCATCCCACTGGCAACAGCCAAGTTTGATATCAAACGGAAATACCTGGCTGACGCCTGCAAATCCTGTGTCGACGAGTAATCCTGCCATACGGCTAAACTCACTTGGGCAACAATGGACAAACACAGAACCAACCAGTTCTTCGACTCGATCGCATATCTCTATCGACAACTGTGCCGTTTCTGACCGGCCACTGCATACTGGCAAAGCATGCAGAAAGACTGGGCCTCAAACGATTTCCGGTGGGGCTGTGGTTCCGAGGAGCAGGAGAGCTAGATGGTGCTCCATCTCTAATCAATATTAGGGACATAGCAAAATTAATTAAATTATCGGCCCAGTAGCGCATGCCTTATAATTACAAAAAAAAGAATTTTTTATTTTATTTTTATTTTATATACTAAATCCGCTACAAAATCTCGGGGTGCTTTGCGCTTCAGTCATGAATGATGTGTTTGGAGTCATAAGGCTGGAAGCCAGTTCATTTGGATGCGACAGCAGACGATTTTTAAACCTTGCACTTTGAAGGTTAACTTCGTCTTTTATAAATGGCACTCTTAATTCTCTGCGAAGAGGGTCATTTTTAACGAACCATAGTGCGTCGACAAAATTTCGAAGAGTTTTCGATTGGAAACGTTGTAGTATTTCATGTTGGAACTTGAAGCAGTGCCCCACAATTGAATCCCGTAAGTCCAAATCGGTTTCAGGATACTTTTATAAATCAGCAACTTATTTTCAGGGGATAGGACTGACTTATGCTGAAGCAACCAGTCCGTGTTGGATTTGCCTGACATCCCATCGGACGCGTCCCCAGGTGGCGGATAGGGGAACCCTTGGTAGGCAAATGACATTACTTCTGAACCTCTTAGGAGGGGCGGGAGTTATGGCTGTCTGTCTATCACAATGATGGTAAAGAGAATGGGTACCATCCGCGGACCAACCTGGCTAGGGAGGAGTCCCGAACAAAAACCAATGTCTGGCGATGGACAACTTTGGATTCAATACTCCAGGTGGAACCCACGCATGTGGAAACCCACCCGCTTCGGCGGCAGGGGCACGGATTCTGGAGGCCCCAACCATCGCTAGTCTCTCGCCTTTATCAGCGAGAGCGCATCCTGGAGGAGAAGGGGATTGTTACCGCAATCTCTTCTTCTTCAGAGACGGAGGAACGTACCCTGGATCCAGAGGGCCTGAGTCGGGAAGGCACCACAGTGGCGGAACGACCGACCAGTGGTTCTAGGGCAACGCGAACTCAAGCGAGGAGACAGAGAAAGAAGCGGCTTGCTAGGCTCGTGCAGGAGAAATCCTCACGTGGCTCTGCCGGCCCTTCTGTGTCGACTCCCTCCAAAAGGCCCAGGTCGGCGGAAGTGACACCCACGGAAACCACCGAGCCTGCGGAGGGATTGACCGTTCCGAAAGCTCGCTCGCGAGGTAAGCGGCGGAAGATTGTTGCTGAAAACAGCATACCCACCTGCCCAGCAGCTGGTACTACTGGTGGCGCCACGACCCCAAAGGGTACGAGCGAAACCTCGGTGGCGGCTAATGTGGCGGGGAAGAATGTTGCCAATAAGCTGCAGTTTGCCCAGCCCCTCGTATCCAGCGAAACCATCTGCCCGGCGAAATCTTTGCCAGTGGCGGGTGGTGAGCTTTCGCCCAAGCACTTCCAAAGGTGCAGCCAAGCCATCGTACAGCGAGAAGGCTACCGGCCCGCAACCAATGGCGGTGATTGGGAAGCTGGGGCCTGACCATCGGCTAACTGATGCAGAAATAAAACACTGCAAAGGTCATCTGATGCGTCGCGTCATTGCCTCCGGTCCTGAAGCTAATGCGAAGGGCTGTGAGACAAAGGACGGCACTCTTCAGGTGTCGTGCGCGTCTCAGGCCAACTTTGATTGGCTCAGGGGTGCAGTCCCCCCCATGGGGACCACTCGCTTCGCGGTCTATAGCGAAGCAGGCGTGTCCCTCAGGAAGGCCATCTGCTGGATTCCGGATCCCGATCTGACGACCACAGATGTCCTTTCTTGTCTGCGTGCTCAGAACCCTGGCATCAACACGAGGCTTTGGAGAGTTCTTTCGCACACCAGGGGTAGCAACCGGGATGGTAAAGAAGGTGCTAGTCTTGTGGTGCGAGTGGATGAGGCCACTGCTGATGTCATGGTTTCTCGGTACCGGAGCCGTCTGAGTCTCTTCTTTGGGACTGTAACCTTTCATGTCTTCCCCGGATGAGTGGCTCGGACGATTCTCGTAGCTATCGTCCTTTGACGGTAACGCAGATCAACTTGCAGCATTCTAAAGCCGCTACTGTACTTCTAAGTAGACCACTCACCCAGCTGCACACATCACCCCACATAACAACAGTACAAGAGCCCTGGGTCTTTAGGGGTCGCCTCTGTGGCCTTGGTTTGTTGAAAGGGGCCACGATATTATATGACAGAAACTCGATTAGACCTAGAGCCGGTCTTATAATATCATCCCATCTCGCAGCGACCTGCCTTGACGCATTCTGTTGTCAGGATCTGGTTGCGGCAGAGATTAGTTTTAAGAGTATGCACGGATGGTCGAGGTTTGTGATTGCATCTGCTTACTTTCCTTACGATGCTTTGGAGGCGCCACCACCTGGGAAGGTCGCTACTCTCGTAGGGTTCTGTGAGCGGCGCAGTCTTGGTCTGGTTCTTTGCTGCGATGCTAATGCCCAGCATACGATCTGGGGCAGCAGCAAGTGCAATGAGCGGGGCTCTCGACTTTTCGAGTATATTGCCTCCTCCAGCCTGAACATCCACAACGTAGGCAGGCACCCTACTTTTGTGACTACGAGAAGGCAGGAGGTAATTGACGTCACCCTGTCAAATCCAATACTGGGGTGGTCGATGCGCAACTGGAGGGTCCTCGCCGAAGACTCGTGCTCGGACCACAGATACATTGAGTTTCAGTGTGGCGAGCGGGCGCAGATGCCATTGCCCACCAGAAACCCAAGAAAAACAGACTGGCCAAAGTTCAGGGAGGCACTGCGTAGCAATCACGTGACGCCTCTGAAACTTCGCAAGGAGCAGAACATTGAGGCGGCTGTTGAACATCTCAACACCGCTCTAACAAACAGCTTCGAGCTAGCCTGTCCAACTAGACCTCCTCTTAGCCGGACTCCTGTTCCATGGTGGAATCGAGAGCTTCAGGTGCTGAGGCGTGAGTCTAGAAAACTCCTCAATCGGGCCCTCAATACGAATCTTGATGAGGACTGGGAACGATATCGACGTGTTCAGAGGGACTACAAGAAGCTAATTCGGGACTCGAAAAGGACTTCTTTTAGAGATTTCTGCAGTGATATCGAATCCCTGAGTGACACGGCAAAACTGGTGAAAGTCCTGAAAAAGGACCAAACCGCTAAGCTGGGGCCGCTCAGGAAACCTGATGGCTCCTATACGGAGAGGCAAAGTGAGACACTCAGCTTGCTGTTGGAGTCACACTTTCCAGGAAATCAGGTAAGCATAGCCCGTCAACAACCACCTTTGGACGGAACTGTTGTCAGGGCAGCTACACCCTCTCGACATGATTGGTATGTCGCCAGAACTGTGGCGAATGAGGCTGCTATTAGATTTGCTATCGAATCCTTTGACAGCTTCAAATCGCCCGGACTGGATGACATATATCCGATTGTGTTGAAGGAAGGCATTGAGTTAGTGTTGGCAGCACTGAAGAAGATCTTCACTGCATGTCTCGCACTGGCCTATGTACCACGCTCTTGGAGGATGGTGAGGGTTGCTGTCATTCCTAAGGTTGGAAGAGACGACTACACCAATCCAAAGAGCTTCAGACCTATTAGTATGACCTCGTTCATGCTAAAAAGTTTAGAACGGCTGGTGGAGCTTCGCATGCGTAGGGAGTCTCTGAAGACGCATCCACTCGCTCCATTTCAGCATGCCTATCAAAGTGGAAAATCCTGCGAGACGGCTCTGCAAAACCTTGTTGGAAGGATAGAGCGAGCCATCGACAGGAAAGAATACGCAATAGGCATCTTTGTGGACATAGAGGGTGCGTTTGACAATGCTACTTTCGACAGTATGTGCGGCTCTGTTAGGCGGCATGGCGTAGACCGGGTCCTAGTAAATTGGATACGTTCAATGCTGGCCCAGAGAATCATAACGGTGCGGGCGGAGGAAGATTTGCTGGTGTCGTCTGGGGCTAATAGAGGCTGTCCCCAAGGTGGCGTACTGTCTCCATTGCTCTGGTGCATGGTAATCGATCCCCTGCTTAACGCCATTAATGACTCGGGTGTATACCCTCAGGCATATGCGGATGATGTTGGCTGTCTTGTGTCAGGTCCATCCCTTATGATTGTCTGCAGAAGGGTGCAGAGAACTCTGGATATGATTGACACTTGGTGCAGTGCGAATGGGCTATCGACTAATCTTGTCAAGACTGGTATTGCCCTCTTTACCAGAAGGAGAAAGCTTGATGGACTTATTCTGCCTACACTAAAAGGAGTCACTATCCAGCTATCCAAGGAAATCAAATATCTTGGAGTCATCCTTGATAACAAACTTCTTTGGAAAACACATGTCGAACTGAAGACATCCAAAGCACTGTCAGTTTTCTGGCAGTGTAAGGGTGTTTTTGGTAAGACATGGGGTCTTTCCCCTAGTAAGGTCCTATGGATCTATACAGCTATGGTAAGACCTATTATCACCTATGCATCGATGGTTTGGATGAGCAGACTCTCTCTTGTAGGGGTCAAAAAAGCTCTATCAAAACTACAACGTGCTGTGGCCATATGTTGTACCGGAGCATTTCCGACTATTCCAGGCCCGGCACTTGATGCTTTGGTGAATCTCCCGCCACTAGATGTCTTCATCCGCGGAGAGGCCGTTAAGGCCATCTGCAGAGTGAAACATAGTGGCCACTGGTATGGGGTGTGCTCGATGTTGGACGACGGCGCAGGCACTGACATCGATTCTGCAATCCTGTCTATGCCCCCGGACTCCATGTCGTCAACCGTCATACTAGAAAAGCGGTACAATGTGTTGCTGCCAGAGGCTCGTTCATGGTTAGATCCCGAGAACGAGCCCGGCAAACACTGCTGCCGTATCTTCACTGATGGCTCCAGGACTGAAGAAGCTTCAGGTTCTGGTGTCTTCGTAGAATCTTGTGGGACCCGTCGGTTCTTTGCCCTTGGTCTGCAGGCGTCTGTGTTTCAGGCGGAGGTGTATGCGATACTTGAGGCGATGGACTTTGTTGTGGAAAACAGGTGGAAAGGCAAATCTATTTGTGTCTGCAGTGACAGCCAAGCTGCGCTCATGGCCTTGGATAGTCCGACCACCACTTCCACGATAGTCAGGTCCTGCAAATCCAGGCTAAATTGTGTTGGAAAACATAATAGTCTGACGCTGACTTGGGTCCCCCGGGACACGCTGGCATTGCGGGTAAGGAGACCTCTGACTCCTTGGCCAGGATGGGCTCCGAGGCTGTTTTTATTGGCCCTGAGCCTGTTCTGCCACTCCCTTCTGCTGTCATCAAAGCCACTGAAAAAAAGTGAGTTGTTTCGACCCACAAGCGAGCATGGCGGGCTGAGAGGCTGCGGATGGACGAAAATTATGCTACCTGCTATCTCTGACCGATGGTCATGGTTCCTTCTATCTTTAGGTAGGAGGGACTGCAGGCTGTTGGTTGGCGTGATAACAGGGCACTTTCTATGGGCTAGGCACATGGAAAGGATTGGCATATCAGACAGTGCGCTGTGCCCAGCCTGTGGAGAAGAAGACGAGACGGCGGACCATTTTCTTTGCGTCTGCCCTGCCATTGCTCAAATCAGGTTTTGGATTTTTGGCACTGATGTGCTGAGGAGTAACCAACTTGGCTCCTTGGCACCACAGGATCTACTTCTATTTCTTCGGAGGTCGGGTAGATTTAAAGCCGAGTAAAAGGGAACCTTAAGTACAGTACAATGGATATATACTCTGTCTTAAGTCTGCGCTTACTAGATTGTTTCGACAAAAAAAAAAAAAAAAAAAAAAAAAAAAAAAAAACCAGTATAAAAATTTTAATCCTAGAGTTTTCGTTTTTACAAGTATGTGAGGCTGTCGGTCCAAACATATATCTAGATACTGGGCCTCAGTCGCTAGGGAGATTGTGTAATTGTTTATCTTAAGTGCAGGGCAACGGTCGTATCTTAGCATAATGGTAATGTGTACAGACTTATTTTTATTCGGTTTAATACGCCAGTACGTTCATGCCATACTCTATCAAAGGCTTCAGATATGTTACGAAAAGCAGATGTAGAAAATAATTTCTTTTCATAGCTTTTGTGGATATTCTCAAGTAGCCTATCGATTTCTTCAATCGTGACATGATTCTTCCGAAATCCAATTTGATGCTTCTTGATTACAAGTATTTCAAACACTTTTGAAATCATTGGCAGTAAGCTGATGGGTAAGATGTCGGGTCGACACCACTTTTGCCAGGCTTTCAGATCTTTCAATGAGAGGGAATTTTTCCCCATTATATCTCAGGATAATAATGAGACACAGTACTTTAGAGTGCGATGGACAGACTTTGATCAGTGAGTTCACCACCCGCAGTTCGCGTCTGGATGGATAGAGTACAATACCTGAAGGCCCAGGTTCGATTCCTGGGAGGGTTCATAGTTGGTTTACTGTTGATTTCTGAGACATAGTAACTACTTGGGGAAAAATTGGCTTTTATTGAAGGATCTCTGATGAGGTCAGGTGGCGTGTCACAAATAGCTATAAGATCTGCCAAAAATGTTTCAATAATTCTCCTTCTGAAAATTATTACGGTGGCATAACCACACATTTGCATCTACAGTGTGCACTTGTCTGTGAAATAATCTTAATTTCACTGAAATATGTATAAATAAAGTAAAAAACAAAAATAATCAGAAAAAATTAAATATAATATAACTAATATATAAAAAAAATGTTTAAATCCCAAATCCCATCAATTAAAAAGGAGGTGAGTTAGTTGGTTGAAGTAGTATATCTATATTTCTCACCAAAAGAGGATTGCGAAGTATTGTCCACCCTCGATGCACTGTGCCGAGCTAAGAACCGCGACTGAGCTAGCCATGGCCACCGCACTGCGTGCGATCGCTAAGAGGTGGAAACGAAATAATTGTACAAGATGTCTTTAATCTAACCTGGAAAGGTTTAAATAAAAACAATAAAAAAAACAATTAAAGAAAAGAAAATTCAATGAAGTGACAATTCAGGAGTTCAACATAAAGTAAAGAAAGTTGTTAGTGAAATGAATTAATACAAGTGTCAGCAATCGCAGATAGTTGGACCCCAGAAGTCCAGAAAGGATTCATCCCACCTGCCCCATGGAAGAGTCCAGCTAAGTGAAGTAGTAATTTATTTTATTCAATTCAATAGGGCTCAAAAATCTGTAGAGTACTGTATAGTTTTGCATATGAATTAACGCCATTTCTACTGTATAATTTTTAAAAAGAAATACATGAAATTTATAAGAGAAAAATAGTTCCATTGACAGTTGATCATGTGCATTAATACCGAGTGTGGCCACTGCAGTCAGCGCGTCTCTGACGGGACCTGATGAGCGGCAATTTGTAACTGTTTGTGAACGGAAATGTAAGTAATGATTAGAGAGATGAGACTGGGCGCGGTATGGGGAGGGCTCACTTGGGCTTAATCGCATAAACATGCATGAAAGTACGAAACATTTTGAAGCAATGTACATTTAAAATAATACCATCTCATTGAAATTAGTTTTTATCTAAATCCAACTGTTATAGATAAATAGTAATTTAACGGTTTTTAAGTTTTCAAAATATATTGAGTGTTCAAATCATGTATTTGAAACATTTTTGGCAGTTATATATAAATTGAAAACTGTATTACAACTGTGCCATGGATTTCAAATTATTTCCTGCGCATGAGCTTTAGTTGAGTGCCGAAAACTGACAGACCACCACTAGCAATAATATGATATACACATGCCAACAAAAATATACATACGAGTATGTAAGTTCACGTCCATACGAACAGTATATAGTACATATATAGAGAAATATCTATACTATTTTTGGGCATCGTCATGTACATACATATTTTCTCTTCTCACTAAAGTTATTGATTGGTTTATTGAAAATAAGTTCATCTTTTAATTCCTTTCTGAAAATACACATATTTAACGAAATGAAAAGCCCCGAAAAAACATTTATACGAGGTCCGTCACCTTCGTACTCTGACGGAGCTGCTTCTGATAATGGTATGCCATTTTCATTGCCAATTGCAACTGCAGCAATGGATATAGGTCCTGAGCAGTGCAGTGCGGACAATTTCTTGGAAGAGAAATTTAATGGTTATGGTACTCCATCATACATAAAACAACATGGTCGACACACATTTACTTTTTGGAGTATTGTTGCAATCTTATTAACTCTAACAGTGGTGAATCTCATTTTGACACTCATTATTATCGGAGTGTTGCAGCTTGGAAAGGGCATTCATGGCATGGAGTTGATACCCGAAGAAGGCGTTATAAAGTTCTACGGATCTACTGATTTGGATCGTATATATAGCAAAGCATTTGGTCAGATTGAGGGTTTTACTGATGTACCTGTCAGCATTACTGGTGAGGAAAGCAGTGTTTTTGTGAGACTACTACGCAACGGCCAAGCACATAACCGATTTGTAATGGATAAAACAGGCATACAGTTTCGGGCTATAAATACATTTGAAATAAAGGATCCCAAAAGCGGCGCTACCATTTTCACCACGCATCGCCCACACTATAACATGCCTACAGGTGCGGACATTTTAATAGCGAAAGGTACAAGTGCGAGCCGAGTATCCAGCCCCATCGGGCAACCATTAGCCATCGAAGCAGATGGACGAGTATTCATTAAGGGTGCGGAGGGCATCTCACTGGATGCGTCCAGCGTGCTATTTCAATCGGAACATAACATTTCTATAAATTCCACAGAAATCGTGCTGGAGGCGGGTTCAGGAATATTTCTAGACATGGATAAAGTGCCAATATCTTCTTCTGAATTTGGCTTGCGTACTGGCAGTGTCCAATATAAAATTTGCATCTGCATGCCACAAGGTACACTGTTCCGAATCGCTATACCCCGTCTGCACAACGGTCCGAAAATATCATGTGCCCACTTCAGTTCAAAGCATGATCCTTGTGGGTTTTGAAAACTCTATCACAATTTATTTTAACTTCGATCAGACTTTGTCTTAGAATAAAATAAATACAATATTAAAAATTTACTCAAAAAATCTAGTTAACAATTTTTATTTTTGTTGTATATAAAAAATTCTCCGATATAACTTTTTTCGTAAGTCAAATCCACATCCATAGCTGCAAAAGTTAATGAATTTAGAAATGTCCGTGGAATAGAAATTTATTGGATGGCAATGTTAAAGTTGCTAACATGTCGATTTAAATATCAGGAATAACTATATCAGCAGGATTAAGCTAACAAAAGTATTTATAGCGTGTAAGCGCGAACATTCTTATATAATCGTAGTTTACGTTCTGTTCAAATTATTTTTGTATAAAATTATTGGTTTGAAATGATGTCACAGTTTTATTTATACTATTCAAATTCATTTTTATTTTAAAGTTTATTAATTATACATCTATATTACTTTTTCCATATCAATACAAATATAAAATTATATTATTTACAAATACTTTTGATCTTTTAGATTATCTCAATATAATTTCGTTAAAACTAAAATTGTAGTGCGGTAAGATCAAAACTTATAAACCTTTTATTTTACTCTAAACAATTGCAACTTTTATTAACAATTATTGTACGAACAAGCAGGCTTATGGTCTTTATGCATATTCCTGCGGTTGATGTATATAAAAGAACAATGTATAAAAATAGGGAACATTAACTTATTAATCGAAACAAAATAGATGAGTAAAGATTTTTACAATGAGTAATGTGCGTAAATTGAAAGCCGTGATTGTGAATGCTACATTTACATGTATATTTTTCTGTTCTTAATCAAAAATTCGTACCCATATATAACTGCCTTTAAAAATGTGTAATTCCGTTAAACACCTGGCGGAGGTGGTTCTTCATAGCGTAATTTCTTTTCTTCCGTTGACTGCGCAGACCTTTTTATCTGATGATGATTGATCATGTCATCCGGAACCATTCGAAGGAGCTCAGCTTCACTTAGCTGTGCTAAACGACTGGATGTAGGTTTGTCCGATAATTTTCCTAAGAAATAAAGCAGGAAAGAGGAACTTTAGAGTTTTTCATTAAAAGTACAGACAATAACTACCACTTCGGCCATATGCACTGTTCACATTATCTGGAGTATATTCTTCACCAGCGTTCATAGTACTTGTTTTAATTAGTGATCCAATTAATGGGGGAGGAGGAGCCAACGCAACAGGTGGTGGTTGGGTCGGCATAGGTGGGGGCTCCGGTTTGCTTTTTATGCTAGCTAAAATTTGCGATAAATTCGAAGGGATTGAAATGTTCGCTAGAACCGTAGAAGTCGAAGAAGCACTCGCAAATCGCTGAAATATGTGTAAAATAAATTTAAAAAAAATTCCCATAAATATAGGAACAAACATGCATCAGACGAAACACCATTTTTACATACCGGAGGTTCACCAATTAGTAATCCAGCAATTTCCTTCTCTTGTGCAGCAATTTTCCTATTTATTTCTTCCATTTTGCGCTTAAGGTCCTCACTAGCTGTATTGTGTGCTTCAGAAATTTGTGTAGGTAACACAGGCATCATTGGGACATCATCATCAGAACTACCACCAGGGGAATATGGTTCATCAGCGTCATCCACAGTTGGTGTCGCAACAACACCAGCTACATTACAAACATTAATTTGAGAAAATAAAAATTGTATTCTTATGATAAAGTTAATGTTTATGTTATTTATGTATTTACTTTTAGTGTTCTTCGATATTATTGGTGCTTTAATAATCGCATCAATGTCAAATTTTTCTTTGACAACAGTAGAATGCGTAGTTTTTTTACGTTTTGGACTACCAGGAGGAGTAAATGAGTCAATGTCATTAATTCTGCGATCAAGTTGGAAATGCGAAAGCTTCTCCGATACTTTAGCTGTAGATGCACTCGTAGTAGTAGACGTTAAATGTGGAACAGGTAACATTCGTTTCCCAATAACGCGGATTACAATGCCCACAAGAACATCTGGTCTATAAGAATCATCGTAGAAATCAACATGCTCTGGGGTTTTCAAAATGGCCGGCATTTGTTTACCAGCACCTAACGGAAATATATAAAAATCTTTAATTTGCGCCGATGTTGTCTTTATGACACCAAGGCGTTTCCTTTTGTCAAGGTATTGATAAAGAATTGTGTAAGCTGGTGTTTCTGATTCGCTTAGAGGAATCAAGCGTATGATACTAATTTCCTTGTTGGGACTTTTTTTAATTTTTGATATGTAATCCCAGACCGTCTCCGGACCAATGCGACCAACGACATCTAGGTCCTCAGGCAATAGCTTGCCAAGATTCATTGCATTACCAACAACTGGTTGTAAAATAATTTGGAATGATGTTACATCAATCATGTTAATATTGCCACTCCAAAATGTATTGGGTGATCCGAAATTGCCACTTGATTCGGGTGAATCTGCTCCCGAATATCGTATATAAGGATCTTGCGGAGGTGTGCTTATGGTAACCGTGCTTGTTGGTTCATCATCGCAATCAAATAAATTTTGAACAGGAAATGACGATGTTGCGTTGGCCAATAAATTTGAATGAGTTGCGATACCCGTAGATTGAGAGGGAATTGGAGTAGATTGTCTTATGACTTCACTTTCTTTTTCAGACCCTATATTCGCAGCCTCTTCAATGGTTTTTGTAGAATCCAGAATATGATCAATTAGACTGAATATTTCTACAGGTTTTGAAGTGTTGGGTTTTTTCAGACTAGTTGCCGCGTTCTCGCGTTGTTTTTCTTTTTTCGTGCTACTGACTGAAATTTTAGATGCGGATTGGGCCGAAATTAAAGAAGTCTTTTTCTCTGAAATTTTTTTTTCCAAATCTTCCTTTCGGTCGCGCTCTCTTACTCGTTCTTTATCACGACTACGCTCTCTTTCGTATTCACGATCCTCCCTATCGCGTCTCTCATGCCTGTGATAGCTCTTGTGCCGTTTTTCTCGACTACGGCTTCGCGTTCTTGAGCGGCTACGGCTGTGTTTTCTTTGCCTTGACTTCTCTTTATAATGATCTTTACTTTTATGTCTTCGTTCCCGGTCATGTTCTCTATTATCGTGTTCACGTTCTCTGTCTTTCTTAGACATTTTTGATCTATCGGCTTCAGATTTAGTTAATATACTGGCTGTATTCGCGCTAAACGTTTCTATGTGTGAAACTAATGTCTCCAATTCTAAACTATTGGAATGGTCTTTGTAGGAAGATTCTTTCAAAACCAAATCATTACTAGAAGTTGATTGATTCAGCACACATCCGACGTCCTCAAGTGGAAGAGTTAAGTCCAAGTTAACACAATCCGCCGAATTACCTTCAATTACCTCTTCACCTTTGTGAGTTTTCAATACATAGTTCTTAGCGCATGATAATAAATCTAGCTCGGATTTTTTTATAATTTCCAATTGATGTTTAGCCTCATTTTCGCGCCATTGAGCTAATTCTTGACTGGCTAATTCATCCGGAGACATCCTCACTAACTGCTTAGGTTCTATTACCTTCGCACAAATCTTTTCAAACAATGTGAGATTTTTACGATCTTTTATATTAAACATAAGAGATCGATATTTAGCTTTATATTTGGAACCGGTGTCACGATTGAAATAGTTAAACATTTCCGCCTCAGTTTGTGTTATAAAATCGTCAACTTCTTCGGCAGTTAATTGCTTAGCGTTGACAGTGACATCATTATTCGTCTCAACCTCCTTCACACGTAATAACAATTGTTCTTTGAGCGTCCGCCGAACATTTAAACGAATTGGTTCTTCATTTGTACTGGATGTTAAATTTTCGGATGGCTTTTTATTTCCACTTTCCGTGCCTTGCCGCTTAATTAGTTTTTCCTTGATTTTAGAACCTTCTTCGTTCTTGGCTGGTTTTAGAGTAGCTTGTTGCGAAGTTTTTTGTTGTTGTCGAGGTGTATTTGGGCGTAAATTAACTGTTGGGGGTTTAGGTTGCTCCACAAGTTGTTTCACTGGTTTTAGGATATGAGAGGCCTCTATAGGTGTTATATGTACTTCAGTTTTTTTAAATGATTTAGTTGGCGTCAATTTTGTTAAAGTATTTGAAGGAGATACATCAGTATTATGTTGTACAGCTCTTCTATTTCCCGTTATTGAGCTTTGTACAATTCGTTGTCTTTGTCTTTTCTACAAATATAATAAAATATTTAATACAGTAATCAACACGTATGTTCAAATTACAATCTTACTTCAATTTCAATTGCTTGATGACTTCCTGGTTGAACTACTTCAAATGTAGGATTTTCTTGCAACCACTTTTTAAGATTCAGAGTTGTTGGAGCACTGTTTCCAGTCAGTATACGACCACTTTTTCGTTCGAACACAGTCACCTGAAACGATATTTTATTTTAAAAAAAATAACTTTATAGCATCATTTTATACTCTTTCGACTTTCGGCTTTCGGTCGGCCATGGAAAGGATATCTTCAAACAGTCCTTTAGACTTTTTTTTACTGTCATCTGGTATAGCTAGGGTGTGGGCATTAAGAGAAATTTGTTCCGGTAATTTTACTGAATAATTGTTAAGGGCACTTTGAGCATATTTTCGTATGCATTCGTCACTGCAATAAACCGTGTTGGCGCGAGCCTCTTTTTTACAAAAAACACAATACAATGTCGGTTCTTTCACTTTATGAGAAAGTGTAAGATCCTTTTTCAATTTCATTTGTTGTTGCTGATATTGCGATTTATTCAAAGTTAACGATTTGCTTGTAGCTTCTGATTTCTGCGAAGGCGGGTTTTGAACAAAAATAATACGTTTTCCTGGCATTGATGTAAGAGTTTGTAGATCTTTTGCATTTTGATTAGATGTAGATGGTGTTACGAATTTCTTTTGACCGCTGGATAATATTGCAGCTGGAGTTTTCTTTGCTTCTTGTAAGTCCTTCAACGTAATAAAATGTCTCGATTGAATCTTTTGAATTTCAATTTGTGGTTTTTTAGATAGATCTTTCTGTAATAATACCGTTTGATGATTTAATAAAATGTTTGTAGAGGGCGCATATCCTTCAATGTTTTTATTTTCTGTTATTAATGTTTTCTGCAGTGTAGCTGTGGTAGGGGTTTTCTTTATTGCAAGCATATCCGTGATTTTTCTCTGTTTCTGCAATTATAATTATATTTGTAAAATATAAACAATTGATTTTATTTTATTGATATACCTTTTCCTCCTGTTTTTTTATACATTTAGGGCATGTCCAATCAATACCCTTTTGTTCCATTTCTAAGCCCATCGCTTTGGTAATACTAACACACGTTCCGTGGAACCAATCTTCACAGACATCGCAACAAATCATGAAGCGATTGTTATGCGGCTGACGGCAGACACACCACAACCTATAAAAAGAAAAAAAGCTACTTCAAATTAAAAATTTGGAAAATAATATCCACGACGTACTTATTGGGATCATCATCATCTTCTTGCGATTCCGATGCTTCGGCCTCAGATTCGTTTTTGCTGTTATTTAAGGAAATTTTTTTAATAGACAATTTTTTTGGCATGTTTTTTTTCATTGCTTTGTTACTCAAACATGGAACGATTATACCATCTTTTATAACACGATTTTTAGGTAAGGTATTGCTGATTTTTTTTTCTGAATCAGTGGCAGTCACAGAGCTATTTGATTGAAGTGAACTATCTAGAGACGATTCGTTCAAGTTAGATAAACTTGCATTCAAATCGTGCTGAACAGGGTGAGTTTGGGCACGTCGCTTTGCACGAGTGGTTGGTGCTTCAATTGGAGGCAATGTTATGACACGACCATTTCCACGCACTATTTGTATAGGCTCTTTCCGAACTAGCGGCTTCGGCGTATGAATGGCAAACACATTAATTGGTGGAACTAATGGGGTATTACCAGTCGTGTTAGATATTGATATTTCTATGATGCTTTTAGTTGGAGCTTCCTCTTGATCCTGTAATTATGACAAATTTCAGAACATTAGTGTGCTACTGAATACAATAATAATTTTAAATGTATACTGTTATGACAATACCTGCTCCTTGTGTGGGGTACTGCATCTTTGTACCAGTTTATGAATGGGTGTTAATGGTGGTGGAGTGGTTGCTGACACACTTCTAGTTACAGATTCAGTACCATCTTCTCCAAATACTTGTTTCTCCACCTCTTCCTGCAATGTTTTATCATCTTCAATAAGGTCCACAACATGTTGGAGTAGATCCTCTGGAATATCATCTTCCGGTATTTCATTCAACGGTGCATTAGGGATGTCTAAAGCTTCCACAGATGTGGTTTCTGTGAAAGTATTTTTTTCAGAACTTTTATTTGATTCTAATGCTTGCTCGGTGCTTTCCAGCATTTTCACCAATTCCGGTATATTTTCGTTGACACTTGCTTCTTTCTCAATAATACAACATTTTTCCATTTCATTCTTAACAATTGAATCAATGAGATCCAATTGTTTATCATGCTCAGCCGCCAATTCAGAGGAACTCTGATGTGTTTGAATAGAAATTTGAGCAGGCAGTTGATTATTGGTTGCAGAGTCAGCACCAAGCAGCATGAATCCTTTGGAAGGTGTGGTTTGAGTTTGATGCCGTAAGGTCGGTATATGTTTAGCAGGAGTTGTTTGCAGCGGCTTTTCAGTTTGTGTAAGTAATGCGCTGATATCAGTAAAACCCCCTTTAGGGCTAGCAATAACCTACAAAATATAATGAAGGTTTCTCAATATAATTATAGAAATATACATATATACACAACTTTATAACAAGTCTTTTTACTATTACCTTATTAATAACAATTTCTTTGACGTTTTGTGGTGACGATTGACTTTCTACACCATGGTTGGTAGGGCCAATTTGTACTACGGGTCCTCTACGCACAATGGAAGTAATGGTTGTTTGCTGTGGGATTGACATTTCTGCAGATGTTTGAGACTTTTTTGGAATTGAAGGTAATGCAGATATAGCACCAGACAGTGGTTTATGTAGATTTGTTACCGAAATTGCCGCAGGCGGATTTTTAAGGATCGGTACTGTTATTGATTTCATAGGATTATTTACAATTTTTGCAGTTTTTGTTTTTTGCATAATACGTTGTATATCATCAGATTCGTCTTGATTGTGCACCCCACGTTTGTTTTGATTTTTTGCTGCTATAAGACGCTTTGTTTTCTTTATCAACTGCACCTTACGTTTGCGTCCTTTACGGTTACTAATGTCAAAATCCAAGTCACTGTCCCGATCATTATCCGATTCAGCTGATTCTTCGCTATAACTAAATGAATCATATTCTTCATCTTCAGCACTGGAACTAAAAGAATCCTCGTAATTTTGAAGAATCTCATCCGAAGTGTTTTTTAACTTCTGCACTTTGTCTTTACCTTCTTCTTTGTTTTTATGTTCCAACTTTGCTTGTGAAATTAATGAACAATTTTCGTTTTCTGTATCAAAATGAGTGGATTGTTGTAGCTTTTTCTTTGTCAAAAATTGCTTCATAGAGGCATTTTGAGGGAGAATTGTTCGTACAACTGTAGCTTGCTTTTCTGCTTCTTGCTTTTGTTTCTCAGCTGCAAGTTTAGCTTTCATTTGTGAAGGGGATGTAAAAGGTGTGTAACAATGATCATTTTTAATCACACTCAGTTGAAACTCGTAATCTGCAGTGAGTTTGATAGTAGAAACTCCAGCCTCTCCTAAAAATGAAGAATTAAGAATTGTGTACACTACTTTTATAACCATTTCCACATTTCTAAATACCTAATATGTATTTTACAAAACATAAAAACTTAATCTCATCGCACCGATTATATATCAACTATATGAATACTTACTCAGAATTTCTTTAGCCAATTCTTTAGCAGCAATAGGTGGGAAAAACTGCTCTACTGTTAATCCCACAATTTCGGGACGTTCTTTCTTCCATTTCCGTTTATATTTTTGACCTTTTATATCTGTCTTTGCTTTTCTGTCGTCAATTTTTTTATTTTTAAAATTTTCAGATATCTTGTCGTTCTCCACAGGATTTTTTTCATACGAACTATCACTTCTTTCGTCTTCTTCCCCTGTAGAGTTTGACTCTAACTCACTTTCATAGTCTTCAATTTGTTTTTCGTCTTCCGTAGCTGTTTCCTTATCACTCGTATTTTCCACATCCTCATCAGAATCTATTGTTTGTCGTCGTAGCATATCCTCGATCTTTTCAGCTTCTTCTTCTTCATCCTCCATACTAGGAGTGGGAGATGTGAGACGAATAACACTAATTGATGAAAGGGTTTTCTCTTCTAACAATAAACAATTATTTACTTTTACAAAAGTACATAATTTACAATAAATACCGATAAGATTTTCCAGCCCTTTACGATCGAAATTAATTCCATTTTTCCCATACACCACAACCAGATTTGAATCTGCTGAAGTATTTGCTGTTATATTGCCTGAAAAACTATCTATCTTCTCCGATCTAGATGCCGGCTTGGACACTGAGGTACTCTGAGATTCAATAAAAACGGAACTGGACATAATTATCACCTGTGTATTTACAATATAATACAAGTACAAAAATATATTCCAACATTAGCTTGAGTGTGAAAACAAACCTCTTGGCGGTATAAATATTTATAATATCATGCCGTTCTGCTTATTTTTGGACCATCCCTTCCCAAATGGGAACACTATAGCGCGCAAAGTGCAGAGACGAAAATAGAAAAAAGTAAAAACATAAAATGTTCCTTCTCTTCAATTCTGGTGAAGAAAAATTTTCTCATTGATATTTTCAATTCACATGTAACTCTCAGTTTCTAATTTATATCTCTTGCTGTATTGTAGTAATTGAAAACCACATACACTTTCCTTCCTATCAATTAAAAATTATTTTAACTCTTTTGCAACACAAATTCTTATTTAGCCAAACGATTAAAACTTAGTGGTGTCAAAGCCAACTGACAGTCGATACATAAATATCGAAAACCTATTTTTATGAAAGTGGGTGGCGCCATCTTCAGCATTATTTTGAAACCAGAATTTACTTTTCGGTTGTGAAAACGTTCTTCGGCTTCAGGTGGAAGCCTTTAGAATTAAATAATTGCAGTTATCAGCGAAAGTAAATGCACACACTTAGATTATCCGCAGTTACGAATCCCTTTCGATTAATATCATTATTTCTCTAATATGTATTTATGTATTTGCATTTTTTAACAACTAATTCATTGGGTTCCTAAACTATTGCAGCATCAACACAATTCTCAACACTAACCTGTTGGGCAAATATTCGCTATGAAAAGGTCATTTGTTTCAAATGGACAGCGAATAACATTTGTCTGCATTCCCTACTTCCTCCCATTGTCTACATTTGATCTTTTTTTTTAGCAATATAATTTCATAATTACATACATTTGAAATTTTAAATATTGATTATGACTTTTAAAAAAACTAATTGAATTAATTGTTATATATTAGTTTTTAAAACTATTTTCCTTTTCTGAATTTTTTTGCGGTCAGATGTTTATCATAATATACTAGCATTCGACCCATATACCCAAGCTCGGACCAATTTTCTCATATTTCTGACAAAGGAGTTTTTTTTTTATTTTACTATCAGTGCACTCAGGGGGGTAAGGTGAGAGATTTAGTTTACTCAATATACATACATAGATCATAAACTTTTTCTTATTTTGCTAGTATATATGTTAACTTATATATGATATCTTCAAATCTCTTTGGAAATAATTTATACGTTGCGAACAAGAATGAACTTATCTCAAGTCGCAGTAAAAGTTAGAGTAAACTGCCGACTCTCCGTATTATCGTGATTTTAGCTGTTTTGAAGGAACTTGAAATTTACTATCCCAACTATGTTTTGAAAAAAAAACTAATATTTAAGATTTAATAATTTTTAAATTAAATTCAATATGATACTTCTGATCTGAATAAGCGAACAAAGAATTTGTCTACCATAAAGGAAATATAAAGCAAAATGTTTACATAGTGTCTCGACTAGCTATAATTCATGGCAATGTTCATGTCATAACATCCAAATATTGAGTGGAGACTCCATATGTAAATGTCATACCAAAAAAATTAATCATTATGTCAAGACAGCAGTTCCGCCAGAAACACTGACATAAATTTGAAGTTTCATTCGATTTTTAACGTTTGTCTTTTTAAAAATGGCACAAATTAAATTTAATAGAACCGAAATAATTAATTTAACAATTATTTATCGAGAATTTGAGTGTTTGTGCAATAACAAACTGTTCAATTTCTGATTGCAGTTTTTTTAACTCTCTTAAAGCATTCATTGCGAGAACGCATCTCTGTTGTTTACTGCTCAAAGCCATTGTAAAAATGAAATGTTTTAACATAATTTGCCCACTTCATATTCTGACAGCCATAAGCTTGTCGACATTAACATGAACACTGCCATGAATTATAGCTAGTCGAGACACTATGTTACCTCACGTCTCCACGGGCAATTTTTGATGGCATAACATCTGTCAAATTTGATTGCAATGGTTGGCAATATTTTAATGGTGGGCATTGCGATGTTATGCCATTGTCATTTTGAAAATGCCGTCAAGCAATCTAGTTCGCTGTGCCCACGCTTGAAAAAATTTTTTATTTATACGATGAAGAGGAAAAAAGAAGGAAACCGAAATTCTGGGTGAATCCTTTATTACAAAGAATGCAAATGCACAGTCTCCATTCATTTTAGCGTTTTTATTAATTTAATAGATGCGGTAAAACGAAAATGTCCGACGATGCTTCCACTGTGAGCGTCACGAAAAAATGAAAAATTGCTGTCAAACAAACAAAATGACAACTGATTGCAACACAGCACGTTGGCAATTTATGGCATAACATATTTCATAACATAAATTGCCAACTTGAAGTAATTTGGAGTCTCCATTGGCAATTTGCTTGAAATTGCCAATGGCATGCCATCAAAAATTGCCCGTGGAGACGTAGGGTTATATACTTTGAACGTTATAAAGGGTGCATCACACGAAGTTATTTTAACGGCTCGTTCATATTTCAACACTTCCCCTCGTTCAAAGAACATTGCACAAAGTTATCAAATTTTTAATGTTTTGTTGCTCCATGCGGCTGTGTCAGCAGATCTGCAATCATGTCGTCGGTTGGGCAATGCTCGTATCTTACAGTATCGTTTTTATTTATATTTTTTATGAATTTGTACCATATGCCCACATGCTTTGTTTTAAAAAAAAATTGTCATTTCTTACTAGTTCCAAACAACTTGTATTGTCTTCGTAAATTAAGGTTGGTGCTGTAACTTCTTAACAACTCTCAGCCATATTGCTTCCTTTCCAGCCTCACATAATGAAATAAATTCGGCCTCTGTAGACGAGAGTGCAACACAATCCTGCTTTCGGGAAGTCCAACTGATAGTACCACCATTGAAAAAAAATACTCGACCAGTGTTAGATCTGTGATCAGTTCTGTCCTCAGCAAAATTTTCATCAGCATATCCAATCAAATCAGCTCCTTTTTTCTTAATGATACTAAGTTTTAAATTCATGACACATGGGCCCTTTAAATACTTTACGACTCGTTTTAGCTGTGCCCAATCCTCAACGTTTGAGCCTGATACCTTTTGCGTCAAAATGCTAACACTTGCTGATATATCAGGTCGCGTATTAAAAGATATATAAAGCTATCATCTAATCAGTTTCTGATAGTTCGTGTTGTTGAGGAGACGTTCTGATGTTCCTGTCTTACCATAATTAAGCTCCAGGGGGGTTCTGGATGGTTTTGCATTATGTAACCCAAAGTCAAATGCAATTTTCTCGATATAGCTGCATTGATTTAGCTCATAGTTTCCATGAATATCCCTTGAGATTGACATACCTAAATAATGTTTGATGGGTCCAAGATTTTTAATTTGATATTTAAAAGACAACATCTTTTCAACAGCTTTAAAATGTTCCTCAGTGTCACATGCTGTAACGAACTTACGTTCGCTGGGGTATCCTCAGCGAAAGTAAGTTTCGCGAATGCGTCTGTGCTTAGTCAGTATACTTAACTGGTGATTCGTTGTGAGTTTCAATGCCAAGACAGAGCTTGGAGTGATGTGCTTTCGCCGAGTGACCCTGGATAAAAAAGAGCTCACTGCCCAGCCACTCTGCTTATAAAGCAAAAGCTGCCACCGGAACCAGTGCATGGTGTGGATGCACGGTTGTATGATCAAATCTTCGCTGGCCCGCTTTGTCTGTGCTAGTAGTTGTTGTGGTCCAATTGTCCTTGGGCCACCTTCATGTGCTGCTGGTTTTGTTGTTGTCGGCTGTATTTTTGCTGGCGGCTGTATTGTTGTTGTCGCCTTGCAATTATTCTTGTACCGCTAACAAATATTTAAATTTACTTTGGCGGTAGAACATTGATTTTCGGTTGTCTTCTTTGTGTCATGTAGTTACGGCCGGTTGACCTGCACATCTCTTTGCTGTGGCTGCTTTGTGTGTTGTCTTCTGTCTCTGTATAGTTGTTGTTTTTACTGCTCCTATCGTCTATTCATGCTTTTGTTGTTAGTGCAGTAGATCAGCTGCCTTACCTTTAGTATTTGCCGAGCATTGTCTATCGTGTAATTACCTCTGGTGTGTGTGAAGTTTTGTTGTAATTCTGGAGCCGTTGTATTTTGACTTCTTCTGTGCATTCGTTTTCATCTCGCTGAATTTGATTTCATTATTACAATTAATTGGCGTAGTATGACAGTTTATTCGTGTAGGCTTTCTGCGCTCCCGACGTTGTTTGTGATTAATGCAATTAACATGGGGGCGTTTACCTTTTTGTTAATTGTTAAACTGTGGGATGTTGGGGATGATCGTGCACTTGTATAGTTGTTGGTGGATCTCTCTGCACAAGTGCTTGTAGCCATTTGCTTATTCGTTGTAGTTAATGTGGGAGCGTAAATAAGTAATAATTTACGCTCACAAATCATCAACATATATTAGAAAGAAGCACCAACTACCATTTAGGTACCTAGAGTATAAGCAGCGCTCCGATTCACTCTGCTTAAATCCAGTTTGTGTTAGTAGAGTCTGCAGTGCATCATTCCATACTCTAGCGGCCTGTTTTAACCCATATTTTCAGTAAACAAACCTTCTTTGCGTCTTTTGTAAACCCCGGTACAATCAACATACACCGTACCATTTCAATCATTGTCCGATTTACCGCTCTGCCACTCCATTCTGTTGAGGACTATAACTAGCCGTTAGTTGAATATCGATTCCTTCTGAGTTTAAAAAAATTGGTGACCTTTTTCCAATATATTCGCCACCGCGATCAGATCGAATGGCCTTCGGTTTCCGCCCAAATTTATTCTTCACAAATTCTATATAATGCTTTAATTAAGTTTCTACTTCAAACTTATTTCGAAACAATTTTATGACTGTAAATCGAGAAAAATCATCAATAAATGTTACTGTTTACGACTGCGTGTTTTAGTTTGCATTTTGACGCATACATACGTATGAATCAAGTCGGGTGGTGCAGGTGATTCGCCTATTTAAACTTTTGGTAATGGTGGGCGTGTTAATTTTCCTTTCAAGCATGTATCACATGTAGCATTTATACTGCATTCAGTTAATTTTAAACCATTTGCCAAACCCTCAATTGCCATTTTTGAAATTGCCTTTGGATCTCTATGCCCCAGCTTTCTGTGCCACTCATGAATACAACTTTCGCTGTGCTCCATAATAGTATTAAGTTTTGCTATATGGCGTAAACGATATATATTTTCAAACGCATTTGTTTCTGTTTTTGCATAGTTAGACAGGAAGGTTTCTTGAATATAATCACAATACCCATTTCAGTTCAGAACAAAAAAAAAGTCAGTGCAACTACGCCGTAGCCCAAGACTTCAAAACGAATCTGGAACATCTTCAGGCACAGAACCCAATCCTGCCGGGTTGGAGACAGCCGCCACGTCTGTTCCACATGTTACACTCGCAGGCGCCATCGTCACAACGGGCACCGCCACATATGTACCTAACTTCGGTTATATGGCCTCTGCAGCGTCCAGCGACAGCATTTCCCAGCCAATATCCACTAGTGCGAGCACTGCCTTGACGGATGCTTCCTTTTCCATGCCGTAGCGCCAGGGGTGGAGAGCACCCTTCAAGGCATGCAGAAGCTGATTTCAGCATTGGAGCGCCAGCTAGAAAACGCAGAAGTCAGGTTACGTGAAGGTGAAATTGAACGCCAAAAGTTGGTGCAGGTGCCGCCAAAAAGCACCTCAGCTGCTGTCTCTGTTACACCACCGTCATCAGAGGCGCATAACGTTACATCTGTAGGTAACATACTGGTAGGGAACATGTTGACAACATGACGTCATGCAACATGACATCTAGCCACATGGCCCCAGCAACATGTCGCCAAGCATTATGCTGCCAAGCAACATAATGTCCAGAGACATAACAACAAGCAACGTGCCGCCGACCATAACGACATCCAGCAATATGCTGCCAAGTAACATGCTCCCTGCCAATATGATAACAGCTGATAACATGCCGCAATACAACATATTGCCAGTTCCCTTATGCCAACAAATACTCATCGATTATACTTTCAGCCTTCTAGCGTGCCAAGTGTTTCCCAAGTATCTGCGCAAACGTACAGCGATATGCAGTCGCCGCTCTCAAACAATACTTATGCTGCAGCTCAGGTGGAGGGGGAACTCAATTCAATGAATGTGTCGAATTTCCAAAACTCATGGAACTTACCACGGAAGATTCAAGATTGATTGGCCAATATTTTATACAACTTTTGTAGAGTCCAACGCTGTATATAATTACAGCAACCGTGAAAATAATCAGCGCTACACAAATGCCTCAAAGGTGATGCGAAGGAATTGGTTAAGTCATTACTGATACATTCTAATAACGTTGCTGCTGTTATGGAGCAACTGCAGTTTCGCTTTGGCCGTTCCGAGCAATTTATTCGAAGCCAACTGAAATTAGTTCGTGACGTCACACCGATTTCTAAAGCTGCTGTGATGTGAATAATTGCCTTCGCAACCTTAACAAAAAATTTAGCTGCATTTTTAAAGTCCGTAAAGAAGGAAGGAGAACAGCATCTAACAAACCCAACTTTGCTGGATGAACTGGTTGGTAAGCTGCCAATGAGCAAGAGAATGGAATGGGCCAGATGCGCTACAATCATAAAGCCGTACCCAACCATGCAACATTTCAGTGAATGGTTAACCGAAATCGCCAATATCATATGTTTGGTGCCAGACAGTAAGCCACAAGAGCTGCGACGTCGTCCAGTATTGCACGCAGCCGAAAAGTAACAGGCAACTCCTTTAAATGCTTGGTTTGCCAGGGACGGCATAAGGTGATCGAATACCAGCGAATTCTAAACGCTTTTATACCACAAAGGTGGTCACAAGTCAAACGCCATCGACTCTGTTTTACATGTCTTAATATGGGACATTTAACGCGTGACTGCCGATAAAGTAAGCCCTGCTCCATTGATGGATGTCAAACGAGACATCATAAGCTACTGCATGAGCCGCATACTCCTAGAAGTTCTGGAGAAGCAGCACTAAGCTGCACAACAAATGCAGCTAAAAACAAGAAGCTTTTATTTCGAGTGCTGCCAAACTCATTATTTGGCCCAAATTAGCGTGTAGACACCTATGCACTGCTCAATGAGGGTTCATCGGTGACCATGACGGACAGCGCACTGAAGAAAGAGCTCGGCTTGAAGGGAAAGCAACAACAACTGAACATTCAGTGGTTTGGTGGAAGAGCGGCACAAGAGCCTACAGTATTAGTCCATATGTACATCAGCGGAGTTGGTAAAGGTAAAAAACATATGTTGCGCAATGTCTATTCCATTTCAGAACTAAAGCTGCCAATGCAAAGCCTGGACGAGAAAGATCTACATGACGACTGCCGTTCGTTAGAGTTGCCAACTCAACCATATTCGAACGTCATGCCGCAGCTTCTCATTGACCACTGCCATTTCAGCAACTTGCGCTTAAGAAAGGATGGTCCCTTTGCCGCTCATACAGAGGTGGGTTTGGTGATTTTCGGCCAACTAATGGTGGTCAACTTGAGGGAGCATCCTGTTTGCACATGAGTTTCCAAAATGAGCTGCAACTTCATAACTTGGTAGCGAGCTACTTTGAAACCGAGAATTTTGGAGTGAAGGTGTCGCCGCCCATCGCAAGTACCACTGACATGCGTGCCAAGGATATTCTTGAAGCAACTACGAAAAGGGTTGCCAATAGGTTCCAAACTGGTTTATTGTGAAAAAATGAGACTGTTATACTTCCTGTATCGAAAAGAAAATGAAACTAAATAAGGACTTCGCCGCTGTCTACAACGGTATCATCGAAACATACGTCCAGCGGAACTATAACTATGCCCGCAAGCTGGAGCCAGCCGTGGTCAATCCAAACAAGCCCGCAAAGATCCGCTTGGTTTTTGATGCAGCAGCAGAAGTCAACGGCGTGTCCCTCAACTCACAGCTGTTGAAAGGACCGCAGCAATACCGCCCGTTGGCGGCCATTCTATTTAATTTTCGCGAAGGTGCTGTGGCAGTTTGCGGGGACATAAGAAAAATGTTTCATCAGGTGCTTGTCCAACCTGACGATAGTGCATCACAGCGGTTTTTGTGGCGCGGTACTGATGGAGGAAGGCCACCTGATGTATACGAAATGATGGTAATGACATTCGGAGCCGCCTGCCATACCAGCTTACTCAGCACATCATATTAAAACTGTTAATGCCCTGGAACAGTCGTGCTTCCCGTGCCGTGAAGGCGACTTTGGAACATCATTACGCTCACGATTTCGTCGATAGCTTTAAGTCGGCGGGGCAGGCCATTGAAATATCGAACCAGGTACGTGACATTTATCTTGCCGCAGGTTTGGAGCTGCGCAATTTCGCCTCAAATTCGCCAGAAGTCATTAGTGCACTAGGTGGCACCGAATCCAATTTGTTCACAAAATGCAAAGACAGCCTGGCCTCAGAGAAAGTGCTTGGCATGTTTTGGCAGCCAACAAGCGATGAGTTTAAGTACGAACTCAAGTTTAATTACGTCGATAAAATTGGATTGCGCATACCAACGAAGCGAGAACTCTTGAGCATCGTGATGCCGATTTTCGACCCACTTGGATTCTTGTGCCGCGTGACTGTTGGCGCAAAGCTGCTGTTAAGGGAAGTATGGAAGAGAAGCGTTAGTTGGGACGAGCCACTACCAAGTGATATAAACGTTGGTTGGCAAAGATTTCGCCTTTCTTCATTTATATTGCATTTTCTTCCATTCGTACGCTTTACAAACGCCAACAACAACAACAACAACAACAACAGTTACAACAACAGTAACAACAACAGTAACAACAACAGTAACAACAACAGTAACAACAACAACAACAACAACAACAACAACAACAACAGCAGTAACAACGGCAACAACAGTAACAACAATGGCAACAAAAACAACATTAATTTTGCATAATTAACTTCTCATCACAATTTGTTGGAAGAATACGCTGGGAAAATGCTGTTGTTGGGCCATGTTTTGTGTGCTGCCCTACCATCCGAGGCACATTGGAACGCTGAAGCACACGCTCTGAGGTGTGGAAAGAAAACGAACTACGATTTGCTGCAATATGTGTTCGATATAAATTCCGGCAGCGTGACTATGTGGCGCCTGGCCGACTCCACTCGGTTCCACTCGCTGTGGGCCAAGAGTCTGTGAGAACATGTGGTTGCATCTTTACTCAAACGACTGAGGTCATCTATTGCCGAATTCCACGTTTTTACTTCAGAAGGGGCGTTCCACGACAACTGCAGCTGCACGTATTCGTCGATACAAGCGAGGAAGCATTTGCAGCGGTTGCTTACTGGAGAATTGTCATCGCAATGGATGAGGTGGAGTTGCCGTTCGTGTGTGCCAAAGTGAAAAGTGCTCCATTGAAGCCGTTGACCATTCCACGTCTCAAGCTACAAGCTGTCGTGCTTGGCACACGCTTGATGGTGACCATCGTTGGAGAGCACTCAAATCTTTGCAGCTTCGACGCCAGCTCAGTGGAGGTGGATACCGACGTACGAAAACGTCGCCGATGAAGCTACACGCACCAGGCGTCATACTGACTTTAGCCCAACATCACGCTGGTTCCTGGGACCCGAGTTTCTACTGAATATTGAGGAGCAGTGGCCAAAGGCTCTTGCCAACGAGCAGAACTAGGATGATGATGAAGAAATAAGCGGAAGATTTCTCTAATAGCTGTGAGTAAAAGTATTATAGATTTTACTAAATTTTCCTCATTTGCCAGCCGGCTTAGATTCGTGGAACGTTGTCGAAAATGCCCAAGGGATAACCAACAGCATGGACTGACAGCAACCGAGCTAGACGCAGCCGAACGTTTCCTGTGCCGCCTCGTACAAAAAGAAACGTTTGCTGATTCAAACTGATAAACCACCGTCGACAAAGAGCTTGCTCTTTAATTTATCACCGTTCATTGATGAGTTTGGGATACTTCGAGTCTCTGGTTGCATCGATGCCGCCAGCTGGCTTCTATACGATTCGAAACGACCCATACGTGAGGCCCTTCACTTTCACCAGAGTAGATTACTTCGGAGTCCGAAGTTCGGACCGCTGTCAGTAGCAGTTGGAAGGCGTACTGAAAAACGTTGGGTGACATTATTCACGTGCTTAACAGTTCGTGCCATTCACTTGGAAGTAGCTTACGATATGTCAACCGACTCCTGCATCATAGCAATTCGTAACTTGATCAACCGCCGTGGCAAATGCGCTTCAACAATGGGATCAATTTTCTTGGAGCTGATAATGAAGCTAAGCGATTCTCGTAAGTCTTCGATTGCGAGCGTATACAAAGCGAGGTATCATCTAAAGGCGTTGAGTGGCCCTGTAATCCGTCTGAGGGAGGAATCTGGGAAATAATGGTGAAGTGCGTCAAGCATGTGTTACGGCACACAGTCAAGACTGTCTCACGTGAGCATACATTAACGAGTTTCATCATCGAAGCTGAGAATGTGGTTAATTCTCGACCTCGCATATGCCGATAGCAGTCGATCAAGAGGAGCCGCTCCCGCCCAACCAATTCTTGCTTGGGTCAGCTAATACAGCCAACACACCTGTCCTAGAAGAGCCACCAAAAAAATACAATATTCTACGCAAACAGTGGCGCATCGAACGTCAGTTGAGACCGGTTCTGGAAGAGATGGATGACGGAATCTTTGCCAACTTTAACACGCCGAGCTAAATGGTGCCAGCAAGATACGGCGATAAAGGAAGGGGATTTGGCCGTTTTGGACTTGTACGATGGTGAAGAGGGTCGCTCCACTGGAGAGGGGATGTTGCATAACGACCTTTAGCTAAGTGGCATGTCGCAAGACATCACATAGGCCTTAGGCACATGGTGTAAAACGACGTTTAGTTATAATTGTTGTTTGTGTGCACCCTGTGTTTTCACTATGACTTGCGATAGTTGGCGAATGCCGAAATGGCTGTTCATTCGTTATCTGTCGCAGGGAGGGTGAGAACATTGCGGTAAGAATTTGGTTTTATTTTTATGTATATTGACATTGTAATTGAAAATTTGATTCTCCTAGAAATAAACATATCACAACTCAAGTAAATCCCGCCGTGCATTAATATTCGAGTTGGATTTTAGGGCAAACCCTTAGATAGATAACAATCGTTAACAAGCGTTATATATCCAGTTCCCATGCCTTGTACTGGTGCTGTTATGCCATTTGCTAATTCAACAGAGCTTTTATATGAGCCGACAAGCTCTTCAAAGAAACGCCTATCGTTGAGAACATGCCATGTACCTCCGGAGTCCAAAATCCATCCTGTTTGCTGCTTTCCAGTAGTGAATAAAAAATCATTGGCATCAATATATGACTGTTCCTGCCGATTTTTAGCTGCTGGCTTCTCCTCAATTGAATTTATCTTATTATAAAGTTTAATTGTTTTTCCTTTGTCTTTAGTGTCTCCGCGTTTGGAAAGCCAATCTTGATATTTGGTGCAATTTTTCTTTTGGTGCCCTGGCTTTTTTGCAGAAAAAACAAGGACTTTTTCTTGAAACTGTGCTTAAAACTACATCGCTACATATGAACGAAAATGCAGTTCGAATTCAGATATTACCTTTTCTCGAACCATTGCAAAATCAGCTCATTTTCTGGTTGCGTTTCCAAACTAGTTATCAAGGTATCGTAACTTCTTGGTAAACTACTCAATAAAAATGCTGCGCTCCACTTGTCTGACAGCCCCTCCTCACCAATATCACGTAATTTTACAAACAAATCTTGCATTGCACCATCGCTTAATTTTAAGGAATAAATTGAGCGCATCAAGTGTACTTTCAATGCATTCCTTTCATAGTATACTTTAAGAGCATTGCAGGTGTCCAACGCTGTCGCGGGAACGCGATGCCGAAGACAGAATAAAATATAAAGAAGTGATCAGGGAATTTGAGACGACCGGGATACAAAAGAAACAACAGCCATTACCACAACCCCATTCCATGATGGTACTCGAGAAGCAGCAATATAGGTGGCGGTTTGGCATCAGAGAGTCCAAACTAAAAAATGTTCCCGCCTCTACTGCTTCGGACGACAACCTGGATGAAGTGGCAGAGGCAAATAAGCTGCTGGGAGGCCTCAAGCTATCAGTAGGGGAATCAGCACCAAAAGCGAAGCCTACTGAGGGGCAAGAAGGATGCTGTGGCAAGAAGGATGCTCAGGGTAGCTCAGATTAACCTCCAGCATTCCAAATCAGCCACTTATAACCTTCTTGTCCTTCTCAGAGAGGAGGACATCGACATCGATATGGCCCATGATCGCCAAGCACCCCCTGAGGAGGTGTGGCGACTCATTGCATCAACAATCTTAAGGTTTTTTATCCCGTTTACCTTTAAAAAAGATCAAAAGGGTCTAAAATTTAAATTAGCCTACCTATGCTTGTATTGATACTATCGGAATAATTGGCAATACAGGGGTTCATATTAGTGTGTGTGCAAAATATGGGGATCATAATACTACTGCCACGCCCAAAAATCATTACTAAGTTCCTATTAATGATGTACCAACGAACTTTCACAGGAAGGATGCGGGTACCAACAAAAAATGGGCGAGTTATTTTCACAGCCACGCCCACTATTGACATATTATTATAACTTACGACCTATAAAATATTTTTTGACGAAATTTTATATTAGTACGTATATTGAGCCTACAAAGCCATGTACAAGAAATAGGGTCGATCAGATAAAGGACACGCCTCCCTCCCAAATACTGCACTTTGGGCACCCAACTTAAAATTACCCTATCTATGCTTCTAATGATGATATATGAATGCAAATTGGTAACATTATGTCTGTACTTCAAATATGGACAGATTATTACTACCACGCCTACAATTAAACAAAAATCCTTATTAGGTTTCTATAGAAGACAAGAAATTTCACAGACAAGTTGCAGGTGCTAACAATAAACACCACACAAAAAATGTGCGGGTTATTTTTACAGCCACGCCCACTATTTTCATAACTTACAACCTGCACAATATTTGGGCGAAAAAATATTAGTACGTATATTGACCCCACAAAGCCATAGACAAGAAATGGAGTAGATCCGATAAATAACCAATTCCCTCTATTATAACCAATTCGAGGTACCCTACCGAAAATTACCGTAGATATGCTCCTAATTATGCTTTTTGAGGAAAACATCCTCATTGTTGAACTCGCACGCACAAGGAAAGGTAAAGGGTATTTCCTTAGTCGGTCTAATCCGACTTCAGACTTCTGTACTCTTTATATATTGAATACTCCATATCAGACTAACAATAATTAATAAAATCTTAAACCTAGCATAAATCAATTTTAAACCGCAATCAATGTTTTGGAGTTAACTAATAATAAAAGAATAATAATAAAGATATTATAATAACAAAGCTAGATAATGTTCGGCAAAGATTAATAAAAGGATTTGAGAAAATAGAAATGTATAATAATATAATAAGTTGTCAACTCCAATCTTCTGTGTGTTTGTTTTTATTTGTAGTATATTTCGAGCCAAGTAGTTGGGATGTCCACGAAGTTTTTCCTTATAGTTATATTTTATCTTATTAAGTTCTGTTTTGATCAGCTGGATTTTAGGATCATTGTCTATATTTGTGTTTATACCCTTTACCTATAAAAAAGGTAAATAGGGTATACTAATTTTGTGCTTTTGAAAAGGGGTTGCAATTTCAAGAAGGAGGCGTGGTAGGTATGGACATATATACAGATATGATTAGAATCACTTTCTAAGCAATTTTTATTTTGTCCGTCCGTCTGTCCGAATGTCCGTCTGTCCGTCTGTCGGTCTGTGGCCACTTTTTTTCTACACCGTTAGAGCTATCTTAATGAAATTTTGCAAAAGTATAGTCTGGACAAAGATACAGAACCAGATTGCTATATGGGCCGATTTGGACAAAGACCACGCCTACCTCCCATATAAGGATTTTTTTTCACCTTTTTTAAATGACTATAACCTCGGTCCGATTGATGAATCGTGACGCAATTTGGCAGTTATGGAGATGTGGGTCCTACTAAAGACTATGCAAAAAGTGGGCGGTATATATTAACTGTCACGCCCACTATTAACAAATATTAATAACTTAAGATCTGGTAGAGATTTACGGACGAAATTTAACGATTAGGAACATGTGGACATTATAAAGCTATCTGCAACAAATGGGGTTGATCAGTGAAAAGACACGCTCACTTTTGATATAAGGAATTTTCGGGTCTAAAATTAAAATTAGCCTACCTATGCTCGTATTGATGCCAGCGGAATAAAAATTTGCCGAAACACACATGGGGTCCATAATAGTGTGTATGCAGAATATGGAAATCGTAATACAAGTGCCACGCCCACAATTAGTCAAAAATCATTACTGTGTTCCTATTAAAGATTTATCAACGAAATTCCACAGGAAGGTTGCGGGTACTAACATTAAACACCACACAAAAAATGGGCGTATTCTTTTCACAGCCACGCCCCTTATTGACATATTTTTATAACTTGCGACTTGTACAATATTTTTGGGCGAAATTGGTAGCAGGATGTATTAGTTCCGAAAAAGCATGCATGCACATTATTACTACTGCCACGCCCACAATTAACCAGTACTAATTTTTGGGGCCTTATGCAAGGCTCGTCAACGAAACTTGATATGAAGCTTCAGAGTGATGGTATAAAACACAAAACAAAAATAAGGAAATTAGAGATGCATATAACAAATTTAAAAAAAAAGTTTATTGACTTTATACAGTCATACAAAGCAAATGGGGTGGTCCAGATAAAAGACGGTTTTTCTGTTTTTTTAATGTTTTTTAAGCACGCATCAATTATTCTTATGAATAATCTTCTGATTGCATTCAAAGTATAGTGAAGCTAATTTTTTTATTTTTATAAATACCAGAATGGCCGTAGCAGGTACGGATATGTACATATGGAAATGTGAAGTATTACTACAGTACCAAGTTAACTATATTCATAACTCGAAATCTCTACAAAATATATCAAGAATTGTGTCTATAGCATTATAGAATTCAACTTAGTGATCATTATAGGTGTAACATTTCAACCGACATGGAGAAAAAATTGTGTTGATCCCATATCGCCATGGTTTAACTCTCACGTACATTTTATTTGTATTAGCGTGGTTTTATAAACTATAAAGGTAAAGGGTATTTCGTAGTCGGTCTAACCCGACTTCAGACTTCTTCACTCGTTTTTATATACCACGGTGCGCCTATGATAGTTCTTAGTATCTTTGATTGCGCGCGTTGCATAAGCTCGACGATCGATGAACTAGCGTTTCCCCATAGTTGGGCTCCATACGTCCGATTTGGCTTAATTGGATAATAAAAAAGAACTTTGTGTTCCAAACACAGTCGGGAATTGTAATTTAAGAGCCAGTTTATTTTTTGAGCCTTCAGCTTGATGTAAGTCCTTTTTGCCTCAATATTCTTCTTCCAAGTTAGTCTGCGATCGAGATGAATACCCAATAGGTCACTGTGGTTGCTTAAAGAATTCTGATGCCGTTTAGTGTAACGCTGACCCTAATTCTCCAGTTTGCTAGCCAGGTCTCTATTAATTTCAAATGTTCGTTTAGGTCCCTCGATGCAATTCTTGAATTTTGATGCGAACTTAGGATTGCAGTATCATCAGCGTAAGTTGAGATCAGTCAATGATCCATGGGTAGATTCGATGTAAATAATAAATATAATATATATAATAAAAATAAAATCTTTGTATTTTACACTAAACTTTCTGGAACATAAGTATCTCTCTAGTAGTTTATGCACATTGTTCGGTAACAATAGTTTAATTTTATATATGAGTCCAGTGTGACAGACTCTATCAAAGCCCTGTGCCACATCGAGGAATACCGCTGAACAATATTTTTTATTTTCAAATCCTTTTCTGATTTCATTTGTGATTCTATGAACTTGCTGTGCGCTTCCATGTGTTGCGCGGAAAACAAATTGATAATGAGGAAGGTTACCATTTAGTTGCATAAAAGGCAACATTCTCGGAAGCAGCAGTTTTTCAAAGAGCTTGGATAGCGACGAGAAGTGACTTGAGGATCTATATGAAGCTGCTTTAGTTGCATCTTTACCGGTCTTAATTAACATAATTATTTTTGATATTTTTCAAACTGATGGAAAGAAGCCAAGTCGAAATATTGCGTTGAATAGTTGTATTAAAATTTTAATAGCTACTGTAGAACTTCTTTAATCATTTTTTTTTGTAATTAGATCGTAGCCAGGTGCTTACTTTGGGTTGAGCTGATTTTTTATGATATAAATAACTGCTTTCACCCATAATTTAATATAGTTTGATGTTGCTGTATTGGTTAAAAATGGAATTCTAAAGTCGTTAGTTGGAGAATCTGGATGGAAAAGAGTTTTTAAATGATGAGCAATGTAAACGCTTTTTCTTCATCACTCCTCGCCATGAAGCATGCAGTCGTTTAATCGGTGGTTCGCATTCATTCGACGTTTTTATACTTTTATTTACTCTGTGGGAGTTAAGTATAACTTTTCATGTATTTATCCAGTTTCTGGTTTAATGCTTCACGGAGTTGATCCTTGGCTAATAAATAGTTACGTTGAGCTGATGGTGATATGTGACATTGCCACTCAAGCCTTAGTCGTCTTTTTGTTTTAACAAATAACTCGATTTCCATTGAAGTTTTACGATGACCAATAGGGGGTGTTGATATCATAGGAGGGTTAACAGGTATAGCAGCTACAGTTACAATTGCATTAAATTCTTCAAGAGATGCTTCCATATCTTCCTTATATTCTAAACGTGGGCTAATACTTACGTGGCTGCTTATAAAGTGTCTATATCTTACCCAATTTGTTATTATTGTGGTTAATTGATCTTTTATTTTGTAACTTTGGGCTATTTTGAATAAATTTATTATTACTGGAGAGTGATCTGCAGAAAGTTCCAGACAATGCTCTGATCATATTTAAAGTTCCAGTCAATATTTTTGGTTATTTCAAAGTCAATCACATCTAGAATTTTTTTCTGATCTGAAGCTAGTAAGTCGGTTTTCCAGAAGATACAAAATCCAAGTTGATGTGACAAATAATAAGGACAGAGTATAGCTGCTTCCCTTTAGGATTAATCGGCCGACAACCCCATAAAGTATGTTTAGCGTGGGTCTCCTGCTGATATAAATTTATTCCCTAGTGTTTTGAAATATTTAGTGAATTGTACGTCACTAATGGAGAATCTTGAAGGACAATAAATAGCAATTAGCGTTATATTAACGTATAAGAATTCTAAGCTCATTGAGGTGGCTTATAAATATTCTTTTGCATAATCTTCAATAACGTTGGGTTTGTCATATAAAATTTATAGCCATCAATACAGAATTCATTCCTACTTGTCAGGTGTGTTTAAGAAACAAGTAGAACATCAATGCTGTGTGAATGTAAGAAGTTTCCGACTTCCAGCTTGTGTTGGCGAAAGCCGTTGGCGTTCCAGTGACAAATCTTCACATAATTCGTTTTTGGGTGATGAACACCTGCTACGTTTTTATTATGTCTTGCACCATATTTTGCATTGAGGTCATAAACTGTATCATGCATTGCGCTAAGCTCATGAATATTGCTTCCAGCGATTGTGTTGTCGTATTATTGCTGTTATTGCGGGACGGTAGGACTATGACACATGTGTTGTAAATTATAAGCATCTTGTACAGAGGTAACTTTGTTAATTTTGACGACTTGCTGACGTTGATTTTTTTTGTTTCAAGCTCAATGTACAATGGACACCCTCTATAGTTCGCTGTGTGGATGTCGCCACAATTACTACATTTTTTTGCATCTGGGCTAGTTTTATCTAAGTTTGTCTTAGTATGCGTCCCAACATGGTGTAGGTCACCACAAGCAACGTATACAGTGTGCAGTATATTTTTGTGTGACCATATTCTTGGCAGTTAATGCACTGTACCTGACCTTTACGCTTGAGTGGCTCTCTCTCAGCAAATACTGCAAGTCATAAATCGGATGCGATTCATTTTTTTTAAGTTTTATGTATCCCGGTTCCAGCGCAACTCGAAACAAGGGTTGTGATCATCATCATCATCATCATAATTGGCGTACAACCATTTCTGATCATTGCCGCGTTATCAGCCTTCGCCAGTCGTCTCTGCTTCGCGCACGCTGGCGCCAATTGGAAACACCAAGTGCAGCCAGGTCCTCTTGAACTTGGTCCTTCCAAGGTAGTGGTGGTCTCCCCCTCCTGCGTCCGCCACCCGTCGGCATCGATTCAAATACTTTTTTCGCCGGAGCACTTTCATCCATTCGCACAACATGTCCCAGCCAGCGCAGCCGCTGTGTTTTAATGCGCTGAATATTTCAATGTCGGCGTACAGCTCATACAGCTCGTTGTTCCATCTGATTCGATACTCTCCGCAGACGCATATAGGACCATAGATCCTTCGAAGAATTTTTCTCTCGAACGCCCCCAAAGCTCGCTCATCGTTGTTTGTCATCGTCCAGGTTTCGGCACCATAAAGCAGGACGGGAAGGATGAGGGCTTTGTAGAGCGTAATTTTTGTTCGTCGAGAGAGGGCTCTGCTTCTCAATTGCCTACTGAGCCCAAAGTAACACCTGTTGGCAAGAGTGATTCTTCGCTTGATCTCCTTGCTGACATCATTCGTGGTGTTGATGCTGGTTCCCAGATAAACGAAATCCTTCACAACTTCAAAGTTGTAGTCGCCAACAGTGACGTGGTGTCCAAGACGCTGAGACTCTTTGTGTGTTGACACCAAGTACTTCGTTTTGTCCTCGTTCACCGCTAAACCCACTCGCCTCGCTTCTCTCTCCAAGCCGGAAAATGCAGCACTCACGGTACGGCTGTTATGGCCAATGATGTCAATATCATCAGCATACGCCAGTAACTTGACACTCTTGTGGAAGATAGTGCCTGTGCGATTTAGACCTGCTGCACGTACGATTTTTTCCAACATTAGATTGAAGAAAACACACGATAAGGAGTCACCTTGTCTGAATCCTCGCTCAGTAACAAACGGCTCGGACAAGTCATTACCGATTTTAACTGAGCCAGTGGTGGTGCTTAGCGTCATTTTGCACAGCCGAATTAGCTTAGCAGGGACGCCAAATTCAGACATAGCGGCGTATAATTGACTCCTTACGGTGCTGTCGAATGCGGCTTTGAAATCGACGAAAAGGTGGTGTATGTCAATCTGCTTCTCTAGGGTTTTCTCCAGGATTTGGCGTAGTGTGAACAATTGGTCAATGGTGCCTTTACCAGGTCTGAAGCCACACTGATAAGGCCCAATCAGTTCATTGGCGATGGGCTTCAGCCTTTCACAGAGTACGCTCGACAGGACCTTATATGCGATGTTCAGAAGGCTGATCCCGCGGTAGTTGGCACAGATTGCCGGATCACCCTTCTTGTGGATTGGGCAGAGCACACTTAAGTTCCAGTTGCTAGGCATGCATTCCTCCGACCATATTTTGCAGATGAGCTGGTGCATGCGTTTCGTGAGCTCATCGCCGCCAGCCTTGAATAGTTCCGCTGGTATACCATCAGCTCCGGCGGCTTTGTTGTTTTTGAGCCACCTAATAACTAGCAAGACCTCGTCATAGTCGGGGGGCGCTACTTCATGTTCGTCGTCAGCAACTGTGGGGTCGGGTTCATCTTCATTGCTATCATTAGCGCTGTCGCCATTCAGCAGCTTCGAGAAGTGTTCCCTCCATAACGTGAGTACGCTCTGGACATCCGTCACTAAATTTCCGTTTTCGTCTTTGCAGGAATTGGAATTCGCTCCGGTCTTAAAACCTTCCGTTTGGCGCCTCACACGTTCGTAGAATTTTCGAGCCATATTCCTTCTGCCAAACATCTCGATTTCCTCGCATTCTCTCTTTTCGGCTTCTCGTTTCTTGCGCCTAAAAAGACGCTTCTCTTCCCTTCTCTTCTCTCGATATCGCTCCTTAGCAGCTCGCGTTGCAGCCGATCGCAGGATGAGTTGGTATGCTGCGTCTTTCTCTGCAGCTGCGTTGCGACACTCTTCGTCATACCAGCTGTTTTTCTTCGGGCGGTGATAGCCAATCACCTCTTCAGCGGCCGTGCGCATGGAGTGGGACCACTGCGCGCAAATATCGAGATCAGGGGGAGAATCCGTCAGCATATTCGAGAGCCGAGAAGCAAATGCGGTAGCTGTCTGTAGCGATTGTAGCTTTCCGACGTCAAGCTTCCTCTGCGAATTAAAGCGAACGTTTTTTGCCGCACTGAGGCGAGTGCGAACCTTAGCTACAACAAGGTAGTGGTCCGAGTCAATGTTGGCACCTCGAATTGTACGTACGTCTAACACGCTGGATGCATGCCTGCCGTCGATCACAACGTGATCAATTTGGTTCCTAGTTTTATGATCAGGGGACAGCCAGGTGGCTTTATGAATATCGGGATGCTGGAATCTAGTACTACTAACTACCGTGTTCCGCGCTGCGGCGAAGTCGATCAGCCTCAAACCGTTTTCTGATTAATGCTCGTGGAGGCTGAATTTACCGACGGTTGGTTCAAAAATGCCTTCTTTGCCCACCTTGGCGTTGAAGTCACCTAGCACAATTTTTACATCGTGGCGGGGGCATCGATCGAAGGTTTTTTCTAGTTGATCGTAGAAGGCATCCTTGGTGTTTTCGTCTTTCTTCCCTAAGCTAGGGATTTTTGTTTGGTAGTGGTAACCCACTTCGGGGGTATGGGCGCTGCCGTTGGTACCTATAGTACTCCTCCGCCACCGTTCCTACATACGAGACCCCACCTGGCCTCGCACACTTTGATGAATCCTTAAACCGAATATGTCAGAGTGGCCTCACCAAAGCTCCCTCTCTCGTTGGCCCTGACCAAGGATCCCACATGGGTTGGTTACCACATCTTCACCTAGGTTGCTCAGGTTACCAGGGTGCACCACGTGGAGGTGAGAGTAGGAAGATTTAAGAGACATGAGCCGTTAGTAGCAGGAAACCCTAACGTGAACCTGCCCCCCTTGGCAACCCCAAGGGTTGTGATACTCTATGTTTATTTTATATGTTATACACAGATTTGCCCTTAACTTCGAACGAATTTTTAATTTCCTCGGTAACCACATCTGATTCAATGCCTTTTTTTTACTACTATAAGGCCCTTACTACTCTACAATTGATAGGAGTAGTATTTTCTTTTATTAAGGTTAAAATTTTCTACCAACAAACGATAGTTGTTTTCGTCGTATATTTGAATTTTTATTTCCGCTATTTCTCCTCGTAATAGTGGAACCACGTGAAAGTTAGTGTTCCCAATGAGCTGATTTATGCTTTGTATCAGTGCGTTGGAGCTTCTTTCTCGGAGATAAATGGGTGGAAGCTTATGTAATTTGCTATTATTAGGTATATTATCAATGTTAGCAGCAGAATCCTCTATTTTTGATAATATTCCAAATCGATTTTCATTTGTGTTAGGAGTGTCTTTAGTACTAGCATTAAATTTTGTTACTTTTTTGCTTGCATACCTGTCTTGTTTGAGGGCTTAGTTTACGCTTCACTACGATTCCTGTCTGTATTGTCGGTTTATTACATTTTCTTTTGCTCATAAGTGGACCTGGTGTTGCTGATATTGCTGCTGGAGGCATTGTTGAAGATGTTGCTATGGATGCAGGAGACATATAGAGTTGTGGCTTCTGATTCTGCTGTTGTGCCTATTTTTCCGGATTAGGTTGTTGATTCTCTGATTGTTGCTTCTGCTGATGTGATTCTGTCACACAAGTGTAAGGCAAATGAGATAAACAATGTTGCTGAAGCATTGTTTCCGCAATATTTACATTCTATATTGGCTCTGCTTTTAACTCATTGTGAGATGTAGGCCTTGTTAATAGATTGGGAGTAGAGCATTGCTCGCTCTATAATAAATGAGAAGATTGCGCTGAGAACATACCTGGATATTCGGTTTGTGAGTGTATTTAAAAAATCTTTGTACTACTTAGATTTTTTTACGTTGGGTATATTGATTTCATGTGCCCTAGAGGGAGGCAGGCATATGTGTATCTTATTTTTTGGCGCGTTTACAAGTGAGGTCTTCGCTCGGGTGTGGGGGACCGTTTGGGCTCATCGATATTTGAAGCAAAAAAGAATAAGAAAAGACATTCAATTCCCTCCATATTTATTTACCGTTCCGACCATTTTTTTTTTGGTCACACGTACAGTGTATGTGAATTTATTGTGTTTTTTGGTAAAAATATTCCATATCCCTGTAGTGAAAATTATAGGCAGTCTTCAAAATATACTACTAAATTTAATAAAATCAAGTGGTTAATTTACTAGTTCAAAACTTATCTATAAGTTAACCACTTACTGACTTCCGCGGCACTTCATTGCCGTGTATACTAAATTTTTCCTTTCTTGTCAATTTAATAAAAAAGGAAGAAAAGACAAACATTGGAATTTGAAGAAAAACAGTTATTTTTATAATTTCAACCACTTTTTGTAATTCCTCATTTTAGAGATAAATATTCAAGATAACGCGTGCTTTAAAATATCCGCAAAGTGCTCGCAAAGAAAAGTGGAAATGCGGTACCATGAATTAACATGCTGAATTAATATACCCCTCATTTATGCACAAAAAATATTTTACATGTCGAGTACACATCATTATATTATGTACATACATATATATGAATTTTACACTCATATAAAAGTGTTACTAGTATTTTATAAAGTTGGCTTCACTGCTGGGATGTTGTCGAAAATAGCGAATATTCGGAGAAAAAAAATCAGAAGAAACCAGGGCTACGTTTAAATCATGATAATAAATCAAAAAAATTGTATTATTTAATTTGGAGTTGAAAACTCAAATGTTAACAAGTTCTTTTAATAAATTATAACTATTCTTAATATAAAATCTGATCCAATTGCTTTCCATTTACACTTCTCTTCACTGTAAACGTACCATAGTAATCATAAGATGTAGAATAATAATTATTTGGTTTTTTTCCATAATATTATACTACTAAGAACTAAAATAAATAATAAAAATTCATTTATATTAAAATGGGGTCCGACTGCTCCAGTAGTACCCCAAGCGTGTTTAAATATACATGGCCATGAACGAATGAAAGTGCACAGGGGACAGTTAAAAAATTAGAATTTGGAACAGAAGGAGGCCAAGGTTAAGAAATTGCCAGTCAAAAGAGAATTCAACGTTTTTACAGTATTCTCACATATAACAACAGTTTCAATAATCTCGGAAAAATCTTCAAAATAGGTCAAAAATGCAGCTAAACGAATTAAGTTAACGGCTTTATGCTTTTAATTAAACAGAGGTAGTGTTTCTTTCTTTAATAATGAAGAAAACAATTTTTTATTTTGTCGAATTAATTTTTTTTACTTAAACGCAACTGGAATATTTCGACTTGTGGATCTTGTGGGTTCATTGACAATGAGAAATTATCAAAGAAATTGTATGTTTTCAGTTATTTTGAGAAGTTAAGTGAATTGAGGAATGACGATAGTTAGAGTTAAGGGGGGTGCACTGTATTTTTACCACTACATACATCGATTTTAAAACCTCCTCTCAGTAGCAGAACTCGCACAAATACATTCATATCAACTGTCTATTCTTGTATGTTCTTTGTTTGAAGTATTCTCTATTTGTTTTGATTTTTAATTTCTAGTTTAGTGATGTCGGCACTTGTGGCTATAGAATAATATAGAGGGTACCTCTTCTTCTTTCATTGTCAACTGATTATATTATCACATGGAAACAAAAGCAATGCAATTTAAAGCGGCCTTTAGACAGTCAATCAATTGAAGGTAAATTTTATGCATGGATAAGTGAAATGTGAGTGTATGCGTCACATGGACACCGATTGATGGAAAATCAAAAGTTTTTGACGTGAATGAGAGGGGAAAGAAAAGAAACAGAAAAAGTTCCGTTATTGCTCATTTCAAATCGAAGGCCGTGCAGTGCTAGTTGAGACTGATTAATATCATTTCTCATGATTCTGACGGAACGAAAACATGAAAAAAATGATTTTCGATAATTTATTTTTTTTTTTTAAAGCATATTTTTGAACCAAATGCGTTTATCGTTATATATTTTATTTGTTTCAACTGCTAATGCCAATGCAATATATGTAACATAATCGCTTATGATAAGTATGTTACCCGCAACAACGTGAAATAAACTGATTTGACGTCAATCGATTGAAGAGTGTAATGGCAAACGTGAAATACACATACATGAAATTTCCCATCGATCGATTGACCGTCTAATCACCATTGATGCAACCAAGGCATGTTGCTTCGACGGTTGCCTCGTGTGTAGTTTTGTTGGTCGTTGAAATGCGTGTTGCAGCAAACGTTGCCTGAAATATCAAAATATGTTGATATTTTGTGATGGTTGCCGCAACGGTTGCCTCGTGTGTATCGTTGTGTACTGCTTTTACTCTCTTAGTTCGTTGGAAACAAGCCTGCTGAGAAGTAGTTTTTGCTATTCGCGGAATGAAAAATGAATACAGTGAATTGTGAAACAAACAAGAATGGCAAATTAAAAACAATGCAAATTTTTTAAATTTCATCTTGTTCCGAATGTTTCTTGGTCCATCGTCATATTATTTCGGTAGTCTTTGGGATCATTTTTTTTAATTCCTTCAACAACCTGTCATTTGAAAATTCTTCTTTCTGTAAAAGCCAATTTTGTAACCACATTATTTTTTTTCTTTTTTGATTGCATCTGCTCTTCCTCATCCTCATACAGCAGTTCGTCAATAACAATAATTGCAGCTATCTCCCTTATCACGTCAATCATTTCGGAAATTTGCCTCTCTTCCACGTATGTCCGGTTGATTACATAGTACACAGAGTAATGAAGTTGCTCCAACGGATGCCCCGTGTGTAGTGAACAAGAAAAACAGGTTGCCTCAACACTTTTCTTTGACAGTTGCCTCGTGTGTATGCAGCATAAGATCCGCTTAAATCCGACATGATTTGGGACAAAATTTAGGGTACAATTGCGAGTTGCGTTGTAGAGAAATAAAATAGTATAAAAAATTTACATACGGTATAAATAATTTATTATTTTGATTAATTTAAGTGAAACTTTGTTTTTAATTACGTAAGTAATAGGTACATTCGAATTGTATTTATGTATTATATTTATTTATTTATACCAACTATTGTAATAAAGTTAATCTTGAATAAATTTTCAAAGCAGCATAAGCAAATAAGCTTTGCTTAAACCTAATTTCCATATATTTTATCTTTCTTGTTTATAACACCCAATTATTTGTAGAATACTACAAAGATTAACCAATTATATACTCTGAAAACTTTAAGACTGTGATATATTAAAGCCTAAAAATTAAACGATTCATAAGTTACACGTTCTGAGTTGATGTGCTACTTTTTTCATAATGGATTAAATGAATGGAAATAAGTAATATAAAAATATCAGAATGTATTTATGAGCCTCCAATAAGCTCAATATAATTACTATATACAATTTGCAAAATTTGTTCCATTAAATTATATCGAACTTTATAATATATCAATAATTAAAGCACCATTCCACTTCTGATATTAATTTATTCACATAAATGTATGTTGTAAGAAATTATTAGCATCTTACATAAAAGTCGAAATGTATTTGCTCCCTGAAGTCCAAGGTGAATTTACTTACATGGTGACTGCAAAGTGAGTTTCGTACCTCTGGAATTGTCAAACATAAGCAATGTGCGATCAAAACAAAAGAAATTGAGAGGAATGGAGAAATACATAAGAGTGGTACAAAATTTATATAAAATATATTTAATAGTTAAATAGACTCATAATTTCTTCATAATTATCAAACTTCCCAAAAACAACAATTAAAAAACCCTTATTCACTCAAATCAAAACTCTATTTGCAATTGTTTGCATATTTGGTTTGATGACAGCTTCGTCGGGTAAATTGGTATAAAAGTAAATTCACCTTGCTAGGGTCTATTAGGAATCAGCTGATCGCTAACAAACCCCCGAGCACTTATGCAATTGCATTATATTTCCCATTGATTTTGTTGTTGGATTTGCGAAGTTATCTTTCTATACTAGTCTATGGTTTATGTTCTGTTTGGAAAATTAACGAAAATTTTAATTTTTTTTGTCTTTTACTCCCATAATTATAAATAAAATACGCACTTTTTGAATTTAAAATAATTAATAATTATCAATTCCATTGTAACTCTCAAATCACAATTCCTCTGCGAAAAAACTACTTAATAATGTATCATTTATTTATTAATTAATTATGGCAACTCTCTTTCGTCAGTCAACAGTCAACCACCAAAATTTTTGTAATTGATCGACAGTACTGAAAGGTGTGTCATTCAATCGAATTATTTGCAGAGTGCAGGATGCGGACACCGATTTTTTAAAAGAATTAATATGTTTTTATGAAATGTAACGTTTTCTCTGGGACATAACAAGCCCAGAGAATATAATGCATGTCAAAAAACAAAATCGTATAAATAATTATTATATATAAAATAAATGTTCTTTTGAGGACGTTAAAAACATTTCAGTCATCCTACATAAGAGAATTAAAATAAATAATTATAATTTTCACTTGACATTCTAAAATTGTTTTTGAAGTGCATGTGCTTATTTTTTTTTTTAAATATTCTCATGTGAATATTCTTTTCTAGTGCTTTTTCCATTTGCTCCTTTTTTAATTTATTTTTATCTTCAGCTAGCGCGATAATTAATAATGGGCACCCAATTTTCTTATTTCCCCACGTTTACTTATCAAATTTCACAACCTGACTGACGATTTAAATAGTTCGGCCACTATGAGCTCTCATTCAAAACTGATGAATTTTTGTCTGTCAAGTATGTTCGATAATGTGTACTTCACTTAAATCATAAGTTTGTTCGCAGTGGCATGAATTCGAGCAGTTCGAGTTCACTCTCATTTCAGTAATTTGACGTTTTTGACGCCGAACGGAAAAGTGCAGTAACAGTTCATAATATGAATATGTGTTTACAATTAAAAGCGGAAAATTGAAGTGAAGCTGATAATTGTACTTTATAATTAATAAAATGGAAGAAAATAAAAAATCATTGATATATAATGAATAATTGATACATTATTAAGTTGTTCTGTTGAACTTTCTCGTTTTTAAAATGGAAATGATAATTATTAATGTATTTAAATTCAGAAAACGCGTATTTTAATTATAATTCAATTTAGAATTATGGGAGCAAAAGAAAAAAAATTCAAAAATGTTCGTAAATTTTCAAAACAGAACATGAATTGAGCTGCTCTTAAAAAATATCAGTGCAGCCAATTCAGGAACTGAAAGTGAACTTTCTGCTACGCAAATAGGAAAGTGCAATGGAACTCGCGCCGCGAACACAGTTCAGATACTGCATAAAGTGCATCCAATTCATGCGACGCGAACAGACTTCAAATAAAACAAAACAGACCTTGAAATAACAATATATATTAATATATTTCAAAGCCAATTGCCTGCCAGTCAAAATACAAAATATACCCCGTTTATTGCTTCAGATTTAAATGTGCTCCAATTGTTCGTAGTGCTTCGTCAGAATCCTCAGATTTTAGTGAATATTGAGTATATATATGAGGAAATATTTTAAAATCCAAAGAATAACGAACTCCTCTAAAAATGTTTGGCAACTCTGGAGTAGGGTATGTTTATTGAAGAGTTCCTTTAAAGTATACTTTTCATTTAAAATATACATAGGTGATAACAGACGTATTTGTTTATTATTGTTAACTTAATAAATTGGAATAAAAACAAAATTATCATTTAGAATAATTACTTGCCACTACCGTGGTGTATTACAATGGAAGAAAAAGAAAGTAATGGTCCAAAAAAAGCTGTAAACAGTTATAGAATGCGTCCTTCATTGGAGGAAATGTTTAAAGCTAGCAAACTAAAGGACCTGATTCAAAAGACATTAGTGGAGAAGCTTCAAGGTTACTTTCTTTACTTTGAGGTGTCGGATTAAACAAATGTGCAATTTAATACTTTAGGAAAGTCATACAATGCTGTTGATGCTGGGAAATGGACTCGTGAAATTTCGGACGCAGTTAGTGCAAAAGTTAAAGATGCGGTGGAAATGCCTCGATACAAACATGTTGTCCAGGTGACATTAGGACAGCAGTTAGGAGCTGGTTGCCGATATATTGCTAAGTGCTGTTGGGACGCCGAGTCAGATTCTCAAGTTTCAGACGTATTTTCCAATGCAAGCCTCTTTTGTGTCTGCACTGTGTTCGGAGTTTATTTGTATTGAGTAAAAAAGTCCATTCTATTTGTTACCAAATACTCAACGCTATAGATCTCATTACATTACTTATTTCAGAACTCCTCTCTTAGAAGTCTCAATTGTTTTAAAATAATTTTTAAAAAAATGTCTTAAATTAGTTTTTGACGTATCTGCCTTAACATTTTATTACATATATTAATTGTCTATTTTTTTTTATTAACTTACACCATAACCACCACTTACCAATGGACATTTCGGGGCCATATCCGCTGCTGGATTTGAACCCGCGACTCCACAGATACTAAACTATAATGCTTACCATTATACTACGTAAAATATCGTAACAGAGGTCCTAAAAATATCCAACATATTTGAAGGTCCCAAAATTTAAATATATTAGCTGTTTCGAACTTAGGATTGATGCTGATACACTTGTTTATATAGACCATGGCTCCTTCAATTTGCTCGTAAACTAATAACTCCTAGCATTTAGAACATAAAAATATGTTAGCGAGGCGAACATTGATATTTATTTTCTTTGCATGATAAAATATCTTCTTAGTTGCTTGTTAGCGTGTGAATGTGTATTGTGCGGTCTATAATTATATGTAAGTGTGAATGTTACACTTTGGCAATTAAATACAAGAGCTTGATATTACGATTATACAATCTTGATAATCGACCTTCGTTTACTGAATGCGCACATTCAACGGATTCAAGATGCGTCCCGCCATCACTGCTACATCCAAGTCACGATCGATGATGAAAAACAAAAACGGATGGTTTACAGAAATTTGTATTGGCTGTGCCTGAGCTCCGTCGTTGCCTGAGGAAAAGAAACAAGAGGAAACATTACTTGTTTGGCTGGCATCATTCGTTCCGCCTGAATGCTTATACAATTACAATAGTTATGGGAGTGTTATTGCATTCGCTGTAAGCAGCAAGTGCCAAGTACAGTGGTGCTTACGTTTAAGCTGATTTATGGGATGAGTACGTATATTTACGTTGATCGATTGCTCAATATGTTTCACATAGATTCCCTTTTCATCTGTCATTTGGCGAAAATCAGCGCGATTCGGTTCAAAAATATCGCAAATCCCCATCTACGACAAATAAATATAAAGTAATTTTAAAAGTGCATTAAATTGTATTTTGAATATGGACGAATTGTATAGCTGTGAGATAGTTTGTAAAAGCATTGAATAAGTTAAGAGTAATTGTATTGTTCATTGAATATATATTATGAGTTGAAAAATATCGTTATATATGTACATACATATATGGAAAGTGTTTGTAGTTAGGAACATTTTTGGGAAAATTTTTGTTGCAAATGGTTAAATCGATACTCAAAAAACTACATTATGATGATAAGCGCACGCTGCTCTTGTTCATATAAACTACTTAATAAATGTATACATTTTCTACATGTAAATGGAAAATTTATTTTCCGGTATAATATTTTGAAATTGTCTTCTGCCGAAGCAATTTCAACAATTTTACGAAATTGTGTCCGCTTGAATATATTCCGCCGGAAAATTGGGCAGAATGGATCCACCGAGTTCAATACTATTCACAGTAACCTTCTGACCTTTTGCTTCAAAAGTATACTACTCTTTCTTATATTCGTTAACTTAACTTTATTGCTATTATACTTTATTATTAAGAATTGGTTGACTATCTACAAAAATCGTTAGAGAAGAAAAGTACGTAATACTCGGCCCATTTAGACGGAATATGAGTTGTAAAGCAACAAGAAAGCAACTAGATAAGTAATCCAACCTTTTCCCCTTAGGACCGTATGCCTTGTGATCCTCGGATTTAATTCAAAGAGTGTAGCTGGGATATACCAAAGTTTTGTACGCTAATGAAGTATGTTAGATGACTTGAAATTGCATCTTATAGATAAGGCTTCTGTGCAGGCTGGCAACCCATGGCTATCGTTAACTATACATTTCATCCCAGCCAATGTTGAACTTTTCCAAGCTATACAATTCTACAATTTTCTTTCATCACTAAATCGGATTTTTGGATAATTATCTTCTATGGGACATACATCCTCCATTAAATAATAGAGCGTGCCATCAATTATTGGCTAACAATAAATACAAATCCAGCAGAGTAAAAATTGCTTAAGAATGGGTATGAGGTATAGTTTCCCCACCCTATATTAATGGAGCCCTTTTAAAAAATCATCCTGGCATAAATGAATACGTTCCAGTTAAATTCCGATTATCTGTTATGGCCAAGGTTCATTGCGTTTTGGTTGAGACGTCTGGTAAACGTTAGTTGGTAAGCTTGAAAAAATATAGTTTCGATGGATTTTAAGATACTTATATACCGAAAACACAATATTGCTTCTAATTTCTTATTTGTATTGATAAGATTGTGGAAGTATCGAATTATCTGTTCAATTTTTATACATACATATGTCTTCCTGTTAGATTAATCTAAGCATTACTTTCACCAAAATATTTGGGTCAAATCTTAACAAAAACAGTAGAAAAAACAGTTCTATGTTCAAACCCCTTCCCGTTTGCGAGGGAGGTTATTAATCTATTAACATCAATATGCTACAAAATACTATGGAACAAAAATGCATCTATATGTTTCCTTGTACACTTAAACGTATTTAATTATTTAAGTAGCCTTGTCTACCTACCAAAGTTTTATTTTTGCCATACAAAATTTCAGAATAAGAATTGTTGCTTTTTGCTGTCCATCTTGCCATATATGACGATATATGGACAGAAAAGACCGACAAAAAATCTAAACGAAAAAGATTTGGTTTTTTGTACTCTATTCTCGAAGTTGGTATGATGATATGAGTGTAGATGGCGAACAATTTTTTGGTAAGATGGCTTTTTGTATTACATTTGGGAATGTAAGGTAGGTAAGGCCAGGGCCGTGCGCCGGATTTGCTCGTTTTTTTTTTTTATCAAGGCAAACAGTTGTACGATGTGTTAATTGATCATCGAAATCATCTAGATTTTGTCTCAAGTGGCCAACCCACGTACTGGCCAGCCGGCCAGCGTAAAATCCCTGATCTTATTGATATCGCTGTGATCAAAAATATAAACAGGGCACTGTTTATCTGAAACAATTTTCGACTTGTCCTCCGATCACTCACCTGTCACCATATACTTTAACAAAACTCCTGAACTTGTACGTAAAGCGCCCAAATTGACCACCAACAAAACGAACTGGCTCAAGTATAAGAAATACGTGAGTACACATATTTGCCTGGAATCTCCTCCTAAAAACAAAGATGACTTAGAGAGAGCGCTCCACGAGTTTAATTCCTTGTTAGCATCAGCGGCTGCGTGCGCAACACCAACAGAAAAAACGATGCAGGTTGCTACCAGTTATATAACTTCAACCCATGTGCAGTGCCTCGTTAAGGAGAAAAGACGCCTAAGACGAGAATGGCAGAAATATAGGTCACCTGCCCAAAAGAGGAAATTAAAATTGTCACAAAATCACCTTAGAGATGTACTTCAAAAGGAAGCTGTAGCAAGTATTGACAAAAGATCTGGGCCCGCTTAAATACACCAATTACTCAGTTTGGAGAGCTACAAAGGTTGCAAAAAGCCCAAAGGAAAGTGAGCCATTAGCGATATCTTCCATATATGCGGGAAATGACCCAAGCGAAGGGAAGCATTGAAAAATTTGGTGAGGTGTATGAACGCTATGTGTGGTAATTCCATGACCATTTTATTTGTGATTAGGTCATACCCAGGGGACTTTTTTGACCCCTGAGACCTGTTTTAATGACACACTCTATGTCTTTGATTTTTAGTTGAAGCGGCTGAGTAACTTTGGTTCTATGTAAAGTAGGGACCTCGAAGTTATTGGACGGAGCATTATGGCAAAAAACTGTTTGTAGATGTGCAGCAAACACTGCTCCCTTTTTCTTCGTCGTTTAAGTAAGGCTTGGAAATGGAAGTTGGACCAAAAACGACGAAGAAAAAGGGAGCAGTGTTTGCTGCACATCTACAAACAGTTTTTTGCCCTAATGCTCCGTCCAATAACTTCGAGGTCCCTACTTTACATAGAACCAAAGTGACTCAGCCGCTTCAACTAAAAATCAAAGACATAGAGTGTGTCATTAAAACAGGTCTCAGGGGTCAAAAAAGTCCCCTGGGTATGACCTAATCACAAATAAAATGGTCATGGAATTACCACACATAGCGTTCATACACCTCACCAAATTTTTCAATGCTTCCCTTCGCTTGGGTCATTTCACGCATATATGGAAGATATCGCTAATTACGAAGATTCCTAAACCAGGAAAAGATCCAACGCAGGTGTCCTCATATCGGCCCATAAGCCTTCTACCCACCCTCTCAAAAATATTTGAAAAATTGTTACTTGGAAAATATGCCCTATCTAAATCAAAATGGCAACATTCCTACTCATCAATTCGGATTCAGAAAAGAGCACGGTATAATAGAGCAGGTGCACCGTATAACAAGCGAAATAAGAAGAGCTTTCGAACAGACAAAATATTGTTCAGCAATATTTCTAGACATTGCCCAAGCCTTCGATAAAGTCTGGCATGAGGGGCTAGTGCACAAGATTAAAAAGTCTCTGCCATACAACACACACAGAGAATCGGAAGTACAAAGTGAAATACAAGCAATTTGTAACCCCCGAATTTCAAATATTTGCTGTAGTACCACAAGGGAGTGTGCTTGGTCCTATTCTCTACCTTATATATACGTCTGACCTACCAATAAATAACAGCCTAGTTACTTCCACATTTGCTGACGACACAGCTATTTTAAGTACCCATCAAAATCCGCATATCGCCTCTCGTGACCTAAACGAACACCTTAAAGATGTAAAAATTTGGCTGGCAAACTGGCGTATTTAAGTTAACGAAGCGAAATATACTCACATAACGTTCTCCCTCAGAACCAGCACCTGTCCAGCTGTGTCACTAAATGACATAAAATACCGCAAGCAACAGAAATGAAGTATTTAGGAATCCATCTTGACCGTAGATTAACTTGGAGGAAGCACATAGAAGTGAAAAGAACTCAAATGAGACTAAAAGCTAACTCTCTGAATTGGTTAATCAACAAAAAATCAAAGATGAGCTTGGAATACAAAGACCTTTTATACAAAGCTAAAGGGTTTTCCAATAAGAGGTGTTATTTTGGTATTCAAAGAAAAATGCCATTTTTTGAGATAAATGATCGGATGTTTATTTCATAATAAAGAGGAAGGTATGCCGCTAATAATGAAAAACAACATCAGCCAAATGGCCACCACGACCACGCTTACAGGACCATATCCCTTTCATGAAATTTTCCATAACCAAATCGCAAAGTGGCTGCCCTATGTCCTCGATAGCCTCACGAATTCTATCTTTGAGGTCTTGAATCGGCGCTGGGCTATTGGCGTAGACCTTATCTTTCACGTGGCCCCAAAGGAAGAAGTCGCAAGGTGTTAAATCACAAGATCTCGGTGGCCAATTGTTTCTTTCTTTCTTCTCCCGTAAAAGAGCAATGGTTTCGTTGCTTATGTGGCACGTAGCGCCGTCTTGTTGAAAGTAAACGTTGTGCAGATCAATACCATCCAACTCCGACCATAAAAAATCATTAATCATCTCTCGATAGCGCAATCCATTCACCGTAACTGTTGATCCAACCACATTTTCGAAAAAGTAAGGTCCAATGACCCCCGCCGGACCATAAACCGCACCAAACAGTCACACGTTGAGGATGGAGAGGCTTTTCAACAATAACTCTTGTGTTTTCCGAGCCCCAGATGCGACAATTTTGCTTGTTGACGTAGCCACCGAAGTGGAAATGGGCCTCATCAGTCAAGATGATTTTTCGATGGAATTCCGGATCATTTTCATGCATTTCAAGGACCCAATCAGCAAAGACACGACGTTGTTGATGATCGGCCGGCTTGAGTTCTTGTGTTAACTGAACTTTATAAGCCTTAAGACCCAAGTCTTTATGCAAAATACGGTGTAATGACGTTTGTGGAATGCCCAATTCCAAAGAACGACGAGGAATGGACAAACCTGGGTTTTCTTCAACCCTTTGGGCTACAGCAGCAATATTCTCAGTTGTTCTTGAGCGACGTGCACGGGATTTATTCTTCACATCACTAACTTGTCCCAACAGCTCCAATTTTTCCACCAATTTCTGTATTGCGGTCCGACAAGGTGCTTCACGACGACCCAAAAATGGTTTAGTTTTGCGAACTGTGACTGCAAGATTTTCACCATTTTTGTAGTGAATTTTAATAATTTCAATGCATTGTTGAAGCGTGTATCGTTCCATTTTTAGTAATGGCATAGTTTCTACTTGTCAAATGTCAAAGAATAAAAGCTTCAAAAGTGACAGCTACCGAAATTCCGGGTGATTCAAAATAACACCTCTATAATAAAGCCCATATGGACATATGGGGTTCAACTTTGGGGTAGTGCGAGCACCTCAAATCTAGAACTTATCCAAAGGGCACAGTCGTAAATCCTAAGAACAATTACCGGTGCACCATGGTTTATCAAGAATAAAAACATTCACAACGATATACATATATCCACTATAAAAGAAGAAATCGTAGAATTAAGGCAGAAATACCTGAATCGCCTGCAAAATCATCCGAACATACTTGCAAGAAGTCTACTCCAGCAGAATTCTGCTTCACGTCTAAAGAAACCATATTTCTAAACTTATTTAGAAACTAATCTATAGTATGTATTTATATAAAATTTTGTTTCCCTCTTCTTTTTAAAATTATAATTAATTAATATATATGAACTAGTACAACCCAAATAGCCCCAAGCAATAAGCACAGAGCATATTTAATACTTTAGTTTTAAGATTTGATAACTTATTGTTAGTTTCCAATGGAGTAAGAACCCAAAACACCCCGTGCGCACGACCCCTGGTAAGGCCACACGAAAATTAATTGTAGTGCTAAGATTAAAGTTCACAAAATATTGAAATACCATAATAAAACTCTCGAAGGACGCTTGGGCTGCACAAAACCTTTTTCAAAAATGAAAATACGATTTTATTAGTTTGGCTGCTAGGAGAATGTAGACCTTAGTCCATAATTTGCTATATACCCTCGCTGCCATTCTGCTATACATTTGCCACGCATTCACACTTAAACCAGCAGCAAATTCACGTTCCACAGCAATTTGCAGTTTTTTGCACTTGCTATACGCCCAGCCTCCTATTAAACCCAAACAAATTAAAAACAAAGATTGCGCAAAGCGGTGTACAAAAATTTTCGTTCTGTGCATCTACGTCACAGTAGCTTGGTTGCAAAGCGAAATGTCAAACTATCATACATTTTATAAACAAAAAAGTAAACATTTCTGTGAAATGTTGAAAAGAGCAGTATTTATTATTTTATATAAAAGATTTTTCGGCGAAATAAATATAACAATATACATATTACAAATATATTGACGAAAATATTTAATTTAATGTTGTGTTTTCTCCCTTGCGGAGCAAAAAGTCGGCATGTCCAACTCATAAGAGGCTTTATCATACAGTACTTCCCACAGCATGGCTGGTTTACATTGCTGGTTTTTGTTTCATACGGATAAGGAAAAAAATGGGATCATTTCATCAGCTGACATTGGAAGACGAAGAGTTATCTCTCTATATTACTCTATGGCTTATTTAAGACTAAGAAATTATTACAAAAGGGAAATGGAACAATGTTTTAGTATTGCCATTTGAGTTGTAAGTTACTACTTTTTTTATTGCTTTTCAACACTAATCCATTATTAAAGTTATAAAAATTTGATTATAATTTTAACAGTTAACATCAACAAAAAAAATTTTTTCAAATTATTATATTCATGCTTTACTTTACTTAAATTCTTGGTAAAGACATTAGCCACATTTTCATTTTCTGGAACATATTTTAAATCAATACATTTTTTCTTAAAATATTCTTATGAAATTGTACTTAATATCAATATGCTTAGCCTGTCATAAAGAATGCATACCCTGTATATGATTTTCTGTCTAACAAGTTGCTGCCCCAAACGGCTTCGATGTAGCCTATAACAGGTTTTCTATTTCGGTAATAGTGTAGTTTAAAATCTTGCGTAGATGACAAATATCTCAAAATCCAGCTACATGTTCTTTATGTGGATTTGTATTACGTTGAGCCAACTTCGCTACCGAGTGTAAGATGTCAGGGCGAGTCAAGATTGCTAGATATGTACATTAGAACACCTATCTTGCATCGCTTTTAGTGTATTGTAGACTTTCCTCGGTATACTTGATTTTCCGCTACGGATGATTTCATGTGCTCACCAAAGTGTACTGTTTCGAAATCTTCATTAATTGCTTCATCAAACCAAACGTCACGCTTTCACCACTTGATGAGTCTCTGGATCATATATTCTATACGCCTTTGCATTTAGAGAATAGCCAACCATTTTAAAAACTTTACCTTCAGCCTGCAACTTTTTATTCTGGGTCTTATCTAAACCAATAGCTTTAGCTCCAAATACGCGAAAATGGTTGACAGATGGATTTTTACCTGTAAAAGTCTCGCAAGGTGTACTACCCGCTATTAATTTGGTTGGTGAACGAATACGTATGTACATCGCTGTAGCAACGGCCTCAGCCCACAACAACCCACAAACACCAGCATGAACCATCATACTTCTGGCCATTTCAACGATGTATGTATTTATTTTTTTTTAAACCTTCCTGTAAGTTCTGCAGGGGTAATTCGCTTCAATCTTCTTGGAGTTGCACCCTCCGTTTCTGCTGCACTACGCAGTTCCAGGTTTTGATGGCCTCTCAGTCGGTGTATATGTTTGGTGCTGCATTTTGTGATTGTGTCCTTGATGGTTTCAATGTGTAGGTCACGGTGTATAACCTCGTTCGGGATATACCATTCAGCATTTGTAATTGTTCGTAGTATTCTTGACTGCATTCGTTGTATTAAATTTAAGTTTGATATGCTAGCTGTGCCCCATATCTCGATTCCATATTTCCAGATAGGCGCTATTATTGTCTTGTATATTATTAGTTTGTTGTAGAGAGATAGTCTAGATGCTCGTCCAAGTAGCCAGCTTAACTGTCGGTACTTATTTTTTGCATCGTTTCGCTTGTTAATGATTTGCTGCTTCCAAGTAAATTTTTCGTCTTTGGTTATTTCAAGATATTTTGCAGCAGAGTGAGTTTTTATTTTTTTGCCCTTTATAGCAAGGCTGTATTTTGTCGATTTTCTGTTTGTATATACAACTTGTACAGTTTTGTCTTTATTTATCTCTATTCCCCATAAGTCACACCATGCTACTACATTGTCTAATATAGGTTGGATTGCATTTGTTGCCTTTTTTTCGTCATTGTGTGATGCCATTAAAACTGTGTCGTCTGCGAATGTTGCTATCATCGCATTGCTTTTCGTTGGAATTGGTATATCTGCTGTGAATATTAAGTATAGTAGAGGTCCTAATACGCTGCCTTGTGGTACTCCAGCTGTCATTGGTAGGATGTCTGAGCAATCCTCGTCATATTTTATGTAGAATTGTCGTTCGCTTATATAGCTCTTTAAAATGTCATAATAATTTTGTGGAAATATTCGCTTAAGTTTATATAGAAGTCCTTTGTGCCACACCTTGTCGAATGCTTTTGCAATGTCCAAGTATACAGCTACGCAGTATTTTTTGTTGTCTATACTTTCAAGGATTTTGTTTACAACCCTGTGGACCTGTTGCACAGTTGAGTGCTGTCTTCTAAATCCAAACTGATGGCTGGGTATTAAATTTTTTTTTGTTAAGATTGGCTCTAATCTGTCCTGTAGTATCCTTTCAAATACTTTCGATAGTATTGGCAATAGACTGATAGGTCGGTAAGAGGTTGTTTTGGTGGCATCTTTTCCTGGCTTGCTGATGGCTGTTATCTGTGCAACTTGTCATAAGCGAGAGAAATACTTAGTTTCTAGCATGCAGTTAAATATATTTCGGATATATATTATAGTTATATCAGACATTTCTTTTAGCATTTTCCCGCTTATCAGATCATATCCTGGCGCCTTTTTGTCTTTTAATTTTTTAAAAAGGCGCCAGGATATGATCTGATAAGCGGGAAATTGCATTGTCAAGATGAGTGGTTTGATTGTCCTTTTCGTTTGTAAATATTTCAAGGAAATGTTTGGCCAGTGTGTTGGCTTTGTCTTTACTTGTTTTCGCCCATGTACCGGTTTGTGTTTTGATAGGAGGTTTGTGTATTATTGCACCAGTGAGTTTTTTCGTAGCCTTCCAAAGAGAGTAATTTGTTGATGTGGTCGTTCCCAAGTTCAGCATATGTTTTTCTAGCTCCTTTTCTCTGTTTTTCTGAAGTAAAATTTTTAATTCATTTGTTGCCTTGTTTAGGTTGCGTTTATCTTCCGGATTCCTAGTGATTTGCCATGTTTTCCGGAGCTTCCTTTTCCATTTAGTTTTTCCCTTGATGAACGCTGGTGTAGTGTCCGTATTTGCTAACGTTAGCTTCGGTGTTGAAGCTGTGATTGCTTCGATGACGCTATCATTGTAGTATGCGAATGCGGAATCGATTTCATTTTTTTTTTTTAATTGTATATCTATTTTTAGTTCTTTTTCCAGTGCTAGACGAAAATTATTCCAGTCAGTTTTATTGTTATAGATGCCTGAGAAAAGTCTTGTCTCTATTGATCCTAGTAATGTCATTAGGATTGGGGAGTGGTCTGAGGATAATTCTAAGGAATCTGAGGAACATTCTGAACATATATAGGAAGCGGTTTTTGTAAACGTTGCGTAATTGGTTTTTGTATATTAATGTTCGCATTTGTCCCACTGTTGTTTTGTTCTTCACTGTTGTCTTGAGAGTCCGTTTTGTCATTTACAGCTAACAGTTCGAATCTGTTTGCTGTGTTTGGAGTGATAGGCTTGCTCAGCCAATATTTTTGGAGTGATGTTTGTGTTGTGTTGAACATTTTATTTTTCGGTCTTTTATTACTAGTATTTTTTTCATTTAACGATTGTTTTTCGCGGTTTCGTTTTGTGTTTTTATTTTCGGTAATTTTATTACAGGTTTTAATATTTATATTTTGTACTTGCGTGTTTGTTGTTGCTGATGAAATTGGTATTGTTCCGATTTCCATTATTGGTGAGTTGCAGCTAATCGTTACCGTCGCAGTCACCGGTGTTATAGTTGTGGTAGAGGAGCTTTGAGTTGTTATTGTGGTTGCTGAAGTAGTAACTGGTGGATAAAACTCCATAGTGGGAGTCGCGCATTGGACACTCCAAGGTAGGGAATTGCTGGCACCTAGTAGAGCGGGAGAGAAAGTTCGTGCTCTGCTCTCTGTCACTTCGACCGGCAATTTGGAGTTGCCGTTGTTTTCGTTTGAGACGAAAGAAAAATATGCGTTTCTTTTTGTTGCTGTTTTTTGTTTAAGTGTGTCAGCCATACTCATTATAAATTTGTGATTTGTTCTTATTTTATTCTATTTTAAAAGATGTGTCCCAGTAAGTGACCGGTAGATTCGTTCTAGTCGATCACTGCACTATTGCACTTTTTCTTTACAACTTAAGTTACTTTAACTTAATAAATTTGTATTGAAGAATTAATTTTTGTGGAGCGAGCTTAAACACGTCTGCACTGTTCAAAACTTTCTACATCTTTCTACAACTAGTGGTAAAAATACAGTGCACCCCCCTTAACTCTAACTATCGTCATTCCTCAATTCACTTAACTTCTCAAAATAACTGAAAACATACAATTTCTTTGATAATTTCTCATTGTCAATGAACCCACAAGATCCACAAGTCGAAATATTCCAGTTGCGTTTAAGTAAAAAAAATTAATTCGACAAAATAAAAAATTGTTTTCTTCATTATTAAAGAAAGAAACACTACCTCTGTTTAATTAAAAGCATAAAGCCGTTAACTTAATTCGTTTAGCTGCATTTTTGACCTATTTTGAAGATTTTTCCGAGATTATTGAAACTGTTGTTATATGTGAGAATACTGTAAAAACGTTGAATTCTCTTTTGACTGGCAATTTCTTAACCTTGGCCTCCTTCTGTTCCAAATTCTAATTTTTTAAATGTCCCCTGTGCACTTTCATACGTTCATGGCCATGTATATTTAAACACGCTTGGGGTACTACTGGAGCAGTCGGACCCCATTTTAATATAAATGAATTTTTATTATTTATTTTAGTTCTTAGTAGTATAATATTATGGAAAAAAACCAAATAATTATTATTCTACATCTTATGATTACTATGGTACGTTTACAGTGAAGAGAAGTGTAAATGGAAAGCAATTGGATCAGATTTTATATTAAGAATAGTTATAATTTATTAAAAGAACTTGTTAACATTTGAGTTTTCAACTCCAAATTAAATAATACAATTTTTTTGATTTATTATCATGATTTAAACGTAGCCCTGGTTTCTTCTGATTTTTTTTCTCCGAATATTCGCTATTTTCGACAACATCCCAGCAGTGAAGCCAACTTTATAAAATACTAGTAACACTTTTATATGAGTGTAAAATTCATATATATGTATGTACATAATATAATGATGTGTACTCGACATGTAAAATATTTTTTGTGCATAAATTAGGGGTATATTAATTCAGCATGTTAATTCATGGTACCGCATTTCCACTTTTCTTTGCGAACACTTTGCGGATATTTTAAAACACGCGTTATCTTGAATATTTATCTCTAAAATGAGGAATTCCAAAAAGTGGTTGAAATTATAAAAATAACTGTTTTTCTTCAAATTCCAATGCTTGTCTTTACTTCCTTTTTTATTAAATTGTCAAGAAAGGAAAAATTTAGTATACACGGCAATGAAGTGCCGCAGAAGTCAGTAAGTGGTTAACTTATAGATAAGTTTTGAACTAGTAAATTAACCACTTGATTTTTTACTATTAAATTTAGTAGTATATTTTGAAGACTGCCTGTAATTTTCACTACAGGGATATGGAATATTTTTACCAAAAAACACAATAAATTCACATACACTGTACGTGTGACCAAAAAAAATGGTCGGAACGGTAAATAAATATGGAGGGAATTGAATGGCTTTTCTTATTCTTTTTTGGTATTACTCTATGCTAACAGACAGAGAAGAAAGAGAATGGAGACTTAAACGTCAAACGGCAAAGCAGCGAAATAAAGCACACGGACGTGTGTACATGAGGCCACTACGTATTCCTAGCAGGAAATTTGACTAAATTAATTGTGAAAATATAAAATTCATTTTGTAAAATACCAAATCTCATTACTATTCCAGCAAACAACAAAAGAAATATTTTAGAGTATCTCAGTATTATACCGTATATTCGAAATTACCCTTAAACTATTCTTATTTTTTACAATTTCAAATTTTTATAAGAAGTATTGAATAACTTCGTTAATAATTCTTTGGTCGGGCAGAAGTTCATATCATATCATATGCTTGAAGATTTATATATATATATATATATATATATATATATATATATATATCTCCTGGTACGTCCACACAAACAAACTTATTCACCATAACCAGGTTGCTTTCAAGAAGGGGCAGGGAACAATTGTCGCACTCTTGCACCTGGATCACTTTATTTCTGACGCATTGTCCAGCAAAAATCACATATCGTTGCTCTCGTTAGACTTTTTAAAAGCGTTTGATCGGATTGGTATCCATGTTGTATTAAGACAACTTAACAAATGGAAGGTTGGTCCTCGTATATACAACTTTGTAAAATCATTTCTCTCCAACCGTAAAATTAGTGTTCTCATATCCAATATCCCCTCCCCTATTCTCCCTCTTGATAACGGCACCCCGCAAGGTTCCCCCTTTCGGTTATCCTCTTTATTATCGCATTTGACGATATCAGCATTAGCTTATCTGATTTCCCCAAAGTCGGTCATCAAATCTACGCTGATGACATATTGTTATTTTCAAAATCTTCCAACTTAACTACGGTTATGTCGTCCTTTACTGAAATCCTGTCCCTCTTATCCACATCGTCCCGTTCTTCAGGCGCTTCAATTTCATCTTCTAAATCCAAATTACTACATATTTGTAAGAAACGACATTGTAATATCCCCACGCTTACATTTAATAATGTCAATATCTCATGTACAAATAGTCTTAAGTTTCATGTTATTGTATTAGACTGTAAGTACTCATTAAAACAACATTGTCAATATGTTAGAGACCGACTCTATGCTAACTTAAACATTATTAAATATCTATCAAGTAAGCGCTCGCTAATCGGTCCGGCTCTACTCGTGAATGTCACCAGGGCTCTCATCTTGTCGATCATCAACTATGGATTAGAAATATATGGACACCACGCAAAAAATAATCTTAAGATGCTGGCTGCACCTTACCACACTGCGGTTCGTAGATCTCTGCGTGTATTTCCTACATCACCCACAAAAAACATCTTGGCCGAATCTGGACTTCCTTTCTTAAACGATAACATGGAAGACAGCATTCGTAAATTTTATCCGAAGCTCATCCTTAGCGCCAACTTCGCTCTGCAAAAGGACTTCTACTCAGCTGCGTCCCGAAATTGCCAAAGATCTCATCTTCAATTTATAAATGCGCCATGTTTGCGAAAGAAAATCAGTTACCAATTAAAATATCTCTACCTTGGAAGAATCATCACTCCCCATGGTTAGTGAAGAAATCATCATTCATCAACGACCTGATTCATCTTCCTAAATCCAGCACTCCAAGCTCTGTATATAAATCCCGATTCTCGGAAGTAGCAGCTATCTTCAAATAGCAATTGTTGGCAATTCATTTTCACTGACGGATCTAAAGCAGCCAACACAGCCTTCGCTGCAGTGAGGGAAAAAGATAAGCCAATATCATATGGTCTGCTATTTCCTCTTTGTTCAGTTTTCACAGTGGAAGCCACAGCAATTCTTCACGCCGTTCAGTATTCCAAATAAAATAAAGAAAAGTACGTCATTTGCACAGACAGCTTGTCCTGCTTCCAAGCACTAAAAAAACTGCAGTAATTCTGACTACATGATTGGTGGCATAAGAGAAATTCTGATAGCTTTACACTTATGCGGATACAACTGCCAAAGAAATGATAAACACTCCCACAACAACCTCCATTTTCTTCATAATGAGTGATATCCATCGCCTTATAGCTCAGCAGAGAAATACTAAGATAGCGGTTGAGTGGATGAGGTATAACCACCACTATTCCAGAATCAACCTTAACCGCTCTAAACCTTGCTACCCCACATCCATTCCGGCTAACTACATCACTCCTTATACTCGGCTTCGTATTGGACACACTATCATCACCAACGCACACCTATTGGATGGTAGTCGTCTTAACCAATGCCCATTCTGCGAATCAACTGTCAGCGTGATACACCTACTAGCTTTTTGTCCTGAACTGGAAAACCACAGACATCAAAATTTTAATAACACCGATCCACTTCTACTTCTCACGAATCCAACTGCCGACAATATCACCAAAATTTAAAATTTTCTCTGGGATACTGATTTAATACGCCGCATCTAAACCAGCCCCCATTCAACAGCCAGCCGAAAGTCCCTGCTGCTAGCGCTGCTTAGTATAGCTTATTTAATAATTGTTTTTACTATGTAAGCTTTAATAAAAATAAAAAATAAAAATAAAAAATATATATATTGTAGCAAAATGCCCTAATATTCTAATGTAACATAAATGTAACGAAACTCTACTGTTAAACTGTATTTGTAAGCTTTCCGAGTTTGTGTCTCTGTTTCGAACATAGAGCTCGCGAGCTGTAAAGTGATTAAAGATTAGTAGTGTCGTGAGCGTTGATAGAGAGAGGGCCAATCTGCGGTAAGTATTTGTCATATTAATTTGTTCTTTTTAATAATGTATTCTTTGTTCCATGTCGTTAGGTATAAATGTATGTATTTTGCTTTAATAAACGTACTGCATTCTATTTCAAAAGCCCTTGGATTTCGTCGACGCTACAATTTTATTTCGCAGTTTGTTATTTGATAAACTGTAACATTTGTTGAAGCCACTACTCCGCAGCCAGCAAAAATACAGTTTATAGAAAGCAGCGCTGCCAACCACTACGCCACAGCCAGCAAGAGACTGTTTGCAGAAAGCAGCGCTGCCAGTCAACCACATATGCCACAACCGCCACAAATAGCACCAGCGAAATCGTCGCCACAGTCTCCAGTGGTGCAAAAGCCGCCACCGCAGGACTCCCATATATAAATGAGAGCAATGCCGCACAACAGCTGACTTCCCTACTGCAGCAAATTACAATTTTAGAGACTCAATTGCGAAACACGACCGAAAATCGAAGTAGAGAGAATCTAAGCACGAACTTTGCCAGGTGTCCAATTTGCAAAGGACAACACAAGATAAATACATGTAAGAAGGGTGCGAACGAAAACATCACAAATTACTACATGAGCTTTATTGCTACACATCCTCCCTATCGACCTGTACATTAAGAACGTAGCCTGCAACAGTGCGCTAAGGTTAAAAGCGAGAAACTGCTGGTCTGAGCGAATGTACGGCCATGGTAAGGCTATACACAGTGCCGAGGGAATTAACACAAATGACGACAGATTACATAGTACCACAACTGGACTTCAAAAAGGACTTCAAGGTTAGATTTCCCTCAAGAAAATTGTGGTCGAAAAGGAAACTCCAAATGGAGTACGATATATCCATTTATACGGACGGGTCAAAAATGCACCTGGGCGTGGGGGCGGGGGTCTTTTCTCCGCACGCTAACTTTAACTACTGTACACGCCTACCCGATACAGCTACAGTTTTTCAGGCGGAAGTACTCGCGATCAGAGAGGCATGTCGACAGATCACCCACCACATTAGAGAAGGGCAGAGGAGCACGGTTGCTATTTTTGTGGACAACCAGGCTGCCATAAAAAGCCCTACAATCAAACACCATCAACTCCAGACTGGTCAGACAGTGCAGGGAGGAACTTAGGGCGCTAGGTCACCATGCTGACATCACAATCATCTGGTTCCCCGGACACAGGAATATAGATGGAAATGAGAAGGCTGATGAATTGGCGCGCAGAGGAGCCTCTCTCGATCTAACCCATGTGGAACTAGTACCTGTGTCCATGGGTGCGATTAAGAGGGGCATCTACATGCACTGTCTTACCTTAGCGGGCAATAGATGGAGGACACTTAAAATATGTAATACATCCCGGGCGACCTGGCCAGTCTTTAACACAGCGAGATCTCATAAACAGGGACCGCAAGGACACCAGCCGCCTCACGGCGGCCTTTACGGGTCACTGGCTCGTGGGTACTCATGCAGAGAAATTGCAGAGACCGTACAATACCCATTGTAGAAGTTGTGGAAGTTCAGAAGAGAAGGAAACCTTAATCCATTTTCTTTGCGAATGCCCGGCTCTGGTGGTTGCAAGAAATAGAACACTAGGAAACTATTTCCTAGCGAGTTTATCCGATCTCTCGGGTGTAAAACCGAAAGATCTTTTAAGATACCTAAACTCCACAAAGTGGATTTAGTGAACAACCCATCGTTTTCTCCGGCGTTAGGAGAGGTTGTGGTATCAAAACGTCGCTAAGGCGATAATTGTGATCCATGTGAGGACCGACTTGGATCAGCCACTGAAACCAACCAACCAACCAACTACATGATCCCAATACCACCACCGCCATGCAGCATTTGCAAGAACCGCAAAGAGGGTCCGCCGCAGAAACAGTGTTGAGCTGTACTTCGGCAATAGTTAATGGACAGCGTTTACTTTTTCGGGTCTTACCCGTCAGTCTTTATGGTCCGCGAAAATGCATTGAGACATATGCCATGCTGGATGAAGGATCATCTATAACAATGATGGATGCAAATCTTATGCAGGAACTAGGTCTTCGAGGTGAACAACACGAACTGAGCCTTCAATGGGTCGGAAGAAGAACGGCACAGGAACCGGCTACCATAGTCAACCTTCAGGTCAGTGGAATAGGATTAACAAGACGACACGATTTGCGCCAAATTTATGCCGTGTCTGAAGTCAATTTACCGGTGCAGAGCCTGGGTGGAAATGATTTGAGTGGAAGCCCTGCAGCCCTATTCCACCTGCCGAAACCATTCTACAACGTTACGCCGAAATTGCTAATTGGGTTAGACCATTGTCACCTGGGATTACCCTCAGAAACATTAAAACTGAGATGTCGTGGACCGTATGCTGCCAAAACGGAATTGGGATGGGTGGTTTTTGGACCTAGCAGAGGGAACGTTGCATCAATAGCGACGTGCCTACATGTGAGTGTGGTCAGCGACCAAAGACTACATACTTTAGTTGAAAATTATATTGACGTAGAGAACTTTGGGGTAAGGCCGGCGCCAGCTAGAAAAAGCGACACAGATTTGTGTGATGAGCATATTCTGAAAGTAAATACGGTTCGTGTTAGTGGAAGGTTCCAGACTGGCCTCTTGTGGAGAAGTGATAGCATCGCACTGCCAGACAACGACGAAATGGCCGAGAGGCGACTTGTAGGAATTGAGCGGAAGATGAAAAAAAATTGCGTTTTTGCCACCGCCTATAAAACTATTATACAGAGTTATATTAACAAAAACTACACCCGAAAATTGACGCCCGCGGAACTCAGCGTAGTTCGTCCAAGAGTGTGGTACCTGCCACATTTCACCGTTGTGAACCCCAACAAGCCTGGGAAAGTGCGTCTCGTATTTGATGCGGCGGCATCTGTCAATGGTATTTCGCTCAATTCATGCTTGCTCAAGGGAATACAAGAATATCAACCTATGCCATCTGTGCTATTCAACTTTCGCATTGGGGAAATCGCCTTGTGTGGGGACATCAAAGAGATGTTCCACCAAATTCTGATCCGTCCAGAAGACAGGAGTTCCCAAAGATTCCTCTGGAGGGTCGACGACAAGCAGCCAGCGGATATATATGAAATGCAGGTAATGACGTTCGGAGCCGCTTGTTCGCCATGTGCAGCTCAATACATTAAAACTTTAAACGCACTGGAGTTTAAAGAAAAGTATCCACGTGCGGTGAAAGCTATCGTGAAGCATCACTACGTTGACGATTTTGTGGACAGCTTCGAATCAGTCATGCAAGCTGAGAGCGTTGAGAGACAGGTACGCAAAATTCTTGAGGTTGCCGGGTTCCAAATGCGCGGGTTTATTTCCAATTCAGCAGCGGTAATCACAGCACTGGGATTCGACGAGGAACCAGGTGGCATGAGGAGCAGCCATTTTGGGGCCCACAATGGAACAACTGAGAAAGTGCTTGGCATGTTCTGACAACCACAAGATGATACATTCAGATACGAACTTCGATTTAATCGAGTGGACGCGGATGTTATTGATGGGAGTAGGCCACCAACAAAAAGAGAACTGCTCAGCTATGTCATGTCTATTTTTGACCCAATGGGATTTCTATGTCACTTGACTGTCGGTGCAAAGGTATTGATGCGTGAGGTTTGGCAGCGGAAAATTGCCTGGGATGAGCCGCTACACTCTGACGTTGCTGCCTCGTGGAAAAAATGGAAAATAGAGGTACATAAAACTAAATCTATTCAAATTCCACGCTGTTACTTTCAAAAAGGTGTGCCAAAGGAGCTGCAGCTGCACGTTCTTGTAGACGCCAGTGAACAAGCGTTTGCTACCGTATCTTATTGGAGGTATATAATGGATGATGGAATGGTGGGAACTACACTTGTATGTGCAAAAACAAAATGTGCGCCTGTGAAACCGATGACTGTTCCAAGACTCGAATTACAAGCAGCTGTGTTGGGTACACGCCTAGCGCAAATGGTTATTGAGGAACATGATCTTGCAGTTAGCTCATGCGTCTTCTGGAGCGACTCAACAACGGTGATCAATTGGATAATGTCTGAGCACCGCCGCTATAAGCCGTTCGGAGCACATCGTATAGCGGAGATTCTCGCCAATACTCAGCCGAATGCCTGGAGATGGATTCCGACCCATGAGAACGTCGCTGACGACGCGACACGTCGTAACAGTGAAATTAATACCTGCTCTTCGTCGCGTTGGTTCCGGGGTCCTGCATTCTTGTCAATGCCAGAGGAGTCTGGCCTCAAGACATTGTTGCAGCAGGCAATAAAGTCGGAAATGAAGAAGAGATTCTTGAAAAGCCAGTTTTTCTTGTCTCTACCAATGTGTTTATGGAATTTAATCGTTTCTCGTCCTATAATAGATTAAAGCGGGCAATTGCCTGGATCATAAGGTTCACCAATCGCACCCGCCGACTACGCCCAGGTAATGACGACCATGGTCTGACCATAAGCGAGCTGGATACAGCTGAGATATTCTTGTGTAGACAAGCTCAAGTTGAGGTGTACGCTGAGGATATAAATCGACTGGCAGAAGGTCAAACGTTGCCCAAGAGCAGTCAGCTATGCGGCCTGGTACCTTACTTGGATAAGGATCGCGTGATAAGAGTAGGTGGTCGAATTGAGGCAGCCAGCTGGCTTCCTTTCGAAACCGTGCATCCAATTGTTCTGCCACCGAAGCACCGTGTTACAACGCTGATAGTGGCCGGTCATCACCGAAAGATGAAGCATCAAAATATTGAGGCGACGATCGGTGAAATCAGACGAAAATTCTGGGTCGTCCAGGTGAGACGAGTTCTACAATATGTCATCGCGAACTGTTGCGAGTGCAGGATAATTCGCTCTAAGCCAGTTACGCCCATTAATGGGGCCTCTTCCTGAAGATCGCTTGCTGCCGTTCGTTAGACCATTTAGTTACACTGGTCTGGATTACTTCGGACCGCTTGAAGTTACGATTGGCCGCCGAAAAGAGAAGCGATGGATACCTCTTTTCACCTATCTGACGATACGTGCTATACACTTAGAGGTCGCATATGATCTGTCAACCGATTCCTGCATCTTGGCGATACGGAATTTTATCAATCGTCGCGGTGTTCCAGTTAGAATGCGAAGTGATAATGGTAAGAACTTTGTTGGCGTAGACCGAGAGGCGAAGAGATTTGATGAGGTATTCGGTTGCGACCGAGTTCAAAGCGAGATGACCTCGAAGAGAGTCGAGTGGGTCTTCAATTGCCCCAGCAATCCGTCGGAAGGTGGTGTATGGGAACGTGTGGTTCAATGCGTTAAGCGAGTGCTGCGGCATACGTTAAAGGAAACAGGTCATCGCGTATATACGCTGCATAGCGTCATCATTGAAGCTGAAAACGTCGTGAACTCACGCCCTCTTACGCATCTGTCGATCACGGCCGATCAGGATGAGCCCATTACCCCAAATCACTTCTTGCTGGGGACGGCTAATACGGCACAAACGCCGGCTGTAGACGCACAGGTGGAAAAGACATGCGGCATACGGAAGCAGTGGCGAATTGCACGGCATTTGCGAGATCGATTTTGGAAACGTTGGATAGCGGAATATCTGCCCACTTTGACACGTCGAACTAAGTGGTGCACCAGAACGAAGCCAATAAAGGAGGGTGATGTGGTGTTCATATGCGACACGAATATGATGCGGCTGCAGTGGTATCGTGGTGTGTTTGCAGCGGTTCATCGGGGAGCTGATGGCGAAATCAGGCGAGCAGATGTCCGAACAAGCACAGGGGCGCTCCGTCGTCCAGCATGAAAGCTGGCAGTTTTGGACGTTGAATCGAGTGATTCACGGGTGTGGGGAGGTAGCAAAACGCCCTAATATTCTAATGTAACATAAATGTAACGAAACTCTACTGTTAAACTGTATTTGTAACTTTTCCGAGTTTATGTCTCTGTTTCGAACATCGAGCTCGCGAGCTGTAAAGTGATTAAAGATTAGTAGTGTCGTGAGCGTTGATAGAGAGAGGGCCAAACTGCGGTAAGTATTTGTCATATTATTTTGTTCTTTTTAATAATGTATTCTTTGTTCCATTTCGTTAGAAATAAATGTATGTATTTTGCTTTAATAAACGTACTGCATTCTATTTTAAAAGCCCTTGGATTTCGTCGACGCTACATACACACACACACACACACACACACACATATATATATATATATATACAAGTGTATGTCGTTTGGTCACATCTCACAGAAGTGCACTAGCAAAGAGGACTGGCGCCACAAGTGCTACAGATGTGGTGGAGAAGGACACAGCGCCCGTGAGTGCGACAGGACGCCTGCGTGCGCACTCTGCACAGCCAAGGGTCGTAAGGACGTGGAGCACCCGACAGGATGCAGCTCATGCCCGTCCTACAAACAAGCCGCGGGAAAATCCAGACGTAGGAGATGAGGTTGCTCCAGCTCAATCTCAACCACTGCGAGGCTGCTCAGGATCTCTTGGAGCAGACAGTAAGGGAACAAAAGGCTGATGTTGCGGTGCTTAGCGAGCCATACCGGCGCAAGCACCAAGGAGTTTGGGCCGAGGACAATACTGGCGGAGCCGCACTGTGGGTGTGTGGAGCCACAGCCTTACAACTGAGCAACAAACATAGTAGCGACGGCTACGTCAGAGCGACCATTGGAGGTACTACGGTCTACAGTTGCTACCTTCCACCAAGCCTCACTACGAATGAGTTCGAGTCAGTGGTGGACAGACTTACCCTGGATGCGCGAGGCAGGCACCCCGTAGTGATTGCTGGCGACTTCAACGCATGGGCAAATGAATGGGGCTGCGCCCGAACAACGCCAAAAGGTCATATCCTCATGGACGCGTTCACGGCACTTGACGTAGTTCTCATGAACACGGGAGAGGCGACATTCGCCAGAGGAGGAGCCAGGTCCGTGATCGACCTTACGTTCCTGAGCAGCAGACTGGTGAGAGGAGCTAAGTGGATTGTGAGTCCCATATATACTCACAGCGATCACAATGCCATTACGATCGATCTAAGGTTACCGGGGAGAAGGCCAAAGATAGGTCCAAGATTAAGAGGCTGGAGGGCGGATAAACTCGATGACGGCACCCTTAAAGTCATGTTGGAGGACATGAAGTTGGAAGGTGGTGCGGACGAAATGGCAAGTCAGCTAGCAAGCCAGCTAGAGAGTGCATGCGATGCGGCGATGCCCAGAAGGGCCTATGGCGGATGCCAAAAATCCGTCTACTGGTGGACAGATGAGATCGCTGGCCTGCGTAAGGAATCTCATGCCGCAAGACGAAGACACCAGCGGGCAATAGGCAAGCCAGAGTGTCTGCAGCTACGCCAGGTATACAAGGAGGCCAAGAGGAGGCTAAAAAAGGCCAAAAAGTCAAGCAAGCGCAGGAGTTTCATCGAACTATGTGCACAGGTTGAAGAAAACCCATGGGGCACAGCATATAAGCTTGTGATGAAAAAGCTCCCTTGCCATAGGCAACCAGCCCCACGCTGCCCCGACTTACTCAGACGTATTGTGGGAGAGCTCTTCCCAGCACAGGACTACGTGCCTGGCCAATTCCCCCTCGAGTTACACGAAGAATTACCCAGTGTGACCACTGACGAGGTGATGCGGGCTGTTGGAGGATTTGGGGACCAGAAGGCACCTGGCCCGGATGGAATACCCAACCACGTGCTCAAAACGGCAGCTGCGCTACACCCAGAAGCACTGAGGTCTCTTTACGAGGCCTGTTTTAGACAAGGTGTCTTCCCAAAACGGTGGAAAAGGCAGCGGCTGGTCCTGATGCCAAAAGCTGATAAGCCAACGGAAGACCCATCAGCCTATCGTCCCCTGTGCATGCTAGATACGGCAGGGAAGGTCCTGGAGCGGATTATTTGCAACCGGATTGACGAGGCTCTAGTGGAGGCTGGAGGACTGGCGCGACGCCAATATGGATTCCGGAAAACAAGATCGACAGTGGACGCCATTGACGACGTCATCCGAATGGCGAAGGGGGCGATACAAGGACGAAGATGGAAGGGGGGTTCCAAGAGGTATTGCCTTGTGGTCACCCTTGATGTCAAGAATGCCTTTAACTCGGCGAGCTGGGCGCGCATAGCGAGTTCGCTGGAAGAATTTGGAGTGCCCGTCTACCTAAGACGGATGATTGACGACTACTTCAACGACAGGATGCTGCTATACGAGTCCGAGCGAGGTATGGAAACGCATAAGGTCACCGGAGGGGTTCCCCAGTGGTCTGTACTGGGTCCACTACTCTGGAATGTTATGTATGATGGCATTCTCCGCATACAGGTGCCCCATGATGTAAAAATCATCGGATATGCGGACGACATAGCGTTAGTGATCGCGGCGAAACATCTGGAAGTGGTAGTAGCGGAGGCAAATCGCACAGTGGCTGTTGTCGGGAGATGGCTGGCGAATGCAGGACTTAGACTGGCGGAGCAGAAAACGAAGGCCATCCTTATTTCGAGTCGAAAGGTACAGGAGGTCGTGGAGATAAGAGTTGGAAACTGCACCATTACCACGATCCCACACCTGAAGTACCTAGGCGTCTGGATAGACTCCAGATTAACATTCAAGGAACACTTGAGGCGTGTAGGCGAAAAGGCGGCTCGGATCTGCTCTTCGCTTTGCCGGATAATGCCGAACCTTGGAGGACCACGGCAGCGGAAGAGACAGCTCATATCAGGAGTTGTAAAATCCGTAATCCTGTATGGGGCGCCCATATGGGCTGATAAGGCGAATGTCAGGGCATACGTTCGCACCATAGAGGCAGCCTATAGGAGAAGTGCACTTCGAACGATCTGTGGCCATCGCACTGTGTCCACAGACGCCGCTCTGGTGATTGCTGGTATGATCCCTGTGGACCTGCTGGCCAAGGAGTCCTGGAGGCTATACTACGGCAGAAGTACGCGCGAGTCCAGTGCGGAAGATCGCGTAGTAGCCACCAGACAGCGCACCATACGGGAGTGGCAAGCCCGATGGGATGCGTCTGAGAAGGGCCGTTGGACGTGGAGACTGATTCCTGACCTCCAACGTTGGATGAACAGGTCACATGGCGACATGAACTACCACGTCACACAAATGCTGACCGGGCACGGAGGTTTCCGCGCATATTTGCACAGATTCCGGCTAGATGAATCCCCCTGTTGTGGAAACTGTGGAGGCACGGAGCCACAGGACGCGGAGCATGTCCTTTTCGCATGCCCGCGGTACAGCGGTGCCAGAGCGGTGCTTCAGAGAGTTTGCGGAGAGCCCGTGACCCCTGACAATATCGTGCACCATATGCTCGAGTGCCCCAAGAAATGGGAAGTGGTCTGTGACGCTTCGGCAGAAATAATGCGAGACCTCCGCCACTTGGAGTGGCGACGACGTTCAGGGAATCCATAGGAGGGGTCCTTTGACCATTCCCCTCCCCGAATGAAGTATTGCTTAGCGGTTATGTACCGTCGGGGAGGCGTCCGTGGGGGTGGTTTTAGTGGGTAAGAGCCCCACACTACTGGCGCGTCGTCCAGTGTCTGGTTGCAGATTTCCACCTCCAATACACAAAAAAATAAAAAATAAAAAAAAAAATAAATATATATATATATATATACGAGTATATATATACATATATATATATATATATATATATATATATATATATATATATATATATATATATATATATATACATATATACATATATATATATATATATATATATATATATATATATATATATATATACATATTTTTACAAATAATATATTTTTCTATGACGTTATACATTTTCTGTATGAACTGAATCATCTACGTATTGTGCAAGACACTAACAAAATTCCTGCTGGTATTCATGTCTGGTAAAATAAACATAATTTTTTTGTGTGTGCACACAAATGCACTCGTAACCAACTTCATGTAAGAAAATATTATTATTATTATTATTAAATATTATTAAACGATTCTGGACCTCCGGTTGAAATTTAATAAATTAGTTTTTGTAACGAGTTCAAGGTCCAAAAATAAAAATTATTTTTATTCTTATTAATTAAAAAGTTCCTAATATTTCGGTTTCCTCCGGTAATTTTATGATCTGTCAACTTAAATGTAAACAACTGAAATGTTTTGAAAATATAAAATAAATGAAAAAATATATTTTCTTTCATTTCAATTGGATGGGATTAAATTTCGCAAGGCGTAATTAGCATTAAATTGCTACAGAATAGCAGAAGTTGCTAGAGAATAGTATTAAATTGCTAAAAAAAAAACACCAAGACGTCGTTGAATTAGGGACGAATCGCATTAAATTGTGACTGATGATACATTGCAATAATTTGTTCTGCTAAGTTCATAATGTTCTATTATATGTATTAAAATACTTTTTTGATTACTGTAGGCAAATTTTACTATTGACATCGAGCGATATGAATCCAAGTGCAACATAATTTCTCTATGATGTCATTGACAAGGCGGTCATCCTCACGGATTGGGAGAAGTGAACGCAAAAGTTTATGCTATATTTGGAGGCAGAAGAAATAATAAATGTTTTATAGAACCATAGGAGAGAAAATTTCAGACTTCTCATTTGCTGCATTCTTGCAGCCCATCGGATATCCAACCGATCAGAATTATTCGAATTTTTTACAACCCTCTGACTCTGGACTCCATTTATTTCAGAAATTTTGTTCGCTACCGTACTCAACACCTAGTACAGCTCAAGGTGAATTTACTTATTTGGTAACTGCAAGGTGAATTTCGTACCTCCGGAATTGTCAAACATAAGCAATGTGCGATCAAAATAAACGAAATTGAGAGGAATGAAGAAATGTACAAGACCTGCTTAGGTAGGTAGGTAGTAGTGGCCGCCCAGTTTGCCAAAAGCACACTTGAGGACACATAATGGCCCATTGTGATACCACGGTGTGGCGCCGTTCAAGCACTGACTAAAAAAAAGTTCCCATACTTGGGATGGTGATAGTCAGCGCAAGGACAGCGCTTGGAAAGGCACGACTCCCCCGTCATGTTTCAGGAAACCATCCTGATACTTTGATGAACCTGGCTATGTCCCAAATATTAATGGATGACAGCTCTGTCAGGCTTGTAAGAAATGGGGCACCAAAGGTGCGAATTCTTCTTCTGCTCAAGGATGGGCAGTGGCATAAGAGGTGGAAAACCGCCTCGTCCTCCTCCTCGGCAAAAGTCATTTGAGGGTAGGCCCAGTCTTTCTGCGTGCTGTCCCATTATGCAGTGGCCGGTAAAAACCGACACAGTTGTCGACAGTGATACGCGACCAAGTCGAAGAAGTTGATTGGTTCTGTTTTTGTCCATGCTTGCCCAAGTTAGTCTAGCCGTGTGGCAGGATTCCTCGTTAGCCCAGGATTTGTAGGCGTCAGCCAGATATTTCCGTTTGATTTCGAGCTTGGCTGTTGCCAGTGGAATGCCGATGTTTACAGAGGGGTGAATGTCGTGCATTAGCGTGCCTGCCTTGGCAAGCTCGTCCGCCTCGCAGTTTCCCGGGATATCGCTGTGTCCGGGAAACCAGACTAGGTGCACCCGAGAGTAACTTGCGAGCTCATTTAAAGATGTTCGACATTCATGAACTAGTCTTGATGTGGCCGTGGAGCCAAAAAGAGATTTAATGGCGGCCTGGCTGTCTGAGAAGATAGATACGTCAACTGCGCCGATATCACTCAGCATCCATTTGGCTGCGTGGTAAATGGCCATGACCTCAGCTTGAAAAACGCTGCAATGGTCTGGGAGACGTAGGGAGATGTTTAAGTCCAGCTTGTCGGAATAAATACCGCTGCCGACTCTACCTCCAAGCTTGGAACCGTCGGTGTAGATTTCGACTACGATTCGATTTTCTGAGGTCCAGTCGCTTCGACTTGGAATAGTGAGGTCGAATTCCCTGTTCAAATTGGGATAGACCGACATATAATCGATTAAGTTGGGGACAGGTGGGTCCTGATTCAGAATTGAAGCATGGCCTGTCAGGGTTATGCACCAGTGCGAAAGAGCATTAAGTCTAATCGCTGTCAGCTTGGCTTGTTGCTTAACCAGGATCCCCGAGGGGAGCCAGTGCAGCATGGCAAAAAGGGCTTTCGTAGGTATGCTACGAAGAGCGCCAGTGATCAGTAGAGCAATGGATCTTCTGATTTTATCAAGGGGTTTGATATTACAGGCTTTTTCGAGAGCTTGCCACCAGAAGACCGACCCGTATAACAGGTTTGGTTCAACGATGGCCGTGTAGAGCCAGAGCACGACTCGAGGACGAAGTCCCCATCGTGCACCAACTGCTCTTTTACAGCAGTATATAGCGCATGTTGCCTTACGTGCCCTCTCAGCTAGATTGGCTTTCCAATTAAGCTTTGGGTCGAGAATCAGGCCTAAGTACTTAAAGTGTGTGCTCAAAGAGAGCGGAGTGCCGTTTAGACTAGGCATTGTAAACTTTGGAATTTTGTACTTCCTAGTGAAAAGCATAGTCTCCGTTTTGGATGGGTTAACCCCAAGTTCGAATTCGCGACACCAGTTCGACACAATAGAGAGTGAATAGTTAAGTTTTTCGGAAAGTGTTTGGGGGAATTTCCCGGATGCCGCGATTGCTATGTCGTCCGCATAGGCTATCACTTTGCATCCAATAGATTCCAATCTCACCAGTAGTGTGTTAACTGCCAGGTTCCATAGGAGGGGTGATAAAACACCCCCTTGTGGCGTGCCCCTGTTAACCACCCTCTTGGATTGGGCACTGCCGATCGTGGAAGTGATGATCCTAGATTTTAGTAGAAGCTCTATAAATTTAAGAAGACCTGAATTCAGGTTAAGATTATAGACTGCGGAAATGACAGCGTTGGGGCATACATTGTTGAAAGCTCCCTCGATGTCCAGAAATATGGCAAGTGTGAATTCCTTGTACGCCAAGGATTTGTCAACTTGAGAAATGAGAGAATGAAGTGGTGTTTCAACCGATTTGCCTTTATAGTAAGCGTGTTGAGATACAGAGAGAAGAGAAGGGTTGATCGATGTCCTGATATGTAGGTCAAGAGCTCTTTCTAGAACCTTAAGAAGAAAGTATGTTAGACTTATGGGTCTATAATCCTTAGGTTTGGTGTGCGAGGCCTTCCCAACTTTTGGTATGAAGACGACCCGAGCCGTGCGCCAGCGTAAGGGAATATATTGCAATCTGAGGCTTGCATTATATATTTGTAGCAGCCATAGGACTATAATCTCTTCCCCATTTTGGATATCGGCAGGAATTATGCCGTCCGGTCCGGGGGACCTTTATGGCTTAAAGGTTTGAATGGACCACTCAAGGTGACTTTTTGTTACTTGGAATGTGGGGAGGCTATCATGGGAAACCTGCTCCACCTGATAGAGTGCTTGATCCGCTGAGGCTAAACTCCCTGGGAAGTGGGTGTCTAGCAGGATATCAAGGGTTTCGGCGCTTGAGTGAGTCCAGCTGCCATCTGGTTTTTGGATACAGTCAAGGGCTTTGTTAGAGGAGTGGGGAATTTTACGAAGACGGCTAGCCTCGGACGTCGATTCAATGCTATCGCAAAATTCCCTCCATTACGCTCGTTTCCCTCGCCTAATGGCGTATTTCAACTTTTTTTGTTTATTTTTGAAAGGGGCCCAATCAGATGTAACTTTAGCTTTGTTGAAAAGCATTCTACAAGTTTTGCGAAGACTTGCAATTTCCGAGTTCCACCACGGAGGTTTAGGTTTGCCCCGTGGTTCGGGAGTGATGCAAGAAATATGAGTGGCTTTTTTAAAAGCTGTGGTCAGATCGTCGACCGCCCGATCAATGTCGGGACAGTTGTGGATAATAGGGGGAGTCATTGCTAAGCATGACCCCAGTTTGAGCCGGAAAAGAGGCCAGTTCGTGTTTTTTTTATTGACTGGTTTAAGAGATTCCTGCTTAAAGTGGTACACAATTTATTTAAAATATTTTTAATAGATAAATAGACTCACAATTTCTTCATAATGTTCAAACTTCACAAAAATAACAATTAAAAAACTTATTCACTCAAATCAATACTCTATGCAAATTGTTTGCATATTTGTTTTGATCGCATTTTTCTATAATTTTAATTTTGACAGCTACTGAGGGAAAATTGGTTCAAAAAAATTTGTTCTTGCAGCCACCACGTAAGTAAATGCACCTTGGTACAGCTGTTTGTAGAACTGCTGTTTACGTATAAAGTGACAAATTTTTTTTGCGGCCCATTCACAAGCCAAGTGCGCTTCAAGAATGCAGCCATTGAGTCATCTGGATGAGATTTGGATTGAACTAGCAAACAAAAGGGAAAAGAGAGAAGTGATATAGCGAGAAGGATGAAGAATCCAGAGATAGTAGTAGAAAGTCTCGATACTACTGAATACGTAGTTGTAGAAAGAAACGGAACCGAGAAGTTGTTAACAGCCAACTGTAAAAAATTGAGGAACAATATTAGCAATATCAAAAATATTCTAGCGCCAACCATCTCCGAGCAACCCCTTGGACAAAGACAGAGGAATTAATAGTGGCGCCACCTGATCACAGTGCAGCTGATATGCAAAAACTCCTTTAAAAATGTTTAGCAGAACATCATCCAACTCATGTAGGTAATTTACCAGATCTTTCCTGTGATGGACAGAGAAATTCAAATTGAAGAAAAATGATAATTATTTTATTTGTGATAATTGCACTTAGAATATATATGACATTTCATTGTAATGTGCCAACACTTCTGTGTAAATAATATTTTTTGTAAATACACGTTCATCTTTTGCTCAATATCCTTAAAGGAAAGCAATATAGAAATTTGTCATACGGACCATCTACGCTCGGAAACCTTTCCAACGCGAGTGTAGTGCGATTGCTGACTCAAGTTGGAGCTGTGCCTTCTGTGGAGAAGCACAACAGTTGTAGTGCTCGGGTGTTCTAGGACAGGATGACGATATTCCGATGGCACTTTTGGTGGAGCCACGAGCTTTCTCGTCACCCATAGTCACATCGCGTGAACAGGTCAATATGCAAATTAATGCGTCAGCCATCAGTGAGGCACAACCATTAACTTCCATAATGTGCCTGGTCCATCGCTGTATAACGTTGCCACGCCGACAAGCCACGGTGCCATGGCTACATCAAATTTGTATATACTGACTGTACCTACCATAACGGTACCCATATCATTGAGTCAGGCCAGTCAGTCAAATGCAAGAGCAACGTACATAGTGCCATTTGTTGCAACAACAGCAATTCCCAAGTGGAGTGATCCTCAGATAAGGTCGTACGAGATGACGCCCAAAAATATTGTATAGGTCGTAAGTTTTAAAAATATGTCAAAAGTGGGCGTAGCTGTAAAAATAACCAGCCCTGTTTTTGTGTGGTGTTTAATGTTAGTACCATCAGCTATGAAATTGTTTAACAAAAGTATCTGTGTTGTTAGCATATTGATTGTGACTTTGGGGTACGAGCTGGAGGATCATGATTGTTCAAGTCTTCATCAAGAATAGGAAACCTGTTTTGACTTGGGATACCATAGTTGCTTTGTTTAGCAGAGGCACATATTTTTGCCGGTTGAAGAGTTAATCTCGAATTTTTTGCCTGTCTTTTGATTCCGTTTTTTTAAGGACGTAATTTTCTCCTTTACCTGTATATACCGATCTATGACAGTCTGTATTGTTGCAAAATTTCTTGTCACATTAATTTTCCCACCACCTGTTCTTACACCATGGTTTGTTTCATTTTCTAACCCTACGTCTCCACGGGCAATTTTTGATGGCATGCCATTGGCAATTTCAAGCAAATTACCAATGGAGAATTACCAAATTCCTTCAAGTTGGCAATTTATGTTATGAAATATGTTATGCCATAAATTGCCAACGTGCTGTGTTGCAATCAGTTGTCATTTTGTTTGTTTGACAGCCTTTTTTCATTTTTTCGTGACGCTCACAGTGGAAGCATCGTCGGACATTTTCGTTTTACCGCACCTATTAAATTAATAAAAGCGCTAAAATGAATGGAGACTGTGCATTTGCATTCTTTGTAATAAAGGATTCACCCAGAATTTCGGTTTCCTTCTTTTTTCCTCTTCATCGTATAAATAAAAATTTTTTTCAAGCGTGGGCACAGCGAACTAGATTGCTTGACGGCATTTTCAAAATGACAATGGCATAACATCGCAATGCCCACCATTAAAATATTGCCAACCATTGCAATCAAATTTGACAGATGTTATGCCATCAAAAATTGCCCGTGGAGACGTAGGGTAAAGAGAGGAGAGAGTCATTTTCTGTTAAGTTTGCCGCTGAGTAATTTATCGGAGTTGGAGCTGTAGTGAGTGTGCTCGTACATATTGATTATGTCTAAAAACGTAGTAGTAGTGGCTGCATTCGATGAGGCAAGAGTTGTAATGACTCTGTTCAAAGAGTATTTCCATCGCTCTTTTTTGGCAAAAGAGGGGAATCGAAATTCATGGCAATCGCCGTGGAACCGTTAACAGATGTTAAACATAGCATTTTTCTGTTAGAAGCGATTCATCACAGATTCATAGTAAATTTAATATGAGTTTAGGAAGGAATGGTTTTTATTGTCATAGTAGGAAAATGAAAAAATCCATAATTAATAGCCTTATTATTTATTAATTAATAGTATACTGATAACATAAAAATTAAATCTATCTAAATTAATAAGACAATAATATCAAATCTAAACTACACTCTTTGTTCATGGCTATAGCTGTGGAACAGCTGTAAAAATGTAAAAGTTAACATTTCCACTGCTAAAACGATTCATTCGCGGTAAATTTTACATGAAATTTCGAAGAATTCCTTTAAAAAAAAAAATTATAAATTATTCAAAATATGTTATTCCGCACAAAATATTTAAGGCAATTTACAATATACATTTTAAAAAATATATTACTTTGTAAATATTAATACTAATATATGTGAGTTAATTTGAATATTTTCATAAACATAGGTAGGCATGCATATTATATAAATAATTATGGTAATATTTTTAAAATTTACATTGTAATAGTAAAAAAAGTAAAAATTGGTGTTAAAAATTAATAAATAAATTGAAATATGTATGTGCCACCATCCAATTGCACAGCAAAACTCCATGGCTGTACAGCAGAACATTAAAAGTGATTTTTTGCGGAATGTTTTGTACATAATTCAAGAAATTTTCACCGTTTCAACAAATTTTAGTTAAATCAGAATTGCACCAGCAAACACATTGACACCCTAATATACTTCAAAATCAACAAAACGACCATGAGTCTCATTGGCGGAGTGGTTTGCCCGTTGGTTTAGCGTTTTTGTGGTTTGGAAAGGTTGTTTTATCAAATTTCTTTTTTAATAGTAAATTAATCATTTTTACAAATAGTTAGGGTAAAATAAAGAAACAAAAATTCAAATATATTTGGAAAAAAACTATCGGGCAGTTGTTTCTTTCCTTGAAAATGAAAAGAAAACTTACTATACTTATCAGATAAAAAGTAGCAAAGGGTTGACAGTTGTTATTAAAGGTATAGAACCTGAAGTAGACCCTATAGAACTAAAATATGCACTCCAAGAGACTGGATTCAAAGCAAAATCTGTGTTTAATAAAGGAATAGGGAAAAAATTCCGCAACCACTCTTTAGAATAGAACTAGAACCAGGGAATATTAAATTAAAACAAAACGAAACCCACCCCATTTACAACTTAAAATATTTAATGCATCGTAGAATAATAGTCGAGGAGCCTCACAAACGAAAAGGCCCAATACAATGCACAAACTGCCAAGAGTATGGGCATTTGTAATCGTACTGCACCTTACGTACTGTATGCGTTGCGTGTGGCGACTTCCATCCATCAAAGGAATGCAAGCTGAACACAAGTGAGAAGGATACAAAAAAATGCAGCAATTGTGGGGGGAATCATACTGCTAACTACAGAGGCTGCCCGATATATACACAACTAAAAATCAGTATGAACCAAACTGCTAAGACAGTTCGAACTCAAAAATATAGTGCTATACCTACCAACACAAACCATATTGGAAGCACCACCGAAAACATCTCTTCATCCACTAGCTATGCGAATGTACTGAAAACTGGCGTTTCTGATAAACCGAGTCACCCTATGCAACCTCAAAATTTAGAAACTTTAATATTTAACTTGTCTCAGTGTATTACTAACTTCATGTCCTCGATGCAATCTATGATTCAAGAGCTTGTACATAACCAAAACTTACTTATGAAAACTCTACTTTCACAAAAATGAATGTTCTAAAAATATGTCACTGGAATGCTAACGGTATTAACCAACACAAAATTGAATTAAAAAATTTTCTAGACAGTAACAGCATAGACATCATGCTTATCTCAGAAACACATTTAACTATAAAATATAACTTCAAACTAGCAGGCTATAATTTTTACTCAACAAACCACCCACAAGGAAAAGGTTATGGTGGTACGGGAATTCTAATTAAGTCTCGATTAAAGCATTACTTTCTGGAATCCTATGCAAAAAAAAACATCCATTCTACTTCCATCTCTTTACAGTGTTGGGGTGAGCCAATAGTAATTTCATCAGTCTATTGTCCTCCTAGGTTTCCTATTTCCACAACCGATTTTGTTTATTTCTTTAAATCGCTCGGTAACAAATTTCTCTCTGCCGGAGACTTCAATTCTAAGCACACCTACTGGGACTCACGGTTAATCAACCCTAAAGGGAAGCAATTGTTTAATGCACTGATAGACTCTCGGAATGGTCTACACTTTGTATCATCTGGAAAACCTACATACTGGCCAACTGATCAAAGAAAAATTCCCGATCTTATTGACTTTGGCATAACTAAAAATATTGAAAGGTGTTTCTTGGAAACCGAGCCCTGTTTCGACTTATCATCCGATCACTCACCGGTGATAATATATTTAAAAAAAAGACCAGAGTTCATTGAAAAAACAATAAAACTGACCTCCAAGAACACAAACTGGCTCAAATATCGCAAATATATTAGTACCCACGTGTGCGTTAAAACAAAACTTAAGAGTGGAGAGGACATTGAATCAGCGACGCAGGCTCTTGGTTCAATAATAAAAGCAGCTGCTATTAGTGCCACGCCCGCACAAAACTCAACTAAAACTAACGCGAGACACTCTACGTCACACTATATGGAATGCCTCGTTAGAGAAAAGAGGAGATTAAGGCGTGAATGGCAAAAATACAGATCTCCAGCACCAACAGTAAAATTAAAGTCATTACAAAATCAGCTGAAAAACATTCTACGGGAGGAAAAGGAACAAAACCTTAATAAGTACCTTGAAGATTTGGCTCCTCTCAAAGTCACCAATTACTCACTCTGGAGAGCGACAAGAATGGTTAAAACACCAAAGGATAGTGAATCGCCTCTAAGACAAAGCGATGGAACTTGGGCAAAAACAGAAGAAGAAAAAGGCAACTTCTTTGCAGCCCATCTGAGGTCAGTATTTCAACCGAACCCGCCGACCTGCAACAACACTAGCATACAGAACTTTTCAATTACGAAGTCAGCAGTACCAATTCATTTCAAACCAAAGGAAGTTGTTCGCCTATGTACAACGAGTCTAAACCCAAAAAAGGCACCTGGTTGTGACCTAATTACCAATAAAATGGTAAGTGAATTGCCGCAGCTCTAATACATCTCACACACATTTTTAACGCAATACTCCGTCCGGGCTACTTCCCTACAACATGGAAAACATCGGAAATAATAATGATTCCAAAACCCGGAAAAGACCCTACTCAGGTATCTTCTTATCGGCCCATAAGTCTCCTGCCAACGCTCTCTAAAACGCTCGAACGCTTATTGCTGGAAAAATTAGCACCAAAGCTCGATTTAATCATTCCTCACCACCAATTTGGTTTCCACAAACATCATGGAACTATTGAGCAGGTGCAACGTATTGCCTCTGAAATAAGGCGAGCATTTGAACAGAGGATGTACTGCTCCGGAATATTCCTAGACGTCGCACAAGCCTTTGACAAAGTCTGGCACGAAGGACTCATATATAAAATTAAAAAACTACTGCCAAAAAGTTCGCATAAGATTCTGGAGTCATATTTAACAAATCGCAAATTTAGGGTTAAATATAAAGAATTTGTAACGCCAGACTTTGAAATTATGGCTGGAGTACCACAAGGTAGTGTGCTTGGACCTATGCTTTACACTCTGTACACTTCCGATCTGCCAACGGATAAAAACCTCGTTACCTCCACTTTCGCTGACGACACAGCTATCCTGAGCTCTCACCTAAATCCACGGATAGCCTCCCGGGATTTAGAGGAACACCTTAAAAAAATAGAAAGTTGGCTAGCAGATTGGCGCATCAAAATAAATGAGCAAAAAAGTGTACATGTGACATTTACTCTTAAGCCCAGTTCTTGTCCGGCAGTCTCCTTAAATGGCATTGTAATCCCGCAAGCAACAGAGGTTAAATACTTAGGAGTGCATTTTGACCGACGGCTCACCTGGAAAAAACATATAGAAGCCAAGAAAATGCAAATGAAACTCAAGGCAAGGCGTTTAGAGTATAAAGTACTTATATACAAGGCTGTAATTAAACCGATTTGGACTTATGGTATTCAGATATGGGGCACTACTAGTGCATCAAACTTGCAAATAATTCAAAGGGCTCAATCGAAAATTCTGAGAACGATCAGCGGCGCTCCATGGTTCGTCAGAAACGAAAATATTCACCGCGACCTTAATATAGCACCCGTTGAAGAAGAACTAGCAGTTTTAAAAACAAAATACCAATTCAAACTTCAGTGTCATCCTATTGAACTAGCTGGGAATCTGCTTCATAGGATGAATACATCTCGACTTAAAAGGTCACTTTTTTAAAAAAAATAGAGTTTCTTTATATTAATATTTTTATATTTATTTTATTTTTTCTACATAATTTATATAATAATACTTGAACTAAAATTGCTCTAAGCACTGGCGCGGAGCATCAATTTATTTATTAGTTGTAAGCTTTGTAAAATTATTGTTGGTTTCGATTGAAAAGATGCAATAAATAAATCCATGTTGAATTAAAAAAAAAAAAAAAACAGATAGTAATCAAAGTACTTTATTAATTTCCATAAATTAACCACTGGTCCAAAACTAGAGCAGAATTATTTCATGTCTGTTATAGAAGAAGACTGAAAACAGTGGAGTATTATGAAATTCAATATTGACAAATCATATAAATACATACATACTCGTACATACATTTGTACATATTTGTGTTTCGATCACTTGGCAGGTAGCGAATTTTGCCATAAAAAGCATGAAATGAAAATAAAAGCATATACATGTCTCGTATTGGAGTTTTTATTTTATGTGCGGTCTGGCTTCTTTAAATATAAAATGGAGCAGAATTCAATTTGCCATGAAATTTGTGAAGATGAAATTTGCCAACTGACAAATTTCACTCACACAAGAAAATCTGTAAAACACTAGTAGGCGAAAGAAAGCTATAAAGTCGATTAAACGCGCAGTAGTGAGGGGGTCTATTGCAAGAATAGAGAGCTGAAATATAGAAAACACTACACAATCGGGATTTTAAATAAATATACCGAGCGAATTTAACTCGCAGGATTTTTTTTTTTTGGTAGGCAGCATTTATGCACTTCTATTGCTGCATTGCGTTTGCAATGGCGTTGGCGATCTCTGCCTTGACCGACATTTTCTTTGCCGCTGGCACATGCTTGAGGTCGGACACTAGCGACAACAAGAACATGCGATCCTCGAGCCTCCTGCTCAGCACGGGTATCGGCACGTTCGCGCCTCTCTAGGTTAGTCAGCATTTGGAATATTTTCGCCTGCAGTTCTGTGGAAACCTGTACACATTCTGTGGAAACGGCGCACAGTGTGTCCTTCCCATACATTCGAAGGCCAAAAATAGAAGGAGTTGTACGAGAGTAATGAAATTTGGCTCGAGTCCCTAATATAATAGAATTAAGAAAATTTCAAAGTATCGACAAAATTGACCACGCCCATCGCCCACCGCCCATACAAACTAAAATCATTTTTGGCTGTTAAAAATTAACTATTGCTAGAAATTTCCAGAAAATTGCTGGAAGAACATATCTATGCAACACCTTTTAAAAAAAAATTATTTCATCAACATTGACCACGCCCATCGCCCACCTCCCATACAAATGATATTTCAAAAATGCCATATCTTCTGTAAATTTATAACTAGAATGTTTATTTTTCGCAAAAATGCATACAGCATCTATTAAATGCTGTTTTGAAAATATGAAGAAAATCCGCCCACTGTAACACCCGCCCCCCATACAACCCCCATACAAAAATTTTACAGTTCACTCTATTTCATTTATTAACAACTTTTTCACATCTTCGTGATAATCTAATTTTTTAAGCTTCAATTTCGTTCTTAATGAATTGATGTATGGGTCGGAGGATATCAACAAATGATGCATTACGTCTTCGTTAGTAGAACAGCGCCCAGTCTTGCGCGAGTTATATAGCCTATAACGTTTATAGTCTTTGTTCCTCGCTTCCTGCGCTTCTTCTGATAACATTCCTTTGAAAAATAAACCATATGTTAATTCAAAATGTATGAAACAAATCGTATCTTTAACCTACCTATAGGTAGAATGGCCTCAGATACAATTTTGCTACCATGTATCAAAACTTTATGCACTGTGATAGGCATGTAGTACCATCCATACAAATCAATGTACAATTTTGCCGTGTCTAAACAATATATATGGAACTTCTCAGAGTCTATTGCCTGACTGCAACTTATTGTGGATAATATAATTTTTAACCTATGAATCAGTTGTTCATTTACTCCGGTTATGTCAGCTGTAATTTCAGGGTTTTCAAAAAATCGTCGAGCTGTATTCCCATCGTTGCTGGAACCCATTCCTTGTTTTACCACATCAACATTTATTCCCAATACTAATTTAAGGTTTTTTTGAATTGTGGCCTTGGCTTCTTCTTTAATTTCTCTTGTATCTTTATTTGTTCGCCATGCTGCAAAGCTTTTATTGTAAGCGATATGCAATATGCATTCCATAAATTTTATGCGTGCATGCAGAGGTGAAGTACCAAATTTTAAAGCCTCTCCCGAATTTGATCTTGTTGCCAATTCGTCTAAATTGTGCATCTCCCTAGGCTTAGCACCACATATGAAGCACACGGACATAGAAGAGCTGCCAGTTAAAGTTGTTGCTATTTTACCATCTATCATAGTCAATGCAAGTTTATGAGTAATAACGAATTTCTTATTAAAAACTTCAATAACTGAATTTTTTAAATTATTTATTTCTTTGTTTACTCCGTTAACTTCTTCATTTATTACGCTTGCTGTCTCCTTAACAAATTCAAATTTTAACGGCCTGCAATGTTTCGTTGAAGATGGCTCTAAGTTTTTCCACAAAACTTTTGACTCGTCGTTCCGTTCAGTCATTACCAATGGCACAAGTGACGTGAAGAACAAACTTTTGTCTGAGAAAGTCTCATTCGCAAAGTTTTGGTGATACTCTGAATGTCCTGATGAGCCATCACATCGACGAAGTACGATGACTCTTGTTCCACTTCTTTAAAAATTGAGGCATGAATGTTTGTTTCAAAAACCGACTGAACTTTTCTTGATTTATCTCAGACGCGCTTTTATAATTCACGAAAACTTCACCAATTATAAGATCAATATCTTTTTTACATTTAACAACAATTTCCGAAAGCGTTCTGAAAGATATTTTTGACTTTTCCATTGTTTTTAAGAAATTTGCTTTAATTTCTTAATAAACACTCACTTATTACTTTTCCAACTACAACTGGGAATGACAAAGAAGTAAAGAGCATAAACAAATGACAAAATCGATGCCACCAATGATCAATGATTGTTGTTGTTACAAATATACTATTTATAGTAATAGACATGCACACAGGCAAAACAACAACAAGCAGTAACGAAAGAAAGAGTGCGCAGTTGTTTATGCACGCGTAAAATAACGCATAACGCATATTTTTTACTGTAATTTTTTGGTTTTTCATTGTTTTTTTGGCCGCGGGCAAATTTGGGCAGAATTTTTTTTTGGAATCTGTTAGCTGAGACCCTCAGCTTTAATTTGGTATAGGACTCCATGTTTCGCACTGCTTCGCACACAACTAAAAGTCTAACGGAAAATCATAAATGTTTATTTTTTTTGGCCCAAAATAAAAAAAAAAATTAATTTTTTTTTTCAATTTTTATTTTATTTTTTTTAATTTACATAATGCTTGATGCCTATTTTAAGTGAAAAAAATTTCTATAAGGTACACTCGGTGTATAGTTTATAAGTAACAAGGTTTTAAATATGACATAGAAAACTAACCCATTTGAGACTTGTTCACATATGTCAACTTTGCGCTGCTCGGGTCAGAAAACCAATGGAGATATTTGCATGAAATTTTACACACATGACCTTTAGATAGTTTTTAACCATCTGTGCAAAAATCATCAAAATCGGAGAGCAGGTCCAAAATGATTTATTGCCGCAGCGGACACAGTGTGCGGCGCACATTTGTACCTGTAACGACTCTATTTTCTGCCGAGGTAAGCTCGCCGGATAACCATCGTATACAGAAATATACCCTGAAACCTCAAGGATCCTTAAAGTTCTTCGTGGGTCCTTGAAAGTCCTTCGTTTCAACAAGTCCTTGAATTATCCTGTGTACGTCCTGCGACGCACTTTCAGAGCTGAAGTAAAAACTCAGCGGCTTTCAGGGGTCGTATACAGAAATTATTAATAAAAAAATCCTGCGAGTTAAATTCGCTCGGCATATTTATTTAAAATCCCGATTGTGTAGTGTTTTTTATATTTCAGCTTGTGAAGTTTATTTTTTCGATTTTATATTTCATATTTTCGCTTTAGCAGCATGCGATCAAACATTTTTTGAGTATATCCGAAGAAAGAATAATTATGCACAAAAGACCAATTTTGGTAAAATTAATGATAATCTTTTAATATTCATATGTTCGTTTGTTGCCTATTCCTTTAGAAAATTTATCTTAAATATTTTTAAATTAAGTGTGAAGTCAACAAAGTCAACTAGTTTAAAAGTTTGTGGTACTTTGTCAGATCAGCTTGAAATACTATAACCACATTCAATTACAAATTATAGCACTAGTACGTACATGAATATGTACAATATGTGTGTATGTATGAACAATGATTTTCCGAATTTTCATAGTATATGATTTTATGTTTGAAGTAAATTTAATGAACTTCGATTTCTAGTTATAAATGCATATGTTCTTGTTATACACTGATTTACAAAGTTTTGTAAATAAAAGCGTATATAATGCAATAACTTTTGATAGACTACCAACCAGCAGCGTAAGGCATCGCGGGATGCCGAAAACAAACTGGTTGGATGGCGTCTGCGAAGTCCTGAAGAAACTGGGAGTGAAAAGTCAGTGGCTCTAGATCGTGTTGAATGGAAGAAGATTGCTGAAGCAGCTAAAGCCCACCCCGGGCTGTAACGCTAAATGATGATAATGGTAATGCAATAACCTATAGATAAACATTTATTTCCGATGGAAAAATGTAGTTCAAACAAGATTGTATTGCAACCCATAATAAACCCCTTCATAATCGAAAATGATAATAATCAGAAATATATAGGGTAAATAATGTTTAGTAAAACATATTTTAATAAATGGTGAATCTTTTTGCCCATTACATTTGACATTTATTTAAAAAAATGTCTACATGATATGTGCAGGGCTTACCGAAATCGACTTGCTTAGATATTTTTTCATAAACGCCATTCGAAATACTACAACCGACAACTCAATACATTACTCCCCTTGACGTGGAGACGTGGGTTATGGAAACTAATAAAAAAGTGCAAAAACTTCTCTAACTGATTCGTGCGTGAGCGTTTCTTTGGATGTGTATGCACTTATATAGGAAATTCTTGGAATCAAATAATCTTTTTTGACCTACATTCGTAAATAATATTTGGGACTTCTTTGAAGTTTTATTTTCTAATTATTTGCGGTAATAAGTTCTTCTATGCAACTCCATGTTTTTTGTTATTAAAATAATATAATTTTACTTATATTAATTTAAATTAATTTTTATTTTGTAAATAATGTATTATTATAAAATAAATATGAAAAATTGTAGTTCATCTGCATCTTGCTTTTCCTACCATAACAATAAAATCCAATCTAATAATTTACTTAATATGACATATACGAAAATACAACAGCTTCCTAAAATTGCACATATTCATGGACGAACGAAATGTTTGACTGTGAAATTTTATTTTGTGAAATTTATGACTTTCTTTAGACGAAATGCGGCAATCTTCACAATCAAAAGCGTTACAAAACTAACTTCAACAAAGGTATTGAAATCGCACAAAACTAACAGAATTTGATGCACACATGAAGTTGCGTATGTGAGTTACGAACCGTTACGACTATTTTAATAAAATATAAATTTCATTGCTGCAGTATTCTGCTATAGCAGCAGCAAATAAATTTGTTTCAGTAAAATTATTTAATACTGGATAATTTATGTTAAAATAGTTAACTATTCTAATAATTTTTTTTATAAAAATAATTAATAATTTGCTTTCAAAAAGAGATAAACAATTAAAAAAATATAAAAATAAACACATTTCTCAGCGGACTTGAACCCTGCATCATAAAATTGACAGACCACCGGTTTACCATTTTCTCTATTGATTCTTATAAAATATTTAATAATTTTGTGATATTTTGGGGAGCTAAACTGTTTGCTGGGCATTTGGAATTTATTATATCTAACAACAGAACTTTTATTGAATTCAGTGGCTGTGCCCAACATTGGCCACGATGCAGTTCCATATGTATATCGAAATATTCAAAACGAAACGTAATAATAGTAATTTATTTATTAAAATATATATGGTAAACAGCCATAAAAAAATTTTTTACAAAAAAATAGATTTTAATAATTTTTTGTTTGAAATGCAAATTTTTGAAATTTGGTATTAAATTCACTGTTAACATGCCGCTGTTATAATCTTTTTTAGCAGAAAAATGTTACATTTTGACTGCTGTTCCACGACAATGCTACGTACGGCATTTCCCCTGTTTGCTAAAGAGCGATTTGTATAGTCTTGTTGTATGCTGTCTTTGCTCTGTTAGAGGTTCTAAAGGCTTCGGAAAGACAAAAGACGCAACATACTGAACGAGAAAATTTGTTCCAACGAAAAGAGAGACACTCAAGGTATTGATGTCCATCTTCGACCCTTTGGGCTCCTTGTCATGCTACACTACGTGCCTCAAAACTAATTTACAATTCTAATGTCACACAATGGAGATGGGTGCCTTCTAAACTGAATTGGTGCCTTCTTTTCTGATTGGAGACTAGCTACATTCCTACAAAACGTAGAAAAGCTCAAACTATTGTAAGACTCTCCAAAGATCTTAACATTTGAGACAAGCACAACTGAGCGAGTATTGCAAAGAAATTCGTTTTTTGAAAAGCTGTAAGTCCATAGAGAAGAATAACTTATTAATGAGTTTCAAAGTTTACCTAGATGAAGATGAGATACTGAGGATACGCGGCAGAATTGAGTACATCTGCAGAAATGAAAATCGTGTAGGCGAATACTCATCATGTAACGTTCTTGTTGGTTGAATACTTTCATGAGCGTTTTCATCATGTATCACATGAGACCATCATTAATCATATACGAGGGGAATACCACATACAATGACTTCGTATTCTATACCGAATAACCCGAAGAATGTGCTAACGGTGCAAAATCGACTACGCCGCACCTGATATTCCGCAAATGGCACCTTTACTACCAGCCAGGCTTACTAGCTTCCAGTGGCCATTTACTTTTGTAGGTATGGACTACTTTGGTCCAATATAGGTGATAGTCGGCAGACGACGAGAGAAGCGGTGGGGTGTAATTTTCACATGCCTGACTATTCAAGCGATCCATATTGAAATAGCAGACAGTCTAGGTACCAGTTCTGTGTTTACAAAATTTCATGGCTAGGCGGGGAACTCAGGAGAAATATATAGCGACAATGGTACAAACTTCAAGGCTTCTGAAAAAATTTTGCGGGAGAATTTAAAATATGTAGACAGCGCAATCATCTCAGTGGAAACAGTAGCTGCAAAGGACTAACAGGTGGGACGGGTGACTGTGAAAACCCAAAACTACTTATTGCAGCTCCCAACTGGCAAAAAAAGCAGTCCTAGATGTCGGTAAATGTTATTAAAGTAAGCTTACTATATTACTATCAGCTTACAAGAGAGAAAATTGTTACCGCCCCAGTTCAATTAATACGTCTTCGTGCGTTTATATTTATAAAGTCATATATTTGTATACCGCAACTGCCTGTAATACTGTAATTTACTTTTATACCGCCACAGTCATACATACTTTGATTTCTGACTTTCCGATTATAATATATGAATATATTGCGTTTTGCATCAGTCGTTGCATATGAAAGAACTTTACCACTTCAAAAATAAACCACGCGGCTTAAACAGCAAATTTTTAAAGCGCAAGCAAATTATTAATTAATGTACATATTTATAAAACTCTCTTAAATATAAAAATATAGCGCGTTTATTGAATTCAGCAAGGGGAATTGGTGTGGAATAGATACGATACGATCAGACTTTGGGGTTGGAATAATTTTTCCTAACTTCCAACAATTAGGAAAAGTTGATGTCATTAGAACAGTATTAAAAATATGAGTTATGACTGGCAGCAGCTTAGGAAGTACGGCCTTAAGAAAGACAGGGTGAATCTCATCAGTACCACAAGCATTTGACTCTAAACCCAGAAAACACTCCGACACATCTGACTCGTTAACACCACAAAACCCAAATATAATTTCAGAGGACACAGAAATATACATAAGCATTCTTTTGCACTGCTTCAATTGGAAGATTGACAAATTTCCTGTTTAAATCATTTAGGTCCATGTTAATGTTCCCAATAGTAGCAATATTCCCTATACCTATGCTGCGAATATGTCTCCATGTTTGTTTACTGGTTACTGCACTGCTAAATGTTTTTCCGAAGTGGGAGTATTTAGCGGCTTTGACATCTTTAGTAACCTGCCTTCTAAGATTTCTGTAAGTTTCATACTGAAGCGTAGCTTATATCGCCTGCATCGTCTGTAAGCAGCGTCACGTAAGTTAATTAAATTCTTGATTTTATTAGTAAACCAAGGCTAACAATAGGGGTTTAATTTTGGAAATTAAAGATAGGTCAATTATTAGATAAATATAAGTATTTGGCCATAAGAGTCTTTTGGCACATGGGCATAGAAGTATGCATTTTAATATCATTATTTCTACTTTAAGCAAGTTATCCGTTACCGGTTTGGGCGATTTTAATAAAAGATATTTATTTTGAAATAAAGAATACAAATAATTTCAATAAATTGAAATTTTCAGTTCAAAATTGTAAATTTTTTGGAAATTTTGATATGCATTTATATTTGAAGGATTCATTTAATTTTTTAATATTATCAGAAGAAGCACATTTCAGTTCATATTGTATCTGTGACACTTTAGTTGCTTGTGAAAATATCTGAGAGGAAACTAACACACCAGCGCATTACTTGATAATAGCATATTCGATTCACCACCCTATCGAGAATAGGACAGACTTTTGTATGGAAAAAGTTATCGAGTAAATTATACTCGGATGAAACGAGCGAGTTTTTCTATCCTCGATAGAAAGTGCTCCCAAATTGAAAGTTGCTTGAAAACCAGCGAGATTAAAAATTACACATACAAATTTCCGTGTGATTTTTTCATTTTTCAGAGCATTTTTTGAATCGGTGCTGCCGAGAAAACTACTTACTAGTTTGCCATTTTATTCGCACAACTCGATACGAGCTCGACACAAGATACAAATCGAATAGACCATGGATCTTGGGTTCATATTTAGAAATAGACTAAACATTGTATATAATGAAATACTAAATTCACTTGGATTAGAAAGTTGCTTGTATCATTTCTTGGTTCTTTTTAAAACATATTAATAATATATTGCTTAAAATTTTATTTTTAAAGTTTATCGTAACATTTAGAATGATATTTCTATTTGAACTTACGTTTTGCATGTCATTTGTTAGGTACATGGTACCATGCAGTCTAAAGTCGGGAATAATTGCTTGAACCCATCTAGGTTTTAGTTCCTTGCGTATTCGGCGTAACCTTGGTCCTGCTCTTAATGATGCAGCCGCTGACACCAAATCAGAATGGAAGTCTGGCAACAATATAATTAGATTATATTCCGGTGTGTCCAATTCTAGTTCCAGCACATTCATTTTGAGATTGTCAAAATATTTGTAGTAAAGTACAGCATTGTAAACTTTGAATGTAGTGTGGACTATTTCTTGGTGACCCAGATAAAACACGTGGCTGATGACATCAGTGTTGTAGTTTTGGTTGACCTCTGCAGTACTCAGGAAATGTGGCTCTACGTCTAACTCATAATCATTAGTAATATGAGTGAGTGCAGTTCCCGAATTAGACTCCAGAATTGGAAAAGTACTATGGTGTGATGGCGAGTTGAATAGTGTGACAAAAAGACTGGCATCCAACTCTTTCAATAGATGACGTTTATTCCGATTCAGTCGGCTTCGAGATGAAGGCAAATAATTAGTTTTTGGAGTAGCAGGCATTAATGCTGTTTGTAGTTTCCCAATAGGCAATCTGGAAACACGCACTTTTTGGATCCGCAAAAGTGGTTCAGAATCTTCCGCAGCTACGAATGATGAAATTAATTCGGCTGCTTCTCCTTCATCTACAATAACTGATTCAATGGATGTGGTTTGTATCTCTGTATCCGAAGTTGCAGGTGTAGTGGGAGCTGCGGTTATTGTTGTGATTGTTGTCGAGTCACTAGTTGTTTCCATTTCAACGATTGTTATTGATGTTCTTGGAATTTCTGTCGTTTGTGCCATATTAGTTATTGCAACACTTGCCTCTGTTGTTGTTTTAGTTTCTTCTGATTTCTGAATTTCTGTTACGTTTGAAGCTTCTGGTTGCATTGTTGTATTTGTATCCAAAACTGGTATCATTGCTATGTTGCCGAAATCCATTATTGTTGGAATCACTGGTGCTGAAGAGGAAGCGTTAGATGATATCATATCCATACCTAAATCATACCCATAGAACATAAGAATAGTTTCATATTCTTGAGTAATTGTTATATTATCCTTGTTCAAACTGAGTCCTTTTAGAGGATTTTCAGATCCAAAAAAATAGGTCTGAAAAAGTGATACAATATTAGAATTATAGATATGAGTTACATACAGACTTTTACTTTTATACATAAACTATATATAAAAACAATTGCAGAATTAAATTATATACTGAGTTTTCTATGTATTTTACTTAAATGGAAAAACCAAAAACATTCTTGATTTTATTGATATCAAAATTAAATTTAATAAATTGAAAAATATTTTAAATATATGCCTTGAAAATTTCGAAATTTGATATTTAATATACTCTTTCCAACTGTGTGTCGGTTTTCTGATGTTATGGAAAACCCCGAATTTTTTTCTCATTTTCAAATTCAGAAATATATTTTCGGAGTTTTGAATTTCTCGTGCAGAAACCCCCACCTCTATCCTTAACAGTATTTATTTATTTTCAACTTTTTGTGAAGGTATCCAATAATACATAATACCTAATTAATTACACAATAATTTCTGGTTCCCATTAATTCATCAGTATTGTACATGGATTTAGAAATACTTGTAAAATGAATAAGGGAAAGCTGTAAGAAGGTATTAAAGATTACTTGTATTTGAGCGTAGGGGAGATTTTAAAGAATTCCCTATCCCTAAAGTAAATTTGTTTGTAAAAGTACTTATTGAAGAGACAGAGTACAGTATACTTGTCGTGCTTACTAAGCGATTTAGTAGTAATATAGGCGTATAAGGTGAATCGATTAGTAATATAATCTCAACCAAACAATGAGTCGATGATTCGACCAATTTTGAAATATCTTCCGGAGAAAGTATAATCAGAGAACACAGAGTAAAGAAAGTCTTTTTCGCTGCCAGCGTCCGTAGCGGACACACCACGATTTTGAGTGGATTCACCACAATTTCGGGTGGATTCACCACGATTTTGAGTGGATTCGTGTACAAAGTCCGTCTGCTTTATTTCGCTGCTTTGCCGTTTGACGTTCAAGTTTCTTCTCTCTGTGCTCTCTGGTATAAATACAGTCAATACCGAATTCAAACTTGAGTTCAGTTAACAGTGCTAAAATTTCATTAAGTTTTCGAAGAGTGCTACTGGTTAAGCTAATGGATACCAAAGTAGGAGAAAACTACTAGAAGATTCATACACTTCTCTCTTGTATCAATTTTTTAAAACTTGTAAACTTGTAATGCTAACCCTAAAATTCCCTGAAGTATGGCACAAGGTCATGGCTTTATGTAAAATATATTATATCACTCATACCAGATCTGTATGTGTACCAAATATGCTTCACTAATTCAACGGGAAATGGGTGAAAAGTTAATTGCAAGTTTTAAAGCACAGTGTTTGCATCGGAATCTCCAATATATCTGCACGAATACTAATATAAGACCTACATACTTTAATTTGATTATATTCCAAACCACTTAAACATTTTTGCATAAATTTACCTATACTTGAACATGGTGTATTTCTAAGAAAGTTCGGAATTTTGAATTTTATAAAAAAACATCATTTTATTTTGTTTGTGAGTGTATTAATTGGCATTTATTATTAAAAAATAATTTAGCCATATACGAACTGCATTCTTGAGGCCCAATCTATGAGTTAGAGTCAATCGACGTTTGTTTGTATACATAGTATTAGTAGCAAAACATATCGCCACAAAACAAATTCATTGGCTTTAAATCGTACCTGGTAGCTAATTGACTGTTCCACTTCGTAAGATTTTGTTATCAACAATTTGCTCCGCCAAAAACTGCATAGTTTGTAGGACAGTATATCATAATGAGCTAACCTCTTGAAACAACATGCCTTCCAATTCGAAGGTACGCAAATTTTCAAGGAAATAATCTCTGACAAAAAATATCATTCTATAGCGAGCGCCATTAACGGTAACGCTAGCTTGTAATAAATATTTGCAAAGTATTGCATGCTTCAATTTATTTTGGGATTAATTAAATTAATTTTGATATTTGTGATACTTTGGAATTTTGGAGCTGTTTCAACTTGTTTTAGAATGGGAAGGCAAATCTAAATCACATATATACTACAAATTACAGCCAGTCTGCGACTGAAATGTGAGTGATTAGAATGATGGTCATCCATCCCTCCAACATGCATAAGTTGCTGTCTGAAACAAAGCTGCAGAGAGAGCTGTAGATGATTTATGATGAATACTATCTTTATCGTTTAAGTAAATAAAGACAATAGATATTTTAAGTCGCAGTGTATAACATCCTTTAATTCAATCTAATCTGTACCCGTTGATAGGAGCTGCTGATAGATTTCATGCTATATCCGGTATGTATGAAGCAGCGGACAGATGTTTACAACTTCGTAATCAAATGCAATTTCTTGATGATAATAGTGGGATAATTTTTGCAATTTGGAAAAAAGTGGCTATCGGTACTGATAGTCTATATAAAATAGTCTAGATCTGTTTTAAGGAATTTACAAATATATACAATTATTATTTTATTTTTTTAAAGTTTGATTTCAGATCTTTCGGCGTACACCACATTTTTCATATATTTTAAAAGTATGGTCATATTTTTTTATCAACTGTTTCCACGATAAGTCAGAACTTTAGTTAGTTTTGTTTTTGTTATTACAAGCCAAAGGTTGCACAAAATTTATTTCCGATTTGATATGGAATGACTCATATTTATCACAATTTATCGTTAGAAATCAGATACAATTTGTGGTCGAAAATTCTAAAAACAAACTTCTAAAACCCTTTTAAAACGAACCCTAAATTTTGAAAACAATTTTTTTGAGTCATGTCACCATAAATGGATTGCTAATTATCTACCCCATATTAAGCGTCTTCTAATAATTTTTTGTATTGAATATTTTTTTTTAATACTGTCATGGATAACGGTCATTGAACTAACAGACATATGAATCTAATGACCTAAAATCAATTAACAATTGCAAAGTGTGCAACATTCCAAAGTGGTGCCGATATGAGACACCAACATTCAAGGCGACGGTCAACGACCGTGAAATGTGAGCCAGCACACATACGTCTCAAATAACTGACCCTTATCCATCGATACCTCTTGAGTCATCGAACAGTGATGTCATCGACGACTCAACTATTTTAAGTATAAATATAAGTCCAACATTGTAATTGCAAGACAGTAGATAGTCGACTGTTAATGATTAATGTTCGGTAAATAAAGTTACATTTTAAACCATGGATTTAAAAACCCCGTCTAATCATTACAATACTTTTTTAATACTAGCAGTAGATTATTGAACCGATTGAATTGATTGCTTTTTTAATCAATACTGTTTTCTTTACGAGCTTTATTTATTTAATATGAAACATTTTTCTTTTATAATGTTTCTTCCACTATTTGGCTGGTTGCTTGATATTTAGGTATAATAGTAATATGTAATATTTACAGTATTTAAGTAACTTATTTTAATATTTGATTTATATTTTATATTTTCTTTAATACCTATTTTACATTCATATAACTCTGAGTTTCCCGCTGTGTGTATTGCCCTCTCTCAATTTTCCTTTTAACACTTTCAGATGTCAGGACTTCATTATAAAGTGAGAAAAGCCTTTGTGAATTTCTGACAATACAGAGATAAGACTTTTCCTCTCTCTAGTTGCATCACCTGGTATTCTACATTACGGTACTTACAGAACATTGCAAAGTAAATAGTAATCGCGACATATAAATTCCTGGCTAGTGGTGCTAACAAAGGCAATATACAATAATATTAGCCTTGGCAAGGCTAATGCCAAACATTGGAGGTCCAAGGCTATTGGGTGCCTTTTCTAATTTCCTTTTTGTTGTGTAAGTATATAATTTAAATATTTATCTACCCATTTATGTGGTTTTCAACACTCTACAAGTCTACGGCAGCAAGTAGTTATATATAAAATCGCCGCAGTGTGTCTATTAAGTCAGGAAAACATTTATTTTTGTTACCATATAACATTGCTTTGTAAGAGCTATACCAGTGCGTGATAATTAGACATGAAATTCAAAATCAATCCCAATATACAGTTGCTTGAAATCTGTAGAAGCCATAAATACTATTGTACTGCAATATTTTTCTCTTAATATTTATAATAATCTGCAAAAATTGCTTTTAAGGAAGCCTGTTCTTAGCATGGAATAGAATCTGAGACTATGGATTTCAGGGGATTGGTGGTAAAAGCCGTAACATTTTGCCAATCTAAGGTTGTTTACCAAGCACTTTTTTGAAAAATTTTTTTTTTTTTTTTATTGATGCAGAACAAACTCGTTTAAGAAAACTTATTTATAAAAAAGTGAATTAATTACTTTAAAATCAAATTTAATTTATAATTTACTTTATTTGCGGATTTAAATTGATTAATTTTTTAAAAGTAAAGTAGAAACGAAAGTTAGTATTTAGGTCAAATCTGTGTTGTGAAAGTCGAACATGTAAAAGGTGAATTTAATACTTTTAAATTAGTTCCTTCAAGTTATTAAATCGCAATGGAAGTGAAATATATAAATTTATTTGCCTGCACTGTATTGAAATATTTTTCCAATTTTATTACAATATAATATATTAATTCGCATTTATATTTCTTTGAATAATTTCGCAGCTAATTCGATTTACCTGTGTCCTATAATAATAGTGTTTTTGATTCCTATAAAGTTTAATGTTTATACGTATTTTATTCATGTAAGTAGATGATATTTTAAACCTTACACTCGACATTTTTAAAATCAGTGATTTGTATTAGATTACTGATTTCCCCATAAAGACGAATTGCGCTTTTATGTAGCAATTAAACTATCTCAATGATTTCTAACTCCTTGACGAATGGCACCTGCACTTAAAGACAGAATTTCCACCTTCTTGATGTTTTAGTTAATTTTTTCTAAAGGGCGAAAGAGAAAGGTTTCGCTTTGGCCTCTAAATATTTTAATTGTGCAATTAATTTATATACTACACATCTCCTTATTCTTTATAATGGGCTTGTTCCTAATTTTATTTTCAACATAGTATATCGGGCGTGAGGTAATATTAGTTTGAACTCAACCCAAAGATTTCAAAATATATAACATTTGAAATGAAATATGCACACGCTTAAATATATTTGTACAAATGTACTACGGAAATATCTTAGCTTGAACGATTTGGTCATAGATAAGATTTTATATCTCTGTGGTAAATTGAGACGACATAATAATTAAACATTAAAATGGTGGAATTTTATCCATTCCAGCATTGCATGGGCTGCTACCGGCGAATCGCTCAATCAAAGCTGCTGGAAACGCCTCTTTGCTTTTGACGTTTAATGCACCATTTCAGTTAATCTCTGACTCTGTGCTCCTATCTGAAAAAGCTAAAAAAAAAGCTGCCGAGTGATTCCAACTAATCGTCAACCAGGCAAGTGTGTTAAAGTAAATATTTGCAGTTTTTGGTCTTCGAACCTTCACAATTTCCATTCATAGTGTCCAAGAAACTTATTTCACTCAGCAATTTCAAACAGATCGTTTCATCTTACCCTCAGTCTACGGTGAATATCACGATAGCCAACTCGTATTACATCACTATTTTTAGGAAGCTTAAGCACATTGCGCAATTCAATGGTGCTGCGTCCGGCAGAGCCTTCATATAGCGCCATTAGCACGCTCATTAGAGCCGTGGGTGAAAAGGCGAAATTGTTGCGATTCAGAATTGAATGATAATGTAGGATACGGTACGTCAGATCATTACTTAAATCTACCATGAATTCGGCAGCCGTCAGTTCTTTGGAGGGCAGTTGTTGTGGCAGTTGGTGAATTGGCGTTAAAGGCGGCAGTAATGCTGGTCTCGGAAAACCACTGGTACGAAACTCATTATGATCGATTTGTATAAAGTGCGCATGGTTTGTATTGCACAACGTTAGGGCAAATAAAAATGCATACATGTACATCACAAATATGTTCTTATCAATTTGTCGTTTGCAATTTTCCTTTATTTTCATAATTATTTTAAATATTTATTTGCATCAATTTAATAATGAATGCACTTTTTATATTTTGCTTTCGTTTTTTATTTTAATTTGAATATTTAGATTATTTATAATTATTCCACTGGACCATGAAATTAAAACTGTTTTTAAATTACTACAAAAAACCAAAAAATATCGTAATTTTGATCGCTTTACGAATTTGAATACCTTCTTTTTTTGTTTTGTACATTTTGAAAAAAAAGGTTTATTGAATTAAATGTTTGTTACTTTAAACTAAAAACCTTTTTTATATATATTTCGCATATTAAAAGCCACTTCCATTATATTAAATAATATTTTGATGCAATACAACACATCTTAATTTAATTTTTTATTCAGTTGGCAAACCATTTATTCGATCCGCAACGAATGCTCGCTTTAAGCTAACTGAAATGCTTGTACGGAAAATTTAGCCATTTGGGTGATCGATTCATTGACAATTCAGCTTAAATTTCAGCTGTTCTCTTGCTCACTTCACCATACATACTTAGGAATCTTAACTTGGCCAAAACCAATATTTATACAATAAGTTTTTAAACATAAAAGCTTAAAAGTTGTGATGGAGACAACCTTTCAATGCGAGTTCTATGTTGTTACGGCCACATTCAGAATATAGTGCAATTGCCGATAGTTACGTACATGAAAAAATTCACGGCACTTATCGAACCTTAATTGTGATTCACTAATTTTGGTATCCTCCTCTATTAGTAATCCGCAGTAGTAGCACCACCGGAAGCCCTCCCATGCACTTTTGTAAAGACACACATACCTACAAATTTAAATGAAAATCACAGTCTTGCGCTTTCATTCACATATATCGGTCCTGTTTTTTCCCCACACTACAATAGTTAGATTACTAATTTCCCTACTTTAACAGTTAAAATTTACATCTCAAAATATATTCTTTGTTTTTATCTTAATTTTGATTCATCAACAACATTTAAACAAACAATACCCGACTCGAAAGGTCTGCCACCAAGGCTACAACAAATCATCCATTTATTGAATTCGACAACAACCAAACATTAAAAGTTAACTCTGCTGGCCCTACATAATTATTTAGTTATGACTAGGATAAATAGCGTTAACATACTATCTAATAGGTCACCATTCCTAAAAAAAGCGATTGATTACCCTGGAGTTAGTGAAGTTGAAATGTATAAAAAAATTCGAAACTTTAATATCCTAATCAAAACAAAAGACCATGTGCAAGCAACAAAAACTATTGAAGCTAGTTTCTCTATCCCCCACGATTTACATTGAAACATCTGAATACTCAACGCCTAACTAAAAAAAACGAAATTTTAAACGAGCTGATTGGACAAAACGTGTCAGAACTAAAAAAAAAAAAATGATTTAATAATGCTTACCTTCTCTACACCAAATCTCCCGCTCGAGATTTCAATAGGCTATGAAAAGCAAAAATTCGCCTCTAGATCCCCACTCCCATGCGATGCTAATATTGTCTTCGGTACGGCCATATTACTAAAGGATGCAAAAATGACAAAATCTGCCACACGCTCTTGCCTCTTCCGTAGCATCACTTCATTAGATGAAACGGGCATTCAACCTAAAGTTTGTATCAATTTCATGGACAACAAATACGAGAAAAACAATCATGGAGCTCTTGAAAAAATTTGCCTAGTAGCACCAAAGAGTCTTTACGTATAGAGTTTCCATCGCTTTCTTTGGCAAACAGGGGAAATGCCTGTTAAAATGTAACACTTTTCTGCTAAAAATGATTATAACATTTTTCTGCTATAAATAATGTAAGTCAGAAAATTCAATAACAAACCAAATGGCAAAGGCTTTTGAGATGATAATGAACAATCAAAAAGTAATGAACGACCAAGTCTAAGGAAATTATCAGAAAAATTTGTGATTGAACAATTTTGTGGAATAGGTAATGCTAATGAGTGGTTAAGGGTTTTTGAAAAATAATGTGAGAGATTAGAAATTAAAAGAAATGAAGAAAAAATAATAATAAAATAATAGACACTGTGCCAGTCTATGATGATGAAATATACTTTAAATTCTAAATGGGATGACTGGAAAGAAAATGTTTGCACTACAATGTAGTAGTAAATATGCTTTATCATTCAGATACAAAACTGGTTCTCTATTAGAATATGCACTAAAGAAAGAAAAACTTATGCTTGAAATTAGAAGCTCAATAGATCAATTAACATTGATTGACATAATTGCAGCAGGTTTACCAGATTATATTTCTGACAGAATAAACAGAGAAGAAATACTGGAAACAAAATATTTATTCAATGATATTGGAAGGCTAGAACACTTGACAAATAGGAAAGGCTATGGAATTAAAAAATATACAAAGTCTTGACTATCAAGATAAGAAACCATGCGCAGTTTATGATGGACTAAATAATCGGTATGCTGGTCAAATGAAAGTCATAAAGAAAAAAGAATTCAAATTAGAAATGTTAATAATTCAGTGATTTTTAATATTTTATTTTTTTGGTTCAATTCAGATATTTATTGTATGTTCGCAAGAGATTGACAATTGTATTCAAATCTTAACATTAATAATTGAATATATATATTATAATTCTGCACCAGTGTCCGAATTATTAATTGACTTCATAAGATAATTTATAATGGTGTAAGATATCGTCATTTCAGCCGTGAGAACATTCGAGTGTGTTGCAGAACCTGGACTAGCGAGTTCGGATGATGCAGAAGCCTTGCATGGTATTTTTCAGTCAATACGACTAGTTCTTCTTTAATGAGTATAATGTCTAAATCGCGATGAATATTCACATTTATCACTTACCATGGTGCGTTCGCGATGATTCTTAGTATTCGAGACTGAGCTCGGTGAATTTTCTCTATATTAGAAGAACTAGCAGTTGACCTTAACTGAGCGCCATATGACGAAATCGGTTTGATTGCGGCTTTGTACAGAAGAACTTTGTGTTCTATCGGAAGGCGAGAATTTTTGTGTGGTGAAAAATTACATTTTAGGGGTGCTATCTTTATCTGCTTTTGCTTGGCTTCTATATGTTTGCGCCAAGGCAGCCTTCTGTCGAGATGTATTCTAAGATAGGTAGCTACCTTGACGTAGTGTAAACGTGACATGTTTGTTTTTCGTTTCGTTTACTCTTATGCGCCAGTTACAGAGCCAAGTTTCAATATTTCGCAAAAGTCGATTTAGGCTAGCTGATGTAGCGTCTGCTACTGGGTGTGAGCATAGTATCGCAGTGTCGTCAGCAAAAGCACATATTTTTGTTTTTTCATCTGTCGGTATATCAGCCGTAAACAAAACATACAGAACAGGCGCGAGAACACTACCTTGGGGTACACCAGATTCGATGCGATATATGTTCGATGTGGATTCGTTGCACTGCACTAACAATATTCTCTCTCTCATATACGATTCAAGGGTAGTGTGAAATTCCGCAGGAAGCATTTGTTTCAACTTGAACATGGGTCGTGACAAACATTATCGAATGCTAGAGCTACGAATAAGAATATGGCAGAACAGAACTGCTTAGACCCATAGACATTGCGTATTTCTTTGGTGATTCGGTGCACTTGCTCAATTGTTCCATGTTTTCTCCGAAAGCCAAATTGGTGACTTGGCATCAAGTTGTCAACATACGGCTGCATCTTGTACAAAAATATTCCTTCAAATAACAGTGATTGAAGCCAAATAAAAAAAGCACCGATAAAAAAAGGATTCATTAATAAAAGTCAAACTATTATTGGATAATAAAATAGAAGTATTTGGAGTATATGATTCAGGATATAATGTTTCCTTCATAGTCTCAAAATTATTTAAATTAAAAAACAATAAAACAATTATTGAAAATCAGAATAATTTAATTACAATTAATACTGTAAAGAAAACAAATGGTTTGACAACTCTGAAAGTAAAAATTTTTCAAATGGAAAAAAGTGTTGATGTTTACATAATACGAGGTCTGTTCAAAACGTATCGCGAATTTTGAATTTTCGCGGGCTCTGGATGTTCGATTTTCGATATTTTTATGGCGTTATTTGGGACTCATGACCCTCACTTATGTTGACAATCGCGGCCATTTTGAATGTTCAGTCAGTTTTTGATAGCTATTGTGCGTGGACGTGTTTTAGCTTGTCTTCGATTTTTGTCTACATGCGAGTTAAGAATCGCCGTTATGACTATTTTTAGAAAATATAAACTTCATTGCTGCAGTGTTCTGCTATAGCAGCAGCAAATAAATGTGGCTCAGCAAAATCATTTAAAACTGAATAATTTATGTTAAAATAGTAAATTATTTTTATTATTTTGTATAAAAACATATTAGTTTTCTTTAAAAAAAAGATTAACAATTAAAAATTATAAAAAAAATTCATTTCTCAGCGGGTTTGTAACCGGCATCCGAGCTACCGATGCCTGCAAACATTTCGGCAATTTTGCGGCATTTTAGGGAGTCAAACTGTTTTGAATTCATTAATCCAACAGCAGAGCGTTGTTGCTTTGGCCAAACATTGGCCACGATGCAGTTTCATATATGGACATATTCAAAATACAATTATCGTAATAATAGTAATCTATTTATTAAAATATATATTGTAAATAGAAACAAATATTTTAAAATACATTTTAATAATTTAGAAATTTTTTGGTTGAAATTAAATTTTTTCAAATTTCTTTTTAAATTCACTGTTAATATGCCGCTGTTATAATCATTTTTAGCAGAAAAATGTTACATTTTGACAGCAGGTCCACGGCGATGCCATGCGTTGCATGTCCCCTGTTTTCTAAAGAGCGATTTGCACAGTCTTGTATATTGTCTTTGTCTCATGTACAAATACGGGAGTTTGTCCGCCGACACCGATATACGAGAGTAAGATGGATCTCTTCTTCTCCCTGCAGAACCCAGCAATAGCCCGAAAGAGATTACTCCTTTGTTGTGCCGTTTGCAGTCTCACTAAAACCGCCGCAGCAATATTAGTTGACAAATATTGTAGCAAGAGGCATTGCAGGTGCAGCACAGATGATAAAAAAGAAGTTGAAGAGCAAATTGCAAAATTTTTAGATAATAATCTTATAGAAGAAGCATTCAATAAATTTACTGCGCCAATGACTTTAGCATTTAAAAAAGAAGACAATAAAAAATCCAGACTATGCATAGATATCAGGGATCTAAATAAGATAGTACCTCAAGCTCAGCCATTTCCACTGATTGAGGACCTTGTGATAAAAACAAGAAATTCCAAATTTTTTCCAACACTGGATGTAAACTTTTCTTTTTGGTCAATCCCTCAACGTATTGAAGATAGAAAAAAGACGCGTTTTGTCACAAAAGAAGGACATTTTCAATAGACTGTCCTACCTTTTAGATTAAAAAGTCACCAGCAATATTTCAAAGAAACATATTAAGGAAATATAAACTTACAAATTTCACAGTGAATTATATAGATGACATTCTTATATTTTCAAAGTCCTTTTTGCTGGAAGCAATAAAAAAATAAGGCTTCAGGTTCAAATTCAAAAAATTTACCTTTGCATCAGAGATGGTAAAATGGTCTTCTAATTCTGAATAATTCAAACAGACCAGTAAATGACCCAGTTCCAAAAGCTGAGAAAAATATAAGACAATTTCTGGGAAAAATAAATTTTTATCATGAGTACATACTGAAGAGTGCAATAATTCTATATCCAATCCATAATCTACTAAGGAAAAATCAGAAATTTATTTCATCTGAAGAATGTCAAAATTCATTTGAAAAAATAAAAAACTTATTATATTCACAACCAGCTCTAGAAATTTTTAACCAAGAGTTACCGATTAATATTTACACAGATGCATCGTTGGAAGGAGTGGGTGCAATTTTGAAGCAGACAGAACCTAACGGCATAGAGAAACTACTATTCTTCTCAAAAAAATTGAATAGAGCCCAAAAAAAGAAAAAAAGCAATATATTTAGAATGCTTGGCCATCAAAGAAGCAATAAGATATTGGCTAATAGGTAAATCATTTATAGTTTATTCAGACCATAAACCACTCGAAAATATGAATTTGAAATCAAGAACTGATGAAGAGCTGGTTTATTTCTTACATTATTTATCTCAATATGAAATTCAAATAAAATATGCTCCAGGAAAAAATAATTTGGAAACAGACAACCTAAGCAGAAACCCAGTATTGGACCCAGAAGAAAATAAAGAAGAAAAACCTAACAATAGTGAATTTAATAAAACTAAAAGAAATCTGGAGAGACCAGGAAAAAAAATGAAGAAGTACAAAACAAAAAAGACAATTTAATCGAGAAATGTATTTTAAAAAAGTTAATAAAAAGAAAAACATTATTCTATCGGAAAAAATATACACGAACACTTGTGCCACATTGGCATTAAACAATTCCAAAAAGAGATTTGTCAACTTTGCACAGCGAAATAATATTAATCCAAGAACCATGGGCAATAAAATGGGGGAATATCCTATATTGCGAAGGGAATGAAAATTGCATGCATGTATTATCATGCCATGGTTTACTGAATGCACGATGCTTAGACAATTCTGTTCTCAAGATGTCGATGCAGTAAAAATAAAGTAGAAACTGGGAAGGAACATGGTAGAGGCAGTTAACGTCACGGCCTACCTGCCCTACGATGCTATACTTCCCCATTATCAAGGGAAGTCACAGAGGTCGTTCAGTACGCAGAATCCAATGGGTGGGGCCTGATTGTGGGCTGTGACGCAAATTCACAAAACACAGTATGGGGTAGCACTAAATGCAACTCTCGAGGTAACAAGATGTTGGATTTTATTCTGCCTTCAGATTTAGCAATACACAATGTGGGTAACAAACCGACCATTATGAGGCAAAGAAGGCAAGAAGTGATTGATTTAACACTAACTAATGGGTTTCTAATAGATAAAATAAAACAGTGGAAAGTTCTGGCAGATGTATCTCTCTTTGATCACTGCTTGATAGAATTTCGACTTGACGCTGACAAGATAATAGTGCCGGAAGGTCTATCCACAAAAGGCGGACTGGGACAAGTTTGGGGTTCTTGTTGACGAGAGAACTCCAGGGTTTACTAAACCCAGAATCTTAGCGAAAATCGAAGAGGCGACCCAACGGGTAACGAGTATTTTGATAGAAAGTTATGAGGAAGTGTGTCCGTTAAGAATGAGCAGGCAGAGTAGAGGTAATTCCATGGTGCAACGCTGAAATTTCAAAGCTCCGAAAAAGGTCCAGAAAACTTCTAGTAGGGCTTTAAAAACACGAAAAGAAGAAGCGCAAAGAATCTTTAAGAAGAACATTAGGTCAGCTAAAGTGGACTCATAGAAATTTATGTGGTGAAATTGACAACATGAAGAAGTCGCCTAAGCTGTGCAGGGTGCTTAAGTGGAACCGTGTAGTTAGGCTGGGCTCTCTTCTCAGGTTTGATGGTTCTTATACCAATTCAATAGTTGAAACCTACAATACCCTCCTAAAAACCCACTTCCCGGGTAGCAGAATCATTACTGAAACATTCACTAGGGTGGAGGGTGGAATATCGAGACGAAACTGGTATACGGCATCAAAAATTGTGACGGAGGAATCAATGAGGTTTTCTCATTGCTTTTTTGGCAACTTTAAGTCTCCTGGCCCTGACAATGTATACCCAATAATGTTAAAGAGAGGCGGGGATTAGTTCAATAGGGCCTTGCAAAAATAAAAATTGGACGATATGAAATTGTAGAAAAGATATCAAAATCGATATATAAAATAAACACATGCCATAGAAAGTCAGAGTCCAACATTTTCCATTTCACAAAACTCTTCCCAGCTGTTACAGAAGAAGAAGATGAAGCAACAGATGGAAAAAAATGTAATTATATTTTTTCTTCCAAGGGGTGGAGATGTAAAGAAACTTTAGTTCCTTAATTAAACTGTTTGCCGCACTCTGCTGGTAAAGCCGAAACCGGTTCATGCAGTAGAGAGAGGTAAGAGAAAGAGAACATTTGTGTGATGATTGAAAACATGTGCGATAACAAAGCTGAATACCATTAAGTAATAAAGCGTGAATCAGAATAGACTTTAATTGTCGTTTCTTAATTTTTAGGTTAATGTTTTGTTTAGTTATTTAATAATGATAATAAAACGTTATTTTTAGAGCAACACGTCTATTTTATCTAACTACTTGTTAATAACTAGAAGATGGATCTTATATATATTGAAATAAATTTCTTTTGTGAATTTTACATGCTTTAACTTTTGTAAGTTTTACGTTAACATATCTGACATCATTTTGTTTGTTGATATTCAATTAAAATATATTTAATTGTTGCTGTACATCTGCCGGATATGATAAAACTTGATGTCCATATGCTTAGTTGGATTCTTCACCAGACTTTCCGAACTCAGATTGGTCCGCTCTGCCCGAACCCCATTTCTAGAAACTTGTTAATGTCTGTGCTGCTTAGAGCCACGACGCTTTGTTTCTTGAACTCACAAGAGAGTACGCCACCAGCTGCTACGAAAGCATAGCCTTTATAGGACTTACGATCACTAGGATCACTTCCTGAGACGGGATCTGCAAATCCCTCAATAGCTTTGCCCGTTTTTACATAGTGTAGCTTATAACTTGCTGTCTTCTTTAAAAACCGTAGCAAATGTTCCACTCCTGCTTCGTGCTCTACATGCGGATCAGTATTACGCTGCGACAACTTACTCACCGAATGTAGGATGTCAGGACGAGTTGAAATTGCTAAATACATTAGCGCACCTACTATTGATTGATACGCCACTTAATAGACTTTCGTGCACTCTGCGTTATTGCAATGTATCTTAAACCCAGCATCCAATGGAGTTGCAACATCTCTGCAATTTTCCAAATTGTAGTCTTTAAGCAACCTAAAGTTATACTGCTTCTGACACAACGTTACACTACCAGGTCCGCACTCACGCTCAATCTCTATGCCACAGAAACATGATGAAACAAGCTGAACACCACCGACGGCTTCAAACTTACTTGCTATGTCGGCTTTAATCTGGATTAGTTCGGACTTACTCGAACTCGCGATGACTAAATCAACACTGCAATCAATTTCGTAACGCTCTTCGAACTTTTTGTATAAATGCATGGTTCGCTGGAACTGGCTTAAAACCCATCCCTTGGAGGACAAAATCTAACTTCTAGTTCCACTCACGACCGCTTTGTTTTAGATCATATAAAAACTTATTTAGTTTCAGTACGCGATCTGGATGCCTCCAATCGACGAAACACCCTGGCTGCATATAAACCTCATTATCCAATTCGCTGTTTAGGTATGCTGCCGACACATCCATCTGGTACAAACTATGTTCCACTGCCAATGCGATGACCATTCGAATATTGTCATATCTGACGACTGGAAAAATAGTCTCAAAATAGTTTATACCGTACCGTTGACTGCAGCCTTTGGCTACCAAACGCGCCTTTAATTGTTTCACGTCACCGAGCTTGTTTCGTTTAATCGAGTACACCCACTTGCAACCAACCACCTTTTGACCTTCTGGCACATCAGCAAGTGTCATTTATCATGAGTGCTGCATACTCCTTCTCCATCACGGCTTTCCATTCGCCACAATGATTGTTGTTAAACGCCTCTTCAACATTGTTCGGCGCCTCCACCGAATCTTCACACATTAAATTCAACTCCTTGTATAGTTTTGGTGGATGTTCTCTCACTCCAATACGCAACAATCTTGGCCGACCTCGACCAATCACCACTGCATATCGCACATTGTTGCTGCCGTCGTCACCTTGACAATTTATCGACTTACTTCACTATTCATCGACCTACTTCACCATCGTCGTCATTATGCTGTAACTGCACTGTGCCTGTGGGCAATACCACGCCCTCCAGTTCGTCTTCATTGAAATCGATCAGTTTTCTGTCTGGCTCTTGACTAACAAGAGCCTTTTCGATGAATATTTCATCACGACTGATGATAATCTTTCTGCTTTCTTGATCATACAGACGACAACCCTTACTAATCTCTGAATACTAGATCATAATGTATTATTTACCTTTAGCGCGAAACTTCTTTGATTGTCTTTTATCGAGCGCCACTGCCGTCGAACCGAATACTTTAAATTGCGATACACTGGGCTTCATGCAAGCCCACAACTCACGAGAATTTTTGTTACTGTACGATTACGAGCATATGCAGCCGTTTTTACTGCCTCCGCCTATTTCCCTAGTCATTTCTACCAATGTCCTATTTGTACGTTCTGCTGCCCCGTTCTAGGGCACAGTCAACTGTCTCATCATACAGATTTGTTTTAAATACGAATCAAACACATATGAAATATGGGTTTGCTTTTCCGCCCTTGTTTTGTACTCTTTAAATGTCTCAAAAACGGCATCTTTCGTTTTTAAAAAATAAACACATAAATATCGCGACTTAACGTCAATAAATGTGGCAAAATATCAGCAATGCTGCTACAAGAAATTACCCGCACATGTAGCATAAAGCACACACACCGACTATTATTGCACTCAATACGACAGCTACCAATAAAGGAGAGTGAGCAATCGAGACGACTCAAATGCCCCACACCAACGGATTTAATAATTCATAAATTTTGAAACTGAAATTTAAAGTAATTGTAAAATATTGTTATAAAAAATGTGATGTATAATCGTAAGTTTTGATTTATTGTTAACCTACTCTCCCAAACTGTAAGACAATTCACTTAGTGTCATTTGACTGGAGTTAAACTTAAAAGGGAAATAATAAAAAAAAAAATTGACCAAAACTATTAGAAATCAAAGAAAACTGTCATCATTATCATTTTTATTAGAAATCATTTTTATAGAGTTCAACGGAAATAAAATTGTGCACTGCAAGAATTTCCGTGAAAAGTTAATGGAATTAAGCACTAAAGTTAATTTACCAAATGCGGTAAAACATTTTTTTTTAAATGTCGAATGTATTTTAGAATTAAATTTTTAAATAAAAAATTAGCAACTCAAAAAAAACAGATAATAGGATAGTAAATTATTAAAAATATTATTTTAAGTTGTATTAGTTGTTATATGTGTGTATGTATAATTTTGTTTTTAAATAATAATAAATGAAAAAAACCCAAAAAATTAAGGGCATTTGAGTTTTTACTTATTACGAAAAAAACTGCAAAGCCCAAAAATAGCGGCCAAAATTTACAAAAGAAGCAACATTGTTTATTCATTTTGACACTTATTATGACTGAGAGAAAATGACATTTGGAGAGCGGTCTTCTATTAATAATACCTGGTAAATGTATTTTGAGCAGAACCCTGCAAGCAATTAAATATGATGAAATGCAAATCTTAAAGTACAGTTAACGGTAATATTTGCAAATTCCGCTAGTCACATGTACGCAAGTAAATGTTACTTAAAAAGACAATAATATCAAATCTAAACTATTCGGATTCGTGAACAGTAAAATGATTTTTTTACAATTTTCGCTATTTTATCCAGCATTATATTATGGAGTATTATGAAATTCAATCTTGACAAATCATATACTCGTATGTACAGTGGCTCACATTTAAAGTCGGGCAAGAGTTTGTTATAAGTTCAACTAATATTTTATTGGCCAAATTGAAGTTGTAAAAAAAAAAATATTTATGTTTTTAAAAAGTCATTGATTCAAGTATATTTTACTGTAAAAATCAATTTCATATTTTGAAACATAAGAATAAAAGAGAACAAAAACATAAAAATTCAATAAAAAGATAGCCACGTTGAAAGTCGGGCAAAACAATATTTTTGTACTAATGCTTAATATAAGTGAAGAGTTTAATATTTTGTTGCGTATCCTTTTTGTTTTTCCACTTCCCGGAGCCTGTTTGGAATGCTTTCAACCAGTTTACGACAAAAATCTGGAGTTATTTTCGCCTGGAGGACCATCGAGAAGAAGAATAAGACAAAGTGAAAACACGTGGAGGAGAACCAAGCGGTGCTGAAACATATGGCAGCTATCGAGAAGAAGAAGAAGGCCACACCATATGACGCCATTCTGATAGCCAATAACAGCACGCCACGCATTGTGTGCGAGTAGCCACTGCGCTATATAAGGAGCAGCAACGGGGTACTCAACCTCTTCTTAATCGAACAACAGCGCAAGCAAGAACTCCTTCCATCGAACAACAGCAAAAGCAAGAACGCTTTTCTGCGTCGAATAATAATGCAAGCAAGAACTCTTCTTCATCGAACAACAGTGCAAGCAAGAACTCTTCTTCATCGAACAAGATTGCAAGCAAGAACTCTTCTTCATCAAACAATAACGCAAGCAAGAACTCTTCTTCATCGAACAACAGTGCAAGGAAGAACTCTTCTTCATCGAACAACAGTGCAAGCATGAACTCTTCTTTATCCAACAAGAGTGCAAGCAAGAACTCTTCTTCATCTAACAATAGCACAAGCAAGATCTCTTCTTCAACGAACAACAGCATAAGCCAGAACTCTTTTGGATTGAAACAACAGCGGAGGCGTGAACGCATGATCTACACGGGGCGCAATACCAGTGACCTGACGCTTCTGACGACCTGAGCGAGTTATTCACTCGCGCCGAACGTACATATTTACCTGAGCGAGTCATTCACTCGCGCCGGACGACTACTTGAGCGAGTTCTTCACTCGCGTCGGACATCTACGACACTGGAACTCGCGACACAGGACCCCCCACCATGCTATTCGCCAACTGAAGAAGATAATATATAAATATACACATAACATGAAAAATGTAAATAACTAATCGACAATAAAAGTATCCACAAAGTAATCCAAAGTCTAAGACTTATTTCTTGCTAACGAACCCTGGACACCGCTGAGTCTACCTCAGCTGTATAATATTAAAGAGACCCAGCGTGTCGTTACAAACTTGGAGTGAAAAATTGGAAGTCAGTGGCTCTAGATCGTGTTGAATGGAAGAAGATTGCTGAAGCAGCTAAAGCCCACCCGGGCTGTAACGCTAAATGATGATGATGGTAATGCAATAACCTATAGATAAACATTTATTTCCGATGGAAAAATGTAGTTCAACCAAGATTGTATTCCAACGCATAAAAAACCCCTTCATAATCGAAAATGATAATAATCAGAAATATTTAAAAAACGAGTACAGAAGTCTGAAGACGGGTTAGACCGACTTCGAAATACCCTTTACTTTTCCTTCTGCGTGCGAGTTCAACAATGATGTCTTCATAAATCATCATTAGGAGCATATTCACGGTAATTTATGGTGGGGTACCTTGAAATGATTATATCGACCCCATTTCTTGTGTAGTATGGCTTTGTAGTGTCAATATAACCAGTAGTATAAACTTTCGTCAAAAAATATTGTGTGGGTCGAAAGTTATAATAATATGTCAATAGTGGGCGTGGCTGTAAAAATAACACGCCCATTTTTGTTGTGATGTTTAATGTTAGTACTCGCAACCTTCCTGTGAAATTTCATTGATAAATCTTTAATAGGAAGACAGTAATGATTTTTGGCTAATTGCGGGCGTGGCAGTTGTATTATGATTTCCATATTCTGCATACACACTATTATGGACCCCATGTATGTTTCTGCAAATTTTTATTCCGCTGGCATCAATACGAACATAGGTAGGCAAATTTTAATTTTAGACCCGAAAGTTCCCTATATCAAGAGTGGGCGTGTATTTTCTCTGATCAGCCCCATTTGTTGCAGATAGCTTTATAATGTCCACATGTTCCTTCCCGTAAAATTTCGTCCGTAAGCCTCTACCAGATCTTAAGTTATTAATATTTGTTAATAGTGGGCGTGGCAATTATTATATACCGCCCACTTTTTGCACAATGTTTAGTAGGACACACATCTCCATAACTGCCTAACTAATGTCACGATTCTCAATTGGACCGAAGTTATAGTCATTTTAAAAAAGGTGAAAAAAGTTCTTTATATGGGAGGTAGGCGTGGTCTTTGTCCAAATCGGCCCATATAGCAATCTAGTTCTGTATCTTTGTCCAGACTATACTTTTGCAAAATTTCATTAAGATAGCTCTAACGGTGTAGAAAAAAAGTGGCCACAGACCGACAGATGGACAGACGGACGGACAAAATAAAAATTGCTTAGAAAGTGATTCTGATCATATCTGTATATATATGTCCATACCTACCATGCCTCCTTCTCGAAATTGCAACCCCCCTCAAAAGCACAAAGTTAGTATACCTTATTTACCTTTTTTAAAGGTAAAGGGTATAATAAACTCAGGTATAATTCTCAGCGGACTTGAACCCGGCATCATAAAATTGACAGACCACCGGTTTACCATTTTCTCTATTGATTCTTATAAAATATTTAATAATTTTGTGATATTTTGGGGAGCTAAACTATTTGCTGGGCATTTGGAATTTATTATATCTAACAACAGAACTTTTATTGAATTCAGTGGCTGTGCACAACATTGGCCACGATGCAGTTCCATATGTATATCGAAATATTCAAAACGAAACGTAATAATAGTAATTTATTTATTAAAATATATATTGTAAACAGCAATAAATATTTGTACAAAAAAATAGATTTTAATAATTTACAATTTTTTACAAATTTTACAATTTTTTAATTGAAATGAAGTTCTCTGAAATTTTATATAAAATTCACTGCTAGTATGCCGCTGTTAAGCGGCAAATAGACGATAATCGTACATCATGATCACACTCATATATAATAATATGTGTGAAAATTAGCGAAAATATGCATGTATGTGTCACACAGACATAATCTCGTTGTGATCACTGATTGAGCGTCAAAAATCAAAATCATTTTGATTTTGAGGGGAAATTTTATTATGATTTGATTATGATGTATATGATGTATTGTCGTTTGTGCGCAATTTACATGCAAATTTTGTGCAGATGTGTGCGGATAAAAATAATGAAAATGTGTTTCTGCTGGAGTCCCTAGAATGCTATTGTACTATTATTTTTGTGTGTTGTGAGTTAGAATCAAGCTGCCTGCGCGTAGTGTCTCATATCATCTAGTCCTAACAGATGCCACACTTTTTGTGTGATTAGCATGTGTTAAAGTTACTTAAGAAAGCACATATTTTTAGGGTGCGAGTATTTAGAATTAATATTACCTATGTAATATTTATTATGTAAACTTTTAGGGTGCTACAGTTTTGCAGTCGAGCCACTAAAGGGCATTGAAAGTTAGAATGCACCATCAACATTTCAGAAGGGCGTAGGTCAGTTGGCTTGACCAACTGACACCAATTAACAGGTGCGAAACTGGAACACCAGAAAGGTCAGTTTTTGTATTGTAATTGTGAATTGTAAATAGTATATAAGAGTTAGTATTCTAAGAAATAAAGGTTTGTGATTTTAAAACTAAAAGTGTAATGTAGTGATTTTTTACAAAGAGTGATTTAGGCTTTTCAGATACACGCGCGCAGCAGAAGGACGTCCCCCGTCAAGCAAGGACTCAAGACCCCAACATGTGCTATACTTTCTTCCAAAATCGTTTTTTTCTTTTTAACCAATTTTTCCTTGCACAGTACAAGCGCTAGCGCACACAAAACTTCAGAGACATGACGACCTCACTCAATGACGCCTATGCAAAGATGACGATTTTCGGTTTTGGTCACTCGTCTGTGGCGGAGCTTCAATCAACATGTACACGAAAGAGTATGATCATGATGTATCGTCTATGGGCCGCATTATAATCATTGTTAGCAAAAAAATGTTACATTTTAACAGCGGTTTGCTTACGCATGCTGTTAACACATTGCTGGTTGCTAAGAACTATTGCGTTATTTTGAGCTTAAACTTGATTGTTGTTGTTTTGTTAATTCACATTTGGGTACAAAGCAAATTACTGACAAAAAAAAGGGACGGCATTGTCATTTGTTTCCAAAATAAAAGATTTAACAAGATTTGTATTCGAGGTTAGTTATTTTATTGTTTTCTTTGAAATAGTGTTCTTAATGTTTGTTTTTAGTATTTTTAAAATGACTAAAAAGAAAAAGTAACATCGGTCGATCGACAAGAAATTCAGTGAGAGTAACAAGATTTCGTTATCAAGCAAATATGACCAGCTTAGAACTCTCTCAAAGATTATCCCCAACAAATATTACAGTGCAACAATATCGCATAAAGCAATTAAGCGGTTTTAATTATAGGAGAGAAATTGATTATGCCATCGAATGCAATGCAGATAAAATGAACGAAATTTGGTCTTATTGCAAGTATTATTGCAAGTACCCTGCACTGTGTGAAGGAGATAATGAGAGAAGAGAAAAAAAACAACAATTTCGGTTGGAATGATGTACACACATATGCATACATATGTTTGCTAGACGTTGAAACCAGTAAAAGCTTGCTAAAAGGCTATGGTGGCGCACAGGCGTCCTTTTTATTACTGCCGGCAGAGGATGTCAAGAAGGCACTCGCAATAAAACTCTGCATGTAGGATGGGCGAGCTGCCGCCTAACAGAAGTCGTAACGCCTCAACGCTGCTATAAGTGCTGGAGCTTCGGGCAGAAGGCAGCTGGATGTATAGAGCCGGATCAAACTGGACTCTGCCGAAAGTGTAGCGAGGCTGGCCACATAGCTGCGAATTGCCAAAATGAAGCAAAGTGCGCTTTGTGCAAGGGGGTGCATCAAGCGAGCAGCATGAAATGTCCACGACACCGGGAGGCATTAGAAAAGAAGAAGGTATGAGAGTATTCCAGCTCAACCTGAATCATTGTGAAGCTGCACAGGATCTTCTGATGCACTATAAGAATGAAGTGAAGGCAGATGTGGCGCTACTTTCGTAGCCTTATGCAAGGAAGGATTCCCCAAACTGGTATGCAGATGAAACTGGCAGAGCAGCCATCTGGGCCCCTCAGAGCAAGATGGCAACCAGAGAGAGCTGTTATACCTGAGTGAAGCTGGAGAATATTTACCACTTCAGCTGCTACGATCCTCCAAGTTGAACGCTAACACATTTTGGAGAACACGCTGACACATCACTGATGCGAAGAAGCGAATTATTGCAGGCAACTTCAACGCGTGGTCTCGGACTTGGGGCAGTAGCCCCACAAATGCTAGAGGCCGCATAGTCGATGAATGTTTCGCGCTCCCAGAATTAGTGCTGCTGAATCGTTTGGCCATTACACATTCGACAATGGCAGAGGAAGGTCCATCATAGATCTAGAGTTTGCGGTTGGCGGAACTGTCAGTCGAATAATCTTTAAGGTCAGAGAGGTATACACGGGCAGCGATCACAATTCCATTATTATAGACTAGGAGCGAACAATATTGCAATACATACAGGAGCGTAAGGCTTAAAAACTTGGCTGGCGAAAGGGAGCGTACGACGCGGAGTTGTTTGAAGTCGTCTGGAAGCGTGCATCGAAAGCGAAACTGCAACCACCATGGCTGCGGAAATCTCAAGGTATATTGAGGAGGCATGCGATGTCACGAAGATCTAACAAAACATCAAGGACTCCCGCTTACTGGTGGACCGAATTGCTGCGATACGGAGAAGCTTCCATCAAGCACGACTTCGGCAGTATACAAGGCATGCAGACGAGCTCTGAAAGCAGCTATAACAGAGAGCAAAAACAAGTGCTTCAGAGAGTTGCGGGAGAGTGCGGACAAAGGCCCATGGGGGCTAGCATACAAAACGGTCATGCGCAAAGTAAAGCGTCCCAGGTCGCCCCAGCGTACATGTCCAAAGCTGATGCAGCGCATAGTGGAAACTCTTTTTCCCCCACAGAACGAAATGAGAGCCATCGAGATGCTAGAAGTACAGAGGGGACGTATACTCACTGTCGATGAGGTATTGGCGACAGTATCAAGGGTCGACGATAACAAATGTCCGGGTTTAGATGGAGTCCCAAATGTGGCCTTCAAGGCAATGGTAAGAGCGGGACCAGAACTATTCGCAAATCTGTATAGCGCCCGTCTCAGCGAAGGCATTTTTCGTGGAAACGGCAGAGGCTAGTGCTGTTGTTAAGGCCTGGAAAGTCACCGGACCAGGCATCCTCCTATCGTCCACTTTGTATGCTGGATACAGTGGGAAAGATCCTTGAACGTATCGTTTGTGACAGACTGCAGGAGACATTCCAGCGTCCAGGAGGTCGCTCTGACCGACAATTCGGCTTTCGAAAAGGGAGGTCTACAGTCGACGCGATCAGAGCGGTAATCAGCATTGCTCGAGATGCGACGAGTGGCACTAGATGGCAGGGTGGCACCAAAATGTACTGCGCGGTGTTCACTCGGGATATCAAGGATGCCTTCAATTCTGCGAATTGGGGAAGGATAATGCAGGCTCTGGAGATTTTTGGAGTACAAACATAGTTGCGGCTCGTAATCGGTAGCTACCTCAGCAACAGGGTGCTACAGTACGAAACAGAGGCTGGCGTAAGCATACCAAATAACCGGCGGGGTTCCTTAAGGATCTGTACTAGGGCCCATGCTGTGAAACGCCATGTATAATAGCATCCTGGAGCTGCGTATGCCGGAAAACGTGACTATTATTGGTTACGCTGATGACATCGCACTGTTAGTGGTAGCCAAACATATTGAGCATTTGCAGTGGGTGTTTAACGATGCGTTCGCAAAGGTGCGTAGGTGGCTCCAATCAGCGTACCTGGGATTTGCTGCTCAAAAAACCAAGGTTGTCCTGCTAAGAACGCTGAAAAAGCGAGAGGAGATGGTTGTGGATATCGGTAATCTCAGTATTAAGTCGCTGCCAAGCATTAAGTATCTTGACTGCACAACCGACAGGGCGTAAGACCTAAAACCGAACGAAGGTTAGAGGAGCGACGGCGATACACTGAAGAGTGCAAGAAAGATGGGAGCAGTCCGAGAGAGAACGATGGAGATTCCAGCTCATTCCCAGTGTGTCCCAATGGGTGAGCAGGAAGCATGGTAGTCTAAACTACTATATGACGCAGTTACTCAGCGGCCATGGATGCTTTAATGAACATTTCTACCGCTTCAAAATATCAGAAGATCCCTACTGTCCAAAATGCACTGACGAATTTGAGAGCGCCAGGCACGTGATGCTTTACCACGCTTCAGGATCTGTCTTGTGGATGAAATGCTGGAGTTAGCCGCAAAATGGAACGCGGTATTGACCTTCTCTGAACAAGGAGGAGCGTGAACTACAGAGGCTACTGTGTCAACAGCAGCTAGCAAACATAGCAGAAATTTCGGCACGGAGCGACAACCAGCAGCGGACTTGATATAGACTGACAATTACAGACGATTGATCATTAATGCTCATGACGGCCTCCCAACGTAATTACATTTGGGGTGCAGGGAGAGTTGCCCGCCAGAACAGTGAGGAGGTTTTAGTGGGTTAAAGTCCCACACTGACGAATTTGTTGAATTTTTGCTAAGTATCGGTAATGACGAGGCAAGAGAATTCCCAAAGTGTGGTCGAAATGTGGTCGAAATCCCGCAACACTTCGTTGGAAATGAAAGCAATGTAATTGATGATCTATTTGGCAATATCGCGTAAAGTATTTTATCAGAACGCATTTTGAGTTCCGTTCTTTGAGCACCAACCAATGAAGATTGTTGCTTTCGTAAACCGAGATGTTCTCAACCGAATTCCTAGTGAAGAAAAATGTTATTACACCTACGACAAAATAATTTGCGTTAATGACGCGAGTTACGTATAAGTATGAGGCCAATTGGCCAGTTTATGTCAAACTTAATACAAGAACAGGAAATAAATAAAACAAAGGAAACTGCGTTTCCGCAAAATATTTAAATGGAAATGTAAAATATAAACAAGATTCCAAGAATTTAAATAAATGCTTTAAATCAATAAAATTGATTAATGAACACTTTTTTAAAATAATGGCAATTCAAAGAATTGCAACACCAAATGTAAATTACACAATAAGCATTTTTAGAGTACACAAAATTAATGTTTAACGTAAAAATGAATATTAAATAAAATTCAGTTTGGTTTGGCTTCTCATCAGTGACAGTTCACTGTAATAAAAAACTTCTCTTCTCTTTTTTAAAAAATCGTTCGGACACAACAAAAACGTAAGTGGCGTAGTTGGCAGTCCTTTTTTTAAATATATAAAAAGGATAGTGATTCGAACTCGGGAACTCGGAAGATAAAAATAAAATATAAAAAACGAGTACAGAAGTCTGAAGTCGGGTTAGACCGACTTCGAAATACCCTTTACCTTTTCTTGTGCGTGCGAGTTCAACAATGAGGATGTTTTCTTCATAAATCATCATTAGGAGCATATTCACGGTAATTTATGGTGGGGTACCTTGAAATGATTATATCGACCCCATTTCTTGTGTAGTATGGCTTTGTAGTGTCAATATAACCAGTAGTATAAACTTTCGTCAAAAAATATTGTGTGGGTCGAAAGTTATAATAATATGTCAATAGTGGGTGTGGCTGTAAAAATAACACACCCATTTTTTGTATATTGTTTAATGTTACTACCCGCAACCTTCCTGTGAAATTTCGTTGAAAAATATTTAATAGGAACCTAGTCATGATTTTTGGTTAATTGTGGGCGTGGCAGTAGCAATAATCTGCCCATATTTGGAATGCATGCTAGTACAGACCCAGTGTATACATCTACCAATTTGTTTTCATATATCATCACTAGAAGCATAGATAGGGTATTTTTCTTTAAGTGGGGTCCCCAAAGTTCATTATATGGGAAGGAGGCGTATCCTTCCTCTGATCGGCCCCGAATCTTGTATATGGCTTTGTAGGGTCCATATACGTATGAATATAAAATTTCGTCCAAAAATATTGTATAGGTCGCAAGTTATAATAATATGTCAATAGTGGGCGTGGCTGTGAAAAGAATACGCTCATTTTTTGTGTGGGGTTTAATGCTAGTACCCGCAACCATCCTGTGGAATTTCGTTGATAAATCTTTAATAGGAACACAGTAATGATTTTTGACTAATTGTGGGCGTGGCAGTTGTATTATGATTTCCATATTCTGCATACACATTATTATGGACCGCATGTATGATTCTGCAAATTTTTATTCCGCTGGCATCAATACGAACATAGGTAGGCAAATTTTAATTTTAGACCCGAAAGTTCCCTATATCAAGAGTGGGCGTGTATTTTCTCTGATCAGCCCCATTTATTTAAACAAGGTGAGAAAAGTTCCTTATATGGGAGGTAGGCGTGGTCTTTGTCCAAATCGGCCCATATAGCAATCTAGTTCTGTATCTTTGTCCAGACTATACTTTTGCAAAATTTCATTAAGATAGCTCTAACGGTGTAGATAAAAAGTGACCACAGACGGACAGACGGACAGACGGACGGACAAAATAAAAATTGCTTAGAAAGTGATTCTGATCATATCTGTATATATATGTCCATTCCTACCACGCCTCCTTCTCGAAATTGCAACCCCTCTCAAAAGCACAAAATTAGTATACCCTATTTACCTTTTTTAAAGGTAAAGGGTATAAAAAATTTCTTTTTATATATAAACACCCAAATATTCTGCGATTCCGTAGCCAATTCTTTGTAGTTGACCGGACCCTCCAGGATATAAATCTAAATAGCAAAAAAACTGAAATAATAAAAAGTAGCAGTGAGCTGTTGAAAAATTATATTTTTATATCAACAAGAACAACAGAATAGAGCATACAAATAAAGAAAAAGTTTGCAGTGCTGTGATTAAAAACAAAATTTTTGTATACAACAAGTGTTAGTGGAAGTGCTGAAGACACCCACTACGAAAACGGCAGAAAAATTAGAGCAAGGAGAGAAGCAGAGTTTGACAGAAACAGGATGGAGCCGCCAACTCACCCAGGAATGCCTGTAGTTGACATAGTGGAACAACTAGCAAGGCGGGAGCAACAAATTGAGCAGCTTAGAAATGCATATTTGGACCTACAAAGGACAACGCAAACTGAATCATACGGTTACAATAACTTAATGAAAAGCATTGGACATATACCGATTTTCACTGGTAACGGGGATGTTACCATAAATTCATTTATTAGTAGCGTGGAATACCTCCTCACCCCAATATCAAGTGAAGAGTTGAAGAAGGAAGCAACAAGATCGATATTTTATCGTGTCATACAAGGACAAGTGAAGGATGTCATAATAAATATTCCAGAACCAGACGATGTGTTGAAACTCCGCTACAGACCGGATACGGAACCTCATCAAATCCACAGGAAAATTAGCTATCTGAAAGTTAACTCGGTGAGTGAATAAGCCATAGAAGTTCAAAATATTAAGTATAAAGCCGATGAGCTTATAGTATATTATAGAGGTGACAATTGTATAGACTTAACAAATGTAGACAGTATACTTGTCAATACAATTAAAGAAATGACGCAGGGGACGCTTTTAGACAAAATTTATGAAGAAAAAGATTTAGGAAAAATTATATCCATTATGACAAAAAGACGGTACGAAGACAGTTGCATTAGACCAGAATTTAGGAAATACAAAAAAGGGGAAAGACCTGTAGCAAGACAGAACAATCTATGTTTTCATAATAATTTTAGATATCAAAATGGTTCAAATAGAGAATATATTTTTAATAATTATGAACATCGAAATACGAATTCAGGAAACGTGAGACAAAACCCACTAAACTTCAACCAAAATAGAGAAAACAGAGACAATTATTCAAGAAATGTGAGACTAAATCAACAAAACTTTAATCAAAATAGAGATTACAGTTCAGGTAATGTGAGGCAAAATCCACAAAATTTTTTACAGAGGTAACAGAGAAGGTAACCCATTCAGGACAAATGAGACAATATAGGCAAGGTCGGGTTGAGCCTATGGAGATAGACAACATAGAAACAAATTTTAGAAGACCTCAATTGGTAGGACACCCTAAACCGCATTATAGCCAAGATAGCTTAGATAGGGATAGGCAAGTCCAAGAAGGAATAAATGATGAAGTTAATAATACCATTTTTTTATGAACGAGCCTCGGAATACTTACCAAAAATAAACATAACTATCGAAATGAAATAAATGAATTTGAAAAGAAAAAGTTAAGGAAACCATTGTTTGTTAGCACTCTTACTAACAAAGATACAATTAACTACGAAATACATACAAAAGCTCCGAAAGAATTTAATCTACCAAATAACACAAGAGTAAGATGGAAAGTTACACTTTTAAGAGGACGAAAGTATAACTTATAATTGGTATTGATTTATTAACTTATCTTAATGCACTAATAAACATGGAAGAAAAAATATTGACACTTAACCAAATAGAAAGCAAATTTTTAAATAATCCTTATAATTTTAATGAAATCTGCTCATTAGCAATAGTGGATAAGAAAATAAAGGGAATTCAGTTGAATCATTTAAATGAGGAAGAATATAACGAAATAATTAAAATTTTGAAACGTTTTATTGACTTTTTAAAGAAGGAGATAAATTAACAAGTACTATAGAAATACAACACGAAATTAAAAAAATAACAGACGAACAAGTAAATTCAAAATTATATCGGTATCCACCTAAACACGAAGAAGAGGTTAAAAAACAGATTAACGATATGACAGAACAAGGGATAATAAGAAAAAGTTATTCAAGATATTCCAGCCCTTTAATAGTGACACCAAAGAAAATTGATAATTCAGGAAAAAGAAAATATAGACTTGTTATTGACTACAGAAAATTAAACGAAGTTACAGTGGATGACAAATATCCATTTCCAAATATAGATTCTATTCTCGATAAATTAGGAAGAGCGCAGTATTTTACGACGATCGACTTATCGAAAGGGTATCATCAGATTTTTGTCAAAGAGGAAGATAGAAAAAAAAACTCCTAATGGCCTATATGAATTTATAAGGATGCCATTCGGGTTAAAAAAGAGGAGTTAAAATTAACACAAAAGATCCCACATATATTGAAGCTTTTGAAAAATTAAAACAATCAATCAGTTCGCATCCGATATTACGATATCCAAATTTTGAAAAACAATTTACATTAACCACTTACGCATCGAACTATGTGTTGGGAGCGGTCTTATCTCAAGAAGGACATCCACTTTGCTATGCATCAAGAACGTTAAAAAACCATGAAAAAAATTATTCGGCAACAGATAAAGAATTTTTAGCAATTCTATGGAGTGTTAATTACTTTAGGCCATACCTCTATGGTACTAAATTTAAAATCTTTACAGACCATTTACCAATAAAATTTGTGCAGTCCAAATATAAAGGGAAAGACATTTCGCAAAGACATCAACGATGGATTTTAAAGCTAGGAGAATATGATTTCGATATAGATTATTTAAAAGGTAAAGAAAACAAAGTTGCAGACTTTTTGAGCCGATTAGAAACCGACCAAGATACAAACAATAAAGACGATACAATTTTAAATGATTTTTCAAGAAATAATGAAGATAACATATCAGACTTAAATATAATAGGTAATATAGAAGATGACATTTCAATGAACACAGTTCATTCAGCAGAAGAAAATCTTCAAGACCACTTTTGGATCAAGGAAGGAATAGTTAATAAATACAAAACACAAATTATCATAACCAACAACAAAACTGAAGAAATGAAAGTAAGTCACGGAATGAGAATTATTTTGATAGCAGAACACGATTTTGAAAATATGGGAGATATATTTATAACTAAAGAAAATATAGGTATTTCTTCAGAATTAGACGACCATAAATACAATATAGTACAAGAAAAACTTATACAAATGTTCTCAAATAATAGACAAATTAAATTTACAAAATGCACACTGAGAGCACAGGATGTAGAAACAGAAGGAGAAGCAATTAAACAAATTTCTTTTTATCACGTAAGAGAAAGTATGCACTCAGGCATACAAGACACGTATAATCAAATAAAAAACATAATTTACTACCCAAAACTATTAGAATTAATACAAATAGTAATAAACCAATGCGATGTATGCAAAGAAAGTAAATATGACAGAAACCCTATTAAACAGAAATTCCATTATACGGAAACACCATCAGATAAAAATGAAATAATACACGTAAATACATATGTCATGAAAAATTTTAACTCTTTAACAATATTAGACCAATTTTCCAAATTTGGAGCAGTTTACCCATTAAACGATAGAAATCATATAATAATAATGGAACAGCTAGATGACCATTTTTCCAAGATAGGAAAACCGAAAAAAATAGTCGCTGAATTTTTAAATGAAGAAGGAATCGAATTGCACCTGACAAAACCTAATAGTCACACAGGCAATTCGGATGTGGAAAGAATGTATAGTACAATCGCAGAAAAATTTAGAATAATATATAAATTTAACAAAAATCTACGAATCAAACAAATTATACAAATATAAATTAGAAATTATAATAACAGGTACCATTCCACAATTAAAGGCACTCCTGTGGATGCACAAAATGGAAAAATAAATGGAAACAAAATTAAACAAAATTTAGAAGAATTTAAGAAAAAAGTTATAAATAAACAAAATAATAAAAGAGAGAATTACGAGGAATTTAGAAGAGAAGGATTCATTAAGAATTATAAAGCAGTAAGACATAAAGAACAACCCAGATATAAGAAAGCGAATTTAAAAAATATTCACCCATGCAACATTAAAAGACCAAATAAATTTTCAGATATGGACAATACTTATAATTCTAATAACATGGATACCACAGAATAAAGGAACAATGACATCAAAAATGTTGACTGAACAACTAGGATTTATACATATTCATATGAGAAATCAAGAAATTGCAAAAGAATCAGATATAGTGTTACACTTAATTGACTTAAACGAAATAGAAGACATGCTAAACAAAATGACAGATAACCTTATTTTGACACAAACAAAAAATAAAGAATTACTTGAACTAGAACTTTTAGAAGCTAGAGACAAATTACTAACATTAATACCGAAACAGAATAGAAAAAGACGTGGACTTATTAACGGAATAGGAAGCATGTCAAATTGGCTTTATCGTACAATGGACAGACAAAATATACAAAACCACCTTTAAGAAATTAATGACATAAAAGATAATAATTATCAACAAATATACATAAATAATTATTTTAATGTTACTTTAAAAAAACTAAAAATTGTTATTAATAATGATCGAAAGAAAATCGAAAGAAAATTAAATGCAGTAAATAAATTCCTAGATGAGGAATATAAGCAAAATTTATATTTAGAACAATTTACTAAAATACAGTTATTGAAAAATAAAATAGAGCAACTCCAGGATAATGTTGTTTCCTCGAAATATGGCATTGTATACCCAAATATTTTGACAAGTAAAGAAATTGAGAAATATGAAATTGACTATAATAAACTAAAATTTTTACAAATGGGTACAGCGTTATTTAATAATACTTATTTAATTTTCTGTATAAAAATCCCAAAAACTTTTGTTGTAGTAAAATTAAGATATATTATACCTATACCAAATAAGGAATTTAATGAAATAGACTTTGATAAAGAAAAAATTTTAGATTTTGAAAATAAAACTTACAAATACGAAGAAAATAAACACTTAAAAGAATTAGAAATAAGTAAACACTGTATAACTAAGTCAAATTGTAAACTCATAAATAACAAAGATCTAGAAATAATAGAACTGGACATTGATACAATTTTAATTAAAATTGCTGTAAATCTTCCTGTTAATCAATCACGTAATTCAAATGCAACTATATTGAATGGAAACTATTTAATAACTTATAATAATTGCTCAATAAGAATTAAAGATTACTATTTTTCAAATTTAATTGAATCAATAAAAAAAAGATTCGTTTTGGTAAACAGAAATTTAAACAAAAATTTTACTCATAGAATATCATTCGAACAAATAGAAGAAGGACACCAAGTCAATGTAAGAAATATAAATGAATTAAAATACCACAGTAAAATTTCACATGGATGTAGTCTCTTACTATTAATTATTATTATTAGTATAATTCCAATTTTAATCATAAAACATAAATATATAACAGTAAAACTAAATAAGAGAATTCACGAGAATTCTGTACTAAAGGGGGGAGTAGTTACGTATAAGTATGAGAACACAATTGACCAATTTATGTCAAACTTAATAAAAGAACAGGAAATAAATAAAACAAAGGAAACTGCGTTTCCGCAAAATATTTAAATGGAAATGAAAAATATAAACAAGATTCCAAGAATTTAAATAAATTCTTTAAATCAATAAAATTGATTAATGAACACTTTTTTCAAATAATGGCAATTCAAAGAATTGCAACACCAAATGTAAATTACACAATAAGCATTTTTAGAGTACACAAAATTAATGTTTAACGTAAAAATGAATATTAAATAAAATTCAGTTTGGTTTGGCTGCTCATCAGTGACAGTTCACTGTAATAAAAAACTTGTCTTCTCTTTTTTAAAAAATCTTTCGGACACAACAAAAACGTAAATCGCGTGTCACGCCTAAGGAATGTATCTCTATTAATAAAATACAATTCTGACAAACTATACGACTCTGCCGACATCACTACGTACAAAAAAAAAAAACCCGACCCATAAATTGTAAGACGAGTAACGTACGAGTGACACGACGATAAAATTTCTGTAAACTTAATTAATTTTTTAATAATGTTGTATTACTATTAATAATATAAGCACAAGCATTCAGTGTTTTATTAAATCGGACATCTTGATATTATAAAATAGCGTGTATGTCACCGCAAAATCATTATATACGCGGCGGTTCAAAAGTAGGATTTGTCTACTACGTCTTCGATCGTAGTGAAATTGAAATATTTTATTATAAACGAAACAACGAAATTAGTGCATTTCGAAAAACAGGAATAAACAAGTATTAAATTGTGCGAACGTGCGAAATCAACGTTTCAGTGATCATACGCTTTCCCGCTGAACATAATCCTACATTCTATGAGACTTCCGTGGATATCGGGCCTCCAGTAGACATATGCTTTGTCGCTGAGCTCAACGGTCCAAATTCAAATTTGTAGTTTTGCAGTTTGTGCTTGCATCGTGATTTTACTTCGTCTTTTCACCAATACTGTATTTGATTTTGACTTGCGTTGCTCTTTACTCGTAATCGTACGTTTGTACTTCCCGCGAAATCTAATTAGAACGAATAATATATCAAAACAAAACAAAATGTCGAAAATAAACGTAACGCTAAAAGAACTAAAAAAAGATGCAAGGATGCTGGTTTGCCTGAATCTGGCACGAAAAACCAACTTCTGCAACGTTTAAAAGACAATTTCAATGCTACAAGTGAAAGTGAAACAAAAGAAGAAATTACGATGGTACAACGCAAATACAGTAAATAAAATACTCAATTTCCTATAGTTTTCCTACCACACTTTCTGTCCACAACAACAATGTTTTTAAATATTTTCCAAAAATGGTTGATTTCTTGCAACAAGATATTTTTTTGGTCTGCAACACGTTTTAATACACGAGGGGTGATTGTCGTACATTCTCTATTTACTGTATTTGACAGAAACAATAAAAGATAAAACAAACAATAAGAACCCAAAATATGGCAAAAATAGATCATAAAAAAAGCAAATCTAGGATGCACAAATTTTTTTTGGTGCAGATATGTAAGACGAATTATTTACTAAGAGGTAGTTGCACTACCTACTGTTGGAGGGATATTGTGAGTCACACTCACAATGTCTATTAAAGCTCAAGTAGCAATTAGATTCTATTATTAATAAAATAATAGACGTGCATAGCCCTAAGGCGCACTTTTAATGTAATAAAAATGTTATTATTCAGTAAAAGTCGATTGCATGCTTTTAGGTGCGCGCATTTGACAATTGAACTGCAATGAACTTTCACCACTGACTGGTCAGCACTTTCCCAAAAGTGTGCCACTCGATGATTGCATTGGCGGACAATTGCAGAATGTGCAAACCAATGAGTAGGGCAATTGCAAATAACAATGTAGGGTAATTATAAATAATAAAGTAGAACATTAAGAAACAATAACATGATGGTAAATAGTATATAGGTAGGTGTTTTAAAAAAAAAGAAAGTTTTCTAACAACCAAACTTGAGCGCGTTTCAACTCGCCCGGTTAGGAAAAAAACCTGAGTGGACTCAGGCTGCTATCAAGCGCCCAATAAATGTCATGCAGCGAGTAAAATCTAGGCGAGCATACCATACACCGAACTAACACCCAACACTATGGCAAAAACCGGTTCAATTCCGCTACAAAGCAACTCAAAAATGCCCCATGGTCAACAAAAGTGCAGAAATACAATACAAAACTAAAGCAATCAACATCACATGTGCCATCTATTAAAACGAAAGATGACGGATGGGCCAGATCTGACAAGGAAATGGCAGATACATTTGCTCTTCACTTATTTGAAGTATTTGAATCGTTTCCAAGCAAATATCCACAAGAAGACATAAAAATAGTATATTCCGATTTGACAGCATTTGAAAATAAAAGAAGTTAGAGGAACCATCAAGAAAACGTTAAAAGGCAAAAAATCGCCGGGATATGACCTTATTACGACCAGAATCCTAAAGGAGCTACCAGATTGCGGCTATAAATTGATTGCCCAATTATTCAATGCGATTATCCGATATGACCACTTCCCAAGCCATTGGAAAGTAGCTCAAATTATCCTTGTTCCCAAACCTGGGAAACCGGCAGAAGTGCTTGCTTCCGATACTATCTAAAGTGTTTAAGAAACTGCTTTTGAAACGACTCCTCAATCATCGAGTCAAAACAGCTTATACCTTCCCATCAATTTGGATTCCGAAAGCATCACGGTACGATAGCGCAAATAATCCGAGTATATGCATTTGCACGGAATGTACTAGAAAATATAGAATACTGTTCAGCCGCATTTCTGGATGTCACCCAAGCATTCGACAAGGTGTGGCACCAAGGTTTGCTGTACAAATTAAAAATGCATTTACCCTATCACTACCTTGCCATATTAAAGTCCTACTTAGAAAGCAGATTCTTCATGGTCAAAGTTAACAGCGACGTAACTTCCCTCTATCCAATCAAAGCAGGTGTTCCACAAGGGACCGTTTTGGGACCTGTACTCTACACACTATTCAAGGCTGACCTGCCTCTGACTGATACCACATATACCGCAACTTTTGCAGATGATACTGTTGTAATGGCCCCTGCAGATGATACTGTTGTAATAGCCCAGTGTTAGCCTCGAAGCATTAGCAGGAGCACCTGAATCAAATTGACTTATGGGTAGACAAGTGGCGAATAAAAGCAAATGCAATAAAATCAGTGAAAACTACTTTTACCCTACGTGCAGGTTCTTGCCCTCCAGTGACACTAAATAACTCCCAATTGCCACAAGCAGACCATGCAAAATACCTTGGGGTGCACCTGGATCGGCGGCTTACGTGGCGCTGTCACATCTTCTCCAAACGGAAACAACTTGGACTAACGCTTAGGTCATTGTTCTGGCTACTTGGCCGAAGGTCAGCCCTAACACTTGGAAATAAAGTCCTGATATATAAGGTAATACTGACGCCCATATGGACTTATGGTATTCAAATTTGGGGTTCAGCATCCAAGTCATCCTACAACGATTCCAATCAAAAGTCATACGACTGTTTGCTAATGCACCGTGGTATGTCAGCAACGACATCATTCATCGCGATCTAAACATCCCAAAAGTAAATGATGAAATCATGAAATATGGCTACTCATATCGCAAACGTCTTAGAGTCCATCCTAACAACCTGGCGGTAGAATTGATAACCAGCGATACCAGCGCGCGAAGTCTAAAAAAATATGTACCATCGGATTTACCATTCAGATTTACCACCTAAGATTAAATTAGAATTAAAAATTTAAAAAATAAGATTAAATTAAAAAAAAATAAATAAAAAATAATAAGGAATGAATGAAATTAATATATATAAAATCTAACTTTGTTAAATTAATGTACTTAATGTATTGAATGCTACTGAAAATTCATACACATGTTTATAACCAAATATAATATAAGTAGTACTGAATGTCCAGCTGGACAGATTGTAGTTAAATAAATGGAGATACAAAAAAAAATAAAATAAAAAAAAATATATATATATATATATTTTTTTTTTCTTTAGCTTCTGTTTGCTTTTGTAATATATTTTTTTTCTTTGTTTTGTTTTTGTTTTTTTTTTATTTTTATCTATAATTTTTTGCTTTATTCCCCTTTTAATAATTTGGTTTTTATTGACTCTTTTCTCATTGGCGTATATACAAACATCTATACAATAACACAATTCTATTCTATACCTAAAATCTTATATTATACTGCGACCTCTGCTACCTGCTGATCCGGTTGACGACCGTCGTTATCGGAGTGAAGTCCCTCGATGAACTCTGCATACCCCTCCCTTCTTTCTGGACCGGTACGTACAAAGATGATGCAAGCTTGTGCGACTAGATGCGCTTCTGACAAAGTCAAAATAAATATTCGCTTAGTCAGTGACAGTGGATATTTTCTCATTGGAGAAATCGTTACGAAGTTAGCCAAAGTTTCGCTATGTTATGCTCGATCTTTTCGTGGTTAAAACGATTTTTTGCGCCAGGAGATTATTCTGTGAAGCTAATTGAACGATGGTAGTTGTGGCTGTTATTGTTATTGTAGCCGTTTCTCGCTAAAACTACGGAGTAACCTCGGGTTTTGGCTAAAATTATCTCTTCTTCTTTTTAGACAATAATACAATATACATACTGACATATGTAATAATGGCAGACACGTTGGATTTTCTATACGGACAGCGTACACATTAGTGTTTTCTTTCCATTTTGTCAGTTATGCAATTAAACTCAAGTATTATCAGTTTTTACTTGTCAGATAGAGATTCTTGTGTTCAGCCGGTACCATCTCAATTTTTTCATAAGCTTAAATCGTAGTCATCTCGCACATGGGAAGTTGGAAGCTCTTCCACTCTTTCATATAAAAATGAATTCCCACTAATTATATTTTCTCTTTTTTTCCGAACCAAAAAATATCTCGGGACATCATCGTTGCAAGCCTCGTATTTATTCCTTTGCGGCTTGTTGATTATCCTTCTTCTACGCCTTCTCACTTCTTTTATCCAGTCAGATTTTTTTTCGCTGCTCTTGCATTTCATCTACCGATCTCCTGGATGTTGGTTAATCTCTTACTCTGCCTTTGACGCTGCAGGAAGTCCCTTCCCGGTTCATGCTTCACAAAATTGAACCATCCAGATGTCCTTGTCTGTTCACCAACGCCTGAATACCTAAAAACAATACTTTTATACATATTTCGGACTTGCCGAGTTTGAATTACTGGCTATTATATTTATTTCATTATAAATTTTTGCTAACGAAAACAGTAAATTTTATGTATTATTTAAATTTATATATCGTATATCTAATACGTCTTAATAACCAAACTATAAATAAGTAGTAAAAACCATTTTCTTTATAAATATTATTAATTAACTATGATACAAATTTTCTTTAAATAGTTAGCGGCATTCAAAATTTAAATTCTTCTCAATGAATATACATTTTATAATAATTTGATTCATACATAACAATTATTTACTATATTAAATTACATGCCGCCCAAAAAAAAAAATGTTCTCAATTCTGGGCAAAACTAGTTGCCCATCTTACATAAGCGAGTATATAAAAGATAAACCCGCTCATGTGAAAAAATTAGAGACCCCGCTCTCCATTCGCGAACATATCGTCGCACGATTCAACGGGTAACTCCGTGCACGCAGAGCTTGCCGCGCTGCGCCAGTCAGTGGCACAGCTCGTGGCGCTAACGCGGGAGAATCAGGAGCTGCGTAAGATAACGCCCCCACTTCAGAGGGGTCGCGCTGATACCCGCAGCCCCAGCCGGCACCGAGATCGCTCCACAGCGCCTAGCCAATGTTGGTACCATCAGAAATACGGGGCGACAGCATAGCAGTGCCGACCACAGTGTTTCTTTGCCGCCGCCGTGGCCGCCTCCTCGGCGCCGTCGGGAAACTAGCGCTGCCGACGCCGACTTGGGCGAAGGCCGGCCGTCCACCAACCGAAAAACGCCAACACGTGACGGATCGAACGACATCCACTCGCTTTCTCGTGGACTAGGGTTCAGTGGTCTCCTTAATGCCGAGGGGAACGGTCGCCCGCAAACTACAGCGAAACAGCCTCACGCTGTACGCCGCCAACTCGTCGCCGATAGTCACACACGGACAGCTCACGCTGAAGCTGAACCTCGCCCTGTGGCGGCATTTCACTTGGGCGTTCACTGTGGCCGATGTGCAAACCGCCATTCTCGACAAACCTCCTCGACAAAGGGATGGTACGCCCATCATCGAGCCCATGGGCTAGTCCGCTACACATGGTACCAAAGCCGAATGGAAGCTGGCGGGCCACTGGCGACTTCCGCCGCCTCAACGCGTGCACCTTGCCAGACCGACCAGCAGTGCAAGGCGAGTATCGCAGCGGCAACAGATTAAGCTTTCCTCTCGCCTACCGCGCCAATCGCTCTCCACACCGACGCATCGAGCACCGCCATCGGAGCGGCACTCAACCAAGAGCAACCCGATGGGACCTGGAAACCTCTGGGGTTCTTCTCTAGGCAGCTCAATCCCCCAGAAACTCGCTACAGCGCCTACGACAGGGAGTTACTCGCGGTGTATGCCGCAGTCAGACACTTCAGGAGGCACACGTCTTCAAAATTCACACAGACCACAAGCCGCTCGCCTTCGCCGCACACCAACGCTCGGACAAGGCAACGCCGAGACAGAACCGGCACCTGGACTACGTCCTCCAATTCAACGCACGATTTGTGTACGTTCCCGGAACCTGTACGGTATCGATGCCTTCCATCCTCGACGAAGCCACCATCAGCCTGGAGCAAGATTCTGACGCAGAGCTGCCTCACCTGCTGGAGAACCCGCGTATCCAACTGGATCGTCTCGCTTTCAACGACACACATGGCAATTATTTAAAGAATTAATCAAAAACGGAAAAGTTTTAAATTATACTTACATATCAGATGACTGCAGAATTAATTTTAACATTGACATAGCGATAATCTAAAATAATAAATACGGCCGTATAAATCCACAAATTACTAGCCATCTATAATCTGCTCTTCTATAGTGAGGTGAAATATGATTGATGGGCGGTATATAACAAACTGGACCAGGCAAGTCAAATATTCAATATACAAAGAATAATTTGGGCTGGTAATATCCTCCAACCAGATAACACCCAGGATAAAACGAAATCTTTCGTGACATATTACAAAATTATTAGTTATTTGTGCCTTTCCTAATTGACATTTTAAGATCAAGCTATTCTTGTGACACAATACTACATGGAGGGATGTTATAGTCAAGTACATTCCAAACGTATTGAAGACTAACTAATCTACTCAAATTTTATTCATTAGCTCAATTTCTTTGTTGCAACAACAACAACAATCGATAAACTAGTTGTTAGACATATTAGAGAGGAATATTTCCGGAACAATCCACTTCATAAAAACCAATATGTCTCGAGAATAAGGAATGTGATGTGGTTGCTTTCAAAACATCGAGCCTGCCTTTTACAACACATCATAAACACATGTTTTTGAATAAGTAATGTTGTTCCCAAGGAATACAAACGATCTTAGGCAGAACTCCTATAAGAGCCAAAGAATATCGACAAGGTCAAGTACTATCTCTATTAATGTGGCATATTGTTGTCGTTGAAGTACTATATACACTTAGCTCCAAGCGTAAAAATATATATAATTGGGGCAAGAACGCCCAATTGTATCAAAAGAGACTATCTGGCATTGCCCCAAGAAGAATGACGAATGGAGCAGAAGTTTGTGGGTATAAACCAAAAAAAGACATATATGCTAGTAACAAGGTGTCTTCCAAGCTGAAGTATATGCCACAGAATTCCTTTGCTGGTTTTAAATGCATTTGCTTGTTCTAAATGCATTGAAAACATGTTTGGGAGTATCTGTTCCTACTGTTCGAAGTAAAGGTCATTCAATTATTTTATTGTTATTCCACCATTATTCAGTTTACCATGGAGTTACTATAAGCAAAATCTCAAGCATTGACTGGAAGAGAAACGACAATTTTACTGGGTACTATGACCACATATTGCCACTGTGAGATTCTAGCTTGGACTAGACTTCCACACTTCGATAACGCTTATTACGTCACCTAAAGAGAGAGATTAAAACTTGTTAGAGGTTTGTCACAATACGTGCAATAGGTGTCTAATTTATTGGTTCGCTCCTCTGCTGACAATCTTAATCTAAATCTTCGACGCGGCAGCGGGTATTATTATTATTTTTATTATTTGCGACATTCCGCGTTGAACATGACGTGTAATGCTTGTATTCTAATTCAATTTCTAGTGTTTATTTAAATAAGAAAACAGAGGTGCAAATTCAATGTATAAGGGTTGCATAACACAAGACATAAAAGAATATTCAATATACGAGTATAACACTACTACACCCTTTAATTTAGGCAATTAAAAGTCATTTGACAAGTAAAATTATGATGTTTGTTTTGTTCATAACTTTGATTCCTATACAGGCACTTTAACCTGGATAGGAGGTAGGAAATTGAATTAGTTGTTTCGCGTACTTGAACTTGAACAACTTGCTGAGGGATGAAATAAACTTCACTTGTTGTAAGCTTGGTTATAATTCATGATTTTATTTGCAATTATGGCCTTAAATACAATTCTAACTACAATTAATTACAATAACAAACACTTAAGTGGTTCGGTAAAAATAAATACACAACATAATATTAAAAAATGCAAATGCAGCAAAGTAAGGCTATTGGCTTATACGGGTGTTTCACTTACCAAAGGTTATTGATTTGGCGCGTGCTGTTATGTAGCGGATGACGATATTGTTGTGCCTACGAAAATTACTTTTCGTACATTCCCCCGCGCTGAGCAATTTTGGTCAACTCGCTTCTAAGTTGACGATGAATGGTGGTGGGTGTTGTCGCGGCGTTGGTTTTGGCTGGAATTTCCTGGACCTTTTGAATTGCCATATGAAGCATATGATGAAAACTGTTGCGGATACCAAAAGGGCAGTATAGCTGACCACATGGTGGTGGTGACTATTGGACCTTATTGTTTCTGGTAGGTTCTGGTAGATCTCATGTGCTAGGCGTATTTGGAGTGCGATGAGGATATCCAATTGAGATTCAAATGTGATGTTTTTCTCCTTGGGGGCCGTGGGTCCTTCGTGAATGATTTTGATGATATTAAAGTCTTTGAACCTGGTGTGGATGTGATTACTTTAGTGTTGATGTGATTACTTTAGTGTTGGCGATCCAGTTAGGATGCATGGTTCATATTCAAGAGCCTGTTATTGTTAGTTGAGCAATCTGGGTTCCACACACTGTTGACATTTTAGTTTCTGATGTAGTGGAGAATATCCACTGATTCTTCTGATGCAGTTGGGTCTACATAGAGCTACGATGTAATTGTGTGATGCTACAATCTGTTGTAGCTTTGTTGTTGAATAGATTAATTTCGCAGGAAAATGCCGCTGATTCCCTTCCAAAGGTCGGGTATTTGCTTTCACATATGTAGGCGCCTTCGTTGGTTGTGAAGCATTTGTCCAGCTCATGTGAACATAGTGGGATGTACTGATCACGATGAAGGTTGGCTGCTAAAAAGGAGGTATCTGGCGCTATTGTGTACATTGATTCGTTCCTCATAATTGGAATCGGGATGAGTTAGACCAGTTCGAAATGTTGTAGATCGATTAGAGGTACCCTGATTAGAAAAATGACCTTGCTCTTTGTGACTACTCCTTCTGCTTTCATTATTTTATAGAATTTTACTTTGTTGGATTGTTCAGTGGGCAGTTGTCGAGCTAATGGCAGGTGCGCCTTAATAGTGCTGATCTGAGCTTGTAGTTGTTGCGGTGTGAGTAATGTTGGACTGATTATACCATGGTATGTATTCATGCATCTGTGAGCACACAATGACAATTGGGTTGCTGCTAACATCAATAACTGCGCAATCTTGATTTGATTTGTGTTGCCGATCACGCGTATGGATCCTTTGGGTCGGTTGACATGGGTGTTAATGGCCGAGAGTTTAAAATGGCTTCTATTTCAACCATCACTGTTTCCAATTCTTCATACATTAATGAAGCGCTGCCCATACTTCTTACAAAAAGAATTTTAGCAGATTTGACTGCTGCTTCCCATAGTCCGCCAAAATGTGGTGCTCTTGGTGGAATGAAGTTGAATTTGATGCCCTTGATGCTGCATGTCCTGATTATAGCTTATTGTGCCTGTTCCCCATGGACTGCTTCTTTCAATTCAAAAAGCTGATTTTTGGCGCCGACGAAGTTTGTTGCGTTGTCGCAGTACACATTTTGACAGTGCCCTCGTCGGCCTATGAATGCTTCACTGACTACTTCAAGATGCACCGCCTTGGTGGCAAAACAGCAAAACACCGCTACATAAGCTTTGTGTGGTCTTTTTCCTCGCGCCTTGAAATTAATCCAGAAGGGGCCACAGAAGTCGACTCCTGAATTGATGAATGGTCGTGCTGGCTGTACTCGTTTTTCAGGTAGCCTCCCCATTATTTGTTGGAAAAGTTTGGGCTTCGCTATCGTGCAGCGAACGCAATGCTGTAAAATTTTTCGTGCCATGGATTTGCCTTTTATAGGCTAGAACCGCTGACGAAGGTGGGCTAATAGAGTCTGTGGCCCACAGTGCAAGTGTTCTTTGTGATACTCTGTTCGGAGAAGTTTTGACAGGGGGTCGTTGTATGGAATGATTATTGGATGCTTGGTATCATATGAAATGGCGGCTACTTGAAGGCGTCCTCCCACATGCATTATCCCTTCGGTGTCCACAAATGGGTTGAGGTTGGCTAACTGACTGTTTTTGCTTAGATTTGTATTTTTGGCGAAGGCATTGATATCTTCTTTGAACGCAGATACTTGCATGGCGTAGATGATGACTGTTAGAGCTTTACTTTGTTCTTGAGGAGTTAGCGAACTTCTTCGTTCCTTCTTCGTAGTCTTTGAATGATTTATAAATCTCAATACGATGTTTGTTAGTGTTTTGAACGAGTTTTTTTTGGTTAATTTTGTAGATCATATCCTCTAAGTCGTTTGCAGACGTGACAGTAACTGTTACCGTGCTTCGTCTCCTTTCGATCCTAGTCTCGATGGCCAATTCTCTTGAGTATGGTTTTAGCCAATCGTCCATTTTTCTGTGAAGGAAGATGGATCCATAAAACCACATATTGCAGGTGCTTAACTCTGACGGTGCTAATCCTCTGGATAGTATACGATCGTATCTGCTGGGTTTTCCTGAGAACGGACGTGTCGCCTTTTAAATTCTTGCATTTCTGTTAGCGACAAAGGTTTGGAACGACGTTGACTGTGCGTTGATCCATGAGAGAACAATTTGTGAGTCAGTCTACAGATACGTTGGGACATCGATTAAGCTCAAGTCCTCCTTTACTCGTGCTGCTAACTGGGCACTGAGTAATGATGAGTAGAGCTCCAGCCGTGGTATTGTTTGTGCTTTCAGTGGTGCTACGCGAGACTTTGCGCATAGAAGCCGTACGACAATTGTTCCGTCAGGGCGGATTGATCGAGCGTAAATTGCTTCACTGAGGCATCAGCAAATGCATGCAAATGAAGTGATCTCTTAGTGCCTTCTTGAAATATGTATCTGGCAATGTGGGTATTGTTGAGTTTGTTCAGGCTACTACGGAAAGTGGTCCATTTAGTATGTAGTTCAGTCGGCAATTCGTCATCCCATGACAGCTTTGCCTGCCACAATTCCTCTATGAGAATTTAAGCTGTTATCACTATTGGTGCCAGTACACCCAATGGATCGAATATTCTGGCTATATCCGAGACGATGGTTCTTTTGGTGATTCGAGTGTCTGTGGTGAGATTCACTTTGACGCAGAATTCATCAGTCTTCGGTAACCAGGTGGAATGGAATCTTGACTATGTATCGGCCTTGATGGTTTCGAGTATAGTTCTGTGCGAAATGAGTTTCACATAGTTTTTCTGTGGCAGACATTGTTGGTTTTGTGTCTTCCATTTCTTCAAGGTTCCAAATTTTTCGATTGACTCATCTAACAGCTTATCCTCATTTGACTGTACCCCGCATGCTGCAGTGGTGGAATCTTGAATACCGATTTTTCCAGCTGCCACCCAACCAAGCACTGTGTTTTGTAGGATTGGGAGATTTTCTCCTAACCTTATTTGCCCGATTAGGAGTAGCTGATGGTGAAATTTAGCGCCAAGCAAAACGTCGATTCTGCCAGGGCGTATGAAGTGAGGATCGGCTAGTAACACCTCTTTCGGTATTCTCTATGATGAGTTGTTCTGAGATTGTGCCGGTTGCATTGGGACAATATCTGGCATTACAAACCTTGTAGAAAAACTGCTTGTTCGTGACCACTTCGGGGTCACCAATGTTTTGTTGATGGGGGGTTGGTTGCCAAGTGCAGCAATCAATTGTGTTTTCTGTTACATTTCGAACAGTCGTGTGCGGTGCATATTTTTGACGTGTGGCCGCCCTTAAGGCAATTAACGCATAGTTGTTGCCGTTGAGCCCAGTTTAGTCTAGCTACTGCTGATAATTGTAGAAATGATTTAAAATAATAAAGCGGATGGTTTGTGCCTTGACAAAAGTTGCATTTCGTGGTCACAGTTGCAATTGTTGATACTACCCTTGATGAATGTGGTCTTTCTCGTCCACCAAGAGTTTCCAGAGATTGGAAACGATGTTCGAGGAAGTGCAGAAAGTCTTCCAACCTTTGAATCTCCTTTGGACTCTTTAATGACTGCTCGTACAGCAAGTGACTCCGGCGGTCTAACTTCATCACGAGGATGTGTCGACTCCTATATTGTTGAGGACCAAGATGCTTTCTCTTACAACATCATGGAGGTTTTTATTGCTCCTGAGGATGTGTTTTCTAGTGGTAGGCTTGAATGCCCTATGATTTGTTGGAGTAGTGTGGAGGCCAGCACTCGTTTATTGGGGTACCGGTCTTGGAGAAGGTTTCACGGTGTCTCATAATCTCCTGGGTTAGATGCCTTAGTTTTTCTGCTTCTCCAGTGACTTGTGCACCATTTCTGAGAGCATATCAAAGAATTGGTGCCATTTGAGGTAGTTGCCGCCAAATTTTGGTATGGAAATTTTGGGCAAACGACATGCAAGCGATTCAAGTTGCAGTGTACAAGTCAGAGCCTTTGCTTTGGTGGAAAAAATAATCAACTGCTGATGAACCTTGTCGTCCATGTCCAGGTATGCTAAATGGTCATACCCTTCATCTTCTGGTGTTGATGTTTCCTCAAAGATCTGGTAATTTAAGGTCTCGACCTCGTCCCATAGTTTGTTGATGCGTTTAATGTTACCCTCAAAGTACTCCAAACTCTTCTCGGTATTGAGTGACAAGGTCTGAGATTTCATGGGAGTAGTTATTTATGAAATATGGATGGTCCATTGATATATTTTCCAGCTGCCTTATTGTGTTGTCGGTTGTTTCGAATTATGCCCATGCCTCATTTAGACATCGACCGCGTTCTTCAAATTAAGATGTGGACTGTTTTCGTTCCACCGAATCCTTTTTGTAGTTCCGGATTATTCTCTGGATTCCTACTCCGGTTTCCTGCTGCGATGCAACTAAATCGCTAAATTTGTCCATATTCTTGCTTCCTTGCGCACACTGGTGTGAATGCTGCTTGTTGGTTCGCAACGTTGGACTGTGTTGGTTTGCTGAATGATAACACTGGTACTTGCACCAGGATATCGCAAATGTTACGTGTTTGAATCACGTCGGGGTCACCAATGTTTTGTTCTTAACTTTGATTCCTATACAGGCACTTTAACCTGGATAGGAGGTAGGAAATTGAATGAGTTATTTCAAGCACTTGAACTTGAACAACTTGCTGAGGGATGAAATAAACTTCACTTGTTGTAAGCTTGGTTATAATTTACGATTTTATTTGCCAATTATGGCCTTAAATACAATTCTAACTATAATTAATTACAATAACAACAACTTAAGTGGTTCGGTAAAAATGAATACACAACAAAATATTAAAAAATGCGATTGCAGCAAAGTAAGGCTATTGGCTTATGCGGGCGTTTCACCTACCAAAGGTAATTGACTTGGCGCGTGCTGTTATGTAGCGGATGACGATATTGTTGTGCCTACGAAAATTACTTTTCGTACAATGTAAAAATTTAAATTTTTAGAAATTAAATTATATTGCAGAAAATTCAATGATGGTATAAAATATTCTTAAATAATTAGTAAAATTATGTTTTTTATTTTCGGAAATCAGTGGCGGTATATCGGTCGACTTCTTTCCGAATTCGCAAGCTTTTGCGAAATTGAATCCCTTCAGTTGGCGAGCTCGCATCAGTGGATGAACCATCAATATGCTGCTTCATTGTTTGAGTTTGTTGTTGAGTCGATGGATATGCAGATCTCGGCGTATGTTGTTCAGATGTTGGTAACATTGATACGTGATCAAATGATGTTTGAGATGAACCAATATCGGCTTAAAATATCCATGACTTGAATGCACCACATAAACTATTATTCCTTTTAATCATTTTCCCCCTTTTGCGTAGTTTCGAGCAGAAACTGGTTTATTAAGGTGGAATTTCCGCTTACCATCTGGTTTTATATTGTGATGTTTTGGTCGAAGAGTTGGCTTAATAATGTGCGAACAGGTCTGCCATGGATAAGTTCAGCAGGCGTTTTTCCTTCAGCATTCGGCATGAAACGGTATGTTGACAGATATATTACTGTGGCAGTTTTTGTGTTTAAGCCATCATCGATATTCATCTTTACAGCTGTCTTAAAAGTTCTTTCGAACCTCTCGGCTCATTCGAAGAAGGATGAAACGGTGCTATCGTTACGTGTTTGATTCCAAGTTGCGTGCAATAATCTTTGAATTAATCGGCTGTAAGTTGTGGACCGTTATCACTTACAAGGGTTTTCGGAATACCTTCGATTGCGAATATTGCGTTTAAGGCAGATATTGTATCAGCTGTAGTAGTTGCTGACAATTGTGTAACGAATGGAAACTGAGAGTATGGATCAACGCAGATAAGCCACATTGAATTGAATATGGGTCCAGCAAAGTCAATGTGTACTCTTTCCCATGGGCGATCTCTAACAGGAGCAGGATTAGCTACTTTACGTATGTTACAACTTTCTGTTAGTAAAGCGGTATCTTTGTCAATATTGACCCACCATAAGTGTTGTCTGGCTAACTGCTTCATTCTCGATACTCCCCAGTGACCATCATACAATAATTGCAGAAACAGGAATGATGATACGGGTATACTCCGTTTGAAGGCGAAGAAGATTGTTAAGAATCGTTAAGGTGTATCGGTGATTGAAAAATTTGCGTAGATCAGTATCTTGTGGACTTAGCTTCTGTGGACATCGTTTTTCCACGAAAGATCCAACTCGTTGTAGAGTTTTATCAGTTTCGGTGTGCTTGCTTATTATTGTGGTGTCAATTGGTGTTTTTAGTTCAGTGATGTTGTAGCATGCTTCTTCTTGGTCGAATTTTTCGTCAAACCAATTGGTAACCGCGATAATGCGTCAGCATTGCCATGTTCAGTAGTTTTACGATACCTTACATCGTATTGGTAAGTCATGAGCGTTATAGCCCAGCGTTGTAAACGATGTGACGTTGGCAATTGATTATTTGAGTTAAAAATACTAACAACATGTTTTTTCAACGAACCATGTTTATTTGGCCTGATAATTGCGAAAAATTGGGTGTAAAATTGTGATAATCCTTACCCATAAATAATTCTACTTGCTTTAGGTCTTTAGGAGGCTGAAGATCTTTTACTATTCGATTTTATCGTTCCGAAAAAACATTTTTCTTCTTTGCATTTAATACCATTTTTATGTAGAATTTGTTGAACTTTTTCCAAGCGGCTTATATGTGCAGCGAATGTTGATGCGGTGATGATGATGTCATCAAGATAATTTCCACATCCTTCTATACTTTGTAATAACTGCTCAAGATATTTTTGAAAAAATACTGGAGCACTGGCTATTCCTTATGACAAGACAAGAGGAACAAACGTGACTTCAATAACCATCGCACCTATAGAATTAAACAACACAGGCAGACAACAGAGAAACATACGACAAACACAGGCACCTTATTCACATTCCAAAACTTAGAAGAGCTACAACCGAAAGGATGTGATCTACCACAGAACTTAGTAGCTGAAGTTTTGCAGATAGCCAAAGGGGCTCAGCAAAAACGGACACGGGAGCGAATACTATTTAGGCGAGACGCATACCGAGTGACACTCAACCGTGACGCTGTCATCGTTTTCCAAAGTGGGGAGGGCGTGTGAGGACTAAAATCTTCTGTGGGAAATTTTGGTCCACACTACAGGTGACAGAATCGCTACGCCACTATATCCACACACACATCACGATAAAATACCCGAACCGAAGCAACTGCATTAGAAAATTAACGAAAAACTACATACGTTGTAACCAATCAGCGCAGCAGTGGCGGGAGCACGGATCACCATCAGCATATTATACCAGTTGGAATAATAACTAGGATTACAACAAAAGCAACCTCACGCACAGCCAGCGATCTTGCCAACCAGCGACATTGCTTACAGCCAATAATACTGCAGGCCAACCAGAGGCCGCTAGAGTGAAGTGGCTGACCGACAGTAGTTGAAGGTGGCCCAAAGACAAAATGTTACAATAACAACCAGCCTGGCCACAACAACAACAAGCGAGGCGATTAGCAGAAGGCCGCCCAACGGAAGTGAAGCGGTGGCCCGCCAACAACAACATGCACCAGCCGCTGTGACAATGTGGGCTATATAAGCCGTGTGGCCCAAACAGCAGTCTCTTTTTCAGGGAATAACTTCCGAGCCGACAACAGCCTTCAAAACCATACGCCGTCGAGACTTAGTAGGAACATCAGGTTTCCAATTGATTTCTTACTAAGTCACGTACACAACCAGGACATAACAACTCCGTAAGAACACCAGGTTTCCAATCGGTTTATTACTAGGGTACCTATGTTACTGAGACACATACGTTATTAAGACCAACACGATACAGAGCCGTCGCGACTTAGTGGGAACATCAGGTTTCCAATCGATTTCTTAATAAGTCGCGTACACAACCAGAACAGAGCAACTCAGTAAGAATATCAGGTTTCCAATCGGTTTCTTACTGGGGTACCTGTGTCACTGAGCCATACACTTGCCGAGACAGAAAGACTGACAACAAGTACACAAAGGTTAAGTCTATTGTATAGGAATAGGATTAATAAGTAGTTTTGTGTGATTTTTTTGAATTTAAATAAACACCATAAAAATCTAACTCGCCAGAGTAATATATTTTCTGTATACGACCCCAGGAGCCGCTGAGTTTACTCCAGCTAAAGAAAAGAGTCGTTACAGTGGCGCCCGAGCAGAGACTCTGAGAAAAGAAAAACTATAAATCGCAAGGAAACTCAGCGCGTGAGAGAATTTACCATAGCAAAGGAAGAGCTACGTCTACGCAGTCACCGAATTACACACAGATTGTCTTCATCGTCACCTAAGAAATTCACAGGATGGTGAAAACAAGCTGGGTGTACTTGCTACGCAAGGATGAGCTGGTGATCTTTGCTGATAAATTCGGTGTAGAGGCTATAGGCACCGTGGATGAAGTCCGTAAACGGCTTTCCGAGTTCTTTACTGAAACAGAGCTGACTCAGGATCAGAAAAACCTTTTGCAGAAGCTTTAATCCAAGTACGTTAGGAGCACATCCCCAAGGTCGGCTGTGTCCATAGTTACCCACGAAACGCTGGAAGTGGACAGGCCAGATTCATACGCAGATGCAACACTAACGGCAGAGAACTCAGGGGTACGGAGAACACTACAGCATCGCTCCGTGTCATCTGCAACAATGAATCAGCAGCACAACGGGGTTCCACAGTACGCCGTTGTGATTGACCAGGTGAGGAAGTGGTCCCTTAACTAGGGCGCGACCTGCTAGCGTTTATAGAGCGAGTTGAGGAACTGGCAGAAGTTTACGACATAAATAAAGATTTATGTGGTACAGGAACAATAATCGAGCGTGGCGCGATTGGCGTACATATAGGAGAGACTTTCTAAAATTCTTCTTGCCAGCACGATACATGGAGAAACTCGAAGACCAGATCCGCCAGCGTCACCAGAGACCCAGAGAAGTGTTCAAGCAGTTTGTGGTCGAACTGCAGAATCTAATGCGGTACTTGGACTATTCCGAAGAACAGAAACTGGAGCGAATTTTCCAGAACAGCCTGCCAGAATACCAGCTATACGTGCGCCGCAGAGATTTTACATCACTAGAAGAGCTGATAGAAATGGCTGAAGACTTGGAGAGTATACGGGGAGGACGCGAACAACTACCAGCGCCACCCGTACAACGCCGAAGAGAGCAAGGTCCACCACGAGAGGTGATAAACTGTCAGGTGACGGTAGAGAGCAAAGTGGCACCCAGAGATCCCAGAACAGCCTGCCGGCGTTGTGCAAAAATGGTCATATAGCACGCATATGTCGCAACGCACAGATCCTGTTCTGTTGGGAGTGTGGTCAAAGGGATGTGAGGACTATAGAGTGCTGCAAACCCAGAGCACCAACCGATCGAGAACTACCGACGACAGAAACGCAGCATGGCACAACTCAGAGACAGCAGACTTCACCATTGGAAATCTTATTACACTGTGACGGAGAACGAATCAGTGCCACCGTTTCCATTGGAACAGAAACCATCACAGCGACACTGCACACAGGGGCAACTCACAGTTTTGTGAGCAGAGAGCTAGCACGAAAATTCCGCGCTTCCACCAGCAAAATTGGAAAATACAATACCGGAGCACATATGGCAGACGGAAGTGCAAGCAGAGTCAGTGGGATATTCATGACAACAGTAACGCTTGGAGAGCAGGCATGCGAGCAAAAGTTACTTATCATGCCTGACTCCATTAATGAGCCACTCCTTGGACTAGATTTCATGGAAAGCCTAGGAACGACAGTGAAGTGTGGTGAACAGGAGATCACATTGGGACCTCATCACAATTGCGTGCAACCCCGAGATATTGCAATGTGCACAACAATTCGTGTTGAGAATGCCCCACATATCCATGCAACACCTTCCAAGAGGTACACCAGCGACAAAAATGCTGAGGTAAAGAGACATAACAGAGAATACACAGAGAACCAACGAATTCGCAAACACACACCACCAAGAACAAAGATGACTCACACGAACGAACTCACCTGCCACGGACTATGCCCAGCGAAATCCCACAGCGAATCCCACAAAGGCATATATAGAAGGACCGCACACGAATTAGCATATGCGCCTCGGAAAAAGGACACGTGCACACCCAAACGCGAGGAGCTGGCACAACTAAGGCAAAATACAATCTGAGCAATCAGGGTATCTCCCAATCATTCCGCAAAGTCAGAACCAGTGCGAAACAACCGAAACATACCACGTAGACACCAAGACAGATCAAGGGACAACCACCATGCAATCAAGTGCACCAAACACAGCATAAGCGATGACAAGAGGGACAAACGTGACTTCAATAACCATTACACCTATAGAATTAAACAACACAGGCAGTCAACAGAGAGACATACGACAAACACAGGCACCTTATTCACATTCCAAAACTTAGAAGAGCTACAAGGACCGAAAGGATGTGATCTACCACAGAACTTAGTAGCTGAAGTTTTGCAGATAGTCAAAGGGGCTCAGCAAAAACGGACACGGGAGCGAATACGATTTAGGCGAGACGCATACCGAGTGACACTCAACCGTGACGCTGTCATCGTTTTCCAAAGTGGGGAGGGCGTGTGAGGACTAAAATCTTCTGTGGGAAATTTTGGTCCACACTACAGGTGACAGAATCGCTACGCCACTATATCCACACACACATCACGATAAAATACCCGAACCGAAGCAACTGCATTAGAAAATTAACGAAAAACTACATACGTTGTAACCAATCAGCGCAGCAGTGGCGGGAGCACGGATCACCATCAGCATATTATACCAGTTGGAATAATAACTAGGATTACAACAAAAGCAACCTCACGCGCAGCCAGCGATCTTGCCAACCAGCGACATTGCTTACAGCCAATAATACTGCAGGCCAACCAGAGGCCGCTAGAGTGAAGTGGCTGACCGACAGTAGTTGAAGGTGGCCCAAAGACAAAATGTTACAATACCAACCAGCCTGGCCACAACAACAACAAGCGAGGCGATTAGCAGAAGGCCGCCCAACGGAAGTGAAGCGGTGGCCCGCCAACAACAACATGCACCAGCCGCTGTGACAATGTGGGCTATATAAGCCGTGTGGCCCAAACAGCAGTCTCTTTTTCAGGGAATAACTTCCGAGCCGACAACAGCCTTCAAAACCATACGCCGTCGAGACTTAGTAGGAACATCAGGTTTCCAATTGATTTCTTACTAAGTCACGTACACAACCAGGACATAACAACTCCGTAAGAACACCAGGTTTCCAATCGGTTTATTACTAGGGTACCTATGTTACTGAAACACATACGTTATTAAGACCAACACGATACAGAGCCGTCGCGACTTAGTGGGAACATCAGGTTTCCAATCGATTTCTTACTAAGTCGCGTACACAACCAGAACAGAGCAACTCAGTAAGAATATCAGGTTTCCAATCGGTTTCTTACTGGGGTACCTGTGTCACTGAGCCATACACTTGCCGAGACAGAAAGACTGACAACAAGTACACAAAGGTTTTTTTTCTATCTCTATTGTATAGGAATAGGATTAATAAGTAGTTTTGTGTAATTTTTTTGAATTTAAATAAACACCATAAAAATCTAACTCGCCAGAGTAATATATTTTCTGTATACGTCCCCTGGAGCAGCTGAGTTTACCCCAGCTAAAGAAAAGAGTCGTTACAATGGAAGACGCTGATACTGAAATAATCCTAGCGGCGTACTGACTACCATAATTGTTTTAGAGTCGTCGTCTAGTACCATTTCTAGGTATGCGTCTTTAAGATAGATTTTCGAAAAATGTTGACCGCAACGAATTGAATGAAACAATTATTCGCGAGTTGACAGCTAATTAAAAGTCTCCACAAATTCTTATCGAGCCATCTGGTTTAGGCATTAAAACGATAGGTGAAGCCCACTGTGAAAATTTTATTGGCTTGCAAATACCGGCACTAGTGAGTCGTTCGACTACTTTTTTGAATTTAGACATTTTCGGAAATTGTATTTGTCGACTTTTGTAAAATTTTAGGTTTAAATAAATACTTGCTTCGAAGTTTTTTATCGTACCAAGAGCTGGTTGAAACACATCCCGACATTTTTCACATAATCCATTTACTTCTTTTGTTTCGTTTATGGTGATGTTAGAATTTTTTGAATGGCATAACCAAATTCTTGAAATAAATCAAAACCAAACAGATTGTTTCCATTTTCTACATCGACGACAAACGTCACTTTTCTTTCTTTTTTACCGCACTTGACATTCACGTACAGTTCACCAAGCACAGGAATTAGAGTTTTACCAAAGCTGAATAATGTTTTTTTTACGCTTATGCAATTTGGGGCTGTTTAATTATTTGTGTTTTTAAATTTATAATAGAAGTTGTTGCACCAGTCCATTTGAAAAAAATTAATTTGTAAAAGATTTGTAAATAAATATAATTTTCATTGTATTTTTATTTTTACTTCGTCAGTTATATTTTTGTGAATGGCATCATTTATTATGTTTGAACACTTATTTTCGTAGCTGAAATTGTTTATGTAATTTTCTTATCGTTTTGTCATGCAAACTGGTGATATATGCCATTTCTGACAACACTTGTTGCACACTGAATTTCTGAACTTACGCTTTTCACGTGTATGTATGTGTCCACAGCAGAACAAAGAACAACGAGAACAGACAGTTGATACGAATAACACTAGTTTACAAAATAAAATTTTTTCATGTACATTTGATGAGAGGTGACTTTTCTTATGTATTTTCATCTGCTGAATTCCAAAATCAAGGTTAAATTTTTTTTCATGGAATAGTTTTTGAGATATTGTAATTTTTGTATTTTTTCGACCTTTTTTCACGTGACAAATCATATCTCGAGCTAAGAACTAAGACCAACTAGAAGAAAATCTACCGAAAAATGACAAAGTTATAAGCAATTGAATGAATAAATCCAAATCCCAAATCGGTGACTCTACGTCTATTTTGTTGGAGGACAAAATTGCCATACACGTAACAGAAATTATTTGGATTGTTTACGCACTTAACGGTCGGTTTTCGGAGTCTTTTGTGCGTGGGGTGGTAGACTGTAAAGAAACCCCACTGGGAGGGGGTGTTTTTTTCTGTTATGAAACATGATGTCTGAAACAAACGAAGAAGAGTTTACGGTGCAGGGGGTCGGATCCCCAGTATCGGCGGTAGGTGGTTGGCGAGGAGGCCACCTGGCGTCGATATCTAGCAACTCCTCAGGCATCGCCGTGGTACCCCAGGCCGCGATGTCTGCTAGTGCTACTGGGAGGGTCTCCAAGCCAACTTTGGGTAGGCAAGGGGCCTGTGAGGTGGAGGATGAGGGGGAACGCATAGGATCTCAGCTTCTGGGCTTGCGCATAGACCACGCAACCGATGACGACTCGTTGTCACAGGTCAGCAATGTCTACGACATAGGCTCGGATGTTGAGATGCAATTGCTCAGTCCTTCTCAGCCCTCCGATCCACATGCTCCTGAGCCGGGGAAGGAGACAAGGAAGGTGGTAAGCCTCACAAAAGAGCAAAAGGCCAGAAATTGCTATAAGCGCTCGGCTTACTATCTTCGTAAAATGAAGGCGAAAGGTCCTTCTCCTTTTACAAAAAGGGAGAAGGATCTCATTAAAAAGCATGAAAAGGTCGTAGCAAGGTTTGAGAAAAATAACGCTGCGGCCAGTTCATGCAATAAAACGGAGCAGGGAATTGCTGGGGCAAAGTCTGATATTGACAACGCTTCGACCTCCAGGAAAAATGGCAAGCCGGACAAGGCCACTGGCGACCGCGTAAAGGTGCCGCCAAAGCCAAAGCCGAGTTCTTCGAAGGAGCCACATGGCTTGGCATCGGACAAAACTCCAAAAAGAGTTCGGTCTGATGAGCAGGCTCAGAGGGCTTCAAAAAAGCCGAAGCCATCGGCCTCCTTCGAATCACCGATGGAGCTACAGGTAGCTATCATCGACAGAGTCGACCCTGATGGGAAGATAACTCCGAAAAATTGGTTGCTAGTAGAGGCGCGCCTGATAGCGGAGATGGTCGGGGCTGATGGCGGGGAGCTGCAGTTTGACGGGGCCGGCTGGCAGAGGGGTGTTAAGGTCGTCGGTTGCATCAACAAGAAGTCTCTGGACTTTTTAAAGCGTGCAATTAGCGGCCTTGACCAACTCTGGTGGGGCGCTCGGTTGGAGGTGGTGCCTCGTTCTCTGCTTCCGATCCGCCCGGTTGTTTCGGAGTATATTCCACCTCCGGTTCCGGACCAGGAATACTCAAGCTGATCGGACGGCAGAAACAGTCTCTGAATTCGGCAGAGTGGCGGGTGATCTCCTGACCCCCTGCAAAAATGGAGTGGGAAGTGACGCGGTGCTCGCAGTGGACTCCGTGTCGATATCAAAATTAAGGAGCGACAACTGCATTAGATTCGGTTTCGGCTCTCTTAAGGTTCGCGTGCCGGGTGACCGGTCAAAAACCAATGGAGAGGAAGCTAGAGGTGGTGCAAATTAATTTGCATCACTCCATCTCAGCCCCGCTCTATTTAATGAAGTTCATCGCAGAGGACGATGTGGACGTAGCCCTTGTTCAGGAGCCTTGGCTCGTCAGAGGTAAGGTAAGCGGACTCGGGATGGATGGTTATCGTCTCTACATTCCACAAACTCAAGGTAAGATCAGAACGTGCATAGTAACCAAAAGGATATTAATATTTTTCTTCTTACTCCCTACAGCACTGGAGACCTTACAACGGTGGTATGCGAACATAGGCACAAACCTAGTTTGTTGCTAACGTCCGCCACCAAAGGTCTTCCGGCAACTTATGGCCTACGGTGAGTCACGCGAACTGGGCATAGTGGCCGACTGTGACGCAAACGGGCACCATGAGCTCTGGGGCAGCACTGATACCAATGGTAGGGGTGAGTCCATTTTTTATAACATTCTCTCCACTAGCCTATTTTTATGTTACAAGGGAAATCAGCCAACGTTTCGTAATAGGGTTAGGGAGGAAGTGATTGACATCACTCTGGCCACTGGGTCTAATACCATAAGGGTCGACAACTGGAGAGTATCTGATGCCTGTTCTTTTTCGGATCATAGTCGGATACGCTTCTCAGTCTACTCCGAGGTAGTGACCCCACGTCTTTTTAGGAACCCAAAAAAGACTGACTGGTCCAAATTCTCAAAACTGGCGACCCAAAAACTTACTTTGATGAAAGTCAAGGTCGGAGAAGGGAATGCTAACATTGATAAGGCGGTAGGTCGTCTTACAGGAATACTGAAACAATCCTTTGACCTATCTTGTCCCTTGACTAGGCCACGTGCTAAACCAAAACCGGTTTGGTGGAACGCTGATTTAAAACTGCTTAGGAAAAAGTCAAGAGGACTCTTCAACAAGGCCAAAAACAGTCGGCTGGAAGAGCATTGGGAAAATTATAGAGTCAGTTTTAATGAGTATAAAAGCAAAATTAAGGCTGCAAAAAGGGAGTCCTGGCAACAGTTCTGCGGAACTCTGGAGTCGGTAAATGAGGCATCGAGACTCAGGAAAATACTGTCCAGAACCACGACGGTTCTCGGCAGTGTGAAGAGACGGGATGGCTCATGGACTGGCTCGTGTCAGGAGTCCATGGAGGTTTTGATGGAAACACACCTTCCAGATTGCACGGACTCGCAAACCGTCCATACACAGTCGGTAAATCGTGCACGTGTTTCAGGGACCGACGTGTCGGATATCGTGAGGGAGGATAAGATTGCGTGGGCGATTGGCTCCTTCAACCCGTACAAGTCAGCGGGTCCTGATGGGGTTATACCGGCTATGCTGCAACATTCCTCTGAGGGCGTGATTCCCCATCTAGTTCACATCTTCACAAGGTGTCTCAAGGATGGGTACGTGCCAAAAAGTTGGAGAGAAGTCAGGGTGGTTTTGCTTCCAAAAACGGGAAAAATAAATCACTCTACTGACAGTGATTACAGACCAATAAGTCTCTAATCGTTTATTCTTAAAACACTTGAGAGACTTATTGATCTGTATATTAGAAGGGTTACTAATTTTCGCACAATGGACACTGCGCAGCACGCATCCCGTAAGAGTAGATCAGTGGATAGCGCACTTCCTGAAGTGAATGATATCATTGAGAGGTCAATGAACTACAGGGTGGCCCAAATAAGACCAGCTGATGTGAAACACAAATAACTTTTTTATTTTTTAACATAATTTATTTTTTGTTTTTGCAGATTATAACTGAACTCTTGGAAATTTAAAATGAATACGTACAGTCCACAACAACGCATTAAAATTATCGAATTTTATTATTCTTCTCAACGATCAATTGTTCTGACGCAGCGAAATTATCGCCGTTTTTTTAACGTAAGATCAGCGCCCACATTTTCCATGATTGCAAGTTTACTTCGCCGTTTTGAGAAAGTGGGTTCAGTTGCCGACCGTCCAGGAAGAGGTGCTCATCGAAATATTCGTACTGAAGACAACGTGGAAGGAAGCTGTGCAGCAGAGTGTTGCAAATGATCCATCTGTCTCAACTCGTCGCCGTTCCGGCCAATGAACAACATTACAGAGAATTTTAAAGATGGACCTTAAGATGTATCCATACAAAGTTCAAATTGTGCAACAGCTTCTACCGCAAGACACCCAACAACGACTACAGTACGCTATTCGCTTTACACAATTAGCCATACAAAATGATTTTTTAAATAATCTTTTGATGACGGATGAAGCGCATTTCCAGTTAAGTGGTTATGTGAATAAACAAAACTGTAGGTTGTGGGGCTCACACCCAATCAGATGCACTGTTTGGTGCGGTGTTATGGCCACAAAAATCATCGGCCCATATTTCTTTGAGAATGAGGATGAAACGCCAGAAACGGTCTCCGGGGCTTCTTACAGAACAATGATCGACAACTTTTTGCGGCCAATGGTGGAGCAACATCCTAATTTGTGGTTTCAACAAGATGGAGCCACTGCGCATACTGCTAGGCAAACTATTGACATGCTTCGTGAAATTTTTGGTGAACGCATAATTTCAAGAAATTCAGATTTCCCTTGGCCTCTTCGTTCACCAGATTTAACTGCGCCCGAAAAGAGCCAATGCCTGTATCGAGCAAAATGGTGGTCATTTGTCTGATGTCATATTTCACACATAGTCACGTTAAATTTCCATAAAATGTATTTAACATATTAAAAAAAATCATTTTAAAAAACCCGTTATTACAAGAGTTACACGTGTTTAACATCACTAGGTCTCATTTGGGCCACCCTGTATAAGGAATACACGTTGGTAGGTTTTCTGGACATTGAGGGGGCCTTCAACAATGTAAATACAGAGGCGATCTGTAAGGCGCTGAGAGATCACGGAGTGAAGGAATTCATAGTGACATGGATTAACACAATGCTAGTAAGCAGGGTTATTAACGCCACTATGGGGACGGCCTCGGTGAGTAGGAGGACTACAAGGGGTACGCCGCAGGGGGGAGTGCTATTACCTCTGCTATGGCTTTTAGTAGTAAATGAGATCTTAGAAACCTTCAAAGCAAAGAGAAGAAAAATTGTAGCCTACGCTGATGACTTTGCCGTACTAATCCAGGGCAAGTTCTTGTCAAGGATTAGCGAAATCATGGAATCAGCACTGGGCGAGATTTCCGGATGGGCTGAGCGCAACGGCTTTGGAGTTAACCCTACTAAGACGAAGCTAGTTTTGTTCACCAGGAAAACAAAAATCCCTGAGTTCTCTTTGCCAAAGTTAGGTAGGGTAGAATTGAATCTCTCTTCAGAAGCAAGATACTTAGGTATCATTCTGGACTACAAGTTAGAGAAGGAATATTGAGGAGAGAAGAAAGAAGGGTTTGGCTGCATACTATACCTGTAAAAGGATCTTTGGGAAAAAATGGGGACTGTCACCGTACATCGTGTATGGGATGTACACCACAATCATAAGACCAATTTTAACCTACGGGTCCATCGTCTGGTGGAAGGCGTTGGAAAGGAAATGTAATCTAAACCGTATTGAAAAAGTATAAAGACTTGCTAGCCTGGGAATCTCAGGGGCTGTAAGCAGCGCGCCTCAAGAAGGCTTAAACATATTATTTCACCTCTTACCGCTAGGAGTGTTCATTCAGGGTTGTGCCGCCAAGTGTGCTCTCAGACTAAGACAGTGCAACACGTGGAAATCTATGCTCTACTTATGCTTACCATGATGCATTTACAGTGAACAAACGTGAAAATGGAAAGCAATTAGATCAGATTTTATATTAAGAATAGTTGTGATATATTAAAGGGTTTCCTACCAGAGGTGTTATTTTGAATCACCCGGTATTTCGGTAGCTGTCACTTTTGAAGCTTTTATTCTTTGATATTTGACAAGTAGAAACTATGCCATTACTAAAAATGGAACGATACACGCTTCAACAATGCATTGAAATTATTAAAATTCACTACAAAAATGGTGAAAATCTTGCAGTCACAGTTCGCAAAACTAAACCATTTTTGGGTCGTCGTGAAGCACCTTTTCGGACCGCAATACAGAAATTGGTGGAAAAATTGGAGCTGTTGGGACAAGAAAGTGATGTGAAGAATAAATCCCGTGCACGTCGCTCAAGAACAACTGAGAATATTGCTGCTGTAGACCAAAGTGTTGAAGAAAACCCAGGTTTGTTAGTTCAGTTAACACAAGAACTCAAGCCGGCCGATCATCAACAATGTCGTGTCTTTGCTGATTGGGTCCTTGAAATGCATGAAAATGATCCGGAATTCCATCGAAAAATCATCTTGACTGATAAGGCCCATTTCCACCTCGGTGGCTACGACAACAAGCAAAATTGTCGCATCTGGGGCTCGGAAAACCCAAAAGTTATTATTGAGAAGCCTCTGCCGTGTGACGTGTGACTGTTTGGTGCGGTTTATGGTCCGGCGGGGTCATTGGACCTTACTTTTTCGAAAATGAGGTTGGATCAACAGTTACGGTGAATGGATTGCGTTATCGAGAGATGATTAATGATTTTTTATGGCCGGAATTGGATGGTATTGATCTGCACAACGTTTACTTTCAACAAGACGGCGCTACGTGCCACATAAGCAACGAAACCATTGCTCTTTTACGGGAGAAGAAAGAAAGAAACAATTGGCCACCGAGATCTTGTGATTTAACACCTTGCGACTTCTTCCTTTGGGGCCACGTGAAAGATAAGGTGTACGCCAACAGCCCAGCGTCGATTCAAGACCTCAAAGATAGAATTCGTGAGGCTATCGAGGACATAGGGCAGCCACTTTGCGATTTGGTTATGGAACATTTCATGAAAAGGATATGGTCCTGTAAGCGTGTTTTTCATTATTAACGCCATATCCTCTTTATTATGAAATAAACATCCGATCATTTATCTCAAAAAATGGAATTTTTCTTTGAATACCAAAATAACACCTCTATTGGAAAACCCTTTATGTGAACTTGTTAACATTTGAGTTTCAACTCCAAATTAAATGTTATAATTTTTTTTTTAATTAATTGTCACATTTTTATGAAGTTTCGCAGTTCGTTTTAAAATACAAATGAAGTGACCCCTAAAAGTTTAATTTAAACGTAGCCCTGATTTCTTCTGATTTTTTTCACCGAATATTCGCTATTTTCGACAACATCCCAGCAGTGATGCCAACTACTTAAAATACTAGTAACACTTTTATATGTATCTAAAATTGATATACTCGTATATGTATGTACATAATATAATAATGTGTACTCGACATGTAAAATAATTTTTGTGCATAAATGAGGGGTATATTAATTCAGCATGTTAATTCATAGTGCCCCATTCCTATTCTTCTTTGCGAACACTTTGCGGATATTTTAAAACACGCGTTAACTTGAAAATTTATCTCTAAAATGAAGTATTACAAAAAGTGGTTGAAATTATAAAAATAACTGTTTTTCTTCAAATTCCAATGTTTGTCTTTACTTCCTTTTTTATTAAATTGACAAGAAAGGAAAAATTTAGTATACACGGCAATGAAGTGCCGCAGAAGTCAGTAACTGGTTAACTTATAGATAAGTTTTGAACTAGTAAATTAACCACTTCGTTTTTTACTATAAAATTTAGTAGTATATTTTGAAGACTGCCTGTAATTTTCACTACAGGGATATGGAATATTTTTAAAACAAACACAATAAATTCACATACACTATTCGTGTAAACAAAAAAAATGGTCGGAACGGTAAATAAAAATTTAGGGAATTTTATGTCTTTTCTTATTCTTCTTTGGTGTTACTGCTGTTGATCACATGCAAAATACATTTACAAGGTACTATTAATAGGACCGCTCTCCAAATGTCGTTCTCTCACGGTCTACAGAAGTGTCAAAATTAATAAGTAGTGTTGCTTCTTTTGTAAATTTTGGCCACTATTTTCGGGCTTTGCACTGTTTTTCGTAATATCGAAAGTAAAAATTCAAGTGCCTTTTATTTTTTTTTTGGTTTTTTCATTTATCATTATTTAAAAACAAAATTATAGATACAACAACTCATACACCAACTAATACAACTCAAAATAATATTTTTTATAATTTATTATTGCCCATTATTTTCTGTTTGTTTTATTAAATGTTAATCGTATATTTAAATATTTAATTCGAAAATACATTCGACATTTAAAACTAATCTTTTTACCGCAATAGGTTAATTAACTGCAGTGCTTAATTCCAATTATTTATCACGGAAATTATGGCAGTGCACGGTTTTCCAATGTACCATAAAAAACTGATGGGACTGAATTTGGAAAGAGTAGCAGTTTTTTAGTTGTGGTGGCTTCCGAATTATTTATATAATCACTATTCACAAAATGTTTTTCACACACTTTTAATTTTTCTTGTAACTAAACGCCACAAGCCACGATCCACCGACTTCGCTTTATTGGGTCTTTAGGTACGCTGAAAAATTTAATTTTTTCATTTCTCTATGTATTATGGCAAATAATACAACGATAATGCACCATGTTTATTTTTATTATTGTTTAATTACTTCTTTTTAAGTGATTTTCAGTACACTTTGGAAGCCGACGCCAATAATTAACTTGTTTCCAATCACTATTTCCCTTTTTTAGTTTGTACGCGTATACAACATTCGTTAAGAGAGAAGATTTGACACATATGTTGACCGTTTTCCTTTCACTCTCTTAATTAATAGTACCTTGTAAATGGATTTTGACCACATGCTTTTTCTTGCCGTGTGATCGAAGAGTATTAGTATTTCTCTTTCATTCACTTCATTTATTAGCATTTGATTTTCTGTCCCTTTTTCTTTTATTGCGGCTACTGTTTTTGTTGTAGCTTCATATGACTCTGCTGTAAGCAAGACGTCGGCTAGCATTGGCTGTAATTTTTGCAAAGCAGCAGAACGTACAGCATCGCGTGGTTTGTGGGTGATAATTTGGTCACGAATCATCTCATCAACGAAATTCTGAGAACAATTTTCGGCTGAACACATGAAGTAACCAAAATACATTTACCAGGTATTATTAATTGAGAGAGTGAGAGGAAAACGGTCAACATATGTGTCAAATCTGCTCTCTTTACGAATGTTGTATACGAAACAAACTAAAAAAGGGAAATAGTATATAATTGTGATTGAAAACAAGTAAATTATTGTCGTCAGCTTCCAAAGTGTAGTGAAATCACTTAAAAATATATAGTTAAACAATAATAAATAGAAAAATGGTGAATTATCGTTGCGTTAAAAAGTTAGCTTTTCAGCGTTCCTACAGACGCAATAAAGCGAAATCGGTGGATCGTGACTTGTGGCGTTGATTTAAAAGAAAAATCAAAAGTGTGTGAGGAACATTTTGTAAATAGTGACTTTATAAATAATCCGGAAGCCACCACAACTAAAAAAGTGCTACTATTTCCAAATTCAGTGCCATCAGCTTTTTATGGTACATTGCAAAAACGTTTGCAGCCGTTTTCTTCATTGGAAAATGTGTGCAATAAAATTTTTTAAATGTCGATTGTATTTTCGAATTAAATTTTTAAATAGAAGATTAGCAACTCAAAAAACAACAGAGAATAATAGGCAATAGTAAATTATTAAAAATATTATTTTAAATTGTATTAATTGTTGTATGTATGTATGTATGTATACTTTTGTTTGTAAATAATAATAAATGAAAAAACCAAAAAAAGGGCATTTAAGTTTTTACTCATTACGACAAAAATTGCAAAACCGGAAAATAGCGGCCAAAATTTAGAATGTATTTTGGAAGTAACACTCTCTTTCCAACCCTCGAGTTTTGACTGTCCACTGTCTATAAGCTTGATGTGGCTTCCTTCATTTCGCTTTTGTAAAATTAAAACGCGCTGCCCTACATGGCGTTTCGATTGGAAATGATCAGTTAGCTTGTCCGTTCAATTTCTGAATGTTTGTTCTTGTAATTTTGCACTTCCAAACCAATTTTTCAATACCTCAAACATTTCTGTGCCTATCCAAGATAAGAAAAAACTTGTTTGCTTATCAGTGGAATCAACACTATATGCAACAAAATATTGGTTGAGCTGTTCTTAGTAGGAATCCCACGTTTGTGTTTCTTTACTGAAACTATGTAGGTTGCTTCCATTTGCAGAAGCGACTGCATCCACTGCTGTTGTTGTTGCAGCATCACACCTTTTCTGAATTCTTGCTGTTCTCGTAAAAATTTTTTTATCATTTCACCTTCGTCCGGCATGACTATCGTTATATAAAAATTAAACGGCACGAGTTCGTTGAAAGCAATGCACACTTTTCCTTTTATTTTCCTCGTCGCCAAATGCTCTATTCCCGACCGTATTTGTTGAGTATTCAAACTGTACTGATTTATTTTAATAAGAAAACAGAGTTGAAAATTCAATGTATAAGGGTTGCATAACACAAGACATAAAATAATATTCAATCTCTTACCGAAAAAAGGTAAAATTAGATTGACTTTACGTGTTGATCGCTCAAAACATAGCTTTCTGTAAAGGTTCTGTGGATGTTTGGTATATATTAGCCTATACAAGAATACCATATTACAAAAATTCAAAAAAGAAGTTAGACTACAGTTGAGTATCCTTACAGAAAATTGATCAAATATCCGTTTAGAAAATGTGTATCTGGCGGAGTTACTTAGTGCCAATTGTAGCTTCTGTTTCGATACATTGTCCAAACTCCCATAACGAATACATTGTCCAAACTCCCATCACTATATGTTATAAGTGGTACTGCAAATGTTCTCACAAACTTTAATTTCGTATGCTGAGGACAAAGCCAGCTGAATACCAGAACCTTATAATTAACATGGTTCGAGCAGCTCAAAGTAGGGTTCAATTTGTAGCCAAGACTGGTAACCGTCAACTTCAATTTAATTGGTGTATTTACCAACTGTGAGAAACAATCTTTTACATTTGAACATTTCACAATACATATGTATGTAAGCGCACGACACTTACTACGTATATATACCAGTTGAAAGCGGTTTAACTAAATCACTTTAGGTAAAAGCCATAGAGTTTATATACTATTTCGCACGTATGCTAATCGTATGCTATCAGCTGATTTTGGTTTTAAATTTTTTTGTTAGTTTTTTTAAAACTATTAATTTTATTGACAATAGAAATATTAGTATGCGAGATTCAAAAAAGAAGGCAGAGAGTGGTTAATAAAATTGTTGAAAACAATTTAAAAGAAATAATGTCCATAGTAAATAGCTCACAAAATAAAATTTTTAAAAAGATGATTGAATAGCAGTGTAGTTTGCCGGAACAATTTTTTAACGCAGCATGTACCGCTATTAAGAAGGTTATATGCCAGGAGACGCAGCGATAACTTCTGGAGCACACTGCAAATAGCTGGGAATGAGCCACTATATTTTGAAGCTTTTCGCATGAGCATATATTTGGCTGTTGCGCTTATTTTTTCCATCAATAATTTAGAGGACATGGTCTTCCTTAGTGATGTCCAACATCTCACGAACTTCATTGTCGTCCCACTGCTGACGCTTTGTAGCACTATCCATTGCTAAAATAATTTTTTTTTTTTTTTATATCGTGTTTATTGGTATAATTAATTATATAAACAACTTAATGTTAAGCTTAAAGCTAAGGCACTAAAGTCTAGGGTTTTCGGCCTATATTTTATTTTATTGTAGTTGTTTCGGAGTTTTTATACCCAAACAACATTAATCACCATGATCATCCCCACGGTACCATACAAATCCACATCTGGTATCCCTGGATACCAATATCAACATTACATATGCATAAGTCAGCTCATATTTACATACATATTAACTATGGCAAATCAGTCAAAGTTTTACGGTTATCGTTTTGTCATAATTTGTGCATGCATTCCCTTTACACCGCTAGCAATACCCCTCAAGTTGGACCTACACATTAAGCAACAGTTAGAGTTTTTGTCTCTGTTGTTTTGCGCTTGTGTTTTGTTGTTGTGTTATTGGAAGTAAATGCAATTTCTGCTGTAGAGTTTTTTTAACATTAACTTCGAGAAGAAGTTGAAGAAGATTTTAAAGTAGTATGAAAAAATATTGTTGACTAATGAAGAGCTCCTCAAGAAGAAAAATTTAAATTAAATAATTAATAGTGGATATTAAATTCCTTGTAAATTTACTAAGAAAATAATAAATAAACTGGAAAAAAAAAGATAAAATTAATAAAAAAAATGAATTTTTATTAAAAGAAAAGAACCCCTCGTTTAAGCTTCTTAAACAGAAGCTCTCATACATAAAAGTGGTGCCGAAACCCGGGAACTGTCCATGTGCTGACACAAACCCCTCATATTTTACATAAAAAAGTTACTGCCGTCGTGCTACGGATAACATAATGATGGTCACGAGTTGGTTATGAGCATAGTTCGAGAACAGTCCCTCGCGGAGAAGGATGTACCCTACCTAAGTACCAATATGTATTACACTTGTTGTGATACATATATCTCATTTAAAACAAATATTCTTGATTTAATGTTTGAATTTGATTCTCCACAGACTCCAACCGTCCACGCAAGTACATTCGCCGCAAGCAGCCGCAACGAAACATTTGTCGCCGGAGTACGACTGCCAAAAATACAACTTCCAACATTTTCTGGAGATTATCTCGATTGGGTCTCTTATCGCGATACGTTTTTGTCACTAGTTCATGAACCAGCGTCACTCACTGATATCCAGAAATTTTTATATTTGAAAAGTTCGTTTCTATGATCAACGAATATCCAGTTGCCGGTTCTAGCTATGCACTTGCATGGGAAGCTCTCGAGAGGAGATTTCACAATGAAAGAAAGCTTGTCGATCAAATCTTAAAGCGATTATTTTCCATACCGCCCACCAAGGGAAATGTTTATTCTATTAAAGAACTTCTCGATACCACCAGAAATTGTTTAGCTCAACTAAAAGCATTAAAAATCGATACTACCACCTGGGATTCGATTTTGATTTATTTGACGTCTCAGAAGCTAGACGTTCAAACCCGCAAAGAACGGGAGCAGTCGCTCAAGGCCAGTACAACGGTACCTCCTATGACTGAAATGCTTGTTTTTTTTGGAAACTACTTTTAGAGCTTTGGAATGCGTTGAAGATGCAAATATTCCAAGCAGTTCAAACAAAAGTTATGGGGACAGCAAATTTGAAAATCGTCGTAAGCCAACGAAAATTGTTCGAGCCCACACAGCTACTTCTACTATGTTGGATGAAAACTGCCCGTGCTGCAACAAACGTCATCCGTTATACAAATGTTTTAAATTTGCAACGATATCTTCAGCAGAGAAGAAAAACATCGTCAATCAACATCGGCTGTGTCGAAACTGTCTTCGTACCGGACATTTACAAGCCGCATGTAAGTTGAAGTCAGTTTGTCAAAACTGTAGTGAGCCACATCACACTGTTGTCCACAACGAGTACTATTCTGGAAACACCTCGTTGACAACTGCTACGACACCAAATGCTACAGCAAACCAGATTTTTGCTCAACCTCCTACTACTTCTACTCCTACAACTGCAACATCTGTAAGTACGCTTCACTCCAATATGAATACATGCCATATAAAACCTGCCTTACTTGCCACAGTAAAGGTATTTATAAAAACTAATAAGTCTGCTTATAGTGTAAAAGCCCTTGTAGACCAAGGATCTCAGGTCTCATTTATATCTGAGGAATTAGCCCAGCTATTGCCCATACCGAAATTAAAAACGCATGTCGATGTCTGTGGGATTGGAGGAAACAAATCCGTCACGGTGAAGAAGTCCGTAAATTTAAATCTCTACTCCACATACGATCAACAATTTGAATTGCCGATAACTGCACTTGTTGTACCATCAGTTTCATCATATATTCCCCCCAAATTAAATTTGATCACAATTCCAGATTTACCAGAAAATCATCTTGCCGATAAAGATTTCTTGTTAGCAGAAAAAATTGATCTCCTTCTCGGAAATGACGTCTATGGTGATCTATTACTAGCTCAGACGAAAAAATTAGAAAATGGTCTATTTTTACAAGAAACTCATTTTGGACACATGGTTTCTGGGTCTCCGAGATCAAATTTGTCCGCAGCAACAATTTCTGCTAATTTGTGTTCGCTAGAAAATCAGCTACGCCTATTTTGGGAACAGGAAGAATTTGTAGATGAGAAACAATTCACACCCGAAGAAATGTTATGTGAAAAATTGTTGAATGAAACGCATACTAGAGATGATACCGGACGCTATACTGTCCATTTACCCTTCAAGAGTATACTTCAAGGTCAACCCCCTCCAACTTTTTCCCACACGGACTACAATGCGCTTAAACGGTTAAAACAGCTGGAATCTACTTTCAAAAATAAACCTTAATTTGCTGAGGAATATAAGAAATTCATGACGGAGTATGAAACGCTTAACCATATGGTAAAACTTGGTGAGTACCCTCATGCAATACCGAAAAATGCTTATTTCTTTCCCCATCATGGTGTACTCAGAGAGAGTAGTACAACAACAAAATTACGTGTTGTTTTTGATGGTCGAAATCACAGACCCCCTCAGACTTCTATAAATGAGGAACTATCAGTCGGGCCTGCACTGCAAAATGATTTGTCTACTATTATATCTCGATGGAGGAGATATCGAATAGCTTTCACAGCTGATATAGAAAAAATGTTCAGACAAATTAATGTCTGTAAAGAACATCAGCCTTCACAATGTATACTTTAGAGAGATGAAACTACAAATAAAATTAACATTTACAGTTTACTTACAGTGACGTATGGTACTACGTCAGCTCCATATTTGGCAATCAGAGTACTACAACAGCTCGCCGAAGATGAAGAGAAACAATTCCCACAAGCGAGCCAAATACTTCGCTCAGACACATATGTCGATGACGTCATATCTGGCGCTGATAGTTTTGATGACGCTCTAAAATTACAGCAACAACTTTGCTCTTTAGTGAAATCTGGTGGATTTCACCTTCGAAAATGGAACTCTAATTCTTCACGATTAATTAATCACATTCCAGAGGAAGATCGTGAAAAGAAAAAGCTATTTACACTCAATGAACCAAACATGGCGAAAGCTCTTGGTCTTTATTGGGACATTACAACCGATTCTTTTTGTTTTACAATAAATTTTACATTTTCTCAAACTGTTACTAAACGCACCTTGCTTTCAGATGCAGCTAAGTTATTTGATCCCCTAGGCTGGTTATCTCCCACAACTATAAAAGCGAAAATTATGTTCCAGCTACTATGGAAACTAAAACGCGATTGGGATGATACACTACCAGAACAGATTCAAAACGAATGGATAAATTTTCAATCAACGCTGAAGTCTTTTGAGAAAACACGAATTCCTCGATGGCTTGGATATACATCTAAACAATCTACAATTGACCTTCACGGCTTTAGTGATGCATCACTTACTGCCTACGCTGCTGTTGTCTACGCTCGAATTGTAGCTGAATCTGGTGAGATAATTATTAATTTATTACAGGCAAAAACAAAGGTAGCCCCTTTAAAAAATGAAACAATTCCGAGACTGGAATTAAGTGCAGCTACGCTTTTAGCAAAATTGATCGCTAAAATTAAATCAAACAACGATGTCAACATTGGGCGCATCGTATACTGGACGGATAGTACCATCGTTCTTGCGTGGCTCAAAAATTACAACAGACGGTTGGAAGTCTACGTGACAAACAGAGTTGCACAAATTCATAAACTTTGCTACGTCACCGATTGGAGATATGTTCCATCAGCTGATAACCCTGCAGATTGTGCTTCTCGCGGATTATTTCCTGAAGAACTTATAAAGCATTCATTATGGTGGACTGGTCCATCATGGCTGAAAACTGATTCAAATGATTGGCCTTCCTCCCCGGCAAATTCATATATTGATAAATCTACTGTAAACGCTGCTACAGAAGAAAAAATTTACAACAACAATGTTCACTCAACCAATACAGAAACAACAACAGCATTCCCTAAATTCTTGTCGAAATATTCCAGTTTCACTACGTTAATACGTGTGATGGCATACCTTTTTCGTTATTTCGACAATTTAAAATGCAAAATAAAGAAGATCGAAATAGATACAAGCTTTTTAAAAACATGGGAACTTACAAGAGCAAGGAATCATCTAATTCGAATAACACAAGCTGTAACATTTCGGGAAGAAATACAATGCTTAAAATCAAGTAAACCTCTTCCTAATAATAGCCGAATTCTGAAGTTATCACCATTTTTAGATGAATTGGATATTGTCAGAGTTGGTGGTCGCATATCTCAGGCCGAGATTCCATTCCACACGAAGCATCCTATACTTTTGACCAAAGGTGCAAATCCTATTTCCCTTCTTATCTTTTCAGAAGCACATAAAAATACTTGCCACGGTAGTCTTCTGCTAATGCAGTCCTATGTTTCACGGCTTTATTGGATAGTCTCTGCTCGTGACTTAACAAAAAAGGTGCAACGCAATTGCATCGTGTGCTTCAAATACAAAACTAAGACTTGTCAACAATTAATGGGTAACCTGCCAGCTGTCCGCCTTCAGCCAGCCCGCCCCTTCAAGCATAGTGGGCTCGACTACGCCGGTCCCATCAATATAACAACATCATCCTTAAGAACGGCATCTACTTCTAAGGGATACATTTGCCTTTTCATATGTATGTGCACCAAGGCAATACATTTGGAAGCCGTCACCAGCCTTAATGTAGATGCATTCTTAGCAGCTTATCGCCGTTTTATTGCTCGTCGAGGAATTTGTACGGACCTATACTCCGATTGTGGTACAAATTTCGTTGGTGCGAATAAAGAGCTGCAAGTCATTTATCAGCGCAATAGATTATCCCTTCCCGAGCATCTCGCTGACACACTGGCCAATCAAGGTACGAAATGGCACTACATTCCTCCTGCTTCGCCTCATTTTGGTGGACTCTGGGAAGCAGGAGTAAAATCCACAAAACATCATTTACGTCGAATAGTCAATGATCGTTTCCTCAATTACGAAGAACTAAGTACGCTTCTGGCACAGATTGAAAGCATTCTAAACTCCAGACCTCTATGTCCCCTGTCAACTGATCCCCAAGATCACCACGCGCTTACACCTGCGCACTTTTTAATCGGTGAACCTACAGTTTGCATTCCGGATGAAGATTTATTGGATGCAAAACGTTGATCGACTCTGTCGTTGGAAACAGATTGTACTTCTTAAGCAACACTTCTGGGAAAGATGGAAAAGAGAGTACATGTGTCGACTACAATCACACCCCAAATGGAATAAAATAATCGATAACATTAGAGTTGGCGACATCATACTCTTACTCAATGAAAAAAGTGTTCCTGGTCAGTGGCCTCTCGCAAAAGTTGAAGAATTACATCCTGGTAATGATGGCTTGATTCGAGTGGTTACTCTCTACTGCAACAAGAAATATATTAAACGTCCAATTGCCAAACTGTGTCGATTACCAACAAACTCACATCACGTCAACAGAAGATACGGAATCATCAAGCAACAGTCCTAATTAAGAACAGAGGTTCTTGGCGGGGAGAATGTTTGGGAGTTTTTATACCCAAACAACATTAATCACCATGATCATCCCCACGGTACCATACAAATCCACATCTGGTATCCCTGGATACCAATATCAACATTACATATGCATAAGTCAGCTCATATTTACATACATATTAACTAAGGCAAATCAGTCAAAGTTTTACGGTTATCGTTTTGTCATAATTTGTGCATGCATTCCCTTTACACCGCTAACAATACCCCTCAAGTTGGACCTACACATTAAGCAACAGTTAGAGTTTTTGTCTCTGTTGTTTTGCGCTTGTGTTTTGTTGTTGTGTTATTGGAATTAAATGCAATTTCTGCTGTAGAGTTTTTTTAACATTAACTTCGAGAAGAAGTTGAAGAAGATTTTAAAGTAGTATGAAAAAATATTGTTGACTAATGAAGAGCTCCTCAAGAAGAAAAATTTAAATTAAATAATTAATAGTGGATATTAAATTCCTTGTAAATTTACTAAGAAAATAATAAATGAACTGGAAAGAAAAGATAACATTAATAAAAAAAATGAATTTTTATTAAAAGAAAAGAACCCCTCGTTTAAGCTTATTAAACAGAAGCTCTCATACAGTAGTTGATGCGTTAATTTTTAAAAAAATATTTCGGAGGATCTTAGTATTTTTTGAATATGGAGATGTTTTCGCTTGTTATGTTGGTTATGATTTCTTTTATTGTTTTATTATATTTGAGAATCTGGTCTGTTATGTTGCATTCTGAAATGATGTGCTGGAAGGAGACGGAAGTTTGGTTGCAGATTGGGCATGGTGGCGGGGAATACGGTGTAAATAGGTGGGAGTGGGTTAATCTCGTATGTCCTGTTCTGAAGCGGATGTACTTTTGAAGATATTTTTTTGGAATATTTGATTATATCATTGAAAACTATTCGATAGACTCGGTGACTTGTGGATTTGTTTGGGAGGTGCATTAGAGAGGTGATAATACTGCTTTTTTGGAGGAACCATGGTGGTCGGTAAGGGGTAACTTCTTCCGCGGTCTTGGATCGAGCTCGATTTGGAGGATAACTTGGGTTATTTTATCCACAGTCAACATTATTTTTTTGATTTCGTTTTCTGTATCGAAACTTTGCTGACGTTGTATTTGTAGGGTAGAAGATGTTGTTCCGTTGGGATTAGTAGTTTTGCTGCAAGTTTCATTGTGCATACATTTATTCTGTCGCGGAGTGTTCCTAGTCCGGATTCTGTTTGTAAAATTTTCAGTGGTGTTGTTCGAAAGGCACCCAGTCCATATCGTGCAGCGGCGTTATAGATTGTTTCAATTTTTCTGAGGTTTGCTTTAGAAGTATGTCCGTAGATCGCAAGTCCATATTCGATTTTGGAAACCAATATTGATTTTATGATGTTTATTGTAGTGTTTGGGTGAGCATTACTGTGATAACTGCTTATACATTTGATTAGGTTTAGTCGATTAGTTAGTGCTTCTTTAAGATAGTTGATATGTGTTTGTAAATTTATATTTAGTGTTGAATATAATTCCTAGAATTTTTAGATCATTTACATATTCAATTTTGTTGGTATTTATATGTATGTCTATAGGAGTGCATTTTTGTTTTCTACATATATGAATGGCTTTAGTTTCAGATAAGGAGAGTTTTGCTCCCGTGATATTGCACCAGTTTGTTATTTTGGCAAATAGTATGTTTATCTTGTTTTGTAATATGTCTTGTTTTTTGTGATTTATGATGATGTATAGATCATCTGCGTAAATGCAATGGTTGAATGCTTGGTTGCTTATAATTATTTTGTTAAGTTTTTCATATGCTATGAGGAATAGTGCGACAGATAGTGGAGATCCTTGTGGGATACCATTTATCAATGGCATGGTTTTGGAGAAGTAACGATTTATTCTTACTTTGAATTTTCTGTTTGATAAGAATGATGTAATGAAGTTCAATATTTTAGGGCCATTCTTTTAGTTGATCAATGATAACGTGAGCGCCGATGCGATCGAAGGCTCTTTCAAAGTCTATAGAGAGAATAGATATGTGGTTTTTGGATGAGAGGTTTGTTGTTATTTGATGGTCAATAAAGAGGAGAGCGTCTGCTGTTCCTTTTCCTCGTTTGAAGGCGACTTGTTTCGGACTGATCAATTTGTTTCTTTTTAGGAACCAGCAGATACGTTTACAGATTATTTTCTCCAATATTTTGGCAGTACAGGATAGAAGAGAGATTGGGCGATATCCTTCAATGTTGTTTTTGGGTTTTCCCGGTTTTGGTATTGGGATGATCGTACTGATTTTCCATTCTTGTGGTATAGTTCCACTGTTGAAAATGTTGTTGAACAGTTTGAGAAGAAAATTTTTTCCAGATATAGCAAGATGTTTTAACATTGGAAAACATATTCTGTCGGGGCCAGGTGTTTTTCGTTTTAGCTTTGAGAGCGTTTCGTTAAGTTCTTTCAAGGTTATATCTATTTCGATGAATTTGGCTGTTTGGTGAGGATGATAAATTATATGTTTGGGAAAGTTTTTTGTTTCGTTGATAAAAGTGGTGGAAAAGTTTGAGTCGTCACATGCTTTTGACCATGTATCAGCGAAGATCGATGCTATCTCGGCTTTGTCAGAAATTACTTTATTGGTGGGATCCAGTATATTAATTATGGTTGTAGATGTGTTTTTTCCGTATAATTTATTAGCGTGGTGCCATAAAGTTTGCATGGAAGAGTTGTTATTTATTTTGGATGTAAAATTGTAAAATGAATCGCGTTTTGCCTTTTTAGTTTCTCTTTTGAAAAGAGCGTTTGCTCTTTTGTGGGCTAGTAGGTTTTCAATGTTTATACTGTTTTTCAAAGAGTGCCATAATATTTGTTTATTGGCTCTTAATTTTTCAAGGTTTGGGTTCCACCAGTGTATGTTCCTTTTGAAAGAGAAAGGTGACGATTTTTTTTATTGATTCGTTAGCAGCAGCTATGATGCATTTTTTTAATATCGATGCATCTTTATTAATGTTGTTTGAGGTGTTATATTTCTCAAAATTGTGCTCGGACTTAGTTGTGAATTTTTCCCAATTTGCTGTGTCAATTTTGAATTTAGGAATATTTGAGGTTTTTGTTCTGGTTGGTCTGTTTTGGGTTTTGTTGTAGGTGATAAAAATTGGAAAATGGTCGCTGCCACTGAGAGATGAGCTGATTTTCCATGAAAGAAAGGGATATAGATCGGCTGAAGCGATAGAGATGTCGACATGGGTGAACGTGGAATGTGTAGAGAAGTGAGTTGGAGAGTGGTTATTGCATATAACGAGGTTTTTTTGTTGGTAGAATTGTTCAACAATCTTTCCGCGATTGTTAGTTTTTGATGATCCCCAGGGCGTGCTGTGCGCATTGTGGTCCCCTTGAAGCAGGGTTGGTGTGTTTGTGCTCTCGAAAATTGAAGTTAGGTCGCTGGCTGTGAATTTTGTTGTGGGGGGAATGTAAATTTTTAAACTACTTTACGTTTTTTATAAGTTTAAAAAATACTGCGCGCGCTATTGGAACAGCTGATGTAATAGCGGGTTAAATGCAGCAATGGTATATATATAATCGTATATATTTTTTTATTTTTTCTTTTTGTTTTATTTCCCTTTATTTCATACATCTGTCACCATTATGTTGACACCTAGTATCTGATTTGACAATTTGTTTGGAAATTAATATTAAAAACACATTTTGGCCAGTGCCAAGAAGTGATACAACAAAAATTATTTACATTAATTATAATAATTCACTATAATTATATTATAACAATTTATGATCAAAAATTATGTTTATGATAATTATTTACATTTACATTTATAATACTATTACTAATATGTGTAGTCCGGATTTGCTAGTTCATTAGGTCGTTTGGTCGAGTTCTCTTTAAACGGCGCATGGTGGTTTCCTCTAGATGTAGCAACTCGGTTATTTCTTCGTTATTATGCCCATGCAGTGTATCGTAGTGTTTTGTGGATATCTTTTTTATTTCTCCGTCAATTCTTGTCATATTTAGCTTGCGGTATATATCTTCATTTGTTGTGTACCAACCAGACTCTTAATATTCTAGATTGCTGTCTTTGAATTTTTTGTATGTGTGACCGCTTTGCCGTTCCCCATACTTGGAGTCCGTACGTCCAAATTGGCTTTATAGTACACTTGTATAACAGCAACTTGTTGTTAATTGTGAGTTTAGATTGCTTACCCATTAACCAATATAGTTGCCTAAATTTTTCTTTTATTTGTTTCGTTTTTTGTTTCATGTGGTAGTGCCAATTTATCTTTGAGTCCATGTGTATACCAAGGTATTTAGTAGTATACCCTATTTTTATATCTTTATTGTTTATTTTAATAGGTATTGGGTTGAATTTTGTTTTAGTTGTTAAAATTATTTGTACAGTCTTATCTTCATTAATTTTCAAGCACCATTTATCAAACCATTCCTTACCATTCTCTGTATATATCTGCAGATTTGCAGTCGCAGTATTTGTCAGATGCTAAGAGGATTGTGTCGTCAGCAAAGGTAGCAATTGTGGTATTCAGTTCTTTTGGAAGTGGTATATCTGAGGTAAATATGACAAGTGAGGTAAATATGACAGTGGTCCTAAAACACTCCCTTGAGGAACTCCAGCTGTTGTAAGATGAATAGACGAACACTCTTCATTATATTTGACGTAAAAGTAACGATCACTAAGATAACTTTCAACAATCAAATAGTAGTCAAGTGGCAGCATCGTCTTCAGTTTATGCAGCAGTCCTTTATGCCTCACTTTGTCAAATGCTTTTGCAACGTCTAAGAATACAGCAACGCAGTACCGCTTATATTCTATGTCTGTTTCTATGTCTGTCGTATCTTGGTGCTTTTTTGTGGTTTATTCGTTTTTTAATGCAATTAATTATTTCTGTTGTGTTAGTTTTCTTTATTTTGGTTGATAGGACTTTTTCAAAGTATTTAGCCAATGCAGTTGCTTTTTCTTCATTGGTAGTAGCCCATGAGTTGTCATCTTTCCGTAGTGGTGGCTGATACCCTATCTGAGTTTTTAATATCTTTGTGCATTTCTATAATGTGTAGTTAGTATTCTGGGTAGGCGTCAAATTTTTTAGGTAATTTTCAACTTCTATATTTTGTCTTTTAGTTTTTTGCAGGCTGTATTTAAATTGTGTTTATCCTCAGGCGATCTAGTTAGCTGCCACCTCTTTCTCAGCTTTCTCTTCTCTATAATTTGCTTTCTTATGAAACCGTTGTAGGTTTATTTCTTCTAAATTTATGCTGTTGGCTTGATTTGATTCCTGCGTCTAGGACCATATCGTTGAAGTGAATAATGGCACGTTCAATGTCTAATTGTGTTTTCAGTGTGATAGACATCTTCAGTTGATTTTCGATATGCTGTCTATACTCATTCCAGTTTGATTTGTGGTTAAAAATCTTAGCTATTGGTTCTATGGGTTTGATGTCAGTTGTGTAGTCAAGTATTATCGGAGAGTGGTCTGAAGAAAGTTCAGAACAAGCTTTAATTTTTAATTGGTTACACTTTATATTTTTTGTTATGCTAAAGTCAATTAGATCTGGTATCTTTTTCCTATCTGTTGGCCAGTATGTGGGTTCACCTGGACTTAAAAATTTGCAGTTATTTTTGTTTATAGCATTTTTCATATCATCCTTTTTTAATGGTTAGCATAGATCCCCAGTCCGTGTGTTTTGCATTCAGATATCCAGCTGCAATCTACGCCAACCGTATTTATTCATCATATTATGTATGTAGTCATCATATTAATCCGTCGTTATTAGGTGTCTGGGGGGACAGTAAACTGAGGAGATGAGTATTGTCCCACTTGCATCCTCAGTAGTGGATTGTATATGAGGTGTTGCACATGGTTGCCGTTCAATATGTTTTAATAGTGAATTTATTATGATAGCTGTCCCACCACGAGCTTTACTATCAGGATGATTTGTCACATAAATTTTATATCCACGAAATACTAAATAGCTTTTGTTCGTAAAATGTGTTTCTGAAACTAGAGCTATATCAATTTTCTTGTCAGACAAAAATTGCTTCAACTCAAGATAATGTTTTGTTAGGCCATTTGCATTCCAGGCTACAATTTTTAAACTATTACTTTCGTGCATTTAAGCTTGTTAGTAACATTGTAATGATATTCATTATATTAGTCATTTGAGTGATAAGGGATTTCACCATGTCTTTAAGTTCATTAATATCACTATCGTTTGAATTTTTTGTATTTTCTTCACTTTTATTTGGATTTGACGTCCCTGCAATGTCGGCATAGCTTACGCCTGGTTTAACTAGTGATCCATCCATATTTTTGGTCTGTAGTAATAATGGATCCTTTCTGCATAAAGATATAAACCTTTGAATTTTTATGGCTGTGTATATTTCACAGCCTTTGTAGTTTGCAGTATGATTTCCGCCACATAGGGCACATTTAATTTCAGCTGCGTTGGTTTTTTTTTTTTTTGGGATTCACTTGTTAGATGCTTTCCAGCGCATTTCACACATACTGGATCCCTTGTACAGTAGTTTTTTGTATGTCCGTATTTTTGGCATTTAGTGCATTGCGCGACTTCTCTTTTATGATGAGGTGCCTCAAAAACTACTATGCAATGCATTAATTTGTTAATGCTATAAATATCTTTATTGTTAGTATTTGTTTCCAGTTATATACTAAACTGTGGTAGCGGTTTTTTTGTTGTCCGTTGAGTTGTGTTAGTTATGTTTAAAACTTTGTGACCGTTTTCACCAAGCACATTTTTAATTTCTTCTTGGTCTGCGGAGGGGTGCATATTGCGAAGAATGACTTTGAAACCCCTTTCATTTTTGGGTTTAAATGTGTACAGCTTCGTACCTTTTTGCTTTAGCATTTTGAATATATTTGTGTATGTTTCCGAGTCATTCGATTGAACTCGTACTTCATTGTTTGTTAATATTTTATATATAAAGTTACTGTCTGCAACAGCGGTTAGCGCATTTTTTAACGTCTTTATGCATTCTACGCCTTGTACGTATATAGGGGGTTGTTTAAACTTTTTTTTCGGACTAGTTGTTTTTTCTTTTTCGGACTCATTTTGATCAACTTGTCCACTGTGCGAGGGTTCAGCAAGTTCGTCATCATCAACGGTCAAAGCAGCAAATCTGTTTTTTCTTTCTGAAGTAGTATCGCTCAACCAGTAGTTTGATAACTTACTTTGGCTTGGGCTTTTTGCTATTTTTTGGTTTTTGTTAGTGTTGGGCATTCTTTTCGCTTTATCTGTCGTGGGTGAAGTTCGTGCTCTCTTTTGTAGCGATTGCAGTTGACTTACCTACACGCCTTTTGGTGGAATTAGCACACAGGCAGAAGAACATGTTGATGATGGGGGTTTGCCATGTGCACTCCACGAAGAGTGGAGTGTCTCGCTCATAGATCTCGTTCTCTCCCACGGGGAAGAGCGCTGCCCACTCATGGACTATACTTTGTTTATTAGTTTTTTTTAAATTATATTTATTATTATTTTTGTTATATTTTAATCTTATTTATGTATGTATGTAAAATATCACGAAAAACAAAATTTTTTGGTGTGGTAACTCTAATCACTTATTATGGCCAGAGTCCACTGTGGCAACACCACACACAACCGGGATTATTTTATTTGTTGCCTCTTTCAACTTTTAACTCATATATGTATATAACTGTTCCTTTGTTTGTTTGATTGTTTATTTATCACTTTTAATAAATTTCAAATTAGTTATTATAAGTATTTAGATTATCTAAACAGAACTAGACACTTTCTTGAAAATTGCACTTTCGTTTAGCGTCTCTTTCGCGGGTTAGTTATTTGGTTTTAAACAACGATAAATGTCACAAGGGCGGAGCTCCTGTGATTACACGTCCGTTTAGTTACACGACTGTTTCGCAGCGTATAAGTTAATGCAACAAACATTAAACCGCTTTTATAAAACCGGTTGTGCACTGTCTACATCCCATCTTAAGTCGCTTTATCGCTAATTCGCAATAATTAGTTAAACCGCTTTAAACTGGCATATATTTGGCTATTTGCTCGACGATAGCGTTGGCAATAATAAAACAATAGAAAAACAGAAACAGAACAGTACTCGAGCGTCCGTCCGATTCCAGCGCAGCGAAAAGAGAGAAAGAAATGAAAAGGCCGGAAACACAAAGTCCGACATTCGGCAGCCAACACAGGCTAGTTCCTCTTGCCATGAACACAGTGTGCGGCAGCGACAGCGCGTCAATAGATGGCGCCGGCTTGCGGTGCCGTACCCGACAACCAGGTGGGGGTAGTGATGTCGCCACAGGTGGAGGAGTCCCCAGTGCTCGGCGCAGGTGGCGCGGTGAACGATACCCGTTTTGTCGGTTTTGCCTCTAGCTGGGGAGCCGGTTGTCTCCCCGTTGGTGCGTCAAGTGATCAGCTGTCGTTTGTGATGGCGGCGATTGCGGCGATGACGATTGGCCTCGAGGTAGGCCGGCTTCAAGCAGTCCGTAGAGATGGCATTCTCGACGCTGTTGAAGTCGATGATGAAACTCTTGTCGTTGACCCAGCGTATTACCTTATGGGGGGCCCGTATATGGCGGCTCGAGTGACTTGCGGATTTTGTCCAGCTTGCAGAATACGTGTGTGCAGATGCGCAAGTCCTTGAAGAAAAATTGATTCTGTCTCGAGTGGTTCGACGCTGGTACTGGCTTGATTGCTTTTAGCAGCTTGCGCAACTTGTCTACGAAAACCGGTTGGTTGCAAGTGTCATCATGGGTGCCAGAAAATTCTCCAGGCAGGCAAAGCCGGGTGCCGAAAAGCATTTCGGGTGGAGTCGCTTTGAGGTCCTCCTTGTACACAGTCCGCATACCCAACAGCCATGGTGTCTCCGGGCTGCACATCAATGCCGCTTTTAGTGTGCGGTGTAGTTTGACTGTGGGTGGTAAGGCGTTGTATGGATGTGGTTCTCACCTACCATTTTACCGAGGGCTGTGAAAAGCTGCCCCTCGAACTGACCTCCTTGGTCGGAAGTGATGGTAAGAAGCGTGCCAAAGGTGCAGACCCAACTGTCGAAAAAAGCTCGTACCACGGTTATTGCTCGGATGTCAGGGAGTGGGACAGCCACTGGCCATCGGGAAAAGCGGTCGATGATTGTCAGGCAGTGCGACAATCTTCTCACCAGTAGGAGCTTGATAAGGTCTACATGTAAATGGCAGAACCTGTCGTCTGTCACCCCGAAGGTCTGTAACTCAGCGCGTTTGTGGCGATTGACCTTCGCACGTTGGCATGGTTGGCATTCACGGGCCCAGCGGAGCGCGTCCTTGCGCATGCTTGGCCAGAAATATTTCGCTACCAGTCTTTTCGCCGTTGCTCTACCACTCGGGTGGGATGATCCCTGTACGACGCCAAACGCCGCTCGACGCAGGTTGGGTGGCAAGTAGAGCCGTGTCGCCCCATCGGTAATCAGACAGTATATCTCGCTGTCATTGAAAACAAGACGATCCAGTTGGATACGCGGGTTCTCCAGCAGGTGAGGCAGGTCTACGTCAGAGGCTTGTTCCAGGCTGATGGTGGTGTCGTCGAGGATGGACGGCATCGAGACCGTACAGGTTCTCGAGAGTGCATCTGCAACAACGTTGTCTCTTCCAGAAATGCACATGAATCGAGCGTTAAACTTTAGGATGTAGTCCACATGACGGTTTTATCTCGGCGTTGCCTTGTCTGACCGTTGCTATGTAGTGAAAGCGAGCGGCTTATGGTCCGTGTGGATCGTAAAGGCGTGTCCCTCCATAATCCTCTTCAAATGCCTGACTGTGGCATACGCCGCTAGTAACTCCCTGTCATAAGCGCTGTAACGAGTTTCCGGTGGATTCAGCTTCCTTGAGAAGAAACCTAGAGGCTTCCAGGTCCCATCGTGCTGATCTTGGTTGAGTGCCGCGCCGATAGCGGTGCTTGATGCCTAGATGTAGAGCGCAATTGGTGCGAATTGTGCTTCAGAAGTTCGTTGAGCGGGGCCTGTAGTTCCGCTGCATACGGTATACAACGGCGGTAGAAGTTGAGCATACCCAGAAAACGTCTCAGCTGGGTAGAGTCTGCAGGACTTGGGAAGGCATCGATCGCCTCGATCTTTGGGCGCGGTGGCCTAAACTCCTCTTCGGATACCTGATACCCAGCAAAGATAACCTCCTGAGCACCGAGTTGACGTTTGTCCAGCGTCTCAAACAGTTGTCTCAAATGGTGTAGGTGTTGGTCATGCGTGTCAGATACGATGAGCAGGTCGTCTTCGTAACCCCTCACGAAGGGGAGTTTCCTCAGCAGATGATTAATTACCCGCTGTAGCGTTTGCGGGGAGTTACGCAAGCCCAAAGGCACACCCATGAACTCGAAGAAGCCGAAGGGTGTTGTGACAGTCGTTTTCGGGATGTCAGATTTGGCAACCAAGATTTGGTAGAAGGCTTTCTGCAGGTCGATTACAGAGAAGACTTTTCCCCGGCTCTCCTGTATCAGGTGCTCGATGATCGGCAATGGGTATCGATCTGGCAAGGTGCACGCGTTGAGGTGGCGGTAGTCGCCAGTGGCTCGCCAGCTTCCATTTGGCTTTGGTACCATGTGCAGCGGACTAGCCTACGGGCTCGATGATGGGCGTACCACCCCCTTGTCGAGAAGGTCGGGGAACTTTTCTTTGGATGCAGTGAGTTGTTCACCGATGAGTCTACGGCGGCACTCGAAAACGGGAGGGCCCTCAGTGACGATGAATTGCTGTACCGGCATACTGGTCGATTATGTGAAGGCGTCTCTAGGTTGGTGGTATGCCGGCGTCGCTTGCCCAGGTCGGCATCGGCAGCGTCGCTACATATATATGTACGTAGTAACTGAGTGTTAGCGGGCGCACGGAATGTTAACGGACGTGCGAATAAAATGGGGGTTCTCTCTCGGTGGTAAAGGCGAACGGACGTGCGTCATAAACGAACTAATATTAATTTACTCAACTCTGTATTATTAAATAAAAACTTTTCGTTTTACTTTTCAAGAAATATAGAATGCTTTTACAATTCAAAAGTGGGATAAATACTCGTCAAAAATGTAACGTAGAAAAGTTTATGTTTGTTTATATTGCCCCTAGGAGTCTGATGGTAGGCTGGTGGCTGGTGGTGGCTTCCGCGATCGTGTAATCTATTTTGTACATATTTATGATATTGGTAAATAGAGCATCAGTAGACACATATAAAATTAGTGCGGAATGAACGGAGAAAAAAAAACGGCATTTGTAGCGAACAAATGGTACGAACAAAAAGATGACAAGGTAAAAACGGATGTGTAAATGGTATACGGAAAAAAGCGACTTAACGAATTAAAGAAATAATAATAAAATACAGTAAATAAAAAACAAAACGCATATTTGAGAAAAAACGGTAACGAAAACTAAAGGTATATTAAAATCGGTAATCGAAATAAATCAGACAACCACGAAACTAAAATGAAAAATGAAGCGAAGAAAAATAACAGAAAAGAAAGAGGAGCTGATAGAGGAATTACGAAAACGAAACTTGTGAAACAACGGGTGCTAAAGCGGAGTTAATTCAGTGTTTGTGGGATGTGAACGAAGATGATGAAATTCAAATAGAAATTAACGATTCCGAGAACATACAGCAGCAAATAAGCGGAATCATAGAAGGAATGATGCAAATGTTATAAATTTAAATGTAAATACGAATATAAACGAAAACACACAAACGTACACGAGTGAAACTTCCGAATAAAGATTCGTTTTTTTCCGTTGACCAGTTCGTAGAGAGAGTAGATCGATCTATCGCCGCGTATGACTGGGACGAAAAATATATTTTACTTGCCATATACAGCAAATTAAAAGGTCCCGGGAAAATGTGGTTAGACGCCACCAGTGAATTGTTTGAACCGCGATCTACAAATAGCAATAGCTCCATCACGATTACAAACAATGAAACATATGCGCGAAACACCCGATGACTATTTGAAGAACTTCTCACTGTACTCCAAAAATAATCCGAAATATTGTGAACAGATCAAATCGATAACTAAAAGCAGCGAAATGAACCTAAACGCGAGTGAATTTAAAATAAAAACTATTATATGTTATAATTGCAATGAAAGTGGGCATATTACAAGCAGATGTTCAAAACCGCCTCGTCGTGTACGATGTAAAGAGTGCATCCGCGTGGTAAGCGAGAAAATTGCGGAAAACAATGTGCGCGAAGCACAATTTTACGCATGCGATAAACCATTTACGAAAAATTTCATAGTGAGTGGAAAAGGATGGTGTCATTTATTGACACTGGCAGTCAATGTCATATAATAAGGGAATCAAATGCAGAAGGAATTGAGGTTCCACGCGACCGGTGTTCAATGAGAAGAAACGGAATAGGCAGGGGAACTACTTACGCAAAATTTAAAGTGCAAACTGAATTAAGAATCTATGAAATAAATCTAGTGATTGGACTGTGTGTAGTGGCAGATAATCTGTTAACCACATTCTGCTTGGACAAAACTTATTCAGTGATGATGAAAAAGGCGCAGAATAGAATTCGCGAAAAGAAATAAAATAGAGACAACTTTTTCAATGGAACCGATTAAAGATAGCGATGTGCAGTGCATAATAAATAATGATAATGTTAAAAATAAACTAATAACTATGCTAAATAAATATAGGAAAAACGGACTTAATTGAATTTGAAATAAAATTACATCAGGACACACCGATAACGCAAGGGCCTTATCGTATACCGGAACAAAAAAATATGTTGTGGCTGAAATGATAATGAAAGTCCTATCTTGTTGGTGAAGAAGAAACACGGTGGTGAACAATTGTTTGTAGATTACCGACGCCTAAACGAACATATAATGAAAGAAATGCAACCAATGACGAATATAGAGGAACAACTACAGGAAGCAGCGCAGTATAAATATATGACAACTTTGGATTTAAATAGCAGGTATTTGTTGTGAGTTAGAATCAAGCTACCTACGCGTAGTTGACTCACCGCACCGGCTCCTAACCGATACTACACATTTGGTGTGGTTAGCTTTATGCAATTAAATTCATTAAGAGAGCACATATTTTTAGGGTGCAAATATTGTAAATGAATAGTTTTTATGTAATAATTATGATGTAAAGTTTTAGGGTGTCACAGTTCAGCAGTCAAGCTGACGAGGGGCATTTAGAATGCACCGACGACACTTTTACTTTCAGTAGGTAAGTTGGCTTGAGCAACTGACACCAAACAACAATTGCGTAACTGGAACACCAGAGAAGTCAATACGTAGACTGTAATGTTTGTTTGTAAATAGTATATAAGAACTAGTATTTTAAGAATAAAGCTTCTTGTTGTTTTTAAACCAAAAGTGATTTAGTGTTTATTGAAAAGTGTGATTTAGGTTTACAGGTACACGCGCAGGACAAGCAGCAAGAGGACATTCTCGACAACAACCAAATACGGTCCCCAATATTTTGGCGCAGCCGGTCTAAAGGACCTACAGGAGGAATCCCAGGGTAAGGAACCCTGAAGCAGTGAAGCATCCTGCAACAAATTCGAATGACCCTAAGAAAAAAGATGTCATCAGGCACCCTGAAGGCGCCGTAGCGCTGGTCAAAGAAGTCGCAACCTATAGGCGCGTTTGCGCTGTTGCACGCAGCTTTGTATGGGCAACCATAAACCGTCAGTATGATCGGACGGTCTATGTGTGTCGTCTTAGCTGTGAGGATTTTTTGGTAGGGGATTTGTGTTTGGTTGTCGATAGGGACTTTTATATTGTTTATTAAATTGTTTTAATTTTTTTCAAATTGATCTGAATATTTGACATTAAAAGTTTAGGGTATTAGGCAAAAATACTTCAAGAAGTACTTACAACACGTGTTGTTGCATCAAAGTTTTTGTAGTTTGGAACCTCGATTTGCGTAGCAATGTTGAAGAAAACATTTAAATGCTATTATTAAGTGGCGCATACGTTACGGGTTTATTTTTTAATATGGATTCAAATTTCCGGGAATGAATCAATACACTTTTGCTTGTAAGTCCAATTTCGGTTTTTGCGAACATATAGCATTTTGTATGGATTTTTGGGAGTATTAAAGATGGTGAGAGGAAATCAAGGAGTATCTGTGAATAAGTCAAGGACCAATTTGCATTGATGGAAGGACTTAATGGACGCCGGTAGACAGCGGATACGGAACTTGTGATGGCAAACAAGTAAAGCAGAAGATATAAATAAAGATAGAATTTACGGTGGAATGCTGTTTAATGAATTTGTTATGATCAAATCATTAGATTAAGAAGTCTGATAATGTTGGTATTTTTATTTGAAACCAGCAGAAATAAAAAAATTTTGTATGAGTTGAAGTGTAGTCATAATGAGATTATGGTTTTATGAATTGGCATTCGAAGCAATTGTCAAATAAAGTTAACGAATCATTGAAGGCTCAGAAAGCAGTGCAACAGGAAAAACAGATGTTGGTCCTTAATTTTGAAAAGAACCAGGGCAGTATAAAAAAGATGGGTATAGGTGAGATTTCAAAGGCAGTGGCCAGGCTAGTACCTGTGTTTACTGGTGCTGAGTCGGTGGATTTAAAATCGGAGGTTCATCGATTTATCCAGGGGTGTGAACTAGCAAAGATTTTTTCGATTGTGTGAAACAGAGTTTGTTCGGAGATGTGTACAATCTGGTTTTGCCAAAAAGCTTTAGTAGCGTGGAAGAATTGTATACGTTAATAAAGAAAACCTACTTGAAAACGAGAACGTTGGAAGAAGTCACTCAGGAAATCAGGGTGGCTCGGCAGTTGGCAGGCGAAGAGATACAAGTCTTTGCTAGGCGATTGAGCAAATTGCAGGGGTGTGCGACGGAAATCGTTCGTGGCAAGTACAACGGTGTGGATGACAAGGCGCTGCTATATGAAGTTGACAAGTCGGTACTGACAGCTTTTGTAGTGGGACAGAGGGAGCCTGCGTTAAGGGTGCACATGCTGGGTATTCGGACCGGGACTCTGGAAGAGTTGGTAGAGGAAGCCATCAGGTGGTTTCTGGTAGAAAGAAGTCAACCTAGTGCTAGTGAAGTAAATGCCGTATTTAACAGGCAGGACGTACCTGTGGCTGTAGCAAGAGGCGGAGAAGCGTACGTGACAGACTCACGCACACATTAAGGAACTTAGGACACCGGTATAGGTACATATGGAGGTGCAAAGCGGGATGGGAGACGAACAGAAGGGGAGTTGCGTCAGGCAATACCGGTCTGTTCATTCTGCAATAAGTGGGGGCATACAAGGGATGAGTGCATTTCACGCAAAAACACGCCCTACTGTATGGAGTGCCAAACATATGGTCATGAGGCAAGTAGACAGTGCCAAGGAGACACTAAATGGGATCAAGGTAGAAGGCAGCCAGGATCTGCCCTTGAGGGACGGCAGAGGTAGTAGTCCCCGAGTTAATTCAACGGAAGGAATTAACCAGGGAAGAAATCCTTTCCACACTGGGAGTGGTCAGCAGCGACCAAATTGGAATTCCAGAAGTGAACCAAGGCTAAGCAACACCCAACAGGGGTTGAGATATTTCTCATGTGAACGAATGGGACATCGGGCAGCGGAATGCAGGGATAGACAATTCCAACAAAGGAACCAGGGAAACTTCCAGCGGTCCAGTCGAGGCCAGTAGACTGGAAAGCCAAAATAAAGGAAGTTATAGTTAGGCCGGAAGTACGTGTGACTGGTAATGTAGGAATTACAGTCCAGGAAAAGGAGCAACGCCATTTTGGAATCAAAAGGGCGTTGTTTCGTTGTGAGCAGGATAGGTGATGCTTTTATCGAGATACCCTGCAAGGAGGCAGCTAGTGGAAAGCTAGTGCTTTTGGTAGACTCAGGGGCGGACACCAGCCTCGTAAAATCTAGTGTTTTACGGAAAGGACTAGTTGTTGACCCAAAAGATGTAAGAACACTTAATGGAGCGTTTGGGGGATGCATCAGGAGACTGGGGTCGTTTAGAATAGGGCACAGTGAAGTTAAGGGCATGAGTTTTAGAGTGCACGCAGTGGAATTGGATAGGGAAGGTATCCCGGCCGATGGGATAATTGGCCGCGATAATCTCTGGGGCCGCACCATACTGGATGCGCTAGAAAAGCAGTTTTCATTTTATGATGATAATAAGAATAGAATCCTTATTCTTCCATTAAAGTCATGGCAGGAAGGAACCGTGAATAGGGTTAAGAATTGTATGGAGGTAGTGAATGCAAGGTCAACAGGAGTAGTTACTATGCATGTAAACACGAAACTTCGGACTCTTGTTTTGCATAAGCAGCAGCTAGCGGACGGCATTGACAAGGGTTAGGTGTACGCTTGCGTACTAAATGCATCAGAAGAGGACTACTATATGGATAAGGATTTTAGGCCTTAATTCACTAGCTATGATAATTTTAAAGAGCCGAATTATAGATCGGTTAATCAGATTAAGCAGGTGGATATAAGAAAAAGAATGGAGAGAGTGCTAGAATCACTGAAGCACCAAGCATACATTTAGAAAAGAAGGCATCAATAGAAGCCATTTGTAAATCATTCCATGACATATTTTTGCTGGAAGGAGACCAGCTGACGTATACATCAGAGGTAGAGCATGAGTGGATCAACCACCAATTAACCAGAAACAATACAGATTGCCACAAGCTCACAAAGATGAGGTAAACAGGCAAGTAGAAGGAATGTTAAAGGATAACATAATTTCACCGAGTATCTCGCCTTGGAACTCACCAATAATTTTGGCACCAAAGAAGGGAGGTGCTCAGTGTCAAAAGAAATGGAGAATGGTCGTCGATTTTAGGAAATTGAACGACGCCACTATCAAGTAGGTGTTCGCGATACCAAGGATAGAAGAAATTCTGGATCAATTAGGACACAGTAGATATTTTTCTACACTTGATTTAGCGAGTGGCTACCACCAAGTTCTGGTGGATACCCAAGATAAGCAAAAACCCGCGTTCAGCACAGGTTTAGGGCATTATGAGTTTAACAGAATGCCGTTTGGATTAACAGGAGCACCGGCTAATTTCCAACGGCTAATGAACCATGTGCTAGCAGGCTTGCAAGGGTTAGATTGTTTTGTGTATCTAGATGATATTGTAATTTATGGGAAGAACTTGCAGCAGCATTCGCAACGCTTGTGCAAGGTGCTCCAGAAATTACGAGAACACAATTTGAAATTGAACACGGAGAAATGTCAATTTTTACAAAGAGAGGTGGTTTATTTAGGCCAATCGTTGCTCAGAGGCAGGAGCACTGCCTGACCCGCAGAAGGTGGAATGCGTTAAAAATTTTGCGGTTCCAAGAAATAGAAAGGAAGTGCAAGCATTCCTACGACTAGTGAACTATTATAGAAAGTTTGTGGAAGGACTAGCCGGAATTGCGTTGCCAATTAACAAGTTGCTACGAAAAGAGGCAAAGTTCGAATGGACAGAGAGATGTCAGCAAGCATTCGAGAGGCTAAAGGAAATAAATAGCTCGCCACCAATTTTGGCGTACCCCAATTTGAGCAAACTTTTTTGTTGACCAGTGATGCTAGCAATGAAGCATTAGGGGCAGTATTGTCACAAGGGGAAGTCGGTATTGACCGACCAATAGCATTCGCAAGCAGAGCGCTTAGCGATACGGAGAAAAGATACTCCACAATAAAAAAAGGAATTCCTAGCCATAGTATGGGCTACGAAGAATTTTAGGGCATATCTGTTAGGACGCCCATTTGAGATATACACTGATCACCAGCCGTTGAGAGGCATAGCCAATTTGAAAGACCAGACGTCTAGGCTAGCCAGGTTCAGACACAAATTGTCTGAGTATGATTTTGAAATCATATACAAACCTGGCAAGAAGAATCTGAATGCGGATGCGCTCAGCAGAGTACCGCAGGCACAGAAGATATCGGTGGTGCAAACGAGGGCCAAAGCAAAGTCAGAGAGGGAGAAGGCCGAGAGAATTCAAGAGGATAAAATTGATGCAACAAGAAATTAAAATTTAAATAACCTATTGAATATAAGATAAAACAAAAAAAAATTTTTAAAAATATTAATAAGATAATATTAATTAATTAAAATTTTAAATTACCAAAAAAAAGTATTTACGAATATTTAAGAAAATGACAGAAAGTGAGCAACTATCTGCGACTTTGGCAAAATTAAACTTAGGAGCTTCTACGAGTACTAACCTCACATCCTCATTCACTAACAATCAAAAAAAGGAACTTGTGAGTCTGATCGCAGACACAGTCTCTTCCATCCTTAACCCTAGGACAGAAGAAGATGAGGAATTGACAATAGACTTTTCCATAAACAGTGCCTCATCAGAAAGGGTACCAGATGTGGTCAAGTGCCTTAGGGAATTCTCCGGGAAACCGGGCGAATTCAATTCATGGCGAAAATCGGTAGATAGGATCCTTCTAATGCACGGACAAAATAAAAAAACTCCAAAATATTTTGCAATTCTACATACTATAAGGCATAAAATAATCGGCGAGGCCGATGCAGCCTTAGAATCTTATAGAACCCCACTGGAATGGAGCAAAATTAAGAAATGCCTAATGTTACATTACGCCGATAAAAGAGACGTCGGAACCCTTGAGTACCAAATGACTACTCTTGCCCAGCGTGGAAGTTCTATTGAAGAATTTTACCAACAGGTCTACCAATACCTTTCTCTCATATTGGACAAAATAGACTGTCTTGAGTTAGGAGAAGAAGCGTTATCAGCAATGACGGCAGCCTACAGGGCGAAAGCCCTGGATACCTTCGTGCGGGGATTGAATGGTAATTTACCAAGTCTTTTAAGCGTAAAAGAACCAAGCAGCTTACCGCAAGCTCTCCATATGTGCCTGAAATTAAGTAATATGAATTATAGGACAAATCATGCCAACAGCATGGTAAGGGTACAGTCAAATATTAAACCTGTGGGCCAATACCGACCAAACCAAATTAAACGTCCTTTTTATCCAGAGCTTACCAACCCACATGGACAATTTCCCAGGTCAAATAATTTCTACCCATATAGGCAAACCCAATTTGGCACAAACCATTCCAACTTCCCAATACAAAATAGCGCCAAACCTCCCTTACCACCTAAACCACCAGTACCCATGGAAGTTGACAGATCAATTCAAACAAGACAAGTCAATTATGAAAATCGACCTCAAAATCAACAAACTCAAAATTTTGGACGGCCAATTTGGCAAAATCCCACTAACAGAGTCCCTCAAAATAACTATAACCAAGCTAATAAGCGCCCACCCTCACAAAATACCCAACAACCCAGTAAGGTTCAACGAGTTTTTAATACGGAAGCAGCAGAAGTTATTCCGCCAGATTACAGCAACGATAGTGAAGGGTACCCTATAGAATATTATGAGGACTCCCAAAGCCATCAATATGGATATGACACAGAAAACTATGAATTTGAACAGGTAGAACCCACTAATGACGACATTAATTTTTTAGACTAAACTCCTCATTGCCATATTTTCTTTTCAAAATGAAAAATGGCAATGAGTTAAAATTTCTTTTAGATACCGGTTCTAATAAAAACTACGTAAGTTCAACTTATATTCGAAATCCCATTCCAAACAAACCTTTTTTTGCAAACTCAGTTGGTGGACTAGTTAAAATTTCTCAACATGCAAACATTGATATTTTTAACAACGAAATAGGTAAACTTAAATTTTATATTCTACCCAATTTAAAAACCTTTGATGCCATAATAGGCAATGATACCTTGAAAAATTTAAATGCAGTGATTTTTACTAAGGAAAACTATTTTACATTACTGAATAAATATAGTTATCCTATGCACCAGTTACAAATAAATTCTATAGCACATACCACACTGAGACTAGATCATCTTTGCCCCAACGATAATGAAAAGCTAAAACAAATTTTTAACCTTTATCCAACTTTATTCTCCGAGCCTGACAAAGCCCTCACCTATGTCACAAATGTAAAAGCAGAAATTAGAACAAAGAGCGATAGACCAATATATTCCAAAACGTATCCATACCCTATGCCACTAAAAAAAGAAATTGACAAACAAATCGAGGAGTTATTAAAAGATGGCATTATTCGCCCATCGAAATCCCCATACAATTCACCGGTGTGGATCGTACCGAAAAAACAAGATGCTTCTGGAGAAAAGAAGTTTCGTATGGTTATCGATTATCGTAAATTAAACGAGGATACCATACCAGACAAGTACCCTATTCCGGATATTACTACTATTTTAGCCAATTTAGGATCAAATAAGTATTTTTCAACAATTGATCTTAAAAGCGGTTTTCATCAAATTGCTCTCAACGAAGCTGATATTGAGAAGACAGCCTTTTCCGAAGCCGTTTGAGTTCACTCGACTTCCATTTGGCCTAAGAAACGCGCCCGCTATTTTCCAGCGCACTTTAGACGATGTGCTAAGAGAACACATAGGAGTCCGTTGTTATATTTATATCGACGATATAATTATTTTCAGCAAAACCAAAGAGGAACATTTTAATAACCTTAATATTGTCTTCGATACACTGGAAAAAGCGCATTTAAAGGTTCAATTTGATAAATGTGAATTTATCAAAGATGAAACGGAATTCCTTGGTATCATAGTCGGTCAAAATGGTATTCGCACTACATCAAAAAAGATAGAAGCAATAATAAATTTTCCACAACCAAAAAATGTTCATGACTTACAAGATTTAATTAAAGCTCAAAATCAGATGATTCAAACTCTTGTAAATAAAAAATGAGTTTGTTAAAAATATGTTTATGGAACGCAAACGGTATTAACCAGCATAAACTAGCCCTTAATAAGTTTCTACATGACCACGAAATTGATGTTATGCTTTTGTCTGAAACACATCTCACAAACAAATACAACTTTCATCTCCCAGGCTTCAAATTTTATAACACAAATCATCCTGATGGTAAGGCACATGGCGGTACGGCTATTCTAATCAGAAATCGGCTTAAGCATCATCTTATGCAATCGCATTCGATGCAATGGATGCAAGCTACATCAGTATCTATTAAAAATCGTGGCAAAGACCTGACGCTTTCAGCTATATACTGCCCACCCCGTTTTACTGTAACAGAAACTCAATTTAAAGAACTTTTTGATTCCCTTGGTGATAGATTTCTAGCTGGCGGTGATTATAATGCGAAACATAAACACTGGGGCTCTCGCCTAATTAATCCAAAAGGCCGACAATTGTACAATGCAATAACTAACAGACATAGTAAATACGATTTTGTCTCACCAGGACAGCCCACTTATTGGCCAACAGACCCAAAGAAAATTCCTGATCTTATTGATTTTGCTATTTCTAAAAATATAGATAGGTCTTTAGTATCAGCGGAAACCTGTGTCGATCTGTCCTCTGATCACTCCTGTAATAATCAACCTTTATGAACAACCAGAATATACAAGCCCACAGTTTCGCCTAGGGACCAACCAAACCGATTGGTTAAAATACAAAAAGTATATTAGTAGTCATATCTCTACAAGAGTTGAGGTAAAACATGCAGATGATATAGATAATAATATTGATATTTTCAACTCCATGCTAGCGACTGCAGCCGTAGTGGCAACGCCAAAAAATACTTCTAGAAAGTGCAAGTATGCCTGTACAAATAGCCAAATTGAAAAACTTGTAGCACAGAAACGACGGCTGCGCCGAGAATGGCAGAAACATCGCTCACCCATCTCTAAATACAATCTTAAAGCAGCCGAAAGGGCGCTTAATGATGCTCTTACAAAGGAGGAAGATAAAAACCTAAAAGAGTACCTGAAGAAGGTAACCCCAAATTCTACCGAAAGGTATTCCCTTTGGAAGGCATCTAAAAACTTTAAGCCTCCAATGGAAGGTGTAAAACCTATAAGAAACCCGAACGGCGCGTGGGCTCAAAGCGATCAAGAAAAAGCACTCTGCTTTGCACAACATCTATGCAACGTGTTCCAGCCGAATATGGCTACAAACTCCTTTGCACTGCCTGCCTTACCTTGCAGTACTTAGATTGCTCAGCCTATTGAAATTTCCCTTCCAGAAATAACCAAACAAATTAAACAACTGAATCCAAAAAAATCACCTGGATTCGATAATATTACCCCGAAAATGCTAAAACAGTTACCAGATTCTGCATCAGCATTTCTCTGTAAGCTTTTTAACGCAATCTTGGGCATCGGTTACTATCCGAATGCATGGAAGAAGTCTCAGATATGTATGATAGCTAAACCTGGAAAAGACGCAACGCTACCGTCATCATATAGACCTATCAACCTGTTGCCTTGCCTTTCCAAATTGTTTGAGAAACTACTATTAAATAAACTATCTGCTTTTCTTCATGAACATAGCGTAATACCGCAACACCAATTCGGTTTTCGCGAAAAGCACAGCACTATTGAGCAAGTCAATCGAATTTCAAATTAAATAAGAAAAGCATTTGAACTCGGGGAGTTTTGCTCTGCAATATTCCTTGACGTGGCTCAAGCATTTGATAAGGTATGGCATCAAGGACTGATGTTCAAAATCAAAAAGTTTCTTCCAAAAAGCTATCATAAAATTCTTGAGTCTTATTTATCCAATAGACGTTTCAGGGTAAAAGTAAACGAATTCATTTCCGAAGATTTTCCAATTTTAGCCGGTGTGCCCCAAGGTAGCGTTCTAGGCCCTACATTATATGTAATATTCACATCTGATACTCCTATAAGTGAAAGCACGCTAATTTCAACATTTGCGGATGATACCGCCATACTCAGTTGCAATAAATGTCCGATAAAGGCGTCGAGAGCTCTACAAGAGCACTTAGTTAGGGTAGAAGAATGGTTAGGAATGTGGCGTATAAAAGTCAATGAGCAAACAAGCAAAAACGTAACATTCTCTTTGAGGCCTGGTACGTGTCCAGCCATTCGGCTCAATAATATTGAGATTCCACAAGCTAATGAAGTCACCTATCTCGGCATTCATTTAGACAGGCGCTTAACTTGGCGTACGCACATTTCAACTAAAATTTTAAATATGAAGTTGAAAGTCGCCAAGCTGCATTGGCTAATAAACCACAAATCTACCTTAAGCCTAGAATACAAAAGCCTCCTATACAATGCAGTTATTAAGCCAATATGGTTGTACGGGATTCAACTGTGGGGTAATGCATCCGCTTCTAACATTGCCATAATCCAAAGGTTTCAGTCGAAGATACTTAGGTTAATAACAGGTGCTCCATGGTACATGCGTAACGAAAATATTCACAAAGACCTGAAAATACCAACAGTTATCACAGAAATAAATGCTAGAAAGCAGATATACATAGCAAAACTGAAAAATCACCCGAATCCACTAGCTAAATCCCTCGCAAAACCGATAAGCCGATCCCGCCTGCAGAGAAGAGACCTTCAGGCCTTTTGAAGAGCGAAGCAGAACCGAAATTTTGATGGCCAAATACAATTTGGGTTAAAATTATTTTTTAGTGACTAGTTTTAAGATTTGATATACTTATTGTTAGGCTTAATTTAAGCAAATTCAATAAATAATAAATTCTTGTAATAAAAAAAAACAAAAAAAAAAAAACTACAAATGCTTCTAATTACGCCTTAGGAGCCGTACTCTCGCAAGATGGAAAACCGATCAGTTTCCTTTCCAGAACGTTAAGCAGAGCAGAAGAAAGCTTTGCAGTAAACGAAAAAGAAATGCTGGCAATAATTTGGGCCTTACAGTCACTCAAATGTTTCCTATACGGATCAAAAAAGGTAAAAATTTACACTGATCACCAGCCCCTGACATTCGCTCTAAGCAACAAGAATACGAATGCGAAAATGAAAAGATGGAAAGCGCAATTAGAGGAATATAATCATGAGCTAATTTACAAACCAGGCAATACGAACATAGTTGCGGACTTCCTTTCTAGACCCCCTATACCAAATATAAATTCGATTACAGTTCATAGCAGTGATAGCTCTTCTGAAAATCTGATACCGTCTGTAGAAATACCAGTCAATGTCTTTAAAAACCAACTTCTTATCTCAGAAGATTCTAATAGTTCATATCAATTTAAAATTATTTTCCCCACTTACCATAGACATCTTATAACCGAGAAAACGTTCTCAGAAGAATCATTGAAATCACTTCTCAGGAAATACCTGAACCCGGCAGTAATAAATAGTATTAAAACAACAGAGCCAATAATGCTAAAAATCCAAGGCATTTATCCAACATACTTCAGCAATTATAAAATTCGGTTTACTCAACAAATGGTCGACGACGTTACCAATACAGAAGACCAAACTAGAATTATAATCGAAACACATAATCGTGCTCATAGAGATGAAAAAGAAAATAGATTGCAGATACTAGAGAAATACTATTTTCCCGCTATGGCGAAAAAAATTGGAAATATAATAAAAATATGCAAAATCTGTAAGGAATGTAAATATGACCAACACCCAAATAATCCAAAATTAGGTGCTACACCCCTACCTGAATATCCAGGTCACACTATCCATATTGACATTTTTTCAACGGACAAACACAAAGTACTCACCTCAATTGATAAATTTTCAAAGCTAGCTGTTGTCAAAATGGTAGACGGTAAAAGTATAGAAAGTATAAAAAACCCACTAAGGGAAAGAATATTTTACTTTGGAGTTCCAAAGGCAATAGTTTTTGACAACGAAAAAACGTTTTGTTCCCAACCGATAAAGTTTATGCTCGAAAACGAATTCAATATTCAAATATTTACGGCACCACCCTATAAAAGTACTGTGAACGGACAAATCGAAAGATTTCATTCGACCCTAGGGGAAATTATGAGATGCCTAAAACTAGAACACCCTGGGAAAAATTTCGAAGAATTATTAGAATGGTCTGTCAACGAGTACAATCACTCCGTTCATTCGGTAATAGGGAAAAAGCCCGTGGACATATTTTTTGGCAGACCCACTTCAGATAACCCCGATAATATAAAAGAAATAAGGAATGAAATTTTTGAAAAACTAAAGGCAAAACAAGACAAGGACCTACAATATCACAATAAAAATAGACAAGAAATAGCAAATTATGAAATAGGGCAAAGAATTTTCGTTAAACAAAACAAAAGATTAGGCACCAAACTCTCAAAAAGATACAAGGAGGAAGTAGTGAAAGAAAACAAACATTCTACAGTTACAACAGAATCAGGAAGCATAGTTCATAAAGACCGCATAAGAAACTAATACAATTGCAATTTTTTTTTTAGATTACTGCTTTCCCTAAAACTTGTTTGTTGTTTCGGATCGGTCGAAATACTTGACTATACGCAGTCCGAAATAGTTACCATCGAAGATGGCACAGGAAAAATCCAGAGTGGGACATACAGGATCCTACACAAGATCAATTTGACGGAATATTCCATAGCAATAAGAGACCTACAGGAAAACTTTGGCAAAAACATACCCTCATCCCATCCCCTACATCCATTCATAACTGATGAAATTAACAACATAATTATTTCCATTAACAACATCCTCCCGAAAAATAAAATCAAACGATCAATAAATGTCTTGGGTTCAGCAATAAAATGGGTTGCTGGAAATCCCGACCATGATGATCTGATCGCCATAAACAAAAAATTCGAGGAACTAGTGGAAAATAATAACCAGCAAATAGTCATTAACAAAAACATTTTTGACAGAATTAACAAGATTACCCAAATAAGCAACTTAATAATTAAAACGGTCCACAACAGTAATGAATTTCAAACTGCACTAATTCTCCAATTTAAATTCAAAATAGACATAATAAAAGAAGAAATAGGAAACATTAATAATGCAATTCACCTAACAAAAGCCGATATCATTAACACATTCATAATATCAAATAAGGAAGCTCAAAGAATTAAAAAAATTTTTATAGAAGAAAATATGCCATTCGATTCTTTAGAAGAATCATTAAATTTTGCCGACATTCAAATTGCTATAAGAGAAAATATTGGCATTTATATTATAAAAATTCCAAAAACAGGGAAAGAAATTTGTAATTCATTTGTAATTAAACCATTAAGTAGAAATAATACTCTTTTAAAAATTAATTTTGAAAAAATTTTGAAATATAGTGATAATTATTATGGCATAGAAAAGCATTGCAAATCAATAAATAAGATAAAAATTTGCAAACAAGATCAGATTGTAAACTTGGAAAATGAAAATTGTACAAAGAACTTATTAGAAAACAAACCATATAATTGCATTGTATCAAACTCAGACCATATTAAAAAACTCGAAATCCTTGATAATGGGCTAATATTGTTAAATAATTTTGATGGAAATGTTTGTATAAAAAATTACACAAGAAATATAAATGGATCATTTTTGATAAAATTTTTTAACGAAACTATTAAAATTAATAATTTAAGTTTTACAGCTTTCGAAATGCACAGCTTGAGACCACTACCTGCACTCATAAAACACTCAAATTCTCGTTCAGAATATGAAGAAGTGTTATCATTAAGATTGATGAAGGATCTAAATATTAAAAATATAAAGAAAATTAGTTCCATAAACTTGCTGGTTAAGTCTAGCTTGTTTACTCATTTCGGGCTAATAGTCTTCATAGTAATCCTAATTTTGATTTTCAAATTTCATAAACGCAATACAGCGGAAATTATTATTCAAAACAATGAATCTTTCCAGTTGCCAATTAAAACAGTTTCAAGGCACAAGAGTCTAAACGACATTCCATACTTTTAAACCAATCGGGGACGATTGGAATTTCGGAGGGAGGAGTTAACACCCCATCCATTATTTCATTATTTTCCGCATTTCGTTCCACCGTGAACGAAATATTTATTACTTTATTTAAAGGTGCTTAATTGCATTTATCATTTTATTATTTAAAGGTGTTAAATTGCACATTCCTTTCCCACCAAAATTTGTCAACGACAACTGTCTGCTTGCGCTACACGCGCAACTCAATTTTGATGAACAAGCAAATGTGCAGGTGAACGAAAGCTTTATTTAGAAACAAATTAGTTTTAAGTTTTAGTCTAAATCAGAACTGGTAGAAGCACATAGTGCTGTAATAAAGGCTATTAAAAAAAGAAATAAATCTTTGTATTTTTATTTTACATACCAGGCTAGTAGTAAATTTAAATATATAGAGTAGTACTCGTATATGCAATGTGTTGTGAGTTAGAATCAAGCTGCCTGCGCGTAGTGTCTCACATCATCGACTCCTAACAGATGCCACACTTTCTGTGTGATTAGCATGTGTTAAAGTTACTTAAGAAAGCACATATTTTTAGGGTGCGAGTATTAAGAATTAATATTACCTATGTAATACTTATTATGTAAACTTTTAGGGTGCTACAGTTTTGCAGTCGAGCCACCGAAGGGCATTCAAAGTTAGAATGCACCATCAACATTTCAGATTGGCTTAGGTCAGTTGGCTTGACCAACTGACACCAATTAACAGGTGCGAAACTGGAACACCAGAAAGGTCAGTTTTTGTATTGTAATTATGAATTGTAAATAGTATATAAGAGTTAGTATTCTAAGTAATAAAGGCTGGTTATTTTAAACGTAAAAAGAGTGCAGTGATTATTTAACGAAGTGGTTTAGGCTTTTCAGATACACGTGCGCAGCAGAAGGACGTCCCCCGTCAAACAAGGACAATACCCCAACATTTTGGCGCAGCCGGTAGGATCCAACGTCGAGTGCCAGGAAAGAAGCACTCCTACGCGGGAATCCACCAACAGGAAACCATCAGGATAACCATCCCAAAGGAGTTCAATGGAGGGAACAAAAATGGTGAGTATGCTTATAGTAGGATATTCTAGTATTAGTGAATTTTGTCGACGATTCTTCGGTGGCCGTGTGGGCGCTTTTGCGCCGGTCATGCAGAAGAAGCAGCATTGGGGCTGATTAGGTGACAATAGGTCGATCTAATAAAAAAACTTTCTACTTACAGTCAGGTTGTATAGGGTTGTTCCACTGAGATTAGGCTCATACTTTTTAATACATTTTGTTTCAGCATTCTCGGGGGATGTGGAGCGTGTCTGTTTATTCACAGATTTTGCGTTATTGAATTGCGAACTTGTGTATACCGGTTGGTTTGGTTCGGAAAGAACGTGCCACGGTATAGGGTTCGTACGGTTATGATAGGGGATTTGTGTTTGTTTGTCGGTAGGGACATTTATACGATTCAATTTATATTGTTTTGAAATCAAAATAAAGATTGATTTAAATATTTGGCATTTTGAGTTTAGGGTATTAGGTGAAGAGGTGCAGACAACACGTGTTGTTGCATCAAAGTTTTTGAAGTTCGGAAACTACGATTGGCGTAGCAATGTTGAAGAAAACATTTAAATGCTATTATTATGTGGCGCATACGTTACGGGTTTATTTTTAAATATGGATTCAAATGTCCGGGAATGAATCAAGACACTTTTGCCGGTAAATTAAATTTCGGTTTTTACAAACATATGGCCTTTTCTATGGATTTTTGGGAGTATTAAAGATGGTGAGAGGAAAACAAGGAGTATCTGTTAAGAAGTCAAGGACCAATTTGCATTGATGGAAGGACTTAATGGACGCCGGTAGACAGCGGAACTTTGTGATGGAAAACAAGTGCAGCAGAATATGTATATAAAGATAGAATATACGGTGGAATGTTTTTTTTTAATAACTCTGTTTTGAATCATTAAGTAAGACAGAATAAAATATTGTAACAAGTTTTAATAATTATTGGATTTTTATTTGTAATTGGGATACGCCATCAGTTCTGGCATTTGGGATATGACGAAGGAAGCGCAAGGATTACTGCTGAGGCAGGAGCAAATTGGCGAAGCGATTGAAGAACTGGTCCGTAATTTTAAGAAAGACGGCAGGTTACGTAAGGACAACGTTCATTACCGCAAGCGAATAACACAGTTGCAAAATCTGGGGAGAGAGTTCAACAAAAATCACGGACTGTTGTTGCCTCACGCAATTGAGTACGGCAAGGGAAAATATTTTGCGGAAAATTACGCAGACTACATAAATAGTCTGGTCAACGAATGGGCAGATACATTTAGTTCTGAATTAGAGGGACTAGGGCAAGAGATTGTGAGTTTGGTTTCGCCAGACGAGGAAATAAGGAACAGATTGAAATCAATACAGTCAGAGGTCAAACTGTTTACTGGGAAAATAGTTGACCAGTTCGAAGCGAGTACGAGCAGGGAAGAAGCTCAGGAATTGTGGAGGCAGGCGAACGCCGGAGGAGCTGTGTCACCATTAGAAGTAGCGGATCAAGCCTTAACGACAATCCAAAAAAGGACGGAAGAAAAGTTGTTCAAATCTCATGAGAAAACAGAAGATTTGAGAGCACAAAAAGAGTATCTCGAGAATAGAGTAAAGGAACTTTCTCGGAGATTGACGGAGACAGAGGAAGCGGCATCGCTGTTGGAAAAGGAGTGTGCGGAATTAAAAAGAGGACGGGCGACCAATAGGGTCTCACTGAATAGGGAGAGATCGAAATCAGCATCAGCCGGATTTACGCAGACAGTATTGACATTGCCTCCGGAAGTACGTTGGCCGGAATATTTAACACCAGAAGGGATAAGCCGCATGGTAAAGCCAAAATTAGTACTTAATGAAGAAAGGCAAGCGGGATTTTTGTTTGGCGCATCTGAAATCGGTGTCAAGCCTTTTTCTCCAGGAAGTCCGATAACTAATAAAAATAAGGGATATCCGCCAAAGGAGCCAGAAGCAGTAACGGTACAGGAAAGTCCCAATACTGTGGACAGTATTTCGCCTGTTCGAACAAACGATCGAAGACTAATTAGTTTGAGTCCGTCATTGGTCAATTACCTCTCAGATCCGGGAGAAGTGAAGCTAGGAGCCACTCATAAAGATAGCGCTCAAGTTTTACCGGTCATAAGTAAAACAAAAATACGCAAAATGGGTGTAGAGGAGATTTCAAAGACAGTGGCCAGGCTAGCACCTGTGTTTACTGGTGCAGCTTCAGAAGATTTACGGTCAGAAGTTAACAGATTCATTCAAGGTTGTGAGCTTGCAAAGCGAAGCATAAGCCCTGATGAGTTGCAGGATTTCTTCGACTGTGTTAAGCAAAGGTTATTTGGAGACGCGTACATCCTTGTGTTGCCAAAGAAATTCGCCAGTGTGGACGAGCTTTACGGTCTTATAAGGAGAACTTATCTGAAGGAGAGATCTTTGGAAGACATAACCCAAGAAATAAGAATCGGGAAGCAGCTGGCAAGTGAAGACATACGTGCCTTTGCCAGGCGTTTAGAGTCACTTCAGATGATGGCCCAGGAAATAATCAGGAATAAGTACAATGGCATTGGAGATACAGCGTTATTACACGAAGTTGACGAGTCGGTGTTGACAACTTTCGTGGTGGGGCTCCGCAACTCCGTTCTAAAGATTCATATGCTGAATAGCAGAACAGGATCTCTGGAGGAATTAGTAGAAGAAGCGATTAGAGCACAAGTTCTCGTGGAACGGAGTACGGCTGGGTTAGGTGAGGTACACATGGTGGAAAATGGACAGGACATGTTCACCGCCGCTGTCGTGAACAGAGATGGAAGTAATTACGTCCCAAACATATACAGAGGAGCATATAATCCCGGTGTCTCCGACAATAGAGCCGCGAATCCGAGAAATCCGTAGAAGGGGTTTGTACAGAGGGCACCCACATGTTCGTTCTGCTATAAGCAAGGTCATACAAGGGATGAGTGCATTACACGCAAAAACACGCCTTACTGTATGGAGTGCCAAACATATTGTCATGAGGCAAGTAGACAGTGCCATGGAGACACAGAATGGAATCAGAGTAAAAGGCAGCCAGCTACGAAGCGCCCGGTTCCACCCTTGAGGGACAGCAGGGGTAACTTCAGTAGTCCCCGAGTTAATTCAACAGAAGGAATTAACCAAGGAAGAAATCCTTTCAAAACTGAAGCAAGGATAAGCAACACCAAACAAGGGTTGAGATGTTTCTCATGTGGACAGATGGGACATCGGGCAGCGGAATGCAGGGATAGACAATCCCAACAAAGGAACCAGGGAAACTTCCAGCGGCCCAGTCGAGGCCAATAGACTGGAAAGCCAAAAGAAAGGAAGTAATAATAAGGCCGGAAGTACGTGGGACTAGTAATGTAGGAACTACAGTCCAGGAGAAGGAGGAGCAAGAGGCTCTCCAGTATCACGAAGAGTTAGGGAGTGGATACACGTCCATATTGGGAACAAAAGAAGGTTGCTTCGCTATGAGCAGGATAGGTGATGCCTTCATCGAGATACCCTGCAAGGAATCAGCTAGTGGAAAGCTAGTGCTATTAGTAGATTCAGGGGCGGACACTAGCCTCGTAAAATCTAGTGTTTTACGGAAGGGGCTAGACATTAATCAAATGGACTTAAGAACGCTTAACGGAGCGTTTGGAGGGTGCATTAGGACATTGGGGTCGCTCAGAATAGGGCACAGTGGAGTTAAGGGTATGAGTTTTAGAATGCACGCAGTGGAAGTCGATAGGAAAGGTATCCCGGCTGATGGGATAATTGGCCGCGATAATCTTTGGGGACGCACCATACTGGATGCGCTCGACAAGCAGTTATCGTTTTACCGTAACAATAAGCATAGAATCCTTACTTTTCCATTAATGTCATGGCAGGAAGGAACCGTGACTAGGGTTAAGAAGTGTGGTATGGAGGTTGTAAACGGAAGGTCATCCAGAGTAGTTACTATGCATGTAAATACGAAACTTAGGACTGTTGTTTTACATAAGCAGCAGTTAGCGGAGGGCGTATATATGGGGGATACCATAACGCACGTTGACAAGGGTAAGGTGTACGCTTGCGTACTCAACGCATCGGAAAAGGACTACTTGATGGATGAGGATTTTAGGCCTAAGTTCACTAGTTATGATAAGTTTAAGGAACCGAATTATAGATCGGTAGATCAGATTAAACAAGTTGATATAAGAAAAAGAATGGAGAGGGTGCTAGAATCCCTGAGTTTAGACCCAAGCGTGAATTCAGAAGAGAAGGCATCAATAGAAGCCATTTGTGCGTCATTCCATGACATATTTTTGCTGGAAGGAGACCAGTTAACATATACACCAGAGGTAGAGCATGAAATACCTACTAGAGTGGATCAAGCACCAATTTACCAGAAACAGTACAGATTGCCACAAGCTCACAAAGATGAGGTAAATAGGCAAGTGGAAGGAATGTTAAAGGCGATGAGGTAAATAGGCAAGTGGAAGGAATGTTAACATTATTTCACCGAGTATCTCGCCTTGGAATTCACCAATAATTTTGGTGCCAAAGAAGGGAGGTGCTCAGGGTCAGAAGAAGTGGAGAATGGTCGTCGATTTTAGGAAATTGAACGACGCCACTATCAAGCAGGTGTTCCCGATACCAAGGATAGAAGAGATTCTGGATCAATTGGGACACAGTAGATATTTTTCTACACTTGATTTAGCGAGTGGCTACCACCAAGTTCTGGTGGATACCCAAGATAAGCAGAAAACCGCGTTCAGCACCGGTTTGGGGCATTATGAGTTTAATAGAATGCCGTTTGGATTAACAGGAGCATCGGCTACCTTCCAACGGCTAATGAACCATGTGCTAACAGGCTTGCAAGGGTTAGATTGTTTTGTGTATCTCGATGATATTGTAATTTATGGGAAGAACTTGCAGCAGCATTCTCAACACTTGTGCAAGGTGCTCCAGAAACTACGTGGACACAATTTGAAATTGAACACGGAGAAGTGTCAATTTTTGCGAAGAGAGATGGTTTATTTAGGCCATCGTTGCTCAGAAGCAGGAGCACTGCCTGACCCGCAGAAGGTGGAATGCGTTAGAAATTTAGCGGTTCCAAGAAGCAGAAAAGAAGTGCAAGCATTCCTAGGACTAGTGAACTATTATAGAAAGTTCGTAGAAGGACTAGCCGGAATTGCGTTGCCAATTAACAAGTTGCTACGAAAAGAGGCAAAGTTCGAATGGACAGAGAGATGTCAGCAAGCATTCGAGAGGCTAAAAGAAATAATTAGCTCGCCACCGATTTTGGCGTACCCCGACTTTGAGCAAACTTTTTTGTTGACCACCGATGCTAGCACTGAAGCATTAGGGGCAGTATTGTCACAAGGGGAAGTCGGTAATGACCGACCAATAGCATTCGCAAGCAGAGCGCTTAGCGACACGGAGAAGAGATACTCCACAATAGAAAAGGAATTTCTAGCCATAGTATGGGCTACGAAGAATTTCTATTTCATATCTGCTAGGACGCCCATTTAAAATATATACTGATCACCAGCCGTTGAGAGGCATAGCAAATTTGAAAGACCAAACGTCTGGGCTAGCTAGGTTCAGACACAAATTGTCTGAGTATGATTTTGAAATCATATACAAACCTGGGAAAAAAAATCTGAATGCGGATGCACTCAGCAGAGTACCGCATGCACAGAAGGTATCAGTGGTGCAAACGAGGGCCAAGGAACGGTCAGATAAGGAGAAGGCCGAGAGAATTCAAGGGGATAAAATTGATGCAACAAGAAATGTTAGCAATGCGGGTGACGCTGCTAATGAACAAAGAGCCAGTAGTGTGGAATGGCTGAAGGATATAAAGGATATCCAGGCTGTGTTAAAGGGTTTCCATGATTCGCCTCTAGGTGGACACCAGGGATTCTGGAAAACCCATGACAGAATTAGGCGAGTATACGGATGGAAAGGTATCGACATAAAAAAATATGTAAGAAGTTGCCCAAAGTGCCAGGCCAACAAAAGTTCAAGGCTAACAAAGATGCCCATGGTGTTAACGGACACACCAAAACAACCATTTGATAAGGTTCATATGGATATTGTAGGTATTCTACCTGAGACAGTTTCGGGAAACAAGTACATATTGACGTTCCAAGATGATTTCTCAAAGTAGATGGCGTGCGTGGCTATACCCGATGCGGAAGCAGGTACGGTGGCCAAAGCATTTTTTGATGAAATTATAGCACGATACAACATACCTAAGGTTTTGATAACCGACAATGGTTCCAATTTTGTATCGAAACTATTCTCAGAAACATGTAAAATGCTGGGAATCAAGAAATTGCATATAACACCATATCATCCACAGGCGAATGACTCATTGGAACGCAGTCATCGACCTCTGGCCGAGTACTTGCGCAGTTTTGCCAAGGAAGACGGCTCGAATTGGGATCAATGGTTGACTACTGCAATGCATGTACACATCAATACAGTATCAACGAAGCAAACTCCGTTTAGAACGCTCTACGGGTTTGATTTCAACATGCCAGCAAATTTGAAGCGCAAATGTGCGCCAATATACAATGCTGACGATCCCAATAAACTGCAAAAGTATCAGTTACAGCGAGCGCACGAATTGGTTAGAGAAACCCAGGATTGTGCTAAACAAGTAGCTAGGGAAGCCTATAACAAGGAACTAAACCCAGTAATCTTTCATGTGGGTGACCAGGTACTAATGAAGAATCAGGCTAGAAGAAACAAATTCTCACCTGCTTGGATAGGTCCGTATGTAGTAGCAGAGATCCGCAGCCCAGTGACAACAGTCGTAACAATTAAGGGCAAGAATAAAAAGCCACATAATAATTGATTGAAATTGTTCCACATTAGACCACACAACTAAAGACATGTGTTAACAGTGTTTTTGAATAACAACGTAAACATGTACGTGTGTATATCAAATAACACACACAGCTCCGATTTTCAAAGTCAATGCCAGCAAAAAGTGTGCCAATTAAACTCGGGCGAATAAAATTGACGTAATTAAAATATGCTTATCGGGCACTGTAGCCGAATGAAGCACCATAAAGAAGAAAATTTTTTAAGCTTAAAATATATACATACAATACATACATACTGCAGTTCACGCACGGAAATTCGACGCGTAAGCGTTAACGCCAGGCAACGGAACCGCTGGTGAAGTAAGTATATATATGTATATATGTGTATAAGATTTACGAACGTATATTTAAAAAAAAGCAAGTATATGGAGACATACGATGGGAAATTGGGAATCTGCAGATATTTACATACTGCAACATGCGATATGTAAGTATATATAGGTTTTTCGGTTTACCGCTTAGGAAATTAGCGTATGGGGAATTGAAATGTATATATATTTTGAATTAGCTTACCATAATAAATTAGGTAATAACGGTAGGATTGACAGCAAGGATGCCAACATTTTAACGGTGCCAATTAATTATAAAATGCCTTGGATGTATGTATGTATTCATTTAAGAGCAGGTTACATGGTGTAGGGAAATACATTTGTTAGTGGATATATACATACCAGGCTAGTAGTAAATTTAAATATATAGAGTAGTACTCGTATATGCAATGTGTTGTGAGTTAGAATCAAGCTGCCTGCGCGTAGTGTCTCACATCATCGACTCCTAACAGATACCACACTTTCTGTGTGATTAGCATGTGTTAAAGTTACTTAAGAAAGCACATATTTTTAGGGTGCGAGTATTAAGAATTAATATTACCTATGTAATACTTATTATGTAAACTTTTAGGGTGCTACAGTTTTGCAGTCGAGCCACCGAAGGGCATTCAAAGTTAGAATGCACCATCAACATTTCAGATTGGCGTAGGTCAGTTGGCTTGACCAACTGACACCAATTAACAGGTGCGAAACTGGAACACCAGAAAGGTCAGTTTTTGTATTGTAATTATGAATTGTAAATAGTATATAAGAGTTAGTATTCTAAGTAATAAAGGCTGGTTATTTTAAACGTAAAAAGAGTGCAGTGATTATTTAACGAAGTGGTTTAGGCTTTTCAGATACACGTGCGCAGCAGAAGGACGTCCCCCGTCAAACAAGGACAATACCCCAACATTTTGGCGCAGCCGGTAGGATCCAACGTCGAGTGCCAGGAAAGAAGCACTCCTACGCGGGAATCCACCAACAGGAAACCATCAGGATAACCATCCCAAAGGAGTTCAATGGAGGGAACAAAAATGGTGAGTATGCTTATAGTAGGATATTCTAGAATCTAAGTGAATTTTGTCGACGATTCTTCGGTGGCCGTGTGGGCGCTTTTGCGCCGGTCATGCAGAAGAAGCAGCATTGGGGCTGATTAGCCGCTGCGGTTAGGTGACAATAGGTCGATCTAATAAAAAAACTTTCTACTTACAGTCAGGTTGTATAGGGTTGTTCCACTGAGATTAGGCTCATACTTTTTAATACATTTTGTTTCAGCATTCTCGGGGGATGTGGCGCGTGTCTGTTTATTCACAGATTTTGCGTTATTGAATTGCGAACTTGTGTATACCGGTTGGTTTGGTTCGGAAAGAACGTGCCACGGTATAGGGTTCGTACGGTTATGATAGGGGATTTGTGTTTGTTTGTCGGTAGGGACATTTATACGATTCAATTTATATTGTTTTGAAATCAAAATAAAGATTGATTTAAATATTTGGCATTTTGAGTTTAGGGTATTAGGTGAAGAGGTGCAGACAACACGTGTTGTTGCATCAAAGTTTTTGAAGTTCGGAAACTACGATTGGCGTAGCAATGTTGAAGAAAACATTTAAATGCTATTATTATGTGGCGCATACGTTACGGGTTTATTTTTAAATATGGATTCAAATGTCCGAGAATGAATCAAGACACTTTTGCCGGTAAATTAAATTTCGGTTTTTACAAACATATGGCCTTTTCTATGGATTTTTGGGAGTATTAAAGATGGTGAGAGGAAAACAAAGAGTATCTGTTAAGAAGTCAAGGACCAATTTGCATTGATGGAAGGACTTAATGGACGCCGGTAGACAGCGGAACTTTGTGATGGAAAATAAGTGCAGCAGAATATGTATATAAAGATAGAATATACGGTGGAATGTTTTTTTTTAATAACTCTGTTTTGAATCATTAAGTAAGACAGAATAAAATATTGTAACAAGTTTTAATAATTATTGGATTTTTATTTGTAATTGGGATACGCCATCAGTTCTGGCATTTGGGATATGACGAAGGAAGCGCAAGGATTACTGCTGAGGCAGGAGCAAATTGGCGAAGCGATTGAAGAACTGGTCCGTAATTTTAAGAAAGACGGCAGGTTACGTAAGGACAACGTTCATTACCGCAAGCGAATAACACAGTTGCAAAATCTGGGGAGAGAGTTCAACAAAAATCACGGACTGTTGTTGCCTCACGCAATTGAGTACGGCAAGGGAAAATATTTTGCGGAAAATTACGCAGACTACATAAATAGTCTGGTCAACGAATGGGCAGATACATTTAGTTCTGAATTAGAGGGACTAGGGCAAGAGATTGTGAGTTTGGTTTCGCCAGACGAGGAAATAAGGAACAGATTGAAATCAATACAGTCAGAGGTCAAACTGTTTACTGGGAAAATAGTTGACCAGTTCGAAGCGAGTACGAGCAGGGAAGAAGCTCAGGAATTGTGGAGGCAGGCGAACGCCGGAGGAGCTGTGTCACCATTAGAAGTAGCGGATCAAGCCTTAACGACAATCCAAAAAAGGACGGAAGAAAAGTTGTTCAAATCTCATGAGAAAACAGAAGATTTGAGAGCACAAAAAGAGTATCTCGAGAATAGAGTAAAGGAACTTTCTCGGAGATTGACGGAGACAGAGGAAGCGGCATCGCTGTTGGAAAAGGAGTGTGCGGAATTAAAAAGAGGACGGGCGACCAATAGGGTCTCACTGAATAGGGAGAGATCGAAATCAGCATCAGCCGGATTTACGCAAACAGTATTGACATTGCCTCCGGAAGTACGTTGGCCGGAATATTTAACACCAGAAGGGATAAGCCGCATGGTAAAGCCAAAATTAGTACTTAATGAAGAAAGGCAAGCGGGATTTTTGTTTGGCGCATCTGAAATCGGTGTCAAGCCTTTTTCTCCAGGAAGTCCGATAACTAATAAAAATAAGGGATATCCGCCAAAGGAGCCAGAAGCAGTAACGGTACAGGAAAGTCCCAATACTGTGGACAGTATTTCGCCTGTTCGAACAAACGATCGAAGACTAATTAGTTTGAGTCCGTCATTGGTCAATTACCTCTCAGATCCGGGAGAAGTGAAGCTAGGAGCCACTCATAAAGATAGCGCTCAAGTTTTACCGGTCATAAGTAAAACAAAAATACGCAAAATGGGTGTAGAGGAGATTTCAAAGACAGTGGCCAGGCTAGCACCTGTGTTTACTGCTGCAGCTTCAGAAGATTTACGGTCAGAAGTTAACAGATTCATTCAAGGTTGTGAGCTTGCAAAGCGAAGCATAAGCCCTGATGAGTTGCAGGATTTCTTCGACTGTGTTAAGCAAAGGTTATTTGGAGACGCGTACATCCTTGTGTTGCCAAAGCAATTCGCCAGTGTGGACGAGCTTTACGGTCTTATAAGGAGAACTTATCTGAAGGAGAGATCTTTGGAAGACATAACCCAAGAAATAAGAATCGGGAAGCAGCTGGCAAGTGAAGACATACGTGCCTTTGCCAGGCGTTTAGAGTCACTTCAGATGATGGCCCAGGAAATAATCAGGAATAAGTACAATGGCATTGGAGATACAGCGTTATTACACGAAGTTGACGAGTCGGTGTTGACAACTTTCGTGGTGGGGCTCCGCAACTCCGTTCTAAAGATTCATATGCTGAATAGCAGAACAGGATCTCTGGAGGAATTAGTAGAAGAAGCGATTAGAGCACAAGTTCTCGTGGAACGGAGTACGGCTGGGTTAGGTGAGGTACACATGTTGGAAAATGGACAGGACATGTTCACCGCCGCTGTCGTGAACAGAGATGGAAGTAATTACGTCCCAAACATATACAGAGGAGCATATAATCCCGGTGTCTCCGACAATAGAGCCGCGAATCCGAGAAATCCGTAGAAGGGGTTTGTACAGAGGGCACCCACATGTTCGTTCTGCTATAAGCAAGGTCATACAAGGGATGAGTGCATTACACGCAAAAACACGCCCTACTGTATGGAGTGCCAAACATATTGTCATGAGGCAAGTAGACAGTGCCATGGAGACACAGAATGGAATCAGAGTAAAAGGCAGCCAGCTACGAGGCGCCCGGTTCCACCCTTGAGGGACAGCAGGGGTAACTTCAGTAGTCCCCGAGTTAATTCAACAGAAGGAATTAACCAAGGAAGAAATCCTTTCAAAACTGAAGCAAGGATAAGCAACACCAAACAAGGGTTGAGATGTTTCTCATGTGGACAGATGGGACATCGGGCAGCGGAATGCAGGGATAGACAATCCCAACAAAGGAACCAGGGAAACTTCCAGCGGCCCAGTCGAGGCCAATAGACTGGAAAGCCAAAAGAAAGGAAGTAATAATAAGGCCGGAAGTACGTGGGACTAGTAATGTAGGAACTACAGTCCAGGAGAAGGAGGAGCAAGAGGCTCTCCAGTATCACGAAGAGTTAGGGAGTGGATACACGTCCATATTAGGAACAAAAGAAGGTTGCTTCGCTATGAGCAGGATAGGTGATGCCTTCATCGAGATACCCTGCAAGGAATCAGCTAGTGGAAAGCTAGTGCTATTAGTAGATTCAGGGGCGGACACTAGCCTCGTAAAATCTAGTGTTTTACGGAAGGGGCTAGACATTAATCAAATGGACTTAAGAACGCTTAACGGAGCGTTTGGAGGGTGCATTAGGACATTGGGGTCGCTCAGAATAGGGCACAGTGGAGTTAAGGGTATGAGTTTTAGAATGCACGCAGTGGAAGTCGATAGGAAAGGTATCCCGCCTGATGGGATAATTGGCCGCGATAATCTTTGGGGACGCACCATACTGGATGCGCTCGACAAGCAGTTATCGTTTTACCGTAACAATAAGCATAGAATCCTTACTTTTCCATTAATGTCATGGCAGGAAGGAACCGTGACTAGGGTTAAGAAGTGTGGTATGGAGGTTGTAAACGGAAGGTCAACCAGAGTAGTTACTATGCATTAAATACGAAACTTAGGACTGTTGTTTTACATAAGCAGCAGTTAGCGGAGGGCGTATATATGGGGGAGACCATAACGCACGTTGACAAGGGTAAGGTGCACGCTTGCGTACTCAACGCATCGGAAAAGGACTACTTGATGGATGAGGATTTTAGGCCTAAGTTCACTAGTTATGATAAGTTTAAGGAACCGAATTATAGATCGGTAGATCAGATTAAACAAGTTGATATAAGAAAAAGAATGGAGAGGGTGCTAGAATCCCTGAGTTTAGACCCAAGCGTGAATTCAGAAGAGAAGGCATCAATAGAAGCCATTTGTGCGTCATTCCATGACATATTTTTGCTGGAAGGAGACCAGTTAACATATACACCAGAGGTAGAGCATGAAATACCTACTAGAGTGGATCAATCACCAATTTACCAGAAACAGTACAGATTGCCACAAGCTCACAAAGATGAGGTAAATAGGCAAGTGGAAGGAATGTTAAAGGCGATGAGGTAAATAGGCAAGTGGAAGGAATGTTAACATTATTTCACCGAGTATCTCGCCTTGGAATTCACCAATAATTTTGGTGCCAAAGAAGGGAGGTGCTCAGGGTCAGAAGAAGTGGAGAATGGTCGTCGATTTTAGGAAATTGAACGACGCCACTATCAAGCAGGTGTTCCCGATACCAAGGATAGAAGAGATTCTGGATCAATTGGGACACAGTAGATATTTTTCTACACTTGATTTAGCGAGTGGCTACCACCAAGTTCTGGTGGATACCCAAGATAAGCAGAAAACCGCGTTCAGCACCGGTTTGGGGCATTATGAGTTTAATAGAATGCCGTTTGGATTAACAGGAGCATCGGCTACCTTCCAACGGCTAATGAACCATGTGCTAACAGGCTTGCAAGGGTTAGATTGTTTTGTGTATCTCGATGATATTGTAATTTATGGGAAGAACTTGCAGCAGCATTCTCAACACTTGTGCAAGGTGCTCCAGAAACTACGTGGACACAATTTGAAATTGAACACGGAGAAGTGTCAATTTTTGCGAAGAGAGATGGTTTATTTAGGCCATCGTTGCTCAGAAGCAGGAGCACTGCCTGACCCGCAGAAGGTGGAATGCGTTAGAAATTTAGCGGTTCCAAGAAGCAGAAAAGAAGTGCAAGCATTCCTAGGACTAGTGAACTATTATAGAAAGTTCGTAGAAGGACTAGCCGGAATTGCGTTGCCAATTAACAAGTTGCTACGAAAAGAGGCAAAGTTCGAATGGACAGAGAGATGTCAGCAAGCATTCGAGAGGCTAAAAGAAATAATTAGCTCGCCACCGATTTTGGCGTACCCCGACTTTGAGCAAACTTTTTTGTTGACCACCGATGCTAGCACTGAAGCATTAGGGGCAGTATTGTCACAAGGGGAAGTCGGTAATGACCGACCAATAGCATTCGCAAGCAGAACGCTTAGCGACACGGAGAAGAGATACTCCACAATAGAAAAGGAATTTCTAGCCATAGTATGGGCTACGAAGAATTTCTATTTCATATCTGCTAGGACGCCCATTTAAAATATATACTGATCACCAGCCGTTGAGAGGCATAGCAAATTTGAAAGACCAGACGTCTGGGCTAGCTAGGTTCAGACACAAATTGTCTGAGTATGATTTTGAAATCATATACAAACCTGGGAAAAAAAATTTGAATGCGGATGCACTCAGCAGAGTACCGCATGCACAGAAGGTATCAGTGGTGCAAACGAGGGCCAAGGAACGGTCAGATAAGGAGAAGGCCGAGAGAATTCAAGGGGATAAAATTGATGCAACAAGAAATGTTAGCAATGCGGGTGACGCTGCTAATGAACAAAGAGCCAGTAGTGTGGAATGGCTGAAGGATATAAAGGATATCCAGGCTGTGTTAAAGGGTTTCCATGATTCACCTCTAGGTGGACACCAGGGATTCTGGAAAACCCATGACAGAATTAGGCGAGTATACGGATGGAAAGGAATGCTCAAAGACATAAAAAAATATGTAAGAAGTTGCCCAAAGTGCCAGGCCAACAAAAGTTCAAGGCTAACAAAGATGCCCATGGTGTTAACGGACACACCAAAACAACCATTTGATAAGGTTCATATGGATATTGTAGGTATTCTACCTGAGACAGTTTCGGGAAACAAGTACATATTGACGTTCCAAGATGATTTCTCAAAGTATATGGCGTGCGTGGCTATACCCGATGCGGAAGCAGGTACGGTGGCCAAAGCATTTTTTGATGAAATTATAGCACGATACAACATACCTAAGGTTTTGATAACCGACAATGGTTCCAATTTTGTATCGAAACTATTCTCAGAAACATGTAAAATGCTGGGAATCAAGAAATTGCATATAACACCATATCATCCACAGGCGAATGACTCATTGGAACGCAGTCATCGACCTCTGGCCGAGTACTTGCGCAGTTTTGCCAAGGAAGACGGCTCGAATTGGGATCAATGGTTGACTACTGCAATGCATGTACACATCAATACAGTATCAACGAAGCAAACTCCGTTTAGAACGCTCTACGGGTTTGATTTCAACATGCCAGCAAATTTGAAGCGCAAATGTGCGCCAATATACAATGCTGACGATCCCAATAAACTGCAAAAGTATCAGTTACAGCGAGCGCACGAATTGGTTAGAGAAACCCAGGATTGTGCTAAACAAGTAGCTAGGGAAGCCTATAACAAGGAACTAAACCCAGTAATCTTTCATGTGGGTGACCAGGTACTAATGAAGAATCAGGCTAGAAGAAACAAATTCTCACCTGCTTGGATAGGTCCGTATGTAGTAGCAGAGATCCGCAGCCCAGTGACAACAGTCGTAACAATTAAGGGCAAGAATAAAAAGCCACATAATAATTGATTGAAATTGTTCCACATTAGACCACACAACTAAAGACATGTGTTAACAGTGTTTTAGAATAACAACGTAAACATGTACGTGTGTATATCAAATAACACACACAGCTCCGATTTTCAAAGTCAATGCCAGCAAAAAGTGTGCCAATTAAACTCGGGCGAATAAAATTGACGTAATTAAAATATGCTTATCGGGCACTGTAGCCGAATGAAGCACCATAAAGAAGAAAATTTTTTAAGCTTAAAATATATACATACAATACATACATACTGCAGTTCACGCACGGAAATTCGACGCGTAAGCGTTAACGCCAGGCAACGGAACCGCTGGTGAAGTAAGTATATATATGTATATATGTGTATAAGATTTACGAACGTATATTTAAAAAAAAGCAAGTATATGGAGACATACGATGGGAAATTGGGAATCTGCAGATATTTACATACTGCAACATGCGATATGTAAGTATATATAGGTTTTTCGGTTTACCGCTTAGGAAATTAGCGTATGGGGAATTGAAATGTATATATATTTTGAATTAGCTTACCATAATAAATTAGGTAATAACGGTAGGATTGACAGCAAGGATGCCAACATTTTAACGGTGCCAATTAATTATAAAATGCCTTGGATGTATGTATGTATTCATTTAAGAGCAGGTTACATGGTGTAGGGAAATACATTTGTTAGTGGATATATACATACCAGGCTAGTATTAAATTTAAATATATAGAGTAGTACTCGTATATGCAATGTGTTGTGAGTTAGAATCAAGCTGCCTGCGCGTAGTGTCTCACATCATCGACTCCTAACAGATACCACACTTTCTGTGTGATTAGCATGTGTTAAAGTTACTTAAGAAAGCACATATTTTTAGGGTGCGAGTATTAAGAATTAATATTACCTATGTAATACTTATTATGTAAACTTTTAGGGTGCTACAGTTTTGCAGTCGAGCCACCGAAGGGCATTCAAAGTTAGAATGCACCATCAACATTTCAGATTGGCGTAGGTCAGTTGGCTTGACCAACTGACACCAATTAACAGGTGCGAAACTGGAACACCAGAAAGGTCAGTTTTTGTATTGTAATTATGAATTGTAAATAGTATATAAGAGTTAGTATTCTAAGTAATAAAGGCTGGTTATTTTAAACGTAAAAAGAGTGCAGTGATTATTTAACGAAGTGGTTTAGGCTTTTCAGATACACGTGCGCAGCAGAAGGACGTCCCCCGTCAAACAAGGACAATACCCCAACATTTTGGCGCAGCCGGTAGGATCCAACGTCGAGTGCCAGGAAAGAAGCACTCCTACGCGGGAATCCACCAACAGGAAACCATCAGGATAACCATCCCAAAGGAGTTCAATGGAGGGAACAAAAATGGTGAGTATGCTTATAGTAGGATATTCTAGAATCTAAGTGAATTTTGTCGACGATTCTTCGGTGGCCGTGTGGGCGCTTTTGCGCCGGTCATGCAGAAGAAGCAGCATTGGGGCTGATTAGCCGCTGCGGTTAGGTGACAATAGGTCGATCTAATAAAAAAACTTTCTACTTACAGTCAGGTTGTATAGGGTTGTTCCACTGAGATTAGGCTCATACTTTTTAATACATTTTGTTTCAGCATTCTCGGGGGATGTGGAGCGTGTCTGTTTATTCACAGATTTTGCGTTATTGAATTGCGAACTTGTGTATACCGGTTGGTTTGGTTCGGAAAGAACGTGCCACGGTATAGGGTTCGTATGGTTATGATAGGGGATTTGTGTTTGTTTGTCGGTAGGGACATTTATACGATTCAATTTATATTGTTTTGAAATCAAAATAAAGATTGATTTAAATATTTGGCATTTTGAGTTTAGGGTATTAGGTGAAGAGGTGCAGACAACACGTGTTGTTGCATCAAAGTTTTTGAAGTTCGGAAACTACGATTGGCGTAGCAATGTTGAAGAAAACATTTAAATGCTATTATTATGTGGCGCATACGTTACGGGTTTATTTTTAAATATGGATTCAAATGTCCGAGAATGAATCAAGACACTTTTGCCGGTAAATTAAATTTCGGTTTTTACAAACATATGGCCTTTTCTATGGATTTTTGGGAGTATTAAAGATGGTGAGAGGAAAACAAGGAGTATCTGTTAAGAAGTCAAGGACCAATTTGCATTGATGGAAGGACTTAATGGACGCCGGTAGACAGCGGAACTTTGTGATGGAAAACAAGTGCAGCAGAATATGTATATAAAGATAGAATATACGGTGGAATGTTTTTTTTTAATAACTCTGTTTTGAATCATTAAGTAAGACAGAATAAAATATTGTAACAAGTTTTAATAATTATTGGATTTTTATTTGTAATTGGGATACGCCATCAGTTCTGGCATTTGGGATATGACGAAGGAAGCGCAAGGATTACTGCTGAGGCGAAGCGATTGAAGAACTGGTCCGTAATTTTAAAAAAGACGGCAGGTTACGTAAGGACAACGTTCATTACCGCAAGCGAATAACACAGTTGCAAAATCTGGGGAGAGAGTTCAACAAAAATCACGGACTGTTGTTGCCTCACGCAATTGAGTACGGCAAGGGAAAATATTTTGCGGAAAATTACGCAGACTACATAAATAGTCTGGTCAACGAATGGGCAGATACATTTAGTTCTGAATTAGAGGGACTAGGGCAAGAGATTGTGAGTTTGGTTTCGCCAGACGAGGAAATAAGGAACAGATTGAAATCAATACAGTCAGAGGTCAAACTGTTTACTGGGAAAATAGTTGACCAGTTCGAAGCGAGTACGAGCAGGGAAGAAGCTCAGGAATTGTGGAGGCAGGCGAACGCCGGAGGAGCTGTGTCACCATTAGAAGTAGCGGATCAAGCCTTAACGACAATCCAAAAAAGGACGGAAGAAAAGTTGTTCAAATCTCATGAGAAAACAGAAGATTTGAGAGCACAAAAAGAGTATCTCGAGAATAGAGTAAAGGAACTTTCTCGGAGATTGACGGAGACAGAGGAAGCGGCATCGCTGTTGGAAAAGGAGTGTGCGGAATTAAAAAGAGGACGGGCGACCAATAGGGTCTCACTGAATAGGGAGAGATCGAAATCAGCATCAGCCGGATTTACGCAAACAGTATTGACATTGCCTCCGGAAGTACGTTGGCCGGAATATTTAACACCAGAAGGGATAAGCCGCATGGTAAAGCCAAAATTAGTACTTAATGAAGAAAGGCAAGCGGGATTTTTGTTTGGCGCATCTGAAATCGGTGTCAAGCCTTTTTCTCCAGGAAGTCCGATAACTAATAAAAATAAGGGATATCCGCCAAAGGAGCCAGAAGCAGTAACGGTACAGGAAAGTCCCAATACTGTGGACAGTATTTCGCCTGTTCGAACAAACGATCGAAGACTAATTAGTTTGAGTCCGTCATTGGTCAATTACCTCTCAGATCCGGGAGAAGTGAAGCTAGGAGCCACTCATAAAGATAGCGCTCAAGTTTTACCGGTCATAAGTAAAACAAAAATACGCAAAATGGGTGTAGAGGAGATTTCAAAGACAGTGGCCAGGCTAGCACCTGTGTTTACTGGTGCAGCTTCAGAAGATTTACGGTCAGAAGTTAACAGATTCATTCAAGGTTGTGAGCTTGCAAAGCGAAGCATAAGCCCTGATGAGTTGCAGGATTTCTTCGACTGTGTTAAGCAAAGGTTATTTGGAGACGCGTACATCCTTGTGTTGCCAAAGCAATTCGCCAGTGTGGACGAGCTTTACGGTCTTATAAGGAGAACTTATCTGAAGGAGAGATCTTTGGAAGACATAACCCAAGAAATAAGAATCGGGAAGCAGCTGGCAAGTGAAGACATACGTGCCTTTGCCAGGCGTTTAGAGTCGCTTCAGATGATGGCCCAGGAAATAATCAGGAATAAGTACAATGGCATTGGAGATACAGCGTTATTACACGAAGTTGACGAGTCGGTGTTGACAACTTTCGTGGTGGGGCTCCGCAACTCCGTTCTAAAGATTCATATGCTGAATAGCAGAACAGGATCTCTGGAGGAATTAGTAGAAGAAGCGATTAGAGCACAAGTTCTCGTGGAACGGAGTACGGCTGGGTTAGGTGAGGTACACATGTTGGAAAATGGACAGGACATGTTCACCGCTGCTGTCGTGAACAGAGATGGAAGTAATTACGTCCCAAACATATACAGAGGAGCATATAATCCCGGTGTCTCCGACAACAGAGCCGCGAATCCGAGAAATCCGTACAAGGGGTTTGTACAGAGGGCACCCACATGTTCGTTCTGCCGTAAGCAAGGTCATACAAGGGATGAGTGCATTACACGCAAAAACACGCCCTACTGTATGGAGTGCCAAACATATGGTCATGAGGCAAGTAGACAGTGCCATGGAGACACAAAATGGAATCAGAGTAAAAGGCAGCCAGCTACGAGGCGCCCGGTTCCACCATTGAGGGACAGCAGGGGTAACTTCAGTAGTCCCCGAGTTAATTCAACAGAAGGGATTAACCAAGGAAGAAATCCTTTCAAAACTGAAGCAAGGATAAGCAACACCAAACAAGGGTTGAGATGTTTCTCATATGGACAGATGGGACATCGGGTAGCGGAATGCAGGGATAGACAATCCCAACAAAGGAACCAGGGAAACTTCCAGCGGCCCAGTCGAGGCCAATAGACTGGAAAGCCAAAAGAAAGGAAGTAATAATAAGGCCGGAAGTACGTGGGACTAGTAATGTAGGAACTACAGTCCAGGAGAAGGAGGAGCAAGAGGCTCTCCAGTATCACGAAGAGTTAGGGAGTGGATACACGTCCATATTGGGAACAAAAGAAGGTTGCTTCGCTATGAGCAGGATAGGTGATGCCTTCATCGAGATACCCTGCAAGGAATCAGCTAGTGGAAAGCTAGTGCTATTAGTAGATTCAGGGGCGGACACTAGCCTCGTAAAATCTAGTGTTTTACGGAAGGGGCTAGACATTAATCAAATGGACTTAAGAACGCTTAACGGAGCGTTTGGAGGGTGCATTAGGACATTGGGGTCGCTCAGAATAGGGCACAGTGGAGTTAAGGGTATGAGTTTTAGAATGCACGCAGTGGAAGTCGATAGGAAAGGTATCCCGCCTGATGGGATAATTGGCCGCGATAATCTTTGGGGACGCACCATACTGGATGCGCTCGACAAGCAGTTATCGTTTTACCGTAACAATAAGCATAGAATCCTTACTTTTCCATTAATGTCATGGCAGGAAGGAACCGTGACTAGGGTTAAGAAGTGTGGTATGGAGGTTGTAAACGGAAGGTCAACCAGAGTAGTTACTATGCATGTAAATACGAAACTTAGGACTGTTGTTTTACATAAGCAGCAGTTAGCGGAGGGCGTATATATGGGGGAGACCATAACGCACGTTGACAAGGGTAAGGTGTACGCTTGCGTACTCAACGCATCGGAAAAGGACTACTTGATGGATGAGGATTTTAGGCCTAAGTTCACTAGTTATGATAATTTTAAGGAACCGAATTATAGATCGGTAGATCAGATTAAACAAGTTGATATAAGAAAAAGAATGGAGAGGGTGCTAGAATCCCTGAGTTTAGACCCAAGCATGAATTCAGAAGAGAAGGCATCAATAGAAGCCATTTGTGCGTCATTCCATGACATATTTTTGCTGGAAGGAGACCAGTTAATATATACACCAGAGGTAGAGCATGAAATACCTACTAGAGTGGATCAAGCACCAATTAACCAGAAACAGTACAGATTGCCACAAGCTCACAAAGATGAGGTAAATAGGCAAGTGGAAGGAATGTTAAAGGATAACATTATTTCACCGAGTATCTCGCCTTGGAATTCACCAATAATTTTGGTGCCAAAGAAGGGAGGTGCTCAGGGTCAGAAGAAGTGGAGAATGGTCGTCGATTTTAGGAAATTGAACGACGCCACTATCAAGCAGGTGTTCCCGATACCAAGGATAGAAGAGATTCTGGATCAATTGGGACACAGTAGATATTTTTCTACACTTGATTTAGCGAGTGGCTACCACCAAGTTCTGGTGGATACCCAAGATAAGCAGAAAACCGCGTTCAGCACCGGTTTGGGGCATTATGAGTTTAATAGAATGCCGTTTGGATTAACAGGAGCATCGGCTACCTTCCAACGGCTAATGAACCATGTGCTAACAGGCTTGCAAGGGTTAGATTGTTTTGTGTATCTCGATGATATTGTAATTTATGGGAAGAACTTGCAGCAGCATTCTCAACACTTGTGCAAGGTGCTCCAGAAACTACGTGGACACAATTTGAAATTGAACACGGAGAGGTGTCAATTTTTGCGAAGAGAGATGGTTTATTTAGGCCATCGTTGCTCAGAAGCAGGAGCACTGCCTGACCCGCAGAAGGTGGAATGCGTTAAAAATCTAGCGATGCCGAGAAACAGAAAGGAAGTGCAAGCATTCCTAGGACTAGTGAACTATTATAGAAAGTTCGTAGAAGGACTAGCCGGAATTGCGTTGCCAATTAACAAGTTGCTACGAAAAGAGGCAAAGTTCGAATGGACAGAGAGATGTCAGCAAGCATTCGAGAGGCTAAAAGAAATAATTAGCTCGCCACCGATTTTGGCGTACCCCGACTTTGAGCAAACTTTTTTGTTGACCACTGATGCTAGCACTGAAGCATTAGGGGCAGTATTGTCACAAGGGGAAGTCGGTAATGACCGACCAATAGCATTCGCAAGCAGAGCGCTTAGCGACACGGAGAAGAGATACTCCACAATAGAAAAGGAATTTCTAGCCATAGTATGGGCTACGAAGAATTTCTATTTCATATCTGCTAGGACGCCCATTTAAAATATATACTGATCACCAGCCGTTGAGAGGCATAGCAAATTTGAAAGACCAAACGTCTGGGCTAGCTAGGTTCAGACACAAATTGTCTGAGTATGATTTTGAAATCATATACAAACCTGGGAAAAAGAATCTGGAGGGCCAAGGAACGGTCAGATAAGGAGAAGGCCGAGAGAATTCAAGGGGATAAAATTGATGCAACAAGAAATGTTAGCAATGCGGGTGACGCTGCTAATGAACAAAGAGCCAGTAGTGTGGAATGGCTGAAGGATATAAAGGATATCCAGGCTGTGTTAAAGGGTTTCCATGATTCACCTCTAGGTGGACACCAGGGATTCTGGAAAACCCATGACAGCATTAGGCGAGTATAAAATATGTAAGAAGTTGCCCAAAGTGCCAGGCCAATAAAAGTTCAAGGCTAACAAAGATGCCCATGGTGTTAACGGACACACCAAAACAACCATTTCATAAGGTTCATATGGATATTGTAGGTATTCTACCTGAGACAGTTTCGGGAAACAAGTACATATTGACGTTCCAAGATGATTTCTCAAAGTATATGGCGTGCGTGGCTATACCCGATGCGGAAGCAGGTACGGTGGCCAAAGCATTTTTTGATGAAATTATAGCACGATACAACATACCTAAGGTTTTGATAACCGACAATGGTTCCAATTTTGTATCAAAACTATTCTCAGAAACGTGTAAAATGCTGGGAATCAAGAAGTTGCACATAACACCATATCATCCACAGGCGAATGGCTCATTGGAACGTAGTCATCGGCCTCTGGCCGAGTACTTGCGCAGTTTTGCCAAAGAAGATGGCTCGAATTGGGATCAATGGTTAACCACTGCAATGCATGTACACAACAATACTGTGCATGTATCAACGAAGCAAACTCCGTTTAGAACACTCTACGGGTTTGATTTCAACATGCCAGCGAATTTGAAGCGCAAATGTGCGCCTGTATACAATGCTGATGACCCGAATAAAGTGCAAAAGTATCAGCTACAGCAAGCGCACGAATTGGTCAGAGAAAACCAGGATTGTGCTAAACGAGTAGCCAGGGAAGCCTATAACAAGGTACTAAACCCAGTCGTTTTTAACGTGGGTGATCAAGTACTCATGAAGAATCAGGCTAGGAGAAACAAATTCTCACCTGTGTGGATAGGTCCGTGTGTAGTAGCAGAAATCCGCAGCCCAGTTACAACGGTTGTAACGATTAAGGGCAAGAATAAAAAACTGCATAATAATTTGTTGAAATTATTCCATACAAGAACACACAACTAAAGACATGTGTTGGCAGTGTTTTACAAGTGTAAACACAAGAATAACAACGTAAACATGTACGTGTGTATATCGGATAACACACAGCTCCGATTTTCAAAGTCAAGGCCAGTAGAAGTGTGCCAATTAAACTCGAGCAAGTAAAGTTGACGTAATAAAAATGTGCTTATTATGCACTATGGCCGGACGAAGCACAGTAGGGAAAAAAATTTTTTAAATATTAAATGATAAATATTGCACGTAATTAAAAAATAAAATAAGATAATAAGACAGTCGTGGGTAAGTAATATAAAACTTCGAATATGTACATACATACGGTGTATGCACTGAATTTTGACGCTTGAGCGTTAACGCCAAGCGACGGAACTGCTGGTGAAGTAAGTATATATGTGTATATACATATGTGTATGGGATAATGTGTATTTAGAGAAAAAAAAAAGTAAGTATTCTAGTTAAGAGGAATGGGTATATGCGTATGTATATTTTTGCAGATACTGCAGTAGGCTATATATAAATATAAAAATCTTTTTTCTGTTCTTTAATTAGGAATTTAGTGTATGGGTAAATGAAGAAAGGCATATTAAAGGAATATGGGTATAGGTTAATTGATAAAATAGTGCCTTGAATGTATGTATGTATTCATATACGAGCTAATTACAGGATGGAAAATACAGTCGTTAATGGATATATACATATCAGGCTAGAAGCAAATTTAAATAAAAAGTAATTGTATGCAATGAAAGATATAGTCATGCAATGGACAAAGTTTTGACACAAACGGGATTATTTTATATAATCTGGTTTTTGTCGGAGGGCCAATGAATTGGTTCAAAGTTGAAATGAGTGATAACTCACGTGTTGAAAAAGAGCACGAGAAATTAATCAGAGCAAAACTGGCTATGAAAACACATAGTCCAGTCCTCTTTTCCTCCAGGATACGGTAGCGAATCCGATAATGTAAGGGGAGAAGACGAGTGGACGGCAAATTGAATGATATAGCATTCAATTATAAAAAAAGCATGTTGTAGAAATATTATTTTTTGTTTATATATTCAGGAATAGCGTATGTTTAAGAAAAGTTACAGATTAAAAAATTATAATCTGTGTAAAAGTTCAGATTAAAATAAAAGGTAGTTTAGAAAAAATTTGAGTTAAATTAAATTTGAGTTTGAGAAAAAAATGAGTATAATAAAAAAAAAACAAAAATCATACTTATTTGGAAAATTTTACCCAAGAGTATATGTACTTATAGTGTATTTATTTAAATATTATATAATTTTTAAATTCATTTATTAAGTTGACTTTGAAATGTTCGACAAAAATTAAACATAGAAGAAATATGAAACTAAAATGTATACTAGAAAATTAAGAAAATTATTATAGGTGTTCTCTATATAGCTCTGATGATGTGAAGCGAAGCAGGAAGTTCCGGGAACAGCGGATATCGGAAGGCGGTGCGGACTAAGGGACCAACATAGTATTCGGAAAGATGCGTTTTTGAAAAACAGAGATTTTTGGCAGTTATCTAAGGTTTGTGACCCCAAGGATGCCAACATATTAGATTGGGGATGAATGGCGACGGATGTAATTTTAATTTTGCGAAACGGCATATGGCCGCAGCATTTGAACGCGTTGTGGATGAGTTATTGACAAGCAACGAAAAATAAACAAGTTTCCTTGCGGAGTCATGTTTTGAATTGGACAATTTTATAGTACAATGTCCACCCAGTGTATCACAATCTCAACAGAATCGATTTTGAATAAGTTGAAGATGGGTAAAAGCTTAAGGTGGGTGACTGAAACCACCACCAAATATAATAAGCAGAAGAAATTTGGCTCACGGAAGTTAATTGCTTCATTGAATTATATGTCCAATCTAGGGTATGAACATATGAAATGTGATTTACATATGATTTAATACAAGAGGACACAGAGACTGGTAACCGACCAGAGTACACAAATTACATCATTAAACGTGTATCTCAGAAAAATACCGATTGTCTCCACATCAAAACCAAACGATGTCAAATACCATTATGAGGAAGCTCAAGAGAAATACTTCCACCATAAAACGCATTGCTGCAAAGTAAGACGGAGTATTGTAATCTCTCATGTATTCCAAATGATTTTTACAAGTTGAATACTATAAGCAGAGGCAGTACCACCTACAGCCGTGGGGCACAGTATATAAATGGAAAGAAGAAGGCCACTAAAAGCAAAGTTTTAATGACAAACCAGATCGCCAACTTATAACATCTTTGTACGTACCGATCCAGAAAGAAGGGAGGGGTATGCAGAGTTCATCGAGGGACTTCACTCTCACAGGACGGGCGTTACTCTCACAGGACGGGCGTATACCGAATATAAAAAGGGGAATATAAAAAGAAAAGATGGAAATAAAAGAACAAAATAAAACAAAAGGAAAAAAAGAAGAAAAAAAAATTGAAATAAAATAACAAAATAAAACAAAAGAGGAAAAAGAAAAGCACACAAAAGTAAAAAGAACAGAATACAACAATCGAACCCAAATAAGGCGAATTTGAAAAAAGAAAAACTATACATATGTACTATAGGATTAAGAAAATGCACAGATTGTTTAAAGTGCAGAAAAGAGAAAAATACTGTAAGATTCATTAGAAGTTAGTTGCACTAACTTCTTTCAGAAAGAAGGGAGGGATGTTGTGAGTTAGAATCAAGCTGCCTGCGCGTAGTGTCTCACATCATCGACTCCTAACAGATGCCACACTTTCTGTGTGATTAGCATGTGTTAAAGTTACTTAAGAAAGCACATATTTTTAGGGTGCGAGTATTTAGAATTAATATTACCTATGTAATACTTATTATGTAAACTTTTAGGGTGCTACAGTTTTGCAGTCGAGCCACCGAAGGGCATTCAAAGTTAGAATGCACCATCAACATTTCAGATTGGCGTAGGTCAGTTGGCTTGACCAACTGACACCAATTAACAGGTGCGAAACTGGAACACCAGAAAGGTCAGTTTTTGTATTGTAATTATGAATTGTAAATAGTATATAAGAGTTAGTATTCTAAGTAATAAAGGCTGGTTATTTTAATCGTAAAAAGAGTGCAGTGATAATTTAACGAAGTGGTTTAGGCTTTTCAGATACACGTGCGCAGCAGAAGGACGTCCCCCGTCAAACAAGGATGCAAGGACGCAATACCCCAACAAATGAAAAGTTCAGTCATGCAATGGACAATTTTTTCACATGAGCGGGTTTATCTTTTATATACTCGCTTATGTAAGATGGGCAACTAGTTTTGCCCAGAATTGAGAACATTTTTTTTTTTTGGGCGGCATGTAATTTAATATAGTAAATAATTGTTATGTATGAATCAAATTATTATAAAATGTATATTCATTGAGAAGAATTTAAATTTTGAATGCCGCTAACTATTTAAAGAAAATTTGTATCATAGTTAATTAATAATATTTATAAAGAAAATGGTTTTTACTACTTATTTATAGTTTGGTTATTAAGACGTATTAGATATACGATATATAAATTTAGATAATACATAAAATTTACTGTTTTCGTTAGCAAAAATTTATAATGAAATAAATATAATAGCCAGTAATTCAAACTCGGCAAGTCCGAAATATGTATAAAAGTATTGTTTTTAGGTATTCAGGCGTTGGTGAACAGACAAGGACATCTGGATGGTTCAATTTTGTGCAGCATGAACCGGGAAGGGACTTCCTGCAGCGTCAAAGGCAGAGTAAGAGATTAACCAACATCCAGGAGATCGGTAGATGAAATGCAAGAGCAGCGAAAAAAAATCTGACTGGATAATAGAAGTGAGAAGGCGTAGAAGAAGGATAATCAACAAGCCGCAAAGGAATAAATACGAGGCTTGCAACGATGATGTCCCGAGATATTTTTTGGTTCGGAAAAAAAGAGAAAATATAATTAGTGGGAATTCATTTTTATATGAAAGAGTGGAAGAGCTTCCAACTTCCCATGTGCGAGATGACTACGATTTAAGCTTATGAAAAAATTGAGATGGTACCGGCTGAACACAAGAATCTCTATCTGACAAGTAAAAACTGATAATACTTGAGTTTAATTGCATAACTGACAAAATGGAAAGAAAACACTAATGTGTATGCTGTCCGTATAGAAAATCCAACGTGTCTGCCATTATTACATATGTCAGTATGTATATTGTATTATTGTCTAAAAAGAAGAAGAGATAATTTTAGCCAAAACCCGAGGTTACTCCGTAGTTTTAGCGAGAAACGGCTACAATAACAATAACAGCCACAACTACCATCGTTCAATTAGCTTCACAGAATAATCTCCTGGCGCAAAAAATCGTTTTAACCACGAAAAGATCGAGCATAACATAGCGAAACTTTGGCTAACTTCGTAACGATTTCTCCAATGAGAAAATATCCACTGTCACTGACTAAGCGAATATTTATTTTGACTTTGTCAGAAGCGCATCTAGTCGCACAAGCTTGCATCATCTTTGTACGTACCGGTCCAGAAAGAAGGGAGGGGTATGCAGAGTTCATCGAGGGACTTCACTCCGATAACGACGGTCGTCAACCGGATCAGCAGGTAGCAGAGGTCGCAGTATAATATAAGATTTTAGGTATAGAATAGAATTGTGTTATTGTATAGATGTTTGTATATACGCCAATGAGAAAAGAGTCAATAAAAACCAAATTATTAAAAGGGGAATAAAGCAAAAAATTATAGATAAAAATAAAAAAAAAACAAAAACAAAACAAAGAAAAAAAATATATTACAAAAGCAAACAGAAGCTAAAGAAAAAAAAAATATATATATATATATATTTTTTTTTATTTTATTTTTTTTTGTATCTCCATTTATTTAACTACAATCTGTCCAGCTGGACATTCAGTACTACTTATATTATATTTGGTTATAAACATGTGTATGAATTTTCAGTAGCATTCAATACATTAAGTACATTAATTTAACAAAGTTAGATTTTATATATATTAATTTCATTCATTCCTTATTATTTTTTATTTTTTTTTTTTTAATTTAATCTTATTTTTTAAATTTTTAATTCTAATTTAATCTTAGGTGGTAAATCTGAATGGTAAATCCGATGGTACATATTTTTTTAGACTTCGCGCGCTGGTATCGCTGGTTATCAATTCTACCGCCAGGTTGTTAGGATGGACTCTAAGACGTTTGCGATATGAGTAGCCATATTTCATGATTTCATCATTTACTTTTGGGATGTTTAGATCGCGATGAATGATGTCGTTGCTGACATACCAAGGTGCATTAGCAAACAGTCGTATGACTTTTGATTGGAATCGTTGTAGGATGACTTGGATGCTGAACCCCAAATTTGAATACCATAAGTCCATATGGGCTTCAGTATTACCTTATATATCAGGACTTTATTTCCAAGTGTTAGGGCTGACCTTCGTCCAAGTAGCCAGAACAATGACCTAAGCGTTAGTCCAAGTTGTTTCCGTTTGGAGAAGATGTGACAGCGCCACGTAAGCCGCCGATCCAGGTGCACCCCAAGGTATTTTGCATGGTCTGCTTGTGGCAATTGGGAGTTATTTAGTGTCACTGGAGGGCAAGAACCTGCACGTAGGGTAAAAGTAGTTTTCACTGATTTTATTGCATTTGCTTTTATTCGCCACTTGTCTACCCATAAGTCAATTTGATTCAGGTGCTCCTGCTAATGCTTCGAGGCTAACACTGGGCTATTACAACAGTATCATCTGCAGGGGCCATTACAACAGTATCATCTGCAAAAGTTGCGGTATATGTGGTATCAGTCAGAGGCAGGTCAGCCTTGAATAGTGTGTAGATCACAGGTCCCAAAACGGTCCCTTGTGGAACACCTGATTTGATTGGATAGAGGGAAGTTACGTCGCTGTTAACTTTGACCATGAAGAATCTGCTTTCTAAGTAGGACTTTAATATGGCAAGGTAGTGATAGGGTAAATGCATTTTCAATTTGTACAGTAACCCTTGGTGCCACATCTTGTCGAATGCTGGGGTGATATCCAGGAATGCGGCTGAACAGTATTCTCTTTTTTCTAGTGCATTCCGTGCAAATGCATATACTCGGTTTATTTGTTCTACCGTAGCGTGATGCTTTCGGAATGCAAATTAATGGGAAGGTATAAGTTGTTTTGACTCGATGATTGGGAGGAGTCGCTTCAAAAGAAGTTTCTCAAACACTTTGGAAAGTATCGGAAGCAAGCTAATTGGTCTATATGAGGTGACTACTTCTGCCGGTTTCCCAGGTTTGGGAACAAGGATAATTTGAGCCACTTTCCATTGGCTTGGGAAGTGGTCACATCGGATACTCGCATTGAATAATTGGGCAATGAATTTATAGCCGCAATCTGGTAGCTCCTTTAGGATTCTGCTCGTAATAAGATCATACCCGGCGATTTTTTGTCTTTTAGCGTGTTCTTGATAATTCCTCTAATTTCTTTTATTTTAAAATGCTGGATCGGAATATCCATTTGGTATTGGGCATCTAGTAATTCAGCTATTCTTATGTCTTCTTGTAGATATTTGCTTGGAAACGGTGCAAATACTTCTAATAAATGAAGAACAAATGACTGTGCTTTTTCCTTGTCAGCTCTGGCCCATCCGCCATCTTTCGTTTTAATAGGTGGCACATGTGATGTTGGTTGATTTAGTTTTTTTGTAGCTTTCCATAGAGAATAACCTGAAGCCTGTGAAGGTGACAAGCTGCTGAGATAGCTTTGTATTTCTGAATCTTTTGTTGACCGTAGGGCATTTTTGAGATGCTTTGTAACGCAATTGAACCGGTTTTTGTCATAGGGGCTTCTGGTCATTTGCCAACTTCGACGCAGTCTCCGCTTTTCTTTTAGTTGCTCCTTTACAACCTGGCTTACATCACGATTATTACTTATAAAGCTGGGCTCCAATGTGGAAGTCCATGCAGCATGCTGAATGGTTGAGTTCAAAAGTTCTACTGCATCGCCTATATTGGTTTTGTTTTTTAAAGGATTATTGGTGACTAAAGTCTCGATAATGCTTTGTCTAAACAGCTCCCAATTTGTGCTTTTGTTGTGCAGACATATTGTTATTGCTCTGATCTGAACCTCACAGCTAATTCTTAGAACTATCGGTGAGTGATCTGATGACAGGTCCAGGCACGATTCCATGGAAGTGTTTGTTTTTGGTACACCTTTGGATACAAAAAAGTCGAAAACGTCTGGAAGCTTGTTACTGTCCGTTGGCCAGTAGGTTGGCTCACCCGTTGATAGGTGGGACAGGCTGTTTTGTTGCATAGCTTTATATAGGTTACAGCCTCTAGGAGTTGTTATTCTAGACCCCCATTGCGGATGCTTAGCATTATAATCACCCCCAGCGATTAACCTTGATCCTAGGGAGTTATAAAATTCTTGGAACTGTTCGCAGTTAACTGGATGGTTGGGAGGGCAATATACCGCTGCAATTGTTATGCGGCCTTTATAATCATCAATTGTTATAACCGTTGATTGTAGGTATTTCTTTTTGTAGCATTCGTGCTCCACGTGTGCAATACTGTTACGAATAATTACAGCAGTTCCCCCACGCTCAGTGCCAGTAGGGTGGTTTATGGAGTATATGTAATATTGCGGAATTTTGCGTAACTTTTTTCAGTGAAATGGGTTTCAGATATCAACATAATGTCAATATTTTTGTCTGCTAAGAAAGCTGATATTTCATGGATATGACGACTGAGCCCATTGGCATTCCAGACTGCGATTTTTAATGATTTATTGATTTCGACATATTTGCTACGATTATGGTTAGTAGATTAAGTAGTGTACTCACTTGACCCATCAATGCTTTAAGCATGCTTTTTAGCTCGGTCATATCCTCATTCAGTTGAGTATTTGGATTGTTGAGCGGAATGGTTAGGTTCGTATTGGTTTCTACCGGAGTATTGTTTCATACTACATTTGCATACGACGTTGTTGTTCGTGGAGCGGATCTTTTAGGCGCTTCCTTGTTAATGTTCCTCGCTTCTCTGTTTCTGAGTGCTGGGAACGACTTTTGTTGCAGCTCCTTATATACAGTGCAACCTTTATAATTAGCGGGATGATTGCCTTCGCAGAGCACACATCGAACGTCTTGTGCGACGAGTGTATGGGAACATTCGGAAGTAAGGTGGTTTCCTGTACATTTAACGCATCGTGGGCTACGGTTGCAGTATCGCTTGGTGTGTCCGTAACGTTGGCATCGGACACATTGAGGAATTTCACTTTTCTTCCTAGGTGGCTCAATTTTAATTCGTATGTTTAAAAGTGTATTACATTCGTATATGTCTTTGTTAATGCTGCATTGCTTCAGACTGATGTAAAACATAGGAAGCGGCTTTTTTATAGTTCTTTGCCTAATATTGCAAACGTTAACAACTGTATAACCCAACTCCTCAATTGCTTCTCGTATTTCGTCGATTGGGGTTGAACAGTGCATACCCCTTAGTACTGCATTAAAGTCTCTTTCCTGCTTCAATTTAAAAGTATGAAACTCAGTGTTCTTTTCGGTTAAAGCCTTTATAATGGCTGAGTATTTTTCAGTGGACTTTGGTTTTATTTTGACAACGTCTCCGCTTATAACCCTGAGTTCATATTCTTTCTTAGCAATTACTTCAAGTAATTCTTTTAGGGTAATTATATTACTCACGCCTGAAACAAAAATAGGTGCAGGTTTTGGTTCTCTCCGGACGTCAGTTGTTGTATCTTGACGTGCCTCTTCTTGGTCTAGAGCAGCGAACCTATTCGAGCTGTTTAAAGAAGGTGTTGCGAGCCAGTAGTTATCCAATTTGGATTGTTTTGGAGTGGGACGCGATGTTGCGCCTGGGCTAGATCTATTCCTCTTCGAGTTTGCTTTCTGCCACATTCCAGATGCCTCCACTCCCAATTGTGGGAGTTTAAGGCTCGTTGAAGCCACCACACCAGTGATGTTTTCACCTCGATTACCTTCGCTTTTATTTTTTCCTGGTTCTACGGTACTGCACTGATCACAATCAGTATTTTTGGCGATTGTTGAAGCTTGTGGGTTAACATTTTTGGAACCCCTTTGGGGGAGCGGATAACACTCATACTACTAAGTGTAGGGGGGCTTAAGGAAGAAAAACTTAGTGCATACACAAACCAACTATACTGAGATTTTCAAAGAAATAGATTGAACTGCTTATGTCAATGAGACAGCTGCTGTGAAGCATATGCTGTTGTTTTTTTTTATTTTATTTATTTGCACATCTCTCTTTTGAGTTATACAAGGTAATACGTATATAAATAAAATCCTTTAACCGTTAATAAAATTTCACTTTTAGCGCCTGAGGAAGAACGTGGTTGTTTACCACCAGGAATACCGACCCCTGGACCAGCAGTCAACGGGGCGGAAATCACTACAGGTACGCACAAGTTTTAACGTTTTATTAAATAGTAATTTTTACACTTTTTAGAAAACTTCACGGAGCAACCTGACTCGCGTCAGAATCAGTCTACTCGTTACAATGGAATATATGGAAAAGAAAATAATAAAAAAGAAAAATAAAACCGTTATAGAACCCAAATAAGGCTCTTTTAAGAGAGAAAAAAATAAAACAAATTATATACATGTACTATAGAGTTAAATAGATGCACATAATTGTTTACAGTGCAAGAAAAATATTGTAGAGATTTTATGGAAGTTAGTTGCACTAACTTCTTTCAGAAAGAGGGGAGGGATGTTGTGAGTTAGAATCAAGCTATCTACACGTAGTTGACTCACCGCACCGGCTCCTAACCGATACTACACACTTGGTGTAGTTAACTTTACGCAATTAAATTCATTAAGAGAGCACATATTTTTAGGGTGCAAATATTGTAAATGAATAGTATTTATGTATTAATTATGATGTAAACTTTTAGGGTGTCACAACTCCGCAGTCAAGCTGACGAGGGGCATTTAGAATGCACCGACAACACTTTTACTTTCAGTAGGTCAGTTGGCTTGAGCAACTGACACCAAACAACAATTGCGTAACTGGAACACCAGAGAAGTCAATACGTATACTGTAATGTTTGTTTGTAAATAGTATATAAGAACTAGTATTTTAAGAATAAAGCTTCTTGTTGTTTTTAAACCAAAAGTGATGTAGTGTTTATTGAAAAGAGTGATTTAGGTTTATAGGTACACGCGCAGGACAAAGCAGCAAGAGGACGTTCCCGAAAACAACCAAAGACGATCCCCAACATATTATCAAATACCAATAAGGCAAAGTAGCCGCAAGTATACTACTTTTATAAATACGGACGGGCGAATTTAAAAGGATGCCTCTCGGGCCAAAGAATCCGCCCATGGCTTTCCAACGGTTAATGTTTAAAATAAAGGAGAAAACACGGAAAATTACATGATTCAATACATGAACGATGTGTTGATTGGTGCAAATACGATGGACGAAATGTTCGACAAATTAGAGCTGGTTTTGGGAGTGATACAACAATCACATTTGACGCTTAATTTGCCAAAATGCGAATTTATTAAGCAGTCACTCGAATTTTTGGGTCATCAGTTGACAGCGGACGGGATAAGTCCGGGGATTGCAAAGACGTCAGCTATCCAAAATTTTTCAATGCCAACTGTACTAACGTGCGAAGATTTCTCGGTTTGAGCGGATATTTCCAAAAATTTGTACCAGGCTATGCCATATCTGAACCTCTTCGTAAATTGCTCCGTAAAGAACAACATTTTTAATGGACAGTAAAGCAAGAGAATGCTTTTGTGGAACTAAACATGCATTAGTTTCTAAACCAGTACTTACAGCATATGATGTAAAGGCAAGGCATCCGATTCACACTGATGCTGGTTCTATGTGTTTGGCTGGTGGCCTGCAAAACAATGACGATAGCTGGAAACCGATAGCTTATTATAAGTAGATCTACGAGCGCTGACGAAAGAAAGTTTCACTGTTACGAACTGGACACTTTAGCCATAGATGAGTCAGATTTAAATATTATATTTATGAGAAAACGGTAAAAATTGTGATTGATTGCAATGCGATTAAAACAGCTATGCATAAGAAGGACTTAACATGACGTATTGCTAGATGGTGATTACGCGTACAAGACTTTGATATTGAAATCGAACTTAAAGCTGGAGAAATGGCACGTGCACCAAACGAAAAATCTAATTATACAGACACCGCTAGTTTGAAAGTGCTTAAAGTGAATATGAAAAAGGAAGACTAGCTTTTTAGTATGCAATTACAAGACGGAACGAAGAAACGAATGATTGATCAAGTAAATGCGAATGAGAAAAATGTAGTCACTGATTATGTAATTGAACATGGCCGGTTATACCGAAAGCTAAAAAAAAATAAATGTGTGTATTACTCAAAGTATTACAAGACGTTCACGACAAATCAGGCCATTTGAGTCTTGAAAGAACACTCGAAAGGCTGAAGGAAAAGTGGTTTCCCCGAATGCGGAGTTTTGTTAAAAATTATTTAAAGGCATGTGTAGAATGCGCGTTTGTAAAACGAATATCATTAAAGTGATGTTGCACTAATCTCATTCCACACGGTACACATTGACCATACTGGCCCCTTTCCTAAGAGTAGCCGAAAAAATTAACATATCTTGGTAGTAATAGATGCTTTTACTAAATATACTCTGTTGCGAACCCCCCTTGTCATGATACAGTGTGGTGGCCGCGGCTAGCTCGCAGCAATGGTTGTGGTTCTCAACCCGCCACACTGCATCGGAAGGGGCAACAGCACTAAAGAAAATAAAAGACATCCAACTCACCAACTTTCTCCCAGCCGGGCATCCTCCTCCTCGACGTCAAGCGAGACCGCCACATCACTGCCGCCTTACCCTATCATATTACATATATTTATACTGCTAAACACTATACTTTTATATAGGTAAATAACATTTTTTAACTTAACTTTTAAATATTAATTATTTTATACTTATTTTTTTTAATACTTAAATAAATAACATATACTTACAAATATTTTTTATTACCTATTTTTTTCTGATGAGGCGGGCGGCAGCTTCCTTTTCCCTTCCTTTTTATCCAGTTTCCTAACTCTCCAATTTTTTTTGTTCACAACAATCATAGATTATAGGAATCTCATATTTTTTATTTTTGAATAATTTTTCTGATTTAAATTCTTTCACAAGCAAATTTTTATATTCACACGAGTTGCAAACTCTTACTTTACTTTTCACAAAAAAAATATTTACGTCCGCTATCATGACAAACCCGATAAATTCATCAATACCAAGAGACAAGCCCCGTTTTTTCCTCTACACCGCCTTAAATCATTTTCCTCTTCCTTTCTAATCCCCGTTTTTTTCCAATTTCTTGGATTATTCCGCTTTTCCACCATTGACCGTTTCAGCGGTCAAACCGGTCAGTCAACTCACTTTCAAATTTTTGACTAGTCTGAGGTAGCGCCATCTCAACTTCAGAACTGTCATTATGCTTTGACTGGCCGCATTCATCAGAAAAGCGGACAGATGAAAACAAGAAACAGAAGGGGAGAAGCAAAACAGAAACAAACAAAAATACACAGGGACATAGCGACTAAAAAATACGATCGCAACAACTCTAATTCGACCGTTCAAAAATACTTCGACGAAAAATGTTTAGAACGTTTTAAATGAAATGAGTGGATACTTCGGTATGCTACAACTATCGCAGAACAGTGTTCACTTCTAAACAATTCGAAAACTATGCCACTGAACACGGAATGAAGCATATTCGTAACGCAGTGGGTACACCGCGAGCGAATGGCCAAGTGGAACGAATGAGCCGAATAATTTTGAATATGTTACGACCATCTGCTGCGGAAGATAAAAATTGTGACATAAAACTTCGGGAGATTCAGTGTGGATTGAACTCAATGAAAACCAGCTTAAAAGGCCGCCGTCCGCACGAACTTCTGTATAGATACCAACCAAAGGATACTATCGCTAATAAGATAACGCAGATACTAGAAAACGATGATGAGGTTATAGTAGATGAGAATCTGCAGACGACACGTGAAATGGCAGCTAAGCAAATTCAAAAGCAACGTCAACAAGCTAAAGAACGTTTCGATCGATGTCACGCTAAACCTAAAATATTCGATGTTGGTGACTTAGCGCTTGCCGACAGCGAGTTAGGCAGCACTGGCGAATCGCGTAAGCTTAACTTACGTAGTAAGACTTATGATATAAGGGACCATTTCTAGTTGAGGTATTGCGAAACGATCGCTACGCCCAATTAGATTTGCCCAACTCCAGACGAAAACAAAGGCATTACAAATTTGTATACACTTCGGATAAACTCAAATCATCACGGTGATCCGATTGACCCTGATGAATCTGACGACTCTGATGAAAGCCGAGATTAAGTTGGCACTATGTAGCAAGGTCGCTACAATCTCAGCGCACGACACTGAATGTTAGCGGGCAGCACGGAACTTGATGCAACGACACAGGTGGTGCAGATAAATTTTGAGAGAATTCAGATCTCGCTTCTGTCAAAATAGTCAGCAGGCGGGTTCCGGAGGCATGAGAATATTTGTAGTAGCGGGCGAAAAATTTCTTTGACGGCTGAAAGATAATCTCGTCACTTGGAACTTTGAAACACTTCACATTTTTTTGCCCCAACTTTTGCGGCATATTGCAGAAAATTTGCCCATTTTATTATTTTCACTATATAATAAATAAATAAAATTTATAAACAGCAAAATTTTATGTTTCGATAATTTCAATAAAGCGCGGCAAATTTTTTGGCGGCACCGGTTTTCATAATTTGACAGAACCGAGACCGAAAGAGAACAACAAAACAGGGTAGGATACGAAACGCCACTTATCTGCACCACCTGTGTCGTTGCATCAAGGCACGGAATGTTTACGGACGCGCGAATGAAGTAGCTAGTTCTCTCTCGGTGGTAAAGGCGAATGGACGTGCGGAATAAACGGACTAATATTAATTTACTCAACTCTGTATTGTTAAATAAAAACGCTTAGCTTTACTTTTCAAGAAATGTAGAATACTTTTACACATATAGCCTTTGTTTTAGAGATACATATTTCATTTTAAATCATTATGGCATGCCCATAAGTAGATCGCATGGAGGTCTTCGGTCATTCTAAAAATTAAATCCTCTGATAAACCGATTGGACGAAAGAAAAAAATTTGAGCATTATCCGCGTATAGGTTTTTTTTTTTTTATATTTCATCTATTTATTTATTGTATCTTCTAAGCTTAGACCAACAATAAGTAAGCATATCTTACAAACTAAATAATTAGTATTAATACACCTTGCCAATGCTTAGTGCTTTTTAGTAATCACAATGTTATACGAGTATGTTAGTTATTGTAATAAATGTTATATTAGTGTTTGCACATGATTAAGGTGTCGATGTTAGTTGTGCTGGCGATTTCGTACGGTTTAGGCGACTTGGAACCCTATTACATGCTAGTATCCTAGCTAGATGATTTGGATGCTCTTTGATTTTTTGCGCATATTTTAAGCTGGCATCAAAGATTTCCTTTTTTACGAGCGGAATGTTCAGATCTTTGTGAATGTTTGTATTCTTTATAAACCAAGGAGCCCCAGTAATGGTTCTTAGAATTTTGGACTGCGCTCTTTGAATCAGTTCTATGTTAGAGTTGCTTGCGCCGCCCCACAACTGGCTACCGTAAGTCCAAATTGGTTTTATGATGGCTTTGTACAGCAGTGTTTTATATTCTAGGCTCAACCTGGAATTTTTGTGCATGAGCCAGTGTAGGCTATTTGCTTTCAAAGTCATTTGTTTTTTTTTTACTTCGATGTGGCGCTTCCATGTCAAACGTGACTCAAGATGAATTCCTAGGTACTTCACCTCTTTTGCTTGAGGAATAGGAACATTGTTGAGTTTTATCGCTGGACATGTACCTTTTTTATAGTAAAGGTAATATGCGTACTTTTCGATTCATTAACGTTTATTCGCCAGTCAGCCAACCAATTTGTTACTAGGACCAGATGATCTTCTAAGTCACGGGATGCGATTTTGGAGTTCGGATGAATGCTAAGGATAGCTGTATCGTCTGCGAAAGTTGCTGTTGTTAAGTATTTATTGGTAGGCAGATCTGAGGTAAATAGTAGATACAACACCGGACCTAGCACGCTTCCTTGTGGAACACCAGCTTTGATGTCAAAGCATTTAGAGTAAGCATTATTGTACCTTACCTTGAACTTTCTGCCCCTCAGATACGATTCCAATATGTTGTGTACTTTTGTGGGCAACAGTTTTTTTATTTTGTAAATAAGCCCCTCGTGCCAGACCTTGTCAAATGCCTGCGCCACATCTAAAAAGATGGCTGAACAATATTGCTTTTTGTCGAATGCGTTTTTTATCTCGTTCACTATTCGATGAACCTGCCCTATTGTACTATGGTGTTCGCGGAAGCCAAATTGGTGAGTGGGAATAGTGCGTTTTTTGTTTATATGCGGCATTAGTTTTGCAAGAAAAAGCCTTTCTAGGAGTTTTGATAAGATAGGCAGGAGGCTAATCGGTCTATATGATGACGATTGGGAGGGGTCTTTTCCTGGCTTCGGGATCATTGTGATTACTGAAACTTTCCAGGCATTAGGAAAGTATCCTAAGCGCAACAAGCCATTAAATAGTGAAGTAAGTAAGATGATGGCCATTTGGGGTAACTCCTTGATCATTTTTCCAGTAATGAGGTCGTGTCCTGGAGCTTTGTTAAGAGCAAGGTTACTAATCGCATTACTTACTTCTTTTGTTTTTAATTTAATAGGCGAGCATGTTGTATCTGGCGGGGGGATTAATATTAGGTTATTGGTATTGCGAGGTGGGTTGGGGGTAAAAACATCTCTTAAGTGTTCGGCGAAAACAGCAGACTTTTCATCATTGCTTCTTGCCCAGTTTCCGTTTTTTGTACGAATCGGTGGAATTCCGCATGTAGGTGCTTTCATTTCTCTGACAGCTTTCCACAGAGAGTAATTGGTGACGTCAGTCGGAGAAAGGTTTTGTATATATTGGTCCAGGCAACGATCTGATTCTAGACGCAAGGCTTTTCTCAAATTTTCACTGGCAATAGATAACTTCCGTTTTAGGAAAGGGGACCTGGATTTTTGCCATTCACGACGCGTCTTCCTTTTTTCAGTAAGGAGAATATCGATTTGGGTTGAGGTTTGTGGGCGCCGGATGCTGTTGCAGTTGTTGTCACGCTTGTCCGCAGAGTGGCGCACAGCTAATCTTAGGGTCGAGGTAAATTGTTCCAGAAAGGTTTCAATGTCCTCATTACTTTTGAGACGTGGGTTTAGGCTGAGATGACTGCTGATGTATTTTCTGTATTTCAGCCAGTTAGTTTTAGTGGGCGTGAATTCGTAGGTAGGGCGTAACTTTTTGTTCAGATGTATTATAATAGGAGAGTGATCTGAAGAGAGGTCGTTAAGGTGTTCTACTTTGAGTTGCTCTCGTTTTAGGTTCTAGCAACTCCAAAATCAATAAGGTCAGGAATCTTACGTGGGTCTGTCGGCCAGTACGATGGTTGTCCTGAAGAGATAATATCAATCTTGGTGTCAGAAAGCATGAAGTTATATAATTGTTTTCCTTTTGGTGTTGTTAGCCGAGAGCCCCAGTAAGTGTGTTTGGCATTGTAGTCGCCAGCAGCTAGAAAAATTGTTCCAAGTGTGGAGAAAAAGTCTGAGAACTGGTTACTTGTTATTTTAAATCTAGGTGGGCAGTACACAGCGGATATTGTTAAGTTATCCTCCCATCCGTCCAGACAAACTGATCTTGCTTGTAGGTAGTCCTTGTTGTATTCTTCCATAACGAAGTGTTTTATTCTTTGTTTGATTAGGATTCCAGTGCCGCCATGGGCTTTGCCAGCGAGATGCTTTGTATCATAGAATTTATATCCCGGTATGTAAAAATTGTGCTTTTCGGTTAGATGGGTTTCGGATATAAGAAGTATGTCGATTTCATTAGAGAGTAAAAATTTGTTGATTTCTAACTTGTGCTGGCTTACACCGTTTGCATTCCATTGACAGATCTTAAGTACGTTCATTTCGGGGATAGCAGAAGCTGCATGAGCTGGTTTTGGTTTCTCATCATCTCTTGAATCATTGTTTGTATGGAGGTCATGAACTGCGTCATACATTGTGTGAGCGTTGCTATCATTCCTTCAAAATTATGCAGATTTGAACCAGTCCCGGACTGCTGATCCTTCCCTAACTTAAGTACCGATGCATACGTCGTCCCTGTATCGGGGTATGGAATTGACTTCTGCGGTTGTGCAATGGGCGGTATATTTGGACTAGGTTGAGTGCGCTTATTCTTTAACTGAGGGTCATTGTTCCTTATTTCCTGGTATACAGGGCAACCTCTGTAGTTGGCAGTATGGTTACCACCACAATTACTGCACTTTCTAGCAGCTCTATCAGTTTTAGTCTTCGTACATTCTGATGTGGGGTGTAAATCACCACAGGCAACACATACACTACGAAGAGTGCAGTAGGACCTTGTGTGCCCAAATTCTTGGCAATTAGAACATTGAACTGGGCCGTTTCGTTTGAGAGGCTCCTCAGTAATTCTGCGATGCATAAGATAGCGGTGATTATAAATACCATGCACTTCTCCTTTTTTAAGCTTTTGGGTTTCAGGCTCCAATTCTACGCGAAACAATGGCTGAGGGATTCTTTTGCGATTTATTATATTTATAATATAGCGGGCAGCGAACCCTGCTTCATGTAGTGCTTCTTTGACTTCAGCAGGGGGAATATCTGATTCAAGTCCCTTTATGACAATGGTAAGGCCTTTGCTACTTTTAAGCTGATAGGTGTAGTCGCTTTTTTTCTCAGTGTCGAAGTTTTTTATAACCACTCTGTAATTGCTCTCACTATGTATTTGGATTTTTGTTTCCTGGATATTTCCTTTAACAAGAGGGGTGACATGGAAGTTTTTAGGACCAATGAGCTCGGTAAGCTTTGCAACTAATTTCCTGGAGTTACGTTCTCGTAGATAAATGGGAGGTGGTTTGAATATAATATTAGGTTTGGGTGCGTCTGCCTCCTCAGCACTTCGAAGTAGTGCGAAGCGATTATTACTAGAGATTAGGCTCTCGCTAGTTTTGCTGATTTTTGCGATGTTATTTTTGATTGCACTCGATTTTGGGCTTCGCTTGCGCTTGTTTATAAGGATATACCTATCTAAACCAGTTTGTGATGTTTCACTTTTCCCTGCTGGGTTGTTTGAAAAATTTTTGGTTGAGTGGTTTGCATTGATGGTTGGTGTGAGTGCATTTTCAGTGCGGTCAGCCACTGTTGGCGAATTTGTTCTAGCACGATCGGACGAGTGAGAGAGAGACGTGGATGGAACCTGTTTGCACTCTTTAGTTATGGACGCCGTTGGGCTGGGTGTTGAACATTGGGCGCTCCAAGAGGGCGCATGCGCAGAGAGTGCCAGAGACACTTTTGGACATTGGTTCTGGTTTGAGTGCGAACTGTGTGTACTTGCACTTGCATTGTTAAGTGCAGTCGCAATTAAACGCTGTGGAGTTGCAGTTGCATGAGGGCCGCTGCCAGGCCGCTCGCCGTTGTGGGACATGCTACCTCCGCTCGCTTGTCCCTGTTTTGCAGGCAAAGGTGTTGAGTGAACCACATTCGTCGTCAAACCGCTATCGACAGTCATGCCGAGAACATCCGACCTTACATTGGGGAGAGAAGGTAACATACTGTACTCACTCAGTTGCGCGATTACCGGCCGCTGCTGGGAAAGCGACTGAGGCAGATCAGGTGTTGGTGCAAGTGCAGGCACACTTTGAGAGCGCATGCGCTGAACAGGAAAGCGCACTGGGTGAGTGGGAGAACGCAATACGCTCATCCACTGACCGCTATAGTTCCGCTTCTTTATTAGAAGCTAACACAAATTCAAATTTTAAGTTTAAAAACTGATATTTGATATTTCGCACAAACTCCTTTTGCCAATTTCAGTCACTGACTTTTATTATGCGTCTATTTCGCTAGGCTTAAAACTCGAAACATTAAATTATTTCACTTTAAATCACAATATAATTGAGGAGCAACCGAAAAACACATCCGAACTCTCTTGCTATTACCCGTGCTCCGTCCGCGTATAGGTGAATGGATATACTTCTGCAACATTATACAATGTCATTTATAAAAATACTAAATAAATCTGGACCAAGTATAGATTCTTGTGGCACACCCGACTCAAGTTTTCTAAGGTCAGAACTTCTGTTTTTAGATACTACTTTTTGCCACCGATTAGCTATATAGTTTTTAGTAGAATAGTCTTAGAGAAACCATTTCAATTTTTGCAAGTGAAGATTGTGTTCAACAGTGTCAAAGACCTTAGAGAAATCCAACAGAGTGAGAATGGTGAAATCCCCCTATCAAATGATGGCCGAATGTCCTCCAAAACTGTTAGCATTGCAGTGGAGCAACTATGGCCAGCTCTATATCCGGATTGATAATCTAAGAGTAGTTTAGTATGTGTGTCAAGATTTCTAACAATCTGTCTCGTCACCAACTTCTTAAAAACTTTTGATAGAACAGGTCGAAAATCTGATGGGGGAATTGGCGGTTGCTTTTTTAGCAATTGAGTTTAAAGAAAATTTCAAAATGTGCAGCAGAGTAGAAAGAATGTTTGGGAGTATAATTTTTATAAATTTAAGATTTATATTATCATGTCCAATAGCATTTGATTTAACGGAAAATAAACTTTCTACAATGTCCACCTTGGTCACAGCGATAAAGCTTCAATCTTAAAGCTACTACTGGCTTGCAATGAATTTGATTGTAAAAAATATTCATACATTATATTTGGGATCAAGTTAAACTCAGAATTATTTCTATTCCCAATCCCCAAATTCATCAAATTATTCCAAAGTGTTAGAAAGTCTTGATTGAAAGTACTTTCTTTTTGAATTTCTTGTTACTACAGTGGCACGGTTTGTGGATATATGGTAGGCATTCTCAAGGGAAACCTGTTAATTGCATTTAAAATGGACATTCTGCTTTAATATATCAAAGTAATTTTTTTAAAGAAAGAAAAGTTTATTACACTAATTCGTTTCAAAGAAAACACTATTCACATCGAGATAGAATACTGGTGCACGGACCAACTGATAATGGGAGTTACCGTTTGCACCAATGCTTCAACATTGACGTATGCCGTCGAGCGGGCTATGTAGGAGTTGCCATGATGAAGAAGAGACAGAGTCGATTCATCACTTTTTATGTCAATGTCCGAGACTACAGTTGAAACGACTTCAATGTTTGGTGTCGCGCTTCTTCACAAGTTTGACAGAGATAACGAAGGTAGATTTATCGGATCTTCTCACTTTCATCTGGAAAACCAAATGTTTTAATAGGGATGGAACTTCCAATGTTTATGGAAATCGAGGGTAAGGACGAGTATGCCTCCTCCTGGCATTTTTGAAGGCAGTCACAATGGACATAGCTGTCTCCCAGTGGAAGTGCGGATACTTCGTATCCGCACACGCCTTCCCAACCTAACCTAACCTAACCTACCGTTTGGAAGAATGTTAGGGGCAGATAAATTTTGGAATAAAATTTTAGGTATATCAAAAATTGTCTAAATGGAAATTCTTAATATTTTAGGGTTTTTTTTTTAATGTGCCGCTTTTAATATGAATCCAACTTTTTGTGTACAGATAACAATGAAATACATCTTTTTTGTCATTAAGTGTCAATTTTCTTTTATTTCTTGATATTATTTAGCTTTGTAATTATAATGTTTTATTATATCCAACATCATTTTTAAATATCATCAGAAAAGATTTGGTTTTTTCAAAATGATCTGTTTGTATATATAATGGTACATATTTTTTGAATGTTTAATATAAGTAATATATCGTCTTTGTTTTGTTTTTGTCTGATTTCTTTCTGCCTTTATATGTATATATTACTCGTCGCCAGCAAATGCAATTACGCACATACATATATGCATATAAATAACGATATAAATTTTGCTTGAAAAATAATACGGTTAATAGTGTTGCATGTGTGAGTACGGCATAAGAAGCAACATTAAGTAATTAAATTTTTTTTTAAGAAACCAAGAGTACTTATAACTTAAATAAAATATCATAGTGTGAGTGAAATATTTTATACATATGCACATTTTCGTTTAAATTAATTCGTTATGATTACGTGATTTCAATAAACATAACATTTGCAGGTAAGTATTACAGGTTCAGAGCTCAATATTTATTTATTATACTCTGTCTTATTAGCTTTTTTTTAGTTAATATAAGACGCAAAATATATTTTAATAGGTTATTTCTCAGGTTTGTATTGTATATGTATGTATGCATAGACTTGTCCTTTTAGATTAAAATTTGCTTTATATATTTTGTTTAAAATTTCAACTTTGTTCTCTGCAAAATATTTATATATATATATATATATATATATATATATATATATATATATATATATATATATATATATATATATATACATATATATATATATATATATATATATATCAACTATATATTCTTTACTTCTTGTAGGTACACAATTTACATATTTCTTAATTCTTTTGTTTCTTTGCAGTTTTTTTTATTTTGTAGGTTTCCTACATACATATGCATTGGCCTCTTTTGTTTCCAATGCCTTTTACGTATGCCTTTTATTGTATGTATGTATATACAGAGCGGGTCCATGCGTCCACATAATTTTGTATATCTTTTACTTTTTTTGTTTGTTTTTTATTGGTAAATTACATTTTTCGTTAAATGTTTTCTCTGTGTATGCTTTTGTTTATTTGTTTTTTTTTACTTAGGTGGAGCAATAACAATTGTTTAAAATAAGGTTTTTTATTTTTACTTATGAAGTGGCTTCTGAGAAACATTTTTATATTTCTCTTTACTTTATTATATTTCTTATGCAAAAAATATGTTTAAGGAGATCCATTTCTATTTCCTTGTGAGTGTGTTAATACTATTTTTATAATATTAGTATTAATGCATATGAATATATAGGCATTTAATATTAATATTATAATATTTGAATTTCTTCTTCTTGCTTTTAATTGCATATTTCTCATTTTGCTCATATTTATGGCAATTACAACAATTTCTAATAAAACACTGTTTTAATTATTTAGTAGCGCTCATTTTGTATGTACATATGTATATACATATATATATTATGTATGTGTGTGCATGACAATTAAATTAATATTGAATATTTTTATTTCACATATAAAGAGATTTTCTAAATTAAATGATCTTACTAATACTACGTCTTATCTTTATCAAAAAAAATGTACCTTGTGCCTTATCGTGCTCTTGTGCACAAACACATTCCAAATACTATGAGTCTGGATGCTATTAACTGGAGATCGAGTAACTAGATCGTAGTTAAACACCATCTTTGCTCCTACCAAAGAATATAGGCCTAACCATAACAGGAATATACAAAATCCTTCAGGGTCCAAAATTCTTTAAACGACCATGAAGAACGAGAACACTCGTGAGCAAAGAAATTGTCAATGTAGTACGATGAAAAAATTAGTTTTCGAGAAGGATACAAACAAAAGCACTTCGTATATTAATCAAGCAGCTCACAATCATGCTTTTTTCAATATTCATTTTATTTAAATAATAAAATAAAAATAAATTGTATATTTATAAGTGTGTCAACTCAAGGCTACTGGCACAGAAAAATAACCATGCATATCAGATCTCAATCTCTTTGAAAGTCTCTTTGGTAGGCGTTTGAAATGGTAGGTGCTTGGAAATCATTATATAAAGAAACACATTCTAAAGCAATTTTGTCTTTTTGTCATTTTTGGCAGATAATACCAAATACGATATATTATACGATATTTGATAATACCTCAGATTTGTTGGGAACATTCTGTTAACTGTCTCGTGCTCTCTGTTTCTGTGTTCTTTCTCCAAATTTTTAAGCATCGTTGAAGCTGGCTTTAGTTGACAAACTTTAAAGATTTTGCTACACGATTAAAGGCCATTGGACATTTACATATGGATAGTTCTCTGTAGTTCCGAATTTAATACATCTTAAAAAAACGAGTTCCTTACAGGAATAGATATGAAAAAAAATAAATCCATTAAAAATAACATTAAGGAAAGCCCACAAAATGTTGAAAATGTTCGTTTCGACTTATATAATATTAATATAAGATAATGCTTGCTTGTTTTGCATTATCTTAGGGCGCGAAATAAATGGGGCTAAGGAGCATCCTCATATATATAGAATTACATTAGTTTATTTGTTGAGAATTGTTTTATATCACATTTTTCTCCTCATTGAACTCCACTAAGAGCCCACCCCAGTGAATATACTGGAAAGCTTTTAACTGGCTCCTAAACACGCGCTCGATATCGATTGGAATCAATAGAATATTTTTGTACATAGTTTCTTTTATATATTTTAACTTCATTTACCTCGTTATTGCTGTATGAATTAAATACAATAAATAAGAAAAATTAGTTTGCAGCTCGACCCTATAAAGAACTTAAGAAAAGAAAATAAATTATAGCAAGCAAGCGAATATGTCAACGCTTACATACACACACATACTATTATCATTTTAAACTCGAGTTTGTAGTTTCCTTTAGCCTGAATCCAATATTTGCTTTAACAATAAACTTATTTTTCCTTTTTGTTAGGCTTGTATAATTTTCAATAATTTAGATCTTAGTTTGCTTATATTTCTATGAAATAATTATTAAAACGTATGGTATTAATTTTATATTATAAGTTTAATATAACATGCAAGTTCGCCTAACATTTAAAACGACATACAGGTTTGTCCAATACAATATTACGTTATTTAATTTTAAACAATGACTTTAGTATTGTTAATGAATTCTATTTTTAATGTTTGGTTTTTATCAATTTTTACTTAAAGTATTTTATTATTAGAAATTTTCTTTTGCAAAATGTGAGAGAGGAAACTTAGATATGACACAAACTTATTAATGTCAAAAACAACCCCAGTTTCACTAGTTTGAAGAATAAATTTCAAAGACAAAAACATAAACAAATATTTTTAAATTTGTGTTTTTTAACAAAATGTAATATTAAGAAAACGCAATATTTCTTCAAGAAGACCCAACAATTAATTTGCTTTTATTTTTTTATAATAAGCGTCTTTTTATTATAATAACAATAAACGATACTGTGTTCGATTGGATTTCACGATTTGCGTATACAAGAATCTGCTGTCGTTTTGGTGACTGTATTATTGTATGCCTGTTTCAGTATAATTTATAACATTCTAATTTCCAATTTACAAATAATTTTATTTTAATATATGTATTTGTTGCATGTTGTTGCATGGTGGAAAGTCTTATAAGGAAAGATTAGGTTTAACATGATGTTTTTGCTACAATTAAAATTTTAAACGTATTTGAAGACATTTTGTGGTTTTTTGATTAATTTTTTTTTATAATTTTTTAATTTAGGTTCAATTTATTAGCACAAAGCATATTAACGAAATGCTTGCAATACAAAATACAATTGAATTATTTTGTTATTTAAAGTTTTCTTTGAATTATATTTTTAATTTAATTAAATTTAAAAATTTAACTCTCATAAAATTGAAAGCTGACTTTATTTTGAACGTTTTAAATTTTTTTTTTTTTTTTTGCTTTTCAGTTTGTCCATTCAGAAAGAACTGTTTTTGCATAAAAACATTTTCGTCAATAATTAATGAAATACCGTTAGTTTTTAAATGATTAATCGCCAATTGTTTGCTTAAAATGTACGCTTTAAAAATTTTAATAAAGTTGAAATTTTTATATTTATTTCGCGTTTATTTTGATTTAAGTAACTTTCAAAATTTAAGCCAATTTAATTGTAAATTTAACAAAATAACTCAAATATTTAATAATTCAGTCATATTTTAAAATAAGATTTTTGCAATTTCTCTTCTTCATTATTACAATATTTAAATTTTAATATTTCAATTTTTAGAAGTAGTTTTTCGCTAAATCTGCCTTACGATTGATTGTTTAGTTTTATTTTATTGCATTGCTCTCAATTGACATTTCCATATGATTTATAAATTTAGAATTATTTATTTGATTTGGATTTTTAAACTGTAATTTTTGAAATTATTGTAATTCTGAAATACGAATGCATTCAGTACTGTTGAATACTAGTTACGATATTATTTCTGTATTGAAGCATGTCTAGAATGAATTCAAAAGGGATTAGAAATTGATTTTTACCATCATATTTAGAAAAATGTATTTAAAAACCTTTTTTCAATCCGAGGAACACATTCTTCCGCTATTTGAAAGAAGGGCGAACATTTTAGCATCGTTTTGGGTTAAGTTTTAGTTTAGTTAGCTCGCACACACGGCCTAAATGTCGAAAAATTGTATATAGCTCTGAAACACGAAATGACCCTGTAATAATTTCACCTGAAACTATATGTTATTCAGGTCCTTATGTTTTGCTCCGATCCTGTTGAGTTGAAAACTGCAAGTACTTATGTTGAGATTGTTCTCACATGTACACAGATACTGACATCGGATCTGACAGAGGATCGTTTTGGAACTTAAACCGCAAATATTGAATTCCAAGAGTAATATTTGCATAAGCACATTCTATTTGAATAGAGATAATGCAAACTTACTTATTTTAATTATAATTTTAAAACGGTATACTAAATCCGTTTGTAATTGCTCTTAGAAAAAACGCACAAAAACACAATTCAGTGAGCCGACTCCAATTTCAAATTCAAGTCTTCTACAGAGTTTTAATGACAGTATGGCGCGATAGTTTATGCCACTACGTAACCGGTATCGCTTATTGGCGTATCAAAACCCGAAAAGACTTAATTGAATCCTACTGGTGGAATGGGATATTTGTCACATCCCCCATGTGCTTCCAACTTCAATACTTTCAAGTTTCAATGAAATTATTTACTACGAATTTGTTGTCATATGAATAGCAATATCAAAAGAAAGGTTATTTAGTGCAAAAGAATCAACCACTTCAGCATAAAATATCCACTAATGCTTTTTTCAAAATACGAATTATGTAATAAGAAGCCGATTAGTTAAAGATAGTTTCAATTATAATTACATTGTTTCTCAAACAAATGACTGGCAGTGTTGATAGTGTAGTATTTTAAGAAAAATGTTGTTTTTTGTTTTTTGTTTTTGTATTTCTTAATAATATTAATGTCAAAGTGTAGTTGATAAAACGCAATGAAACAGTTTTCTGCGTTTGATTGTGTAAGTGTGTGTGTGTCTTATATATTTATATGTCTGAATATATTTCTTGTATAAATTTTATCTAAATAATTTGGTAAGTCTTTTTTGATCTTATTTTGCGACTTAAGATGTATACGACATCACTACGACACATTTAATTTATTCAAACGCAACTCTTATGTATATATCGTTGGTAATATTGATTTTATTAAAGATACAATATCCTAACATTTATATTTAGTTTGCAATACACAGTTATATTTAATATTTAAATGCTTACTATAAATATGTTTAGCACTTATTATTTTAATTAAGCAATTCAATATTTTCATGAAAATTTTGATATGATAAAATGTTGAACCAATCTAGATTTTGAGAAAAATGTCGTAGTACTAATATATTTGAGTTTTATTATGTTCTTTATGTATACGAAGTTAACAAAATAATGAACTAATTCAGCCTTATTTTGTTTAAAATTTAAGTTTTAGTTCATTCTCGATTTCGTTTTTAACACGCATTCATTTATTTGTTCATTAAGTTTGTTTTTTTCCTAAGTTTTCATCAAATTTTGTTTTCGAATTATTGCCAAACTATGTTAACTGCAACACTTTGTTAAATTTTGTTCGTTCAGATCCACTAGATTGACTGTAACTCATTTTGTGCTTATTTATTTAAATTACAGTCGCATTCCAATGCATTCCATGTGCATATAAAAGCGACATTTCACGCATTTTGAAAATGTTAACAATTTTCCAACGTTCTAAATCTGTGCTTTACCGGGGCACCTTTCCAAAATTCGAATCCAATTAGTGAAACATTGAAAGCAAACCATATTAATTGTGTAAGTTTAGTTACTCCCCTCTAATGGGGCTTTGTCAATCGCAAATCGTTTCTTGACGATATCGACGCCCTGCATCGGTTTTAAAGAATCATGCATATATTTTCGAATTCTGCGCAATTATTTTCGAAGTTAATTCACTTGATTTGTAACTGGCTTTACTAGACGGTCGGGACATTTCTTTCAACCTTACGAAATAAATTGCCTGTATAGAAGTAATTGAATTTTTTTTTTTGTATTTGTGTGATTTGTGTTGGTTTTCTTTTTACAAATACAACTGTTTGACTTACAATAATTACCATTAGCGGATTAATTATATCTACTGTTGTTTTACAATTACAATTTGTGCTTGACTTTTCTTTAAAATGACATTTTACTACATTGTACACTAAATGTAGAACTGCTGCTAAAGTATGTTTTTATTCAAGTATATTATGTAAGTTGCGTTCATATACGTATATGAGTTTCTTTTGTAGATAAATCCATATTTCTTGGTATACAAATACATATATAGTTATTATAAAAGTTGTATGTAATTCAACTACAAAAATAGACAATTTTTTGTGGTTTTTTTATTTTACGTTTCATTTTTAGCATCATTGATGGTTTTGTTTTTGTTAAATTTTTGAAAATACACAAATAAAGTTCTTTGGCTTAAAATGTTCACTATCTCTTTGTATTCTTGAATCTGCTTTCGTTTCAATGCATAATTTTCGCATGTCTTTGAAGTGAAAATAAAAAATATTGCAGGAATATACGTTACGTAATCTTAGCTTGTCGTAGGGACCATACAGTTATACTGCTTTATATTTCGAGATTTCGTCGGTAAGTTTGTTACTGAAAAACGATTATCATTTCACCATCACATAATTTGGCATAAGTTCAAGGATATTTAACGTTGGGATCTATTAAAGAAAAATTGTCTATTGCCAAAATTAATCGCAAAGCCCTGTATTTTTATAAAGGCTTGGACATAAGAGTATTCCCAATGCAAATCGGAAACCGCCAGGAAAAACAAAAACTCTTGCATGTAGAAATATAGAATAGACAAGGAAGACAATCAAACCGAATTGAGATCATAATAACAAAAAATAAATAAAAACTGCTGTTTTCGTTCAACTGAATCAAAGATATAATTAATATTTAATTTGTTTACTGAACCTTTTTTATGTTGTTCAATATTTAAAGCCAAAGAAAATTTATTTTTATGACTATGCAATTTTGTTGTTATTGTTAATGGAAACAGTTTCAGAATCTGGAGAAACTCCTCTTTCTTCTAATCAAGACTTATGTGGACGCGAATTTAATACATAAATCCGTCGAGTTAACAAATTGTGTATTCTCTTCTCAATCCAAAAATGTAAATAAACATGTGATTAATGTTTGTAAAATGTGTGTTTATATTGTTGTATAAAGGTAGAAACAAAACAAACAAATTTGGTTTTTTTTAATTATAAATAACAATTGTATATTTTAATTAAAAAATAAATGTATATTGTATTAATTATATTTAAATATAAAAGGAAGTTCCAGTGTGTGATTTTTTTCTTTTCTTTCCTCTGTTAGTGTGTTTGCAATTGCACTCATTAATCTTTTGTTTGCCGTAAGAATAAAAACGATGTTAAAAATCGTAAAAAATATCACTTAATATTAAATAATTTCAAAAATGTGCACAAAAATATAATAATTAAAAAATAATAATAATAAAAAGTAAAAAAAATATGTAAATATTTGTAAAAATAAAAATATAAAAATGGCCACTATCACGAATTTCATTCGAATGACGATCAACAATTATTTGAATTAATTTTTCTTTTTTCTTTGTTCCTTCAAATATGAGATTTAAAATTGATTCTTCTTTATAAGAGAGTTTGTTTGATTTGACTTAAATAAATTAATTTTCCTTTGCACGTATTTTTGAATTTTGTGTTTATTTTCGTTCCTAAATATTTATATATATTAGTATACCTAATGAAATTCATAATAGTTGCTCACAAAATGAAAATTCCATATAATTATTGTAATTGGTGTCGTTAGAATTTCCAAAATAATAATTACAATTTGAACATTTTTAATAATCATTCTTAGCTCTTTAGTGTTTGTGGTTTTGTTTATTTTAATTGTTTCTTCATACATGTGAAATTTTACTTTTTATTTGTTAGTTTTTACAATAGTTCAGAGATTGCTGATCTGAAGAATCAAGTTCTACTACGTAAGTAAACTTTTATTTAATTTTCCTTTCATCGAGTTTACCCGCGCGAGAGCATGATTTTATCGCAGTGTGACCTTTAAAGTATTGTAAACTCCGTAAATGATCTGCTTAATGTATTTTGCTATGTATATTTTATTCATTTTTAAGTGTTTTATTTTGGTTTATTGTTATTTTATGTAAAGAAAAAAATTGTTCTATGTATTCTGCTTAATTACTTACTATATTATTTATTTATGTAAATATTTAAATGTAATTAAATGTACGTTTGAGTTGGTTTTATGTAATACTTAACTATGAACGTAAAATAACACACATTTATCTTTGTTTAAATGTATTGGATTTTGTTTTACTTTTTCTACTTTCTAATTCATACGAGTGGTTGGTTTTTGTTTTGAATGAGCTATTAAGATTTTACTGTAATATTTTAGCATGTGTAGAGCAAGAAGATAAAATGCTTAATACTAGGAAAAAATTGTCTAATGTCTTAAAATTAATTAATGTAAAATAATTGCGAACAAAATATTTAATTAAAAATATAAAACAAAAGTCATTTTAAATAAATATGTATAAATGTATACGAACTTTGTAAACATTTGCAGTTAATGCAATATTTTTCATAATAAAATTACAAAAAAATAAGAGTAGCAACATTTGTACAAATTTAGTTTTCAAAAACAAAATATATGCATAGAAATGTCCGATTCTTATTAAGTTATCTTTAACATTGCAACGACACAACCGGCTGCTGTTCTTTAGCATCAGCATTTATTTGTAATGTTGCTAACGGTTGTTGTGAATGACCTAGCAAGATTTTCTGCTGTGGCGTTTTTACTGATTTAATTGCACTAAAATGTTGCGGTTGTAACGGAATAGTCAGCGGTTGCGGAGTGGCAGTAGCAATATTTTGACGTTTATTTTCGCATGTGATACTTTCCATTTTACTATTACTATTAGCGACAGTTATTTTATTTAAACTATTTGGTGGTTTTACAATAACGGATGTTGCTACAGCTATTGCAGCTACACCTGGGGGGTTCGCAACATTTTTTACTTTATTGACAATATTTTTATAGTTGCTACCTCTTTTGGTTAGCTTTTTTGTTGTTGACCCTGTTTCTGGGGCTGCCGTTGCCGTTGTTCCATTCGATGTTGATGGTGTCGGGTATGCTGTTAGAACAGAGAATGCTGTTGTCGCCGGCGTCTCCGCCGACGATTTGGCCCTTTTTCAGTCACCAAAGCGACTGCATGCCTTTTTCCACCTGCACTGAGTACACCACTGGTCACGCCGATCCATTCCGTACACTTTGCGGCATTTTTTGTTTTCGCCTCGCGTACGTCGGTTGGGAGAGTTAGGGGTGTGCTTTACTGTAGCAACAGCATGTTGAACGGCGACATGTTGCGTTGAGTGCTGGTTCGCTGACGCAACTATGTTGCTGGCAGTTGTAGTTGGTGATTGTTGTTGTTGGCTTCGTATATTCTGTTGATGCGAGTGGTAATTAGGCGTTATTGTTACTGCCGACAATTGTTGATGTAGTTGTTGATGGCTACTACTATGATTGGCATTGTGATGGGCCGTTACCGTAATATTCTGCTGTGATAGTTGCTGCAATACATTGTTGGCACTGTTGTTATTACTGCTGTTGTTGATTGGGAATTCTAAAACGATAAAAAAAGAGCACAATTCAGAGAGATTTAGAGAAAACAAGGAATCAAGAACTAGTACTATTTATGGTACAGATCACCTATTCAGAATATACTTCAACATATTTAGAAGGTTTACTCTATTTGCATATAAAGCATGGTGTAGACTGAGATAGCAAGCCAGGAATTTCCAACTTCTACAATGGCGGAGTTTTCATAGACTTACCTAGTAAACACTGCTGATTGCTGTTGCTGTTATTATTTACACTTGGGTTGCTGTAGTTGTGGTGGTGATGGTGGACGTATGTTGGTGATGGGTATGGTGCTGCCGATTGGGACGGACGTGGCGAAGAGCAAATCATTTTTAGATGAGCAGATTGAGCTGATGTAGATGTAGACGTTGGTACAGTTACTGTTGCTGCTGCAGAAGATGGCCAAGTATAACTGTGATGTGCTAACGGTGATGTTGGTATGCAATTAACGTTGGTATTGCTTTGCAGATGCTGATGTTGATTACTGTTGCCAAAATTAGTGCCATGAATTGTTTTAACATTGTTGTGATGGAGTTGTTGGTGATTGATTACACGGCCTTGTCTGTTTTAGTATGAAAGTAATATATGTGAAAATACTCTCATTCATACACATATTTAGTCTTGATGTGCAGGCCCAGAAAATGAACTTACTTAAAATTTCCTACGATTTGTCTTTGGTATTCAGGATCTTCGTGTGGTGGACGTGCCATATCGCGGTGGCTGAGTGTAGGTGGAGATGTTGGACTAGGTGTCTTCCCGTCATCGTCGTCATCTTCAATTTCTGTATAGTAAAACTCCTCTTCGTGATCACTTTCACTAAATGAACCATCATAATCTGCCGAACGGCGCACTTTTTTGATACTGTAATTGAAAAAAACAATGTATTTTTTCTGTGTTAAAATAAATTTAAGTTGCTATATCTAAAGGTGGTTAGAGCAGAAACATATATTATAGAGACATCCAATTTCCCTCTGTTAAGCTTGTATACAAAAATCGCAGGGAAGAAAACTTTTTGGAATGAAAGATACAAAGTTGGCAAAACTTGTTTTGTATACACGAAGTGTTTATAATCAATGTTTAGATGCTCTACGTATTTGTATAAAACAATTAATTTAATAATGCAATTGTGCTGATTATATAGAGTTTTATTTTGAAATTTTTTTTATGTGGATAGCAACCACTCACCATTCATCTCTAATATAAAAAATCAAATAAGCATACATACAGCAGAAATATAAATTATGAGATATTTGCCCATTAAACTTTTTGCCAAAAAATCACAACAAATATTTATTTAAAAATAAAATTAAAAGTTTTCGTTAAGGATTCGAAACTACTTCAGGAGTCTATTGCTAACAGCTTACCATAGATCACAGTAGCACATATTTGGTTTTCATTTCAATTTTATACCATATAGATATGCATTCGCATTGATAATACATTGTATATACTTTTTACAATGTTGGGCAAAATGAAGATGTTGTATTGCAAATTGATTCTTTATTTACTCTTTCGTTGTTCTTTGATGTGGCGGTTTTGCTTGTCGGATAAAGAACACCGAAAGAATGGAATGAAATGAATGCGATTATTTAATGTACTCGTAGAGCATACACAATATACATACAAACACACGCTTCTTGAATACATATGCATGTGAGAATGTACACATTCATTCTACTCGAATGTAGGTCAAACGGTCTCACATGGTTTAGAGATAAATATTTTTTATATTTGGTATTTTTTATTATTATTATTATTCTTTATTTTCAAATTGTTTGCAATGCTATTCCTCAGTGGTCCCCAGCTCACAAAATTGCAGCCCGCTTAAAGAAAGCTTACATATTTGCAAGGTTTCGCACTTCTAGCTGACTTTCAAGCTTGGAAAGCGCTGCATATTGCTTCGTACACACACCACAAGAAATGTTATTCCTTTTCATTGTGCTTAAAAATTTAAGATCTGAAGGAAAGTGAATCCCCCAGCATTACGCAGTCGGGAAAAGAATGCTTACCCCAGTCGGGAAAATAATGCTTACTTAATGCATGCCATTATGCTTATTTTCCATCCGTAAGTACATCATTCTTACCTGTCGAATTCGATTTACTTTTATTAAAAGGTTGGCCGGCTTATATAAGCGTTATTCAGTTAGGTAAGAAAGAAGTCATACACCTTCCTTTTTTATTTATTAAAGTAAAGAATACACAATGCACAAAACTAATCGATATCACTCGGATCTCCATTGCTAATCTAATTGACGGAAGAAGAGAATGTTGTAATGTGAAAATATTGTTGTCCGTTGTATTGAAAATATTGTTTGATATATTCATTACGAAATTTCCTATTGGGTAATTCTGAATAGGCACGTACATACATTTATACAACATACATACATATATAGTTCTGGTATGTAGCGACTTGTGAAGGGACCGCAACGCCAAATGCAAAAAAAAATTTGTCCACATTACGTAATATTTTGGAATTAAAGAATAATTTCGATTTTCAATTTATGATGTGAAATGTGATGCTCTTTTCGTTTTCTGTTTCAATAGAAAACGATTTTTTGGTACGTAAATTATTTATGAAGTATTTATTTTTTTATTATATGTATGTGAAATATAATTTAAATATTAAAAATATATAAAAATCTCTAGATTCTATATACATATGTGAAAATTTTATTAAAATTATATATTTCTTATATAGATTTGAAAAAATCAAAGAATATATATTTCAACTAAAAATTGTAACACACCTACAAATGACACGTGTATGCATATATTCATATTTATATTAATATACAATAACATATATTGATTGTTAATATACATACCACACAAGTGGTTTTTTATAAGCATACATAATCATTATAATGTTGGTACATATATAATTATAATGTTGCGTATACAAAATTGATCATAAATGTATACGGAAAATGTTGATATAACCCTCTCATGCCCGAATTAAAATGGGCGGGTCTAAAAATTTTTTTATGCATGATATATGTTAGTCTTGGGTCAGATATGAACTGACAAAAAATTCAAAGTCCTTGGTATCCTGGTTCGTTAGTTACAGGATGTTGCCTATAGGCAACATTGGGCAATAGTGGTAAATTTTAAGAAAACATGTATTTTTTTTTATTGAAATTTAAGTATGAAAAGATACAAAACAATTTTTTTGTGGATTACAGCACAAATATACGTTGCATTTGCTACATTTAGAGCGCGGATAACCAGTGTGGCATAGCCTGCATCTACCTTTTGCTCCCCATTCTAGAAGATGGAAGCAGACCCCTCAATCGAGAGCGGCACGACTGAGACGCCTACAGAGACGCTGACAGAGGCTGGGACGCCGACTGAGGCAGATAGGGGTAGATATAAGCATAGAGAAGGCAGCAGACCCCCCCAATCGACAGCGGCAGCGACTGAGACGCCTACAGAGATGCTGACTTAGACTGCGACGCCGACTGAGACGCCGACTGAGGCAGATAGGGGTAGATATAGGCATAGAAGAGGCAGCATACCCCCCAATCGACGGGGCCTAGACTGAGACGCCTACAGAGACGTTCTGTTCTGTTCTTTCCTGCTCTTCTTCATTTTCCTCATCCTCAGAATCATCCCAGTCAAAATTAGTAATTTTTTCAATTTCTGCCTGTGTTAGACCTCTTCGACGCATCTAAGTATGTATATACATAAAGAAATGTACATTGTTCAGAAATTACCACACTTGACCAATGTTGCCTATAGGCAACAGCACTTTTACAAAAATATTATAAACAAACTAAACACTTATCTCATGATTTTTTTTTTCTAAATAATTCTCTTACATTTATTTATTTATATTCTTCACTTGGTTTTACAATAAAACAATTATTTTAATGCTTTTTAAAACTTTTTCTATAAACACTTTTTTCGCGAAACGATTTTGACAAGTTCACTCTACTGAGAACGGCTACTGAATGAAATCGTGTACAGCTTACAATACAACAAATAGCTGTAAGCTTGCACAACACATATGACTACATAATGCAAAAAACCGCACGTCAAACAAATCAAAATAACGGGACTTAGAAGCATATAAGCACAATGTTGCCTATAGGCAACATTGGGCATGAGAGGGTTAAGTTCCAAGGAACATGTATACAAGTATCAGTAACAAGTCTTTCCTCCCTGCGATTTCGCTGGAAGAAATGGTAAAAAGGGAAATTGGATGTCTTTATAATATATGTTTCTTCTTACACATACGCAAAAACTGTAGTATTGTTGCTGATTTTTTTCAGAACCAATGATAAACCAACCCATACAGATTGCCAACTAATGATAAACAAAGAAAGTGTCGCTTCTCTCTGTTCTCTGAGAACAATAATTAAAAAAGAACATTGATGCATTCGTCTCTATAATAAATTCAAGAGTTTTTCGGAGAAATTATTCATGCTGTGTGCCGGGCACTGTTGCACAACTACGTTCTTTCGTACCATTTGGGTACCTTTTGTATGGCGCATAAGAAGCACAGTTATTTTGGTACTAGTACTTTTTCATTGTTTTCAAACTATTATAAACTTTTTTTTTATTTGTAGTACCAAAATGCCCAACTGTTACATTACAACAAAAAATTTTGTAAAAATAATAATTGTAGTTGGTGTTCTTTAAACATTTTTTCGACTCAAGAGTACTTTTTTATTTCCCTCTCATGCATCAGTGGTGCCGGGAATGCAACCTTTGTGTAGGTTTGAGAGCAACTGTAGTAGAATGTATTTAAGCGTTAAGTCAATCTATTACAATTCAGAAATATAGCAAATAAAATGAGTTCGCTATATGTGCCAAACGTATGCTGCCTGGAATAGAACGAGACAAACAGAGGTAGATAAAAACAAAATGAGGAAGAATTCTTCCCTATTCTTTTGATCGTCTAGTAGTTTGCGTGGTGCTTTTGTCAAAATAAAAAAAAGAATAGTGGGCAAAAATTTTCGCATTATTGCCAAAGTTTGCTTGAAGAAGGAAAACATTCAATTGCAAACTACTAGAATTTAATTTGTAATGAGAAATACTTAATTTTTATAGAGATCAAAAGTATATATTATATAGAAGTTAGTTTTGTGTTTAAAAAAAAACGTGTTCACATTTGCAAACGCGAATCAGACAAGGTCTCTGTGGAAAAGAACGGCGAAGGTTGTTGCAGTACAAAAAGAACAGAAATTAAAACAAAGCAATATAAATTCAACAAAAATCGATTAAGTATCAGATAGCATGCCTAAGTTAGTCTCGGTTACAAAAGTTATGTTCTAAATAAACACTTAAAAATATATGTGCAGGAAAGCATTGTTTAAGCTCCTGCTTATAGAAAGAAGCAAAAAGTACAAAAACCAACGATTGCGATACAAACTGCAGACGGTGCAAGGTGAAAAGTGAGAAAATTAGAAAACAGACAACAAAAAGGAACATTTTAAGTTAAAACGAAAACGAAAAAGTATAACAACCAACGTAATTGCAGTTTCAGTGGAGAAAGGAACATTTTTAATTGTCGAAATCAATCAATTATTAGATTAGGATTCAAGTTTAAAATAAAAGAAGAAACATGTCTACAAATAACAATGCCAACAACAGCATAGCGTTGTGTCCATGGAGTAATAGCGTAACTTCGAGTGGATTGAATATAAATGGCACCTGCAATTTTAGTGGCGTCATAATAAGCGAAATTGTTAATGAATCGAGATTGGAGTTTAACAGTAAATACAAAGGCAGATGCACACTGTTGTGTAGTTACGACTCACAGGGTGTTGTTCTAAAAATAGCACCAGGTAAGTAGAGAAAAGAATGGTGAGGGTGGAGCAAATTTGTTTGTTGTGGGTGTGTATTAATCAACTGCATTTTTTTTTGTGTTCAATTTAATGTCACTACAACTGTTAATCCTGTAGTACATGTAGTAGATTACCGACCTAACATGTTTTACCTCGCGCGAGCGCATATGGTACCTGCGTTTTTTTTTTACACATATTACTTACATTCAAATACAGTTCTAAGTATATCGTAAATACATACACTTAGTTTTCAAAAATGCCCAAACCTCTGTCTTGCCTTGTCAATTGAATTAATTATATAGCTTTGTAAGGGCTTGGTGGTGCCTGAACTCATATAATTGTTGGTTATTGTATACTAAACATTTAGCAATTATCTTAGATATATTTTTTCTATTTCATAATATTTATTAAATATCCGATTATTTATACGCAAAATTTCTTTGTGACCTGATCGTAGCACCCAATCTTTTAGTATTCAAGTGTTATAGTTATAACTTATAAGTTTTGCAAAATACTTAGATTAACGAAAATTTATTTACAGAAAATGATTCCTCTAATGTACTGAAGGAGTATTTGTTGACTTCCGACACAGATGCCGCACAAATCGGACGCCAAACTTATGCAATTTCTTTAGATAATGACAATGTAATTTTGCGTTTTACATCAGAGAATGGTAATTTTTATTTTGCTCCTTTTCCATATAAAATTTTTGTTAATTTTTGTTGGTTTCATATTCATAGAACAACAAAGATTCCACAAGCTTGTAGATAGTGTCAAACGCCTTCGACCGAAGTCAGTATTCTCACAACGAACTGAAGAGTCTTCCGCCTCACAGTATTTTCAATTTTATGGCTATTTAAGTCAACAGCAGAATATGATGCAGGATTATGTGCGAACAAGTACATATCAGCGCGCCATTCTTAGCAATTCAGTTGATTTCCAAGTGAGTTTTGAAATGAAAAACACATTTAAATTATTTCAAATAATCCCTCGAATTGGCAGAATAAGGTTGTACTCGATGTGGGCGCTGGTTCTGGTATACTTTCTTTTTTTGCCGTACAGGCAGGAGCCGCCAAAGTATATGCAATTGAAGCCTCGAATATGGCGCAATATGCGCAACAACTTGTAGAATCGAATCATATGCAGGACAAGGTTCTGGTGATGCCCGGTAAAATAGAGGAGATTGATTTACCGGAAAAAGTCGATGTTATTATTTCGGAACCAATGGGTTATATGCTCTACAATGAGCGGATGTTGGAAACATATCTGCATGCACGTAAGTGGCTCAAATCTAATGGAAAGATGTTTCCAACACACGGCGACTTGCATGTGGCACCATTCTCTGATGAATCTCTGTACTCAGAGCAGTACAACAAAGCGAATTTTTGGTATCAGTCTGCCTTTCATGGTGTGGATTTGACAACTTTACATAAAGAAGGTATGAAGGAGTACTTCAGGCAACCAATTGTTGACACATTTGACATACGAATTTGTATGGCGAAGTCTGTGCGCCATGTTTGTGACTTTTTGCGCGATAATGAGGACGATTTACATAATATTGGTGAGCATCATAGCATTGAGTTTAAAGAGTAGGATAATAATGCTTTTTTGAATTATTTCAGATATACCCCTTGAATTCAACATACTTCAAACAGGGATATGTCATGGACTTGCTTTTTGGTTTGATGTCGAATTTTGTGGATCCACTCAGCAGGTTTGGTTGTCTACATCACCAACAGCGCCATTAACACATTGGTATCAAGTGCGTTGTTTGTTACCTATGCCTATATTTATAAAACAAGGGCAAGTGCTGACTGGACGTGTGTTGCTTGAAGCCAATCGACGTCAGTCTTACGATGTCACCATTGATTTACATATTGAAGGAACGCTTATATCCTCCAGTAACACGCTTGATTTGAAAAATCCGTACTTCAGATATACCGGTGCCCCGGTGCAACCACCACCGGGCACCAGCACTCAAAGTCCCTCCGAACAGTACTGGTCGCAATTAGATGCGCAAGGTGTACGTGGTGGTAGGTAACATTCACAATACATATATATAAGCATTTCGAGATTGTTAGTTATTCTTTTTGTAGCTGTTAACTTAGTCAATGGCATCACTGTTAATGGATTGGGCGAAGCCTCCATGGATATTTCTCACACACTAATGCATCAACAAACATAAATTTTTAAACGAGTAAACAGAATTATACAACCATTTCCACCAAGATATACTTTCCTTTTAAGTAAAACTGAGTAAACTAACTTTAAATGTTATTAATAGTTAGCTATTAAACGATTTAACCTCATAATTTAATAGAAATTTCATTTTAAATTACATATAAATGCCGTGGATTAGAAATAATTCCTTTTAATTCTATGTTTTGTTTGTTTTTTGTTTTTTTAAACTTTATATACAAATATTTATATAATTGCTAAATAAAGTAAATTTATGTTTTAGTTTAAACTTTTTGTTGATATAATTTTGACTTGGTATTCTCGATCTACTAAAGATGTCAGACGTTGGAAGTCCTATGTATTTTATAAAGAACTTAAATCAATGAAATTTAAGCAACAATCAAAGCAGACTATTTAGTTTCTAGTGGCATGAATAGCGTAGTCGTAGTTATCGAATTCTAAACTGTGTAGCAAAACCAATAATATTTGAAAATACGATATAATTATAAGTGCTTCACATAGATATGCAAACAAATTGAATTAATATTAAATGTAATTAAGGACAACGTCGTACGCTCTGAAAATGGCTGCTTTATATTTGTATTCTTAATTATTTATTATTTTCTTTAGAAAAACTAAGAAAGTTATTTAAATTTGTTTGTGAGAGCTTTTTGTACTTTTTTAGTTCATAAATTCTCAAAATACTGCTAGGTTGAATTATTTTCAAGTTGATATTAAATAAGATTGATATATATTGTATGCATTTGGAGTTTATACTCTTATTTTCATGTATTTAGCAATGTTTATTTTGACTGTGTTCATTTAATACGAATTGTTGGCTATTTATGACCTGAGGACAGCCGCTTTTTTCTATACATATTTTTAAAAAAAATTTAATATCTATATATTTAAGTATTTTCTTGCTTGCAGACCTCTAGAGATTATTTTTCAGTTATCTAATTCATTATTCAAGAAAATATCAAAACATTATACATATTTGTAAAACAAGAAACCTACAATTAAACTACATATACGTCTATATTATAAATAGTATTTGTATTAGTGTAGCGCTGGCAAATAAACACTCACATTATACATAAATATAAAATTGAAAATGTATTCATTAAATTTATTTTGCTAAGATTGGAAACTCGTTGAAACTAGCTAAATGAAAAAGGGAGAGTATATTGGGACAATACACCCAGACATACTTCAAAGTTTTGTGCTAGAGTAATGAGAACACAATTGATAATATTACTCCATTCAGTAAATAAGTAGCCCATTTGAAGTGTGTGCTCCGTTCGTGAAAGTGTCCTAGATTTGAGTACCAACTGATCTGCTGTTATCGCTGTGAATATTGCTGTTTGGTGCTACTGGGTTACTTTTAAGCAGCTGCAATAAGTCAAGGAGGTTGGCGATGTGCCCTTATGGATTAATATATAAGTAATAAGTTCGTATTGCTACGAGTATATTGGAAACCGTTCAAAGATGTACTCACGTATTTAAAACAACAAAGTTTCGTCAATCTTAATTAACAGTGTTGCGAACTCCTATTAAGAAGTGGAAATGTCGAATGAATGTACATATATCCGAGTTTTAAGTCTCGTAAAACTGAATAAAAATACTGCGCTCTTGTTGGCATGAATAATGGGTGTGCAGAAATAATGTTGAGTTAGGTTCATTAGTTTACTTTCATAAATGAGAAAAATATTCAACTATGTTTCAACTCCAGATTTCGTTTAGATCGGTAAAATGAAGTAAATCAAGACTGTTTTATAGAAATTTTTAGTATCTATTTGCTTTTTTAGCTCCCTTTTGTTTCGTGATCAATTATTCACTCTGCTTTGGTTCCAATGTGTCTTTTCATCCTCAGTAACTTGGAATTTGTTGCGTTTCTGTAATTTTGCTCAGACTGCTCAATGTTCACGAAAAGCCCAGCAGGTACATATCATAGGCTTTTTTGATTCTTCGCAAAAGTTAGCAACGGCACTTCTGCGTAGCATGCCTCTCTGTACCGAATATTTTTTCAGACATGAATCGGAGAAATTGAGCTGAAAGGAAAGTAGGCTGATGTCGCCTTAGTCCGACCAGAGAAAATTGTTCGAAATACGACCATAATAGGAGTATGAGTTAAGTAATGCAATATTCTTTTTATATATCTTGACACTAAGCACTACTTTATGTAAGAATTCTGATAGCCAAATGGGCGTGGCAGCTTTCGTTCATTTACAGTGACAGTGGAGGAATGCTGCCCATTATTTCCACATAGACTAGTATAGAGTGTGGCTTGAATTGGAGTGAATCTGTGCTAATTTAAAAGAATGCTTATGGGACGTGGCTGTCTCCTTGGTTCTATTGTCTTCATATGACAATTTGGTTGTCTTACGGTCGGTCCAGGCAACTTAATGGGAAGTAAGATAGACGGACATGGTTAAATAAATAAACAAATCACTATATATGTCCAGTATGCAGCTCAACTGCATTAGCACAAATATACGGTATCTATTTTTTGGAGTACAGGTTATAAAAAGAAAACTGGTACAAATATATAACAGAAACCAGTCAAGTTCAATTAAAATTTTCCTTTACTAAGTGGGTAATTTTTAAAAAATATCTGTTTCCCTTTGGTACTACTATTTTGTAATTTATTTCCACTGACCACCACTTTGATTGATTAATTGTGTAAAAGTAACATAGTAGCAACATTAGACAGCAGTTGGCTGGGACGATCATTTAATTGAACTCTTCTATTTCTTTGTTTTCGCATCCTACTTTTACAATCATTACATAATTTCTTTGGATCTCACACAGATTTTCATATTGGGTTTTACCTGCGATCTGTGTACTGTGTTAATTTTGCTAAGAATTTGGCTTCTAGAAATTGAAAAACGAGTTCTGCCGGTGAATCAAACGGGAGACAAACTGCCAGTCGGCCCTCATCTACATATACGCACATCACGTTTATAAGCTAGTACTGCAATGTATAAAGTACTTACCCAAGATGAACAATTCGTATATGTCGCTCTATTTTAGGCGGTGTATGCTCAATGAAGTTACAGCCTTTCCAGGTACATAGGAATCTGGATTTATTTGCCTGAAAATAAACAATAAAATATAAAATATCAGTGGGTTGAATAAATTACTTATATAAGATCCAGCCCGAAGAATTAATTATTTTAAGTAACTACATCCATGATTTAAGTAACTATTATCAAACACGAAACACACTACATCATAGGACGGGTCCGTGTACAGATGCGAGTACCAAGAGCCATATTTGCACATTTGAAAGAATTTTGCATACTTTGCAGGTAGACCTTGAACAGCTATGGATGACGTCCTTCATGGTTGTTTTGCGTTTGAAATTATGTTGGGGGCTTTGTTGGGGCGGCGGATGACAATGGTAAAGACAAGTATGATTACTGGACTCGTATTGACAATCCGACAACATAGTCGTACAATCGGTGAGGTGCCGGTACAATTTGTAAATGTATTAGTGCAGTGAACACGCAAACGCTTTTAGCTCCATATGCCAACATCTAATGACAAATGACACAGACAATAACCGAGAGAATTCTGAAAGGAAGAACGAATAAAACGGAGTGAATATTGCTGGCAAGCATAAAAAGCTACAAGTTTGCTAGCACATAGTGTTCGCTCGTTCCTTTCCCAGTGCAACCGCCAACATTGCGAGTCTGTCCTTGTAATGGCATATAACGAGCGTACGAATCCAAAAATCGAAACGAGGGCAAGTGCACCAGATGGGTGGAGGCACACTTACTAGGTCAGAATACATATGTAGTATACAAAGTGCATTTTTGTTTTTATGCAAGAGTGAAAATGGCTGGCAAGATTTTTGATGGAGAACGAGGGATGAGACATTGCCGAGTAGCCCACATTCACGTAATTACCGTACAAGTAACGCTGGTTGAAAAAAGAGCACCCAGAGTGCTGAAAATGATGGTACGGGTATATGACGCTTCCTGCCACTGTGTGATTCCATTGGTACATATATATATATATATATATATATATATATATATATATATATATATATATATATATATATATATATATATATATATATATATATATATATATATATATATATATATATTTTTTTTTTATTTTTTGTTTTTCTCAGAAAGTTTTTACATATTTACAAATATGGATAGAACTCGTACATAGGGGGTTATTGTGGTATTGAAGTTTTCGTTTATATGGTGCATCAACAACTTATGCTGCCCTGGTGACCTGATTCACTTGCTTTTTTCTTTGAAAATAAGGCGTGTGAAATGCTCGTCTGCAAGTTTACTTTAATAATGAAGAGATTCTAGCATTTTTGCATGTGATGCCTGTTTATTTGCTTTGACGATGTAAGACTAAAAATTTAAAGGGATCTTATTCGCCGTGGAATTTGAAATAATGTCGCGTGTTGAGAGTTTAATGAATTTTATTATTCTGTATGATGCGTATGAGTAATATGTGTGTGGATTTTTTAATACGTAAAGCGTCTCAAATACTGGTATAATATATAATAAAAAGTAAATGGCTTATATTAAATACTTAGGGAGGTTGCATTATCTGCGCCACAATTTAACTCACCAGCTAAATTCAGATATCATACTAAGATTAATTCCCTTATTCATGTCTGTGCATATATCTGCCTCCAGCGTAAAGAAATTCATAAATAGTGATACGTCTGGTTTAAATACATTTTCTTATTATGCAAAAATCACATATTGGATTTTGCCGTAAGACAGTTGCGAGGCTCAATAGTTGCAGGTTGCTCTGAATAAAGAGTCTTATGTGTTGCTATTTTATACCAGGATCTATTGTATATTTGCTTTTTAGCCTCTTACATACATACATACATACATACGCCTTAATAGTTCTCTTGTTAAGTTTTTTGGTTGATATTTCAGTTTCATTGCATATTTTTCGATTTATAATTCCAAGTATTAACAAGGATAAGTGTAAGATTAAGCTCTGAATAATTATTTAAGTTTCTAAATATCTAGATAGATTCAATAAGTAGAATATGAAATAAAATGGAGTGTCGTATCAGTGTGCGTCTTTTCGTTTAAACGTTTTATTGCTTAATATTTCATGGTAAGATTAAAAAGCACTCCTGTGTGTGCTTCGTCTAAGATATTAAATAAACTAAACATTAAACAATTAATTCTCATCAAACGGAGAGGCATATACTTTAAATTTTTATTACTTGGAATATTTGTTAAGCTATCATTTCAATATTGAAAAAAATTATATTTTTGAAACTAAATTTATGGTATCAGTGTCTAATACCGCCTCAAAGACGAAGACGGTGCCAAATAATCCCTTGATCACGGCTCTTTGCAGTAAGAGTTCAATATTACTTGATAAATAAAGAAAAAGTCCGGGTTCAATCGATTTTAGAATATTTATATTATTTTGAACCAGACAACTGTCATATCTGTATACAATTATTTTTTATTTAAAATATAAAATCAAAAATTTCAGAAAACACTTTTATGCGTTATTTATATTCGCAGGAGATTCCATTAAATTGGAGTTCACGTCAAATATGTACTAAATTACCATTCAAAAATGCAAAATACAAAAAACGGTAACAAGAGTAAATAATCAAATCACTTATAATTAAGAAACATGGACCTCAAGAGACCAGTGTAAATTACACTAATAAGACAACTGCCACGACAGTAACAAAAACGGTTTACATTTGCTCCAAAATAATATACCGCGAAAAAACCAACAACAGGAACTCATAATGAAAGTGTCAACTTCCGTTACTATGCTATTTCTACTCACTCCACACCATTCATACCCACAGCAGAAACCTCTCGTATTTACATACAAGTAAAATCTGACACAAAAAAGCCGTCCATATAAAAATGTCCCTGTACATGTATAAAGGAGTTTTGCAGCTTGCAATGTAATGCTTTTGTTTTATGACTTGATCTGGCAGCCACGAGATGGCTTCCTTCTATATTTATTTCCGCGTTCCCTTACCGTGCATGAGTGCTTATCAGTGAAGAGCATAATGTTCAGTATTCTAACCAAAGCAGAAACAAAACAGAAAGTTGCAAAAACTATGTGAGTGGTGCGAGTATTTACATTTATAGAAAGAAAATTTCTTAAACGAACAAAAAGAGCAAACACAGAGAAATACAAGAACGGCTGTGTAAATACCAAGTTGAAATTAGAAATCAGGTCAAAAGTAAATAAGCGAAACTTTATTTACTTTGCGCCAGCATAGCGCAAATGCTCCACTGTCATAAACTTATGCGACAGGACTTTTGAGGCACAAATCAGTATGTGAAATCGAGAGTCTTTTCCAAGAGAATACACATCCTTGTATGTGGCAGCACTTAATGAGAGCTGTTTGAAACGCCTGGAAAACGAAACAAACGAAAGTCAGCAGAGCGAAAGAGCGAAGGGCAAGATTCTTTGCGCAAATGATGGATACATTTTTTATGTGTTGGGGTAGTGTCATAAATTAAATAGGTCACAGGAGAAATTACTCACTTCTTTTCTTTTTAATGTTCCTTAGAAAACTTTATTAAATCTTAAGAACGCTGAGAATGTTCTGATGTTGCCTTTAGTCTATATACATACACAAGTGTATGTTCCAATATTATATGCTAGTGAATAAGCGTTCAACGCAACTATTTCAGGTACACGAGAGGGAAAATTTAATTTAAAAATACAAAATATATTAGGAGAAGAAATACAAAATATAGAGGGAGATACGTACTCCTGGTATTTTACAGGTATGCAAACAATTATTTGAAGAGAGTTCCCAGGGAACCTTGAAGAGTGAAATGGTCTATGTAAAAACAAAAATAAATGTAAATACTCATGGCAAAAAGCTCTCCATTTTTCCAACGACTTCTATCAATGTGTATGCACGCTTCACCAGAACAGAGAGATATGATATTTGGTGCAAGTACATAGGAGAAGGAGAGGTATAGGAATTGTGGGACTGATAGTGTTTACCAAGTATTTAAGAGTATATTGTCTGCATTTATGTACATCGTACCTATTTTCGTTAATCATGTTTTGAAAGCTTTGTTGCGATAATGATAAAAATACCTCTTAAAGGCAAACCGTTGTAGTACTGAAAATTTCCTTTTTCCGCGAGTTTATTTTCAAAGAGATTCTATGAGAATCTACCTTGGTCAAACTGCAAGTTGGGATAAGCAAATTGTAAGAAAAATTTCGTAAAATGAAACGCAAGTATTTGATAAACGCTATATATTAGCTTTAGAATGTCTTGGCAATTGGGAAAACCACTCAAGCAGAATCCAATCTCAAAGGCTTTATTGGGACTTTGGTGTTGCTTTAGAAGGGCAAGGAAAAGTTCAATATTGGGCGATTCTACGCAACATTGTTAGTGGAGTAAAGAAGAATGTGGATGAATATGCAGCTGCTTTTTCAGCTGAATGGAGAGAGTTTCCTTTGCCGCATATTCTTGTGTTTATTCACATTAGTCATTTATTGTATAGTCTATGGTTGAATTTGAAAAAAATTAAATGCAAAATGAAGCGCCTCTTTATACTGTTAGTTGACGATGTCCCTCATTATTACACAAATGTTTAATGTTTAGTATAATTAAAATTGAAGAGCTTTGAATAATACGGTTTTGATATACAGTAAGTAGTCAGCTAGAATGACTGTGTGTTGTTAGATTATCTTCGAAACATTTAACTAAGAGAGGGTCTACCAACTTTTGTCAATACGTATACGAGTATGTACATAAGTTTAGATCGCAGGCAAATCCATCCAAGTATGCGTAAAAATATTTTCTGTAAAATGCATTCATTGCAATTTGATGTGCAAAATGCCTTTGAGTTTTACTCGACTCGAGGTTTACTGATCAATATTTTATCCTTAATTATCTTTACTTCCTCATCCACAAATGCGGATATAAAAATTGTTAATTGTTGTTGTTGTGTAATTGTTGGTGAATAATGATTTACTGTGTTGTACTTATAGGCTGGCACGAATTTAGGAAATTTCGTTACAGCGACGAAATAGTATTTCGGCTAAGTTTTAAGCAGTACTTTATGTACTGTTAAATGCATTTATAAGGAGTTTTAGTAAAATGGATCAGATTTAAAAGTGGAACAAAGGGAAATTTGTTTATATTTTTCTGATAATTTTTATCCAAATTGACTTATGTTTTCAAAGAAATCTCTTATTTATTTTATATAATAAAAAGGATATACACCTACGATATGTATAAAATCATATTTAAATAAATATACATATATTTGAATACCGTATATACTTAAATATATGCTCATTATGGTTAATTCCAACACACATATATCCCATTATTGCACGACAAAGAACCAGTGTTACCCTAGTCTACAGCACCAGCGGAAGTTCGATCGAAATGTAATTTGTTTGAACGTATTAAGTAGATATTTATGATGTCTGATGTATGTAAATGTCAGTCAAATACCAATGGTGCATTGATTTCCATGTATAAAAATAAATAAGTTAACAATCATAAAATGAATTGGAAGGAATTTGGCATATGCATTAGGATTAAATAATGTTTTGCGAAGAATGCGACACTGTGTGTGCTTGAATGAAAATTATTATTATTAATTATTAATTACAATAAATAAATAGGGGAATATTGTACTGAGTTTGATATGTTTTGATACACACTTAATGCAGTGTTGCAACCATTCAACATATTGAATTCCTTTCAGAGCATAGTTCTAATGTGAGTTTCCTTTATTTATTCCTGTTTAATTAGAAGGTCTTTGTGGTTCTGTAATTATGTCTGCAAATACACGTAGAAACAATAATATGAATAACAACTAATAAGTCCTATGTATTACCCTCAGAGACACTTTCTCTTTTATATGCCATGTTTACATGGGTATTCTAAATGAATACATTTATGGAAAAATTTGTGTGTGTGTGTGTGGATACACCAAACGCAGAACTCCCATGTTATCTCTTAACAGGATTCTGTTAACTAGTTATGTTTTATTAGCCGCTCAACATTTGTACTATATACTTTTAACTTGAAGTAGGTCATGTTCTGCAAACCTAGAAGTGACTTTTTTCCAAATGTCGTGTTTGTAGTTAAAGTTATTTACAACTTTACATGTTCTATGAAGTACAAAGAGAAGTGGTGCAGAGACCCCAATGTGCCAATCTTGTATGGTGATTTGGATTCACATTCTATATATATATACTCATCGTAAATGTTATTGTTCATGAATAAATATACAAAAAATATAATAATACTTATATGGAATATACTACGGAAAGTCGAATCCGCTTGTACACACATACGCACACACATGTGCCAACATCAGTATATTGAGTGATTGGACAAGGAGGAGCTACATACATTAGCGAAACTCCAAGCAGAAGCAACAAGGATCTCAAAAATGCTATCAAGAGGAGTAAGAGCAGGAGCTTCCCGCAGATGTAAGTACAAATTGAATATTATGTATAAGGAAAAACGTACAGTGTTTGACGTTGCAATCGCCAAGTGTATTTTTGAGAATTACTCACAATGGAATGTATCTTATTGATAATGCGGAACCACATTTCGGTCTAACCCAGTTCGACGGCACAGTACACCTACGGCGTCGTCAGCAGGCAAGGCTAAATGTGTGATTTTATTCACATACCAAGCTAGTGTAAGTATGAATATGTGCAAAATACATGCACTTGAAATTTGTTTGTTTAAATTTAAATTGGGTCACCTGCAGGGCGAAACAGTTAGAACTGCATCGCTTTAGATATACAAACATGTTCATGTTTTAATTGTGTTTTGTGAATTTAACAAAAATGTTGATTGCGCTTGAGTAAATTGCAGGAATGGAGGTCAAGTTTATCTTTAATAACTTGGTAATTAGTTCCTCATGAAATAATACAGTCTTTTTCGAAACCATGAAATTATTGTTGTAGGTATTTCTATAGTGTCCGAATTTTGTGAAATTGCGTGCAGCGTTTTTTCCCAATATGTTTGAATATACCAGCGCTGATTTTAAACTACATAAACAAAATTTAACAAATGTTGTTTGACTATACCGCCTGTTCCTCGAACACATTGAAGCTATGCAAATTGATAAATCTAGTTCAAGGATTCTATCGCAACCCAGGATTTACGGTAAAGATTTGTACTTGAGCCGAAAACGACCTTGCATTCACACGAATTCATCAAATAAGCTTATGTATTGCGTTTTGCTCCCCCACAAGGTCTCCAATGCAATATAGGTATGCAACAGCATGCTACTAGTTATACAAGCACCTATGTATGTATTATTCACATATGTACCAAGAACTGCAAAAGTAAACCAGGTCAAGCGTATTTACTGCTCATTATATACGAGTAGAGCACCAACTGCATTTAACAGTATGCGAGTATATGTACTTTCCGGTTATGCTGGTGGTGGTGAACGCATACGACCAAACTACCATTTACTAGCGACTTGAAGGTTTTTCTGTATGTACTTTCAAACTCGCTCATTCGTATTCTTACATGCGAATGAATAAATGCAGTTGAAATTGCAATGGTTTAATATATTTTCATATGTTTTCAGTATCTAGGATTATTCAATGTCCCAGCCAAAACCTTCAGAGAACGAAAATCTGCAAAAGCCGCAAATGTGCCACGAAGTATGAAGGAATGCGAAAATTCATCAAAATGCTTGTAAATTTATACAGTGTCAAATCGCTGCTAATATTTAGTCTTCCAAAACCTCAAGAAGAAATGCAGAGATACTGAGATATTTGCGAGCAGTTTTTATTTCCTTACTCTTTTTTTATAAACTTTTATAAAGTTAAAATACTGTTTATCTTCTATTTATATATTATTATTTTTTTGTTGGTCATGGCATGACTCCACGCATACATGGAGTCCGAAGTTATTTTCCTTAGTCTCTTATTTTTCCAGTGAAATTAATTTGTTATTTATTATCAGCCGTTAAGTTGGACACAAATTACGAGTAGTATTATTTTTTTTCTATGGAAAAATATGTCGAATCGTCCAATCAGATAATTCTGTAATTTCAAAGTATAAAAACTGTAAGCTGCGGAAACGCATTTTTACATTGTATGCTATATCCTGCACAATGTAATAAGGAGGTGCAACTATACATATATAGTCGGCAAGTTCTTGTACACATTTATTTGTTCAATTTACTGTATCTATGATTTATTGTAGATTTCTGTATTTCAAAGTACATAAGTGGCTAAACATATTAGTAGTAAATTTCTTTATTGTATGCAGTGTAAGAGAACACTGTTTATGATAGTCACGGTCATAGGATAGAAACTAGCAATCACGAGTGACGAAAAAGCAAAGTGATAAATTTATGTTGAATGCACAGTTTTTGCGCAGTTTGCTGTCAATTACTATTAACACCAATATGTTCATCTTTTGGGAACACAATTCATATGACCATCACCTTCCTAAAGTAAAAAATAAATTACAATTAAAAGTATAATTAGAGAACACATATATCGGTGTGGTTGGTATAAATTATAATTCGATTACTCTATGGAAAAGAGTATGAATTTTGTAGCATATCCTACAGGAGCTAATTTCTCATAGAGAGAAGAAACAGGAAATACAAAGTTGAAAGAGAGGAAATTTTACTTTTTTTTAAATAAATAACATATTTAAATAAATTGTAAATGAATTCGACATTAGGTCTATCCTGGCTTCACTTTTACCACAACTTAATTATTATTAAACCATGTTACTATACTACTATACTAATTTAATTAGCCTAAATAGAGGTGCAGACCTGATAAATCTCATGCCAACAAAACACGTTATCTAGAAAACTGAACTTGTGGCGAATAATAATTTGCTCCGCCTCCCTTGAACAGTGTTAAGCAAACTAATATGCAGAATTGTGATGTCATAATTGGACTTGAACACAAAAGCTTCGAAAACTCTTTTATTTGAAATGGTATTATTATCTGTAGTCTTCCCGTTTGTCCAAGAAATGCTAGGACACATCATAAAAGGCTGTGAAGGTAGGATTAAGCTGCCAAATACAATGATTGTATTAAAGGAAAATCCCTTATATATGTACTCAGTTCAAATAACACAAAAATTTGTATAGGGAAGTGTGAGTCTGGAGTAGCATTCGATAGAATGGTGACTTGGCATTTTCAGATTTCTCTGATAAGAAATTTTATTTGGTTTGAGTGGAGTTTGTTCGCTGTTTTCTAAGGAAAACAGAGTATAATGGAACGCACAACCGACTTGTTAGCCACTTTATTAAACATACGAGTATACATATTCAGACACAAACACATCCACCACCATACACCGTTTTTCTATGTACATCTAGGGAGAAATTCAAGCGAACCTGCAAAATGTGGTCATCCACATGCTCAATGTACTGGGGTGCTTCCAGTATTCAAGATTAAAATGACTTACTTGTATATTTTATGAGTACTGAACTTTTCTTTTATTATCCAAGTTTCTATTGCAATCTGTTGCTTAACACACACATTCACTAATATTTAATAACTTACTCGTATAACTAATTTTTGAGTTTACTGTTTTTTGTAGACTACATCCAGTGGTACAACCATTGCCTATTACCACAGATCTGTTGTGGATTTTCTCTTCAGGCGGGTGAAAGTGAAAGGGTTGGAAAACAGTTCCGATATTAGTGGGTTTGGGTGGACTTCGCGCCTCAGATTGTGCGAAGTAGAAAGTTTTTTTATTTCTTGAGGTCACAATGGATTTCGTTGTTTGTGACATAATATGGTGATTGGAATGATGATTTGGAATTAGCTTTCGCTCTTCTAAAATTGGAAGTAGTCTTTCCAGAAAAGGGTTTCCATGAGTTTAGAAGTAATCGGTAACAAGCTAATTGGGCGATGCGATTCAACTTTATCAACGCTGCTTCCGGGTTTGAGAATCTTCTTCTGGAAGTTGTTTTACTATTTTTCCAGTGATAAGGTCGTACCCAGGGGCTTCTTTAATATTTAGCTTATCAATAGCTGCTTTCACTTCAGATTTGGAAAATTTACGTATGAGTAGGTCCATCTGATGGGTATTACTCAGAACACTTTTCACTTCTTCTGTTACACATGCTGGGGGCTCGATTTCATGTGGGGTAAATACTTTTTTTAAGTGGCGGGCAAATGTGACTGCTCTTTCAAGGTAACTTTTAGCCCATTCGTTATTTTCCATTCGTAAAGCGGATTGGAACATTGTGGGTCTCTTTAGATTCCTAGTTGCTTTCCAGAGAGAGTATTCTGTAGCAGCTGTTGCATCGAGATTACTGAGGTAATGATGGAGTTGGGTGTTTCGTTCGTTATTAAGGATCTCGCTAACTTCTTTTGTAAGCACATTTAGGATGTCTGGTTTGTTGCCACATTTTTCTTGCATATCGCTTTTCTGTCAGTTTTTCTTTTATAGGTTTAGAGATGTTCGTTGATTTTCGTTCATTCAGTGGGGTGGATTCCCACTCAGCTTGAACCTTTGAACTCGTTGAGATTAAGTACAATAGAAAAATTTTATTTTTTAAATAATTTTAAATTTACGAAAATTACAAAATTAAATTTTTTTATCCAGATGTTTATCCAGTTTGTCTTATGAATATTAATATTTAATTTACAAAGTCCAATTACTGCCTTCCATACACTATCAACACGAAAACTGCTTTCTCTGCTTTAGTGCCATAGCAGTGGGATGTGGGTAAAGGAAAATTTAATGGTCAAATACGCTTAATATATTTAATTAAGCAGTGGGATAGATTTAATTTGTGCATAAGGAATTGCCTGTCCTAATCCTTAGCAATGCATCACAATGACTTCAATGAGAGTGCATACTTAAAGGAGGCCATATTATACAACGCTGCTTTCAGTTGTTGCCAATATACAGATATGCTATGGATATGTGGAGCGATGTCCAAAAGGGGTAGTTTGGTTTGTACACAACTGTGCTATATTGTAACAAATATATTTTTATTGATAGGTTATGGTTAGATATTCTGTAGTCATTTCAATTTCAAATTTTGTTACGTTTAAAATTACTTGATTGACTCAAAATATGTGTGATGTGTATGCTAAAAATACATTTCCTTCAGGTTTTTTTGGTCATCTGTAAATCCTTTTCTCTTAAGTTTCTTATAAATGATTCTTTAGTCGAATATTGGGGATAAACTTTCCCTGTTTTCTGTACTTATATTTCTTCTGTACATATTTTTGGTGGAATGGCACCACCACAAATATGTATCCGGAATTTTTTTATTATTAAATTTGTAAAACTCAATTTGAAAGCAATTTCCAGTTAATAAATGCGAATATTTGGCAATCGCTTTATTCGTTTTTGACAATATATTAAGGAAACTTTTAAATCACTGGCATTCGATTTATAGAAGTTCGTTTATGTGCTTATATGTGGAAGTGTGAGGGACAAGAGGGGACAAGAAAATGAGAAAAAATAACCTTTTCGAATATATAGGTTATAAAGTTAATGGCTGTTGATTGAAAATGGGGGTTAAGGTTCACATGTTGTTGTTTTTGACATAAAGGGAAGATTTCAAGTAAAATATACCATTGTAGAGATTTTTGTATATTATTTGTTTTTCTAATGTACATCTTCCCAAGAATTAAATGAGAAATGAAGAGAGAATATATAGTGTCAGAACTCTGTTAATTAAAAAATATATTTTGGAACAAAAATAAACTTTTAGTTAGATTTTTTATACCATGGGACTTGCATATTATGCCATTTAGGTACTACTTAACACAAAACAGCCACAGAATTTCTAGTATGTAAATTTTTGTTTGCGTTCAGTGGAACCAGTGTAGGTATGTAGTAAAAGTCAACGAAAACCAACACATCCAGGTCTGCCACGCACTTCGTGTGAGAATTTTTTGAAATAAGCCTTTTTATAGTTTTAAGAAACTTTTTGAGTTCTCTTCGGAGCTCCTGCAGAATAATTTTTAAGGTCTCGTTGCAAAAATGAAACCCATATTTGCCTCTAAGATATTAGTACCAGGATCAAAATATCTCATTTTGCTTTTTATTTACCATTTAAAACCCTTCAGATGTTTTTTGCTTTCTCTTCTATGCTATAAGATTTATCATCATGATCATCATCATCATCATCAGCATCTAGAAATAGCCACTACCAATAAACAATAAAAAATATTTGATAATAAAAGGCCACCTGCTATTTGAAAAAACTGCAACTGTTTTATGTTGAAACCTGTGTTTGCACTTTCTCGTGCCGCTACTCTTGCTGCTTCTTATTGGTGTTTAAGTGAAGTACGAAAATGTAAAAAATTATGCCAGTGCTTATAAATGTTCAGTTTTTCACAATTTCCGCAGTTTCGAGGCTGATGAAATATACAAACATTTCACTTGGAGCATTTAGGAATTTCTGCGTCGCAATATGGGGCGGTGCCAGTGAGCGTCGACTCCGTCAAACTCCAGTCAAACCATCAGTGTGTCGGTCCATTGGTTTTTTGTTGGCGAAGTTGTAGTTGGAGTTTGAATGGGCATGGTTTCAATGTGCACAATTGGAATTTATATTTGGGAAAATATTTTGTTAAACGATTTCACTGAAGTTGTTGGCGTGGTGCTTATGCAAGCTACTCCGCCACTCGCCGATGGTATGGAAGGGTGTTGGTTTGATTGATAAATAAAAGTGTGTGTTCAGCTGCGATTGGAATGAGGGGCAACGGCTGAAACATTAATTTCATGTAATTTAATCACAATCGATTTTTGTTTCTATAACGGAATGTGTGGAGGAAAGTTAGATCTTCAAAGGCTCTGCGGGGAAACTCATTACGGGCATCCTCAAATGTTATACCCAATGCACCGAGAGAGCTGGACACAAATGTTCTGACTCAGTTGCCTCAAGTGTACTATACACCGGGTAGCTTATGCATCGCAGATACAATATTTACCATCACTTAATACAAAATTTTTCGTTGCATTAATTCCCGCATCGGGAATTGCGTTCATGGGCATCGCTGATATATACCCTAGGAACGAGTAACTTAGAATAAGAAATTGGCTCTAAACTCCAAGATAATAATTACTGGATTAATTATAATCTAAATTTTCTAATTGAAAGGTGTTAAATGACTTAAGTCGATCTGCTTCATGCATATGCACAGGAAATGGTTATGTTTACCCAGAGTCAATGCTTGTATTCTTCGAAACTGTTTTTTATAATTTTCATATGTATATCAAATATTTTAGAATATTAAATAAGAGACTTGCTCAATTTGACCGGAAACAACATTCTGCACAATAAATACGCAAACAAACAGTTTACAAGCGTGTTACGCTAAATTGACTTTAATCACCATGGATTCAATTAGTAGCGCCCCTTTTAGTACGAAAATTTGAAAAGTGCAATTAGGCATTGCGTAAGCTATTTGCATTGCTATTAGTATTCGTCCTCACTCATTTCCATGTAGTGGCCATGGGCAAAAGCAGTATGACCTCTAAAACCCAACACAGCCCACGTCAAGTTTACTATGTCGGGGTCGCATTGCACCGCCGGTATACATCGAAGAGCTCATACACATGTGTACACATTGTACCAGCTTTGTATATCGGTTTATTCTTCGGAAATTATTTAAATACATTTGCAAGTGTCTTTATATCCCATTTGAAAGATAATAATGTTGTTGTGGACTGGATAGTTTTGTATTTGTAAGTTTTTAAGTGGTTATTAAATTAATTAAAAGAAGCAGTTGAAGTCAGTAAATTTATCTCTATACAAATAATACAAAAACTTCTGTTGATGGCTTTCCTCCACTGCCCTCAAATGAGAAATTATCATTTTATAAAGTGATAATTTTAAATTCAATTGATTATATATAAATGCTTCCTGATTTTATATGACATAATTGTTCTTGGATTGCGCCAAACTAGATGAGTTGATGGAACTTGTGTAAATGTTGCTGATAATTAAATTCTTTCTCTGATTTACCATTACATTACATTTAAAATTCGGCTACATAAATGCTTTTGACACACTTTCACTGACGTACGCAAGTGGCGCTCGGTGCACTAAATGCGATGAGTAGTTGGCTGAGGCGGCAACGTGTCACTTAATTAAGCCAATTTGAATATGCATTTAATTTAGTTTGAACTTTTTTAATTAAAACACATTTACGACAAAACAAGTTCTAAAGTCAATGCACCGCGGCTCGGTTGACTCAACTCAGTCGGTTACCCATATTTCTGCTGGCATGTGCAGCGGTCAGTGGTTGATACACTCTAACTAAAATTGCTGTTAATGCAATTATTCTGTTTGTGAAATTTATGACAGAGAAATTAGTCACGTTTTAGTATTTGAATTAATTTACATGTGGTGAATGTGTAACAAAGTTGGTTGACCTTATTCCGAGAAAATAAATATAACATACATACATAAATCAAAACTAAGTGGTTTTTGAATTTTTGGAATATTATTCTTATTAATAATAAACGAGCTGCAGTTACTAATGCATAGGTCTAAAGTTGTCAGATGGTTTACAGATCCGAAACATTTTACATTTTTTATAAATTGCAGAAATTATAAGAAAAGCAAATGCAAAATATAAAGAAATTAACAAAATTAATTCACCCGATAGTTTTCAATTTAAGCACTCGCATTTCTCCTTTTACGAGTATAACCGAAAATAACATCGCTTATATTTGTTGATTTGTCTTAACATTTCCGTTTTCGCTCTCACCAGAAAAACAAATTGTGCAATGTTTGCCTTCTACTGTTCCTGTCGTACCTTCCACATAATTAGGATTCGGTAGGATTTAAACTCATTCAGTTCCTTAACGATACAATATATTATTAGTTTTTTATGTTTATCTACACCAGATGTGCAAAGTATTCCTACCCTATAAATGCGTGTTTCACAAAATTGGTATTTAACCGTTAACTTAAATGGCCTTCAATGTCTAGACGAATTTGACAATTTTACATAAATAATGCTTATTTCATTGCTAGAGAATGTGATGGAATTGAGTTTATTCAACTTGGCGCACATTGGCAGCACGAAGCACTTAAGGAACGATAACAATAAAAAAATCAGACCCTAATGTAAGCTGAGCGTTGAATTGTGTGTAGGTGTTATTGTGTGGTGAATAACGTTTGCATTATTTTTTTCAAGGAGAATGTGAAAAAGTTGATTTGGTCCAGAACCGCCTAATAGGGAGTCGCATTCCACCCATGGAGCTTGCATCTTGGTCACTAATTGGCGGTTATGGGCATTATGAATATCTGCTACGAGATAGCAGGAAGCTTGCAAGGAGATGATACAATTAGGTTTCTAAAAAGTATATATAAATAGTTGTAAAAATTGTTTAAATTTAAATAAATTTAATTACAATATATTTTTGTGAATACTCAGCTAATTGAAGGATGGCTAGTTCATCGTTCCCGTAATATAGTTGCCATCATTTTCATTGCGTAGGTTTTGCAATTATAGTTGTTTTTTTTTTTATTTCAGTCGTAATTCGCAAACATAATGGGGATGTAAATTAAATACACTGAAGCAAAGAGTATTTACGTAAATACTCTTTGATTGAAGTATGCTTGAAATGCTATCTCTGAGTATTTGTGAGCAACAGTAGGAAAGAAAAAAATTGAAATATGCGTAACGCAATCTTTTAGTATCGTCTGCACGCACACAATGGTAATAAAAACGGTCGGTATTACAACCAGTCAGCCAGCCAGCTTGTAGGTTTTTAGCCTACTTTAAGGCTGAAACTGACATCTTGTGCGCTCATAAAATGAGTATGGTTGCGTAGGTGTCTGAGCGTATTGTGTGTGAGTACGGTGTGTGTCTGCTCAATACAAGGCATTTTTTGTTTGTTTTACTGTGTTGGGCGCGTAGGTTCTATTAACTAATAAATAATGAGACTTGGTAGGCTGCTAGAAGAAAATAAGGTCGCATGCTGAAGAAATGAAGTCAATGTCAATGTCTTCTTTGCGAGTGTTTATTCTACTCACACTTGCGAGATGATCCACACGTGCTTGATTTCAGTGAAATTTAAGCAAGCAACGATCCAATGGAATTCACATTGACAGTGACTTAGCAGATTATAACAACTTCTGATTTTGCTGCCGTCTAATATTATGCCAAAATATGTCACCAAGTACAAAGGAGGAAACTATGTTAATTATACAGGCGTTTAAATAGTCATATGAATGCGTCATTGCTTCCGAGAGGCGTGAGTGAATAAAAATGCAGACGTCACAAATACTACTTGATTGCAAATAAACCACCCTCTGTATGTGACGTATTTGTGCATTCCAAGAAATAATTTCACATGAAATAAGGTCAATCAATTTATTTATTACATACCTTTAAAATTAAAAAAAGGTTAAATCTGAGCAATACTCGCAGCTGGAAACGTTTTGTTCATACTTTAATTTGATTAAGCACTTCAATTTATTTTATTGTTGTGATTAATTTGTCCACTATTATATATAGTGTATTTTATATTCCCTAACGAGTTGTTGTAGTTGAAGCAAAGCAATACACATACAATAATTCAGTACTCTTCCACCTGAGCATATCGCAAGTGAGCGGCTCGGCGTGTGGTTGAGTCTGGTTGCTATGTACATAAAAGTATCTGCTGAGTTGTTGTGTACAAATTCAAAAAATTATCGCAATTGTGCAATAAGCGTGCACTGACTTTGCTAACAAACGCAGCAAATATAAAATACTAACTAACTAACGACATCAGCAACAACACAGTGTATTCGAATTCACTACCGGCGAAACGACCTTGGTGACAATGACCCCGAAAATCGGTTTGTTTAGAGGAAGCAATGTGAAACATTTTTTTTCCACAAATGCTGTCCGATAAGATATAAATAAGTTGCATTCAAGTGCTGAGAGTGTGCTGTGTGCATGTTTTGTCTGTGGTTGTGTTTGTTTGCAGAACAATTTGTGAATTTCGTATTCATATTCTAAAAAAATTGTTTTTGTTGTCTTGACGCAAATTTGCAGTCATAATATTTCAATTCAACTTAAAATATTAAAAATATTTTAAGTTTCTGAGATAAATTATTCCTTAGGACAGTTTTCAAAATATCCACTTAAATGCAAACTGAAAATTTATCTGATATTTCTCTCTAACTAGTAGTAGAGCTTTAGTTAAAATTAAAGGAAAGCGGATAATCAATATTAGCGACGGACAAAATTGTATTGCAGAAGATTCTCAGCTGCTTGCATTCCGTAAGGTTAATATTCTCGCACAAATTAAGTGGTTACTCAATCAGTTATGATGAAGAATTTGTTTATTCGTAAACATGAGGGGCCATAATGCAAGGTTAATAACAGATAAGTCCAAATACAAGTAACTTTTAACTGCGTCGGTGTAAATTAATGGCGTACAATTCAAATCATAAAGTATGAAAATATACAAGGAAAGTTGACAGCGAGTTTTGATAATATTGTTACGAATCCTGACAATTTATCATCATTCATTCATCATTTCGTGGCCTAATCGAAGAATCTGCGAAACAACTCGCTATCGGGCTACGGCCGAACTTAACAGCGCTCGTCAAGCGCCTCTGCTTTGCGCGCGTCTTCTCCAAGCCGTTATACCAAGCTTAGTTAGGGTTTCCTCGACTTGGTCCTTCCATCGGGCGCATGGTCGTCCCCTATGAAGGCGTCCAGCGGCTTTCGCTTCGAACACCTTTTTCGCTGGAGCTTCTTCACCCACACGCACGACATTTCCAAGCCAGCGCAGACGTTGTATAGTGATGCGTCTGACTATGTCAATATCAGCGTAGAGCTCGTACAGTTCATGGTTCATCCGAATACGGCAGTCAACGCCGACACGAACAGGACCGAAGATTTTGCGAAAAATTTCCTCTCGAACACCCCAAGCGCGGCTGCATCAGTCTGCGTCACGACCCATGCTTCGGCGCCATAGAACAGTATGGGCAGGATGAGCGTCTTGTAGAGTGTCAGTTTTGTCAGGCGAGGCAGGGCTCTACTACACATTTGTTTACTGAGCCCATAGTAGCACCTATTAACAAGCGTGATTCTTCGTTTAATCGTGACAATTTATACTGTTACGAAATTGGCCTCATGACAATTTATTCTAACTTTCAATACTCGGATTCGTACCACTGGATTGTGTAGTAATCAAACAATCGCAGGTTAATTTAAAATAATTAACTTTATTTAATTATTGCAATTTATGCACTTAATATGAGGCTTAAAGTTTACTTTATTACAATTTGCACTTCATTTAATAATTCATTTAATTACTTCATCACTTTTTAATACTGTAAATAGTACAAGTGAAATGCACGATGTACACACTGTTACAATTAAAATTCAACTGTAGTCGACTTTCATTGCGTGGTGGCTTATATAGTTTCAGAATGGTTGAAGTAGAACATTCTAGAACATTATCTACACTTTGGAAGGAATTTTCGAGAACATTCTGGAACATTATCTTCACCTCGAAGGAATTTTCGAGAACATTCTAGAACAGTATCTTCATCTCGAAGGAATTTTCGTGAGCATTCTAGAACATTATTTACACCTCGAAGGAAGTTTTTATCTGCATGGATTGTGTCTTGTCTTAATTACATAGGGTGGTGCACTCATTGTCAAACTCCAAATGGCGTCCTAAAAGTATGCAATCATTTATGTTTCAATATAAAATTTTCACTTAGTAGGATAGTTGGAGTGGTAATTTGAAACTGAAACCAAAGCCTGGTTAATAGACAATACTTGCTGTTTCCACATATAAAAACAGATTGCAAGTTGACGCCATTTATTTTAAAAAGCCAAGAATAAACAATTTTGAAGTAAGCTGAGTATGTGAATATAACAGCTTCTGTCAATGCAGTATCCCCGAAATGTTAAAAAAAACTCACACATGTACTCGTACTAGTATTTACACCCTCTGGCATATACATTCAGGTAATGAAAGCACAGTGACACAAGCAAAGTCCCCTATCAATAAAACAAAATTAAGAAAAGAGTCGAGAAAACAATAATTTCAATTTTTGGTTGAATACTTAGCGTGCAATATGTGATTGCAAAGGGATTTCCGGTTATAGTTGACACAGTTGTTACTGTTGCTTTTGTCGTGGAAATATGAGCTCGCATAGCTAACATGGATAATAAAAAGAAGATGTACATGTTTACTTCGAGTTTTTATTTATTTTTACAAGTTTCCCATTTAGTGTTTTTTTCTGACACCTACAGGGAAATTTTAAACTGGAGATATTTGTAGCATCTTCCACAACTTGTGTAATATTCTTTAAACTAAAAGCAATGCCCAGTAAGAAGTTCTTTTTTCGTGTGAACGGTACTGGATTTTTCTCTGAGATTTTCCGATGTTCTATTAGATAGTTCAATTTGTGAATAAAGACCAAAATTGTTGGAAAAAAATCACAAATTTCCTATTAAAATACAGTAACAGTTTCTTAACGGTCAGGCGTAAATAAAAAACCTCTTTGAGGAATCGCATAAAAGGGATAAAAGGGGATCTGGATGGACCAGCGGAAGTATGGGATTGCAAAAAGTAATGCTTCTAAATGTTTGATTGCGTGCATGAAAAATTAATTCTGGCTTATACATATACAATACATTTTGTAATGAACTAAAAGCTTACAAAATATGGTCTACTGAAGTTGTCTCTTTAATTTTAACTTGGCTACAGATGTAACCTTTTATCCATTGGAGAACGGGTACAGCTAATGGTTTATTCTAATGAGGCAATTTATTTTGGCGCCAAACGGAAGTTGTTTTCACAACGTTTCTGGGAAGCCTTTACTCTGGTATTTGGTGTGCCCACTTTAGGACTTAAATATTGTGTGCATAACGAGTGTATTGCAACGGACTACATTACATTTTTAAAGTATGCGGCATTGTTTATTAAATACATATAAACAAACACCGGAACAACGGCACTGAAATGAGAAGTTGCTGAGGCTGAGATTATTATTGTGGCGCTCATTTGATTCTGTACTGTGTTTTGGTGATAAGTATAAATGACGAAATTAAATAATCGATTTTCGAACATTAGATAACATTAATGCTAACCCTGCCAGTATGTCAATGGCCTTTGAAAAGACCGTAAATACTGATCAAATATATGCACTCTCCTACTTGAGCCAAACCTTGAAAATATTTAGATACAGCGCCGTTTGAACATTTCGCCAAATTAAAATAACGAAAAACCCGAAGCAATAAATTTTCATTGCCTATTATTGAATGTATATAGAGGGGAGCTGCAACACTTATGAATACTATATAGTGGGTAGTGACTTCTTTGATAATTGAAATTTGTGTGCTTCTTTTGCGATTATCAAAGAAGTGGCAAATATTGATTTAATTATTCGGAATAGAGTATTCTTTTTATTATAAAAAGTTTACTATCTGTAGGAGTGGAAGAGTAACAGGGCGCTTGTTTGTTGTTCAATTTTATTTACGATTGTTATTCCAGTGAGAAAATTTCCAAACTAGAAACTATTGAGAATTTTAGTTATTGAGTCATTCTTCGTAAACGATAAAAATTAAAAATAAATACTTCGTGTCTGTGTAGTGACACGAATTATTCACAAATGAGGACATCTGAATTGAATCCGGTTTGGCAGTCTTCGAACATTTCATCGCAACATGTTTAATCCATAAAGATACTATTGATATCAATAGTCAGCTTTGGAAAGGTTATGGAAAAATTAGAGGTAATCATACTTTTTAACTAGTTTATAATATACCACTATTGCCGGTTGTTCTGAAAGAGTCTACGCGATTAATTCATTAATATTTGAATTATTGAACAATAACACGATTTTGTATATAACCAACTACCGTTTATACTAAAAAGAGTCTTATGATTTGAAGGCAAATATTACTCCAAGTCAACTTGCGTTTCAGCGAGTATTTGGTTCCTTTTCCCTCTTCGCTTTCCGTGTGCAGCCTGATTTGTTTGCAGATTGTTTATATATTCATTTATTTGCCGGCTTCTCAGTTGTAACTTAGCTTGGATTGCACGCGCCATGTCATTGAACTTTACAACTTAAAACGACATTTTGACAATGTTGCCACGTTTATGAAGAAGGGCACTGGTCAGGATTGATTATATGCAAATTCGATAACGATTGTATACCATTTTAAACTAATTTAAATACTGTTTATGGTCACGAAAACTTTAGGTGGTTAATTAAATTGTATCTATACCGAGTATTTTGTGAGTGTTATATGGCAACACTTTTTACTTCAACCATGCCAGAGCTCTAGCAAAGATGTTGCAAAAACAAACAAACAAACATCGGTAGGATACACTGTCAATGCCAATATTTTCTAGCAAAGCCGCAGTGAAGAAAATGTGTTTACCCTTTTTCATGCCCATGTCATGCCTCCCTTTCTTCTATTTTGTTACTTCCAAGAATTTTGTATATAATTGAGCGTTATATTCAATCTGAGACATCGGCAGCCAGTTCTATAGGCCTCTGCTGTATACAAGCGGGAGTGTGCGTGAGTTTGTGTATGTGTTCGGTGCGCGTTGCTTAATAGCTGTAGCACGATGCAACAATTATTTTGATTCCATAAAATTCAGGAAAAATACTCTAAGGAAATGCGAGTGTGTGCAAACGCTTTTCTGTCCGACCACGAAGTGTGCATGTTGCTTGGAAAGCGCGCAACAATGCAGGGGAACGGATTGTACAGATATAAACTGTACGAAACAATTTGAAAAATAAAATTTACCGATTTGCCTCGTCGTCATTGTATTGGGGATGGTTCCTGTTTAGTAAAGCTGTTCTCAGTTGTGTTGTACTTAGTTGTTAAGCTAGGTTTTCAACGTTACCCAAGCTATTCCGACATTAATTTTTCGGAATGTATTCAACATTTTTGTTACTAATTCGCTATATTTAAATTTTTGACCATGTTCTCATGCAATGTTTACCGCTTTTGACAATGGCGCTACTGGGAAACATTTATCTCTTCATTACCCAGCTCTATTTCAGTTTTCTGAAAATTCTTTGGAAACGAGTACATTAAGGATTGAAATATATCAGCGATCAACCATTAAGCCAAGTAAAATATTGGACCAACAATATTCTGATTCATCATCAACACATTTAAACGCATTAATATTTGAAAGCCTCATCATAATGATCGTGTTGAATGCGGTGACGCAAAATATTAGCGACCGGGAAGAGCTACAACTACAATAAATATAATGAAACTAAAACTAATTTGCCATTCCTGAGAAGATGGTCTGTCATTTTTCATTTCCAGCCTGCCTATATGTATGCAAGCTGGATACATACAGGTATGTCGGTCTCATACTTTTAGCAATCATGTCCCATGCATGCCTTTACGAAGTATCATTTAATCTTAATTTTTGTCCAATCTACAGAGAAGTATTTATTTATAAGATGTAATTCCGGCCGGTCGGCCGCTTGGCCAGCTGCTTGCTTGGCTGACGAGCTTTGTTTACGAACGAACGCGTTCATTTTATTTTTAGTGCGCATATACTCCCATTACGAAAGTAAACAAGAAAAAACTGCCTAGAACACCTCGCCCAATAAACCAGCATCCAATGTAGTAACTATCTTGCGACTCCGGACACACAGCACGATACGATAAAGGGTCTGCATTGTGATGTAAAATTTACGAGCGTGCAGGAGCCATTGTACTTTTGGAATCATCATCGTCTTCTTCATTATTGTGTTTATCATTCTTATAAATGTCGGTCGATGATCGGTCCTGCGATCGTGTTGGTTTTTTTTTATACCTGCTTCTAGCCTCAACATAATTTTAGTACAAAATTTAAAACAATATAATTTTTCTGAAATGTATATTTGTGTTTGTCTAGAACTTAGTTGGAAATCTGACTAGTACAAAGTCAGCATTTGTTTTGAGAGGGAATTTTACGTAGAGCTTGGTACGCGTGGAGTCATTGGATTTTAAATAGATGACGTGTTGTCAAAACAATAACAGTTACACAGCTGATTTGGGTGAGGTCTTATCTAATACAAAAGTTTCAACATTCAAAAACTCGTTGGGGTAAATTTTTGCTTAAAATTATTCTTTTGAGCGGCGCAATTTCCTGCGGCAAACGTTTTCTCAGAGCGTTCGAATCCAACTATACCATAAATTTCATACAGTTCATCACTTTAATAAGGATTTTTAAGTGCCTTCAATTAATATTATCAAATCTGATCAGTTGATTATACAGTATCTGGTTCCACAAAACTTTTGGACATTCCAAATCGACGACTTTTTAAAACGCAAGAGATTAATAATGTTTGAGCGTATTTGGTTACCTGGTTACAGAGCTGAATAATTGTATAAGAATCTGGAATAAATTATTCATCTCGAATAAATTACTCTTATTAATAAAATTAAACCCAAAAATACCCAAAGTTGTACATGCAAATTTTTTTAGAATTTTTTTTAACGGTTGCTTGTGTGTTTTTATCGTATACGCAATATTTTCGAAATGTGAATTACCACCACGCATCGTCTGGCTACACTGGAAGTGATCAGTTTACGTTTTTAAAAAATAGTCAAATAATTATAAAATAGTAGAATAAAATATAATTAAATATTTAATATATCGAAGCCATTAATATATACACATAAATAATTGCTGCTAAGAACGGCATCACAGTAGCGAAATAAAGTTAGTGACCAATTCTTCACAAAAAGTGATCGTTATATAGTTTGAATCTGCGAAAAATTCATTGCCTGTCAGCTGATAAATGATTTCACTTTGCTTTTCCACATACATATGTATATATGGCTGTGTGTGTGAGGAATCGGATTCACATACCTGGATTATCGTGACTGCTGCCGCTGCTACAAGCCTTACTCCCTCTCTCGCGCACCTCATTACAAGGTTCTGCTCTTTTGCCTGTCATTAAACTCTGCTGTTAAGTGATTTTTTTACGATTCAGTTTGAACTCCATTCGTTAATATTAATGGCCGGCCTCGACCCCAACGCAAAATGTAAACGAACGGGCCCATGAAGTATTGAAGAAAATCACAAAGGAAATAGCGATATGTATGAATGAGTGTGTGTGCGTATGTGAAAAAGGCCGCAAAGTGGAAATAACTATGTACATACGTATAAAAAACAGACGAATTGAATGGTGGTGAAGAATACGGAGAATGTTGCTCTGAGAAGACTGCTGTGTCAGACGGACGGATATCAAGGCAAAGTGCTTTAACTCTAGTTAAGCCTTACATATATTTGATTTTAATTGTTGCGTATACTACGGCAGCCGGTACTTTGTTTATTTATGGTGGGTAATATTGAAAATACTCGCATAACGAGTACTGTTCATACGGAAAAGCTACTACAGCCGCTGCCAATCCATGGATAAAAAGGACTGACTGTGGATTTGATGGTGCGGCTACAGAGATCATCACCAGTATTTGTTTATACAATGACTTTTACAGTTATTCTAATATATATTTGTACTTTTGGGTTGTTGGGTTGTACTTAATGCCGATGCTGTAAGAAGGCGTAGAAATTGTTTCATTTATTGGAATTGGTGAAGAGATTGCACGGAATAGAGAATTTTCTTGAAATTTTGTTGATTTCAGGCGCACGACTGGATAAATTTGTCGTGCTATTAGTCTAGATTTCTTGCGGCTAGTCTAGCTGAATGGAATTCCAAAACTTCGATTGCGGTGTTCTCCGGTTCTCTGACCTGATGCACTTACCTATAATGAGAAAAAACAAAATAAAATTTTAATTAGTTTATATGTTATCTTTAATTAATATATGCACATATTAATTATACAAAATTTATACATATATGTTCATGTTGTGCAACAGTAGATAATGGTCATCTTAAAAGTAGTAAGTAATTTTCTGTAAGTAGTAAGTAGTAACATAGTTATGAAAAAATGTTGAGAATACCATAGGATAACCCCACATTAGAAGTACTATAAGTACATGGTGGTACAAATAGAAATACCGTTGTGATCTCTATGCTGACAAATTACAAATAAACTTCAGGAAAGCCATGTCCATTTGCTGGTTTTGTTTATTATGATCTGCTAACTTTGGCAGCAGTAGGATCGCAACCGAATTAAAATTTAGGAAGGGCAATTAGTCAGGTTGTATCACCATGCTAGATGTTACGATTAGTGTCAATAATGAAAAATTATTGTATATCCCAACAAATAAAAAAAAAATCTGCAACGTATGTACATACATTTGGCTATACGAAGGTGAAATGAAAAATCGATATACATGTGTAGGTAATATCACAATGCACAAGTGCGCAGTTGTCATGCAATGATATGAATTGCGTTACGAATTAGTTGTTTATTCACCATATTGTCCAGATTTATCACACTACGAATATATATCTGTTTCCAAATTTGAAGAAATTGCTCGGGGGAAAGAGTTTTGGGTTGAATTAAGATATATGTAATCGCTGAGACGGATGCTTATGCTGAAGGCCCCGACAAATCGTATTATACAATTATTATTATTATTAATTCCATGACATTTGATACAATAAAACTATACTTATGCTAACAAAATGACAATGAAAAAGAGTCAAATATCGCTCCTAGTCGGAGCATAGGGCGGACACAAAAACTCGCCAACGGTTTCTATCAGCAGCCAGTTGTCTTATTTCGTTCCAGGTGGCTCTGAGGTGACTTTCGGCGTGGATAGTGCGTACCCATGTTTGCCGTGGGCATCCTGCTTTCCGACTACCATGTGGGTTTCTTTGAAAGGCCATCTACGCAGAATGTGCCCTATCCAGCTCCACTTGCGTCTTCTAATTTCTGTGTCAGTAGGCTCGCTATTGGTGAGGCGCCACAGGTCTTCGTTAACGATCGTTGTCGGCCAGAAAATGCGGCAGATTATTCATAGAGATTTGTTTACAAAAGTTTGAAGTTGTCGAGTTATTTGTTCTGAGACCAACCATGTTTCAGACCCATACAACAAAACAGGTTTTATGCTGGTGTTAAATATTCGTATTTTTGTGCGCAGCGATATCACACGAGAACGCCAAATTCGATCTAAATTTCGGAATGCAGACCGTGCTTTGTTTATGCGTGCTGCCGCATCAGATGTTGCACCCCCATATTTTCTTATGTAGCTACCAAGGTAGCAGAAGCTGTCAACGTCCTCAATGTTGATGGTGGAGTTGTCATTTGGCAGTACAGTGAGTGGAGATGTATTTGCAGTTTGCAGTCGCAAAAGTTTAGTTTTGGAGAAGTTGATTTTGAGGCCAGCTGCATGAGCATTTACGGCTTGTTGGCGTATTCTTGACGAGGCGCCTGCTAACGTGTGCGTCATGAAACAGATGTCATCAGCGTAGTTCAAATCGCTGAGCTTTTGGTTTAATCTCCACTGGAACCCCTCCTCCGTCTCTGAATTAGTACGCCTAAGGACATCATCCAAGACCACTATAAACAACAGTGGTGACAGAACGCACCCCTGCCTAACGCCTCTGCTTATATTAAAGTTGGCACTATTTTTACCTTTATAACGCACACTAAGGTTCGCGTCTTTATATAGGGCCTTAATGAGCTCCACGATCTTGTCCGGAACGCCACAATTTTGTAGAGAGCGCCATATTGCGTCTCTGTTAACCGTGTCTGACGCACGTTCGAAGTCCACGAAAAGGAGAAATAGTGGCGATCTCCATTCAACAGATTGCTCCACAATTATGCGTAAAGTGTTGATGTGGTCCACGCAAGATCGGTTTGGTCTAAACCCATTTTGTTCACGCCGTAACTGGCTGTTGAGTACACCTGACACTCTATCTAAGATAATAAGAGCTAGGATTTTCAGGATGCAGTTGAGAAGGGTTATGCCCCTCCAACTTTTACATTGGCTGAGATCGCCTTTTTTTGGGATAGTGATTATGACTCCCTCTTTCCAGTCAGTGGGGATGGTGTTAGACGTCCAGATGTTATGCATGATAGGGTAGAGTGCGTGAGAGATTATATTAGCGCCATACTTCAAGAGTTCAGCAGGAAGTTCGTCAGGTCCAGCAGCTTTGTTGAATTTTAGCTTATGGATTGCTGATTTCTTCTGTGGTGGGCTGTTTCTGTTGGGGTTTCTTCTTCGCTGTTCAGCAAAGAAGGGTGCAGTGTGGTTTTCCGCTTCTACGCTGTTGTCCACGAAAAATTCTCTCCAGCGCGCGAGTTGATCTTCGTCAGAGGTTAGGATGCTACCGTCACTAGCCTTGATAGGCGGTATGTTAGGTTTCGTATTAGTCAATTTTTTATGGCTGCATATACGCCCCGCAAGTTGTTACAGTTTGCTGATCGCTCTGCTTCACCAGCAATTCCCTCCACATATGCCATTTTATCAGTCCTTACAGCATTTTTGACCTGCCGATGCATAGCATTGTATGCGCCGAGAAAGCTGTTGCGGTCGGATAATGAAGCAGTGTTTACTCGGTTTTCATCCTTCTACGTTTATCGATATATTGCCAGGTGGTGTTGCTTATCCATGGCTTTCTTTTGCGGTGATGGAGGCCAACTGTTTCTTCCGCAGCTTGTGTGCAGGCTTTTTGAATTTGCTGCCAGGACGGTCCATGTTCGTAGAGTGCAATGGTAGTAGACAGTGTGTCCTGGTAAAGTTGGAGCGTTGCAGGGTTTTTGAACTTTTCCAGATTAAAGGTCATATTTCGCTTCTGTTGCTTCCTGATGCCTTCGGGGCGTAAGCGGAGTTGGCATACAACTAGGTTATGGTCGCGGAATACGTCCGCACCTCTGCGTGTGCGCACATCAAGGAGGGAGTTGTGAAACCGTCTGCTTACTAAAACATGGTCGATTTGGTTACGAGTTCGGCCGTCGGTAGAATTCCATGTGTATTTATGGATATCTAGATGAGGCAATTTAGTGCCAGCGATGAAAACATTGTGGTTGAAGCAAACTTCAATTATACAATTGCCATCGAAAAATTGGAGAATCGTTGGATACAAAATTTAGAAAGGACTCTATGATGAGAATTAAATGGAATTTTCTCCAAGAAGGAGTGTTTTCATGCCCAGACCGATTAGTTTTTAGTTCGTTTTACAATAACGAAATCTCTCTCTTTTTCTCTGCGCATGCAAGGAATACATTCTATAGTCAGAAGCAAAGTATATGTACACGGCCATAAGGATATATATATATATATATATATATATATATATATATATATATATATATATAAATATATATATATATATATATATATATATATATATATATATATATATATAAATATATATATATATATATATATATATATATATTTATATATATATATATATTTATATATATATATATATATATATATATATATATATATATATATATATATATATATATATATATATATATGTATATATATATATATATATATATATATATATATATATATATATATATATATATATATATGTATATATATAAATATATAATAAATTTGGATACAGGCAGTATGGTAACATATATTAGCCTTCATATTTTCCATTAGTGCTTTTCAATCGCTATATTATAGACGAACACATCGACAAAGCTAGTGCAGCTCTTCTTTGCGGAAGTCACTGAATGTGCAATATTTTATTGCGTAGAAAATGCGAGCGATCACCGATCAGCTACTTGAGTGTTGGAGTTCCTTTTGTTTATCTGCAATTTCACGTTGAGTCATGTGAGTTTTTGTATATATTTCGGATGCATTTCATTTTTTTATGTATTCTTCATTTTGTTAGGAACAATTTGTTTTGTTCTGTTTCCGGCACGAATTGCCCACCACACATATCAGAAACCAAGTACATTCGGCTTGTTTTGTTTATATGGTTTGTTAAGTTTGGAAATATTCCTAAGCCTCGTTTCACACCAAACAACAGCGTTGCGATGGTAAACATAATAAAAATCCACAACAAACACCCAAAACCAAAGCAATATTCAAATTGCAACACCGCAGTCCGACTTTCGTCAGCTCTGTATAAAATTAGTCGCCTCGCTGTATTTTTTGTTTTGATTTGCAACTTTTGTTGTGTTTTGTTTTGTTTTTGCACCGCAATCGTAGATTGGTTGAACGTGTGCAGCTCGTGGTATGAGCACACACATTTCTCGCCGTTGTTGTGATATCCAAATACGCGTCACTGCCGTTTTATGTGAAAGGAGGCTAACTAAAGCAGGTACACTACTTGCACATATCCATACATATATCTTCATTCAATATCAGTCCCCAACAGAAAACTTTATTATCCGAAAATCGAGATGGGAATCACACCCTCAATTATGGAATATATTATTTAAGTATAGTGATTTTAGTGATATCACACGGTTAAAAGACTGTCACTCGAAAGTGGTCCGGTAAGCACATATGGAATGAGGAGAAGTTGAATGTCCTAAAAAGTCTAGTTCATGTAGCACAATCTTGATCGTGTAATTTGGACCATTTGATACTAAAAATTGCGTACATGTTTTTCCACCGCCAATAAAATAACCAAATCCACCATTTATAGCTTTAGGGAATGCAACGAAGAATCAATTACCAGTTGCATTCATTGCAAAAACCCACATTTTTATTGCTGGGTTGTTCTGATGTCCCTGCTGTTTTCTATGAAACAAACTGCGCTATCCCTTTCTACATTTATACGAGTGAGTATCCACTATGCATATTATTCTACAGAGATCGCCTACGGTATAAAATATGAGAAGTTAAGATAGCATATAAGTGCATCTTGAATGTGGACATGTTGTTACTCTGTGGCCGCTTTATTATCATCATCGTGTCGGCTTCTGCTTGGCTTACATTTTTTTCTTTGTTTCCATCCTTCGCATTTTCATTCGCGTGCATTGAATGTAATGCAGTGCAAGAGAGTTCGTTCCACTCTTGCTTGTTGGTTTCGATTCCATGAGGTTGCTGTTATGGTGTTGGTTTTGTTATCGTTTTCGTATTCGCTTTTGTTTTTCTTTCTGTTTTGATTCACATTTTGTTTTGCTTGTGATGCTTCTTCTGGATTTCTATTTTGTTCCGTTTTATTCTATACAATGTGGAATGCTGAATGTAGCATTGACTTATCCCGGCTTTTTCTTTCTGCTACTATTTTAGTTTTTTGTTTATAAATGATGTTGTTGTTACTCATCTCTCTGTCGTTCCTTGCATGCACTTCAGCGGATCCATCCAAAGTATGCACTTTACATAGTATATACATTCGGATACGTATGCATATAAGTTTGTATATACATGCATATATAAAATATATATATGCATGGATGTTTGTACATACAGTCGTACGTTGTATTGCATTCAGTTCGCTGACTTTGTTGGTTTGGATACGAAATTCTGTGAACTGGAATTGTAAATGACGTCACAATCAAAGGGCATTCACTTTGGTGCTGAAGTCGTTGCCATTGTCTTTGTTGTTTTGCTTTTGTTGTTGCTGTTTTTGTTGTTGTTGTTTTTGTTGCTTTAGCTGTTGTGGTCGTCCCAGTGGTTGTTTTCATTGTTTACCTTTTGCGTTCGCTGCATTTCGTTTAGATTTTATACAAAAACAAAGTTAATCGAGCAAAAAATCTGGTATTAGTGTTGAGTGTAGTCCTTGTTTGCGAAGCGTTGATATTCGCCGTGTCCATGCTGCTATTTGGGGGATACACATGTAGGCTATCAGAAATGCTGGATGGAATTGAACCCATTGCAATTTTAAAATTTGAATTTTGTAAAAGGTAAAGAAATTATGGAGAGTAACAAAAGTCTTTTGCATGTCGATTTGATATAGTGTAGATTCCTTCTGTTTTGAATAGTACTGAATATATTCGTATGAGACACAGAATTAGAGTCGCAAAAATTATAATTAGGATGCACGAAGAAAATCTAAATATGCCCAAAAAATATGCACTCAAAAATGGTTTCACGAAGTTTCTACATCAATGTCTGTATGTACTATATGGATAAATATCGATAGACTTCGTTGGCGTAATGGAAGTATAGTTATTTCGAACATAATTTTCCTCATTTTAAATGAAATTGTCTAAAATAATCCCAATTTACTGAAAACTTTTATTAGCAGCAGTTTCCAATTTATATTTCAAATGAATTTTTCAATAATTTGAATTAATATAATTATAATTATATATAATTCATATCCATAATTTTAAACAATTTTTTTTTAAAATATATAATCATTTTAATTCTACCTTAATTATTTTCAAGGTGAACTGCTCTATAATGTTCAGTTTTATTTTAATTTTTTTATTATTATTATTTTTTTTAACGAAATTCTCTTTAATAATGAAAAGCATGGTACTATTTTTATAATATATACAGAATATATGTATACAATATATACAAATGTTCTATTTACAATCTTAAAGATATGAAAAATTAATTATTATAACATATAACATAAATTTATTATTAATAATATTGCATATGAGTATATTCATGTATATATTAACAATATTTAAGTTGTTAATGTTTTACTTATGCATGGTTGAAAGGAATTACAAAAACATTTGAAGAATTACACTAATGCATAAACACCCCCTCAGAATTTTTTTTAAGATTTAAAAATTTTTAATTGTTCTACTTTTACTTCACAATTGAACTCCTCGGCCATTTTATATACGAGTATATATATATATATATATATATATATATATATATATATATATATATATATATATATATATATATATATATATATATATATATATATATACACATATATATATATATATATATATATATATATATATAATAACCGTTATTTTCATCTTTTCTGAGTTACGTATGTTCGATGTTCGCATTTTTTTTCTGTTATGTTGGTACACATGTCTGTTATATATGTTGTCAATACGAACCATTTTGGATTGTCAGTTTGTTTTTGACAGATAAAAAGGTTAGTCGTGTTTTGGTGTGCTCTTCGATTTTGTACTATTTGAAAAAATGGATCAAAGAAACTGTATTCAGTTTTGTGTAAAAAATGAAATTAAATGCGCAAGGACATTTGAAATGTTGACTGTGGCCTTTGGCGAGTCTACTATGAGCAGAACACAAGCTCAATTGTGGTATAATCGGTTTAAGGAAGGCCGAGAAGATGTCAATGACGATGCTCGTCCTGGTCGCCCGAGCACGTCAACAACCGATGAAAACATTGACGCAGTGAAGAAAATGATTTTGGATAATCGTCGAATCACTAACAGCGAAGATTGTTCCAAAATTGCTAAATTTTGAGCAAAAACAACGTCGCATGGACATCGCTCAGGAACTGTTTTTGGCCAAAAACAAAACCGTTATCATGCCTCAACCACCGTATTCACCGGACTTGGCCCCCGCTGACTTTTTCCTCTTCCCAAAACTGAAGACACCGATGAAAGGAAAGCGTTTTGCTACGATTGAGGAGATAAAAGAAAAATCGAAACAGGAGCTGTTGGCGATACCAAAAAAAGCGTTTCAGAAGTGTCTCGAGGATTGGAAAAAACGCTGGAAAAGGTGTATTATGTCTGAGGGGAATTACTTTGAAGGGGACAAGATAGTTGTTGATGAATGAATAAATACTTTATTTTTTTATCACACCTCGTATATATATATATATATATATATATATATATATATATATATATATATATATAAATATATATATATATATATATATATATATATATATATATATATATATATTTATATTTATATATATAAGTTAAGTACTCTCCTGAGCAAAATCTATAATAATAAAAGAGTTTAAATTATTTTATATTATTTTATTATTTGTATTATTATGGTAGTCCTTCTCCTTCGAGCTCCTGCCAATCAAAAAGATGCGAGCTCTCATACTCGGGTTCTTTTTATACCTTTTCGCCGCCGACAATCGCATGGTGACTGCGCTTTGAGGCGGCATTGCGCGACAGCGTTTCACGGCTGGGCTTGGCGGCACCGACATACAACACATGCCTCGCCAATTCCTCCGGCACCGAGAACCATCACCGTCTACCGTATCTACGCGTAGCGGCTGTGCCGCGCATTTTGTACAATGCTTTGTACTGCTGCGCAAGCGCATGGCGCCAATGCTCTTTTCGTATGCTTTCTCGCGTACCGAGAACCAGCACCGTCTATCGTACCCTTGCGCAGCTGATGGCAGCGGATGGCCGCAGACCCTGTTGCAGCACATTTCGTACAATGCTTTGCACCGCTGCGCTAGCGCATGGCGCCAATGCTCTCAGTCTTGTGTTTTCCCACGCACCGAGAACCAGCACCGTCTACCGTGCCCCTGCGCAGCGGATGACAGCAGACGCTGTTGCAGCGTATTTCGTACAATGCTTTGTACCGCTGCGCAAGCGCACGGCGCCAATGACATGCAACGCGTATGTTGCTAACTTATACATATATATATACTGCAAACGAAATAGCATCAACATTGCCCACGTATTAAAACTAATTACATATTTAAAGCATTGACAAGCACAACAAATTTTAATTTAACTTTTATTCAAGCATACTATGAAGACAGAAATTTATATTACGTCGCAAAATGCAAAGTTTAGGTTTATTTAAATCTTTATCGAATGAAGAAAGCAGTAACAAACACCCATTTAAGTTTTTAAAGCCTTACTTTTACCTAAATAAACCCGAATGAACTCTCTATGAACTATATCGGTTCTTTTTATAATTCTTTATCTTGAGATAAAATGCTTATTATATTCCATATGCTTCGCTATGTTCGAACATAACAAAAAAATGGTGAATATATTGCATGTTGATTGAGTATGCTATGAGAAAACAGAATTATAATTTATATTTTACTGTGTAGTCCATAGATATAGACTAAAGCCCTAAGCACTCACTTCTTTTGACTTAAACTTTCTCTCAACTGAAACTTTTGTTTTCGTTGAGCAATTAATTATGGCTTTGATTAACGAAAGTTTTCGTAAAGTGATACTCGCAAACACTGAGCTTAATATGTTTGGTTGTAACAGCTGATTGATATAAGTTACAGTTTTAAGTCAAAAGTCGTGAGTGTTTAAGGCTTAAGAATTAGCGGAATAGGTATTGCATATATTGTTAACGTAAAAACTATGATAAATAACATGGAAATGGTTCGGTGTTTATAGCTTATTATTAAATATATCGAATTGTCAGTTCTGTTCCTAAGTACTTAGTTCCATTGCAACGCCGAACCATTTACATGAGCATTGTGACAAATGATTACCCCAACGTTGTGGGCTGCGCTGCAAATAGCTGTTTCCATGGTTCGTTTTCATCCTCTGAGTCATCCCATGGTCACGATAAATCAATTGCACTTTAGCCTCGGACTGCTTCCTTCGTTTCGGTTCGACATATAACCTCATGCATAGGTTACTGGCGGCTGGAATGATGTACACATTGGTGGTGGCTACAGGTATCCCCTTATATGGGAATCGAACAATTACGAACAACCGTACACGAGATAGACCTGAAAACAGATTTCCACAGATTTTTTTATATGACTATCATTAAGAAAACTCTCATTACGGGAGTCGCGGATTGCAATAGTGATTTTATAATAGACTCTTTCTGATTACTGATTTATGAGTTGTAGTGTTTTTGGGTATACCGACGTTTATAGCAATTTACCACAGTATTTTGTCGATTGTGGGGAGACGGCGCAATGGGGTCCCCGGCAAGTTATGTTTTTACGACAACAATGTCTTTATAGGCCCATTACACTGTACAGTAGCAAATTCAGCTGACACGTATGCTACTGTTGACAAAAAAGCAGCTTCTTGTCGAGGTTTCAATTTGAATTGCTTCAGACCATCTTTTTATGCACAGAATGTGCAGTGCTCATAGATTTCATTTAAATTATCATCACAATAAATTTTGATTCGTAGTCGTGTTGCTAACGTTTTCACCGTTGCTGTTGTGCTCTTGCTGCTGATGCAGTTGCATGTATTTTTTTTATTTTATTTAATGGTGCTTTGAGTTTGTGGTTGGTGCACTCGCGTATGGTACTGAAGTTAAATGCTTCACGATCGACCGTTTGACGTATATAGCCAAGTTGCTGTGCCTTTCCTTGCCTTGTGTCATTCTTTCTTTTTCAGGTTGTTACGTTTATTGCAATGACAAAACCCTTTTCACATTCGCTTCAATTGTTGTTGTGTTTACCTTTGTTATAGTTTTTATTTCAATGCCGGGCTCAGGAGATATTTAAAGCGAAATGATTATGTGTCATCATCACAAAGATGTGTATGGGCACGTTGAAGCTAAACCGATGCACGGGAAAACTTCTGTTCCATTATTAAAATTGTTCGTCTGCAACTTTTAACAGGATTATCAGTTTTCATTGACCGAGCACTACTTTTAATTTTTTATTAATTAATAGTTGAGTGTAGTCTCGGCCACACACCATGGAAATGCTAATGCAATTAATTGATATTAATTCAATAAAAACGCGGTAGTTTATTCGCGAGTTTTAGAAAAAATGCAACTCTCCACATGCAAACGAAGAAACTTGTAATAAGTAGCTACCTACATCCTAGAATGTAAGGTATTTGAAGTGTTCAACGTAAAACCTTCGTTTACAACAAAGACGAGTAGCTGCTATGCAAATTTGGTTAGAATCCCAGCTGGGCGAATACTGGAGTAGTAAAGCAGTCAGCGACATTACTCTTCAGAAAGTGCAGTTTTCACCCAGCTCAGAAGCTATTCATGTTTTGCTCGTACGCTGTGACGGAAGTGTGGCATAAGGCAGTATGCACTAACAAGGTAGCCGCAAGCCTACAAGTCTACAACAACAACGATTTCCAGATTTAGGCTTTTTAATTTGCTTGAAAACATACGTCGCTTTTGACAACTTAAAATCCAATTTTAGATTTGAACAGGGAGCACCAATCGGTGTGCCCTGGATTTGTATTTGAATTTAGATTTTGCGATTTTGAATCTAATAAGTGTAGAAATGTTTAAATTATGTGGAAATGTGAAAATGTTTAAATAGAAAAATGCTTAATATTGTGTGTGGGAGCGGATCAATGAAACAAGTGGCCTGACTACTTCCGTTGTATACAATTGTGTGTGGGAGGAGTACCAAATGACAATTGGCGACCGCCAACAGCAGTGAGTAGCATTATGCATGTACAGTGAATTCTCGAAGATGCTTGGGCAAAGGTATGCAATGCTTTTAAAGCAATGGTTTTCTTATAAAAATGTAAAAACAAATTTTAATTATTGATTATTTTAGGAATTCCAGACACTGATATATACCATATGTAATAAATTTTTGCAATTTAACCCAAACGCGGCATCCCAATAATACGTTGTATTAGATGCATGCATCAAGCACCATATCTTCCCAAAACTGAAGACACCGATGAAAGGAAAGCGTTTTGCTACGATTGAAGAGATAAAAGAAAAATCGAAACAGGAGCTGTTGGCGATACCAAAAAAAGCGTTTCAGAAGTATCTCGAGGATTGGAAAAAACGCTGGCATAAGTGTATTATATCTGAGGGGAATTACTTTGAAGGGGACAAGATAGTTGTTGATGAATAAATAAATACTTTATTTTTTGATCACACAATAATGGTTAATTTTTGATCACACCTCGTATGTCAATAGTATGCGTGGCTCTAAAAATAACACTCCCATATTTTGTGCGTTGTTTAATGTTTGTATCCTTCCTGTGAAACTTCGTTGATAAATCTTTAATAAGAACCTAGTAATGATTTTTGGTTAATTGTGGGCATGGCAGTAGTATTACCATGTCCATATTCTGCAGACACACTATTATGGACCCTATGTATATTTCTGCCAATTTTTATGGCGATGGCATCAATACGAGCATAGGTAGGATCATTTTAATTTTAGACCCGAAAATTCCTTATATCAAAAGTGGGCGTATTTGTTGCAGATAGTTTTATAATGTCCGCATGTTCCTTCCCGTAAAATTCCATAAGTCCATAAATCTCTAACAGATCTTAAGTTATGAATATTTGTTAATAGTGGTCGTGGCTGTTAACATATACCGGCCAGTGTTTAATAGGACCCACATCTCCATAACTATCATATTGCGTCAATATTCCATCAATTGGATCGAAGCTATAGGAATTTTAAAAAAGGTGGGAAATGCTCCTTATATGGGAGCAGTAGTGCATGTACTACAGGTAGATAGGAACTTACATATTGAAACATAAATGATTGCATACTTTAGGATACCTCTATTAAGACTTTAGGATACCTCTATAAGCCAAGACACAATCTATTCGAAAAATGCTTACTCTAGAAGCTTTTTGAAACTTCTTTCGAGTGCAGATAATATTCTAGAATGTTCTTGAAGCTTTTTTCGAAGCTTAAGAATATTCTCGAATGTTTCAGAAACTTGTTTTGAAGTGTACAGAATATTCTAGAATGTTCTACTTCAACATACGAGAGTTATATAAGCGACCGCACAATTAAAGTCGAGACAGTTGAACAGCATTTGCAAAAGTGTGTACATTGTGCATTTCAATCCAAACAGCAACAGTATTAAGAAGTAATAAAGTGATTTAATGAATTATTAAATAAAGTGCAAAAGTGTATTAAGTAAACTTTAAGCCTAATATTAAGTGTGTAAATTGCAATAATTAAATAAAGTTAATTATTTTAATTTAACCAGCGATTGTTTGATTACTACACAATCACAGTGGTACGAATTCGAATATTGAGAGTGGCACGAATTCGAGTATTGAGAGTTAGAATAAATTGTCAGGAGGGCAATTTCGTAACAATCTACATATATGTTTCACAATCTGTTGTGAACTTCTGTGGCCTTTAATAATTGCCATACTTATATATTCTAGTTTTCTTTTTATAATATTTTCGTATTTATGCACCGCAGTATATCGTTCGTTCCTGTAGAATCCGGCGATAAAGGATGGGAAGGTAGATGTGCTCAGTGTAAATTATTATTAAAACGAGAAGTAAAGGACATTTTGAAATAAATATTTGAGAAAATTTCCCATGAAATTCTGTTTACGGCATTTCATAGAAAATTATGTAATAGTTTTAAGATATAAAAGCCCAGCAGCATGACACTGCTGGGTAGTTCTGCTGTTGGAAGTGGAGGAATAAAAAATTGTTAACAAAATAAATAATTAAATTGTTAAATTAATAAAACTATTAACCACATTTCATTGCATTGCCTGCATTTTCAATTGAGTCGATGGCATCTTTTCCACAGTCCACGGTAGCAATAAGTGCATTAAGAAATGAATTTAGAGAAAGTATCCCAAATGATGAATTGGGGGTTCCAACTGGCGAATCACATTGAATTTGGTTAACGTCGTTTTAACAATATCAAATTAAATGTTGACTGGAGCGTGACTAGCAGATAATAATAAATCTGTCACTAGTAGGTATATAAGCGGTATTAAACTACTTATATCATTATACGTGTTACGAGTATAACTACTTGAAACATAATGTATAGTGGGACAATCGCCTTTATCGCATAGCAACAAGTGAACAAAAACCATCTGGTATTTTTACAACTATACTTCCTACCTTTTTAATGGTGTCATTGAAGTGATTATTCTTAAATATGTGAATATATTATCTTAGTGATTCAGCTCCACTTCTTTATGCAGTATATTCCAAAACATAAAAACTGGTATGATGGAAAAATTACTTTTTTATAGGTCACCAGTGTGTACACATTCACAGGCCAGAAAAAATCTCCGCTCATCAAGCGCAAAATTGTTCAAAGACGGATATAATTAGGAAAAAACAATATTTTTCAAAAAGGTTTTTAATTATAAATAATGCATCTAAATAGAAACTTCAATTTTTATTCAAATATTTCAACAAATAAATTAAAGATTACTATTTTTTATTTCAAATGCAGGATTTAGAAACAACAAAAAATTAAAAAAAAATGGGAAAAATACTTTAATATAATACTTAGCTAATATATCTAATAGCTTGTTGGATAACCGGAGCGTATTCAAAATTCTGGAAGCCTTTTAGGCAATGTTTGAGCCGGTTTTCGGGCATCATCAAGTGAGACTTTCTCACATTACTGCAGAGTTATTCTCAAAACTATGGGATTATCCTTAAAAATCCAGGATTATTCTCTATACTCCATTATACTATTTTTCGAGTTCCGATAATATGAGTGGGCGATCGGATCGGGAGTCAAGGTTCAACTAGGACCGTCGAACTAACATTGATGATGATGATGACCGGAGGGGGGCGAAGTAATAACTCCTTTCGAATTGAAGCTATGTATGACATATCGGACAGGCGATTCTCTTCTACCAATAGTTTTCCCAATTTCACGATAACTTTTATCTCTCTCTCTCTTAAGGTTTAAATAATTTGTCGCTCATCAATGCTGATTTCTTTTCCTCATTCATTTTCAATAAAATATTTAATTGTCAAGTAATTAAAGACTTTTATTTCTTTATTAAAGTATCTAATACCTCATATTTCCAAGTAATACACAAAAGAAAGACAATACTATATGACTTCAAAGTAAGAATAAATACCCTTTTCTTATTGATGAACGGAAATTATTTTGTTCCTAAATCGTACCTTTGAAATAAAAAATAGTCAAATTTAATTTCTTTGATGAACTATTTAAAAAAAAAATTGAAGTTTATATTTAAAATAAGATGGATTATTTATAATTAAAAACATCTTTTCTTCATTGTATCCGTCTGTAAACAATTTTGCGCTTGGTGAGCGGAAACTTCTTCTGTTTCTTTTGTTCTACTATTTTCTGATATAAAAAATTACTGATATCGGAAAATAATCGAATTCGTTGTTCTAAATGGAACAACAACCAACGCACTTAGGATAATTAAATTATTATGTAATTCACTTCCTTTATTGCAATTTATTAACATTATATTCTCAAAAGTTTTCATATTGCATTAAATCTACAGCAGATACATACACTTAGCAGAAAGCAGTTTTTTGTGTGCTTCTTCTCAACATCATTTGCCAGTTCCGCTGCTGTTAGTTGAGGATCGATTTTTATTTGCCTTATAAGACCATAAGTTACCCTGGTCCTTAATATTGATTGACAACCAGAGCGTGGTTTTGAGTTTAATTTACCCGTATTTTTGAAGTTATTAATAACTGTTTGTACGTGAACTTGCTCGGTCTATTGCGGTATGTTTACTGACGTTGATTTCCTTTCGTTTAGCTTCAATCACAAAAAATATTTTAAATTGATATTTTTCCTCAAATTTCGAAATATTTAGCAATAAAAATACCATTGCTGAAGTAACAGCCTTGCTATTTTGGAGTAATTGTGTTTATTTGTCTCAAAAAGTACCGTTCTGCTTTTTGTACACAGACATTTTTTGCATTGAATTTCGCTCTTTTTGGATTTAAAAGTTCAGTTATTTTTTGTTTGTTTTTTTTGTTGCAATTATACAACAAACCTTAAAGACTATGATACTGCATCAATATAATTTTAAAAAATCATCGCGATATTGCATAACTGCAATTTATTGTTTTCATATGTTGTACGTAGACTTTTTCTGCTAAGTGTGCACGTTCAAACTTCCATTTGTGATGATTCGTCAAATATCAAAACTTTCCTACAAAACGCGCCACAAGCACCAGAGTCAGGTTCATTTATCCCCAAAGAAACATTACATTTCATGTTATTTTGAACTCACGGCTGCCTTTTTCGTCCCTGTTTCATTTAAGGCTCCTATTTTCCTAGACGACTTCCCTGTGTGGTGCGTCTACCTGCTTGTCCCTGCTTGTCATGGTGGTGCATTTGTGTTCAATCTAAAGTCTTTTCAACTTCTAATCGTTTCTTTGCCGCGTTTCCATGTTTTATTTATTTCTCATTTTTGTTATAGACTTTAATATACATATGTGTGTGTTGTGTTAGTGGCTGTTTGTATACTTCCACCTTACACTCTCTTCCTGTCAGTATATTGTCTCTTATCCTTGTTTCATTCGAGGCGGCTACGGCGCGGTTTTGGATAGCACGGCGATGGTAAATAAACCAAAACTGCCCAAAGCTCACAACAACGACGAGAAGTGTGTGCGCTCATACCACGAGCTGCACAAGATCAGATGATCTACGGTTGCGGCTCAAAAACAAAACAAAACAAAGCAAAAATTCCAAATCAAAACATACAAATAAGCGAGGTCCTACGATTTTGTTGTTTATTTTGGCAATTCTGCTTGAATCTTTTTCGTTTTTTAAATACATGGGCAAAAATGATTTGGCACTAGGTGACTAATTTTATATAGAGCTGACGAGAGTGTTTGTTGTAGATTTTTATTATGTTTACCATGGCCGTTATATCCAAAACCGCGCCGCGGCCGTCTGGTGTGAAGCGAGGCTTATGCTTCTATGACTGCTGTTCTCCGGGAGGGCTGCGTAGCGTATTTTCATAGTTACATATGTACATATTTTAAATTGAATTGCATAGAATGACATTTGGTCGAAAAGTGCTGAATATAAGAATTCTGGTGATAAAAACACTGCTTTTGTGTTGAACTAACCTTCGGTGGGAGCTTTTAACACTCTCACCGTCAACAAGCCAAAGAGAAACAATTGTCTCATTAATTAATAGTGGAAGTATTTATGGAGCACAAGTGGTCATAAACCCGGTATTTGTATTGCTTGCTTTTATCAATAATCTTGTGTCTGTCGGCTCGTGTAAGGTAAAAACATCCTTTTCAATGCATATACTCCGGGACCTTGGCAGACGAGTTGGCACTTTTGCGAGCATCGTCAGCGGTTGTGCACATGGACTTTTGAAAATAAATTCAATTTCAAATATCCAACAAGTCACCCGTTCCTTCCAAACTTTCAACGCAAATGTAAATAAAATGCAAATGCTGCAAGTTGCGCAGTTGCATCCATCACAACTGTCATGGATGTCATTCACTGCGCTTGCGCGAATCTCTCCAGCGGCTTCCTGCTGCAACTGTCTATGCTTGTATGTGTTTCTTTTGTTCTTAGATTCTCTTCGCAGCTTCCTATTTGCTATTTTATTCTAATTTTTAAAAAGTTTCTTATATATACATACTCGTATATATATATACGACCTTTGTCTATCCACACACTACAATAATGTATTGTGATGTCGTGTTGCTATTATTCAAATAGTGGCGTTAATTGCTGCACGAAATTGTATAATCAAGACTTACAATTAAAGTGTTGAGCAATACTTTAGGTATGTGATGAAATCATCATCGCCGCTGGATTGATTAAACCCTTTTGATGTTGATTAATCCCTTATTCTCGAACAGTTAAGGGAACTTCTTGAGGGGTTTGGCCTTCTATAGCATATAGCGTTCTCTCTTCATAGATGAATTATGTGCAATTTGGCGAAGAATGTAATGTTTGTCAAGAAAGTGTTTTGACAAGGTATAAAATTCGTGAATTAGATTTTCTCCGTGCTTACTTCTTTATTGTTTTGATGAATTGTTTTGATTCATTTTTTTGATTCATTTTATTTATAGTGAAGCATAAATTTCATAACGGTCAATGCATTGCGCAGCTAAATTAGTTCGAAAGCGAATTGTAAAAACACTTTCTTGACAGCAAAAATTTAGACTATTTGTTATGTTTTTTGTATCTTAAGTTTAATATTTCTGCTTTTTTTTGTTGCTGTACATTAGTAAATACATTGATTAAAAGAAATGAATCAAGAAATTAATCAAAACAATAAAGAAGTACTCTACTATGCACGGAGAAAATCTAATTGACGATTTTTTTACCTTGTCAAAACACTTTCTTGACAAACTGTATGTGGGAATCACACATTGGAAACTTATTGCTAGGCAGGATGCAGGAAGTGTGGTAACAGAGACTTGGATGAATGAATCATTGAAGTCTTAAAGCGACTTCCCAAAATGCATCCAAATATTGAAATCAATTATGACACCAATGAGTTTATGTATCCAAGTTAAAGTTTTGAACCATGGAGAAACTATTTTTAAACGAATTTCTACTGCTCACAAATAAAATATTTGATGTGAAGGGTTTGACAGTTTGCAAGAAGCGTTTATGAACTGTTCGATTGAGCGATTTAACAAGAGCCTAGTTCTAAACGACGGATCATATTAGGTGTGTACAATCATTGTAACAATTTTTTAAAATTTTAATTCAGTCCTATTGTATGTATATAAATCAGAAAAGAGGCAAGCAACCAAAATTTCTGTAGCCTTCCCAAACTTTAGATTCAAATTTATATGAGTTTGATAATATTAATCAATAAGACGATTTTCTCTGTTCATTTGAAATTTAGCCAAGCGTCTGCATATTTCCGCATAGGGAATTATTCATTGCTCAACGCTCAGAGCAAATGTGTTTATAGTGCTCAAATGCTCTCAAAAAATGTTCAGTGCGATTGGGTGCATGCCTTATAATTGCTGAGTTTAGTAGACAATTTCTTCATTTTGTGTTTTCTTATTTTCTGTTTTGAAATTGTTAATTTAATTCCATTTAGATTAAAAGTGATAAAAATTACAAGCTAAATTGGCTACTCACTAGTATATTTCATTTTTATTTTCTTCCCAATTTCCTTTGAAATATGCTTAAATGACAAAAGACAACAAGTGCATTTTCACTAGCCGATTAAATCGTGAGCATACCCGTAATATGAGCATAGAGTAACAGGAACACAGCTCAACCTCGACACGTAAATGGCTCTGACAAGTTGGGCATTCACGCGAACTGCCAGAGGTATTCACATACACACTCGGACAAACTTATACAGGCAGCAGCGACTATTTCTACCCTATACCAGGAAAAGGAAATAGGGTTTAACCAGAAATTTGAGCCAGAAATCTTATATATATATATATATATATATATATATATATATATATATATATATATATATATATATATATATATATATATATATATATATATATATATATATATATATATATATATATATATATATATATATATATATATATATATATATATATATATATATATATATATATATATATATATATATATATATATATATATATATATATATATATATATATATATATATATATATATATATATATATATATATATATATATATATATATATATATATATATATATATATATATATATATATATATATATATATATATATATATATATATATATATATATATATATATATATATATATATATATATATATATATATATATATATATATATATATATATATATATATATATATATATATACGAGGTGTGATCAAAAAATAACCGTTATTTTCAAATTTCGTAAGTTACGTATGTTCGATGTTCGCATTTGTTTTCTGTTATGTTGGTACACATATCTGTCAGTTTGTCAGTTTGTTTTTGACAGATAAAAAGGTTAGTCGTGTTTTGGTTTTTCGTGCACTCGTATATAGTTTGCCATATTTGTGCATAATTGAAATACAGTGCTCAATAATATATAAAATGTACGTCCACCTTGTAATGTTGATGGGATCTAATAACGCTCTCCTACCATATTTATATTCTGATATTTATTTATTAGGGCTTAATTTTATTGATTATTTTAGAGTACAGAGAATTGTAGCTCCAAGCCAATCGCAAACATCTTTATTGGTTTTCTAGTTGCACAAAGGGCACAAAACGCACACTGGTGATCACACTGTCAGAATGCTTGGCTCTACGGCTCGCTCATAAATGCCTCGTTGCAATTATTTATTTATTGCTGGAAAATTTATGATCGTTTTGCACACGCTAATTGAATGCAATTTACACACGCAGCAGACACCCCGATAGCGACTGTTGCTTAGCAGTATTCCGCTTGCACTAATTATTTTCTGAAATCGGTTTTTACTACTTTCATTTCCAGTTTGAAATGCAGTTGTTTAGTGCATTTGAAACGAAGATGCCTTTTTTCCAATAGTATCGGCGATTGCTTGTAACTTTACCAATATATTATATACATAGTTATTTGTTATATCTGACGCCATAATGAATTATGTGTGCGAGGCTTTGGGTGAATAAGTATGAGCAACTAAAGTCATCGGTTTGAATATAAAAAGTAATTAGCAAAAATAATTCGCAATTATTTTAATCCGCGACCCCACGATTGTGATACTAACATGCTTACTACTAGACTTTAGTAATATAACGCCTTATTCTTAACCTACATATATGTATACTTGGGCGTATGATCAAAGCCATCTAAATAATAATTGAATCAGAGCTTGGGAGAACTGTCGAGAGGTTTTTGGCAGGATATTCCAATACTGTAGTATTCAAATATACACATTGGGATTGTTTTCTACCTGTCAAAGAAATTTTCATTTAATGCATTAGCATAGTTTCCCATTCTAGGAGTTATTTTACAATGTATTTAGCATTATTACTTAGCACTCATCACCGGGTGCGGATGGTATCTTGATGGTAAATATCCCTAGGGCAAGTCTTGCGTTTGGGAATATACCGGAAGCATGGCGTACAGCTAAAGTGGTATTTATCCCCAAGGTAGGCAAGAAGGATATGGCCCATGCCAAATACTTCAGGCCTATCAGTTAGACATCCTTTGTACCAAAAGCAATGGAGAAAATAGTTAACATACATCTCCTTGAGACTGTATTGAAAAGGGAGCCTTTACATATTTGTCAGTTTGCGTATACTCGTATTGCGGGAAAATCTACTGCACTATACCATCTGACTGATTTTATTCAGGCAGCACTGGATAACAAAGAAAAAGCACTTTGTGCCTTTCTGGATATTGAGGGGCTTTTGACAACACTCCTCACGAATATGTGATTAGGGCTCTTAACAATAGAGGACTAGATAATACCACTTCCAATTGGATACGAGCTTTACTCAACAGTAGACTGACTGAAGCTGAAGCAGATGACAAAACTGTTAAAGTCAAAGTCAATAAAGGATGTCCGCAGGTTGGGGTATTATCACCCATTTTGTGGAGCATAGTGGTTGATGATCTTCTGGTAAAATTCACAAATCTAGGTATATAATTTCAAGGATATTTGGACTATATTGTGATAATAGCTAGAGGAAAATCTGAAACCACCGTTTGTGATATTACCCAGAGGGGCTTATTAGCAGCTAATATATGGTGCAGGGGAACAGGACTGAAAATCAATGCCTCGAAGACCACCACTGTGCCGTTTACTAGAAAATGATCTTTACCATATATGAAACCTATTCTTCTAAATGGTACACAGGTCGATATTAGCTCTGAGATCAAATACCTCGGAGACATTTTCGATAAAAAGTTATTGTGGAAAGCTCCCCTGACAGCAACCACCAAGAGGGCTACAGCTTCCTCAATGATATGTAGATGACTTGCTGATAAATCCTGGGGGTGTAACCCAAAAATCATTCGCTGGAAGTAATCCATGATGATGAGACCAATGGCTGGTCAAATAGAGTCAGACTTAAGAGAGCGAAATCTTCGTTAAGTAAAGTACAATGCCTTGCCGGCCTTGTCATCATTGGAGCTATGCGCACCTGTCCAACGGCAGCAATGGAAGCTATACTAGATCTAACATCCTTACATCCAGTAATACAAGACTCTCCTACGAAATCTCTTACCAGAATACAAGAAATTGTCTCGAGAGAATCAAATTACACCCAAAATATATGGGGTGACAATTTAGCAAAAGAATATGGTATCCTAAAATCTCACAAGGATTTTCTGCAAAGAAAATTCAACTTTGCGCACAAATACAGTACAGAATTGAGTTGCAAAAAAGAATGGAGAGGTCTAACTGAGACGTATAAAATTAGAGAAAACTCCCTCTTATGGTATACAGACGGTTCTAAGACTGTGGACGGAACTGAGGCAGGAGTATTTGGGCCTAGAACCAACTACTGGGAAGCAATGGGTTCTTTCCCAAGGATTTTTCAAGAGGAGATTCACGCTATTGAAAGTTGTGCCCAGATCAATATTGACAGGAAATATCGGGGGAAAAACATCGTGATACTATCCGATAGTCAAGCAGCACTCAGCAGTTTGAGCACACCCTTGGTGAAGTCTAAACTTGTATGGGACTATATTGGGAAACTGAACTCCCTAGGCAGTATGAACAATCTATCTCTAATGTGAACGAAATAAAATAATATAAATATTGTCGCATACAAATTTTTCTTATTATTATTATTCTGTATGATATTATTATTCCCTTTTACTAATAAGAAATACTATAAAGTGATAACATATTTTATTCTAATTGTTCCTTTTTTGCTTTTACTACTCCAATTTCGTACTATGGAATTTTGGGTACAAAGCCACCCGTTTTTTCGAAGTGAACTCACATACACTGTATATATTTTTTTTCATATGGTAGAAAATTTTACGTTTAAGTTACGCCCGTATGACCGTAACTACTTAGATTTTGTGCTATTGCGAAGAGCATGTTGTGACTTTAGTTCGGTCGCGGAGGTCATCACCCTATACGAATCCGTACAACACCTCAAATCTAAAGTAACGCTACCAAAGAGTAAAGAGTTTCCATCCGACTACCGATTTGAAACCGTCAACAGATGTTAAAGATAATATTTTTCTGCTAAAAACGATTCAAGTACAAAATAGTAAACAAATCAAAAACGACCAAAAAATAAAAAATAAGCAAACGTTGATTTCTGCATGCACTTAACGAAAACATTGAGTTATTTCTAATTTTGATTTTTTATTTAGTGAGGACTGAAAAATTGGATGTGTTCTTAAAACCAACTAGGGTAAATATTCCAAACCAAAATACAATTTATAATTGGAGAGCACGTGCTCTCCAATGTCTTTTCAAAGATCCCATCAATAGTGTGATTTTTGTGGGGGTGACTCTGCGTTCACAGCTACGCCACTGCACATATTTAATATATAAAGCTTTGATACTAATTTTAGAATTTGCTGCGACCCTATCTACCGATTTACACGTAAGATAGGTTGTGCACAAAATCGAGTGAATTGAAATCTTAGCTTTTGCTACGTAAAATCGTGTAAAACGAAAAAATACCCAAAATATGCATGATTCAGTTATTTATTTAAGTAAAACAAAATTAAGATATCTTGGAAAACTTCAAAATATTCTTAGTTTATAAAACAACAAACATATGAAAGTAATATAAAATTCAAATTATACTTAGTTTATAAAAGAACAAACATACGAGTATAAAAGTAATATAAGTACATATTTAATTTATTTTACATTAGAAACAAAGAAAAGAAAACAAAAAAACCCTTATAAATAAATATAAGTCTTTTCTTTCTGATAGGTATGATGTCACTTTCATCACTTGACTTTTCTTGATGCGATTCTGGCTCAATGGTTGACGAATTAGGGAAGATCTCGGGTTGACAAGACATTATCATGAAACCCATAATTAACAATTGCGTTGGTTTTTTTGCTAAGTCTGGACCTCTTCATATTGATTTAAGCAATTATGAAGGTTTCGGTGGAATAGGAGAGCTCGATCAACATTTTTGTCATATTACAGAAATGGTTGACCAATTTTCTTCCCAATTCAAGTCCGACGCTTATGATTCTTGCTGTGAACGCAACTGGGTCAGATTGCTCTTCATCAGATCATTGTCTTCATCATGTTTGATTGTTTCTGTTAAATTGGTGCCGATTATATTAAATAATAACACAGAGTTAAATCCATTACGTCTATATTTAATTATACACAACCAGGAAGAGAGCAAATATAACAAAGGAAATATAATAAGTGTCAAAAAAGCGCAATTACCATATGGTTACGGAATTAGCAGGGATGCCATATTATGGATATTTCAACACCCCCACTTATTGAAGCATTAAAAGAAATACAAAATTATTTAAAGTTCAAATACAAATTCATATATAAAAATTTACGAGTTATTGATTCATTAATTCAATTCAATATGTTATTATTTTAAAATAACTAAATAAAAGTAAATAACGATAGTGGAGAGTTTTTTAATCTTCAATATTGGTTAAACCCATCTCATTAGAGCAAAATACATTTTTGCTAGTAGGCAAAGCCTTAGTCAAGCTGTCAGCAATCATGTTTTCTGTTGCAACGTAGCGTATCTTAACAGTCTGATCGATGATTCGCTCCCGAATGAAATGACGACGGACATCGATATGCTTCGAACGGGCTCTGAAACAGTCCGTTTCAGCTACGGCAATCGCACTTTGGTTGTCACATGCAATCTCAACAGGCCGATCTTCGAGAGCTGGCTCGAAGTCTTGACCAAATTGTCTCAACCAAATGGCCTCTTGACACCAGCTGCCATGGCCATGTACTCTGCCTCCATGCTCGATAATGCTACTGTGGCTTGCCTTTTGCTGCACCAAGAGATAGCGCCGCCGCATAGAGTGAATACAAAGCCAGTACAGGATCGACGCTTATAAATATCAGATCCCCAATCTGCATCGCAGAAACCACGGAGGTCGTCGCAACTACCATAAAAGAGTTTAAAATTAGTTGTACCTTTTAAGTACCTGAATATACGCTTAACCGCCGCCCAATGAGCTTTTCCGTGTTTATTGTTAAAGCGGCTGACGTCATTGACCGCAAACGCAATATCTGGCCTAGTCCCTTGAGCCAGATATAAGAGACTGCCAACTGCTTCCTGATAGGGCACATTCGTCAGCTGATCGTCTTCGGTGCACATATTCGCCGACAGTTTTTGATTAGGGTCGCTTGGAGTTGAAGCTGGCTTTGAATTCGCCATGCCGAATCTTTCGAGGATTTCACGGGTGTATTTCGCCTGGTCTAACCATATACCGACTGTCTTCGCGTCATAGGTAATATGGATTCCCACACAGCTTTTAGCAACGCTAAGATCCTTCATCTTAAATGCATTACAAATTGCTTTCTTCAGCTTGCTGCGAACGTCTGAATCGCTCCAGAAAATCAATATATCATCCACATAAATCGCCACTATTAGTTGGGAATCAGCACTGTAGAATACGCACGGATCCATTTTGGATTTCAGCAGGCCAAATGACTTCAACGTTTTTTCCAGTTTCAAATTCCATTCACGACCGCTCTGTTTCAAGCCGTAATTGGCTTTGTTTAGTTTGCAAACTTTACCGCTTTCAACGCCGCAACCTTTCGGAAGCTCCATGTAGATATCCTCTGATAAATCGCTTTGTAAGAAGGCGGTTACCGCGTCCATCTAGTCGATTTTCAATTTGAGTTTAACCGACAGAGCTATTAGATATCTTATAGATGTATAGCGCACTACAGGGGAATAAACCTCGTTGTAATCCACTCCATATCGCTGGGAGCATCCCTTAGCGACCAGGCGGGCCCTTATACCGAACGATTTCGCCATCATTATTTTGTTTAATATTAAAAACCCATTTGGATTTGATGGCTTTACTCCCGGCAGGCAATGAGGTCAATGTCCAAGTTTTATTTTGGATGTGGGATTCCATTTCACACTCCATAGCAGCTTTCCATTTGTCGTAATCAGAACGAAGGACCACGTTTTCAAATGTAACTGGGTCGACCTCAGGGGCGTTGATTTCCGCAATATGAGACACATACCCTTGGCTGGCGAAGTCACGCGGCACAGGAGCACGCTGAGTTTTTCTTGCGATGGCGAATTTTCTGCTTTAAGTGTATGTGCGTCACTTATTGAGTCGTCAAAAACTTCATCATCAAAAATTGCGTCAGCCGGAGGTTTAATTCTGATTTCAATGGTATCGGGAGGCTTCGTTTCCATATCCCCCACTAAATCGTCACCTTCGTTGATATCACAAGTGATGCGGTCAACTATCTTTGCAGATGTTTCCATAAATACCACATTTCGGCTCGTTACAATCTTCTTGGTGGCGGGATCGATACACCGATATCCCTTGCTTGTGTCACTGTATCCAACAAATATCAATTTTGTGGATTTCGGGTCCCACTTTCGCCTACGTTGCTTTGGTACATGGACCATTACTGGAGATCCAAAAATGCGGATGTCAGTTACATCGACGTTGGAACCAGTCCAAATTCCTTCTGGCACGCCATTCGTGAGCGATGAACAGGCAGACCTATTGATAATATATGCGGCCGTGTGAATAGCCTCTCCCCAATAGCATTTGCTTAGTCCGGCGTCGAAAATCATACATTTGGCCCGTTCCACGATAGTGCGGTTCATTCTTTGCGCAACCCCATTTTGTTCGGGCGTATACGGACTTGAAGTTTGATGAAATATACCTGATTTTCGGCAAAATCTTTCAAATTGGTCGCCAACGTACTCTTTACCGTTGTCGCTGCGAATAGCCTTAATTTTTTTGCCTGTCTGATTTTCGACGAAATTTTTAAATTCCGCAAAGCACTGAAGTACCTCATCCTTCCCTTTCAGGAGATACACGAACACTTTTCGCGAGTAGTCGTCGATGAAAGTAATAAAGTACCTGGCGCCTCCAATTGATTTGTTTTCCATGGGGCCGCACAGGTCGGAGTGAATCATGTCGAGCAATCCCTTTGCGCGCGTGCCCGAGTGCTTGAATGGGGCTCTGGCATGCTTGCATTAATAACAGACCTCGCATTTCGTTAATTCTGCCGAGTCACTACTAAAAAATATACCGCTCACCGCACCGTCTTTCATTTTGCACAAGTCTGCATAGTTCATATGCCCGAGCCGGCGATGCCAAGTCATAATATTTTTGTCTTGTTTCGATAATAGGCACGACACCGTTTCACTATCAAATTTGTACACACCCAGAGAGCATTTTGTTTTCACAAGGAGTTCACCATTTTCACTATTTATGCGACATCCATTTTTATCGAACACTAAACTGTTCCCTTTTTCTACTATTTTAGCAACCGATAGTAAATTCGTCGCCAAATTCGGGACGAATAGAACGTTTTTTACTTCGATGTCTGTTTCACAAAAACGTAGATTAGCATTTCCCACACCGTTTACTGTCATCCTTTCATTATTGGCAACAACAATTTCTTTAATTGGAGAGTTGTTAACTCTGTTTAGCCAATCTTTGTCTCTTTTGGAGTCATATGCCTAGAGGCTCCACTGTCAATATACCATTCGGTGGTACTTTGGCGTTTTTCGCGAGACAAATGCACACTAAACGCATTATGGCTTCGATTGTTCGAGTTAGTCAGTACTTTTTTCTTGTCTCTACAGTCTTTGCTAAAATGCCACTTACGACCGCAATTGTAGCACTTAAATTTCGATTTGTTCGCGCCTTTTCCCGGCTTTTTAGGCGCAAAAAATGCACTTTCACCTATTTTGCCGTAGTCACCATCAAGCAATTTCATTTTTATATTTTCACCTTTTATAGGCACACCGCTGCTTTTGATTCCCATTATGAATGGTTTGAATTCTTCACTCAGGCCAGCTAGCATAATTGCTCCAAGCCACTCACTGCTTATATCAAACCCAATTCTACTTAGCTTGTTTGCGGAACTTATGAGTTGATTCACATAATCAGCCATCGAGTCGCAGTTCTCGAGACGTACTGTAATAAGTTTACACAGAAGTCCGATTTTTCGCGTTAAGCCGGTATCTTCATACAATTTCTTTAGGGTGCTCCAAATATCCGCCGCGGATGTTATATTTTGTATGTGCACATATATGGACTCATCAATGCATAGAATGATTTTGGCTTTAGCTTTTCTCAATTTTGCTTCATCCTTTTCTGACACTGGCTCGGTTATACATTTATGCAAATCCCTAAGTTCGAGCACGCTTTCCATTGCGAATTTCCACGTATGGTAATTTTCACTCCCATGGAGTTTTTCAATGCACGAAGTTAAGGTTTTTTTGCGCCATTTTTAATAGATTGATGATCCGTAGGTAGAGAACGCATGTGCTAACCTAAAACGTGTTACAACGAATGCGACCGGTGAAACTAATCCAACACAATCTTTATTAAAATTCGCACGGAGCACAAAAATAATTCTAATAATAAAGTAATATTCAATACAGATTGTGCTAAGCGCTAATAAAATTGATAGCGTGTGCAATTTATATTGTGGCAGTGTATTGACGACTAATATGTGTTTGCTGCATGTTGCACATAATGCCATATTGCAACATACCTATTGTTAATTTCAGTGCTGCTTCCTTGTCTACTGTTGGAAGCATATCTGAGCGTTTTTGCCGAGTTAAAGAGTTAAACAAGTTGAGCCGAAGTTAGACAACTTAATTTGATTGCGTCATACAAAGATATTAGCGCGTTTTTAATGGAGTTAAAATTGATTGTTAGGCATACGCTGCGGGGTGATTTTACGTCAACAATTATTTTGATTTCTCAGATTGTAGTTGCAAAAATGTTTGATGAAAAAATGTGCAGCTACTCGTTATTCAAGAAATACAAATTTAAATGGAAACAGGAAAATCCATCTCAACAGATCCGTTCTTATGAATGTGTCTGAAGTAAATACCAAGGCAGTACAATTACAATTTTTCAATACAAAATATAATACAAAAATATCTGTACTTGGAAAATATTTGTGAACCTTTAAACGCACAACCTCCCATAAGGTACACTTTTCCAGCCACGTTCTGCTTTCTACCACTAGTGTTGTGCTTCTTTTAATATGTTTTTAACTGCAGCGAATACACCTTTTGCATTGCAAGCTAATTTTCTGATGTGTGCAACGTACGCACATGCACTCCCACATCCTTATGCAAAATATCACTTTCGTGGCAGCAGATGACGGCTTTGCGGCAGCCATTTCAATCTATGGAACTGCTACTGTAACTGCACTTGCAAGTGTAACATTAGCCATTTTACCGTTTTCACCTTCAAAGGTTTTGCTTTTATTGTTGTGTTTTGTGTGTATTCCTTACGCGTTCGTTACAATCTTGGGGGAATTTCCATGCCTTAATAGCAATATAGTTACGACTTTTGTTGTTGTGTTTTTGTATTTCTTCATGTTATTGCTGTTGCTATTGGTATTGTTATTGTACTACACAAACGTCAAAGACTTGGCGTCAAGCTGTCTGTGGCAAAAATTTCCACATTGCATACATTGCTGCACTTAAATATCTTCATTTACCATTTTATGCATACATATGATTGCATAAGTGTGCATCCATGCATACATAGACTATGTATATGTACTCGTATACCTCTTTACATATGACTAATTTAGGAAAAATTATTGTTGCAGAGCTGTAGAAATGTTTTTGAAAGCACCTCGGAAAGAAATAAGCAATGACATTTGTTCTTAAGTGAAATTAACATTTTTATTGCTGCCGTTTTTGCTTTTGTTAATGGCACTTACGAAACGTATTTTTTTTGTTTCTATGTTTGAAATATTGCATGATTTTTATTATTCACCTTGGATAGTGGTATTCGTGGTAGATATGGTAGTCATTTGAACGTTTGTATTGCAAAGAGCGTTCTTCAATATTCACCTTCCAATATTCAACTTTGACCTCTAATATATTCCTGTCGGGAATCACTCTTCTCTCTTAAAACAATTCTTCTATTGGCTACTTGAAGGAATACATATGTGTACATCTCAGAAACCAAATCTGGAAATCAATGTTCCTTTTAAAAACGATTTTTTCTTCTACGCTTTCTTGTGTTAAAGTTTATATATATATATATATATATATATATATATATATATATATATATATATATATATATTTATATATATAGTCTGCCAAAGCTCCTTCATTCGGTCATTTTCTAACGTTGTTTCAGCTAGTTAATGATGCACATTATTCCCACTTGTTGAAAATAATGTGCATCATTAACTAGCTGAGAAGGCGCGGGGAAATGACCGAATGCTTTGACAGGCTATCAAAATATTCGGTATGAAAACGAAGTAAAGCTTTTCATGCACCAAACAAAATACAGCAATACAAGAATAAAATAATTAAAACTTGAACAAAAAATGACTCTGATGTGCCATTAACAAAATTGTTCGCAGTTTTGATTGCCAAAATGGCGGCACTACTCGTAATTAATAACGCATTTTTGCATAAAATTGCAATTTCCTTTGCTTTATTATTTATTGTTGTTTTGTTGTTCTGCTTGTCTTTTCTTTAAAGTGGTGTGTCGAGGCATGCATTTTTTAGTCTGTGCAACGTGGAGTTGTCCTGTGACTGTGTCAGCATAAATGCCTGGTAATCCTCGTCTGGGTTTGAGGGTGTATTCGCATCAGCCTTGAATCTGCGGCTTATGGGAGCAAACTTCCAATTCCCACGACCAATATTAATTTATATATTCACAATCTTTATTTCAAATCTTATTATAAATTTCTCTTAAATTCGTCACATTTAGTTTACTTTTAAATTGCCAATAGTGCCAACTACATTCCATATCTGTTTTGTAAGTTTCTTAGAAAGCATCCACAATTTATTTTTATTCGAACTGTTCGTTGTAATTTAGTTAGTTTTTTTAGGTTTGGAATTTTTATCTTTTAAGAATTCACGCCCACATGTAACGTCAGCTTTCAGCTGGTTCTATACTCGAACTAACTAACTAAAAACTAAAGCCATCCGGAGTTAGCCGGCTTGGTGCAATGTGCTCAAGCCTTTTCAAGCACGCAACTTTCCACACTGCACCTAAACACACCATACCACATAACCGTATCTGGTCGTCGATACGCTTTTCTTGATTTTACTTATATTTTTTTGCACCGACCCGGTCAAGGCCTTCACGCGGTGTTCAAGCTTGCCGTTACCGGTCATTTCTGTTGATGCAGCATAAATTTGGGTTAGCGGACTATGGAGATCAAGGCCTGCACATAGTGCTGAAATTCGTTGCCAACCCCATGGTCTCATGGGTTTCGATCGCACGTGCAGACAAATTCCGTTCGTCAACGGTCGATTCCTGGACCGCAGCATAAATTCTGGTTATCGAACGCCTGCAGTTGAAGTAGAGAAAAATGCAGCGTAAAGCAATAAAGTGCATGCGAATGCGTAAGAAATAGATGCAGTGCAATAGCAACGAATGGCAACCTGATGCGTTGATTTGCGATATGAAGCGTCGCCCAACCCTCTCCCTTATCGCACCTACCGCGCTTACTTATATAAACAAGTAGAAAACAGATACAAAGAGTTTTAACTAAGTGCGACTATAACCGTTTCTAATATCTTAAAAATTTCCTTTTGATTTCGAAAACATATTTATGCATTATTTTTATATGTTGTGTGTATTGTTAATGAGTTGATAGAATAAGCGATTATTAAGCAGATGCATATAAATATTTTATTACTTGTAAACTGTATCAACATCAAATAATTCTTACACGTATCAAAAAGCGGTTATATGGAGAGCTATTTATTTTCTCTTCTATGTATATATTTGAGACAAGCGATATGGAGTCAATCAATCCTACTTTTCGTTCCTAAAATTGTAGAACATTTGGACATAGACACACTCTAAGGATACTGTTTATAATGTCTATATATACTCGTATGTTTAGGTTCACATTTCGCGAAAAAATACTTGTTAAGAGAGCGTTTCAAAATCCCTATCGCAAAAACACAACCGTATACACAGATTAAAAAAATGATTTTACTGCATTTAAACAAATCATTGTTTTCTACTGCTCAAACCAATCGTTGTGAAGTAATTGTTGCCATTTGGCTACTTCGTTTTATAATTTTTTGCGAATCGCCTTGAATTCACTTCAACAAACTTTTTAATACTTTTGGCACTTACCGATACAATTCGATTCGAATGTCGTGTATTGTCCGATTGCGAAACTTCAAGGTCAGGCAAATTGTTCGTAAAAAACGTCATTATTAAATGTGTTCAAGTACAAAAACAAAAAAAAACCGAAAGAAATAAGAATGAGAACTTTTATTTCTTCATTAAAAATAGAAACATGACAACTAGAATGACAAAATATTTTAAAATAAAACATAAAATCAGAGATAATGATAAATTATGCAGTTAAAAAAACAAGATAAATAAAAATATTCCCTTACTAACAACAAAAACATTTTTTTTAAATTTGACAAGTTTGCTAAACGTGCACCAAAGAGCAAACAAATAAAAGCCGGCATTAGTTGGCGCAGACGGTGACGTAATACAAAAATGAACAAAAATAAAAAAATAAATATAAAAAATATCATCTAAAAAAAACTGAAAAAAATGCTAAAAAAAGAAACTACTCAGTATTGCTCTTATTACCGCATTTAATTAAATTGACTGTGAAATCACTTGCGTAATTGTTATGGCGCACGGCGTATGCCGCATTCGCGTCAACTGAATTTTTATTTTATTAGTTTTATTTTTATTTGACTTCTATACCCGCTCGTCATTTTAGTTATTAGTCCAATACCTAATATTTAAATTCTATACATGTAGAGTCCCGAAATATATATATATATATATATATATATATATATATATATATATATATATATATATATATATATATATATATATATATATATATATGTATATTTGTATATGTAAATATATATTTTTAGAATACCGTTCTCTAAAATCATGATTCCAAATTATAAATACATACTATCTTCATTTACATCTCAGAGACCAACTCTGAACAATTAATAATAGAGGAGACAACTGAAATATTTAAAATAAATAAATTTGTTTACGTTTCGGTTTTATTAAAAGGGCGCTTGCCATTAACGGAACACTCGATTTCAAAAGGCTGATTATCAGAGAATTTGGTGATGTTTATTGTAAGTCAAACCAATGTTGGATCAGAAAATCCCACTATTTTGAAGTACATATATCTCTTTCAGGAGAAATTCGATTCATAAAATGATTGTTATAGCCTATCTTACAGAAATGTAAGTTAAAAACGTAACTTTATTTACTGTCAATTGATTAACATTTTATTGTTTAATATTGATTCAGTCAAATATTGTTATAGTCATATTCGAATTTTTCACATGTTGACAACTTGATCCCAAGTCACCAATTTGGCTTTCGGAGAAAACATGGATCAATTGAGCAAGTGTACCGAATCACCGAAGTTTTGTTCTGCCATATTCTTAGACGTAGGTCAGGCTTTCGATAGGGTTTGGCACGACGGTCTCATGTACAAGCTCAAAAAATGCTTCCTGCGGAATTTCACACTATCCTTGAATCGTACATTAGAGACAGAAAATTTTTAGTGAAGTGCAACGAATCCATACCGAACATCTACAGCATGGAATCTTGTGTACCCCAATATAGTGTTCTCGGGCCTGTCTTGTATGTTGTGTTTACGGCTGATATATCGACAGATGATAAAACAAAAATCTGTACTTTTGCGAACGACACTGTGATACTATGCTCTCATGTCACTTTTACACTACGTCAAGGCAGCACCGCGGCCCTGAAACTTAACAACGCCACCATTCTTGCATCCAGTGAAGCTACCTATCTTGGAATACATCTCGGCGAAGGCTGACTTGGCGCAAACATATAGAAGCCACACAAAATCAAATAAAGTTAACAGCCCTAAAATTACTACATAAAAATGACATCTTCCGTTAGAACACAAAGCTCTTCTGTACAAAGCCACAATCAAACCGATTTGGCTATATGGCGCTGAGTTATGGTCAACTGCTAGTTCTTCTAATTTAGAGAAAATACAACGAGCACAGTTTAGAATACTAAGAATCATTGTGAACGCATCATGGTACGTGAGAAATATGAATATTCATCGCGATCTAGACATTGCACCCGTTAACGAAGAACTAGTCGTATTGACTGAAAAATACCATGCAAGGCTTCTGCATCATCCGAGCTCACTAGTCCAGGTCCTGCAACACATTCGAAGCTTCTCACGGCTGAAATGACGATATCTTCCGTCATTATAAATTCGAAGTCTTGTAATAATTCGCACACTGGTGCAGATATTATTTTATTAATGTTAGTATTTGAACACAGTTGTATATCTCTTGTAGAATATACAATAAAAAAAACAATTGAAAAAAAAAATAATTTAGGTATCATTGTGCTATAACATCGGTTGGTTGTCGATGATTGTCTGTCCCAAAATGAGATTCGGATCTTCGGAGACATTTTAATTGTATCAATAGATAATACTCGTATGCACTACTCGAACATATTTCGAATTATTTTGAAATGTAGGGAGGTAGGTGATTGTTTTAAGATTTATTTCGGATCATCACAAAGAGGTATGGTAAAAATTTGTGCAATGTTTTTTAATAATATTAATCGAAGCTTTGTACGTTGAATTCATTGAAAATCTGGCCTAATATTAAGATACCAACTTCAACTAAATTTTGAAACTATGTATTTTCGATGAACTTAAAAAACTAAAGTCAAAGTTTTAAATTAAGTCAATTTATTATCTGATTTATTTTCTCTCCTGACAATTGCACTATATAGCAAATACTGCTATAATAATATTATAAAAAAGTGGGATGAAACTGATTGTTTTTATAGAATCGTTAAATCGTTAAATTCGAATTTAAATTTAAAGGAATTTTTAAATATAAAGAATATATAAATTATATATATTTTCATATTAGTTTGCACGATAATCTCTGTTGAAATGGGTTCAATATTATTTGCCAACGATTCGGTATGCAGCGCACTTTGATGTCTCTTATCCCTCCTCCATTTTCCCCCATTGGCAACAGCATACCTACTTCCTCGTGGCACACACTTGTTATGCAAAGTGAATTCAAATTCGAATACAAACAAATTGAAATTTCCACAGTTTTAAAACAGAACAAAAAAAATTTTAAGAGAACAAAGTAAATAAAATACATGCATGTGTAAATAAAGAAAAAAAAGTAAGCATCAAATTAACGTAGGAATACTACGATAGATTTTATATATATGTTTTGTGTTGTCATTAGCATTGTTGGTGTAGTTGGTGGTTGTTGCTTTTGTGTACAATGCCGACATATTGCAAGCAAAACAAGATGCTGTCAACTCTTTTTTTTATATATCTGCTATTTTGTCATCAGCAACAGCAGCACCGGTAGCAGCAACGTCAGCGGCAGCTGCTGCTCAAGCGCATATTGCTGGTATAAATAGTTGCGATTTTAAAATATATCAGTTTTCGCGTTACTATTTTCTTATTGTTGTTGTTTCTGCTGCTGTGATTGTTGCTATTGGCATTTACTGGCTTGTTGGAGGTAATTTTTTTATCAACATTTTTTTTTATTTGTTTTACGTCATAGAAATATGATGAGCTTTTGCCTTTTCGAAACGGCAGTTGGTAGAAGCATTCGGACGGTAGCATTGACCGCTAGAATGCAGTCAACCTAGTCCAAGGCCAAGTTTTTGGCAAATGGCAAGCAAGTAGCAATAGGTGTGCATTGGCGTATGTGTGAGTGCATATTCAGATACGAATATAAAGAGAGCCACACGGGTTGAGATTTATTAATAAAAATGCTACAAAACAAATTATACAACAAATAAAGTTATAGAAAAAAACCCCAAAAGAAAGAATTTACCGTTTGACTACAAATTGAGTTGAATTTACGAGTATTAACCAAATTAATTAACGTTTTTCTATTGGCCCAGGGGATTGTTTTATGGAAATTATGAACGGGCTTAGCGGCGAAAGAGATTAAACTTTCTTCTAATGTGCTATAAGTACATTCTTTGAAATGAATTTTTAATATATTCGATAGATCTATCGAGTATTAGTAGTTGCTCGCACTGCATACTGACGTGGAACTTTTTTCCTACCCTCATGTACATACAAACATACATACATACATATGCGAATCTTTTAAAGAAATGATTTCTGGATCACTGTATTAGTTGTAAGGTTTATTGACATTACATTATTTACATTTATTATTATGAAGGTTTATTAGTGTATATTAGCGCAATAACTGCAATATGTTTTGTGTCATGTTTAATTGCTGTTATTCATCTCAATCCAAATGGATTTTGGTACATTTGTGTGTAATGAAAATATTGTAATAATCATTAAAATGTATGATCTCAAATTAATAAAAAAACTCTTCTGCGAAAAGTGGTGTTCCACAGTCAACGTTTTATTGGTTTGTTTCTATATTTACCCCATCCTGCCTAGCCTTCGGTCCATTGATTCTTTTTAAGTCTTTGGTGAAATCTTTAATGCTGATGGCCCAGTGCTCACAACATTTACTGGTACGTGAGTACACCTATCCCCCGATTTCCACGGAATATAGGCTCTGCACAAAACCGTGATTTTAATGAACTGTCAGTAATTTCTCTTTGATAGGTAAGATGTCACTTTTTTTAAAGCAATTTAAGCAATTATGAAGGTTTCGGTGGAATAGGAGAGCTCGATCAACATTTTTGTAATATTACAGAAATGGTTGACCAATTTTCTTCCCAATTCAAATCCGACGCTTATGATTCTTGCTGTGAACGCAACTGGTTCAGATTGCTCTTCATCAGATCAATCTCTTTGTTTGTTTCGTGAATCATGTTAATTAGTTAATCTTCATTCACTTCTTTTCGTCAATATCTGTCTCAGCTAAATCTTCAAAACCTTCTCCTCCTATAGTATGGATCAACTCAGTGAACTGAGCCACTCTATTGGTGATTGTATAGGCCTACATGGAGTGGAATATAGATTTTGCCAGTTTTTCGAAATCTGTTAATTTTTCAATCGTGTAAAAGCGAAACCGTGTAAAACAAGTGCCGTGTAAATCGGTGGTCAGGTGTATTTTTCATGTTAACGAGAGGGAATGAAGATAGGACTAAGAACATTGCAGTTGGCCTTAGAATCGACCTCGTACTCGTACTTACTTATTACAATTTCCATAATTACAAACTTGATAAAGCAAAAATTCGACATTTCTTAGCTGAACTGATTCATTAGTTGTGGTCGCGGTAAGCTAAGTGGCTAATTTATTTGTTTAAGGGCACTTCTCAAGGCAATGGTTGAGCAAGAGAATGCGGGTGTGTAAATACATATTAAATAATAAATTACGACAGAAGGTGAGTAACGAACCAGCACTAAACATGAAAGCGTGCAGAGAGCTAAATTGAGCGAAAGTCTGAAACGTTGGAGAAACAAGCTTGATTCAATTTGGCCGTCACACGCTTTTGATTTGGGCTCTTGTCGTCTGTTTAAAATTGCAAAGCGCCATTTTTGTTCTCAAAAATCAGAGAAGCAGTTGGCAACACTAAGCATCTCGTGGTCTAGCAATATCAGCCTAGCATGCCAATGAGCATGTTTGCGCGGGAAAAGCAGCATGCAGCGAATCCGACAACCGGTAAACCGATGCAGCAAAAAGTTACGAAGGCGGCGAATCAGTACTTCGTGCGTGTGAACCGACCGAGCAAATGACGGAAATAGCAAGGGGTTGCCTTGCTAAATTCGCCGCAACCCTCAAGAGCTTGCTATCGATTTTAGAGTTCGCGTAGCTTTCTGCATTCACTGAGCGATGTTTTTGTGCTGGAATTTTCATGCTCACTCCAATGCAACCCTCAAAACGCCATTTTTACTGCGCTGACCTTGAATACATTTGCATTGGCCTAGTGGCAATGCCAGCGCGATTTTGCGTGAGTGTGTGTGCAAGTGTATGGTTAAGCTCGCTTGTATCTGCAGTTGCTTCTAGTATATTTCGCCTTGACAAAGCTACTTGCAGTCTGTTTTTTCTGCCGTGTATTTGATAATGTGTGTGTACAATTTTGTGAGTGTGTGGTGATGACACATATGAATATGGATCTGTATTTATTTTTGCTATACACGTATGTATGTATGTTCAATTTCAGGCCGTGTGTTATTTAATTTTAGTTTTGTGTTGTGTTATATTGAACAGAATGAAAAGAATATTTTTTAGAATTTTATGCTTTCTGCTTTTGAGGCTGTAAGAATCACATTAGTCATGCTTCGTTGTTGACTTCAGACCTTTAGTAATGTTTTTGCTTGTTGTTTGTTTTCAAATATTATTATAAATAATTTCATAAAATTCAAAATCTCATTAATTCGTTTCACATTTCATGCATAATGAATATCCAAGTGTACGAAACACTAATTAATAATGCTTGGATCTTGACGCCACAACAACCGTGCGTTGAGTTTGCATTGAAATGTCAAATTTATTCATATGCTTTTGTTCCACGGATTTTAATTATACACTTTGCACTTTGAATAATTAAGAGAAATTAGCATACGCGTCAAAATAATATAAAATTTTGTTTTGGGACTAAGCAACTTTTCAGGGCGAAGTTGGTATCTCTTTTTCCTCTCTTTCTAAGGAAAGAAATATTGCTTAATAAATTGAATACTAAATTCATTTTTCAAGTCAAGTTAGTATATACTAGCATCAAAAGGATTGCGTTCACATCGGCTTGAGAGAAAATAGTGCAGTTATTACAATATACCTATGGAAGCGGTTTTGAGAATCATATATTTTCAATTTCAAAGTTATAGATCCATAAAAAGTATTGAAGACGCATCTACAAAACTTCCTCATTATCTCAATGTCATAACTACAGAGGGCGAATAGCGCTTTTATCTCTGCAATTATATTCTAAACGTACATAAAATTATACCCGATTATATCTCCAATTTTTATTAATCATTGCGTAAATTGAGATATTGTCAAGAAACACTCTCGTACCTTTTTTATTGTTGACTATATTATCATGGGCATAGAGAATACTCTACAGAAGCATGCTGCCTTATAATTTTGTTGTAGCAAACATACGTCCTCATTAATAAAATGCAATAGAAGATAAGGCAGGTAGCCATATTTCGAATAAAATTGAATTGATCCTGAGGTATATGAAAAAGCCATTTTGATCAGTGCAATGTCCACTGTAAAATTGGTTGTCAACTATCATAGTATGTATATTTGCAGTCAAAGCGGTATTGCACTTGAGACATATTTCATTTCCACATTGCCTACAATTCTGCTGAATTTGCTTCTGAGGGAATGTAATTTTAGAGTGGTGAGTAACCTTCAATTAGACTCTGAAAGGACGTCCGATAGCGTTAGTTGCTTACTAACAACAAGAGTAAGATTGTGTAAACTAACTGTAGTCCCATAACATCCGCTTCTTAACAGTATGCATATATATCTGACTTCTTTGTTTTTTATCATTACTCTCAACTGAAACTCTCATCTTAAAATATAAATTGCGGCTTCGACAGTCATTTCCCATGTTTCTTTATTTAAGTGCATGTACGTTCACAAGTTACACTCTGCACATTAGTCAGGTTGCACAACACGCTCCTCTTTTGTATATTTGTGTGCAATGTAATTTGTTTACATTGGCGTGGCCATTTACATGATTTAATATTTTTCTTAACGAAACTTGATTGCAATGTGCAGATAGCAATTGTTAGATTTTCGTATATATTTGAGAGTCATAATTATAAAATGAACACATCTAAGTTGGGAGGAAGAAGGCAAAGACACAGGGAGACATACGCATAAGGCAGTCAATGTAAACTTTTTGAAAAAAAAAAAAAAAAAAAAAAAAAAATTGCAACATAACAAAAGTATCGCCTTATAGTAGGATTTATTCACAGAATTAAGAGCATTGTTGGCTGCGTGGAAACAGTTCTGACCTTAATTGATACGATATTTCGAAAAATCGAATCGAAAAAGTCCTTCTGTCAGGAATGCTTTCACTAATTCCTAATATGCTTTCACTAATTTATAGCGTTGGGTGACTATTGTTCAGTTTTGACGTTTGTCAGAACTTTGTGGGAGTAGCTTAGCTACATGCAGACTGCATAAAAAATATAAAGGGTCGGAGGGTCAATGTTTAAATGTAGGTGCGCAACTGTACAGACTTGCAAATAATACAAAAAGCAAGAAATTACACTGCAACATAGTGATATTTTGTTAGCGGTACATCATTGTTTTGGCTGAGTTAGTTGGCACATGCTTGTCAAAGACTTTTTGCAACTGAAATAAGAATTGTTTGTAAACAGGATCGTGGAATTAGTTGTTTTGTGTTGAGATAAATTTGTTGGTGCTATTCCAGCTCAAATGCCAAGAACACCAGAGTAAATTTTGTTTGCAATTAATCATTTTTTTATAGCAATGCAACGAAATGGGGTATTGCGCAGTATTTTGCTTTTAATTGCAAACAATATGAAGCTTGTACTTAGTCGCTATGTTGCCATAATTTGCTAACATACTTATAAGCACATTAATAGTTCAGGAACGTGTACTAATGCAACTATTCTCATTTCTAACAATTCTGGTTTCATATATAAGTGGATAGGCATGTTGCGGAATATTTTTCTAGGAACCGATTAAATATCATGCCAAAGAAACTGTTTTCATACAAAAAGCGCCTGTTTAGGAGTAACTATGTTCTTTAAAAGTTGAACTAAAAAAACAAAATTTTTAATTAAGGTATAAATTACTCTAAAGAAAACTAAACGATATTCATCTTGCTATTTTTACAATTATTTTGTCACCAAGAATTATACTCTATATTTATTGGTTTTTCCAAAATGATAAGTTTCAAAACACAGATTAGGGACTTTGTGAATCTTTTTTTCTTCTATTTAATTGAATTTAACAAACATGTGTGGTGTTGTCAGTGCTCACAGAACGTTTTTCATATTTCCTTAACAATGTACTTTATGAATAATTCATTTGGTTGGGTTAAAAAATGTGGAGTTTTTCTTTGAATTTGATTTCAAGTCCCTGGTATATGCTACTTACACACGCCACCTTCAGCAATGCAACTCAGCTCGGTGTAAAATGAAAAGAGCCTTTTCTCTTAAAATATGAGATTAGTTGCAAAACTATCTATATACTCGTATAAACACAGCGCGAAAAAGCCAGCACAGAGTATATATGTACACTACCCACACACGTACACAATTGCAGTTTGCAAAAGTGTGTGGACACGTGCCGTACCGCCTTTGCACCGCGCTGACAGTTGCATCCAGTAAACTATATTTTCCGCTCTAGGAAAATAAAATGCGATTGAGCAGCGTATTGGTGAGTTGGTGAGTGACGAGAGCAAGACTACAAAAAGAGCGGGAGAAAACGAGAGAGCCTATCAGAGAAATGTGCGAGTGCAACGTGGAGAGTGATGCCACCACGCTTTGTACGAGTGTTTGTGTTGCCAACTGATGACATTGTTGGCACTTGTGTAAGCTGTGCCGGCCGGCCGGCCGGCTGGCGTTGCATAACTACTAATGCCGGTCCTAGCTGGTAACTACGAATATATTCGTGTGAATGAATGTGTTTTCTTTTCAGAAGTACAGCCAGTAATGCAGTTGCATGCAAGTCCATAAGCGCACAGTGGCAGTGCACAAATAAAACCAGGTCGCATTTTGTTCAGCTCATGTAATCACCCTTGAGCGGGGTTGCATGCCGCAACAGTGCCCTCATTCCTTATCCTACTATTGTCGGTGTGTCGGTACTTGTGTCTATGTATGCATTGCACGCGCGCGAAATTTTACTTCTGGTTGTGCCTCGCTCCCCGTTGACATTTGCTATTTCTCTACATTCTCGGCTTTGCTGCAGTGGGTTGTAGGAGGTAATGCCGGGAAATTATGGTGCTTTGAATACGAGCACGAGTATTATCTTGGCAATGTGTTTGCCAGGGGGCCGGGTGGTAGTGGTGTATTTATGTGCACGAGCTATGGTTGCATAGGGTTTCGGTTCCATTCGTTTTCTTTGTGTTGCAATTGACTTTATAAAATAAAAGCGGCGCATAGTGGTAGCGTTAGTGGTAGTGGTGGTTGCATTGGTAGGCATGCAGGATTAAGCGGGCGGCAATTCTCCCTTGAGTTTATTACTGTAGCCTGTATTTTGTAGAAACGATTTCAGAAAAAAACATCCACATTCTGCCACAATTCATTTTATGAGTATGAGAATTGTCAATTTTCTAAAACAATACAATATTTTCACATATTCCAGAATAAAGTCTTTAAAATGTAAATTTTTTTCTTAAAAAAGTGCAAAATGTCGTTGCTTTTCTCGCAGATTCAGATGGCTTTAAACTCTTATCGCAGGATTTTCTTTAATTTGAAGGATGCAGATTTAAAAGCATTTGAATAAGCTTCGGTTTGCTTTGATGTTCTAATTATATACTACCGAGAGATAGTCGGTAATTGTATTCAGTAAGTAACCCTAAAGCCTTAAATATGGATTGTTTAAATTTCTCCGACCTTTGCATTTAAATTTTCTCATTCGTATACCCAAATTTAGAAACTCGTCAACCAATAATAATAGAAATAAAATGAATTAAATAAAATAAGCACACATCCGCTGCCTCAGTCGTTCGCCAAGAATGCACTCTGAAACAAAAAAGCGATTTTGTGCCAATAGGGTGGGGCAGAGGGTGACACAATACTGGTTACAAATTTAGAATTGCATTTTAAAGCGGGCAGGGCACACAAGTAATTGCTATTAAATTTTATTTTAAAATATGCAAACGCAAATGGCGGTAGTGATGCATGTGTGTGTGAGTGTGTGTGGGGCTCGTGTTGATTTTTGTCACCTTGAACATGAAAATTGTGCACTTGGCACAAATCCGTTGATTTTACCTAATGCTCCCAATAAAACACACACCCGCACATACCGTCCGCATACACAGAAATTCCCAGATACACGTGTATACAAACAAATTAAAAATGAGAGAAAACAATTGCAACACCATGCGCGTGTACAGCTGCAGCGGCAGGGGGTTTGTGGTTGCACGGGTGGTGTTGTCTACTTTTGTGGCGGTTCTGGCGATTGCTTTAAGTCGTCAACAGTGTTTGATTTGACAACATTCTTGATTTTAAGCTGCGCTCAATCGGACGCAAATACGTATGTAGATGACAGCCAGAGTGAGTGGCATCACTGTTGCCCACTTTGACATAGTAGTGGGTGTTTTCATCTTCTGCGTTTCAGCTTCTATTCGGGATTTTTTCGTATTTCCACTTTTTCTTTACCAAATATAAAACGATGTTTTATCATTTTCTTCTCACTGCTTACTCGCAAATATTTTGTCTCTCTGTCATATTCTGTTTTAATCATTACTAAGTTCATATTCCTTTACCTTTAAAAAAAGTTAAGGTTTTTCGACCTTTTTTATAACTTCGGTCCAATTGATGGAGTATTGACGCAATTTGATAGTTATGTAAATGTGGATCCTACTACACGGTATACAATATGTGGTCGGTATATATTAACTGCCACGCCCACTATTAAAAAATATTCATAACTTAAGATCTAATAGAGATTTATGGACGAAATTTTACGAGAAGCACATGTGGACATTATAAAGCATACTGCAAAGAATGTGTTTGATCAGAGAAAGGGCACGTTCATTTTTGATATATGAGAATAAAAAAACAGAAATGTACAAGGAGGCCATAATAGCTTGTTTGCGTACTACTACCACGCCCACAATTAACCAAAAATCATTACTAAGTTCCTATTGAAGATTTGTTAACAAAATTCCGCAGGAAGGTTGTGGTTATTAAAACTAATCACCACACAAGGGTATGGCTAGATTTGGTTAAGTGACACTAATGGGGAGTGTTAATGCATATAAATCTATGTCGTTCATGCACAATTTTGAAAGTACATGGCATAAGTACATGGCTTCAAATGCGCGTGGTTCAACCTTGAAACAACATTCACCACCACTTAGAGTGTCACTTAGCAATTCTAATTAAATATTTCCATATTTAAAAATTAAAGCGAACATGCCCACAAGACAGAAAACTGCATAAAAATGCGAAATAAAAAAAAAGTATAAATCAGCTGACAGTATGACAAAATACATTGTGGCAACCGGGACATAAAAATGTGGCATGAGGTGCGCGGTGCTAAACATAACCATAAACATATGAACATATTTAAGCTGCGTAAAAGCAAGCAAACAAAAATTTGATATGAATTCATCACAGTGGCGTGCCCAGTTGGTGCAGCAAAGTCAAAGTGATACAGCTTCAAAGCAGTAAAAATTTTAAATTACAGCTAAGCGGACTCTAACAGATAAAAAAGACAGCAAATTAAACTGAAATAATTTCCACTGAATATTTGTTTTATGTTTATTTACAAATATACATATATAATTGCAATAAACATCGCACTATTTCCTTGCGGCGATCGCAAATGCAGATGTAAATAGTTTCGAACAGTTTTATTAAACAAGGAAAACATTTCCAATGAAAAATATTTCACAGAAATTACCGCCTTTGAGTCAGACCATAATTATGCAATTACGTCAGAAATACCAACAACAAATGCAAAAACAATAATAACAAATGAAAAAATGGAAATATTGAAACACATAGAAATGCGAATGTGCCGGCTGTGAGATAAATAATTACAATCGCTGGTGCTGCCGTAGTTGTTGTTAGGGACCTTATTTTTGTATTTAATAGTTACAGTTTGCTTGTGCATTTAGTCATCATCGCATGCTTTTGTTCAGCTGCTACAGTACTTGCAGTGAATAAGTAAGCAATTGGAAACAGATTTTCTGTTTAGGTTCATTCCGTACTTTGTCGCTACCACGCATTCAACAACCACGCTAAAATACGAATTGTTCATGCTAAGTCTAATTCACCAAATGCATGTTCAGTGCACCTGCTAAAATAATTAGGTGAAAATATTTGCTATTGTGCTCAAAATGTTTCCTTCCACTTTAACGAGGCGTATACGCAATGTTTAATAAGAATGTGTAAGTACGAGTATATTTCATTCAGTTGTCAATTGAAACTGTAGGGTCTTACAGATCAATATAGCGAAGAGTCTACGGCCAGCTTTTAATTAATTTTTATTAATTTTTGAAATTTGGAAATATACTGTAGACATATTGGCGCCTCAGCATACAATCAGAGATACGACCCGTTGTATTTCACTTACTTTCTTAATAATGATATGAACCGCTTTATATATACCAAATATATATATATATATATATATATATATATATAATATAAATACATATATATATATATATATATATATATATATATATATATATATATCTATATATATATATATAAATATATATATATATATATATATATATATATATATATATATATATATATATATATATATAATATATAATAAAACACAATTACATTTTTTTTGCTTGGCTGAAATGAATTTCTTGATATATATATTGCATACAAATCAAGAAATTCATTTACATGCCACATGCACCTCTTAATTGAATTTGTGAATTGCTGAGATTGATTGGTGGAAGCGAAGTTTGATTAAAGATTACACCGAAAAGCTGATCATGTCTATCGGTTTCTCGATTCTCTTACTGCAAATGTCTGATCAATTAGTCGCAATAGAAGATACAAACTGTGAATTGTTTTTCGCTGGAACAGCCAAGACAAAAAATGTAATTGTGTTTTATTACGAGTACGCTTCTATAGATACTGACACTTTCGTCGTCACTCTTTTCTGACACTCAATTCTTTTCGCTTTTCTCCTGAGTTACTTTGTGACTTGCTTGCGCAATTGAATTAAGGAGAGCATATTGTAAAATTCATCGTTTTCGTAACATAGGCAACATAAAACATTTGGTCTTATGCGCAACATAACTGCTTTGAATTTATAGCTACAAGCGACTTAAGTGAAAATCGCGAAAATTTGGTATTTTTGTGGCCATAAAATGTGGAAAGTGTGTCATGCTGGTGCACTTAAATTTGACTATAGTTACCTTGGATTTGTGTGGGTGGGCGATTTGGTTGAAGTTGGTTTCGGAGTAAAAATCGAAAGTCAATGATTTCGGTTATCTAACTCTACCAAATAGATGCGATTAATTTCGGACACCAATGAAGTTGAGTTGGACATAGTTGCAAGGAATGCGTGCGCAACAAATCATTTGAATATATTGAGGGTAATAAGCTTGGAGAAAGTTTTCTATTCCAGCGCATAAGAAGGAAGTTGTAATTCATGAATACTCTTAGATACATCATATTCACATCTTCGTGTAATTTACATTGAACCGAATCTTTGTTAGGCACGAAATGGTCCAGTGTCATCAGAAGTACTTAAAACAGTTTTTGAGAAGTGTTGACAGTATTTAAATACTCTTGGAATGGAAACATATGCTATAAGACTCATAATAAATAAAATTTTAAAATTGGGCATAAAAATAAATTCAATATGGTATGGTAGTAATTTCTAATTATATTTCCCTTTTGGAACTGCGTTTGACTTGAATTAATATTGTTTTGACCTCTGCGGAAATTTGGTGCACAATAATACATTTATATTGAGTATACTGAATAAAAAATTGTGTTCACTAAAAGGTTAGGTTAGTATAGAACGCAGTTGAACAATTTTAGATGGATCGGACCTATATTGTGTTATGTGGGTATGTGCTGCTGTTTGTTAAATCGATTTGCACCTAATCCATGTAATCTCTACTAATATGAGGAGTTTCATAAACAATCTGTTTCTCAAGTACCTAAATCGTCAATTTTGTTGACCCGGAACTATCACGGAAGGTGTGTGGTGGTTTTGTTTTTACATATATCTTTACAGTTCTTGCATAATATATCGCGCTGGTATTCAGAGTGAACCTGTATATACCACAGACATTTCTGAAGTACAACTATTCATTTAACATTAGCGGGAAACGATTTTATTTGCATATATTTGAACGCAGTCTGCAAAATGACAAAAAAAACCACACAATATTCAAAAAAGTAAAGAAACAAGTGTAGAGGAAATCACCAAAATTATTTAAATTATTATAATTAATTTTTTTCCACAATTTATCAGGCGAAATAATAAAAACTTTATTTAAAAAAATTATAAGCACATATATATATAAATATAAAAAATGTAAAACAGTTTCAAGGTTGCATAATTTACAAAGAAATGTTCGTTGTGTTGTTATTTTTTGATTTGTGAAGGGCTGTTGAAGGACAACATGCACACTCACGCATGTACGCACACATATTGAGACTGGAATATTGCGTAATTCACTTGGCTGTTATCGCATTTATGTGGTATTATTGTTGTTGTTATTGTAAGCATTAAGGTCGACTTTAAGTTGAACATAATTAATTAAAACGGATGGGCCAACTCGCATAGACACTCACCATGCGACTAAGTGAGCAAGCTAAAATTCAACAAACAAAGATATACTAACGAGTCGCGACTGATATGGAGCCGTCGAAGGGCATTTCAGGTTAATATACATGTTTCTTCCGTTGCTATTGTTAGTGAATTGTTGTTCCTGAGACTCTATCTTTATACCCTTTACCTTTAAAAAAGGTAAAAAGGGTATACTAATTATGTGCTTTTGAGAGGAGTTGCAATTTCAAGAAGGAGGCGTGGTAGATACGGACATATATATACAGATATAATCCGAATCATTTTCTAAGTAATTTTTATTTTGTCCGTCCGTCTGTGGCCACTTTTTTTCTACACCGTTCGAGCTATCTTAATGAAATTTTGCAAAAGTGTAGCCTGCACAAAGATACAGAACCAGATAGCTATATGGGCCGATTTGGACAAAGGCCATGCCAACCTCCCATATAAGGAACTTTTCTCACCTTTTTTAAAATGACTATAACTTTGGTCCATTTGCTGGAATAGTGACGCAATTTGGCAGTTATGGAGATGTCGGTCCTACTAAACACTTTGCAAAAAGTGGGCGGTATACATTAACTGCCACGTCCACTATTAACAAATATTCATAACTTAAGATCCGGTAGAGATTTACGGACGAAATGTTACGCGAAGGAACATGTATACATTATAAAGCTATCTGCGATAAATAGGGTTGATCAGGGAGAAGACACGCCCACTTTTAATATAAGGATCTTTCAGGTCTAAAATGCTCGTATTGATGCTATCGGAATAAAAATATGCAGAAATATCCATGGGGTGGATAATAGTGTGTGTGCAGAATATGGATATTATTCTACTGCCACGCCCACAATTAACCAAAATTCATTAGTAGGTTCCTATTAAAGATTTATGAACGAAATTTCACAGGAAGGTTATGGGTACTAACATTAAACACCACACAAAAAATGGGCGGTTTATTTTTAGAGCCACACTCACTTTAGACATATTATTATAACTTACGACTAATACAATATTTTTGGACGACATTTTATATTAGTACACATATTGACCCTACAAAAACATATACAAAAAATGTGGTCGATCAGATAAAGGCCACGCTTCCCAGTAATATAATCAATTCCAGGTTCCCTACAGACATTCTCCCAATAAGTTGAACTCGCACGCACAAGGAAAGGTAAAGGGTATTTCGAAGTCGGACTAACCCGACTTCAGACTCTCTACTCGTTTTATATAGTTATATTGTTTTATGGTGTATTGAAGAAAGGTGTCTGCAAACTCATACAGCTAAAAAAGTGCAAAAACAAACAAAATGGGAGGCACTGTTTTCAACCGGATTTTGCGGAATTTTTCATTACAGTGGCAGTACTTGTCGTATACGTAACATTAGTCAAAAGTGATGAATTATTCGCAAACCGTGCTATTCTGGCGACGTTGTCAATACAGTAATTAATTGACCACATTGTCAATAGACAACTGAAGCTAAAATACCATATTCTCGCGACAAAATAAAAGCTCTCGAGTTGCTTGTTGACACAAGAAAATTGTTACCTGACGAAGAAATGGTAATAATAAGCAAAACATAAGAGAAGCGAATTTTATTTTTTAATTGTGTTTGCGCGAGATGTTGTACAAATTTGATTTTAAACAATGGAAGAAGAGCTCTTCCTGTGCATATTATTAATGATAAATGGAAGAAAATTTATTTGTCTAGAATTTCAAAATCGTTCTGCCGACCTCTCATTGAATAATTTACGCCACATGACACACTAAAGTCGAAATACTCTTCTTGCCCCTTGAAATACTCTTCTTGTGCTGCGTTTCTTTCTATGCACACGGTCCTTAACAAAAGTGCGTGGGAAACAATTATGCTTTTACATTGAGTCACGCATCTGTATCTCGTGCCTTGTTAAAGTAAAAGCATTGATAGACACTAACAAATTTCCAAAAATATATTCATTATTTGAATATATTTGTTATTTGAATATATTTTTCTGTCAATATTGCACATTTTGGCTGTGTGTTACTTCTCACCATAGGAGTTGAAATCGAGAAGCTTTTTCGGTGTTACCTATCCGGGAGAATCAGGTACTCAAAATATGGTTATGAAGCAAAGTTTCAACTGAAACTGGTTGTCAATTGATACTAGTGCGCGAGAATAGCGCTGTAAGTGTACACTAAGGTGGGCATATACTGAATCATTTTGGGGTGTTTCAAACTTAAAACATATTTTTCATCTTTAACCTAATTTTTACCTAATTTATTATTTCGAATGCCAGAAGGAATGATGAATGTAAATGTTCTTCAAGCGTCTTGCAGCGGTTGCCCAATGCCAAAAACCGGCAATTAAATTTACTAGATTACGTTCAAAGCATGCACGAAATGCTCCAATTGCATTTGAAAATATGCACACTAAATGAAAACTAGAGGTGGGGAGCTGTTCAGAAGTGACGCATGAAGATATTTGGCTGTGATATTGCGACTTATAGAAAAGGTATGAACCCAAGGACTTTTGATATAATTTTCGTAACGCTCTGTATTTTTGAATAAATTAAAAACAGTGTATGGTTTTATGTCTTGCCGTCTATTTAAGCAAACAGTTTTAAGCACTTACCCTCTTTTTACGTGGTGCCTCCTCTTTGAAGTCCACTACGATGCCCTCATCAGAGGTGGATACTGAAGTTGTGCGAATGCGCGCACTTGCAGATGCATCATTCAGCATAGCGCTGGTATGTATTGCGTGACCATCATCACTTAGTGGTGGCGAAGAAGAGCCCGAACTCCAAGATCCAGAAGAACTACCTGGACTGGAGCCAAGCCATTTTTCTGTAAATATTTAAAGGTAAATAGAAGACTATATTTTTAATCCTAGAACAAAAGTGGACTCAGCTAGCATAAGTTAATTAAAAAGTAGAAAAAAAGTGGAACTATAATTGAAATCGGATAAGAAGGTCCTGATATTTTGAACATTGTATAAGAGTTTATTGTATTTATGGATAGCATTAAAAGTATGTTTGTGTTTTCGGTAATAGATTGCCAGCCATTGCACCGATTACGAGCTTGGAACTGGTTCTATTCTCTATAATTTAACCAAGCCCACAATCTTTCCACACAATAATATACGACATCCATACGACATTTGTAAGAAACTGTGTATGCAAATACTCTAATGAATGCTAAATATTAGTTTTCTCAATGTTTCAAAGGCAAAGGCAGTGCCGTTACTCTGACTCACCGGCATTCTTCGGTGATTTAGGTGAATTAGAAAGTTCCATCAATATCCTGGCTGCATTGCACTCATTCATTTCTACCTCATTACACTGGTCTCCAGTGCAGTCATGTATGTATGACGGTGGACGTTTGCGAGAACTGAAATTACAAGAATATACACGAAAGATGAATTTAAAATCACTTATTAGATTTTGCTACAAAATAATAGCCTGAAGCAGCCATTTAAAGTTAACTTCATTAATGGAAACAAAAAACCTTCAAATGGCATTTTTTCAATTATGCGGCACTTCCGTTTCATTCATCACAAATGACTGACATCATAAAACGAAGTTAATATTATTATAAAAATCATGTCACGTCATGTTTAATTAAAAACTCTAATTCGAGTATAAAGAGCAGGAAATTAGCAAAATATAAATTGTTGCTTCTTCTCTCATTTATTGCACAAATTTAAAAAATTCAAACTCTAAGAAAATTTTGTTTCGGTGTATTGTTTATAGTGGGCAAAGACGCTTCACTAATTAATATTTCACACACTTTGACGCAAATTTATGCTCAATGTCAAAAGCTTTCAATTCTCTGCGGTTTCACATAACGCAGAAATAACCTCAAAAATAATTTAGTAAATACGAAATCCACCTTAATTATAAAATGAAAAAGAAACTTAGAAACAATGGCCCAAAAGCGATTTTCTGCTATTTTCACATTCATTGCCATACAAAAAAAAGCACACCAATAACAAATTTACGCATACACCTACACGTATTTAAAAATATGCCATCGCCGAATTTTCGTAATTTCCATCCCAACAAAAACTCTACAGTAAAAGCAACAACATCACCATCTCAATGCTAGCGAAAACTAATTTTCATTTAGCTAATTTGTTGCCTATTTATTTCGCCAGCAGTTGGCAACACAGCGTGCAATGCATTCCAATCCATTTCTTTTAATTTCCTAACCAGATTTTACAATCACATTCGCTCGAAATTTTGCAAGTAATTCCAGAACAAAATAAAAGTAATGAAAAGAAAACAATTTGGTCCTTCTCTTACATGTGTTGAAATAAGAAATTCTTCACTCTTCCTTAGCTCAACTGGAGATTGTACTGACCTTGCCCAACATATTTGAGTCATTTTAGGCACCAAAAATAATTATCGGCCCATTGAAATGAGGTCTATTGTTGCTTGCTGGCACAATGACGTAATATACCAACGCAGATTCATACAAAATTCGAGACTGGATAGTATGGTTGGCGGTGAGTCCATGTAAAGACACACACATACACACATACAGTTGTGGGGCGAATACTTCTCCACTATGCATAGTATTTCTGTATTCTAAGTTTGTGAAAATTTATGATAAACACTTCATTTAAAATAAGATATGCGACTGTTGTTGGGGTAGCCCAGAGTCGTGATTGTCAGTGGTTTTGAGGGAGAAAATTCTGGTACAGCTTTGATTCGATTTCTTGTGGAAATATTTGTAATACGAGAATAATCTCGATTATTTGTAGAAACTAACAAGGTATAAATATTTTTTGTATACATTAAGCAAAAATGAAAACAATCAGTTAGGAATCGGTTATGAAGCAGTTCTGAGTGTTCTCATCTACGGAAGCAGTACAGTCTAGTCAGGCAAATAGGTAAAATAAATATTTCGAATAAGGTTACAAGGCTTTATAATTTAAAATTTCTTGACAGAAATATTGGCAAAAATTGTTGAAGACGGTATATTGTTTTGTTCCAAGTTGTTCTCAAAAAAGAACAAAATATTTATCCATTTTTTATAATAAATCAGCCTTCCATTACTGTTTTCTAAAAAAAAACGACGTTCACACATATCTCAACACTCTTCCTGTATTTAAAATAAGAAAGAATGGAACCGCTATCTTTGGGGAATTTGGAGGTCAATATTGAAAAGAAAATGTCGTAACAAATATATTTTCGTTACGTTCTTTGACTGCCATATTCAAAATGCAAAGAATCTAAAAAAGTGCTTTGTGCTTTTTTGTACATTTGTGTTCTCTACTGAGGCAATCTTTAGTAAGTATGCATATTCCTACTTCTTCTATAAAAACGCTTGAAAAACTTACATTCAAATAACCTTTCGACGAATATTTCTAGCTTCACGACAATTTACTGTTTGTTCTTAGTTCAATTGTGAATTTTTATATGAAATAAATCTATAGTTCGTTAAGAATGAGCAAGCACGTTGCAGCCCCCCAAAAATTGCAAAATACGACAAATAATTCGAGACGGGAAGAAATTGCGAGTAACAGTCCCGGCCAGTCATAAATGGAAGAACTGATTCGCATTGACAAAACTCCTACTAGGATAGTGGGAGACATAAGTCAAAGCTCCCTAAAGTTCCATCAAAGCTTGCTACAAGGATTTTGATATTCGCAAGAGTGTACACGACATGGACATGTGGCTGGACGTCATTGATAAATTGGTACGCAGGTGGCGCTTATCTATTTTAAGGTTGATTGGCTTTTCTATTAAACAAATGAAGTGGTACATTTTATGAAAGTTCAGTTCTCTTCATAAGTTTCGAAATTACTGGTACCTAAATTCGAATTTAAAATGACACAGTCAGCCAATGGAAATTATGCACAAATCCACACAGCTTAATTGTTCAAGCCAGCTCGTAATTTCTGCGTTTAAATTTGCTTTACAATCCGACCTCAATTCTAGCAAAAGAACTTAAACGAAATCCGATTTGCCCATTAAGCCGAAACAAATTGCAATTTTTCAGCTGAAGGTGCGTTGCAGTTGCATTCTCTCAAATGTCAAAATGATGCCAGCCGAAAATTGTCAGAATTCCGGCCGGTCGTACATTCGCTCACATGTGCATTGTGGTCATTGTTTAAAAGTTTTATGTCAGCCTTTTCTTGAGCGAGTTGTGGTCGTATACTAGTTCGTTGGCAGACACCTCACAACTCGCAGCTTAAGCGCAGGAGCGCGCCGTTTCTTTGCCGGTGTACGTCTCGTGTCGGTGTACGTATTTTGCTGGTGTACCTCTTTGGCTGGGATATTATGTTTATTGCACGTTAAAGTGTTTATTCTTCAGGCAATGACTATAAAATTTAATTTTTTTGCTACCCATTTTTACCAAGCTCGGGCCTTTAACTGCTGCCATAGTTGCTTCAACGCGAATTTTGTTGAAGTAGAACTGAAATGCGAGATTTGTCTATGTGTGCATGTGAGTCCAGCCAGGAGGAAATAAAAAACACGAAATATTTTATTGCTTCAGGTGAAACTGTGAATATCTGGTGTCCATTATTGCTGAAGTTATGGAACTATGTTTATAGTATTTGACTTTGTGATGGCTGTTTTGCCAGTTTTGAGTGCTGAAGTCTATTAACAAGTGAAAATCAATAAAGTGATTTTGAATGGTTCCGAGAAATGTGCTATCTTTTATAATTATAAATATATCCTTTTTTACTTTTTTCATTTCAACATTTCACCTTTTTGTGAAGTGTATTGACTTTTGTCCCTATCTCTCGCAGTGAGTGTGAATTATTCTATTCCATTCGTTTAAAAGTCATTGAATATTGCTCATATAATTAAATTCTTTCCACCGTTTTTCAATAAAATTGCTTTCAAATTTGTTTAATCAAATTTACGGATTAGCTTCTGTTTGCAACCTCATACCATATTATTTTTCTTATTAAAATTCGCATTTCCTAATTACTTCCTACAGTAAACAAACAGTGAGAGTTTGGATAAAATTCACAGCAGTCGTAGATCTGTAATATAGCTAACATGTTTCTCCAATTTGTGGTGCCGCTTTACATAGAAAGTTTAATCAGATGTGGACCAAAACTCTCTTAACGTAAGTAACTTTATATTATTGGTTATTCCACAAATAAAACGAAATTATATGTGAAGAATAAGCAACTTATCTGCCAACATCTTTGTGTATTGCAGAGAGAATTGAAATTCGTTGTGATAAGTATACAATTATACTTGTAGCAATTATTGTGGACATATTCGCTGGCATGTTTTCCTTGCTAAAGTAGGAAGTAGGTCTGTTCTGGACTGTCTATTTGTTTAGGTCTGTTTTTTCCGAACTTTTTAAAATTAATAAAACTGCAGATTCATTTATCAGTATTTTCCTGGAAATATTATACAGTACGAATATTATACAATTACATAGAATCACAATAACGAATTTATTTGCATCCGGCACTGCCACAATCAATCAGAATTTATGGTCAATAATCGTCCGCATGACGCTTTTTAATGTGTTTTATAAGCATGTTTAATTATATATCCATACCTTTTACCTTTAAAAAAGGTAAAAAGGGTATACTAATTGTGTCCGTCCGTCTGTGACCTATATTAATGACACTTTGCAAAGTGGAAGTGTAGTCTGAACAAAGATATAGAACCAGATTGCTATATTGGCCGATTCGGAGAAAGACTACGCCCACCTCCCATATATGAAACTTTTTGCACCTTTCTTAAAATGACAATAACTTCGGCCCAAGTAATGAGACAGTGGCGGAATATGGTAGTTATGTAGATGTGGGTCCTACTAAGCACTATGCTGAAAGTGGGCGGTATATATTAACCTCCACGCCCACTATTAATCAATATTCATAACTTAAGATCTATTAGAGATTTATGGGCAACATTTTACGAGAAGGAACATGTGGACATTATAAAGCTAACTGCAAGAAATGAGGTTGATCAGAGAACACAGAACCAGATTGCTATATGTAGAGAGACCGAGATAATGGAAATTGTGTTAATAAACAGTCCGGGAGGAGGGTGACTTTATTAGTATTTTAATTTTATTAAAGAAGAAGTGATGCTACTTTAAATATTTGAATTCAATTCATTAAAAGGGAAGGTTATCGTTTGATTTTTTTTAAATTATTAAAATCGTTTTGAATTTAGTTGTATACGTTTTACTGATACTAATGGAATTTCGTCGAAACTAAAAAACTGGATCGCGCATCTCTAGCGGCAACCTACTTTTAGTAACATTATAAACGAATCGCAACAATAAAGCACTTAAGATAACGTGTTTCCTATCTCATGACTATATCCGTATCCTGCTAAAGTGTTCCAATTAAATACGCCTTACCATACGATAAATTTGCACAGACTAACGTAATAATAAAAATAAAAATAAATTTTAGCAAATCTGCTATTAAAAGCGTATGCAATGGGTCGGTTTGGCCAACTCGACCTAGCCACCAATAGCTCGGCCAATGGTTTGCGTGCCTCCCCCCTTTAACCATAACTTAGTGATAGCACGATCATTTGACCACAATAAGTACCGTTAAGTTTAACTATTCTTCTCTTCTGTTTTAAATTTATCTTCTCTGTGCGGTGTTGGTGCGCCCGTTGTCCCGTTTCAAATGCATACAAATATGCGCGCATGCGCCGCTGAAAATTGACTTGCGCACTGCATTTGCCGCGTGATTGAAATGCGATATCTTCGCGCCAATTGTTTTGCGCCTGGGAAATGCATAAACCGTGATTTCCTCAATTGCGATACAAGCAGTTAAAAAAACTAAAAAGAAAAAAATCAGCAATAATAAAAATTGGAAAAGTAACCAAACGAAATGAAAGGCAACGTGTAATATTTGCGCCGGATTTGAAAAGCATTTGCTGCCATTTGCACTGCTGTTGTGAAGTGCAATTCAAGCGAATGGCAACCACAGATGGCGAGCTGTGAGCTACGAGCACTGCATGCTGTGCACCCTCCGTTTTGACGTGTAAGCAATTATACTGGATTACCTGCAGTATTCGCGAGTGAGATGCAAAACTGACGCTGCTGAGAAGAAATATGAGAGCTGCGCAAAGTGTTGAAAGCAAAATTGCAGTGAAAAAAATATATGTTTTCATTTACAGCCCCCGATTGGAGGGGCCAACTGCTGCGATGTGTTGTGCTGTGCTCTGCGGTTTGCGTTTCGCATGCAGAGCTGAAATTAGCCACTATCAAGCACTTTTTGGCATGAAACTGGTGGTTCGCCGGAGCAAAGGAGCGACATACCAGCAGCCACGATGTGGCGGTTGTGGCCAGTAGTGTAGTGGACGTCTCTAATGCATTTGATTGATCTGTAATCAAATTGTATAGTTGCACATTGTTGGCGCAGCCTCAATTTACGCTGTGCGCCTGTAGTTCAATCATAATTGCAGCGAACTCGATGTATTCGCTACAAATTTCAACGCTGTTAACACGTTAATATGATTTGGACGCGTTTTTGTTCTTATTAACATAAACAAGGACGTCCTCCATTCATGCGCATTGCTCCTTGATGCTGCAGTTGACCCAAATTACTTTACCATCCCGTGAACGCAGCGTTGCTGTAGGTTTTGGGCATTTTAAATGACCATAAGTTAACTGAAGCTACAGTGGCCACTGCTTTTGCTGCAAAATGCAATTGGCAGCAATATAAGTAATTGCATTACAGCACAGCTTTATCGATGGCATTTATGCCTCACTTCGCGTCAGTACGTTGTCTGTGTTGATGTGATTTGTATGGCTGGTTCATTAAGTTTTGAATGGTTCGCTTTTAGCTAATATATCATGTTGCAGTGAAATGTGGTGGCCCCTTCGTCCATTTGGACGTTAATCAATATGTTAAAGTTTTGATGGTTTCGTCACACACTGGAACAGAATGCCATTTTTGGGCGCTTTATTCAAAAAATGAATTTTAGATATCATCAAAAATATTGTTATTCGGTTCAAATAGACATCATCACTGAAACCGAAAGAATTACCATTTTTTATGCATTGGTTTAGCAAAAACGGAATGCTATCCGAGACCTGACCCATTAAAATAACGGAAATATCCGTTGAAGTAAGTCTCCAAGATTTTTAGATCATACGGTTCAACGAATAATATTGTTACAACAAGATGTGATCAAATCACTAAAAGAAATCAATCCACTAAAATTTTGTTTGCATAGAAAATGGGGATTTGATGGAAGACGTGGTCAATCTCAATATATCCCGGCATTTAATGACTCAAGCCATACAGATTTCTCGGTGCTCATTACTTCTATAGTACCATTACGACTTTCATATAAAAATAAAGTAATTGGGAAGAATCCACACACATACACCAACATCAACTTGGTTTCGCAGACCTTCAAAAATACAATTTATTAAAGAGTCGGATAGTATTTCCAAAACTGACAGAGATCTTGTTCAAAAAGAAATAGAAAAAAAATTAAAATTAAAATAAATCTGATGGAAATAGAGCACTCATTATTCCTAACTATGGTGGATGGAAAAGTCTCTAATACAAAGACAAAACATAAATTTTTTTTATGTGGAGCAACAAGTGTCGATTTCAACTCAGTTGATGAGATGATAGCAATATCCGTGAATACAGAGCACTGGCAGTTGGGATTATCCATTCTTCACGGATGGATACGATATTTTGAGTGGATATTGCATTTAGCCTACAAACTACCAATTTAAAAATGGAAACCAGTATTTTCTGATGAAAAAAAACTGTCTCTAACATCCAGGCTCAAATAAGAAGAGATTTTAAAACCAAAATGGGATTAATTGTGGATCTGCCAAAGCCAGCCTTTGGAAATTCGAATTACGGTAACACTGCCAGAAAATTTTTCCAAAACGCAGATAATAGGAATAAACCTTAGCCTAATTACAAACTTACACACTATTCTAATGGTCATGAAATTGTTGTTACAAAATTCCGCAGCTCCACGCATGATAATTCAAGATTATTTGTGAAAGAGTATACATGGTTCAGAATGACTCCTAATGTTCATTAAGACCTCATTCATGGAGCTTTTACGAATAGGTCAGTTGTCTGAGGAAGCTCAAAAAGCTTCTAACAAGGAATTGAAACATTCAGAGAGGGATTTTCTCGAAAGTGTTTTCAACAGAAGTCCAACGAGAATATTTTCCAAAGGGTGTTGTTGAATTCAGATTGTATCCACCTGTATCCAGCCAAAGGGAATCGCCTAAAAAGAAACTGCGAAGTCTACCAAAAATGGTAACACAACTTCTATTGCCGCGCCGGATTGAGGTTGAAAACGAGGAAGAGGAATACTCTGATGAAGAGACTGATGAAAATTAAGAGAAAATTACAAATAATACAAATAGAAAATGGTGCACTGTTAGAAGCATGTTAAAATACATGGATTAAGTTATTTGTGGGTTATTTTTCTCAAATGATTAGCTCAGGTAGCCCAACGAACGCGCCTATTTGTCAGGTATTCTTCACAAATAATTATAACATCTTTTTCAATATCTGTGAAAGAGTTTGTTTAGAAGGCTCAAATTAATATAAAATATATGAAGACATATAAGCAAACTTTATTATTATTTTCCAAAATCTTTCCACATTCATTTTTTAATCTTTAAAGAAGCGTGCACAATTTTCAACAATGAGCACACAAAAACTACAATTTGCCTTTAAAAAAAACAGGAATGAAAACAAATTGTTTTGAAAAAAACGAACTAAAACAAACAGCAATTATGGCAATTATCTTAAGCACAACAAATATTTTTACATCAGCTTCTTTCCAATTTTCCTTCACAGACTCGCTCCGTTTTCGTACGCTATATGGGAGTAGTTCCCATAAATTGGAAATTTACTTCAATTCGTTGGTTTTAGACTACAATTTACGATTTGTTTTAGTTGTTCAAAAATAAATTTGAAGTCGGCTCTGCGGATTTACCTTTTGCAATAAAAAAGGACAACAAAAACAGCTACAAAAATATTGCATCAGTAATTTATATATTTATCTCTATTTTTTATAATTACGTAGAGAGATGTAATTAATTCGTTATGATATGGTTCATTTATCATGGTAAAATTATGCCAACAACATAGCTTTCACTTAGTTTGTGGTGAGGTAATTGAGCTAAAAAGCCTTTCATTTCGAAAGGGAGCGCTAGGTCAAGAGCAGCCACGGGGACCTAATTGTATTTAAAATTTCCAGTACTCCCAAAAAATTGTAAAACTAAACATACGCTGACACGTTCATTATTGACTGCAGGTTGCAATAAGTGGAGTTACTACCATAAGAATTCAAAGATTTTTGATATATAAGAGGAACTTTTTTATTTAAATACATTTAATTATACTAAAATTATTATTAAAATATTTCCAGCCCATATAACCCAATGAGATGCGGGCTAATATTTAATATCAGAAAGCGATTTTAAAATATACGCAGATAAAGCCTTACATGTTTTTTCATACTTCTTTGTGTTTGAGTTGAAGGCCCTGTTTACTAGTTATTTAATTATTGAGAGAAGAAAACTACCTCATCAGTTATAAATCATCACCTCAATTGAATGAAAACTAACGAAAAATAAATGAAAGATAGCCCCAACTTTTAGTAAAATATAAATACTAAATTAGAATTTATTAATAAAAAATCTTTTACAAACGGCTTTTTAATTTTTACGCAAACTAAAGCACATAAATGTGAAATATCACCCTAAGTTTCCAAATTGTATCGTGTATTTCTCTGCTTAAATATTTAGCTGACATTAATTTAGATACGGAGTTCATATAACGTGCTCCTTTAATGTGTGTAATGGTTACTAGTGGACAACTGCCGATTTGATTGTTACGTCAGAGAAAATTTACCACAAATTGCTGGATGACATACAATAACTGCACTTGTTGAAATCTCTATCCTAACAACAACAAAAACAACAGTGTGAACAATGTGAACAATAGCTGAGAACATGCGGTCTGGAAATGCAATAATGACAAGTGAGAAAAAATCGTTAATTTCCGTAGATTTCTTATAGTTGCAATTGTCAATGAAAAAAAAATTCTGAACACTTGATAACGCCATCGGCGACTTCCCTGCAATAATGCTTAAATGAAGGAAGGATATGAAGGAACAATTAAGAACTTATAAGGAAAAAGCTTCGTATAGGTTAATAAAATTGGTTCGCAATTAATATATGACGGCAACACCAATAACTTTAACAATAATAGTTGTAACAACAGCAGAAGAATTAGTTGTGTATAGATTTTCGCTTCCCACTGCACTTTATACAGTAGAAGAAATATGTATTTTGGTCAAAAATAAGTATATACTTTATGCAGAACGCTCGGAAGCAGAGGCTATTTCTTAAGTATAAGCTGGAACAGATTTCTTGAAGGAGAACTGCTTCACAACTATGACTATAAACGTGGGTATGTGGTATTGGAGCTGATGCTAACGGGCACACTCGTTTCTGCAATAATAAATCACGACCGGTAGCATTATTATGTGGTAATCATTTCATAAGTAGCTTAAAGACATTCGTCAAAGGTTACAAACACTTTTGTAGATAACATAATGCTTTGTATTTAGCCACTCAACAATATCCGCAATCTTGTTGATTCTATGTCAATTTAGAATAGCTTAAATGATAAGGATTTTTTTACATGCATTAAATTAGAAAATTGGTCCGAAAAAATTTCCTAGTAACAGATGTGAATTGTTAAAGTTCCATACACCGAAAAAATGATATTACCATGCTAAATTTTTCCTACTAATGCATACACGTATATACCCAACAGAGAAGATAAACACTACCGGTCGTATTGTTCTCATTTCTTAAATCTAGTAATGCTATAACTTATAATATGCCATATTACAGTAATAAATAATAAAGTATTACATCCAATAAAATTAATAGCAATACCATTTTTAAAATCTCAAGACCAAATATTGGGAAAGTTTAAGATCTCACTACAACTTTCTGATTTGTTTAAATACATTTGATTTCTTTTCCGACACAAAAATCCCAAGATACGAGGGCGGATTGATATTGAAGCTACCTAAGTAGGAAAAAAAACTTTTTTTTTTCAAAAACCAATTATTTCTCAACATAGTCTCCTTTTACTTCGACACACTTAGTAAGACGATATTCCAATTTTTTTATACCATCTGAATAATACGATTTCGGGAACCCCTCAAAATACGCGTTAGTTTCGGTAATCACTTCTTCGTTTGGGATGAATCTTTTTCCTGCGAGCCATTTTTTCAAGTTTGGAAACAGGAAAAAGACACTAGGAGCTAAATCTGGACTATAAGGTGGATGATTAACCAACTCGAAGTGTATTTCACGTAATTTTAGCATCGTATCTAATGCTGTGTGAACCAGTGCATTGTCTTGAAGAAAGAGCATTTTTTCTTCTTTAAATGTGGTCGTTTTCCTTGATTACATCAATCAATTGATCCAATAATGCACGATAATACTTTCCTGTGATTGTGGATCCTTTTTCCAGACAATCGATGAGCAATATTCCGTGTGCATCCCATACAGTGGCCATAACCTTGCCAGCCGATTTCACTGCCTTCGCCTTCTTCGGAGCACTTCCACCAGCTTCCACCCATTGTTTCGATTGATTTTTGGTTTCAGGTGTGTAGTGGTGGACCCACGTTTCATCAACAGTTATTAATCGACGCCAAAAATCAATAGGATTACGCTTTATCATGTCCAAACACCGCTGTGAAGTGGTCTGTCGAACTCGTTTTTGTTCGACACTGAGCAAACGCGGCACCCACCTTGCCGATAGCTTTTTCATATGCAAATGTTGATGCAAAATGTTGAACACACGTTCATATGATAATCTCACGCAACTTGACTCGGCGATCATTCATAACGATATCGAGGATTTTCTTGATATTTTCTTCAGTAACTACCTCTTTTGGTCTTCCTGTTGATGGTATTGTTGCAGTGCTTGTTCAGCCGCGTTTAAATTCAACAATCCTATATTTTACCATGTAATCTGACGGAGCAGACTCACCGTAATGTTTATCGAGCTTTTCTTTTGTCTCTTTCGCCGTTTTCCCTTTCAAATAATAGTGTATAATCACTGCACGAAATTCGCTTTTTCCATTTTTCAAGAAACACAAAAGTTGCTTACTTCAAACGACTACAACAAATAAACTAATCGATGAGTTTGGGTGATATTTTAACAGCTGACGTTTGACAGATCGCAATTCCTAAAAAAAAAGTTTTTGTGTTTGTGCTGCCATCTAGCGCTAGGGAGCTTCCATATCAATCCGCCCTCGTATGTGTGTATTTTATACAGTTGCTTTTTCGATTATACACGTAGTCACAATTTAAGTGCTAACTCTGTTAGGAATGATTATATTTCCAGTAAAGTGTTTATGTGATTTTAAAGCTTAGTTTAGAAGAGTTTCTCTCTCCTAAATCTCTTTGGAAGGAAGTGGTATCATTGACCTGCATTTTGCGAGACAGGTACGTCTTCAAAAACATTCATACCATGTAAGATTTACAAAGATATTATGAGTTTGAAAAAATGTTCCACTTGTTGGTGTTTGAATCACTCGAAGTTCGGCTCTTTTTAGTTTTTAATGATATTTTCCTTTAGGCCGTTATATGTCGACTACAAATGCGCTTCAATTTTTACATTTTTTAATCAAAACCTTGAAAGATTTGTTTCATTTTTAAAATCACCAAATCAGCTTTCAAAGTAGCTCATTTCATTTAGTGATCTTTTAAAGTTTTACCCCGCTGTGAGATACTTAATAAAACAAAAAGTGCAGAAAAAGACAAACAGCAAATAAATACGTAAGCTTCAAGGTAAAGACTCAAGCTGCGTTCAAAGAAAGAAAACAAAACCGAAAAACAAAAGACAGAAAATTAAACTCTTTCAATCCCTTCATTAGGCCATTATTGCAAGTTGGCAGTTCGAATTTGCGCCGATTCTTGACCGAATTTATTAAACGTAATTTCGGTAAATTATGTTTTTCTTACATTTTATGCCAGGTGAGCTCAATCCAACACATGCACTGAGTAGCGAAATACATACATATATATCTATATCTATATATATTGTATCTATTGGCGAAATTCGCATACAAGACGAATCGAGAAATTGACATCACAGACGGTAAGCAAGAGCTGCAGGGCATCCGTATCTTTGTAATTAGAAAAATATTACTCTCTATGTAATGCCAATTTATTAAACACTCGTACTGTCAAACGACTGTACGGGCATATAGAAAATGCCATGTTCATATGCGAAATTGTATTCATTTGAAATAATGCTGAAGTATTTATTTATGGAGCTGCCTCTTCCCAATGGGTGTTTGCCACGTTATGGTCCAAGACGCTGCTTCACGCAAATAATTCGTAAGTAGCATATATTTCCTGCACTCAAAAATACGAGTACAAAAAACATTAGAGCAATAAAATAAAATTGCAACTGTGGCACGGGAATCATTGCGATATACTTTCAACACTACACCACAACGTAGCACGGTACAAAAAGAAAACATCAAGTGCATGGTAGTCCTCGAGGATGCATGTCATATGACAATTGCACTACGAATGGCGGCCAAAGGCAATGCAACTGTAACTGCATTATGATGTACTCCTTTCGGCCAAAACACAAATTTGTCTTTCACAAATTCCAATAAAACAATTACTTACATATGTGTGTCGAGCGTGCGCTCCAAACACAGCCAGCAGCAGTTGGACACAACGGATGCCAATTGTAAACGACTCAATCAAACCTCCACTAACAACGACAATAGCAACGAAAACAGCAACGGCAATGGCAACAAGCAGATATAGCAATGCGCCCGCTGCTGCATGTCTCAATTACGCCGCACAATGCACAAAACCCATTACATAAAGCAGCACTTCTATGAAGTCTTGGGCTGCTTCTTAGAATCCTACTTTTGCAAATCTGGTAAAACAAAATGCACAAATATTGCAAATTGCATGCGTAGGATTTGCTTTTCTGGCAGCCAACAATATGGCCTAGAGCGCACATTTTCTTGGCGAGTGTAGAGAACTACGGAAGAGGTACGAGGGACTACGAGTACGGTTCAGGAACTATGGAACACTGTGTTTACAACGCGCGTTCCATAGTTCCTTAGACTGCGTCTGCCTTTACAACGCGCAATTTAGCAAGCAAGTGGCAAATGCTTGGAATAATTGTGTTGCTCTTAGCCATAAAGAATTCCGTCCAATTTTTATTGCCAAAGATTCGAATCATTCTAATGTCGTAGCGAGGTCGCTACAAATTGAGTGTTCCATTTCGTCCGTGTTAATTTATGAGCTGACGAAAAGGGTCGAAATGAGAACAACCAGACGTTTTTCAAAGATTTTAGAAAGTTGGTTTGCTGACTACGAGTGCAAGTATTTCCAGTGAGTTTAAAAGTGTGCTTATTTTGCTTTTATGTTGTATTGTTGGTGGCGATTTTTTTATATCTGCCGCATGTGCAACTATTACAAAGGAAATCAAAAAAACTTTCACCCAAACGATAACAATCGAAAATATGATCGTAATTTTTTAGCATTAATTTCGTAATTTGTTCATCGTGCGGCATAGCCATGTTGCATGATTTCAATTGAATAAATTCGAGGGCTTGCAGCCATAGCAGACCATTCCATTCCTTTAGACATAAGTTGTAACTGTATTGAAATCAAGCAACAGTACGATGGAAGCAGAGCAACATGTTTTACTAGATTGTTTATTACAAATACAAAATCAAATACTAACTATTAATGATGTTTCTATGTATTAACCTTGCACACACTTTATAGTTCTAAACATTTTCATATATTTAATGAACAAGAATTCGACTTATATGAAATTTGGGATTTATGAACTCATCGATTCAATTTCTAATATCTACATATCTGGATACAAGATTTACTATTCGGGTCTCTTTCAAACGTGTCAATATTTCCGTCTATACTACTGAATAAATAATAATAGAAATAAAATAATTATTTGCTTGATATTACGGCAAAATATTAAATTTTTCATGGCAGGAAGACTTGCTTAGGTAATGATTACCACACCGTCTTCCAGCCCGTTCCCATTCGCAGCTGCATTTACAGCAAGACCAGAGTTATTAATCAAATATGCAACTCACAGCTGCCTCACACTCAACGCAAAACGCATCCAAACCTATTTTTTCATTTGCTTGTACTTTTCCACAATTCTTAGGAAAATCGTATTGAAAATGTAGCACAGCCCCCAGTAGTCAAAGTCCAAGCCCAAACACGTAAGCATGGAAAAGGAAAACTTGACAGCAATGGCAGCAGTCACCGCCATTAACTGTAAAATAAAAACAAACGCTAAATAGTAGGCTAGCCAATACGTCAAAAGCGGCTGCAGTTGCATTAAATTAGATACCAACGCCGTGTGCTTCCCATAGATATACTCATGCATGGTAGTGTGTCTGTGAATGTGTATGTTTGTGTACTACGAACAACTGTTAAGAAGCACAAAGCAAACAAAGAAAGCAGTAAAAACCGCTAAATTGTAGGTTTGCTGTTTCCTGACTCAGTGCATGTTGCATTCTAAATAGGCAGTCGGCAACATGAAGTCGGCAACATGCAGTCGGTAGCAGGCAGCAACGCAGTCAATCCATATACGAGTAAGCGGTACAGGCGTGCGCGAACAGGTGGTGCCTGGTCGGACCTGGTCGGACCTGGTCTGCGTACGACAAATATAACGTTGCGGGCTTGCAACACCCCTTGCATTGTTTATTAATATTTTTTACATGCAAATAATATAATTGAATAGGAGAACATGTAGCGCAGCATTGATGTGGATATAGGGACATCGTTCCAGTGTGATTGGCAGTGGCAATTGCGCTATTAACTTCATCGCTAGATTGTCTAACCAAGTTTTTCTTAAGTTAATATCATTAACTTGCAGCAACTGTTCGATTCTCACAAACACGGTACTTAAAATCAACACCGTACTCTTATATCTAATGAGCGCAGCAATTGTTTATCAAATACGTATAGCAGCCTGTAATTGTTAATTATTATAGTACCCTTCTAAATCCTTCCATATAAATGCGACAGCTGATGTTATTAATGCAGTTGAGTTCAGAACACTACTATGTAGTCTGGCAGTTGACTTGGCAGAAACTGCCCTCAACTGCACTGCGCCAACGCATTGCCATTATAAACAGAAAAGTTTTTCAAAGGAAGGTTGAACTGGAAGGTATTTATATCATAATGTCTATTGCCGAAAACACAATTTCCTACTGCTATTATCCGATCCTTTATAATTGGAGACTATGCTGAGACCGACATAAGTCGGGGAATATATAGAACGACTTCATATACATTAGTTATTGCTTAAAAGGCGGGCATTCTTCCACAACTGTAACCACTTCCATTACAGATCTCAAAAAATGCTCCATAACATTTGCAAACACTTAACACATTTGACTGTTTCTATCAAATACTTGACACCAACCTTTTTAGATACGCCAGTTCCTTTGAGGAGGAATAACACTGGCTAAGCTGAGAACATACCAGCTGTTGGCTTCCGTAGCATTTTAAATGATGTCCGAAGACATGATTTTAATTGTAATAATTTGTTCAGCTTTTGCAAACTTGCTAATAAAGGAAAACGCTGCTAATGGAAGTCAAATTAACCCCAGCTAAGCTTTTACTACGTTCATTGCCTCCTCCATTTGTGGTGGTTTCTTAATAAAATGTAAGTTGAATTTGGATAACAACAAATACAACAATTGATTTTATCGATTTCGCTTGCAAAGAAAAGAAGAAGGAAAGAAAGTGGAAGTGGGTGCGTCTGTAGTGGGTTTGGGCGCTACCTGCTCATATCAGCCCCACAAGTGCATCGTGATCCTCAGCGCTAGGTGACATCCAGCATACACCTTTCCTTTTGCCACCATGCGCTGACCAATAGGAAAACAACACATTTAAAAAATAACAACAACAGCAGCAGGAGTAATGGACAATTGGCCAGCCAGCATGATGACATGGCACATGTCCGTGCATTTCTAATAAGCTAGCAAGCAACTAACAAAGCAGTCGCCTTTAGCAAACAAGCCTACAGGTACAGCACACTATCGCACTGCACTATCGTGCCGCACGCTCAAGTTCAAGTTGGCGGCGCTGCACCCTGCAACTCTGCCACTCTACCAACTTGTTCGGCTGCTTGGTGTACGTGTCGTTTGCGCTGAATAAGAAACATGTCGTCGATAACTGCAAATGCATAAATATCCACCTTAACTACATAGCACTGTGACTGTGCCTCTCTACGAGTTGCCACTGTCCGCTTTTTGCTGCTGCCATTTGCAACATTTCGTGTCACTGCCGCATCGTCGCATATTAATACGATTTTTATTCATGACATTTTAGCAGACTACGGAAAGCACCGTGCAGTCGTAGCAGGGCTCATGTGCCTCTTTACTTTCCCGCTTGCTGCGTGTGTGTTTTTAGTTTCTGGTTTTTGTATGGTTTGTGCTTAGGAGGTGGACAAAGCAACCTCCGTCCTATAAGTGCCAAAAAGTGGGGCTTTACTTTGGTGTTTCAGTTGTTGTAGGCGCTGGTGTTGTCGCTACTGCAGTCGTTCTATTTAGCGGAATGTGGTGACAATGTTTTAACAATTTCGCTTCCATTCATAACACAATTGTTGTTGTTTCGGTTGCATTTTGTGCAAATCGGGTTCAAGTAAAAACAAAGTAGCTTAATGTTACCTAATCTTGTTGCTGTTGTCGTTGTGGTACTTCCATATGCACGTTTTTACTGAGTGCCTGTAGTATGGGTTGGGCGCCATTTCATGTGGAATTTCTAATTGTCACTTCACGTTATTTCCTTGTTTCTATTACTGGGATATTTCAAATTTAAATTCTGTTCGGAAAATTCGATCCGATGAAATTGAAAAAAACGAGTATAGAAGTCTGAAGTCGGGTTACACCGATTTCGAAATACCCTTTACCTTTCCTTGTGCGTGCAAGTTCAACTATGGGGATGTTTTCTTCATAAATAATTTGTGGTTGTGTACCTTGAATTCATTATATTAGAGGGAGGCGTGGCCTCTAGCTGATCGACCCCATTTCTTGTGTACGCTTTGTAGCGTCAATATACTTACTAATCACCTTCCAGTGAAATATCGTTGCAAAAACTTTAAGAGGAATATAATAATGATTTTTGGTTAATTGTAGGCGTGGCATTTGTATTATAATCCCCATATTTTGCATACACATTATACTATATTATATATAATATACGAGTATATATATATATATATATATATATATATATATATATATATATATACAAGAAAAAGGGTCATTTTGCCAAGTGCTGTTATTCCAAGAAAAAATCTAATAAACCAAACAACCTGCATTCTGTTGGCGCAAACTACGAGGGTGACACTGAGTCTGAGCCCGATATGAGGATTGAAAAGCTAAGCAAAAGCGGCGCAAAGTCAAGTTCCAAAGCTAAATTCGAATTTCAAATTATCAATGAGTGGCAGAGCTAAGAATGTGACAGGGATAGTGGTGCCGATGTATACATTGTTGTACTTAAGTACTTAAGTCATTTGCTGGATGGTAAAAACTTAAGCTTGGAGCCATCTGATTGCAAATTAAAAGCTTTTGGTGCAGCTCAGATTAATGTGGATGGTAAAGTTTTGATTAAATATCGTCAGAAAGGAAAAAAGTACAACATTATATTCCAAGTTGTGGATGTTGAACATGGGTTCCTGCTAGCAAAAAATTCTTGCTTGACACTGGGATTGATAAAGTATTGTCGACTAGTTTCCGCTTCAAAATTTTGTTCTGATAGAGTCAATTTTGAAGGCAACACTCTTAAATTAGATGCAGAAATAATAGTTCATAAGTTCAAGTATGTTTTTGATGGTTATAGAAAACTTCCGGGCTGTGTTGGATTAGAAGTTGATTCTTCAGTTACGCTAGTTATTCAGAAACCAAGATGCATTCCAATCGCTTTACGTGAAAAATTTAAGTTGAACTGAATAATTTGGTTAAAAAAGACATTGTTGCCAAAGTGGATTCTCATACTGATTGATTAGCAACGTTTTGCTTGTTCAAAACTCAGAATCATTTCGAATCTGCATTGAGCCCATAGCATTGAAAAGGGTGAGCTTGCAATTTACACCATTAGACGAAATCTTACCAGAACTTGGTAACGCTAAAGTATTTTCGACCATTGACACTAAGAAAGGGTTTTGGCACCTCGAATTTGATACAGATATCAGCCTGCTTACAACTTTTTGGACTCCTTTCGGAAGATATCGATGGAAGCGATTGCCTTTTGGAGTTTCACCAGCACCAGAATTTTTTCAAATGAAAATATATGAAATGACACATGATCTACAAGGTGTGGAAATCATGACTGATTTAGTTTATGGATGCGGTGATACAATCTCAGATGCTATGATTGATCACAATAAAAATCTGAGGGCTATTCTAGAACGCTGCCGTAAACAGAACTGCAAGTTAAACAAAAGTAAGTTAACGTTATGCAAAACTTCAGTTGAGTTTTTTGGCCATATCTTATCTGATGAAGGTCTTAAAGCAGATGCAACAAAAATCGAGGCTATAATCAATTTCCCAGTGCCATAAAATAAAGGAGATCTACATTTAAGCCCTTTTATACCAAAACTAACAATGGAAAATGTTGAACTTCGGAAATTACTTTTAGAAAAAACTCCGTGGATGTGGTCGAAGGATGCTGATTCCGAGTTTCGAAAGTTGAAAGGTATTATATGTGCCATTGAGGGTCTTCAATATTATAAAGTAAATAAATCAGTTGAAGTTCGATGCGACTCATCCTCCATTAGATTAGGTGTTGCCGTCTTCCAAAACGAGAAGTTTAAAAGTTAAGTTTTTTGGCCATATCTTATATGATGAAAGTCTTAAACCAGATGCAACAAAAATCCAGGCTGTCTATAGGCAATTTCCAGTAACATAAAATTAAAGAGATCTACAGAGAAAGTTTAGACTAACTATTTAAGCCGTTTTATACCGATACTAACAATGCAGAATGTTGAACTTCGGAAATTACTTTTAGAAAAATCTCCGTGGGTGTGGTCGAAGGATGCTGATTCTGCGTTTCGAAAGTTAAAAGGTATTATATGTGACATTGAGGGTCTTCAATTTTATAATGTAAAAAAACCAGCTGAAGTTCATTACGATTCATCCAATATTGGATTAGTTGTTGCCGTCTTCCAAAACGAGAAGCCAATAGCTTTTACTTCAAGACAACCGAGAAGAACGGAATGCAACTATGTGATGATAGAGAAAGAGTTGTTTGCAATAGTTTTTGCTTGTTTATTGTTTAATCAGCTCTTGGTAGATAAGTCTCAAGTCACAATAATAACAGATCATAAACCATTAATTAACATTCTTAACAAACCTCTGTTAAGGCTCCAAAAAGAATACCATTAATGATGATGATTGTACATCGATATACTTTTGACATAAAGTCTGTCAGTGACATTATTGCTGATACCTTGTCGAGAGCAGCTGTGAACTTGAGCGATAAAGACTTAAAGAACGAGATGATGCGCAGTATCATCTATGCTATTTGCAACACAACAACTAATGAATCAAAAGCATTTGATAATATTTGCAAACTAAAACTGGCCGGAAAGACAAGCAGTGATTGTACAGAGCAGATACAACGAGAAACTGCCGAAGACGAATCCTTAATAAGCGTTATGAATTATATGTCAGGCGGCTGGCCAAGGTATATAAAAAAAAGTCGTAACCGAAGCAAACGTTTATTTTAAATTTAGAGGCGAGGCGAACTAACAATCCAAGATGGTTTGATTTTTCGTTCAGATAAAAGTTGCAGAAAGTAATGATTGAAAAAGTACATGTTAGTCACAGTGGCTTCGAAAATACAATTAAACTTGCAGAAGAAAATATTTTCTGGCCAGGGATGTGCCAATAAATAGAATAGAAAGTTCGAACATGCGGAGCTTGCGCGAAATACTCTAGTTCTCAACAAAAACTACCAATGATTTCGCATGATATACCGACATACGCATGGCAAATAGTTTCTATGGATGCATTTTTCGTTAAATACAAAAACAAACAAGAGAAGATGCTTAGAATTGTTGATCACTTCTCTAAATGTTTGAATGCTGCAAATTACCCAATTTGATCCTCATTCAATAATAAGTATTTTAAAAGAGCAGTTTGCTAGAAACGTGTGCCAGAATAGGACATTTCTGACAACGGTAAACATTTGTTTGTGCTGATATGAAACAGTTTGCTTTAAACGGCCTCAAAATACAAGCTCATCACCCTATCACCAGAAAGGAAACGGTAAAGCAGAATCGGCAGTTAAAATTGCAAAGAAGATAATTATTAAAGGTGACTAGGGGAACGAGGATATGTGGTGGTCTCTACTACATCGGCGAAATACACCAAACAAGATAGGAAGCTGCCCAGTAAAGACTGAGTGTGAAAAAATAAGATGCGGCTTGCCAGCAATATCCAGTAATTTTGATCCAAAAATAATCAAAAATGTGCCAGAAAAAATTGATATAAAAAAGGCAAGTACTACTGTAACAAGAAGAGGAAAGAATTATCAGATCTTGATATTGGACAGGAAGTTTTAGTGCAGATAAGGCCTGATACTAACAAGCTGTGGTCCAAAGGTACAGTAAAAGTCTGTATTATGTAATTGATGTCAACATGACCCCTTACAGAAGAGACCGCGTGAGCATAAAGGTATCATTATCAGCAAATAAGCAAGGAGAACTGAGCAGTTTAAGGTTAGATAGTTAAACAAACACGTTTTTATCACCATTGAACTCATATACCGATCTTGGAGCAGCGTATATGTCTGAGAGTTCTAACACTACTAAGGACTCAACTCCCTTGAGACATGAGAAAAAGACATGTCCAGATGCCAGTTAGATTTCGTGATTATGACTGCTCAACAGACTAAATGAAAAAAAGGGAGAAGATGTTATATATGGTTTGATGAGATCTGGCATCGCCGTAAATGTCACGGGACGGAAAAACACGCATGGCGGCGAGCGGAGTTTGGAGACATAGAATGTAACTTGAAAAGCAATAAACTTTGTTCTTTATTCTTAATAAAGATCTCCTTTATTACATAATATTACTTAAAATTACATAATTCAAATAAACAGATAAGTTTTGACTTCTGCCCTCACAAACAATTTCAGTTTGTAAGAAAATTAATAAACTTATTTTTATTAATTTCGTTCAGGGTTGAATTAATTCGATAAACCTGCCGAATCTTTTAGGAGGTATTCAATGTATTTCAGTCTAATGATTGAAATATAAGAAGTCCCCAAAGTTTGAACTCACTTGAGATACTCAAAACAATTAGCCTTTGTTATTTCGCAAAATGTTAAACTTAATAGCTATGGAAATGTAATCTTTGCTAAAAAGGAGGCTCGTTACCTCAACTACCCATAACATAAGCCTAAGTAACACAATTTACAGCAAAGTCGCAAGAGTATTAATTTAATTATTGCTTCTGTACAATAAATTAATAGAAAAAAAAGTTAGTGTAGAAGTGAAAATGTTAATTGCATGCATTATGTTTTCTTTGTTATGAAATACAAAATATCTACATAAAAGAGCGATAGATTTTAAAGAATTATCTTTACGTCGACTGCGTTTACGTTTTAATTGGTTTCTCGTTGTTGCTGGCTGTAGTATCCATATCTAACTTCTTAACTGCTAAGAAACTTGTTAGAAAATAAACAAATTGAATGTGTATCGCCGTTTCTAAGAATTTCCGCAAAAATAATTTAATAAGAATCCATAACAAAAAATTGGCACGTGTTTTAAAATCGCCATCAAAATAACAAATAAATGAAATGCTCCCCACCACAGCTCAAAAAACAAAAGCAAAACAAATTGCGTAGTGAAAAAGCTCACGTTAAACTAATAAAAAGAAAAATAAATAAAAAAGCACAAACTAAACGTGTGCGTAATCTGAAAATAAAATTTAAAAAAAAACACAAAAACATCAAAACAGAAATGCCTGAAATTGCTGTTGTGCCACCTTCTTTCTTATCGGCCAAAAAATATGCCGCTAACGCAACGAAAAGAAAAACAAAAATTTCAAAAACGCGTTTACTCTGTCACTGTCTACTCCTTATGTGCAGCGCCAGCACACATACATCGCCGTCTCTTTTCCATCTACTCAAATTTATGGAAATTACCTTTACAGTTACGAAGCAGTGAGCAAAAGCTAAAAATACTCATACGCACCAAAGCCTTCGGGGCCAAACTTACCGCCCGTAAAGTATTCTCGTTTTTGTTTCTTTTTGTTTTTTCATTAACGTTTCCGCCTTAATTCAGTACTATATTTTTACGGCAAATTTATTGTTTGTTTACATTTTAGATTCAAAATACAATTTACGCATAATACGGTAACAAACCGCAGCTCGTCGGAGTGAATGAGTGGCTGAATTCAGTTTTAAGTTGCCGTAATAGTGGTGGTATTAGGTTTAGTTGTTGTTGCTGTTGGTCGGGGAAGTGTGTATTTGAAAAAAATAAAATAAAATTTGTGATCAACAATGCAGACAACAGAGCGCAATAAAGCAGGTCCATCCAAAACGTCGTAGAGCAAAAAATATAAAAACTCGAAATATGAAAGTTGAAAAGGGAACATACGAAACACGGTATATGGATATGAATGGCCCATTTATTCAATAAGTAGTTGTTCTGGTCGTTGCCATTTTTAAGTCATTATCGAATTCAGCCAGTATGAGCTTTACAGCCAAAAGATGAGCAGAGAAGAACCAGGAACCAAAAATAATATACATACATATATAGTATATTGTCTTTGCAGGAACTAAATACATACAAACTAACTCACGCACTCGTGCTAAATCGTCGGACTTTGCGTAAGAGCAACAACTGGACACATCCACTCATGTTCAAAGCAACTTTTCATGAGTGATTTGAAGTACGCGCTCTTATTATGAATCTCCGTTGTATTGTGAGATTAATTTGCGAAAAGCGCGCGCGTTCTTGATGCATAAAAGTTGGTTGGAATCGTTTGCTGCAAAAAGGTAAATATTTTGATGAGGGAAGCAAATCTGACGATACTATGGTTATGTTTGTTAACCTACTTTCACACAAAACGGCAGCGGCGCGGTTTTGCATATCGCGGCGATAGTAAATAAACCCAAAACTCATAACAACGGCGAGAAGTGTGTGTGCTCATACCACGAGCTGCACACGATCAACCAATCTACGATTGCGGGTCAAAAACAAAACAAAACACAGCAAAAGTTGCAAATCAAAATAAAGAAATACAGCGAGGTCCGGATGGCCGCCGGCGGAAACTTTTAACAGTCCTATGATTTTGGTGTTTATTTTCGCAATCGAATTCGATTTCTTTAAAACAATAGAAAAGGAAATCATTTAATATTAATTTTTTGTTTTTATAAATATTGCTCACACAAACTTTAAAATATACACCTATAGCTTTAAAATTTTTTTATATAAACATCTATCTGCAAACATAACTATATATGTACACTCAAAGCAGTAAAATTTCAGCTAAATATAAATTAATTCACTGAAACGTATTTGCGCTTTAAAAGCCGGTAAAAGCAAACAAAAACAATAACAGCGACAGTAAATCTACGCCGAATTGTGCAAAAAGTCACACTAACCTCGTTTTCTCTATATACCGTGGCATATTTGTTTTCTTCCTTGCCTGCGTAGTCAGTGGAAGTGGTACATGTGTGCTACACGACGCTTCACAGTTTCAATTTGAGATACACTGCTTGGGATGCTTGCATAAGGCCCTCACTGTCACCAAACAAGTACATATGTAACTAAACTGGGTTAAGTTAATATTTTCTTATAGATCCAGCAGTCGTAATCAGGCAGACAACCGTAAAACCTCTTAGCATTTACACATGAACTGCAATACTTTTGTATGACTTAGTACTCTTATACCCCCTGTATGTTTGTTGTAAACTCGTTAATTAAACAGCTTCTTTGCTAATTGTCAAGAGGGAAACAAGAAAACCTATAATATCTTGATTTTCTCGAAAGTGAGAAACCAGCTTTGGTCACAATAACGAAGCCGCTTCGACGACAATTTCCGCTATTTGGCTATGTTTTGTTGTGTCAATGCTTTTGCTTTCTCATTTACTTGACTTGATTGTTGTTCTCGAAAAGGTTCTGCGTGTTTGAACTGTTTGTTGTTCTTATCAAATTTTGATAAAGTTAGAAGAAAAGTGGCAGCGCTGAAGCGGAAATTATTTATTAATTTTGCACTCTTTAAAAGTCAAACGTATCTAAACTCATTTTAGCCTTTTTAATTATTGTTGGTAAAAAAATTTATTAAGCGATGTGACGACTATGGATTTTATTAATTTTACTGTACTATAAATTTTCGTTATTTAATTTTGGAGAATATTTGATCAAAATTTATATTATTTCTTTGATGAACGTTATGATGTCATTGTTGTCGTGGTGCCGTTAGTGCTGTAAAATATGTTGATTATCTGTATATCCAGCACTAATAAAAATAATACAATGCATGAACGATCTGACATCATATTTTCTATCTATTTTAGATGTAAAGGATAATTCCACAAAGACTACCAATAAAAGTTTAAAAAACATATAAACGTTCCTTCCTTAAAAGTTACTTTTTATAATTTGCAATGGGAATTTTTACCAGTTGTACTTGATTAAATTTGGGTATATTCCTAGCCTTTGACACTTCATCACATTTCATTGTGTTGCATACTGCGATATTAAAATTGAACTTTAACTTATGGCCAACATAGGACTGGTCAACACAAGAATCCATTGATAATAGGAATTGATACCAAAAACTGTAGGATTGGCCACACTTAGCAACTAGAAATGCAACTGGAAAATTCACAATAGAAAAAGTAACATTAACTAATTCGAAACTAAATGTTCCATGGAAAACTGAGGTAGACAGATATTTATGAACTTCCTAGAGAAGTTCGCATAAATTACTTAATCAATTAGAGAAACAGTTGATTATAAATTATCTGAAGTGACTTTATCACTTTAAATAGTTCGTTGTTTGATTTTACTTTTCTCGGAGATTATACTTTATGGATAGACAAGCAATTCCTAGCTACGAGTATGTGTATTCCTAGCATATTTGACCTTTAGAAAAAACTGCTGCATCCAGAGCTTAGTGTTGGTTTTTGTGTTTCCTCAAATTATTTTCTCTTTACGGGAGCGCCAGGCAGCCGGTAATCATTCCACTTTTATGTGAAATATACTTAACTAGTATCAAAGCTTCGAAACGTAGTAAAAAAATTATTTACAAAATGTTTCAATCAAAATAAATCCTCTTACTAACAACAACTACCAAAAAGAACAACTAAATTAATAAACATATAAATGATTTTTGTAAATAACAAAGAAAAGGGAAGAAAAATCGAAAACTTATAAAAATATCCAGGAATATGACGTCATGTTTGTTGTTATTATCATTGCAAACAGTTTGTACAGAAAACATTCGGAGCATTCGGCAAATGCTTAACACAACTGCCAGAACGCACAATAACAAGCGCCGAAATGCATACGCCCGATTTTTTAGTGCGAGATTTTTAAACCCGCCTTATTTTATTTTGCTTTACTATTTTTATAGCGCGAGTAAACAAATTAATTAATTTACTATTTCCGCATTGCTAGCGAGCGTCAGCCATATGGGGATAGATCATACTTAAAACACAACTGAGTGAGCGCAAACCAGACTACTTGATACAGGTTAGCCGCGGCTACAGGGTGTTTGCCTAACAAACGCGAATAGTTTAATCAGAATTTTCTTGAGTTCTAATTACTAGGACCGGTTTAGTGGAATTTTATTTGTATTTGATTAAGCTGATTTGAGCTTATTCCATGCACACAACTACTCTGCGCTTTTCATTTGCGACGCAATTGCCTCAATTATCGCTGCGCGTGTTGGATTTATGTAGCGTAAAAGGGCTCTCTCGCTTACTCACTCTTCTCCCCGGCTCCACACACCATGCGAATTATCAATTTAGAACGTGGCCGGCATACATTTTCTAATATATTTATTTTCTTTATTCATTCGCTTGTTGATTTCTTAATCAGTTTTCTAACATTATAATGAGCTTATCACATGCGTCTCAAGTGCGGCGCATTAGAAACACAGTCGTCGCGTAGTCTATGAAAATTTGATTGTCCTAATTTCCATTACAAGTATTAACAACGAGAATCATGATTGGAAAGTTAAAAAAAGAAATATAAAGACCAAACTTATCAATAAAGACCTCTTTGAAGGCAACAGCATAATTTCCACATTTCTACGCCCAGATATGCTTAATAAGCCGCTATGCTGCGGATGAATGATACAGCACAACGCAGGCTATGAGTATTTGCTTCGTCGGCGGCAGATAAGATAACAATTCGCGACGTAATTGAAATATTGTCTTTATTGTGATTTTCTAGTGGCTAAAGTCAATATTTGCATTCAATTGTTGTGTTTGTACAGCCACAGACAGCTGAAAAATAGTTCTCAAATCTGTAAATAGTGCCATTTACAACGGAGTCTAACTTCGATTCCCATGGGGTATAAATGGAATATCGTGAGAAGATTAATCTAGGAATTTTCATGATTTTGAACATTTCTGAAAATTCCCACATTTAAAAGCTTGTCCGTCCGTTCGTCCGATCAAATAAAGCTTTTCCTATTTAATTTTGCTCTATATGGGTTTTGTGACAATGCTGTCACCTCCTTACAAGTATTTTTTTTAGAATTAATATGTGCCATTTTCACTTGATTCTTGGGGCGATTTATTTTTCTGTTATGTTTCAATGATTACAATGCTTTAGTGTGACGTGTAACTAATAAATGAGAACGAGAAATAAAATGTACGTATACGAATATTTCTGGTAAATGATGTTAAAAAGACACCGATTCGCTAGTTAAACCCTCTAATGCAGAAGAATGGCTTTAACATATCATTAACTATAAATGAAAAATGTTCCTCGCTTGTGTACTTACTTGTGCTGCGGCGTTAACGACAATGGCACTTCAATACTGTGTGAAGTTCTGCGACGATCGCCACCCATATCGGCTAATCGCGCAAAATCTGTATCACGATCCTGATCGGCTAAACGTGCTGAACGTCGCGATTCGAGTAAACGTACTTCCTCCAGACGTTTCTTCAGTTCAATGGGATCCTGAAACACAATAAATTAATATACAATTTTAATATATGGATGGAAAATAAATGTTATAATAAAAAATTAGTTAATAAGAGTAAAATGGAGTTATACCCTAAAACCAAACCCCGCCTATATAAAAAGAGAGACACTTAATCGATGACATTTAATTAATAGGTAAACATTTAACTTTGGAGCAACTTTTATTTTATATTTCACAACTTTACTTGAAAGTGGTCGTGGTACATATAGCATTAAGTTTTCTACCCCCATTATATGAATAATTTGAAATAATTGCTGATAAATTTTATATACATCCCGACTTATGCTCGTATGGCAATAGTGACTATAGCACTGGACTCTCCCGTTGATATTTTTTCACTTTTTTTATAATTTTATTTTGATGCATATATTATATAAAATCTTGTTTACAAAATATATATGAGGTATTAGCACATGACTTGTATGGGGTGGCAGTAAACATTTTTTCCGCAAAGCCTTTTATGCACCACAAGTAGATTCACCATATCATTATAATATCAACACAGCCTGAGCTGGGGTGACTTTAAATGAGTTTTCTGTACCTGACATTTCTTTCTGTGTGGCAAAAATAAATAAAAAATCTATACATGTCCATCTGATTTATTATGTCTATCGTTGCTTTGACACGTATTTTATCTTAAGAGACTCTATAGAAGATTATTGCATATTGCCACACAGCTCACAATATGGAATCATTATTAACCAAGGCTTTCATACATGTGTCCTTTTTTACTACAGGTTTTGCTGAAATATATACCATGCATACTCCTAAGTATAGTAAAGATGCCAAAGTGGTGGGAAAGTATTGTGTGTCGGTTTTTTAAATTAAATTTGTTAAAGTAGTGAAATAGTTTTTTATATTATCACCTGTTGCGTTGCCAAATGAGTTTCGCGAATTACAAAACTTTTCAATACACAACTAATCGGGAATTTCTACACTTGACGATTTAATTTAAATTATTTTAAATTTTTTGTATGTAAATAAATTCTGTATATGCATACTCGTATATTCACCTTCAATCGAAATATTTTGTTAAATTTTACTACGAAATTTCAAACTTAAAACGCTGCAATGTTGCAATTTGTACAATTTTTATACACAATTTATTCACAAATTTTTGACAATAATGTAAGTCTAAGGAACTCACACGCGTGTTATTTGCGTACGAAAATTTAAGAATTTTTGAATGTATTATTTTTCGCTGTTAAGAGAACCTCTGAGAATCTTGACGATAAGATAGATTGTGTTTAATGTTAAATATTTTAAATTTTATATTTGCAACAAATTGAAAATGCAGAAGGCGTTGCAGTTGATATGCCGCACTGTGAAAATATATAATTTTTTGCAAAATAGCGTTGGCTGCACATGCTAATTAATTTCATTTGCCTGTTGCTGGTTTTCTGCTGGTTGTCAACGACGAATCAAAAAATGTATTTCGAAAAGTAGAACAGCATTGAAGATAGAAACAATGTCGCATTCATAGCCGGAGTCACTTTCGTATTTGTTGAATGTGCGTCATGTTAATTGGACACAAAACACCGGCCGGTGTTACTTACGCAACAGTCGATTGTTCAGTCGAGTTTTGTTGCTCATACGCTCTGGCGCTCGTTCTATCCGGCCAACTTAAAACTATATTTTCATAAATTTTTTTTTTTTTTGTTATATTATATTGTTTTTTAAATTTAGCATTTATCCATTGTTTGTCGTTATGAATTCCTGCAGACCAAGTTTTAATATTATATTTTTTTCATTTATTTTAAAAGTAATATTTTACTATATTTCCATTTGCAAATAGTATCTTAAATATTTTTTTTTTATATATTTTACACTATTTCATTTGTTATAAATATTAAACACCACATTATTTCTAAAGAATATTTAAAATCACTGTTTGCGATAAAAAGCTGATTTGCATCAAGCATAAAGTTTTCAGCTTATGGTCCGCTTGAAATTATTCTGTTTTCGGCCGCGAATATGAAAGGAAAAATACTGGTTGCAGTTTTTGAAATACAGTTCAATTTGGCTCAATTCAAACGAGATACGTCACTAACAAATAAATAAGTACTTCAAGTTTGTTCACTCAAAGAAAAATGTGTAAACGGTTCGCGCGCGCTTTCAAGAATGATTCTACGGTCGCTCGCCAGTCGCTGCTTAGCCAGCTAGTCGCTGACGGTTGTCCGTCTGCAGTCGCCTGCTTTTGTGGTAGTTGGGCTCGTTGTCAATGTGTTGCTGCCGACTCGTGAGTGTGTGTTTTGCTCGCTCGTTTCTTTTTGTTTTTACTTTGTTGGTTTCTTTACGTGTTTCACCATTTTACTTGTTACATCGTTTGTTTATGCTGTGCGGCTTTTTGCTTTTGCCATATATTTTATTTTTTTGTTTTCATTTTGCGGGCTGCTTGTTATCTTTTGCGCTCATTCACTCAAAGAAATACAAAAGAAAAACAAAAAGCAACTCAGCTTTTATTTACTTAAGCCTGTGTGTTTTGCTCTTTGCAGACGCTTTTTTGCTTTTATTCGAGCGTATCTATGAGTACCTATTTTCGAACAGGCAGGTAGTGGTTTTTGGGACTGCACACGTACAGAAACTCTCGGACGCGCAAAGCTTAAGCTTTATTTTCATTGATACACTTAAGAGAGAAGGCAAATGAATGCGCAACAAAAATGCAATGTGTTGATTTAGTGAATTTGAAATAAGCCTTGCAAGTTTAAGAGTGGTTGCGATATTTGAGCGTATGAAAAGTGAAAAGTGAGTGTTTGCGCTGAACTTGCGGTCGTTCAAGCGTGAGAAGAATTGAGGCCTTGTTAAGAGAGTCCAGATCATAAATTATTGAAGTATTCGGAGCGAGTTTTCACATTTTGCCAAATTTCTACAAGCGCAAATAAACATTTAATCAGTTCTCAGATGTTACGTATACGTACTGTAATTTATAACACGTTGTGCGAGATACAGTACCTAACTAAGCAGTAGGTACAGGCATCTCAGTATTTCATACAAGTTATAATGAATTAGATATGACAATCTGAAGGCTCTTAATTATTAAAATTATTGGTATTTTCTGGCAAGAATCCAAATTTATCTTGGCTCTGTCATAACGAATGACATAAAATTTGTTCAACTACTGCTCTGTAATTATATATACGAGTATCTCTATTTAATATGAGCATATTCAATAATTATCAGGATTCGTAAGATGTAGCAGTCTATTGAAATCATACAGTATGTATTAAGTTCCTCCAGCTCGGTTTATATTCACATTTATATTTCGGAAAGTATTATAAGAGTCGCGGTTTGGTTGAAAACAGGTTTTCATTTTCTGCTTTGTTCATTAGGTTTATAATTTATAGTAACAAAAATTTGATCATCTCCAAATTCTGAGAATGATTTTTTTTATTTATTTTGTAATTACAACATACTAATTTATATTTAAAAACAAGAATTAAACGAAATTGAAAACATAAAACGGATAAGTTTCAGAAAGAAACTTGCTTTTTTTTATTTTGCCTTTCAAAGTGCAAATTTAAAATAAAATTAATTAGAATATAATATTCTTAGCACTTTTCGCTGTTTCGATAAATCCGTTTATGTAGCTCATTGGCTCTGTGCTGTATGTGGGCAGCAAAGTGTTTAGTATTTGTTATTCACATTCATCTTTGAATTATGAGTCTTTCGAGTAATGAGTTAATTTCAAGAGCCACTGCTGTATTTCCTCAGTTAATTTTTATTTTTAGACAACTCTGTTTAATTGTCCTGACACAATGAAATATCTACCAGAATACTCATTACTCTAGAGTTACCTGTTTATACAAAAAAACGTGAACACTAAATAAAGGTCTTGAAATTTTAACGAAACTTAAAAATTTACTTAACATTTTTTATTAAAAGTGACAGCATAAAACAGAACAATTTCTTTAACAGTTATACATATTTTCATAAAGAATTTGGAGAAATAAACAATGAAAAATTAGAAAAGATGAAGCCACAAAAAGAAAAATAGAGCAACTACCACGGGTCCCATAAATTCAAGCATACTGAAATCCCTAATATGTACATGCGTGTTCAGAGAACTCAAAAGTTTAAAAAATTTGCCAAACAGCTTAGGCAAATATGGTAAATGCGTTGCAACCCGTGTCAACGCACAGGTTCATTTACTCAACACAGTAGCAAAATATTAGAGGAAGAAAGTAAAAATTATAGACAAGAACAGTTGAGCGAAGACAACCTTAGACTGCAGTAAAACCACTGCGAACGCTGCTGGGTTTAAAAATAAGGACGTAAGAACTGTTTGGACTTAAGCAATTTATGCTCAAATTCTGTTTCTGATTAAAAAAAAAATTACGTAAGTGCAAAATATAAATATTCAGACGACAATTAATAAATAAACGAGTGCATAATTTTAGTTGTATAGAGAATTTTTTAAGCTTATGATAAAAAAAATGGCTAATTCGCGGAACTAATACTGTTAATACTATAATTTTATTTATTGAATTAGAAGTCGACCATAATTAATATATATAATACTTCATTTGTGCAATTTTTAAAATAATAGTAATTTATGCCTCAAATGACTTTCAAGTTGAATCATATTTTTTTGGTAATTATTTTATCATTTTTTCAAAACAATGGCAACGTAATGCGATCTAACAATCTGACCAAATAAGTATCTTCTATAGTCTACTCACTTTTGGTAAAATGATCCTTATCACTTGTACTAGCGAATGGATGTTGGGATATTGAATCCCAAAAATACATATTAAAAGCAAGATAAGTTCTGGTCAGCTCAGCTCAACTTAATTCTGCCCTGTAAAACTGCTTTGCATTCTTCATTAAATTTATTTTTATATAACAGACAAGAGGTGTTTCTTAGGAAAAATAATTATCTATTTTAATTTTTGAAAACAAGCCTCTTAACTGAGAAAGTGATAAACGAATTTCACCATACTTGACATTCCCAATTATGCTAATCTGCAACAAAATGCGGTTCGCTTTCATATATGAGTGTGTGCGCTCTTTGCCAATGCTAGTCTATCGCTCCATGGATTGTGGCCGGATCAACAATTTCCACGATATGCAGCAGCAACCGATTACTGTTGTGGTGGGCCTCACATGCAGTTTTATTTTGAAAGTGTCGCACATGTACATGCGGGCAAAGCCAGGCGAGGAACTGATAAACTTGCTGCATAAGTGATAAACCTTTGTTAGCTGCGACGTACAGTATCGGAATGAGCGATAATGACAAACAAAATATTTAAATTATTTCCAAACAATGGTCTCAGGTCTGCGGCAACTCACCACCGTCACCACTTCGGCCAACTGCTGCGGCAAGCACATAGTCAACGTAGCACGCTAAGCCTCGTCTCACACTAAGCGGCTGTTGTGCAGTTTTGGATAACACGGCGATGGTTAATAAACCCAAAACTCACAACAATGGCTAGAAGTATTTGTGCTCATACCACGAGCTGTACACGATCAGACGATGTACGGGTGTGGCTCAAAAACGAATACAGCGAGGTCCGAATGGTTGCTAGCGGCCACTTTCAACCGTCCAACGATTTTGTAGTTTATTTTGGCAATTCTTATTGAAACTTTGTAGTTTGTTTTAATTTCTGGGGAAAAAGAGCTGATTTTTTTAAAATTTATGGGGAAATTTTGTAACACTTGGCGACTAATTTCATAGTCAAGAGCTGACGAGAGTCGGACTGCGGCAATGCAATTTTAAATATTGTTCTGGTTTTGGGACTTTGTTGTGGATTTTTATTATATTTACTATTGCCGTGATATGCAAACCCGCGCCGTTGCCGTGTCGTATGAAACTAGGCTAAGGGCCGAATGTTTATCAGGCACGTATGTCCCTGAGTACGGTGCTAAATAAACAACACAATAACAATACCAGTAACAATAACAAAAATATTCACTGTGTTACACACTAGTTCCGAACTCCCGCCAAAAACACGATCCGCATAAGTTACGTTGTTACATTATGCTACGCTGCGATGCTATTCGAGGCGTCCCAAATACTCCGTTTTCAGTTTCACTACGATACCAGTATTCTCGTTTATTTTTATTTATTTTCGCTGTTGTGCACTTAGCTTACTTTGGAATTATTTGACTTTAAACGTGTCACTCGCCCATTTTGCTAACTAATTGGCCATTTTGTAAGGCCCATAAGCGATTGGAGTATTTTAGTTGTACATGTGTTCCTTTGCAGTGCCCGTGGTTGCGGCCTGACAGTAATTTTACTGCAAATTAGCAATTTTTAGTTTTGGGTGCGCGCCTGCGTCAACAAATTGGGTTAATTGTCTTTTGCGGTTCACGACGCGGCGATATTATTTTAACTTGGCTGAAGTTTTGACACTTGGGCGTGCACGTTGTTCAGTGTTGTCAATTCGTTTAAAAATTGCCGTCCTCTTGCTTGGCAGTGGTGCTGTTGCACTTTTCACAATTCTATGACGCACAGCATATGTGGATAAGGGCCGCATACTTGCATGTGGCGACACGACATATACATATGTACATAGCGCTGTATTTGAGGTTGGAAAGGCATGGAAAATGGGCGGCGACTGATTTTGTGAGTCACAATTGAACTTTGAGTTCGTTCTTGCCGCTGTGAATTAAAACTAAAATACGACAAATGCGTCATATGTGAAAACGATTGTTTTGATGTTCAGTTCACTAGTTTATTTATTGTCTTCTTACTGTTGATATTTTGTAAGTTTAGCTGAAAGCGGAAACCAAATTGTTGTGGCTGTAAATTTCCAAAGTTTATGTTTAGGGTTTGGTGTTTTAATATGCATACATACTTACATACATATGTACGTATATGAGCACGTTCTTGCGTCGCATCGATCATGTGTCGAATAACCTTCTTCACTCGCACTTTAAGCATGCGCAAACTATGACAAATTATAGCGATAAATGTGTTTTGAGTTTTGTTTGCTTAAATGAGTAATTCTGTGGGATACTCTGTGTAGCTTAGAAACCAATGCGCTACGATATTAGCTGACGAATGTAACTTTTTACGGAAATATCACATGAGTCATGAGAACATCTGTGTAAAAACACTGCTTGTAATAGGAAGTCTTAGCCTCGTTTCACACGAGACGGTTGCGGCGCGGTGTTGGATATCACGTTGATAGTGAGCATAATAAATATCCACAAAACAAAAATGGACTGCACACCTTCAAATGTGCATAGTGTGGCTACAATGAGCCAACAGCCATCGTTGGCCGAGGGGGCATCTGGCATCGACAATGAAAGCATGGAGCAAGACCTGTTGGGGAGGGCACCCGGTCCCTTACCCGACAGGCCGGATGACATGGATATCCCACTTAGCCAGGAATCGGCTGGGATGTCTATCTTCTCGGAACAGGAGAGAAATCTTCTTGAACCTGCTCCAGAGAAGATTCCAAAACTTAGGGGAAGCTGTTCGGCGCTGGACGTAAACGTTTTAAGGCTTTGCTTGCCAGGGGCATATCGCTGGAAACAGCTCGGTCCTTGGCGGCAAATCCAGCGAACGTGTCTGCGCGATGGACCCCTAAAAGATCCCGTTCAGATGGCTCCACGCCGACATCGAGCTCCAGGCCGACAAAGCGGTTTGCACAGGAGGGCAACAAAAACGTTGATAAAATGTCAATAGTGCCCCCAGCTGGCCCGCCGGTTTGTGGTGAGATGAAGGAGGTGGACACCTTACTTGGGGGCGAACCTGGTCCCAGAAAGAAGGTGGCGAGTGTCTCTGAAAGACATGGCGTGCAGGGCGCCTCCTTGGGGGTTCCCTGTTCAAAGCCTACTCTAGCGGAGACAGTCTGCTCCAAAAAGATAGGGGTTATACCTAGCAATTTCCCGGAGGGCATATGATCCACTGAAGAAATTGGGAAGGTACAACGGTGTATTCTTGACAAGATGTTCGAGACTTGTGGGGGCCCAGTGAAGGCATGCTGTAGATTCAAGCCTGGATGGTTGACGATCAACTGTCTGGACGACGAAACCGTAGCCTGGGCTGAAGAAAGGATACCAGCCATGAAGCCATGGGAGGGGGCTGAGTTGAAGGTAGTGGACGAGGCAAAAGTGCCAAAGGCCAAGATCTTCGTTGGCTACTTTCCCGGCTCGGTGTCTTGGCAAAATGACCGAATTTTGGGGCAAGTGGAGTCGCAGAATTCGGGTATTAGTGTCAGCGAGTGGCGGGTGCTCCATCGCCTACAAAAAGGTGACCAGGTCGAGCTGGCAATTGCTCTGGACCCCATCTCGTCTGAAAGGGTTGAGACACTGGGTAACAAGGTCTACTATGGCTTTGGCAGTGCGCAGCTCCGACCTAGACTGAAGGGGAACAGGGCAAAATCTGCTGTTGGTGTTGAACAGCAACCAACAACATCTATTGCAGCGCGGGCAAAGCAGAGTAGCCAGAAGTCGAAAACGGGGCCCATTTTCACAAAGCCAGTACCGACAGCGGAGAGAGGCAAACTCGTGTCCAACGTCCAAACCCATCTGCTCTCTCTGGTAGGCTCAGGAAATGGGAGAGAAAAGACCCGGAGGCTGCGGAAACTTTGCGGAGCACAAAAGGTGGTAAGATCCGCAAGGATCGGTCTGGGAAATAATATCCCAGGCCCCATCACGAACGCAAAACTCTTGGAAGCAGCTTCACTGTCTCCAAATAAATCTCCACAGGGCTATAGCCTTAACGGCCTATAATAATGAGATCTAAGAGAGACTCATGGAAAAAGTACTGTGAGGAGATTGAAACCCTCCCAGCAGCTACCCGACTCCAGAAATCACTCAATAAAGATCACTCAAATGGCCTTTCTACACTCAAGAAGCCTGACGGAAATTTTACGGAGCGCCTGGAGGAGACGGGACAGCTTTTGTTGGACACTCACTTTCCAGGCTGTGCCACTAGCGGAGAGGATAGTGAAATCATCGAGAATACTCGTTTCTTGATGCCTACACGGAGGGAACTCTCACTGGCTCGCAGAATCTTCACCGTCAACAAAACCAAATGGGCTATCTCCACTTTTAGACCATTCAAATCCCCAGGTGTCGATAATATACAACCGTGCCTACTTCGGCAAGATGTTGATGTATTGGCACCTGTGCTAACAAACATTATCAGGATAAGCCTGGAACTAGGCATAGTGCCTAAACCTTGGACGAAGGCTACGGTGGCTTTCATACCGAAAGCAGGCAAAAAGGCGGACCACACGCCAAAAGCCTATCGGCCCATTAGCCTAACGTCATTCCTGATAAAAGTTATGGAAAAAATTCTGGACCAATATATCAGGGAAACTTATCTTAAAGATTCTCCTCTTCATATTGAACAATATGCTTACCAATCAGGCAAATCGACTGAGACAGCCATAAATAGCTTAACGAGCAAAATTGAAAAGGCGTTTGAGGGTAAAGAAATATCTCTCTGTACATCGGTTGACATTACGGGGGCTTTTGACAATGCTACTTTCAGATCAATGGAGGAGGGGATGAACAGGAAAGGTATACAAAGACTGATCATAACATGGGTTCTCAATATGCTGAAAAACAGAACAACAATCTTTGAAACAGGGACAGCAAAGCTAATTGTCAGGTCAACCAAAGGATGTCCCCAGGGGGGCGTCCTATCGCCACTTCTATGGTTATTGGTTATCGACGACAAACTCTCAATGACCTCGGATACGAAGTTCAGGGCTTTGCGGATGATTTGGTAATTATGGTCAGATCGCATGCAACTAGCTCTTGACATCACTCAAAACTAGTGTCAGGAGAAAGGCCTATCGATAAATCCGAATAAAACAAACGTGGTACCCTTCACCAAAAGAAGGAAACTGAATCTGGGGACCTTAAGTTTAGGGACCACGAACTTAACAATGTCCAATGAAATGAAATATCTGGGAGTAATCCTAGACAAAACTCTAACTTGGAAAAACCACTTATCATACATAACTAGTAAAGCTTTAAGAGCAACCTATGCTTGCCAGAAGTTCTACGGTAAAATATGGGGACTACGGCCAAAAATGATGGCGTGGTCATATAAAACAATAATAGTACCAATGATTAAAGCCAAACAAGAGCTCAGATGACTCTTAACAAAATTCACCGTATAGCCTGTTTGAGTGTGACGGGAGCAATGAGAACGTGCCGCACACTAGCTTTGGGAGTGATCACTGGACTGACTCCTCTACACCTTGTAGTTAAAAGGATGGCGGCCAGCACGGCCCTAAGGCCACCTAATCTAGCCCATCTTAAAGAAGGCAACCTTTCGGGGCACGCAAAGATTCTGGACACTGTCTGGAATTCTCCGTGCCTCATGGTCTTCGACAAAATGGACAGAAAATTAGACTTCTCAAAGCAATTCAAAGTGGTCATCAGTGACCGTTCAGCTTGGAGAAACAAGGAAATAATAATAAAACAGGACTCACAGTTGTGGTATACAGATGGGTCCAAAATGGAAGATGGCAGTGCAGGAGCTGGAATTGTAGGGCCAAATTTCCAAAAAGCAATTGCAATGGGAAAAACAGCTTCCATTTTTCAGGCGGAAGTCCACGCTTTAGAGTTATGTGCTAGAGAATGTCTACGCAGGGGTACACGCAACACCAAAATATGCATACTCTCAGATAGCCAGGCAGCTCTGAAATCATTAATAAACTTCTCATTCCAATCAAAGCTGGTCTGGGAATGCAGTAAACTTCTCAATACCCTAGCAGCGAGAAACTCTGTTACGCTAATGTGGGTACCGGGACATGAGGGACATGAGGGCAACGAAATGGCAGATTCTTTAGCAAGAAGGGGTGCAGACACTGCCTTTATAGGTCCAGAACCCTTCTGTGGGGTAAACAGTAGCTTCACAAATAACTTGTTGTGCGAACAGGAAAAACGAGGTCTGCTAAACTACTGGAGAGCCCAAAAAGGCATGCGGCAGTCGAGACTACTCATTGATCCTGAACACATCAGGGTAGATGCTTCTTTAAACCTCAGCAGAAATGACATCAAACTCTGTACTGAACTTTTAACAGGACACTGTAGACTAAATTACCATCTGAAAAAAATAGGCGTGAAGACGATTCCTGTCGACTCTGTCAAGAGGAGCAGGAAATGGCAGAACATACTCTATGCACTTGCCCAGCGGTGGCAAGACGCAGACATAATTGCCTAGGCAGTGGGTTCATATCTCCAAATCACCTAGTTAAAATGAAGCCCACAGCAGTTATGAGATTTATAAACAGTCTAGGACTGTTTTAGTTGCGTACGAGGCTGCACAATAGATATTTTAGGTCGCGGTGTTCTTTTAGCCTGTTAATAACAATAATAATAATAAAATATCCACAAGAAATACCCAAAACCAAAGCAATATTTAATATTGCGACGCCGCAGTCTGACTCTCGTCAGCTGTACACAATCATTTTTCTTCAGACTTTTAAAAAAAGGACTTTCGTTGATGCAGTATCATAGTCTTTTTATGTTAAATGTATATTTGCAAAAGGAAAATTCGAAAAACAACAAACAAAAACTAATTGAACTTAAATCCAAAAAGAGCAAAATTCAATTAACAAAAAGTCTGAGTACAAAAAGCAGAATGGTACTTATTGAGACAAATAAACAAAAAATTAATTTCAAATATTTTTTATGATGGAAGCTAAACGAAAGGAAATCAACGTCAGAGAACTAAAGATCTTCATGATGGGTCGTTGGTAAAAAGGGAAACATACCGCAATTGTACGCCGAGCAACTTCTATACAAACAGTTATTAATAACACAAAAAAAAAAACGGGTAAATTAACCTCAAAACCACGCTCTGGTCGTCCATCAATATTAAGTATCAGAGAAACCCAGGGTATTATAAAGCAAGTAAAAGTCAATCCAGACAAACAGAAGCGGAACTGGCAGTATACAACAATTATGTGCGACGATACTGTGCGAAAAATTTAGAAAAACACCAGTACCATAGCAGCATCGCTCGCGAAAAACCGTATGTTTCAATAGATAGTAGACTAAAACAACAAGAATATGCCAAAAAATATTTAAATGAAGATGAAAATTTCTGGAAGCAGGTAATGTTTTATGACGCAAGTAAATTTTGCGTTTTTGGGTTTAAAGGATCCAAGATAGTCGGGCGAATTCCCGGTGCAGCCTACCATAGGTCATTAAACTGGCCATAAAAATCATTAAACTGGCACAGTTAAACACGATGGTGGAGGTGTGATGATCTGAGTGCTTGGCAACTTCTGGAATGGGCAAATTGGAGTTTATTGAGAACAAAATGGACTACATAAATATCTTGAAACGGAAGATGAAGACCAGTGCAAGAAAACTTTCGTTAGATCCATTATTTTACTTCCAGTACGACAATGACCCAAAGCATACATCAGAGGTTGTGAAGCTTAGCCTCTTCTATAATGCACCCCATCAGTTGCGCATGCCCCCAAAATCACCCGACTTAAATACGTTTGAACATTTCTGGGATTTACTAGAACTGCGTATTCGATAATAAATAAAAGACTACAAAATTTTAAAAAATCAAGCTGCTAGCGCTGCTTAGTATAGCTTATTTAATAATTATTTTTACTATGTAAGCTTTAATAAAATAAAATAAAATAAAAAAAAAAACTTCAATTTGTTGTTTTCAAATGTTGTACGTAGACTTTTTCTGGTAAATACATATGTATATATATATGTATATATATATATATATATATATATATATATATATATATGTATATACTTGTATATATATATATATATATATATATATATATATATATATATATATATATATATATATATATATATATATATATATATATATATATATTATTCTGTTATCAATTGCCTACATGTACGAGTGTCATATGAATTATAATAAGGAGATTAGATAGGTTAAAATATTTATGTTCATATCACATATACTCGTACATACAAGTATGTATGTATATGTACATATATTTGAAAAGTCTTTTTGAAAGGTGAGTTTAGAGTAAAAAACCTTATACTTCGGGTTGAGTATTGAATATATGAATTTCTCCTTGTGAAAATAAAGGGCCGCCAGAAGAGAGGGGTCCATGGCGTAATGTAAAATTTAAGCGTTGAAGTTAGACAAATTGCTTTATTCCACCAATGAATATATGCAACTCGCAACACCACTGACTCCAATTGAACCACAATTACGAGTTAATTACAGCGGAAAAATAAGCGTGGTGAAAATAGAAATGAAAAATGAAAGTGTGTACATAAGCAGAGCGTTGGAAGTGTCCAAGGAAAACATGAAAATAAAAGCGTTGCAATTGATTTCTCAACAATTTCAAAACGCGCGCATCAATTATGAGACTCATGCTGTTGTTGTTTTTGTTGCTCTGGCCAGTACAGCATAAGCTGCGTTGTTACAATTTCACAGCGCACCACATTCAAATTCAATTAAAGACCAAAAAATAACAGAAAATACACGAAATGGAATAATTTATGCTGTGGCCGTCAAGTCCACAACAACAATTCACATAATTCGTTAAAAAATAGTGAAAGCAAAAAAGCAACAAAAACAACAACGAAACAATAAGAAAAATAAAATCAGTTGGCATTACGAAATATTGTAAATGAAATACCGAAGTGTTGATTAGGCTGACTACCAACCCCTCTCCTAGACTACAAACCACGTGCGCGTCAATGGCACAATATTTGACGCTATTATTTGGCTTTAATTGTCACTCATCTTAAACGTTTTCGGCCCCGACTGGCAGAACTGCATTTTTTTTGCCAATCAGTGGATAAATGAAAGCGACCTTAAACCATGCGAACTGAAAATGGGAGCAAACAAAATATAATGGAATAGAATGGCTAAGTACCAAAGTACCTTCTAGTCTATGCTCCTATGAAAGCACAACAAAAAGAAAATTTATTTTATTTATTTCATTGAGTGAACAATTATCTCTTATGCTCTGAAATTAGTATTCCGTTATGAGAAATTTCGCTGAAATGTTCGATATAATGAAAGAAAAATTATGAGAATTTAATAAAACTAAGATTTGATATATCAGCGGATAAAATATATTCGAAGAGCTGGGCCCACCGGAAATAATTCAAATCTAGTCTTGGGTTTTGATGGATTTTGAAAAACATATTAGTGGTATTGGCGGCACTGCTTCCAAAAATCAAATCAGTTTCGAGCTTTATTCCTTCCCATAGTTCACTAATAAAAACAGCTTTATTTTTTTTTATGTCTCCTTTTATAATTAATTATGGCTGCAAGGGTTTTAGGGAATGAGTACTGGCAACTTAGGTTAACGACTCGAAGAGAAACAAGAGATACAAAGAAGCAGAACGAGACTATCCGATTAAGAAATATACATATATTTATATATACGAGTATATATATATAAATATAAATATATATATATTTATATATATATATATAAATATATATATACATATATATATATATATATATATATATATATATATATATATATATATATATATATATATATGTATATATATATATACTCATATATATAAATATAAATATATATATATATATATATATATATATATATATATATATATATATATTTTTTTTTTTTTTTATTTTTTTGTTTTTTTTTTTCTTTGAAAGTTAAAATTGTAAAAGCGCAAATTAAAGTGCAAATTCAAGCAATTGGACATGCATCAGCAGCAATTTCTAGAGGTGAAGTTGTTAGTTGAGCACCCTGGTTCAATGGTTTTTTGAGATCCATATATTAGATTTCTTTAACAGAGAATTCTTACTGACAATCACTTACTAAATATGTAATCTGATGATTCTTCATCTACTTGATAAGAAAAATTAATACCTAAGAGAATATTTGTGACTTCTTAAATAATCTGCACAACTCTAATCAGGTCTGCTCCATAAATCTTTGGCTTGTCCAGGGCCTTCGCAATGTACTAGTATGCTGATAAATTCCATCTGCTACAAAAGTATGAAATACCAAAGTGAACAGTTGTTATTTAGAGACAGTTTCCTCTTTCATTAGCTTAATGGGAGTAATTAATTTTTATTGTTTCACAAATCTAAAACACATTTTCATGTCAATTTGCGGGCATATCCAATGCCGGTTCATACATTCCAGACAAAAGACCATGCAGCCAATCATCCACAAACCTCCATATCACGAAGGACGTTTTCAATTATTGGAATACAACACCATTTGTAGATTTGTTAGTTCACTCGCTATCCTTGCAAAACCACAGGTCGTAAAAAATACCCGCAGGACAATGCATTATTCAGCTGCTCATAATTTCCTGCGCTACTTAACTTGGCTTGCGTCGGCTTGCTATAGATTATTATACACTTAGTTCGGTCGATGAAACTCGAGCCCGAATGTCCAGTTTCAATCAGCGATACTTGAAAACTCATTTGTTCGCCCCTATCGCGCGCTGCTGACAAGTGTATTAATACACAAATAAAAGTAAAATACATGCAAAAAATCAGCATTTGCGGTAGCTAACGGCACTTAATGAGTATCATGCTACGTATGTAAGAATAGATAAAAAAGATGCCTGCACAACTATTAACAGCGTCAAACCTTAATATTAGCTGTGAGCTGTATTAGAAGTGGAGTAGTAATTTCGACCTACAAAGTGGGAAATAAAGCAACAGTTGAGCTGATACTGGAGTTTAATCGAGAATACACAACCATGAAATATCGCAACGTATCGCATCAGAACGAAACTTGTTTTGGTCTATTCACAAACTGGGTGCTTAGCTATGTAAATATTTGTGAACTTTACATGAATCAATTGATTTCTTAATAAATTCTTTAACTTCGATATTGCCTATAACCCCATTACTTTTTTCAAATTTTAAAGTTGTTCCTCTTCAACAGAGATTAACATTTTATTTTTTTGGTAAATTAAAAATGCATAAACGTTTCCGTTCTCAAGTAGATATCGTATCCTGGCAGTAAAACAAAAAAATTCTGAAAAAAGTCTAAATTTACACAGATTAATATGGTTATCCCAATATGACAGTTTTTACTGACCACTTATAGTATAATAATATTATTACTATTATATTAACATTATTATTAATTTGTATAATAATTTCCGTCTCTTGTTTGTATGTTCCAACTTTCAAACAAGCGTAGTTGAAAAGTTTCCCGAAAAATATAAAATTGTTTTTTATACATTGTGTTCAGGAATAAGGCTAATTAACTGGCATATCAATAATCAAAATTTCCGCATATAGGATACGATTGAAGAGAGTCAACCATATCCATGCAAATTCTCGGTTTATTGTGGTTTACTCTCTGGTGGGATCATAGGACCTTACTTCTTCACAAATGAACTCGGAGCTCAAATTACGGTCAATGTGGTTCATTATCGGACAATGATGCCTACGCATCTACATATGTACAATGAATGCATATTTTTCACAATATAGTGAAAAAAATTAATATTGTAAGGAAATTTATTATTATTATTATTATATCCTTACACCATAATGAATTATGAGTGCAAGGTGTTGGGGGAATGAGTACAAGCTACAGAGGCTTTCGACTCGAAGAGATAAGGATTTTATAGAAAGAAGCATTTTGGAGACCAAGCCCGTGGCAGGATTTGAACCTGCGACCCTCGTGGTGTGAGTCTAGCATGCTAGACCACAGAGGGCGGCTTGTAAGGAAGTACTGCGAAACCTTTCAATAGCGCTACTGTACAAACTCTAAATTACATATTCAACAAAGTAGTAAAAAGTGTCTGTTTCCCTCTGCTTCCTTTTTTTTTTGTTTTTTTAATTACTATACTAAGGTAATAGGAAAAAAAATGTAAAAAATATTGAAAAATATTTTTAAAAAATCGAAAGAGAAATTAAATAAAATTACGCTCACGCTTATGTATGAGCAAGAGAGAATGTACTTATCAGAGAACACAGAGAAGCGACACTTAAACGTCAAATATTCAAAAAATTCTTTGTTTATCATTAGTTGGCAATCTGCAAAGGTGTGTTTATCATTGGTTTTGAAGAAAATCAGCTACACTACTACAGTTTGCGCAAAACGAGAGACGTTTCTCTGTATTCTCTCAGAAACTGCAAGCTCGCGAGCAAAAGCTATAGAGTAAAAAAGAATTCATACACACATTCGTATAAATGTGCGAAGTTATTGGAAAAATCATTTCAGTCATTTTGTGTTTTTCAATACTTCGAACAAATCGTTTGGCTACGTTTGAAATTGTTTAAAGTTAATTCGAAGTGGGCGCATTTTTTGTGGTATGTGGATAATTATTTATTTTGCCAGTATTTTTGAGAATCATGCCAAGAGGATTTAGTCTTAGTCGACAATCTAATGCCAAGAGGCAAGCTGCTGCCAGAGTAGAAGAAAGTGAAGTACAGCCCACACAGCGAGCACAAGTGATCGAGAACGCAGTGCGTGGTCCCGTTCTCGATTACGAGAAGCAAGAAACACTGAGAATCGAGCACGTATAAATTTCAATCGTACTGCATTCAAGTATAATAGTCAAGTGGATTATAGTTCACACAAATCAGTGACCGTTGGTTCAATACACAAAGTTTCTGAACATTGCAAGGCACTCAAAATCAGCACTGAAACACCAAGATTGTACTTTGTAAATGGGAAAGTCGAATTGCCGGCATTGAATTGTCCACCAGAACCATTGCATTCCTTGGTTTCTGGAACGTCTCCAGAATCGAAGCATTTCTTGAAGAATATTCAGGCATACAATTCATGTTTTCAATTGACTTCGCTTGGTGCAACAAATTTTATCAGAGATAAATTGATGCCAACATTTAAGGTAATCGAAGAAATAAACGACAATTGCAATGTTTACAAAAATTTTAACTTGACATCTTTTGATATAAAGATTCAAGGTCAGGTGTACCACAGAGTCTAATCGTTATTGCCAATTGCAGATAGTTCTCACCAGTTTTTGCAAAAAAATTTTCTTGGAAATTTCAATGAAGAAATTGACCAGCGGTGTTCTATTTCTCCGAACGTACGAAGAGAAATAATTGCTGTCCTACAATATTATTTTCATCAGCACAACGAAATGGTGACTTTGTTTAAAATGGCATTGGATAGAATGTCGTCGGATAATCATAGAATTGTCATAAGAGCTGACAAAACGACCGATGGATAGCACGCCAGAAGATACAATGTACCAACAATAGACGATGTAGCAGTGGTAATCGTTGGAGAATAATTTAATGCACGCGATATCGTCCTTCATCGTAGAAATGATCAACTTCATCGTGTCTCTGAGCTTCATCGCTCTTATAATGCTTTGGAATCTCCGATTTTGTTTTCGCAAGGGGAAGACGGCTATCAAATTAATATTAAGTTGGTCAATCCGTCAACTGGTTAGTTAAATTTTTTCTCACAAATGGGTAACACAATTTTTACAAAAGTTTGAAATTCAATTACAGGTGTGAAAATTCCAAATAAAACGGTCAGCGCAATGAATTTTTATGCGTACAAATTGATGACTCGTCAAAATCCAGACAATCATATTTTTGAAATATCAAAGACTTTGTCACCAGTATGGTGTCGAAACGTATGCGAAAATCGGGACATACATCTACGTAATGCAATTAACAATGATGGCAACCAGCGTGTAAATACAAATGAATTTGGCCAATTGACGATATTGCCATCTTCCTACACTGGTAGCACACGTCATATGCATGAGTATGCACAGGATGCGATGGCATATGTTCGTTCTTATGGTCGACCAGACCTGTTTATAAGTTTTACCTGTAATACACAATGGATGAGATTCGAGAATACTTATTGCCAGGGCAATTGCCAACAGATCGTCACGATATAATGGCAACAAAAGCTGAAATCATTAATGGATCTCATAGTCAAACACAAAGTATTTAGCGAAGCGCAATGCTGGATGTATTCTGTCGAATGGCAAAAAAGAGGACTCCCTCGCGCACACATGTTGATATGATTGATGATAAATTGATGGCATCATATCTGTGGAAATTCCAGATGAAACCACCGATCCAGAATTATTTGAAGTGATCACAAAGAACTGGATGTATGGTCCGTGAGCTCACCATGAACGTTTGATGGTAAATATTCGAAACGCTATTACAAAGCATTGATTTCAGAAACAGTTACAGGCAATGACGGATACCGTTATGTCGTCGCCAGTCGACAGAGGATAAAGGAAAATCAACAACTATCAAATTGAGAGATCAATACATTGAAGTTGATAATCGTTGGGTGCGGTATTCACCGATTTTGTCCAAAACGTACAAAGCCTACATTAACGTGGCGTATTGTAATTTGGTGAAGTCCATGAAGTACATCTGTAAACACGCAAATAAAGGTAGCGACATGGTTGTATTTTGTGTACCTGATCCAAATAGAAACGACGAAATGACTTAATGTCAATTAAGGCGTTATATCAGCAGTAATGAGGCGGTGTGGAGGATTTTTATATTCCGAATTCATGAAAGACATCCATTAATTTAGCTGTCCATCTTGAAAATGGTTTATTTTACGCTGAAAACGCACAGCAAAGAGCAGCGACACCACCATCCACAACATTACCCGAACTTTTTAAATTGTGTGCATCAGATACATTCGCAAGCATGTTATACTCAGAAGTACCGCAATATTATACTTGGGATAAATCGAGAAAAATGCGTAAAAAAAGGCGTAAGCACGGAAAACCAATCGATGGCTACCCAAATGTGTTCTCGACAGATGCTTGGGAACGTATTTAAACAGTTCACCCCTACAGTACTGAGTGTTTTTATTAGCGTTTATTGTTAGTTAAAGTTCGTGGTCCAACATCAATTCAAAGCCTTAAAACAGTTGATAGATTATTGTGTGCAACATATCGTGAGGCGTGTCAACGATTGCTTTTACTGCAAGGTGACGCACGCTAGGAAGCTACATTTGCCGATGCTGCAGTTTCATCTACTCCTCACCAAAGAAGAACTATATTTGCAATAATTGAATTATCATGTTTCCCATCAAACTCGAAAATAATCAAGACTTGATGATGGAAGATATTTTGAACAGACTTCGTTGTAGTATGTCAAATCCACACTTGCTCCGGAAATGCATAAAGAAGCATTGATCATGATTTAAGACATTTGCTTAACAATTGGAAACAAAGCATGGGCACAACTTGGCATAGTGTCACCAAATCGCTCAATGCATGATCTGTTTAACCAAGATTTGTAGAGTTAACGAGATTAGGATTTAAACGCATTGGATGCATTTGCTCAAAAAATAATCCAACATTGAAGAATGATCAAAAGCATGCATACAGCACAATTATGTATGTGTTAATGATAAAAGTGGTGGAATGAAATTTTGGGACGCTCCTGGAGGATCTGGTAAAACATACTTGATAGCACTGGCATTGGCTTCTTCTGGGGTTGCTGCTACTTTATTGGATGGCGGTCGACCAACACACTCTGCACTGAAGCTGCCCTTGAATATGCAGGCAAATGACAATCCTTCATGTAACATAACTAAAAAATCCGGAATGGCAAAACTCTTGGAACAAAGTGCGACAATCGTTTAGGATAAATGTCCAATGGCTAACAAAAAATCATTAGAAACATTGGATAGAACAATAAAAGATCTTCGAGGAAATCAAGATTTGTTTGGCGGTGCTTTGATACTGTTAACTGGAAACTTTAGACGAACGTTACCAGTCATTCCTAAATCTACTGCTGCCGATGAAATAAACGCATGCTTGAAATCAATTCAATTCTGCAGCTGGAATTTCAACGAAATTGTCAAAATTGGGGATGGTACAATGCCTTCGACAGGAATACAGATAAGATAACACTACCAGACGATTTTTCCCGTTTCATTCAATCAAAAGAAGAACTGATTCATAGCGTGTTCGCAAACATAGCACAACAGTACAAAAATCATGCTTGATTATGTGAGCGAGCAATACTGGCCGGAAAGAACAAAGATGTTAATGATCTTAACGAGGCTTTTTTAAAAGAAATACCAGGTTTTTTATTCACATTCAAATCAGTGCATGCCATCATGAATCAGGATGAAGTGGTGAAATATAACACAGAATTTCTAAATGCACTTGATTTGCCAGGAATACCACCACACGAATTGCAGCTCAAAATTGGAGCGCCGATTATTATGCTTCGCAACATCAACCAACCCAAACTTTTTAATTTAAGCTTTTCAATTTCCTGTTCGCTTTGCATTCGCCGTTACCATCAATTGCTCCCAAGGACAATATTTAGAAATGTACGGTATGAATTTGGAAAATCCGGTTTTCTCGCATGGCCAACTCTACGTTGCATGTTCCCGAGTATGAAAAGCGTCTACACGAGCGATGGTCAAAAAAACCAAGAATGTTGTTTATCTAAAAATATTGCAATAAATGTTTTAATTTACTTCAAATTGTTGGAAACATTTTTTTTGTCTGGCGAAGTGGGCGGAGGTTCAGCTAGTATTACATATTTTCTCAATGTCAGAATAAGTTCTGCCACAACTTTATGTCCACACAAAAAATAAGCACAAAATTGCTGTTAAATACCAAATTCCTCAAAGTATCAAAAATGAATTTCGCTTGGTTTTGACCATAAAATAAATTTAATAATAAATACGATAGCTGTTTCGTAAATAAATTCCTTTATACTCAACTTTCAAATTAAATTTAAACTATACCAACATCTTGTGCAAAATATTGGAGCCTAAACTATATTGAAAAATACCAAAACAAACTAATAACAAATTTAATGGAGTTTTGCGGCTTGATAAGACTTGCATCTATTGAAAACAATATCTTTCAGAACGTTAAACAAAAAAATCTTTTGTGAAAAATCATACAAATGGTATGAAAGAACTTCGAATAATCCATTTATGGCGAACACTAAAGTCAACTTGTTGGAATTTTGCTTAAGCTGATTATAATTGGCAGCTAATCATTAATGCTATGAAAAAAATTAATTAGTACAATGTACTCCTTGAAATTCGATATAAATCGTGAAGCAAGTCTAACCCAAAGTCAAGAAAACGATTTAATAATAAAAATGAATATACGCTCGGGTCAACACTACTAAAGACCGCGGTGAAAATTATTTTTGCGAATAAAATCAAAGTGGAGCACATGAAACTAGATACAATTATCTCCTCCCATTACAGAAACTAGGCTGAGAAATCTTCCCATAAGAAGCAAAAGAAATAAAAAAGAATATTATAAGCATATAAAATACAACACTGCAATAAAGGGCAAACAAAAAACCAGAAATAACAAACCACAAATCAACAATTACGGTGTTCTTTTATAATTTAGTGCTTTGGCATATAACACTCACACTCATATATACACACACACACTCGTTATAATTTTACTATGATTATTGGCAATTTATCAGCCAGCTCAGTTGGTCATTTGTAATGCAGTTGCTTTGTAGAAATTTTCAACCAAGCTTTTCTTCAACTTGACATTTGCGTTGCATGTGGCAAACAACGGAGCCCCACGCTCATTCGAACAGGCGTCTGTGGTAAATTGGCTCTATCCCGGAAATTAAAGTTTAAGCTTAATACATAAGTGGCCATAATATACGATTGCTTTGAAGTCTCTGGCTAGCTGCCTCGTCCCTGGAGTTACTGGAATATGTGATACAACATTTGAGATATGCTCAATTCGTTTGAATTGTGAGTCACCCTTGTGCAGGTGTGGCACTCGCCTAAAGTAAAGCTTACAAAGCTTAAAGAAAATGGCGCATGGTTTTTGGAGCCGTGTTCAAACTGATGCTAAGGCCAGCGGCGTGTGGCATGTTGTTAGTGATTCAAGGTTTCCGAAAAGTGCAACAAAGTGATTAAATGAGTGTAGCGTTGTTGGCTGGTGTTGAGTTGTTGTTCTGTGGAGTTCTGTTCTTGTAGAGTTTGTGCGGTTCTAATAAAATTTTTATTTGTGGTTTTCACTTAAGCGATTAAAGCGGAAATTATGAAACTAACCAACCAGCATTTGCGGCTTCAATACAATAATGTTCTGAAAGCATACGATACTGCTTCACAGCAAACAAGGCCAACCAACCAGCGGTATATACGGATGTATACGAGTATATAATTAAAAAATTCAAATGAAATGATTGATGAAAAGTTAAATAGCATTAATTGTCTTTCACACCTTTGGTCTAATAGTGTTCTTATTAAAATGGCCACATATTTGTCCACATCCGCATCAACCACCACACGACTTTTAGATCCATCAATCAGGCCGAGCAGCGATCGGCAGTGCATGAGGCGAAACAAAATTTGATTGACATTAGCCGCAAACATACTTCAGTGCGGAGGGGGTGGCTGTCCATTCGTGACATCGAAATGCGTGCGAGTGTTGTCGCAGGTTAAGGGCATTCCGCGCATAATTACGGTGGCATACTGGTACACTGGAGTGTGCATGGCCGCCAGATGGGCAGGCCTTCATTAGCATTTGGACAGTTATATTTGGGTCACAAGAACGATGGTTAGGTCGAAAGCGAGTCAGCGCACGTCTTAACGTAGTGGTGGTATTGCGAACATGTGCGCTGTGAAACGCAAACTCGTGAAGTGGCGCTTTTTCGCATGGCAGCATTGAGAAGTGTGAATTTTTGCACGTTATTGCATTTTGCATAAATTTCATTACTACGTTTTTGCAATATAAATACACAGTTTTTGCTCAATTTTACATTTCGGTTCGTTTGAATTGTAGCGCAACGAAAAAATCGCCTGAACGAGTGGTACTGGCCTGGCTCAGCTGAATGGAGGCATTCAAGATAAGACGTTTCTTTTGTTTGTTTGCCAACAATTTCAATGTTATATGAGGCGATTTCTTTTTGTTTTTAATTTTCTTTCTTTTTTTTGTGTGTGTTGTACAAAAACGGAAGGTGTGAGACTATTTATAAACTGAGCGTCTATAAATGCGCATCTAGTGTATATGTTTTCGTGTGTGTTTTCACGGTTTTCTGTTTTAGTTTCTATTGAATATTAGCAATGCAAATATTTAAAACAATAACAAATCAACTGCTTTATTAGGTATATATAGTGAAACATGTTTCCAAATAAAAGCTTTAAAAATGCTACACAGTAGACGCATACACACAAGCTCACATATGCGCCTGCCACTTTTGCTACGTATTCTGCCCAAGTAAGTTATCCCGCACCTTGGATACAACAACTTTATTTTGATTTCAATTTGCATGCATTAAAAGCGCAAACACCAATTTGCCAATGCCGGCTTCACTCCACGACGTATTAGAACGCCCACCCTAATAAGAATTTAATTAATGTTAAAATTTAGCACTGCAATGATTTTATCCACATACCCATCTACAATTAAATCCAGTTCTATTGCAAATCATAGAACTATAGGCGAGAGAATCGGGTTTAGAATATGAGACAGACAACTAGCTTAAGTATGTAGCACCTGGCCAGTAGCTTAGGGTGGATTAAACGGACATCCACATATGTGGACCGTCCACATATAAATCTCAGAATCATACTCGGTATGACTGACTGTAAACATACCGTACTATTTTTTAGTAAGCATTTCACCAAGTTTAATTTGTTCGGGTATCAAATTGAATAAAATACTAATTAGTAAATATTTGCAGTTGTTCATTTTGAAATGCTTAAAATCGGATTCGCACCTGTAACAAAAACCAATTAATTACTATTCCTGATCTATCAAGCAGAAAACAATCCTGTTTCCATATAACTTCATATAATTTCAAACTAGAGACGCAAAAACTCAGTGCTACCAAAATGTTTCATGTATTATATAAAGGAAGTAGAATCTTCGAAAATGGTCCCGTATATAAATCACTACGATTTAGTTAAATCATCAAAGGAGTTGTTACTGAACCCGAATTTATACGTAAAAATCCAATATGCAATTAAGTTTTTTGCAGTGCCTGAAAACAAAATACATATTGAAACCAGTAAAGAAGTCTGAAGTCGTAAAGTAAGTAAAAACAGTTCCTAAGAAATATCATCGTGACATTCGCAAAACAAATATTTGGGAGCATTTCCAATGAAATTGTCTAGACAGCTTTTCATAGGAAATTAAGAAATATTTAGTTGAGAAAATTTCCTATGAAATTGCCAATAAGGCATTTAAGAAATTAAGAAATAATTATAAAGGATAAAAGAGCAGTATTAGTTCGGTATTGAAAGTCGATAAAGGAGGAAGTATTGATAAATCAATTAAATAAAATATTGATAAATAAATAAATTCATCTACTTTCGAAATACCCTTCACTTTACTTGTGCGTGCGAGTTCAGAAATGGTGATATTTTCTTCATAAATCATCATTAGGAGAATATCTACGGTAATTTTCGGTATGGTACCTTAAATTAATTATATTAGTGGGAGGCGTGACCTTTATCTAATCGACCCCATTTCTTGTATATTATTTAGCAGGGCCAATATACGAGGGCGGATTGATATTGAAGCTACCTAGCGCTAGATGGCAGCACAAACACAAAAACTTTTTTTTTTAGATATTGCGATCTGTCAAACGTCAGCTGTTAAAATTTCACCCAAATTCATCGATTAATTTATTTGTTGTAGTCGTTTGAAGTAAGCAACTTTTATGTTTCTTGAAAAATGGAAAAAAGCGAATTTCGTGCAGTGATTATATACTATTATTTGAAAGGGAAAACGGCGAAAGAGACAAAAGAAAAGCTCGATAAACATTACGGTGAGTCTGCCCCGTCAGATTACATGGTAAAATATTGGATTGCTGAATTTAAACGCGGCCGAACAAGCACTGCAACAATACCATCAACAAGAAGGCCAAAAGAGGTGGTTACTGAAGAAAATATCAAGAAAATCCTCGATATCGTTATGAATGATCGCCGAGTCAAGTTGCGTGAGATTATCATATGAACGTGTGTTCAACATTTTGCATCAACATTTGCATATGAAAACGCTATCGGCAAGATGGGTGCCGCGTTTGCTGTGTCGAACAAAAACGAGTTCGACAGACCACTTCACAGCGGGGTTTTGACATGATAAAGCGTAATCCTGTTGATTTTTGGCGTCGATTAATAACTGTTGATGAAACGTGGGTCCACCACTACACACCTGAAACCAAAAATCAATCGAAACAATGGGTGGAAGCTGGTGGAAGTGCTCCGAAGAAGGCGAAGGCAGTGAAATCGGCTGGCAAGGTTATGGCCACTGTATTTTGGGATGCACACGGAATATTGCTCATCGATTATCTTGAAAAAGGATCCACAATCACAGGAAAGTATTATCGTGCATTATTGGATCAATTGATTGATGCAATCAAGGAAAAACGACCACATTTAAATGAGAAAAAAATGCTCTTTCTTCAAGACAACGCACCGGTTCACACATCATTAGATACGATGCTAAAATTACGTGAAATACACTTCGAATTGGTTAATCATCCACATTATAGTCCAGATTTAGCTCCTAGTGACATTTTCCTGTTTCCAAACTTGAAAAAATGGCTCGCAGGAAAAAGATTCATCTCAAACGAAGAAGTGATTACCGAAACTAACGCGTATTTTGAGGGGTTCCCGAAATCGTATTATTCAGATGGTATAAAAAAGTTGGAATATCGTCTTACTAAGTGTGTCGAAGTAAAAGGAGACTATGTTGAGAAATAAATGGTTTTTGAAAAAAAAAATGTTTTTTTCCTACTTAGGTAGCTTCAATATCAATCCGCCCTCGTATGTAATAATATAAAATTTCGTCCAAAAATATTGTATAGGTCGAAAGTTATAATAATATGGCAAAAGTGGGCGTGTCTCTAAAAATAAACCGCCCATTTTTGGTGTGGTGCTTAATGTTAGTACCCGCAACTTTCCTGATAAATCATTAATAATTTTTAGTTAATTGTAGGCTTGGCAGTAGTATTATAGTCTCCATATTCTGCACAATCACTATTATGGACCCATGTATATTTCTGCAAATTTTTATTCCGATGGCGTCAATACGAGCATAGGCTAATTTAATTTTAGACCAGAAAGTTTCTTATATCAAAAGTGGGCGTAAATTTTTTTTGATCAACATTTGAAGCAACTAGCATAGCAGCCAAACAATTCACATCACTAATTATTTGCTTATTATATTTGTTGGTTAATGACTTTCTATTTTTCTTAGCTAATAATAATTTTTGTGTGCATTTCCTTTCCTATCAATTTTATTTACCAACTTATATCCTGATACGATGGCGTTGTGTCCATCCCTTCGTCTCTGGTAAGCTTTCTCCACTCATTTGTCTACGGTACTCGTATAATATACAACCAGAATATATTATGAGGACACATCCAAAATGCAACACATTTGAAAATAATTTTACTTCACTCTTACATTAGGAATACGATCTAATGTGAACCAGTTTGACTCTACTTGATTAGATGAATTCGCAGAAGCAACGCGCATCGCGCGGTAATAAAGTAACTATATAAACGATCATTGAACGAACGGATTGTATTGGCAACAAAAGCATTGGAAAAAGTGCTTATAAAATATATTATATTAACGCGATCGTATGTCTGTGCGTTTTATGCACTTGCGGTAATACCCACGAGAAAATACTTGAACTTATCGTCAACGCAGTGGAGTGCAGTGAGGTAATGAGAGGTAATTGAAGCGTCGTCAAGCCACTGGCAAAGACATTTTTCTAGATATGTATGTGCTGCAATCTGCAATTAAATAAGGTGCACAAATAGCAAATAAAGCAACAAAAGCAGCGAATACTGTGTGTACTGTGTAGTGTAATATGTGCACATAGACACACAGGCACATACAAAGTAATCACAATCTCACACGCGCACAAACACACAGGCAATGTGCGCAGAAAAGTGAAAGTGTAGCGGTCGCTTAAGTTCGCAGCACTGACGATGTGTGCGCAATAGTTGCTTATTTGTCGTTGTAATAGTTATTGTTATTATTGTGGTTGTTGTTTTGTTGGTTTGCTGCCGCTTTTTGCAACAAGTGTGACGAGCTTACGAGCATGCGCAGCGAAAATAAAAGGCAACTATTCAGTACAGGTGAATGAATTTGGCTGCAGCGGCTGCGGGAAAAACTTGCAAGAGCAAAAATTAACAAAACGTTTGAAAATAAAGTAGTTTCTAATTTTGTATTGCCTTACTGCGAACACTTTGAGCGAGCTTGCACATTTCGTAAGATCAGCCAAATAATCGTACCCGTACTCACAAATTATAAATACACGCAGCAAGTAAACCAACGCTTTCAATTGATTCGGTTTCGTATATTTGGCTTCAATTAAAAGCAACACAAGGAATGGCCACAGCATGTGCAAGTTGTATAGCCGGGGATGGGTGCATTCTTCGGTCGCTTGAATACTCGTAATTTTATGGAAAATGTGAAAATAATTCACGTCGGAGTTTATGACCTTTCGGTTGCATTTTCTTTTATTGCCGCTGGTTGTTTGTTTGTTGACGAGGCCTTTGCATTATCGCATGCGCACCTGTTTAGTTTTGTATTCCCCCTCTTACAGCTCATTGTATTATTATGGTCTTATAAACCACAATGAGCAAAAAAAAAAAATAAAATAAAAATTACAGCCGCAACGAACAGCAAATAACAAACAAATAAATTCCGCATATCAGCATTTGACATGAAAATATCTGAAAGAGTTTGAACATATCCTAATGAAGACATACTCGAACGCAAATACGGCGAGAGTGCATGGCAAAAAGCGTCGAAGCGGTTAGCTCGCTTGCTTGATGCAAGTGTGATTAGGATAAACTTTCGTGGACCTGTGGTTGACTTATCTTGTCGCTGTGGTTGTTGCATTGCGTTTCCCTGGAGGAATTTCAAATAGCCGCATACGAAATTGGTCAAAAGGCGTTTTCGGTCGTCTTCGATAAATTATGTCAAGATAAACTACGCATACCCTTCCACTGCATATTATGGCAAAGGCGGGAGCGAGCAGCAGTATCAAAAACAGTTTGGCGTCTGCACATTGTAGGTGCGTTTAATGATTGTGTCCGTACATGCCAGATGCATCTGTACATATTTTGGGGCTCATGAGTTGTGTTCGTGTTGTTGATGCTTTTGCCAGCTCGGTCTATGACCCTCGATTTGTGTCTATTGGTTCAAAACTGTTCTAGCAACCTGCAACCTCCAGCTGTTACTTCTCAATTGTTGGTATAATAGCTATTGCTTTCTTTTGTGTGATTATAAAATTATAATTTTTAGGCGTTTGTTTGCTGCAAATACTCCTAATAACTTGCGGGGAAAACGGAAGTCTAAATCGAATGAACTATTTCCAAACTCTTGTTCTGCTGCTTTCGCCTAAACCAGGCTTGCATACCAAAATCTGACTGCAACTTACATGGATCAATTAAAAAAATAGATAAATCCTTCCTTCATTTGCGAGATTACGTCTACTTACATCAATTCAACAACCCAATGAATTCCTTATTCAAATCAAAATTGAGCAATTAATATAATTGAAGTAAAAGTAGCATTATTAAAATCTTATAATTTGTTACAAAAAAAGGCATGGTAGTCCTCTTCGTGGGCTTGCGCAATTGATGGGGTGCATTATAGAGGAGGCAAAGCTTCACAACCTCTGGTCTATGCTTCGGGTCACTTGTAGTGAAATGATAGATCTAAGGAAAGATTTCTTGCGTTGGTCTTCATCTTCCGTTGCAAGATATTTGTATGTAGTCCTTTTTATTCTCAATTAACTCCAATTTGCCCATTCCAGCAGCTGCCATGCACCCAGATCATCACAACTCCACCGTCGTGTTTAACTGTGCCAGTTAAATGATTTTTATGGAAGGCTGCACCGGGGCTCAGCCAGACTATCTTAGGTCTTTTAAACCCAAAAACCCCAAAAATTACTTGCGTTCGAAAACATTACCTGCTTCCAGAACTTTTCATCTTCATTTAAATATTTTTTGGCAAATTCTTGTCGTTTTAGTCTACTAACTTTTAGAACATACGGCTTTTTCCGAGCGATGCGACCATGGTAGTGGTGTTCCTTTTTATTTTTCGAACACTATCGGCACATAATTTCTTTGTGTGCTTCTCCGTAATATCCTTTGCCAGTTCCGCTGCTGTTAGTAGCAAATTCTTGTCGTTTTAGTCTACTAACTTTTAGAACATACGGCTTTTTCCGAGCGATGCGACCATGGTAGTGGTGTTCCTATTTATTTTTCGCACACTATCGGCACATAATTTCTTTGTGTGCTTCTCCGTAATATCCTTTGCCAGTTCCGCTGCTGTTAGTAGTGGATGGATTTTTACTTGCCTTATAATACCCTGGGATTCCCTGATACTTAATATTGATGGACGACCAGAGCGTGGTTTTGAGGTTAATTTACCCGTCTTTTTGAAGCTATTAATAACTGTTTGTATAGAAGAACATGCCCATGCTTCCATCACAAACAATTTGAAATTGATTTTGTTTCTTAAAATTTCGAAATATTTTGCAATAAGAATGCCACTGCTGAAGGAACACTAAAGAACATAAACGTAATAAGACGTCTCATCAAGAAGAAGAACAAAATATATGATTAACTCTGTGAGTTCCGCGTAGAATGGGCGACACTATAAATCATGATGCGAATTTTGTTGTGAATTGTACATACAAGGGCATACATAGAAATGTATGGTTGTATGCTCAAATGTAAACCAATTTCTATAAATTCAAAACCAAAGGAGGGGGGTCCTCCCAAAAAAAACGACGATCCTGTCTACCGCTAATAGGGTGGTAGACAGATCGATAGCAGTATGCAGCAGAGGGGCCTAGGCGTTAGGGCTGGTCCCAGCATCAGTGCTGGTAGCGAGGGACGGGGAGGCTTGGGAAAACCGGTCTCTCGTTTTAGTCAGAGGGTGTTGCAGGGAGAAACCTGGGGGAGGTGGTGAAAACCCAAACGCTGACTGCGGTCAGGGCGCGGGTGGTTGCTCCGGGGATCAATCGGCAGCAGGCAGTAGAGGGGCGCAGCAGATCATAGAAAGTTGCTGGGGTAGGCCAGCGGGGACCGCAAAAACATGTCGTCTATTCTGATAGGAAGGCGGCCATGAGGGACATGGCCAAATATGAGGCGTCACCCACGGACCAGCTCACTGAGGAGCAGTCCAAATCGGTAGAGTGGGGTAAACCGGCGGGTGTAGCCCCAAAGAGGCAACGTTCGGCAGAAGAGACAGGTGAGGTCGCCAAAAGGCAAAAAGTCGGCGGCCAGAAATACGCGTCTTTCAGCGAAGCTGTCAAAGGTGGGGGCGAGATGCTGGTCATCATAGACCGGAAGGAGGAGGAAGGGGTCATACTCAAAGAGGCCTGGAGGTGGGTGAAGCAAGCGATTGCCGAAGTCTACCTCCAGGTCTTGGAGGTAAACCCTGGACACCTCCGTTCTGTCACGATGCGGGCTGGTATCAGGGTAGGGCCAGGCTCATCGCGTGCGATGACAGCAGGTCACCCAGGCTCTCCAAGATTGCGGTAAGCCGGGAGCCAGGCTTGAAGCCGTCAGCAGGGAAGAAGTTCCCAGAGTTCGGGTCCTGATCCCGGCTAAGCCAGCTGAATCAGCAAAAAAAGGAGAGGATCTTCAGATCTTATATCAGGGACCTGCCAACCCATAATTGGAGGGTGGGGAAACTTGAGGAGCCAGTAGAAGGTAGGAGATAGGTGTTGTTGATCCTCAAGGCCGAATCCCTTGCCCCATTGGCAGAGGAAAGGGGTAGTCAGGTTCGGGTTCGTTGACGCGACCATTCGGATCTACCGCTGCGACGAACAAGCTTTGGAACCGGAGGAGATAGAGGGTGACCAAGCTAGCGTGTGTGGCGGTGGTGAAGAAGGGTTGCCCAGCAGCCAAAGGTCGACCGACTCAGAGCAGCTGGCCGGGGTCGGGCAACTCTTTGAGGAAGACGACCTCCTCGACTATACCGAGGAAGAGGAGGACGCGGACGTGACGATGGTGGAGGTAAGAAGGACAGATTCCTATGAATCAATCATCCAAATCAACCTTCACCATTGTAAACTCGCCTCCGCAAATTTGAGGGTCCGCCCGGATTCCCGTGGTTTCGACATGGCCCTCATCCAAGAGCCGTGGATATGCAGCAACAAAATCTGCGCGGTCTAAAGATGAGAGGTTTCAAGCTGCTAGCCGCTCAGAGCACAGGTAAGCCTCGTGCTTCTATATTAGCAAAGGATACCATTAACATCTTCTTGCTCCCTCATTTAAGCAATGGCGATACAGTGGCGGCAAGCATTGAGCTGTTTTTACAGCAGCAGCTTCTCGGTAGCCTCTGCATATATGCCCCGTCAAGTACGCCCCACCGAAGTAGGTTTGGGTATTGGTGATGGAGGCAGCCGCAGCCAAGGGGAACTGGGTTGTCTTCAGCGATATTAACGCCCACAATACATTGTGGGGAGTACCGACATAAATGCAAGAGGTCAGTCAATGTTAGACTTTATCATAGAAAATAAGGTTAGTGTTAGGCTCAGAGCCGACTTTTTTAACAAAGAATAGAGAGGAAGTTTCGGTTATTACCCTGACCTTCGATCACTTCGTGAATAATGTAAAAAGATGGAAAGTGTAAAATTCCTACTCTGACCATCGTTTTATAGAATTCGAATTGAACTTCCCAGTATCTCCAGTTAAGACGTAAAGAAATATACGGAAAGCGGCTGGGTAAAGCATAGGAATACTCTCAGGGCCTCACTGCCAAGGAATCCCACGTCTGACCCCACAGACCTTGTGGAATTAGACGGGCTGATAAATCAGGTAACCAGGGCCTTGAATAGTTCACTGACAGCCGGGTGCCCGGTTGTAAAACTGAGAGGCAAGAATAAACCACTTTGGTGGTCAAGTCTAATAGGCGGTTATTCACCAGTGCTAAAACTTCGGGTCTGCCCTCGGACTGGGAAGCCTATAATGCTGAACTAAAAACATACAAAAAAGCAATCAGAACTGCGCAACGACAGTCCTAGCAAAATTATTGTAAGGATGTGGAAGGAACATCGGAAGCAGCCAGACTAAGGAGAATCCTAGCGATGACACCGTACAAGAGATAGTCTGAGATAGGAAATACGATAGTTACAGCCGAGAAAGTTGAGTGGGCCTTTAACACATTTGGTCCATACAAGTCTCCTGGTCCGGATAGAATTTACCTAGCAGAATTGCAACAATCACCGGACATAATTACCCCCTGGGTTGTGGCTGCTATTAGAAGCTGTCTTAACCTGGGCTATATTCCCCTAAGACGGAGATAAACGAAGGTTTCCTCATATCCAAAGCGGGTAGGACCTCACAAGCAAATCCTAAATATTTCAGACCAATCAGTCTCACGTCTTTCCACCTAAAAACATTGGATAGATTGATGGATGCACACATACGGGAAGTATACCAACTGGTAGAATCTCTTCGGCACAGCACGCATACACGAAGGGCAAATCGACAGAGACGGAGTTACACGTACTCATTGGTATAGTGGAAAAAACCATCCAGCAGAAAGATTTTGCACTGGGGGCCTTCATTGACATAGAAGGCGCTTTTAACAATATAACTGCGAACGCCATTACGGGAGCGTTAGAAGGTCTGGGCGTTGATCCTAATGTGGTTGAACTGATAGAGACTATACTCGTCAGCAGAAAAGTAACTGGTAGCTTCGGTACCTATACTTTAAGCAGACAAGTCTGCAGAGGTACTCCTCAGAGATGATCTCTCTTCCCGTGTTCTGGAATTCGGCGGTAAATTCCTTACTGCTAGCCGTAGAGAGTGGGTTTGCCACGTCATCGCCTCTGCTGACGATTTGGCAATTGTGATTAGAGGGAAATATCCTCTTAGCTATATCCTCCACGCGGGTACCAACTGGGTAACCTTTATATGTTCCTTACCAACTAGGCTGAGTACTGTAGTGCTTTTGGACACTGCAGTGAACAGTTAGGACCAGGTGTAGGTAATATGAAGATTGGAGTACGGCTCCAGATGGTGCTTGCGGGGAGCTCGGCTCTATATGCTGTTCCCCTGTTCCCCGAACAAGCATCAACGCTCCACAGAAAACGAGACCGCTCCAGTAAGAGGCACAAGCAAAAAGAGGGGGTTGTAGACAAACAGACAGAACCGAGAATGCCCAAAGCTGCGGCTGCGGCCAGTGAAGTTGCCAAACGACATCAGATCGTGGGGCTAATCGACCGCAGTAACGCGTTTGGACAGCTGACGGAGGAAATATGGAAAATAGTGGAAATGAAGCTACTGGATGCCTTGTTCTCAAAAATGATCGCGGAACCCGACGTACCTATACCATCTTTTGACGGAGCTGGCTGGCAAAACCAGGTGAAAATCCTGAAATACAAGGACGATCCGACACTGACTTTGGTTAAGGGAATAGTTAAGACACTCCAAGGCTTGTGGGTCGGAGCGGTAGTGGACATAGTGGACCGAGTAGCATCCCATCTTTACCCATAGCGAAATTATTCGCTATGGGTAAAGAGATCTTAGGAGCCTCCCTTAATCTGAACGATGAGATGGAGACGGGAAAGATGGCGACTACAGCCAACCCCAAGAAAGAGCCGGAAGCTCCAGCTCAGGGTTCTGCAGATAAATCTCCATCATAGTAAAATCTCTTCGGCCGAGCTCCTTCTCAATATAGAGGCGAGTGGGTACGATGTGGCTCTGGTCCAGGAACAAATAAGGTAAGAACGATTGTACTGATAAGGAACAGGATGAATTCTTATATTCTATCCAATCTATCTACAGCCAATCTGACTGTTCTGGCAGTAGAGAGCGGTGAGGATCAATCTATGCTCCTGGCGTCCTGCTACATGCCGCACGACGATGTAGCACCACCACTAGAGCTTCAAAGGCTAGAAGAAAAAGCTACCAGGGAGAAAATGGCCACCATCATAGGTTCGGACGCAAACGCACATCACTCGGTGTGGGGCAGTGCCGACATCAATGACAGAGGTGAGTCACTTTTTAACTGTATTATGCAAAGTAGTCTAAGTATTGTTAATCTGGGTGAAGAGCCAACATTTATTGGGCCCTCGTCGAAAAACGTGTTGGACGCAAGCTCCACACCAGCGGCAAAACCTTGATCAGGGAGTGGAGAGTACCCGACATATCCTCATTCTCAGATCATAGGTACTTTAGCTTCGAGGTAACTTTCAACCCAAAAATGCTTAGGAAAACTTCACAGAAACACAAATTGGGATCTCTATAACAAAATACTAGAATGAAAGCTGGTCAGGCCTATCACGATAAAATCCCATATAGATCTCGAAGAGAAGGTCAATCTATTGGCCCACACTCTAACCCACGTTTACAGGATCTCCTGCACACCACTGCGCATAAGGCGCAGACCCAAACCATCTTGGTGGAACAAAGAGTTGGGTTCTCAGAGGCGCTACCTATTGGAGATATTCAAACTAGCCAGGTTGGCTGTAAGCAAAGAATGCTAGGGTGAATACAAATATACTCTACGAATATACAAAAAAGAAGTGCGAAAAGCCAAAAGAAACTCCTGGAAGGAATATTGTGGCAATATCGAAAGGACTGGTGAGACGGCTAGACTAAGGAAGATGCTACTGAAGCATTCCATACCAATGCCAAGTCTTATCCGTAAAGATAACAGCGAATGGACATCTAGTTGTCAGGAATTGCTTGAGGCACTTGTTAATGCGCACTTTTTTGGCTCCAAAAATACACGTAATCTCGAACACCAAGAACCGAGGTGGTAAGTTCACCACGGGACTTGATTACAACGGAAGGGATACAATGGGCCATAAACCCATTTACCCCCTACAAGTCACCAGGGCTTGACGGAATATTCCCAGCCATGCAGCAAAAAGCTCTGCATCTGGTTTAGGCAAATATACAAAGGATACTTGACTTATAACTATGTCCTGGTAAGATGGAGAGAAGCGAGAGTTATATTTTTACCCAAGCAAGAGTTATATTTTTAAAAGCAATCATCTCTACTCAAAGAACTCCCGACCAATTAGTTTAACGTAATTTCTCCTAAAAACACTTGAAAAAATACTAACTAGATGCCGACATGAGGAACTCTATAGGTCCGGATGGCATGTCAAAGGCACAGCATGCACACACCAAAGGCAGGTCCACGGAGACAGCACCACACTCTGTAATCGCAAATGTTGAAACAGCATTTGAGTCTAAAGAATTCGCCCTAAGAGTATTTCTCTCGAAAGCTGGTGCTTTCAACAACGTCTCAACGGATGCCATCTTAGAGCGTATCAGAACCACAAACATTAATGATGCGGCTTATCAATGGATTCGAAGCCTATTGATCGGTAGAAGGATAAGGGCAGAGTGGAACGGCACCGAATCGATAAAGGAGACGTGCAGAGTGACTCCACAAAGAGGGCTTCTATCTCCACTATTCTGTTTGCTCGTTGTCAACAAAATACTGGAAAAGTTTGACGGTAAAGCTAAAAAACTGGTGGCATATGTTGATGGTATAGCCATAGTTATAACAGGGAAATGCCTGTCGACTCTCAGTGACCTAATGACCGATACTCTAAAAACCATATACAGACGGGCGACAGAAGCATGCCTAAGCATCAATGCGGAAAAAACGGACCTGATACTTTTCAGTAGAAGGTATAAGATCACGCCGTGGAGACCACCAAAACTGAACAGTAGGGTGCTCAATATAAAAAGCCACTTAGAGATAATAGTAGACAGTAAGCTTTCATGGAAGCTCAATGTGGAGGAAAGGGTAAACGCTCTCGATGCTTATAAAAAGATGCTTGGATGCACTTGGGGCATCTGTCCTTCTCTAATGCATAGGTGGCATACAGCCATAGCAACACATATTTTACTCCACTGTATTTTGGTGTGGTGGAACGCTCTTAGGAAAAAACTTTTTGCATACCTATGGAAAAAGTCCAAAGACTTGCGACACTGTGTGTGATGGGGGCCTTAAGGACAACACCAACGGCTGCTCTTAACACCATTCTCAAATTACAAAGCCGCAGAGCTCGCCTGCATAGCAGAAACTACGAACTCCACAATAAACTTCTACATAGCTAGCCAGGCTGCGATCAAAGCTATAACCTCATGCTCTGCATCTTCGTGAAATGATCTGCAATGCAAGGCAGCAATGGATAGACTGGCCACCAACCGGAACCTGCATATCTACTGGGTGCCAGGGCATAAGAACATAGAAGGAAATGAGAGTGCGGATGCCATTGCAAAAAGCGGAATCTTACTACCAAACAAGCAAGTGAGGAACGTACTAATGCCTCTAAGAATGATCAACAGCCGTATTGAAGATGACATGATGAGAAGGGTGAAAGAACGGTGGAGTATTGCCACATGTAAGATCGCAAAGCTCATGTGCAAACCGTACGACACTCAAACCAAATCGATATTGGCACTTCCCAGGAAGGATTGCAGAACGGTAGTAAGAGTACTTACGGGTCATTCTTTAACGGCGGTGCACGCTAAAAGGATGGGACTCACAAACAATAATGAATGCAGGAAATATGGGGAGCAAGGCACAAGAGAAACTCTGGAGCATCTAATATGCCTATGCCCCGCAATATCTAAAGCGTGCTTACCACATCAGGGAGCCCCCTGGTTTAAAGGACTAGAAGAGGTCCCACAACTAGGGATAATTTCTCTCTTAAGATTTGCTAAGAGCGTCTCCGTGATCAACGATTCATACTATAGCTCTTAAATGGATATCCATCTGGCAACGCAAAGGACCTTGTAGGTCTATGTGTGGCCTTAACGGCCGGCCAGTCTAACCTAACCTAACCAAGGACACGCTTACTTGTTGGAGGGAAAGAAGGGGATTAGGGTTAAAGCCCGATAAAATGGGGTTCATCATCTTCTTTAAGAAAATTAAGCCTCCTACGGTCTCCGCTAATATACAAAGGTGTGGAAATTCCGACAGTAAAATATCTGGGACTAATACTAGACAGGAAGCTTACCTGGAAATATAATATTGAGGAAAGAGTGAGGAAGTCTAATATTGCTTTGTATTATTATTATTATTATTATTATACTATTATTTTTTACACCATAATTAATTATGAGTGCAAGGTGTTGGGGAATGAGTACATGCTACAGAGGCTTTCGACTCGAAGAGAAAAAGATTTTATAGAAAGAAGCATTTTGGAGACCAAGCTTATGGAAGGATTTGAACCTACGACCCTCGGGGAGTGAGTCTAGCATGCTTACCACTAAACCACAGAGGGAGGCTATTGCTTTGTATACTTGTAAAAAATCCGTCGGAATTAGGTTCGGGCTATCCCCACGGATTATGCACTAGCTGTACATTTCGGTGGTCAGGTGTATATTGCTATATGGAATACTGGTATGATAGCCAGCCACACAGAAAGAAAGCAAATTTGAAGCTTCTAAGCAAGGTCCAAAGAACGGGTTTTCTATGGATTTCTGGTGCTTTAAGGACCACTCCAACTAAAGCATTGGAAGTGATACTCAACCTACCTTTATTAGAGCTGGTAGGGAAACAAGTGGCCACCGTATCAGCGCTAAGGCTGAAATGTGCGGCTTTATGGCATGAACGGCATATTGGTCACTCGACTATCGTGCATACCTGGAGTAGTTCCAAGACATCGACCACTCTTTATCTAATATAACTTTGATAGGCACTTCCAGACACATATTCGGTTTAGAAGAGAGTGGCAAACACTCATGCCATGCAGAATGGGGGAAGTGAATTTCTACACCGACGGATCCAAACTTAACGATAGAGTCGGCTTTGGAGTTTTCTCAAAAGAACTGGGACTCAAGCTTTCGTTCCGTCTCCGCGACCACTACAGTGTTTATCAAGCAGAGGTCCTAGTCATAACGGAGGTAGCCGTCTACTTAAGTAGACATGCCGTAACAAAAACCATTATAAATATATACTCGGATAGCCAGGCGGCCATCATGTCAATGAACTCGGTGGCACTGAAATCAGGTTGCTCAGGACTGCCGGGCGGCCCTAAATGATATCAGTGCCGTTCTCAGGGTACGCCTAATATGGGTTCCGGGACATAGGGATATTGAGGGGAACTGTAGGGCTGATGAGTTGGCCAGACGGGGTACCAACCTTCCTTTATGTACGGACAGATGCGAGGTTGGAATACCAATTGCCACCTGTAAACTGATGCTGAAGGATAGAGTCGTGTGTGAGCCCAATAGGTCTTGGGCACACGAGGGCACTTGCTTAACGACTAAGCTAATGTGGCCGGAGCTTAATAGGAGGAAATCTAGATACTTGTTTGCCCTATCGAGAGAAGATATCTCTAAGGTCGTGGCTTGTATAACTGGCCACTGGCAGTTCCGCAGGCATGCTCTGAGACTGGGAGTATTCTCTCATGAATACTGCAGAAGCTGTGGGGATGAGGAGGAGGGGGAGACTGTCGAACATCTCTTCTGTAGGTGCCCGGCTCTGGCTAGAAGCAGAGCGGGCTCTTTAGGCAAATACGCTTTTAATTATCTTACAGAAGTGTCTGGCGCGCAGGTAAAAAAATCCTGCGCTTTATTAGGGCTTCGAAATGGTTTGACGAGTGAATCGGAGGTAAGTTGTTACGTGGTGGTATCACAATGGACCCATGGTGGTTTGAGTGAGTTGGCCTGTAGACCGGCTACTACGATAACCTAACCTTACCTATATACTTACATGTATGAATCAGTGTCGATAATAAAATTTAGAATTTCTTTGATTTCATAAAATTTACTTATTTTTATAAAAATGGAATTATTGGTACTCCAATTTTTACTGGCTTTGAAAGTTTTGTTGTATTATAATAATAATAATATAATATATAAATAAAATAGTTTTCTTTCTACTGAGTATGCTGACCAATCATACCAGGCGAACAGAAAACGGATACATTATCACACTTCACATTATCAACTGAAAATTGAAATTATTCTTTAATTTCAAATTGATACGTAAGTTTGAAAATGTCTTCTTTGTTTTTATTGTGCGTTTCCCACCCTTCAGAAGTAGCTACTTGCCAGAATTATATATGTATAAATGTATGTACATACACACGTGCGTATTCCGAAAACATCTTCGTTGTTTTTGTTTTTGCATTTGAGTATACAACCATACATTTCTATGTATGCCCTTGTGTGTACAATTCACAACAAAATTCAAAATTCTGTAGTTTGCCACATATCATGATTTGTAGTGGCGCCCATTCTACTCGGCACTCACAGCGAAAATCATATATTTTGTTCTTCTTCTTGATGAGACGTCTTATTACGTTTATGTTCTTTGGTTGTATGTAGACTTTTTCTGCGAATTGTATGAACCGTGACGCCAGAACCCATCAGTTTATGTCAAACTCACTGAGAAAATAATAACGGACTGCGCAATGCGAAATCTTCTTCTTTATCATCCTTGGAGAAAATACAAGAACGAATTGCATATTTAAAATTACCTTTTAAATTATTTCAATGCACCATTGTCAGAAGAAAAAAGTTGGGGAACATTTAATAACAGGTGATGGATTAAAGAGAAATTCAAACATTTTATAAGGAATCATTTCGGTTCTAAAGAGAAATTCTGAAGCGGGAATGAGAAATCAAATCACATTATTTATATAGACAGAGTTAGAGTCCTGTACCAAATACGCGTTTGATTTAAAAAAATTGTTGTGAATAAATTGCGACACAATTCTACAATTCTTGGTGGCAAAATATTCTATAAGCTTCGGAAGATTTTTTTTTTTGTTATTTAATGGAACTAAATTTTAAATGCAGAGGAACGAAACTGCGTAGCTAGTCTTAGAAAGAAAACGAATGCATTACATCAGCAATTAGAAAACTGAATTGATATGCAACGTATTTTATTTAGAGCAAAAGCGATAATTTCTAAATTTATTTAATTAGACAAGAAAACTAAACAAAGGAGCAACCAGCACACTCCGAAACGATGCACTTTAACGCAGATGTTTCATTGCAACAAAGGAAAAAGAGGCACAGACTGATATGGGGCATAATTAATAGAATTAATTGGAAGCACTTTTCCGTTCTGGAACGTGCTCATATGCGTTGTCGCAAGCAACACGTGTCGAAACCTTCAACTGAATAAAAAACACTGAAAACAAAGAAAAAAGAAAAACAAAAAAACAAATGCTAAACGGGTGGGCACAGATAGCACGGTGCATAGTTGCATCCGACAGATACGTTCCATGCTAATACTGCACGTAATAAGGCGCGTTGATAAAGAATTACGAAACGGCGGAGAGCGCATTGCGTTCATTGTTTGCTTATCAGCAGCCAACGTGCAGCGCCGTGATACAATTTCAAGGCGAATGAAATTAAGTTCGGTCGATTACAGAAAGACGTTCGCGGCTTGAAATATTTGTGCAATTGGAATTGGTCTTGACAAACGATTTGATAATGGACACGCCCAACTGCACAAATTCCCCTGTCTGTATTGCGCTCAAAAATCGTCCCAAAAGAATGCAGCTGGAATACCGTTAACTATATTTTGGTGTCTTTGAATGCAGATATATGTAATACAAAAGGCGAATGACCTCATCAAATTGTTTAGAAAAGTAAAAACACAAACAAAAAACACTGAATTAAGACACTTTTCTGTGTTCTAAGCACAACAAGAATAAGAAACTATTGTAAACAGAAAACTAGATACGAAAATAATTAAAAACAGAAATGTTTGGAATAGGAGAAGAACGGACATGAACGTGGAGCACTGTTTAACAATTTTCAATTGTCTTCTAGTATGATTGAATGTGCGTGTTCAGGTGAGAAAGCCTTTAGTCTACTGCAAACAGTCTTACAACGAACAACAGAGTATGCAATTTAAATAGATATCCCAATTGTAGTATGCTTGCGAAATATTTATTTGTTTAATTATTTATTTAACGTCATTTATATAGTAAAAAATTTAAGTATCAATAAAAGAATTAAGCAGCACTAGCAACTTAAACCCTAAACACTCAAAACTTAGAACGTTGTCTCTCATCAATCAGCTGTTAAGCCAAACATATGAAGCGCAAAGTTTGCAAGTATGCAAGAATTTACGTAAACTTTGTTGACTTGCCAACCTATTGAAATCAGATTCGTTTCGGAAAGTCAAGGAAAAAACAGCTGATTAATTTGTTCATGAAATTAAAGTCATGAGTATTGGCTCAACAAGAACAAAAGTTTAGTCAAAGTTAATTTAAAAGTCATGAGTGCTTAGGGCTTTCGTGGTCGTCTGGCTAAGAATAATGACAATAGTGTTAATATAATTAAAGTTAAAGAAAAATATAAAATTATATAGTAGTTATGATGATTCAAATAAAATGTAGATTTATATTTTTTTTTAAAATTTTATATTTTAGTAATATTGCGATTTTTTAACAAATCGTAGTGATGAATATAATGAAAAATTAACTTCCTTTGAATGATGAGACGCTGACAGGCATTTAGAAGATGATCCATTGAAGCAGGGCACTTGCAAAATGCTCAGCAATTCCATGGAATATTGGTGATACCACGGTCGGCTCAGTACTTTTCTTCCCCATACAAAGTACGGATCTGCTGAGCTCCCCTCGTCCAGCAGTCAGACGTTTGAGATATGCTACAAATTACGTCCGGCGGTCCAGCCTCGGAACTGCTGGGAACTTAAGATAAAGCTCCCAAAACTGGTGAAATTTTCACCAAAATACGAGGTGGGTTAGATCATTTGACCACCTCCTCCTAGAGCAGCGGGAAGCAGACAGGTATACCTGGGCCAATCGCTGCCTCACTTGCCTTAAGGAGCATTTAGTCAATGGCTTGGCCAATTGATTCAGTGCAGGCTGAGCAACTGCCCCCTTGTGTCATCTCAGAGTATTTTACATAAAACTAAGTGCTTCTTTAAGAGATAACATTTTGGGAAATGCGAGCATCAGAAAAATGATGCATTTGAGGTTTTAAGGAGAAAGAAATCTTAAGTCCGGTTTCGGAGCGAACTCTTCAGCCTTTGTTAATTTACGTTAGAAACACACTTCTGGAGGCATTTGCGCTAAAAGAGTATATTTATCACCATCTGAAGAATAATTCATTTAAACTACTGCATTTTGAACTCACAGACAGAGACTGTTGCACTTTATTATTTTCTTTTTGTGGAGCAAATGTGTGTGCATTGCTTTAACAGCTGCTTGTGGCTTTATTAATTGAAGCAAGTGAGGCGCTTGCGACTGATGTGGTGGCGGCTACGGTGGCTTCCCTTAGATTTCGGCTTATAGTTTCGTTAAATGAACATAATTTGATATTTGCGCTTTGATATGGCAACGTGCAAGCGTGCTGGGGTGACACTTTAAACAAGGAAGTGCTACACAAAAGATAATGGTACAAGCCGCTTGTAATATAAGTGTTGCGTGGAAAGAAGATTTAGCCAAGCAGGAAAAACATTAAAAAAGCTCCTTATGCTATATTATTAGAAACATTCCATAGAAAACAAGAAATTCTCTGTAATTCCTGCCATGTTAGGTAACTACCAATATAAATGATGTCGAAAGTGTTTCGAGAACACATATTCAGCAAGTTCAGGACAAAATATTTCTGCGGCTACTTCGTTATTACTATAAAAAAAGCCAAAACTAACTCATGCGGCGTAGTATATCTACTCATATACTGTAGGGGAACAAAGGAGAACAGTTCGCGTACATGTTGACAGCATCTACATAAGATAATGGCATTAGACTGACAAGATGCACGCTGTGGCAGAAGCCGACATTTAAATGTCAAATTAATTACGAAAAATGGGGCAGTTGCAGTAGAACGTATTTTTTCTTTGTCTTTAACTTTGCTATCATAATATTTATCTGTAAAACGTATCAAACGCAACGCATAACAATATTTACAATATAAATTATAATATATACAACTCTTGCGTCAAAAAGAAATATAATTATTGTAATAATAAATATACAAATTCATTGTCGGTTCTCGTAGATAAACATCAACATAGCACTCATTCCGTGTATGAATAAAAAAGCAATTTTCCCAAATTAGGGAAATGGAAACTAGCATCGCAAAGGCAGAGGCCAGTGCCACGCCGAAAAGTCTATCGCAGTTGCAACACAGACCAGAATTGACAGAGCGTAAAGAAACTCTGCAGCAATGGGAATTACCACCACACAGCATTCAAATTGCGTGTCACAGGCTTCGCTTTACAAGTATTTGGCACATTTGACGGGGCACATCAAAATAGTTGTCAAGTTCAAATATATCCGAACGCTTGTATCCAGTGGTGTATAAAACACAGCACTCATTATCAAAAGGAAATACGTTTGTATTATTACGAAAGTGTTCGCATTAAGCTGTCAAAACTACGAAACCGTAAAGCAATAAAAACGGTTCTATATTTTTCTTTCTTGTTTTTGGGCGTAGTTTAGGTATATTTAATGATGAAGTAATTATTCAGATCTTTAATGTGCTGTGAATTAAAACAAGTGGATAATTTTCAACTGATTGGTTTGAAAGCCAATATGAAAAAACAACAAATAATAGTTATTAAAACATGCGCAGAGTAAATTATTCACAGCAAATAAAAATATTCAATTCAAGGCTTTCATGTTGGAATTCACTTGCATTTTTGCCGTTGATAAAAAAGGCAGTACACAAGCTGATATCGGGTTAGACGGACTTCGGCTCTCAAAATGTACCGCCCATTTTTTGTTTTGTGTTTTATACTAGCAATCTGAACCTTCGTATGAAGTTTCGTTGCTGAATCTTGCATAGGGCCCTACAAATGAATATTGGATAATTGTGGGCGTGGCATTAGTAATAACTTGCCCATATTGTGCATGTATGCTAATACGGACATAATGTATACTGCCCCCAATTTGTATTCATATACCATTACCAAAAGCATGGTTAGGGTAATTTTAAGTGGGGTCCCAAAGCTAGTTAGTTTGATCTTCATATTTTGCACACAGAGTAGTATGGACCCAATGTACATTACTACCAATTTTTGTTCCCATAGCAGCAATACGAGCATAGGTAGGCTAATTTTAATTTTGAACCCGAAAGTTCCTTATATCAAAATTGGGCGTGTACTTTTTCTGATCAACCTCATTTCTTACAGAAAGCTTTATAGTCTCCACATGTTGCTTCTCGTAATTTCATCCATAGATATCAAGTTATGGTTATTTGTTATAGTGGTACAGTTCATATATACCGCCCACATTTTGCATAGTGTTTAGCAGGCCCTAATCTATATAAATACTATTTTGCGTCCTATTCCATCAATTGGAAAACAATTTGAAAAAAGTAACAAAAGTTCCAGATATGGGAGGTAGGCGTGGTCTTCGTCCAAATTAGCTCATATAGCAATCCGATTCTGTATCTTTGAACAAACTATACATTTACAAAGTTTCATTAAGATATCTTCACGGACAAAATCAAAATTTCTCACATGTGATTCTGATCATAGCTGTATATATCTATATGGCCATACCTACCACGACTCCTTCTGGTAGTTGAAATCCCGCTCAATCCACAATCATCAAACTTAGTATACCCTTTTTACCTTTTTAAAGGTAAAGGGTATAACAACGGGATGCGAATTATACAGGCTGTATAGTGATACCTTCGTTCCTAATGCCAAATTCTGTCCATAAATCGTGTATATGTCTCAAAGTATGGAAACTGTTGAATAGTTGCTGTGGCCTATGACTATGAATTAAAACTAATTATATTATTATACAATGAATTTGAGGAAAGTTGTGGTAATTTTTAATGAAATGCCAACAGTTACACATATAGAAGGTTGGCGAGTTTTTTATCCGATTTGTAATACAGCAATCTGGTTCCATTTTCAGTAATAGGAAATTCGTATGTGAATCTTCAAATTATCTCTAAGGCTAAATTGCTAGTTTAATATATTGAAAATGAATGGTTGCATATTTCGAGAGTATGCTATTCGTCATTTTCAACCCCCAAAATACACACGCAAGAAGGCATGTAAACTGCGATCGAAGTCTATTGGGAGTTCTGCCCCACAAGAAGTATAAAAGCAGCCACACAACTGACATCGAAGCACCAAGAGAGAGAGTCAGAGAGTTAGAGAGAATAGAGATTATCTTGTGAGCAGTGAGAGATTTAACAGTGAATAGTTATATTGAAGTGAAAAGTGGAGAGAAGAAGAGTAAATATAAGAGAAAATTAGTGTAAGAACAATATAATTTAAAATAATAAAGTAAAAATAAAATAATTGTAATATGAAAATATTGAAAAAGACAATTGTAACAACCCATTTAGTACGATGAGTACGATGACGGAGTACCCATTAGTTGTGTCAATTGCAATAATGCAATGGGATACACTGGTAATTCGCCCAACTGTCCGAAAGGGGTTGAAATTATTAAACGGTTGTCCGAACGCAAAGCTAGAAATGTAGCTTCCAAGTTGGTTGTGTCTTTCTTCGTCCTTCTGAGGTGCTGATTCTTATGCTTCTAAAGCTAAGCACGGCAACCAAGCAAACATACTTTTGTCTGTCCGTTCTCAACCACAACCTACTCCAACTCCTCCATTGACCAACTCCACTGAGCGTGATTTAGGTAAACCGATCAGTTCACCACCTCAATCCTAATTTTTGGATGGCCTAAACAATGAGTGCAAAAGACTTTTTGGAAGTAATTTGTTCTCTTGTATTCTAAGAGCTGGGAAATTTTGGATACCCTATAATAGGCTGTCTAACGATGACCAGAGAACAATGGCCATTCTAAATCTCCTAATAAACTTACGTTCGAACCATGGCCATTAAAAAATTGAAATGTATTTTTATAAATGTAAATTCACCGATATCAAAACACAGACGTCTTTACTTTAACTTATTCTTAAGGAAACATAAACCTTATATAGTGCTGATTGCGGATCATAAGCTCAATAGCAGGCATTCTATTAGCTTTCGAAGATATAATTTTGTACGGCTACTTCAGAAGTGTGGAGATACCAGTGTCAATGTTGGTGGCACCGCAACTGCAATTTCTGTGCGCGAAAATTTCAAATGTGAAGTTGTTAAAATGGAGCGTCCTAGTAATCTTGAAAATGTTGCTATGAAGATAGACCTGATAGATGGTAGTAAAATCGCCTTTGTTTCTTTGTACAATAGACCAAATAAACACGACTATATACTGCCGGCCTTGAAAAAATTATTCACTCACTTGATGCAAATGACGTGATTTTGGGAGGTGACTTGAATGCACGACATACTGATGGGGAGACTCATTTATAAACATAGTGGCCGAGTTCTCTCCAATTGGTAGTTAAAAAAACCTGATCTAATATCAGCCAATAATAAGTCACAGTAGTTCATTTCTATTTACTTCTTGGTTTCGCGCACTATTAGTATATAATTTGCTATTGCAGGTTATGCAGATTGTTTAAGGACCCATCAATTTGAGTCCGACCACTACGCAGTTGAACTTTGTATCTCTGTAAATGAGAATGTGGAAAACTGCCCAACATCAGAATTTCTAAATTATAGCAAAATGAACGTTGAACTGTTCAACCACATTCTCTCTGACACTCTTTAGGTAATTATCTACCCATTGACCGAAACCCGGGAAAATCAGACATTGACACTTCCATTACGAATTTGAAAGTTTCTACTGATGTGGCCTTGAACTCGGGTGCTGTGCCAAATGTCAAAGTCAGGAATCGTAGTCTTATCAACTTGACACAAGAAATCCTTAAATCTATTGCACACAAAAAACGTTTACGCCGTAAAGCATTCGATGTGTCAACCCAGAAAAAAATGTGATAATTAGAAATATCTCCAAGATCATTGAGGAGCGCATTAAGTTGCATGAAGATATTTATTGGAAGAAATTCTTTGCTAGTATACGATTAAGCAATAATAATACCTACAAGAAAATTAGAGGATTATGTGGACTACTGAACTGGCTCGTATGAAAATACCTTATCGGAATGAGCTGACTTTGATGTAGATGGCGACAGCAATGATAGTAATGGGATTGCTCTTCACAGAAATTTAGATAAAGTAAATGCCTTGTCCTATGTTTTTGAAAAGGTTCATAAACAGAATCTTTTACAGGTTCAGTAGATTTCACGAATTTTGTGAAGAATTCCATATCCATATTCCATGTTAGAGAGGTGTAGGAACCCAATCATTCAATTTATTAATTTGATAACTGCTCATGCCGTGTCTAAAATTTCAGACTATTCTGGTAATAGAAACGAGAATAGCCGTTCAAACGAAAGTGACATTGGAAGGTATAAAGAATTTACCAACGCTTCGGAAATCGAAATTGACGTTATTCTCAAGAACAACAAAAAGAGTTGTGGAAAAGATGGCATTTCAAATTTTGTGCATGTAGAACGTTTCCCTTTTTCTGCAGGTTTCTAGCAATTCTGTTCAACCATGCGTACAACTTAGGTTACTTCCCAAGCAATGGAAATGTGCAAGAGTTTTCGCTGTTCGCAAGTTGAGTGCGCCACCCAATTCACTGTGCGGCTATCGCCCCTCACTTCTCAAACATTAGCAAGTTGTTTGAGGGATTTATTCTGCACAAAACCAAAGAACACATTACTGAGCACAATGTGTTGAAAAATTGACAGTTTGCCTTTCGCAACTTTCATTCTACTAGCCTCGCTTCGGACTTTGTTTGGTCAAACTTGAACAATCAACGGGCGAAAACAGTAGTTCGATTAGACTTTGAAAATGATTTTGGTACTGCCTGGATTGAGGTATTATATATAAGATGTACAAAGAATTTAACTTTGACTCTAATATTTGTCGTATTGTATATAATTACTTAACTGACCGCTGTTTCTATGTTTCCAATGGGGCAATGTTTCCTTAATAAGAGTCATTGCAGCAGGGGTTCCGCAAGGCTCTTAATTCGATCCAATCCTTTATAACACATACCTAGCGAATTTGCCAGACCCAATTAGTTTAGGTAATATTACAAATCCAAGCATACGCACACTTATGTATGCCAATGATAAACTAATCCTCTGTTCAAAGGCCCGAATCGCTACTGCAAATGTCATGGTGAATGAATACTGGAGCAGTTGTCCATTTATTTTGATAAATGGAAGCTAAAAGTAAATGTTACTAAATGTGAATGCAGAACACAAAGGGTGTTAAGTGCTGAGATAAGTTTTAATAATGACGTCATCCAGTACAAAGAGCAAATAAAATATTTGGGAGTTATATTGCAGCGTTCATTCAGTTTTCAGCAGCACGTAGATTTTGTTTTGAAAAAGGTGAAAGGCGAAGAACATTTTCGCGTATTCCACGCTTCTTAGAAGGCCCCAGTACCTCAGATACGGTATAAAGCTTAATATCTACAAGCAGATAATCAGACCTCTTAATGGGTATGCTTTTCTGTTCATGATATCTTCGAACTAAATGAAGAGGTTAAGAGTGTTTGATCGATATATTTTGGAAATATATATTTTCACACAGTCCAGGCACTTTACGACAAATGCAAGATAAGTAGAATTGATCGCTTTCCAATTGAATCAGCCATAAAATTTGTAAACAGAATGTCGTATGTGGGTAATGAGCTCATTGAAGGTTACTTGGATACGACAGAGAAACGGAGTTGCCTCCAACGGTGAGATTCCTATCTTCTATACATATTACGATCTTAAGTGATAATCTAAATTTAACCTCCAATAACAAACTTCTATTTTATCACCGGGAACATAACACACGTGACATTCTGGAGAACCCAGTTTATAATACCTCCCAACATATTGATATAAGCAACAATAGCGCTATTTTTAATATAAATTAGTGTAGTTTTTAGTTTATAGTTCGTAGTTATAAGTCATTAGGTTAAGTGAAAAATAAAAAAATTACTTTTTCAAGCCCTTTTCGGTTAAATTCTGTTATATTAATATAATATAATAATATCTAATATAATTAAAAACATTGTTATAATTAAGACAAAAGCTATTATAATAAGTCTCTAGCTCCTAGATAAATACATAAGTATGTTAGGAAGACACTATGTTGGAATAAATATATCTCAACTCTGTAAATAATGTAACTTTTAGATCAATAAAAATACTGAAATACTGAAGTACTGACATCGAAGCAGTTAACAAGTGACAGAAGCAAAGTGAACATCGTAGTAGCAGCAGCAGTTAACCAGTGGTAGTAGCAGAGTGAACATCGATTTAGCAACGAGCAGTGAGCCAGTGACAGTAGCATATAAAACATCGTAGTAGCAGCAGCAGTTGAACAGCGAACGTAGATGAGTGTACATCGTACTACCAACAAGCAGTTAACAAATGAGCAGTGATCGTCGCAGAGTGAACATCGTGCTAGCAACAGGAACAGTTAAGCAGTGATCGTAGCAGAGTGTACATCATAATGGTAACAGCAGCAGTTGAAGCGAGCAAGTTGATGCAAAGCAAACTTTAAGGCAAGACGAGAATTGAGCGTAGTGTAAATTGTCAGGAGGGCAATTTCGTAACAATATTGTTACGAAATCAACATGCCATCTGATTGGTTGGATAGTTTAAGGGTATGAGTCATTTTCAACCCCTAAAATACACACACGAGAAGGCATGTGAAACTGCGTTCGAAGGCTAGTGGAAGTTCTGGTATACAAGAAGTATATAAGCGGCCACACAAATTAAATCTATATCAGTGAACAAGTGAAAGTGGCAAAGTGAACATCCTAGGGTAGCCGAGAGTGAATATCGTAGTACCAAATCATTTAACCAGTGACAGTGGCAAAGTGACCATCGTTGGTAGCAAGCAGTGAAAAGTGATCATAGCCGAATCCTGAGAATGGCAGCAAGCAGAGTGAGCGTCGTATTGGCAACGAGAGTTAACAAGTGATTTTCGCAGAGCGGACATCTGTTAACAACGGGCAGTTGAGCAGTGATTGTCGCAGAGCGGACATCGTGTTAGCAACGGGCAGTTTATCAGTGATCGTCCCAGATCGGACATCGTGTTAGCAACGGATAATTGAGCAGTGATCGTCGCAAAGCAGACATCGTGCTAGCAACAGGCAGTTGAAGCAGATGTCAATAGAAAATTTTGGTGCAACAACTGACTAACTGTAGCAAACTATAAGCGAAGACAAAGTGTGAGAAGCGAGCAAATAAAATTAAGGCCAATAGTAAGTTGGACGAATACTAACAGCTCTAACTGAAGAGGGAATTGTTTGCTTATTATTCAATCCAGCAATACGAATCCAATTATTGAGCTTGGTAAAAATTATCAGAAAGGCAATTACGTAACCATATTAATAGAATGATGTGGCCGACTGATTTTCCTTTCAAGGTGGTTTTTTATCAATTAGTTTTGTGTATTTTTATTGAATATTTTGTTCTTGCAAAAGTGGTGTTCTTGCAAAAGTGGTGTTGCTAAAAATAACAATATTTCATTTTGTTCTATTTATCTACGGTTTTTTTCAAATGTCAACATACGTCAAAACAATGTCATGCGTTGGTAAAGATTATATGAACAACAACAAAAACACAAAACCAACAACTACACTACTACTTTGACGCATTGAATGCGGCAAAGTTGACATAGACGCCTACAAACATTTCAAATGCAAAAAATGAGAAAGAAAAGAACATCGGAACATTGTAAGAGTGTACCAATATTTTCATATAAATCTTTTAGAATGTGCGGAGTGTTCCGCATTGGATTGCCAGGAGCGAGACAGAGGAAAATCAGACACTTTATGTACTGATTCTGAAGAAAGCAAAGGCTACGCATAGGGGTATGTTGTTAAGAGCACTGTCAAAATGATCAAGGTTCACATGAATTAACTAACCAATTAGTATCTGACGTAGGAACAATCGATTTTCTGATCGATCCGGATTCCAATGCTTTACTTTTATGATATTAACGCAATAGTTATTTCGAATTCAATTTGTAGTAAGACTGGAAGGATAAACAGCCAACTTTTAATGCAAAAAACGCTGTAACTAACCGGAGTTAAAGACTGCCATGATTATATAAACGATGCCTTTTCAATTAAATGTTGTAAATAGTTTTAAAGTTACTATTAAAAAGTGGAAGTTAAATAACAGCACAATAAAAAAAAACCACAACGAACGCTTAAGTGGAATTGCGTCAGCAACACCAGCGGCAACAATTACGGTCGCAGCAAATACAAAGCGCTGATAATGTTATTACAAACAATTTATTTTCTTTAAAAGTCTAAAAACATAAAAAAAATGTGAAATATAAATCTGTATGTGATTGAATACTCGATCTATGAAATGTAGTAAGAGATTTCAGGCAGGCGATGTTAGGGAACCAATATGATAACCATGATAACTCAGACGAATTAATGGACGATTTACTTTATTAAGCTCGCTCACACGCATGTGGACACACGCGGAGACAAGTGCATATTCGTCAATCTTCATTGATTTGAAGAAAATACATACACAACTCTCCATCTACATATTTCATTAACGATATTGTACAGTATTGCCCACACCAGTTATTTCTGTAGCGTTGTGGTATTTGCCACTTTAAATGCCAGACGTAAGCACTTGTATTGAAATACATACTTTCAAAATGTTAAACCATGTTTAAAAAGTCATAAACTAATATGTGCCAAACGCCGGCTCCTCTAGTGACGCCGCAAATCTGCATAGACCAACAACTACAACTCGGTTACCACCTCCACCGTTCACTTGCCGTAGCGAAGCGAGCAACAGTGGCCTTTAAAGCTTCGTATACACCTGTGCATGGTAGGGAACGAAGTATAGTGAGTCTACTATTTAGCATATGGAAGCTAGTGGAGAAAAGTAGCTTCACGATGTGCATAACCTGTCAAACATCCTGCGACTTGAACTAGTATATCAGCAATCCGGGTCCGTTCACATCTGAGCGTAAACTAGCGTCGAAAACTCGTGTGTTTGTGGCTTAAAGCGTTACTTACTGACTGAAATGCAATTGAACTCTAATACTTCTGCAGCAACACTTGCCCGAAGTCGTACTTTTACAAGCCAAAATTATATAAAACAGAAGGCTGATTATTTCCACATAGCGGCAATAGCAGAGGCAATAGCAGCAGCAACAACAAGAACAACAACAGCAGCAACAATGTTTTGCAACCTTTTTGCTTGACTGTGATTTGCAAACAGAAAATTTGCAACTGAAAAAGAAAAACATGTATGCGCTCGCGCTTTTACAGGAGTGGCTTATTTGCACCGGCTTCAGTAGCTGCTCAAAACTGTTTTGTTGCAAACAAAAGCTAAAATAACTACACCACACCGCTTGTGAAATTGAGACTTGCAGATTACTCGTCAATGGCAACTACTACGAAGCCTTGGATTATTATGCTCGATTGTGTAAGACAGATTTGGCACATGAAAATTTGTGGTTTCACATGAATTACAAAACATACGAGTATATTAATATATATATAAAATTTCCATATATAGAAGCACTTCTTAAAGCTTCTTTGCTCAGTCATTATTTTATTAAACAACTTTGATAGTTTAGCTGTTTCTAATTAGGTAGGTAGGAGTGGCCGCCCAGTTTGCCAAAAGCACACTTGAGCACACATAATGGCCCATTGTGATACCACGGTGTGGCGCCGTTCAAGCACTGACTAAAAAAGTTCCCATACTTGGGATGGTGATAGTCAGCGCAAGGACAGCGCCTGGAAAGGTACGATTCCCCCGGCATGTTTCAGGAAACCATCCTGATACTTTGATGAACCTGGCTATGTCCCTAATATTAATGGATGACAGCTCTGTCAGGCTTGTAAGAAATGGGGCACCAAAGGTGCGAATTCTTCTTCTGCTCAAGGATGGGCAGTGGCATAAGAAGTGGAAAACCGTCTCGTCGTCCTCCTCGAAGCCACAGCCTCGGCAAAAGTCGTTTGAGGGTAGGCCCAGTTTTTCTGCGTGCTGTCCCATTATGCAGTGGCCGGTCAAAACCGACACAGTTGTCGACAGTGATACGCGATCAAGTCGAATAAGTTGATTGGTTCTGTTTTTGTCCATGCTTGCCCAAGTTAGTCTAGCCGTGTGGCAGGATTCCTCAGGATTTGTAGGCGTCAGGCAGATATTTCCGTTTGATTTCGAGCTTGGCTGTTGCCAGTGGAATGCCGATGTTTACAGAGGGGTGAATGTCGTGCATTAGCGTGCCTGCCTTGGCAAGCTCGTCCGACTCGCAGTTTCCCGGGATTTCGCTGTGTCCGGTTTCTAATTAACATTTTAAAATTGTTTATTATCCTCTCAGTCATGACCAACGCCACGGCCTGTGCAAATGGGGAGTTTGGCTGGCATTTTCGTATATGCTTTATTCATGAACAAAAACAATTTTTACTAATTGAAATTTTTGTTTTGGCTTCTGCCAAATCGGCAACATTCACCATGATGCAACGTAATGGCGTGTATTGTGCTGCAGTAGCAAAGGAAATGTTCCCACTTGCAAAAAGCGTGGCCGTGGCATGGCTCAACTGCAGCACATTAAGCGGAGATACACTCAATTTTATGCAGTAGTAAGCACGTGACTCCTGGATAACACTGAAAGAAGTTGTTAAAAATCTTGTTTACAATTTAGTGCTTTTCGTAAAATATCCTAGAGGTGACCGAAATTAAACAGATAAAGTATGAGGGTAAAACTCCTTTGGTGTACAAATCTGCAAATACATCGTGCCACATATCCTCAAAGTAGTAAGGTTTTCAATTGAAAATCAGACAATTTAAGCAATTCATTGATATTACTTTTGAGCTTACAGGCACACATAAGGCCAGACTTCGTACGTCCTGTCCATTATTATACTTCTGGGTGCCCCACAAATAAACTTACATATCCTACACATCTGTCAATATGATAATTTGTAGAGTCAGGAAACAGAAATTGTGCTTGTGGAAGTATGTTTGAGTATTGATTCAGATAAGAATTCAGACTGATTGTTCCGCTGACTGATTTCCGCTTATTAGCAAGTGGAGACAGTTGCTCAAGTATTTGTAGTGCCGGTCATGAGTAATCGTGAGCTGGTAGTATGCTTGCAGATTAGGAATTACTTTTTTAAATCATGCCCAGTCGTTTGGTCTGTAAACATTTTTCTTTTCGAGTCGAAAGATTGCAATTCTACTATTGATATTCTCAAACCTTTGTTCTCAAAATGAATTCGATATGATGTAATTAAACATTAATTGCAATGATGAAGATATCTTGATTTAAATGACCACATATGGAAAACAAATGTCAGATGCATCTCATCTGAGACCGAATACCCGGATATCTCAATCTAAGTAGTGATCCAGTTTATTAAAATGATTAAAATTCCTCACAAGGTTAAAGTGCACTAAAAATTGCCTGTGGACGTTTTGTAAACAATTTTATTGAATCATACATCCCTTACGTCACAGATTATTTATTATTTTACTTATTATACTTCCAGTTTGTCTTTCCTATAATTCCATTGGTTAAAATAGGATTCTAATTAATTTGTTCATTAATTCTCAAACTTATTATCGACTGTCCCCCGATTTTTATTTCAATCATTCAAACAGTCGAATGATTGAAATAAAAATCGTGGCATTTTGAAGATTATGAAAGTTATTCAACAAAAACGCCACATACATTTTCAAAAATTATCGCAGATCTAATAACCAAATGAAAAAGCAGTCACAAAACTTTGATACTCCTACTAATTACTACAACTGGACATTTTTCCAGCGCCATTCAAGTATTCCAATGGAGTTGTCGGCACCAATAGTTTCTTCAGGTCTTCGTTAGCACACTAATCAAATTAATACGATTTTCTCAATATTAATAGTGCCTAGATACCGCCACGCCCAGCAGATCACCCACCGTCTTTCAGCTCTGGCTTCGACGGACTTTCGCATAAACTCGGTCAAAGCTTTGTCCCAAAACTGCGAATAAATGCAGAATTGCAGAAAAAGAAAACAGCTGAATGCAACAATAGAAAATAAAGATTACACCATGCACAGGTCCGCTATGCCTCTCTCGACAGAAACACATGACGTCATAATGGTATTTTAAAATATTTTGTGGTACCAAATATGGATGGCGCAAAGGCAATAATTTGTGTATTAAAAGGATTTTAATTATTTTATTTTGAATTATATATTATATTATAGTTAACAAATGCACTTGCAAGTAAACTATTGAAACTATTGAAAAACTCGTTCGATAAAAAGTACTTAAGCATAAACGATTTTTATGTACCAAGAAAGAAAAAGTGAATTTGTGTATTGATTTAATAAATATACATACATACATATGTATGTATAATAAAAATGAAATGCTCAGTTTAGAATTGAGAGTAATAATGAGCGGAACAATAAAGATTCGAAAATAAGTTTCTTTTGTTTTACAAAGGAAAATAAGTTATTAAATGTGTGGGTGAAATTTTGTAGCAAACACAGCATTTAAACAATACTTGGCGAATTTGCATGGAACATTTTGATGAAGAGTCATATAGAAGCATTTGCAGGTTGAAATGGGTAAGAAATTTTTTTTGAAAATATTTGAATTAAATTTTCAAAATATTTAATTACTGGATTTGGAATGAGAAGGTATTTAAAGCCAGGTGCTATTCCATCTTTGAACAAAAATATAGAGCTCATAGCAGAACTTCACAAATAACTTCTTGAAGAAGCATAAACAGCTAACTTCGAATGTAAATTGCCACATTAAGGATAAAGAGTTGTTCTTCCGAGCCAGAATGTTCTTTCCAATAAGAAAACTAAATAAAAAAAAAATATTCATAAAAAATTCATAAAAAATTAGTCGTAAAGTTAATAAAACCGCTTGTTGATATATATTATTTCACATTTATTTATATAAATATTATCATATAATGCGATAAATATAAAAATGTTTATTATTAAACACAAATTATCACATTTCTCACACATAAATGTGTGCATTTTGGCTGTTTTCTCATGTCGTGTGTACCTTATGACGACATGCGCAGAGAGAGGAAATTTTCGAACCAGCATTGCCACAATCTTCTTTTTTATCATTCTTGGATTTATTAACTTTTAATGTCCTCATTCTCCACCTATCACGCTGCGCACACGTTGCAAGTGGCCAACGAGAAAAAGAAACTTACAAGCAAGCAGGCACACATGGAAGCAGCGCATTTAACTACCAGCGAGCACTCGAGAGGCGCTGGAGGCAACAGTGCAAAAACACTGAATTAAATTAAGTTTAACGATTATCAATTCTATTGGTGCTGCTTTTGTTGCCTTCCTTTGTAGCTGATATGTTCCCTTTGCCCCAGACTCGAACACTAGCACAGTGCGCACATTGCGCAGTTGTTATAATAAAACTGTTCGTTTTCAACATTTCATTGCAATTAAAAGCGTACAAATAATAACTTACAATTTGTGACATCATGTGACGAGCTGCGCTAAACCGGTATATTGTGTGCTGCATGCTGTGTTCGAATGCCGTGTATTGGCGCTTAGTCACTTTTTCTCGTAAATTTTGATGGTTTTCCAATTGCCCCATATTCGGCGGTTTGGGTGCTGCTCTTATGAGTCTATGCCCCAAGATAGCATTTGGACGCAGCTTACTGAAGCCGTGGAGGAAATTCTCAGATACTCGTATTATTAAATTTAGGAGCACAAACGCCATAAATACAACATTGTACCCGCAAGCTCTTAAACCGGCCGGCATTTTTGTCAAAACATCGAAGCAACAGCTCCGTGTAGAGCAGCAACAAATGTTTTGTCGCATACATTTTCATTTCAAGCGCAGCAACTGCTTGTTTATTGTTGCTATAAAGCCACAAGCTACAAAGCAGCCAATCACATGCTCTGAATTGGATACCCAAAACAGACATACTCAATTTGCAAGCGTTTTTCACAGAATATTTGGGATTCGGCAATTCATGTCGCGCCCTGATTCGATAGTTTTTCCTTTTTTTTAGGGGTTTTTGATTATACGCGGCGCGAAACATACAGTCTGTCACATAATAAAATTGAGTAGCATTTTCTCTAAAGTTGATTGCATTAGACGAGACTCCGGGCCTGGCGAATTGCCACACGGCCCCATCTATGTCCATATTGGCATATAGTCGTCAGCCGAGCTTGTCCAAAGCTCGACTGACAATTGCGATTCACAAAGCTTGAAATAATCTGCAAGAGGAAAGTGAAACGAAAAACAGAAACTTCAAAAACAAATTTAATTGAAACAATGACCTTTTATAGAAAAAGTCATGTATGCGTGCACACGAATGAATATGGCAATTGAATTGAAGGCAGGCTTTTGAAGGACTTTTCAAAATACACTCGTGAATCCAAGTAAAAAAAAATCAGCCTCGATTTAATTATGTTGATGCGGGAGATACTGTAAAGATATATTTTTTATTTCAAAATTGAGTTTCCATTCGTATCTATTATTTTGAGGATATCGTGCATACTGAAAAAGAAGCCAGAATAAATCGGTGTAAGTTGAAGGAATTATGACCGTCTGAGCCCACACGAGTATCATATCCGACATACGCCTCGACACAAGTAATTTAATATAATATAGGCATTAAATTAGAACTGTTGAAAACTTTTTATTACAACTTTTGTATGCATTTCTATAAACTCTTTTCCGACATTATAAAAGCAACTTTAATGCATTATAATAACGAAAAAATGTAAATCACCTTCAAACGGCATTGGAATATTCAAATTTAGGAAAATTGCTTGAATTGAAAAGGGGCTTCTTACAGTAATTGATGAACGAATATGGGTTTTCTCTGAAAAGATTCTTCTACAATTGAAACGTGTTTGAATACTGTTTCTTCTAACTTAAAATAGTTCTCTGTATCACAGTGCAATGTAGATTTATAATAATACAAATATAGTACAAGTCTTACAAAATAAATTTAATTTCTATTATACTGGTTTAAGCCTTTGACTCGATTAGCACGAAACTGGGTAGATTCAATTTTTAGAAAATCCTCCTTATATGCAACTCATGCGACTATTTTGTGAAAAATCTTTGCCATTAAAATGTCATTACGATAATGCACACAGCACTCGAAGAAATAGAAAAACAAAATTAAGCAAATAATTGTCATTAATTTCCACCCATGATGTCAACAATAAAATGCTCATACTTGCACATTTACGATGCATTTACTATAAAGCGTGGCAACGTTGCGAATGCGTGTTGTTGACCTGCTTGACGTCTTTTGCGAATCTGCGACTCAAAGTGCAGAAGGCACTGTCCGGCCAGTGGCGCAGGCAGCTCCATGATTCATGCATGCATGCAATTGCATTTAGTGCAATTACAGCACGAATGAATGGAAGGATACCATTTTCTGAAATTCCGGCGCAGAATTTCACTTAAGCATGACTGTTACAACGTATCATTGGCATAATAATCGCCTCCACGGATTTTTCTAATATTTGGGTAATTCTTCTGTCACTTTTGACATGCAGGTCAACCGCCACAAGAATAATAGAATAGAAGGTGGCGCCAATGCTAGTACGAAACTTTCCTCTCTCTGCGCATGGCGTCATAAGGTACACACGAAATGACAGAACAGCCAAAATGCATGCATTTTTGTGTGAGAAATTTGATCATTTGTGTTTAATATTAAATATTTTAATATTTATCGCACTTTATGATAAATGTAAATTAATATATTCGAATTGATTTGGGATTAAAATTTTCATTTTTTTCAATAATTTGATTTATTTATTTATTGCAAGGTACTACGTGACGTCACGGCCAATCAGCTGTGCTGAGTTTTTGTCGAGAGAGGAATAGCGGACTCGCGAATGGCGTAATCTTCTATTCTATCATTCTTGGACCGCCAGTTCCGACCGACGGCGGCGCCTGTTTTGGTCGCTGTCCTTTTATCGCGTCTGTTTAATGCGACTTCATGTCGTGTCGTGTACGTCTAGCTGTCTATCTTACCATATGTCCGTCTACACAAGTAATTGTCTGTATTTCTAGATTTTATTTCCTTTCGCCTCAATCGGAAAATCATTGCTTCAATTGGCCCTCTTGCCATAGTCGGTTTCAACCAACATTAATGCTTATACGCTTTATTGGCGTTGAATGTTAATTTTGTTCAATTGATTCAATTTGTTGTTGTGTGCCACACACTTAATACGTTGTTTTTTTATTTGACACATCTATCAGTTTGACGTGCAAAAGTAAATTATATTACAAAACGGTTTCTTGGAAATGTCCCAGATTTTCCATACTTGCAAAAGTGTTGGTTAACTTAAGAGATGTAGTTACATATGTGTGAATAAATATCAGAAGGGAAAGATAACTACCACTCGACTCAAAATAACTAATGGCGTTTTGTTTTCCACGACAATATTTTCTCAAATAAGTGCAACTCTGGGTGAGGGCCGTGAGTTCTTTTATAAAAATGTTGAACTGAGTGCGTGCGAAAATGTGGCATTTTCTACCCAGTCATTTAGCGGCAGGGTAAGTAGTGTTACACTGTGATTCAGCTGATAGCAACTTTATAGACGTATGGTAGACAGAGATGTCCAATATTTTTTTTTATAAAGTAATTAAAATTGAATTTATTATTAGATTTCCTTTTTTAAATTTTTTATAAATTTTTTTTTACACGGAGCGGAATTTTCTGAGTTATTTTCTAAATATAAAAATGTAACTCTCTGGCATTGTTGGGTGCAACATTGAAAGAGTGTTAGTTACCCTTGCGCAAGGTAACATTTTTATGTAGAAAATACAACGCTATAAGTAAAGAAAAAAATTATAATTACACCCTTTATGAATAAAATAAATGATCATAGCCCAGTATGGTGAAATCAAATATAAAAAATCGTAAGAACCCACCAGTCATGTATAATATAATAGAAACCCATGCGATGTTTAATCAAAAGTTTCCGTCTATTCACGCACGTTATGTAGAATAAACAGTACGGTGTTCGTAATCTACGAGAGAGAAGTGGTGGTATCAAAGTTTGGCTGATCCTTATGTAATGTCGCTAACCCTTATTTTGAATAATTTGTCCGATTCATATCTCTAAAATCAATTCTTGTCTTATCAAATTATAAATTATAATATTTTTTCCAATGAATTTCTCGAAGTCGAACTATTAAGCAGATAATAATGTGATCATGAAGGACCAAGATATATGTATATTAATACATATAAGAAAATGTATCGTCTCGAAAGTACCAGGTAGTACTTATATAAATAAAAAAAAAGTCGAATCGGAAGTATCGAGCATAAGGATTATAATCAGATTAGGAACTTTCTACTTAGTCCTGGAAAAACAATTAAAAAAGCAAAAACTAGTGAACAATTCTATTTGAATTTCCATACAGCATACACTATATTTCGTTTATACTAAAAGACACTGAGTCAATTGTCAATTCGATAATTCACAACGCACACCAATTTTTTTATGATATACGCAAATATCTATCTCAATTTTTCATTTAATGTCAAATCAACCCACAACTCAATTTTATGTAGCAATAACAACAAGCAGCTCAACAACAACAGCAATTATTAGTAACTCATGCAACTCAATAAACAATTGCAAACCAATTTGTTCTACTTCGGGTGAATAATTTCAAATTTTCAATTGCTTAACCTTGAAACTATTATTTAAAATAAGTAAACACATACAAAAAACACAAAAAACAAATATAAAAAATCATTAGCTATATGAACGAGTCAAGACTTCAAACTCGCAAACTGTAACAAAATTCAAGCGGCTTAAAAAGCAAAAACGGAAAGAGCAAAAAAATATTGGAAGTAATTGCAAACCGTTTTGAAAAATCATTAAACGCGATTGCTGGACTTTGAGAAGTAAATTATTTCTCAAAAGAAACACAACACGATAACTTCAGCTAGCTGCCGAAATCGCTTGCCTCATCTTGCTCAAATGTGAAGCGATTGCCGCCCCAAACCACTTCGTAACGCTGCTCGTGAGTAAGCGCAAGACAAGGACGTAGTTGAATACTATGAAAAAACGATATATGTGCTTCAGTTCAGAGAACACAGAGAACCGACACTTAAACGTCAAATTTTCTGACGTTTAATAAAAAACTTTCTTTGTTTATCCTTAGTTGCTATATGGATAGGCTTGTTTATCATTGGTTCTGAAGAAAATCAGCCACACTTTTACAGTTTTGCGCAGGTGTAAGTGTACACAAAATGAGAGACGTTCAAGTGTCGCGTCTCTGTGATCTCTGCTTCAGTTGGCGGTCGAAAATTAGCAATTTTAATGCATAAGAACACAAACAAATAATCATACGATCCCAGTGGCGATTACGCGGTCTTGGCGGACTCAGCAGGATATACTTTTAGTTTCAAACTGTATAATTCATTGTTTGTTTACCCGTTTATTTAGTGTATCGCACTACGGTTTGCCATTTATATTCACGTTACCTTGAAGTGCATCAATATGGGAGTTTCTGGATCATGAATTGTGCAGGAAACTTCCTTCGACGATGAAAGGAAAACGATGAAACGGAAAACGATGAAACACTAAATGTCCCGTTTTGAAACCGCTGTCCTCCGACATAGTGAATATTTTTCAGTGACACGATACACTGCAATTAGTTACTACAGGCGTGTTATTTTATAAATAAAAGTTACTAATTATTATTTGAAACTCCAGGAAGCAGTTAAAATCGATTAACTAAATAGGATAATTGGAACAATAGACTCTTGAAGTGAAGATGATATGGGAAAATCTATATGCTTGCACGGGGTGGAGAAATTTATATTATAGTAATTTTCACTTAATTTTATGCTGAGCTTAGTTTGTTGCCACAACAATAATAACCTTATGAAGCTAATAAAGTAGTAGCATTTGCATTTGACCGACTATGACTCCCGCTAAGTAACTAAACCAGATTTCTTAGTAAATAGTCATTAATTAACAATAAGAAACATCTGCCAGCTATCGCTTATGCCCTTTTATCCATTCCTATTAATTTTTAATTTTTGTTCTTCCCTTCGGAGTACATCGCTGGTCCGGCATATAGATGCAACTTTAGTGTAGCAGAATTTCTCTTTTGAATCCAACAATTTTCTCGTGCGGGTTATTTCTTATTTCTGGCACATGTATATATCTCTCCCCAACACTTTTTGGTTTGTTCGCAATTCCTCTTATTAACAACCGCCTTGTATGGCTTCAAACTTCAAATACTCATAGCAAAATAAAATCTGTTAATAATATCTCTCAACGCAGTTAGAGGAAACAGTATAACCACCAGAACGACCACAACAGCGGCAACAAAAACAACAGCACGGAAATATGGGTTATCTGCATGAACAATGTGCGAGCAAGCAAAAAAGAAATAACAAATCCTCCTCTTTCGCTTAATAACACTTTACGCTTGACCAAATCACAAACCAGGCTCAGTTAGCGCGCGGCAAGGCCAGGTTCAGAACGCAAAACCTTCTAATGCTCTGTTGTTGTTCGTGCGGCTCCGCGTACTCGTGTGTTTGTTGTTGTTTATTTTGCTTACTAACGCGCAACTGCAGCGCTGCAATGTGAACAACGCAAAATGAACTTAAAATTTTGAGTGAGCTTGGGCTGTTGTTATTGTGGTAGTTATTCGGTTTGTATGTAGGACGTGCTCTTATCAGTTTCTTTTGAGGCTTACACTACGTGTTATATCCCGCCTGCAGATAGAAATGCGCTGATTGCAATGGTATACTATAGCGTCAAGCAACCAGCAACAAGCAGGCAACATATGAGGAATGTATGGAGCATATGTGCGAGACTAGCAGCAGGAGAGGCAGAAAACCAGCAGCCATGTTAATAGTCTTTCGAAAGGAAAAACACTGCAAAATGCCCGGCCGGAATTGAGTACTGTGCTTAACATCTGATATAACCATTATATTCAATGTGTTAGCCGAATGGAAATCCATTATTGAGCTCTGAATTCAATAAATTAAAAACTATTTGAAGGATCTGAACGCATTGTTTTTCAGCTTTTAATATATGGCGGAATCGACTTCTCACGTTCAAAAAAGCGCGCGTTGATAACTGGCAGATTCAAGGCAGATTTTCCAGAGCAGTGCATTTTGTTGCGCCGAGTTGCTGCACAAGTGCAAGCCGTTACTCTAAAAGTGATTTCAATAAAAACTTTATGCAAATTGCGAACGCATTCGCATCAATGTTTGGTTCACTTAGCGATGCTGGTCGTTTTCTTGTTATTATGCTTGTTGTTGTTTTAGTTTTTGAAACTACTTTTGTCACTAAAATGCCATCATAACAATCTCGTAAATATTTGCACCATAATATAGAGAGAGAAGGAACAATTTTTTACTTTAATTGGTTTCAAAACCACATTCAAAATTGCTGCGTTCCCATACTTGGAGCCGGAGATATATTGTCCGATCTCTTTATGTGGTGTTCATCAAATTAACAATGTAAACACTCTGAGTAATAAATTGTAATCAGCCCCAGAATTAGATTTATGGCGGAAATTATGGTCATTACAGCGACCATTCGTGTGTATGTCAAAAATGTGCTTTTTCAAAAAACTTGCCCAGGTTTCCTCAATTGTTAGTAAATATTACAAAGAATGTTGGATGTACACACCTGAAAAGATAGAAAAGAAACATAATTGTATCAATATAAATGAAAAAAGAATAATGCATTCAAAATTATTTCAGTTTGATTATTTGGTATATGAAGCAAATTAGACACAAACATAAGAGAAAAGTATGCCTCGAAAGAAAGCAAAAACTAGTAAAGAAAGCTAAAGTCGAGTTGGACCGACATCGACATGCTCTTTATGATCCATATCTAGGGTACGAGATGCTCTATATGATCCTAAGCAGCACATCTAGGGTACCCACAGTTTATTATAAGATAGAGAGAGGGAGATGTGGCCCTTATCTGAATGAAATAATTTATTGTGCATGGCTTTGAATATACTTATTCATATAAAATTTGGCACAACAAATTTTGAATAGATCCTAACTTTTAAACATGTATATAGTGGGCGTGGCTGCTTGGTGTTTAATGCCAGCACTGTGAACTATTGTGTAAAATTTCGTTGATGAATTTTGCATAGAGGTCCAATAATGAATATTGGTTAACTGTGGGCATGGCAGTGATAATATTCTCCCCATATTTTGCATGTACACTACTAAGTACCTATTGTACGTTGCTACTAAAATTTCATTCATATATACATACAACATAATTAGAAGCTGGGATAATTTTAAGTGGGGTCCCCAAAGTTGATTATATGTGAGGGAGGCGTGTCCTTTATCTGCTCGCCCTTATTATCTAATTTCGTCCACATATTTTGTATAGCTCTATATAGTATAGTTATATAAATGCGTCAATACTGGCGGCGGCTGTAAAAATAACGCACCCATTTTAGTGTGGTGTTCCATGCAAGTACCCTGAACACTTTTGTTAAATTTCGGTGATTAATTATCCATGGGGACGTGGCAGTACATGCACAATACAGCTTAATTTATTAATTTTAATTCCGAAAGTTACTTATATGGTAAGTGGTTGTGTCCTTTTTCTGATCAACCCCATTTCTTGCATGTGGCTTTATAATCTCTACATGCTTCTTCACATAAAATTTTCTCCATAAATCTTAAGTAATGAATATGCGTTAATAGTGGGCGTGACATATATATATACTATATCAATTCGGCCGCAGTCATAGTCATTTTTAAATGGTAGGTCCATACCTACCATGCCTCCTTCTGGAAGTTAAAAAGCAGTTGAGCCGCACAAACTATATATATAATTAGGAAATGTCTATTGAACTCTTAGAAGTACTGCTTAGCACAGTAACCAAACATATTTGCTTGCTGAAGTAGCCTTGCTGGATCGTTGAATTATTCAAATATTAAAGTGGAAGACAAAGGACATATCCAATAACAAGGACTGACACAAATTGCAATAATAATAATTGATTTTTTCTATATACACAACTCAAAAATTAATGATCTGTGAATCAGATTCACTGTACCACGATTCCTGGATATGTCTGTATAAGGATAATTAATAATTTGTAAATTTTATATAGCGTCATATTATATTATTATATATATAATTATGTAGCCAGAAAGAACATATTTTACAAAAAAGCAAAACTGGGAGCTTGAAAGGCGTTATTATGTGTTGCAACTTATAAGCCCAGACACGCATAGATACCAACAAACTATTGTTTGTTCTTCGCATTGGAGGCTTTTGGACATGATTTAATGATTCGAATGTGCACTGGACACTTGGCACTGGAGCTGCACGTGAATGTAGCTGTAATGTCATTAGACGAATATACAGTGGAATATTGTAGCTTCCCTCTGTTGCCACATTCTTGTCTTCTTTATTATTTGTATTTAATTTGAATATGAATGACATGTGCATTTTATGCTGATTCTGCAACAGATACGCATACTGCTGCGCTGTTTGCTACTACTCCGGCTGACTGCCGCGCCGCTTGACTTGCACTCGTGTGCTCACACTTTCCACAATATATTGTATTTATGCAATTTGCGTGACGTTATGCATTTTTGCATTTTACATTTTGCATTTTGCGTTTCGAATACTGCATTTGTTTTCCACAAAGCAACTACTTTATAAAAATGCAAATTTTTCCATGAATTATTAAATTTTACACTAATACCGCAGCAAGGTTAGAATTCGGATTATTGTTTGCCACAATCCTACAACAAAAACAATCACCGCAATTAATGCAAATTGCTGTTCATGTGAACATTTTCTTATTTCTACGTACACTTAAATTTTTTAGTTACTCGTGAATCCGTGTGCGCTCTTAATTGAAGTTACTTCATTGTTAAAGGCAGCCCCCAATAGGCACACTCGTACATTATTAATGTAAGAGTGCAAGGGGATATGCATGTATGGCACATGCATATGTGCTAGTGCAATATGAACCACACAATGGGTTCACATTTGCATGACACGTTGTGTTGCAAGTGCAGTGCCATTGTAGTCGTGGTTATTTTCAGAGTTTTGTTACTTCCCTGCCCAATTAATTGACGTTTCACAGTTAATTGAATAAGAGCATTTTTTCGGTGGTAACGAAAGGAAATATGAGAATAGGAAATATCATGAGTATGTAAGTCTGGAAGCGTTAGTGTACAATTTGCACACCTTTATAAAAACGACATAGAGAGACTTATTATGTGGCTGCGGCGAACAAACACTATGTTCATAGTATTGATGAATTTATTAAGTCAGTAATATACTTGAGTTGCAGAAGAATCCACCTAAAAGGAAATGAATCATATAATGTTTATAGTCTGTTTTATCAACTTATAGAGAACAAAATACACCTATGAATGCATCTCCTAGATCTTATCTTTTATTAATTTTTGTATATGCAACTATAGTATCCAGTCCAATATTGTGCGTACTACACTTGAAGGTTTCTAAATCCGATGCCGAGTTCTGCTGATGCACAAAAATGCTTTTAACGTGAAATGATTTAAAAACGATTTTAAAATCTGAAATTGTTATTACATTTATTTTCCAATAAATAATAAATATATATGTAGGAATAATCAAATTCACCGGAAATATAGAGGGTGACCTCCACGGCTGGTGCTATTTCAATAATTTTTGTCCGCTGTTACGGCACTTTATTATATGTTCCTTGGATGCTCCGCCCACTTGAAATGTTCTTTCTGGACTCGGGTCAATAATCAATTCAAATGAGTAAATGTATTTAAAATGAAATTTTATATTTTATTCCGGCGGATTAATAGAAAGATCACTCCCTCCAATCGGCAAATAAAGATATTGCAACAGAGCGCCATTGATGTTTTGGATTGACAGCAAAGTTTAAATAATTAATTATGTACATACATGAATATATATAGAGATACGGATCTGCTCAACCAAATGTTACGTCACGAGTCGCGCTGTTGTTATAGTGTTATAATTATTGTTGTTATTGGTTTCGCTGTTGATAATATATTGCATGTGCTTTTAGTGTAAATTACAAGCAGCAAAATATGTGAAATAAAAATATGTATATCAATTTGTGAGCAACAGATATCAACAACAACAATTACAACAATAGAATTTAACATTGTGACTGCTGAAAGCAAAGCATGGAAAACAAAATAATAAACACAAACACACAACAAATGAAAAAAATAAGAAAAAACTTATTGCATCACTTCCGTAAACAACACGGCAGCAACAGTCACAGCAACAATTATATCGCTTACAATATCGCAACGTCAGCACGAGCAGGAGTTGCTGGTGCTCAGCCGGCAAAAGCAAATTGACAGCAGGCAGACAGACTTCGCTGCACCGCATCCACTGTCAGGGTGATAAAATAGTTAAGTTTGCGTTTTGGAAAGGGAAAAGTGAAATGGGAAACGTGAAAAGTGCTCTTGGTGGGGTTAATGTTGCTCCCATGCGCAAGGGATGAGCATGCACTTTTATGTGGTGTTTTCCTTTAAGTCGTATCACATGTTGTAAATATTCTCACAATGTATTGAATGAAATTTTTATTATTATTATATCTTACACCATAATTAATTATGAATGCAAGAGGTAAAGGGCATGTTCACTAGCTATTGAGGCCTTCGACTCGAAGAGAAAAGATTTTTTTAGAGACAAGCATTTTTGAGACCAACCCCGAGTCTGAGCCTAGCATGCTTACCACTAGGCCACAGAGGGCGACTCAATCAAATTAAGTTTAGTTCGTATAACCAATTAGTAGAGCTGACGAAAAATAAGCTTTGTTTGTATCGATTAGCTTGATCTTACTTTCAATAAATTTTAAGAAATCGTCAGCTCAAAAAAAAGTGATAACGATTCACTTCCACATCACCGGAGTTGGCAGAATGTCATGCTTTCCACGAATCTACTGAGGCTTGTAAAAGTTTTATTCCATATAAACGAACGAAATTACACAGCTTTGATAAACTTACAGAGATATAGTGCATCTGCGTGAAAGACTATCCGAAACCGACAAACCAGCGACTGTTGATTTCATTTACATAAATAACACGTTATTGTTCACCATCGGCTGAATTCATCGCAAGTTGCAAAATTAGTGGTGAGAGATGAAAATTACTGCGGACATTAGTGGATGGTCCGAATAAGTTAGATTTTCATTTATTGAGCCAATTGTGTCAAGAATAATTATTATGAAGAACGGCTGTTGTCGATGCTTTGGTTTTAAACAAATATTTAAGAAGTTATCTGCACCTTTAAATGTATACTCTAAACTTTCCAAACATTCGCACCACTATTAATTAAAGCGATGCTGCTTAAAGTGCTTATTATATCATAGAAGTACTCAAAAGAAAATACTGTGTAGAAATAAGAAAACTTTAATAATAAAAAATCAAGTTTTTTATACCTTATTTAAAAACTGAGATTAATAATGAAGTTGAAGTCGTTGCTAAAATTTCAAGTGTTCAAGTCATGAATTTATGAGTGCTGCGATGAACCTGTTAATCAGTCACCACACTACATGAATGAATAATAGGTTGATGTGAATCTAATTATATAATTCATTATGCTGTCAGGAATATAACATAAATAAATAAATTTTGGTTGTTGCATGGATTGATTATATAATAATAAATTGATTACATAATAAAACTTAAGCATTGTGGACCAAGTTACTTTTTTTGTTTATACTGTTGAAAAGTGTTCTTTAGGCCGTCGTCTTATAAATTTAGACTTCCCATCATCAATGTATTCGAGCAATGAAAAATGTTTTTGGTGACTGTTCTCTTTTTTATCGAAGTCATATGGTTTCCTGGTCCAAAAACAATATTTATTTGTGGAATTTTATAGTAAAAACTTCAAAAAAGGGCAACGTTAAATTTTCGAATTTCACCAAATGTTTAAATCTCATATTTTGAGATACTCTTGTTGAATTTTAGCTGTAGTAACAATATTGTGTTATTTTTTTTGACCACTTAAAGATCAATTTTGAACATGCCATAGTAAACTTTTTCGCAAAGGAGCTTTCACAGCTAAAAACATATTAGCACATTTAATAAAGGACTTTTTAAGAGGCGAGTGCTAAGAAAAGGGCAACCATCGCCGCAAGGCACAATTTTAAAAGCAATGAAGCAATAGCAAACCACAATTATCCACTCGCCCGCCAGGGTAATTGGCACTTGACCACAGCGAGTAATGTGTCACATTTAGTGCATGCATCTACGTGACTGCAATGCTCAGAGCCGACACCACAAATTTAACAACCAGCAACAACAACTCTGACCAGCTCCTGTTCATGTTGATACCCTCGGGTGTCATCCTTCGCGTCACTCTACACAGCAGTAATTTTGAGCTGCACACAAATTCTTGAATCACGCATAAAATATGTGACTTTTGTGGCTAGAATAATAGCCTGTTTCCACCTACCGCCACCTGTCCACTACTTCAAAACTTCTTTAATCCAAAGCAAGCAAAACGTTGCAATTTCGCATTCATTTAAGTTTAATTTGTGGCGCCTGGCACAATGGCTTTACATTTTTCATAAAATTGTTTGTAATTTATGTTAATTTCCGTTGCAATAGCGGCATAAGTCTTACCCGCCACGAACGCATGTGACACGTTGTACTGGCTGATACCTTTCCGGGTGCAGGGCCCATTAATTCGTTGGTCTCGTTGACTTAATGCTGCATGCCAAGTGCTTTCGACGCTTTGCAGTACTGGCGCTGCACTCAACTGCAGTGGGAAATTGGCCAGGAAACGCAAATGTGTTTAAGGGCGAGCTGGTTGGAAATACGTGTGAATTGAGAATTGTGGTGACAATGGTGCCGCGTGACGCTTGCCGAGGTGAAATGGTTGGGAATAAATTTTACGTATTTGTTCTCTGCGGTCTCAGGGAACGATTTATTATGAAATTGTAAATGTTGAACGAATGTCGTGCGTTATGAAAGGAATTGCTAGTCAATTAGGAAATTATTCATGAAATATGAACGGAGTACCAATATTTAAATTAATTTCCTTAGTCCGTTCGGAAGGTAAAATTTTATCTATAGAACATTCCAAAACTGAAAACTTTTCCCGATTGCAATTCATTAAACTCACATATAATTTTTACAAACACTGCATTTCTAAGTCAACACCAAGACCCAAAGAATTTTTTTTTTATTTTTCTCCATTTTCTTCAATTAAAGAACAACAAAAAGCAGTCGAAATTGAGATGGATAGCTCCAGTTGCTTTTAAGGATTTTTGATCGCTTCATTAAAGTAAGATAAACCATTTTTCCCCTGATGTAACTATTGAGTTTAATTGCAGATTTCGTTCAATTAATTGTGACCATGATATTAAGCAGGTCGTAAATAATTCTGCGTCTATGTCTATTACGGATAATTTAATTTAAATAAGAAAAACATTTATTAAATAAGTTAATATACTATTTCAATAAGTAATAATTAATATTTGCTTTAAAAAAATGTTTGCTAAACCTGGAAGGTTAAATCGCTTCTTTATGAGGTTTGCTGGGTCAGCGAGGTATAGGGATTCAACAAGTGGGAGTAGCAGCTTCCATAGTACTTGATTATTTAATATGTTTTACGTCTACATAAAGAAGGTTAAGATTTGGTAAGTTCATTTGAAGATTTTTTGATTGAAATATAAAACCTTGATCATGTATTGGCTCACAAATGCATGTGTGTATTTGTTTGGTCCATTCTAATAAATATAAAAAATTCTTTTCATATCCAGACAAAAACTCGGAAAGAAATTCCACCTATTTAATTATTAAATTTATTTCTTGTTTTTGCTCATATCAAAAATTACTTTGTACTTTGCGTGTCTGGTAAATTAAGTGACACAATTCGCAGCCTCTTTCGGTGTGCGTAGATTCGCTCTCCATCTAATTTGCAGTCTCTATCAAATTTATTACCGAAATCTTAAAGAAAAAACAAAACGCACCTTGGGCTACTTTCTACAGTCAAGCAACCAGTTTAAAAGTCACCCGCGTCTACGCACTTCACGCACCGCACACAACCGCACGCATAATGGCCGGTTGGCTGGCTGGCGGACTGGCTGAATGATGTGGTGTCAGTCTCATGAAATTAAGCAAGCCAACCAAAATTAAAATAAAGAAATCGAAAATTTAAAAAAGTGGCACAAACAACAGGCAACACACGTACACAAACGTTTCTGCCACACGCACGCTATCATGCACACTTGCTCGCACCCAACACCAACAACAACAAATCTTCCATCACTGGCTCTTAATTCATTTTGATTTTATGTAAAGTGTAAATTTATTTGCATAAATTATAAAGTGCTTGACTGCAGCGCAACCAAGTGAGTATGAATACGAGTGCGTGCGTATGCGTGCCGCAGTGTGTCTGAGTATGAGTGTTTTATTCCTAATTTTCTCGTATTTGCAATTTTTATTATTTCGATTTTTCTACACGGAATATTCGTGCGCGACATGTTCGCATTTCTGAGATTGCCGGGTTGGTTGCAAAACGATAGACGGGTGCACTTGCTCTGCCTTGGCGTGCTTTGCAATCACTCCGTTATGTGGCAATGCGGCAATCTTATGTAGAGCACACAACTATGCGCTGGCCTACGCACCAAACCGGCAGCAACGCGGCCGGCAAATTAAATCAGTTTATAGCAAGAGCACTCGTAAACGCAGTCTCCTGAACGGTTCCAATCCGTTTCAATATTGTATTTTTAGGGAAAAATTTTAGCAGCAAGCCTTAAAATCGATTCATTTTATTCATTGTGGGCCACTTACGCATCTGTGTGCATAACGCGTGCGGTTACCAGTTGTTTCTTGTTATGGTTTTTGGACTTCAGTGGGAGTATGTCTATTTTCAGAAATTTATTTTTAGAATCAAAAATTAAGTCTATTTAAATTTCCAGTTGTAGTGCAGCATTTATTATAGCGATTTTTACTATTGCAGAGAGAAAACTAATTGGGCAGTGCAAAATCCATTCCAAGTGTTTCATTTGCTTTTGATGGTGTGTTTTCTCGTATCAGACACAAATCTGTGTAGTTGCAAATAATTTCGCAGAAAATACTCTAAAGCAGAGTATTATTACCAGACTCAGAGCATTGCTCATCAAGCAAATTAATTAGGAGATATCCTTCGATCGTGAGAGAAATAAATACTTTCAAAGGATCCATGAAATAGATATCAAATGGATTAAAACCATCATCTGCCTTCAGACATATTTGCGAATTATGATTTTGAAGGAGAGGACAAATGAATCGTGTTCATTAAAGATTAGCATATTCACTAATGCGAGTCTATATAATTACGAGGTATATATGTATGTATTGTATGGATATTGATAGAATTTCGTGTAATCGCCATTAATCTCACCAGATAGTTTAATTAATTGTCACAGTATGAACGGAAAATCACTGCTTTTAAACAGCATTCACAGATTTTCCAGAAACCAACATACATACGTGCTTGCTGCATTCTGTCAATTTTTTTTTTTTTTTTTTTTTGTTACTTTTGTAGTTGAAATTAATTCAGTAAAAATAGCATTGCATTACGCATGAATGCACTTTAATAACATTGAATAATAAAATTACTAATAAGTGGCATTGTAATCGCGTTAATTATCTTACAAACATACTCAACTACTAATATGCTGTGTAAATTGAACTTTAAATCACTTCATTGGGAGTTTCCGCAAAATACTCCTCTACGCTGGCAGCCATTCAGGTGCATATGTACATATATAAAACCTATGCGTGTGTGTTGACAAATATGAAACGAGCAGCGAGGTTTCAGAATTATGGCACTCACAATATGAGTGGCGGCGGCTATAGTGAGAACACATTTAACGTACTTGTGCATTTTGAGAGAATTAAATTGACTGAACTAAAATTAATAAAAGCAAACAAAAAAAACAAATACAGACACACAATTGCTAAGGATGAATAAGCAACACATTCGAGTATTGTTGCACTGTCGGAAGCGGCTGAGCGCAGCAAGCATCTATAAAATAAGTAGCCCGAAGGTTACAGAGGCAAACTGTCGCTCACACGTCACCTTATTTCTCATCATAGCATAGCAGCTCTTCGAGCTTGTTATTCCACTACCGGCCGGCCGCTGAACGTATTGCGTACATTTTGTGAAAATTAAATGTTTTGTTGCAGACCGATGATATGCTGTCGCATACTCTGATCTTTTCTTCTTATTTTAATATAGTATATGAATTGTAGTTGATTTTATTGCATAGAATTTTTTTGGTATTTAATAGATTAAAAAATTAAATGCAAAAAAAAAAAACGTTTGAAGAATTAATGCACAGCAAGGTGCGGCATGTACATGGAATTCAGGAAAAAAATATTGAAAATTTTTTTCTTTTTTCATTGAAACATTTAAATATGCGTCAATATATCTCCTCTAAATTGCATTACAGTCACATGAAGTGGATCTAGATACGCCGATAGAGTTCATTATAAAAATAAAGCCATAACGACGTATCCGCACAAGACCACAAAGAGCAAAGACTTGCAGCTTGTTTAACCTAATTCGCATACAAGTCAATAATTCAATAAAGCCATAAAGCCACAAAATCAATCTGTAAAGCATTTAACTTTTATCTTGTATCTGAAGCGCGGCGCGGCGTGTACCTGCTGGAAGTCGGCATCGCCATCGGCTCCACCACAAAATAAACAGGTTCCTCCAGCCAGCGAGATACGAGTGGATATTGTATTAGATTTTTGTTGACGTTGTACGCTGCAGCTTCTAATTGCATACATGTTATAACCAGCTTTGAAGTCAGACCACTTCTGCGCAGCTGCAGCGAAGACTTCAACTGTACGAGTATTAACAATAACAACAGAAGGAAAACCAACCACACTTATTAAAAAACCGAAAGCCCTCACGAAAGGGGCCTGCATTTTGGGTACACATTTTCATACGACCTGACATAAAATATTTTCAATGACAATTGAACAGACTCAAAACCAGTTCGGCAAAGTGAACGGTGCCCATTGCGAGCCAGCACGGCTTATACGCAGTAGTGGTGCGGGTATTTGTGTCGCATTCAACGCCAATAATCAAAGCCAATGTTTTGCGAAAATTTGCTGAAAATTCGAAAAATGCCAAGATGTGATTTTTCAATATTTGCCCGCAGATGCCGCTGCTGGAGACGCTGATAAAAGCGATTACAGCATTTGCCGCGGCTAAATGTTGCACAACTAACGTTTTTTGTTAATATTTTAATACCAATTATGTTATTATTTGGTAGTGAAATAAGTCTGGTTACGAGGACACCCACAGAACACTACGTAGTGCAATATCTAAAGCACTGACATTTTGAAATAGTTTTTTTAACCTTAGTCAAATTTGATGCCAACAAAACGAACTTCCGAACGTGGGGTGTGGGGCACGTAAGTGATATTCAAATACCAGTTAGTAAGTACGGGTACGTGGTTAAATAAACTGGATATATGGGTACTCTAGCACTGCCCGAACCTGTTAAGTTAAGTATCGTTAGTAGTTGGAACCATTACATTACTGTAACGGTACTGCAGTCTTCGGGAGTAAGGAATAAAGTACTTTTCTTAAAAAAAATTAAATTTAAGAAATGTTAAATCCGTGTGCTTAATTGAAATAATACCAGATTGGTGATATCAGACAATAAGAAGGATAGCAAAGAATCGAAAAGCAAGTAACTATTGACTAATATAGAAAAAATAAATCCATAAATATGTTTTGTGAAGACACTAATGTATCGGAACAGTTAAACGTCTCTTGTGAAATTTTTTATATATTTAAATTGGAATGTGAAATGTGAAAATCCCGTCTGGTATCGTAATAAATTTTTTATAATTAAGGAAAAACATTTTCTTCTGATAAATGTGGAAAATGTGGTAGTGGCAGTATAATAATGTGTTGAAGGGAGTGGTTTTGAGAGAACTAAATTTATCTATACTAATACATCAAAGCTTAGTAAATTTATTCCATTATTGACCGCAATTTATCAAGCAACGAATAGGAATAGCCGGAATAGCCGACAGTAGAGTGTATACAAATACCGAAAGTCGGCTAACGACTTTCGATTTTGTATATATGTAGCTTATATTATAAATGTTAATTTAGATGAGCGACGGCATAACCCACAAAGCCACTCAACTAGTTTCATTAAAGATTAGCTTTGGTGTGCGGACCCAAAAATAAATAAATGGGAAGGAAAAAACGGAACAATGACGCAACAAAAGTGAATGCAAGTCCAAATTCAAATTTGAGTCCAAATACGAATCCGACTACGAATGCACATTTTTTGACTCCGGCAATGGGGAACGAATAAGTCGTGTGGTAATGGTAAAAGTAATAAGTAATGCTTAATTAACCGTTGATATTAAGCAAGAGAAACATGCATGAAAGCAAAGAAGAGCGAAAGAAGCCGAAAACATGGAAAAAGTTAACAAAAAGCACAAAAAGTGAAAGTTGTTTTTTTATTTCATTTTGTTGGTTTTTTCCAGATTTCAGTTGTTTGCCAACCGTTATTCACTATTATTCACTAAAATATTTGTAATAAGTTGCATAGTGTGAACTGTAAAGCGGAAGTAATAATTTATACAATTTATACTTTCAGATCCGAGCGTAAGCATACGAACTCATTAATTCCCACTCTGCTGGTTGCAGCGGTGTGGCAGAAGAGGGGCCGGCAATCCGAACAAATTTACAAACACTGTTAACGCACTGTTAACTTAGGGGTCTGCTCATGTGGTTGTTAAATTGCGTAGCTTGGCAACAATTTATGTTTCAATTATGTGTTCGTTGCATAGGTTCAGCATATTTAATTTTCATAATATCTTAGAAATTACAGTACGCTGGAGGAATTGTTAATTCTTGGTGGCCAAGTAGAAAAATCGTTTCACATAATATTTCGGCCTTTCCATGCACAAAAATTAGATTAAAGTTAATTTCTTTTGTGGTAACAAAGCAAATGGCTCTATTTAATGATATGAATAATTATTCTTGAATCATAAGCTTTTATCGGGTTTGGAGTTCTGTGCTATAAAATAGTTATTCTCTTAACTCCATGCTTGAATAACAGTATTATGCGATATGTTTAAACTAACTTTGCCTTTTAGAGGTGGAGCACGTTGGATATTTTTTAAGTGCAGTTTGATTAATGCATTAATGGAGATATGTAAAATGTTCTAATACTAGTAAATAAAATCCATTCAATTTCTAGTTACAGTAATATTTTCATTATTTCAATATCTTAACAATTGTGTCAGTCAACCATATCGTAAACAAGTGCAGGGAACGCAAGGAACTTTGATTTTGGATTTTTTGAAAGGAAGCATAATCTGAAAGAGGCCATTCTAAAAGAATGATATTACTGTCCTAGTATAAAGGTAAGCAAAAAACCCAAATATTTGTATATCCAAATGAGAATGAGGCTGATGGCCCTGCAGAATATCTTTATTTTACAACGGAGTAATATATACATTTTAGACGACCACATGTCATTTGCATTCCCTCTCATGACTTCGTCTTCGTTCTTTAAGTATCTAACAAGTGTAAAACGAATGAGACAAAGCAGAGTCTTTTCAGTGCAGACTGCATGCCTATTAGTACTGACGTATCGTGAGTGTGTGGTACAGAAGGGCGGGAGTTAATTGCAGGACTGTGATTGAATTTAATAACTTGTTTCTTGGTTATGGTTATGACCTTTAGAGTTGTGGTTCGGCACCAACAGAAAACGGGAAAAAAGCTGAAACTATTTCACTCGCATGCATATGTCCGATATTTTTACTGTTTATTAAGTACTTTAGGAGATAAAACCAGCCAAAAGGAAATGTTATCGTTGAAACTAAATTATTCAAATGTCATTACTACACTACCATGTACGTTCCTATATACATATATGCACAGGAAGTGCGCTCATATTAAATGTGCTCTGGAGCAGTACGTGGAAATGCGTTTTCCAAATGCATAAATTTAAATTTAAACATTCCCCCCGGCTCTCTGATGTAAAACGCCCCTTTTGTTGTAACAAGTAAGCAATCGCCTAAGATATGAAACAGTATTAAAAAATTAAAAAATAAAAATGAGAAAACTATTAAATTATTTATCACAAAAGCTGCGGCGAATAGTTCAGAAATGCGGAAATATGCTGTATGTGACATTTGACTAGTAGAGCAGCAGCAACCGGAGCACAGACGAGTGTGTATGCCCATTGCTTTTCTCTGCTGCGTTATTGAAAAATGTCACGCAAAATTGTGCAACAGCAGCGAGCAGCCACCAGCAACCAGCCAAACGCCAGCGACTGCGACTGGCAGTGTGAGAAATTATTCTATTTTCTGAAAAGTTTTTTAGAAAAGAATAAATTATGATAAATTTACGTGCGTGCGTACGTGTGCTGGCCTATGTGTGGCTGGGTGCGTGTGCGATATGATGAATTATTATTTGCTTCATGCGCGTGAAATTATGCAATTTCAATTCAGCATATTGCTTTGTTTGTATGAATACGCTCTTCTCTTTTAGGGTGGACTCCAAACTAGGTCTATTTGGGATAGTCACGATCATATGCGGAAGGTTTGGGAATTGCACTCACCTGCAATGTAACAAGAAAACAAACCAATTACAATATGTGATCAATGGGTACCGTTCGTACCATTTAGCCATTATTTTCAATAATTTTGCCTAGCCCGCAACCACTTTGGCACCTGTTAAATGGAGAATTATTAATTTTTCCCACCATTTTTTCTATGTGGCTGCTATTCACTGCCGCTGCGCTTGTAGGTTAAAACGGACTCGACAAGCAGGTCAATCGTAAAAAGCAGCACAAACTTCAGCCACCTCATACAATTTTTTATATTCGCGGCAGCGCACATAATTATGGAAATTTTTAACTTGTTTTTCCATTTCAGAAGAACCCGTGTATCTTTGGGGGCACAATATAATTAATATTGTTTGAGCTACCAAATGCTGTTTAGCATTCGCAGATTGTATGCAAACAAGCGCAACTTTAACATTGTTCTCCCAGGTGCCAAATGCAGATACGAGTACATACGGGAATACTATCTAAAGAAACGGTTAGTAGTATTCGGATTGGCCTAAAAGCATACAAAAACATCACTACGCATTTAGAAAATGCGAATATATACAATTTAAAATTTTCAATTGTAAATCAAACAAAGCTTGCTTGTAAATGAATGTTTTTATTTCACCTATACATTCTTTTACAAACTAATCAAAATTCTGACAGCAAAAAAATTGCTTTTAATATTGGACCTTTCCGAGGAAGTTAAAATGTACTCCATTTACCTCGTAAAGCAAAACTACTAGAGCTCCGGGTGAAACTTATAGATAAGTACCGCACACGAATCGTCCTAGGTCACTGCGGAGAATGTCAATGAGTGTATCGACAACTGAGAGGCAATGATGGGTTCCGCTAACCGCAAAAAGGTTTCTGGCGTCTGCAAAGGCAGTTGATTCTAGAGAACCCCCTCCCCCTACTATTTCTTATGCATCAATCGCCTTTTCGTCTGGTTTAACTCGATTCACTAAACACAAGAGTTTGTGCAGAGCCTCATGACGACTGTTTTAAAAGTACACCGTAAAAATGCTGTTTTAATTTTATTGAATCTATTTTATTGTGGCGGCTTTTATACTCCTTGTGCGCTCAAAAGAGCCACTTGTTGTAATTCTAACGGGATTTGAGCACCGCGAGCTCAAAGAGCAATGGCGTGAACACCCCTGGTTTAAGGTATTCAGGTATACTGAACATTATTGAATTGATGATTTAGTTTCCAGATAGATGGTCGTTGCATCTTGAAAATTAACGTTTTCAGTAATTTATATCACTGCTCAATGTTTCTTGAAAATTAAGTTTCAATTTTTACAAACTTTGTATTTAATATTATAGCTGGATAAACGAATTTCATAAAAATCTAGTTTTTTTTGTAACCGATCTGAGTTGTAGTGATTTGAGGAAACCGATCTGAGTTGTAGTAATTTAAGGAAAATTTTGAGGCTTAGTACACAAATATTAGTATGACTCAAATTTAATTCAGTACTACCATCATTTTGCTTTGGATTGCTTTACGTTATGTGTAAAAAGTCTTGCTTGCTGCCGGCACATTTGTATGTTTACATGCAATTCTGGTTTCAACAAGTTACAACAATGTGGCAACCTCTTGTTAACGCTAGTCGTTGTTGTTGGTGTTGTTTTTGCTGCCTTTTATTTTGTTTTTAAGCTTTTAATGAAAACATTTTTATTTTTTATTTAATTTTTTCTCTATTTTTGCCATTTTCTTTGGCTTATTAAAAGAAAGAAAAAAAGAAATAATTAAAATTACAGCAAGGTGTGGATTAAGCAAGCTTATTGCGAAACCTCTTTGAGAGCCGGTGGCGTGTGTGAAACTGGTGTTGTTATTAATGTGCACTTATGGCTTGGGAAAAGGGAAGTAAGGCATTGGCTTCAGGGAAAGTGTGAAAAATCTTGTCAGTAATTACGTCAGAAATTAATTTAAATTCCTAACAAATGGAAGCACTTATGTGGGGAGGTTTATATAAATGCAAATTGCTGCAAAATAACCGTATAAATAATAAAACCCCAGACTTGACCTGGCTTTATGTAAGCCTCTTACATTAATACGTTGATGAAATGTGCATAAAATGGACATTTTTACTGCAGTAAGAAATCAGAAAGAGAATACATATTTAGAAACGCGTTGAAAATATACATAAGAGACAGGTAATTGCGAAAAATCTGACTGATTATTTTTAAACTTCATAGAGCTGGAAATTGGGTTTAAAGTTAGTTCGATCCTCGTGCCATTTATAACATACTCTTTGTATTTATCAACTTAATCGAAAGGCGGACTATTTTAACTGAACTTTAGATTTTATAAAAATACTGCACTAAACTAGTTTAAACAAAAAACTTGAAAATGTGGCCAAAACTAAAGCGTATTAAATTATTTAATTCGATTTTTGTCACTGTAACAATCTCCATGAATTGTGCAGTGGAGCTTCAATTATGCATTCTTTGACTATTTCAACATGTTCCTTTATTATATTTTGTACAAATAATAATAAATTCGATGACGAAAATCTGAATTTTCTATCATTTAATTTCCATGATTATGAGTGACGCAAGCGCAAATGTAGTGAAAGCACTGTTAACTAACATTCTCGCTAATCTGGCAACATGAATCTCCGTTAACATTTCTTAATTAGTCCTCATAAACTCAATTAACTCGCAACAGCATGCAAGCATGCCATGAGTGAAGAAACATTACAAGTGCCGTGAAACAATGCATTAAAATATCTGAAAAATGCATTCACTTATGTCTTCATTTCTTGCCCCTGGTTTTGTTGTTGTTGATTGTTCATGTGCTTGATTTTATTTCGTTCACGAGATGTCATAAACAATTTAAAGCTTAATGCGTCACGCATAATAATGACCGCCAATGCCAACAGGCTGAGACCCACACGGGGCCAATGCAAAGGATACAATTTGTAAATTTCAGCTCACTGTCAAAATAAATATAATTCAAAACATTTCTGCCACAAAAATCAAGAAATACCAACTAACTAAATAAGTCATATTTCTGAATCTGAAACTTCCTAACCACTACTCTTTTTTTCTGGACACTGTTGATCGAAGAAAAACTTTTGATACAATACACGTACCTTACATAACATACTTCTGATACCTTTTGTATTTATAAGGGAGTTATGTGTGGAAATGTAGATTGTAATACGGACTGCTATCTTTCTTCAGTTAATTGCCGAGCTTCAGTAATCTGCTCGCATTGCCATACAATTTTCTTAAAGTCAGCGACTGAGTTTCTACTTTCAGTAAATGAAATTAACTTAAATTTGAAGGAACTGGAGAGCTTTATTTTAGCTTCTGACTATCAATCATGGTGTTTCTAAAGTTATGGACAGGAATTCATATATTTCAGTCACCAAATTACTCAAGTTCAGTAAGTGAATTGCTTACTTTAATACTCAATAAACACTGATTTTTATTCAGTTTCCTTTTTCTCGCAGTTTTGATATAAAATTCTCAAGTGTTTTTGAGGGTTTAATTCCTTCTCTTTAAAGATTTAGTAGAGAAGAACTCTCTGCTGTGGATAAATCAGTTTTCAGTAAAGGCTGATTACATTAGAGCTATCGTTGATCGTTGTTTGCTTTACGTTAATATTTTGTATTAAAACTATATAGATGGTTGTTATAATCTATATTTCTGGTAAAAATCGAGTACCACATAGGTGTCTACCATCAGTAAAGCAAGAAAAAAACAATTTTTAAATCATAATTTCGTAGATTAATTAAATACAATTTTGTACAAAAAAACACACATTCTTTAAGTTTATGGGGATTCTTCATTGTCGTATGAAATAATTCAAAAGTGGTTTACTGAATTTCCTTGTGGTCGAAGAAGCACCGTTGGCGCCAACGAGCTGGACTCCAAATAAGGGCACCTAACGCAATCTAATGAAATAAAAGGATATAGTCATGAACGATCGGAGTTTGAAGGTGCGCAGGAATGTTGAAATTATGTAACAATACGACGAAACATTTGAAAAGCTCCGCGTATGAAGGGCGCAACTTATACTGACAATTAGTGACGATGGTGTATGACGCAAATGAATTTCTACGTCGATTCGTAACTGTGAATAATCGGCCCCCACCGTACACCAGAGACCGACTAACATTTCAAACAGTGGACTTTAAGTGAATCAGCACCAAACAAGGCTAAGGTCTGATGGAAACATAATGGTGACAGATTTATGCTGCACGCGGTATAATCCACACCGATTACCTCCAAAAAAGTAAATGGGTTAATGACGAATTTTATTGTAATTATTTGGTATTTCAGTAACGTGTTGAAGTAAAAGCGACCACATCAACACAGTGCACGGCTAGACTAGTGGATCGTGTCCTTTGAAAAATTAAATTAATTGAAATACGAATTGGTTCCTCATCTTTCCTGTTTCCAAATTTAAGCAATTATCTTGGAGGAAAAATATTGGGCTCCAACAAGGATGTCATCGATGTACATCGATCGGTAAGACCTCCCATTATTATTTGTTAATAGCTGTGGTCCCTAATTTGCAGGATATGTTGCTCTCCATCAAGGTCAGCCTTTATGTGGCCAATCTACTTAGCACCCTTTGTACATTTTTGGTGCTTGCACAGGAAAGAGCGATTTTTTGAAGTATTTGACATTTGACTCACTTTAAACCCAATACTTACAAAAACTCGGCTTTACAACGCCTTAAAATTAATAATATAAAATTCAAAAAATTCAAACTTCTTGTTTTCTGCAACTCCATGTTGAAGCGTCACTTCTGCAAATTACACTCAGTTGTCCCTTTATCAAGAGACTTTTGCGTCATGTCTGAAGCCATAAATGAAGTGTAATAGCTTTCGATTTTTACGTCGACCGAACAAGTAAACATGCGCATGAGCACGTACTCGTACATAGTGGGCTGGTGCTGCAGCTTGGAAAGGATTTTAGTGGTCTGTTCCGATTTCATACTTATATTTATCAGATTTTTTCTTTGCTAAGGTTTTTTTTTAATTCATGTTTGTTTGAGTGAATTTAATTTTTTTGTTCTTTTTTTGCATAAAGCATGAATTATGTTCAAGGTGAAAGGGCCATTTCGATTGAGCACAGTTTTCGGTCAGCCTCAACTAATATTTTTCTGCCGCCCATGTTTTGTTTTTTGTTGGCGAATGCCCATTAAAAATTCCTTGTCTGAATAGTTTACGAATTTCTTAAATTGCGTTCAAAAATAAACAAGTTAGCGGAAAACATTTGAGAAAAGGGAGTTTTCATTTAAATAGAGATGAACCATTGTCATCATTGGAAGTATTTTATGAAAGGGAGAGCAGTTTATCTTCCAGGTTTCATGTTGTTTTGTTAGGTAAGAAACATTGATTGACTTTTGCAAACGTTTGGACAATTTAATAAGGAATTAGCACCAACAGGTATCAAAGTTGCCAAATAAAATAAACACAGAAGAGTACCAATTCCATTTCGTAGATGTATGTATATTGAGGTAGGTTTAAGTTTGACACCATTTCTGTAGATTTGTGCTGCTTTTGCTAATTCTTAAAATTGTTTCTTTGCTTGTTTATTTTTTGTTTCTTTTTTTCTTTTTGCATATACTTTCGCGCAGACATTCGAACGCTTCTCCCCGCTCTTTTGTGTTTCATATTTTTTGCTTGTTTGTTATTGGTTTTTAATGGCACACATTTTTGTGTGTTTTCCAACGCGTTTGCATGCGTCTTCGTTTCAGTTTTCATCTCTGGGTCCGGCAGACTGATGATTACAGAGTATCGCACACATCTGGTCTGCTTGTCTTGTTGAAGAGATTTCCTGTAGTAACTCTAAAATTATGCGAATAATCCCAGTAGCTGTAAAAATGATTTATGCTTGCGTGTTGTTATTATTACCGTTGTTGTTGTGATTGCTGTTCCTGGTTTTTATACGTTGTTGATTAACATTCTCTTTAATGATCATTTCCCTGTTACTTTGATATTTCGGGCCAATAAGCCCACTTGTAGGCTGCAGATACGTGATAAACATCAGGCTGCACATTTCGCAAAGTTGTTTGTTGTTGTTTGTTTTTGTTTTCTCAGTTTTAACTCATTGCTGAGCTTCTTAAAGGCTTTTGTATGATTTCGATGCATGCACGGTTTTACCTCTTACTCCGACTTAAATAAGTTGCAACGGCAGCCATGGTAATTGTTGCTGTGGTTGGTGTTTACTGGTGCTGCCGTTTTGTTGGCTTGTGGCTATTTTATTGGCTGTTAGAAAACAATTTTGTGCCGTAATAATAATAATTTAAAAAAGCATAAATCCATATTTTTTAAAAGTTCTCGAAGTGTTTATTTTTTATCTTTTATGAGGCTTTTTTGTCGGTTGAAAGATGGCTTCACAGTTTTTTGTGCTCGATAGCCACAACTTTTGTCATATTTTATATCATTACATAAAATTTTCCTGGTATTTTGTGTACAATGCGAATTGTTGTTCGATAGAGTTGTGGACAATAATAATACCAAAATAGCTCTTGAAGGAATACTTCTTATATGAATTTAGTTCTAGCTTAACTCACTTTCTTTCATTTTTGGTTTTTGCAGTTTCTTGCGATCTGCGATCAGTGTTGAAGTATCCACGCAATGTCCCCCAAACAATGCACTATGGCCGAAATTGCGGTTTTAATGTTTACTGTTGGCAACCCTGTTTATGTACAAACAGCTGTTAATGTTTACATATTTTTTAATACGTGTTAATACAAGTGAAGCAGCAAAATTTGTATAAAATTAAAAGCTGTTTTTTTAATAATATATTCTTGTAAAAAAACTTTGTAAATATGAGTTGTAATACTCGAGGTGAGTATTTTTACTATATACAAATATAGTTTGCTAAATGTTTGTATTTCGTACTTATTTTGGTGTTTTTTTGTGTGTATTTTTTTGTGAAATTTTGAAGAGTTTTATTGTTTTTCGTGGAGTAAAACTAAAAATATTATGAAGTGTCATTGGAACTATTTACATGTGATTGTTTGTAGAAAACTCAAGTTTTATGTCATGGTAAAAGTGTATGCATTTGACTGCTAATGAACGAATTTTTAATATTTTTGTAGAAACACTCAGGTTCAAAAATTCTGAAATATTTGAGTTTTGGTTGAGAAACAACAGGAATGTTTCGAATTACATAAAAGGAAAGATTCCATACGAAATTGACAGTGAATTAAGTAAATTAAGATGTACTAAAGCTCGTAACTTATCTAATTTTATTAAATTAAAATGGGATAAACAATCCTGAAATGAGGGAGCATTTAGAAAATATAATAAGGAATGGTCGGGTCGAGAAACAATTTTTGTTCTACCGAAAAATATTAATGCTATCGGGCGACCAAAAATGACTTATGATGATAGCTGCGAAAGAAATAAAAGGAGATTAGTTTCCGAATTAGCTTCCCAGCAAGGAGACAATGCGCAATTATTAGTTCATGCTGCCTCTATATCTGCCAAAAAATCCCACGCAACGGATTTGAAATTTGCCCTACAACAAGTTGCTATATCTCCAAATCGGCCATCCAAAATTCGAGAAGTTCTTAATACTAGCCATAAAGAAGTTACGCCAGTATCACCTGATGAAGCTCTAATGTTTTTGTTAGAAAACGGATTAACTAAAAATCAGTACTTAAATATGCGTCAATTAAACATAAAACACAATAGTAGTATTTATCCGACTTATGATAAAGTTTATAAAAGCAAATTGAAATGTAGACCGGATAAAATCAAAGCGAATGAAAGCTCTGTCGAAGTATCGTTGCAAATTTTGGTAGACCACACAGCTAAAAGAATTCTTGCATATCAAGATGAAGTATTGTCTACAATGGATGTTGAAGAATCGATCCTAATTTTGAGCTACGGGTTTGATGGTTCTACCGGTCACAGCTTGTTTAAACAAAAATGTGTGGAAAATACTTCGGAAAGTTTCGATCAGTCCCTTTTTGTGACATCAGTCATTCCAATAAAAATAAGTTCATCAGCAGGTGATAATATTTGGGTAAACCGTACACCTCAGTCAGTACGCTTTTGTAGACCTTTAAAAGTGGAGTTTGTTAAAGAAACAAAAGAGCACATTTTAACTGAAAACCACAACATAAATAAACAGATTAAGAAGTTGGAACCACTACAATACACACTAAGTAATGGGAAAAAAATTAAAGTAAAATATAATTTATATATGACATTAATAGATGGGAAAGTCTTAAATGTGTTGACAGAAACTAAAAGTGCACAGCAATGCCCCATCTGTCATGCCGGTCCAAAGCAATTTCGAACTATAAGAAACTTTGATTCTCCTATTTTTGAAGCGAAGGCCGACGCTTTGAAATATGGAATAAGCCCTTTGCCTGCGTGGATTCGTAGTCTCGAGTTTGTTTTAAAACTTTCATACAAGCTAGATTTGAAAAAATGGCAAGTTCGTGGAACAGATAAGAAGAGAATCAAGGCAGAAAATAAACTAAAAATTCAAAAAGCGTTTTTGCTTCAAATGGGGCTTCATGTCGATAAGCAGAAAGCAAATGGCAGCGGCAACACCAACGATGGCAACACAGCTAGAAGAGCATTTTCTCGCACGGACCTTTTAGCATCTATTACTGGTATAAATATTGATTTTTTGAAACATTTACACATACTCTTAATTGCTCTCTCCTCTGAATTTGAAATTGATGCTCAAAAGCTTCGTGCTCATTGCATTAAAACCGGTGAAATATTTTTCCAAAACTACGAATGGTACTCGATGTCTGCCACAATACACAAAATATTAGTGCATTCGTCACAAATAATTGAGGCTTCAGTAGTACCCGTAGGTTGCCTTGCAGAAAATGCATCTGAGGCGCGAAACAAATATTATAAAAAAGATCGAACTGGTCACGCTCGAAAGGATTCAAGAGTGCACAACATACTTGACATGTATCATAGAGCTATGGATAGCTCTGACCCATATATTTCTAGTTTATGTGTGCAAGAACGTACAAATAGTTCAAAAAAACTTCCGTTTCCTCGAGAAGTCATTGATATTTTTAAAATGCCTGAATTACCACCAGAACTGTTATTACCTTTAACATCTCAAGAAGCCTCCAGCTGCAATTATAGTTCTGATTCTGATGTTAGCTTAGAGTCGTTAAATAATTATTCATTGGAATTAGAAGCGGATGGAAACGAAGGAACATACCATGATTAATTAAGCCTTATATCTTTTGAGAATATGTATCCATTATTTTGTTATTTTCAGATTAATCCACAAGCATTTACAACTTCTTTAAAATTATAAATTTATGAATTAAAAAATAAATGAATTTCTTGGTAGCATTCAATATTTTTTTTAATAGTGGGCGTGGACCGCCCATTTTTTCTCAAGTTTTTTTTTTGTCAGTAGAAGTCCGTATAACCATTTTGGTGAAGCTAGCTTGCCAGGAAGTACTATTTGCCATTACTTTGGATAAAGGGGGCGTGGCCCGCCCATTTTTCTCAAGTCGCACTTTTTGTCATTAGAAGTCCGTATAACCATTTTGGTGAAGTTAGCTTGCCAGGAAGTACGTTTTGCCACTACTTTGAAAAAAGGGGGCGTGGCCCACCCATTTTTTCTCAAATCGATTTTTTTCTCAATAGAAGTCTACACACCAAATTTGGTGAAGCTAGCTTGTCGGGAAGTATTTTTTGCCGCTAAAATCGCGATTTCGGCCATAGTGCAATGTTATTGCAGAAGGCGCTCTTTTGAAACGCCACCGTTTGAGTCTGTGAGTGCTAAATTTTCTAATTAAATCAATGAAAATAAACTTGCATGCCACCAGATTAAGTGTTCCAATTTTGCCATCAATGGTACACAACAAAAAAATTCACTAGAGAAGTTCAATCGAGACATCTTAGAATTCAAGGTACTCCTACTGTTATAGTAATCGATATATTCTGATGAAATGGAAATCTTTAAGGAAATTTGCATTTTGTCTGCGCTTTGTTTGAGCTTCAAATAAACTATTCAAGCTTTTTCTTACACTGCAATGAAACTAGCTGCACACAAAATTATGTTCGTTATCCTTTATTAGGCTTTCGACAAACTCTCGCATGATTAAAACATTGACATATGTCATGATTCCGCAATCCATGAATTGATGAAGTACGACGAATTTTGCCAATAATTTTTCACGAAATGCAGGATCATATGTGAATTATTTGAAACAATATTCACTGCTTTCATTGGCAAACATCGCCCTGTGTACTCGTACTAATGAGTGTAAGTTAATGCTTGTATGAAAACGTTCAGAAAACTGGGAAGCGTTTTGATTTTTTATTTTTCAAGTCAAATTTATTTGCTGAAATCTAGATGTCTTTGGGGCCAGTTACATTGGTGCCACTCGGGAAGAAACCCCGCAATAATGTCTCACTTTTGGTGTATTGTGTAGGGAATTTCGAGAATAAAGTAGAATAAAATAGCTTATTAAAGGGTGCTTCGACGCTTATTCAACACCTTTTCATACAAATTAAAATGTTTTGTTTCCGTGTTGCCACTGCCGGGTAATGATGATAAAGACGCTTCGCCCAAAACTAAGAGCTATGCACGTTATGCCTTGCAAATACGTGATGTGAGCGCCCCGTAACCGCAATTTACTTTAAACTTCACTTAATTAACACGTACTTGAAAAAGCGTTCGTGGCAATTATCGAATAAACACAAACGATTTGGTAAGAAATTGAGGTGAATAAGTATCTCAGTGCTTTCGCAATAACTTACTTGAAATGTCTTCACAGAAACCACTTATTGAGATTTATTTAAATTCGAAACTGAACTTCAAGGTGAAACAGCTCAGATAACTTGAAGCATAAAATATTTTTAAGTATGCATTAATTTCCGGCTCAGGGTCTACTGTTATTACCTCAGCATATGTTTTTACTGATCCTAATGTTTTTAAGTTACTCCTCTCTTGCCTGATTTAATCTGGGCATTGCGGTACATTTTATTGCGTTCCATGATTTTGATTGATACATATTTGTAATATACATTGTTGCAACCTTTACTTCACAAAATAAATACAATATTGACTAGGCTGCTGAAACGGCAGGAGCAAATATGTTTCAAATTGTTTGTAACCTCCGGAATAGTCAGTTGAAGGTGCTCAACCCACACAACTACTGTTGTTTAACGGCTTTTTTCCTGTATAACTCTTTTAACTCCACTTATCTCTAGTGTTTCTGGAGTCATTTTACTGAGCGAGACATCGAACTTATATGCCAACTTTCGAAAAAGATATAGTATAGTCCGTATAAGTGCCTACAATCAATGAGAATTGTTATTTTTTTTATCAAATCGGGAGTTCTTTGTTCATATTTCGCCTATGACTGCACCTACGTACAAATCATTAGTCTTTCCTGTGTTTTTGTAGCATTGCTCACAACTGACAATTAGTAGCAGGGGTGTTGTGCCGTCAAATAATGTCTAAACTGATCTAGCACGGCCCCGACACAAACACCAAATCGGACTCTGACTAATTTAATAAAAGCTTCAATGAAAAAATTTATTTTTTTACAAGTTATAATTTATTTTAAAATTAATACATGGCAGCCCTGTTCAAAAGTATTATTTTTTGATACCCTTACAAAGACATTACTTGTGATACACATTTAGAACATATTTCTACGAAATCTTTAACTTATTTTTTAAAACACTCCCTTGGGAACAAATTTTGACCTATTCTCCGAGCTTCCTGAAGATATTGAAACATAATATAATCTATGAAACCTTCCCTTGTTACAATAAGATACTGTTTTAATTTCAAGAAGGTCGGATCAAATAAATATAGCATTACATCTCTACTAATAATGTAGCTTTCTTTTAATAATTCTAAAACACTGTCATATTTATGAAGCATTGCCTTTAGTGTGCAATTTGCAATGATCGACGTCATAAAACGGTAAAAAGTAAGCAAAGAAATGTATTTTAATGTGAATTCACCATTTGTTCTTCTGCGAAAACCTTTTTGGCGTGTTGAGAGTTCAGCAAACTCTTTTACGCCAAGCACACTCCTACTACTGCATCTCACAAACTGAGTATTTCTTTGTATTTTTCCATTTAATTATATATTAAAAGTGAAACTTAATTAATCTTTGCATAGCTCTTGTCGGCTCGTTTTAGAAGAAAATTTCGTTTTTTCTCTGAAATTATGAAACATTGCAATTAAATTGTATTTTTATTGATATATCGCACGTAATTTGTGCTTGTGGTCCCAGGCAGCACGCACCAGTTTCGTTAGTTAAGAAATGAATTCAAAAGTAAAAAATAATAAAAGTGTATGAAAATATGTAAAAAGGAGAAATTTCCCTCATTACTACCGATTGAGTTAGGTTTTCGCATTTCGAACCACGTAAGCGAGACGTGCGTGATATGCATATCACCAAAGTATCTCTACAAGTCGCTCGATGGTGGTACACAGCTGCGCGTGCATTTCCAACAGCATTTGAAGGGATCCAAAATGAATAAACTCATTACGCGCTTTTGTTTTGCAGCATTTGCGAGCGATTTCTGTGTGTAGGTATGTGTCCAAAATGTTTGCGAGCGATTACAATGTGTGATAAGTCACCAGCAAACAGCCCCAAATGCATTGTCGGCAACCGCAGCAAGCAATGGAACAGTATTTGCCGTTACCAATTATTTTCACACATGCCAGATTTGGTGAGGCAACCCTGCTCATATGTAGATTCATTGAATGTTGAACTGAAAAGTATACGATCCTTAAGAATACGGTATGTATGTATGTTTTCTTTTAAACTTCAAATATAAAAAAAGAGGACGAATCAGGACACAATGCCCAAATTTTGCAAACATTAACACAAATTGGTTTACATTTTTAACATATCAAACCCAGATCCAAATTTATAGCAGAAAAATTAAATTTGCCTTAAATTCTGCGCCTTCAATTTTCCTTTCAAATAAAAAATCATGCTCTACCAACATAAATACAGAACTGTTGACAATTTAAACTATTTTTCGGACAGCTGCCCACTTGGTTATTCCACAAACTGCCTTACTGCCTCTGGTCTTGGCCCTTAGAATGAACAAGCTAGATTGTTAGACTGAATACAATAGGAATAGGTCCGACGAAAACTATGCAAGCTCCAAAACCAATGCTTGTTTCAAGCGGGAACAGCAATTTTCCAAAAGGCAAGTACTAAAAAAATTTGGTCAGATGTAAAAAAACCTTACAATCTCTTCCCAACACAAGTCTATATATATCATTCATTCATTCGCATTCCAAAAAGGCGTAGGGGTCTTCTTATATTGGAGCACTTTGCCTCAGCGGCGTATGCATCAGAAAACCATAACTTCTTAGTTTAGATATCGAAAGAGCCTTTGACAGAAACGGAGCTCATATTATCCTGGTTTTCTTTTGGTATTTGAACTATTAAACTATCTTTGGGAACATATTTGATTATATTAGGACCTTTGTTCCACTTTTTTATATTGTTTCAAAATTCTATCCAAATTATGATCATTGAGCAGAACTCACTCTCCCACAAAATATATAGGTTTAGGGTTTAATATTTTGTTTACAGAACGATAAAGTCATTGTGTGTGTGTGTACGTGTGTGTGTGTGTGTGTGTGCTATTTGCATATATTGATTCAAATTATCTCATAAATTGTTTTATTATATTCTATATACATATGCATATTTTTGAAAATTTTCCCCATGTAAGTATGCTTGTGAAATTATTTAATAATGTATATCTTCGAAATACCAATATTTGGAATTCTCTTTTTATTTTCCGGTTATTTCGTTCTTTGAAAACCTACTGAATTTTTCTACTCATTCATTAAATATGGTTAAGTAATGCATGAATTTTATTTATCGAATAATGTTGTTGCAATTAAGCTCATTAATTCATTTCATTTCAAAAATCTCACAATATTATTTCCTGTTTAGGATCATATATAACGGAGTCATTAAAAATACTCGCATTATGCTTATGGGTTTACGGAATGTGCAGGGTTTACGGAATACAAATTTCGATTCGAACTTGTCTTCTTGAGCATAAAATACATATACTGTTTATCCGCTTTTAATTCTTATAATTTATTGCGGTCAAAACTCCGAATTAAAATCAAACTCAATTTCCATTATTTAAAAACCAGCTGAATATAGCACGAAGGCCATCTATAATTAAATATCATCCCACAAGAAAGCTTAGAAAAATCGCAGAATGTAATTATGATGCCATTGTAATGAAGTTGGGGTACTTATCAACTCTGTACGTAAAAATAACTTTTAAACACAACATCAACATAAACAACAGCAAATTCCATTTGACGACAAACAGTGCAGAATTCCACTAATCAATGTAAATTTACATTACCCCAAAGTTTTAGGCACATTTGTACTAACATTGGCAACATCCGTCATATAATAAACAAGCGACTCCGCCCGACCCCGACCTCGACTCCAACTGCAGCTGTCACCTGTCAATACACAATGGCCGCTCTAAGATGGTCTCCCTCCGCACATGATTTGCATTTAATTTGGCATTTCGCATATGCAGTCGTGTGCATCTGTGTGAGTGCGATTGTGTGTGCCTTGCATATTTTTCCTGAAGATCGATTGGATTCGGAATGCCTTTGGATGTTTCATTGAAACATTTTTGCACATACTACGGCAAATATAGTGAAAACAATTTAGAATGGCAGCGCTGCCTGCCAGCCACGTCAAAGGCGCTGTTTTAAATGAGAACTGTGTTCGCATGTGCGATGTTTATGTCGATGCCGGTGCTAGTAATGGTGGTGGTGGTATGCCGGCACACAGCGGAACAGCATTAAAACACTGCGGCACTGATTCTAAACTGGCGAATGTGCGCCTACTAAGTACTTGTTTTGATTTAATGCGATTGTTGTAGATCAAATACGTCATACTCACAAAGGTGATTTTACGAGTGCTTCGAGGGGAGGGTTTAGATGAACGTGAGTGACGATAACGTTTTTAATGCAAAAATCAGGCCAAAAAAATTGAGGCATTTTTAGAGCGGTGATTTCAGCTTTCTAATTCAAATCTTAAAGGTACGACTGAAGAATTATATAATAGCTTGAAGGAGGCTTCTTTAAGATTGTGTTCTTAAAATAATGCAAGATGACAACTCTAGGAGCCAAAATTGTTATATACGAGGGGTACTATTTATACTTCGGGAATAGCAAATAATAACAAACATTTTTAAATGAAAATGGCTTTATTGTTTTTCAAAATATTCCCCTTGATGATCAATACACTTTTGCATTCGTTCAAACCATTTGTCATAACAGTTTTCCCATTCCTCTTGAGACACCTCCAAAACATGGTTTTTGAACGCTTCAACTGCTTCTTCGGCGCTCGTAAATCGTTGTCCACGCAGTTTACTTTTGATATTCGGGAACAAGAAGAAGTCATTGGGTGCCAAATAAGGACTGTACGGAGGATGAGTCATCAATTCGATGTTTTGATTGCTTAAAAATTCACCTGTTTGACGAGATGAGTGAGAGCTCGCATTGTCATGACGGAGAATGATTCATCTTTGGCGGTTGGTTTTACGAATTTCTCCGAAGACTTCCGGCAAACAAATGGTCGTGTACCACTCAGAATTGACCATCCTACGTTGCGCAAGCGGAACAGTGGCCACATGACTCATTCGGCCGAAGAAACTGGCGACCATTTTCTTCCACGAACAACTTTTGTTGAATTTAGCTCGTCTTGTAATACCCACACGGTCGATTATTGTTTTGTTTCCGGCTCATACGCATATATCCATGATTCACCACCTGTCACGATTTTATACAAGTCTTTTGAAGCACCACGGTCGAAGTTTTCAATCATTTCCTTACACCGATTGACACGAGCCTTTTTTTGAGCTATTATGAAATTATGTGGGATCCAACGCAAACAAATCTGTTTTACAGCCAAATGTTCATGCAATATTGAATGTATGGAAGTGGCAGTAATGCCCACAGTGTCCTCTATTTCACGGTATGTCACATGACGATCTTGCATTATCAGATCACGCACTGCTTCGATGTTTTGTGGGACAACAACCGATTTTGGACGACCTTCACGGAGTTCGTCGGCGACCGAACTACGACCACGATTGAATTCACTATACCAGCGATATACTGTGGTTTTTGATGGTGCTTTATCGCCAAAGAACTGAGTTCATCGACACATTCTTGTTGAGATAATCCACGTCGAAAGTTGTAAAAACTAATCCAACGAAAACCTTCTCTTGAAATTTCCATTTTGCCAAATTGATTTTATTAATTTTTTTTTCATCCACACGTTGTTAGTACGTTTATGCTAAAAAATGTCAAACTTTATTATGGTGTTGCCAGATTTTAGCTATTGACATTAGTGTTGCCAGTTCCCTAAATATAAATAGTACCACTCGTATTAAAAAGCCGAAACTTGTTCAAATATATCGTCATTGACACTGCCAATTGGAGTATTTTAAAGTTTCCTTTTAATGCTAATTACGCACATTTTTAGCTTGCTTCGAGATTTTGGAGTTTGTTAAGAATTCCTGTTTGCACTTGATACACTCACTTCTCTTTCTGACGTTGACAAATTCGCATTTGATCGAGCTTTTCAATTTCACACCTGCGGGGGTTGCGAAACAATATCTGATGCGTATAGCTTTTGTAGAGTGAAATGAAATCACACCCAGTGTAGCCAGACAGCAAATATTAGGAGTTTTCATACTTTCAGAAATCTGCAATCTTAGTGAAGCCATCCTTTCAAATATCAACTGGATGGTACAAGAGATGCCGGTCAAGCATGATAAGACATACACATCAGTATTTAGCTTGTTAAAATTTCAAATTTCAAAATTTTTATTACGCAAATCGCCTTCATAATATCGTCATTTAAACGTACTTTAAATATGAATAGAATTTCATTTACTTAACTAAATTGGAATACATTTGTTTCATTTTATAGGTCTTAAATATGAGAACAAATTTAGATTTCAGATTTACAAATCAGAATAATAGCTAATATTTATTGATGTTTCAGCGTTGCATATATTTGCAGAGCACTGTATTTTGAAAGAATTTTCGTTTTCATTTGATTTCATTTCAGTAGTACGTTCCGTGCGGACAATGTTACTGCAGCTAAACCAGCTGGTAAGCATATAATTTACTGCCGATCAGATTTTATTTCCATACAGTAAAAATTAAACCTTTGAAGCTCCAGCGATGTATTAAATTTCACATTAGCTGTTTCCCTACTTTTTATACTTTTTAACTTCTTTCTTTGTTGCTCGTGCGACATAAACAAACATCAGCTGTTGTGGTGCCTAAGTATAAACTGCGAAGGACATTACTACAATTTTGCATTATTTATATTTCTCTTTCATGTTTTGCTGTTTGGTTTTAAAAAATAATAATACCTTGAGCATAAACGTGGATGCGGACGTCGCTTTCTTTGTACTTGACAAAGTATTAAATTTCAGACAAGCAAAATGAGTAAATGGTACGCTGAACAGCGGCAGACTATATGGGACTCTATAGAAAGCTGGAAGTTATTTGGCGACCGCGAGGGCAGAAGAAAGCGAAGTATTAGCAAGTTTGTAACTAGGCGTTATTTAAAGATATGTCTTACGCTGGCCACTTTCTCAAAGCACCAGTGCTTGTTCAAAGAACTGCTGCTACCTTTGTGGATTAAATACACGACAAAAGAGACGAACAAATAATCAATTAAACTACAGATATATGAAAAAAGTATTTATCCACTTTTAAATTAAGATTGCAGAAATGATGAAAATCATGAAAATATTACGCAAAATTCTTCTGACATCGGAAGAAAAAAAAAGATACCACAACTCTACTCGTTGTTGTAAATATTGGAAAATACTCCTACGCTTCCAAATGAGAAATTCCCGAAAATGCCCTTTTCCGCTTAAATTTTGTAACGACTCTTTTTATAGCTGGGGTAAAACTCAGCGGCTCCAGGGGTCGTGTACAGAAAAATATAAAAGTCCTGCGCGTTATATTAATAATAGCGTATTTATTTAATATAATGATTGTGAACTCTTGCTCGAAACAATTATATTTCCTTAACTCTATGTTAGTATAAATAACTTGTTTAATGTATACTTGTTTTCCTGTCTCTACGTCCCGGTAAGTATGTGTCTCTGTGACTCAGTGGGAGAACGATTAAAAACCAGAAGCTCTCACTGAGTCCCTATGGTCTCTGTACGGCGTATGACTTAGTGGGAAAACGATTAAAGAACCAGAGGTTCCCTCTAAGTCCCTAAGTCTCGGTTGCGTATGTGTCTCAGTGATTCAGTGGGAGAACGATTAAAAACCAGAGGCTCTCACTGAATCCCTGTAGTCTCTGTCTGTGTATGGCTTAGCGAGAAAACGATTAAAAACCAGATGTTCTCGCTAAGCTTTTTTTTGTGTTCGTATTGTTCTTGGTATGGCGTAGAGCTGTTACTAGTCCGGATGCTGATGATCGACGAAGAGACTTACTGCCTGGGCTACGTGGTTTATATAGTCCCAGGTCGCAGCGGCTGACACATGTTGTTATTGGCAGGCCACCGTTGTGTGATTTTACTTCCGTTGACCGGTAGTCGATTGTTGTTGTTGTGGCAGGCTTGTTGTTGTTGCAGTCAGGCTTGTTGGTGTTGCAGTCTTTTGCCCTTGGGCCACCTTCAACTTCTGGCGGTCAGCCACCTCACTCCAACGGTCCCTGGTTAGCCTGCAGTATTGTTGCCTGCCAGCAGCGCTGTCCGGAATCCTGTAGTGTTGTTGTTGTTAAATATTTTATGTTCAATTTAAACTGGCAACCAGCATTTCATTTGCATTCCTCCTTCTGCTTTGTACTTGCTGGTCGTTGGCGTGGTGGTTGCTCTGTCGTTGTCCCTCTTGTGCTTTGCTCTCGTTTCTTCGTGTTGTTAGTGTAAAATTACCGAGCGAGCGCACTCGGCAAATTCCACCGCTTGAGTTCGTGCACTCACCTTCTCTTGTCCTGCATGTATTTTTTGTATTCTTCGTCGCTGTGTTTTTCCCCTCTTCGCAAGCGTAGCGTTGGATGGCAAGATCGATGGCTGTGCGTGAGGTTGCTTTTGTTGTAATCCTAGTTATTATTCCAACTGGTATAATATGCTGATGGTGATCTGTTCTCCCGCCACTGCTGCGCTGATTGGTTACAACGTATATAGTTTTTAACGTTAAATTTCTAATGCAGTTGCTTCGGTTCGGGTATTTTATCGTGATGTGTGTGTGTATATAGTTTCGTAGCGACTCTGTCATTTGTAGTGTGGGCCAAAATTTCCCACAGAAGATTTTAGTCCTCACAATTTTAACCAGTTATAATGACGTAATGTCTGTTTTGGTACGGAGTTTCCAGTCGGCATTATCTTATTAATATGCAAACTATCAAATGAATACATCCAGCAATGTCTAATCATTATAATCTAATGGTTATACTGTGAAGAAATTATTTTGCTAATTTGTAGGTACAGAAAATAAATTTTCAAAAGTAGGACTAAGATTACAGACGTAGACAATTGTAAAGCAAAAGCGGAAACACCTGAAATAGCGCGATTAGAGCTCAGATCAGACGATTTTTATGAAGTTTCTGAATTCAATAGTTTTTTGTGCTCCAACCTAAGTAAAATTGTGAGACGTATAGTTTGTGAAAATGTAGATAGTGCCGAAATGTAAATAATGAAAAACATAGAAATTCTGGTGAGCAAAGAGGAAAGCGATTCTTACAGATGGCAAGGACTCTTCTTATCATTTCATGTACCTATGTAGTCCGACTTTGAATAGAAAAAATGTTCCTTAAATATGGTTCTGTTCTGATGATGAAATCTCTTTTGACGAAAGTGCTATTCAATTATATTATTATATAGGTCTTCAGCACGTTTCTGAATTGAATGTATTGTTCTCTACAAAATGCAAGTGTTTGAATTTGCTGTCATTGTTATTATTTCTCTCTTTAAATAGAGTTGCTCCTCATCTCTGGTTTAAACTAAACTTTAATGTCTCCCAATTGCTACATTTTGTCGGAGCGCACCACCCAGCGGCTAAACCCTCGTACCCTCGTACTACTAACTGTAAACTCGATACTATGATTGAACAGAACAGATTCCGTTAAGCAGTTTGAATCACTCTCGGAAAACTCCGCTCACATTAACGCTACCTGGCAATCAATGAAAGAAGCCGTCACTTTTTCTCCATATATAAACAAAATGCATTAATGCGTAGTGTGAAACTGGTATAAAGACTCAAACGCGTTCGGAAATGGCAAAGCAATTAAAATTTATTGCATACAAATACACAAAACCGCGCAAACAATTTAGCAATTGCACAAATTTGACATGTACGGGAACGAGTACGTACGAGCAATAAATTTTGCACAAAGAGCAAAACGAAAACGAAAACAAAAACAACTGAATGCAATGCAAAGGTCAATGCAAATTGTTTTCGCAAGGTTAACAGCGGAGAAAAGCGGCCAGAAGTTGAAATGTTTTCAAAGTCAAAGTAGAGAAGCCTACGTACGTATGCATTTCTACTTGTATACCGAGAGCAGAAAATGTAGAAAACTTGGAGCAAACACGGTTTTTGAACTGAGTCGATTTGCTTGCATTTAGATCGCGCCGACTTCTCTGTACACTTTGACAATGCTACAACCAATTTACCCGGATGTTTTTCGATATACAACTGGAAACTGACTATTAGGAATTTCCACAATTAATGAGCTTGTTTTCTGCCACTGTTTTGCCACTATTACTGAAATTATTGGTATCACATGAATCATGAATACCTATTCTATCTAATAATCTACGGTGATTAATTGGGACTTCTCCGAGAGTATTCCTGATCATAAAGCTTTTCCACCTCTCCGAAATCGATTAGGGAATAAATTTAAAAAAATAAATGTAGGATCCGTTATCTTCTGCTAAAAAAAATAAAGAAGAGACACAACTTCCACGTTAGGAGCATGGTTTAGGGTCATTTAATGACAGTTGACTAAATATGTAAGTAACTTATTATTGGCTATATATGTCTGACTAATCCTGGTAAGCAGTTGTATGAATCAAAAAGCTGGGTTAGTGAAAGTACGAACTAACACATCCCAGTAAAGATAGAATGGTGTAAAAATGCTGTAAAAATGCGAGAAATATTATACTACGTGTACAAAGATCATATACTTAAAATTGATGTTACGTATACGCAAAATTCACTGTGCAGCAATCCAAATATGCAAGAGTTGAGGACATAATTAAGTATTTTAGCAGGAGTGAGCATTGTTATGTCACGTGACTGCTTTCGACTGGCCGCAGTGACAATCGGCAGGTGATAAGTATACACTCAGTGAAAATGAAAGAGAAAATGTAATTTATGCTGACAGTAGCAGACAACGAATTTATTATTTACTTGCGCATAAGCCGTTGTTATGCCAATTTTCTTTCAGTGTGAGAAAACCCTGGTATAGCTATTAACAATGGTCCGTCTGCATGTGCGCTGCCGTTGACAGACCTTTCGCAACGATTTGCTGCGGGTTACTCTATGGTTATGGCCGCATATTTCAAAGTGGGTTTCACGTTAATTAAGGTTAGCTATGTTAAATGAATATGGAAGGTAAAATATATAACCTTGAAAAGTATAAAAGAGAAGTGCGCATCAGCGCGGGTTGCGACAACTTTTCGAACATTTTTCCTTGTATGCTGCTGAATGTGACTATATATTGGCTTCAGAAATACCAGGACTGAATATTTATAGTTCTGATTTTTATTGCCACTAATTTAAACTTTTATTTATTAATACATTCTTCAAGGATAGTTTAGGTGTACAGCTTAGAATTAAGAGTTGTTTATATTAATGAATTAAATCGGTATGAATTACAGAAAATCCTGTTTTAAGGAGACTAGAATATTTTTTGAAACTTGTAAACGAGGCATTAAGCATGAGTAATTTTAGTATTTTAGTATTCAGATAGCCCTTTTATATTTGGAAGGTAAGCAGATTCTAGTTGAATTATTTCTATGCAAATCTACCATGCTAAATTTATTCATGGGTTGCTAGGGACAAGTAAGAAAATGACTGTCCTTAAGATTTTCATTATTCATCATAGACAATTCGTGATTTTTTAAAGATGCCATATCCTTTACAGTTAGTTTATTTGTTGGAATTGTTCACTTTTGGTTACTGTACTTACTTTAAGGTTATCTCCATCCAGATAATGCAAATATTCTTCCCGAAAATTGCATGTACATAATATATATAATTTGTCTATTTAGATAAACAAAATGCTTGTCAATTTTAAAATTTGTTATCTTCAAGTCGTTTATAATAAATACTCATATTCCCAGAGTTTTAAACAAAAATAATTGTTTGGTGAACCTCGCTTATCTAAGTATTTTAATGCATGTAAATATACATAACATTAAATAACTCTGCTGAAATTTTAAGGAAACATAGTTGTGAGATATTAAATTTCAAACAAACCGAAGGTAAACCAAACATTACGATTAAAGTCGCGTTCTTTCCGAGTCATTCAAGCCTAATCTGGTATGATATTTGGCATGTATTTTTAAAGCACATACCAGGTACGTACGAGTATATGCAAGTGCGTTCAGTTACGCTCAAAAGCTGCAAAATATTAATGAAGTAGGCATGCGCTTATAGAATATCAAATGCCACGCTTGACTGGAAATAACAGTAGCACAACAGCAGCAACAGCAAGGAAAAAACCAAAATGACTGCAAAACAAAACGCAAGTGAAATAATTGTGATTTCTATAGTACGAACATATAAAAATGCCGTCAGTTGGTCTGATTAGTTTCGAATTGATTCTGTTGCATAATACCAGTGCAGCGTACACCCACACACTGACATTTCAACACAAATATGCGCTCAAGCACACAAGCGACTGCAACTTCAAAGCTACAAATAACCGCTCACTGCAGTCAACCAGTCAAATACTGTTGGCGTTTTGCTTTTCAGCTCTTTTGCATGTATGCATGGAATGGCATCAACATTTATACACAGTCGTACATATGTATGTATGTATACGTTATGAGAGAGCTATAAAGCGCTCAAATCAAAATACGAATTTCAATTGCAAATCAGCGACTTCGGGCATTTATTCACAAAAAATATTTATTACGGTTTTCATTTCAGTTAAGTTTATAGTTTAGTTTCGACAGAGAAGTTTGAATTTTTCTCCTTCATTTTAAATTGCAATACTCGCATTCAATTATGAAAAAACATTCTTCCCTATTACGAAATGAACCTCAGCGGAAACGCTCTTACTCAACTAAAATTTGCAAACTAAAAAATCATTCTCTTTATGCAAAAACAGACATTTCTACGACAAGCGCTGTGCAAACAAAAGAAACTGGACTATTGGCTGTGTACCGCAAATCCTTTCGAAACTCTTTCAGTTAATGGAAACGAAGATACTGAAAATCAAAAATCGGTAGAAAAGCAAAAACTAACCTACATATACATACATATATATTTGTGGACCAAGCAAATATTTTCAGCCTCTGCTGGGCATGCTGAATGAATTTGTTGCTGGTCAGAGTAATATTCTCCAATCGAGTTAACATTCAACCCAAAAATCCTCAAATATTTTCTAAAATAGTCAAACAGTTTGAAAATAAAAATACGAAGTTCTATACATACAAGCCAAATGAAAGAAGTTTTAAGGTAATCTTTAGAAATATGCATCCATATCTGGAGGTAGACGAAAAAGTCTACTCTAGAAATACAAGGTCACTTCGCTACTAATGTTTGGAATATGAAACACAGCGAAACAAAAATGGCGACCCCAATGTTCATTGTTAAAATGCAACAAAATTCGAATAATTAATACATCTACGACATTAAAAATCTGCTACACACAGTCGAATTATATTCGAGCCACCTGATCCCAAACGAGAACTTCCTCAATGTTCCAGGTGTCAACAGTGACCACACAAAATAAGGATGCCGAAGGGAACCCAAATGCATACAATATGCTGGTAATCATGCCGCAGCTGATTGCGAAACGAAACCCAAATCAAGTGAGGTCAAATGTGAGCTTTGTTCGGGAAATCACCCTACGAATATATCAAAAGCTAAAGTCGTCCACTTTTCTCGCATTACGGAAGAAATATTTAGTGCACAAATAAATATCAATGCCACAACTGATCAACAACCGAAACAGTACTTGCATCGACAACAACTACAACTCAAGTGATCAGAGGTCAACCTTCCCAAGTGAATCGTAGCAATAGAAGTGAATCGCAGCAAAGCGCCGCCTTGATCAGCGAGATGCACGAAATGATGAAATTGTTGAAGGACATGATGAGTCAAATTCGAATTTACTAGTAAAGCTCGTTTCTAAAATTACCCCATGTCCATAAATGTCGATCTGTGGAATGCCAATGGACTGGAATGAAATAGAATTAAAACTGTTTTTACCAAAAAATAATAGAGATATTCAATTAGTTTCGTAAACACACTTCACCAAAAAAGACTTCTTCAAAATTCCCAATTATTACTTTTATCAATCGACACACGATATAAATAAAAAAAAAAGCAATTAAGCATTAAAATCCAAACCACAAATGTCTTAGTTGAGGATATATTCGGATCACTTCTTGACTCAGCTATCTATAGTCTTCCGAAACATAATATAAAAAAGAACGCCTACATCGATTTCTTCAAAACTCTAGGTAGGCAGATTCATAGCAGGAGGCGACTACGACGCTAAAAACACATTTTGGGGATATCGTATAACTACAACAAAGGGGCGTGAGCTGTATAATGAAGTTGAAAGCCTTTTCTATTGGCCATCTGATCCAACAAAAATTCCCGATCTTATAGACTTTTATGTAGCTAAAGAGATTTCAAATAAACATGTTCTCCGTAAAACCAGTTTACACTTGTTTTCAGATCATTCGCCAGTCAGTCATTATTACCAAAAGAAAATCATTGCAAAATAATATTTGAAAATGTCAGCTCTACAACAAACAAACGACTCAATTTGTCGTCGACTTTAAATATTAAAATGTCTCTGAAGAGTGAGGAGGAGATATTTGAGGCTACCGAATATCTTAACAAAATCCATTTAGTAGCGTGCCAGGCTACCCCAACTCATATACCTAATATCCGAAGCGGAACAAAGTACAATGAGCATCTCGCTGAAAAAATAACAGAAAAACAACTGGCAAGAAAAGCTTGGCATCGGATTAGATTTTCTGAAGATAAACGTCGCCTTAATATGATAATAAAATAGTTAAAACACAAGTTTCAGGACCAAAAGAGCGCAAACTGCAGATTTTTTTACAGAAATTATAACCAACTCACATTTCTAATTATTGTCTTTGGATAGCAAACAAAAGAGGTGACAACACATAATTGAATCTGCCTTCAATTCGAAAACCTGACAACTGCTGGGCAAAAGGACGCACTGGAAAGGCTGAACTATTTGCAAACCACTTGAAGGATGTATTCCCTCCACACAATATTGAAGGCACAGACAACGCAGTTAATACTTCTCTGGAGCAAGCCCACCAAATAGAGTTACCAATTAAGAAATTTACCAAACGTGAAGACGCAATAAGTCGCTTAAAACATCGTAAGGCATCTGGCTATGATCTTATACCTGCAGAAGTCTTTAAACAGCTCCCAGATCAATAATAATCTTTGTAACCCATATTTTTAATGCGTCACTGGCAAAATGTATTTTTCCTGCTCAGTGAAAATTCGCCGAAGTCAAGATGACACTCAAAGTAAAAAAGATCTTACCAATTAACTACTACATTCTCATAAAATCATATCTGTCGACACTTTTATGTAAACAACCAACTCGAGATGTCACCCCTACATTCCATCAAAGCTGGAGTCAAACAAGAGTGCGAATTGAGTGCAGTATTTTATTTTCTTTTTACTCACGATTTACCAATAATGGCTGGAGCACTAACTGGAACATTTGCAGACGACACAGCTATTCTTACTGTCGGAAATTACCCTAAAGAAGCTTCGTTAAAAGCGTTGGCGATTGAAAGCAATTGCAAGTAAATCGATCCACGTTACATTTACTACACGAAGAGAGACTTGCGCAGAAATCAAATTAAAGAATATCGTAGTTCCACTAACAGATATCGCAAAATATTTGGAAATGCACTTGGATAGCCGACTAATGAGAAAAACGGAAAACTTTAATAAGAGGAAATACTTGGGAATCCAATTTCATAATATGTTTTGGCTTTTAAATTGGCGATTCTTCTTGTATTTGGAGAACAAAATCCTTCTTTGCAAAAATTCTATCATGCTATAGGATCGGTTCAAAGGCTTACCAGTTTCCTTATCTTTCATGCCACAGGATCAAAACCTTACCTGAAAAGAAAAATAATTTTGTTTAAAATTTCAATATTTCAAATGTGAATTTTATACAACAATCTACAAAATAAATCCATTATTTTTCTTACACAAACTCTGTAAATGCTTTAATATACATACATATATGCTTATTGAATACGTCCCATTGTTTAAAAGAAAAAATATAAACTAATTGCCGTGGGACTTTAGAAGCTATATTTCTTGAAAACATATTTACCAACGCATTTGTCACATAATTCTGCTTTTGAAATATACAGATTAGCTGCAGCAGGAAGTGATATCATATTTTAAATGGTCTGTATGACTAGTTTTGCCGCTAAAGTGTGGATCGTAATAGGTTTTCTCAGTGTAGCTTTCACAATGTAGCCAAACTCAAGGATAAGTATAATAAGGATAAAGTGAACAGATTGTTTCGAATCTCCCCACTCTAGTTAAAAATAGTATTAAAAGATGGATAGATACTAAATTTTAGCTTTTTCCTTAGGCTAGATACATAAAAACTAAAAATGTGTATTCATTCCGTGTTAAATTTCTTACGGTTGCCTTATAGGATCTGTAGTACCGGAACTATATAACACACCCTACACAGTAACAATTAGTAAATAATATAATTACAAAAAAATGTCAATAGTCGAAAAGTTAATTAATTCAAAATTATATATGCGAGCACAGACGTATGTACATACATATTATATAGATATACATGAATATTTGAGCTAAAATCATACTACCAAATGTAAATATATATTCACAATACATACTTTTTGGTAGACTGCCTGCCATACGAGCAGGTGAATTGCTATTTTTAGGTGGCAAACTTCAACGAAAAAACGTGTGCAACACAATACTAAAGCTTTATATTTCCACTTATGAACTTTGCCTTGTGGTAACCAAACGAACATTTTACACGATTTTTACAACTATTGTGAGTCACTTTGTTTGTACTATTTCAAAAATTTCGTAAAAAACATGAACAAAACTTTTCAAACTTCCTCAGCACGCATAAAAATACAAATAAATTAAAATAGTACTTCACAAGTACAACAACAAAACGACTTTTTAATCTAATTTACCTTGAAAAACAACAAGTTACAAAATGATATTAACGCGTGCTGATGAGAAGTACACTGAAAAAAATGTGTGTCACGGAAGTAAATTCAAATTTAAAATAATTTTTATTTGCGTTCTAAAGGCAGAGAGTGGGAGTTGGATGTATCATTTATTTAAAACTGTAACACGGTGAACATTTTAAAAATTTAGCAAATACAATTTAACAAAATCAAGTATACCAAATGCGTATAATTCCCCCTAGCAGAGAACTCAACAACAACGACGAACAGCATTAGAACAGAACATTTTTTTATTGAAAAAATGGATAAACAAAAAAAGCTTACAACAAACCTACAACAGAGATAAATAAATATATTACTATTAAAAGCCCTTTTGCCCACGTAATGTGCGCTCAGCTCATTGTAGCAAGTTCCGCCAGATTAGCGGAGCAGCCATCAACCTTGAATTTGTTTATTTATTGTACAAGCAACCGCGTAGGCTCATGTTTGTTAGACACGAGGCACACACACCCAGCACACAATCACACTTGCGGCAAACATGTAAATGCGAATTGTAAAGGCGCATTTAAAAATAGACAAGACACTTGGAAGCGTTCTCCAAACCATGTCCAAAGCACTCACTTACTCAACACGCTCCACGCCGCCGCGCGTAGCGCTCAGGAAGTAAATGCTGTCAGGCCCAACGATTCCCACCAATGGAAATTTGTTCGGCTATTGACAGCGTTTTACTTTCATTACATCATAGGTTATGTTTTATTTGTTTTGTTTCAGTGGTCACACTTGATTTTTGATTGTACATCCATACATACATACTCACATACATACATACATATGTATGTATATAAAGCTGAAATAATAATAATCGTAAAATGTAAAAATAAAATTCAGCAACGCAATTGAGCCGCACGTGATAGACGCGTTTCGTTCTCTCTCTCTCTCTCTCTCTCTCTCTTCTAGGTCGAAGACGTCATCCATCACATAAACTTACACTCCTTGTCGCAGTTTTGAAGGTCTGTACGTGGAGGGTTCAACACACTCTGGCAGAAACACGTGTCGTATGGGTTCAATTAATATTCATCGTTTGCTTTAATGGTTATTTTTGTGATGCGTGTAGATTATCAGTCAATATGAATCGATATTTAGTAAATAAAAACTAAATCAGTAAATACAATTGCAAGTGTAAAGAGATTAACCTTATTAACACACTCAGGAAAATTAATCTCATCTTTTTATACTTCGGGTAACTAGATTGTGTGAATTGTTGTGAAACCCCTTGTTTGTGAACTCTTTTATTGATATTATTATTTTATTTAGATAAGTAATAAATCACTAGTTGTAAATTGCTACAAAAAGTCCATCAACGAGCGCGTTTAGTTTCAAAGGTTTACTTTAGTTCGTACTTTTAAAAACAGCTGATAATTTTTTTAATAAAACAGTTTCACAAGTATTAGTTGTATTCTATATCGGTCACATTAATTACGAGTGCTACACCAGGTGCATCAGAACTGAATTCAAACGCTTGGCTATTTTATAGTAACTCTCAGTCACCAGTTTGTTACCATGTGTTTAATTTATACCTATTATTTATGCAATTTTTTATAATTATTATTATATCTGACGCCATAATAAATTATGACTGTAAGGTGTTGGGGGAATGAGTACTAGCTACAGAGGCCTTCGACTCGAAGAGAAATGGATTTTTTAGAAAGAAGCATTGAACCTGCGACCCTCGGGGTGTGAGTCTAGCATGCTTACCACCAGACCACAGAGGGCGGCATTTTTACATGTTCTTTAAAATTGAAAAATTTACCATAAATACAATAGTGATAAAAATATTCATATTCAATTCAATTTCAATTTTCTACCCCAGATTTTTTGAAAGTCCGATGAGCAAATCAAAAAAGACAGTTAAAAATGAAAAACTGCATAAAATACATTGGCTAGATTCTTATTGGCTTTCGATTGGATTAGGTCATTGTTTATAAAATTAAATTCTTCCTAATTTTCATACAAGACATTGGATTAAATGAACCAATGAAAGTCTCTGCTCTAGCTCAAAAATACAACTAAAATTTCTCAAGAAAATGAGATTAAAAAGAAGGTAATTTCTAATCTAATTTCGAACGCACTGTCATTAACCTTTGGGTGTAAATAACAAACGAGATAAGCAGTCAGGCGGCAGAATCAGCAGCAACAACAACAAGCACAACACAATTAGAGCACCAGCAGCATTTGCATTAGGCTCCTGCTTGACTAAGAGATTAAATTCAGAAGCAAACATCAAAATGCAAATAAATAAATGCAGAAATAAAAGTACATATATATGTATGTATGCATGTATGTATGTAGGCGAATCTCCAGAAAGCACACATTTGGACAAAAACAAAAATGACAGGAAAAAACATAAAACTACCCAGATTATTTACATTCAGCAAACAGACTCCGAAGGAAGGCTCCATCCGTTGAGAATAGACACACAGCCTGGCGCATACAACAAACATTCCTTAAATAGGGAAGTAATGCAAATCGAATGCGGCCTTCGAACAAAATGGTATCTCACAGATTGTTCATAATAAAGTATAAACTTCTCATTTGAAAAAAGAACAAAATATCACGATAAACAAAATCAAAATCAAACTCGTAGTTATAAATGCAAACACAGAACCACACAATTCAGAAGCATAAAGCAGCAACAGGAGAGTGCGGTAATATGACGAGTTTTACACACGATTAGAATATTTAATTCCACCGAGAACTTTAATGAGAAAATATAAAACTTAAAATTTTGTACTGCGAATGGGCATATGAGTGCCCAAAACGAGTCTCAAGCATTCGGAATTTTGGAGTTCAATTGTGATTAAATTGTTGGACAGGGGCTTCCACCTTTTGCGTTTCTGGAAAGCTCTTTTTGAATTAGCTTATTTTGCTAAGAAGTAAATGTGAATGCAGAAGAGACACATTTCCCTTCCCATTTAAAATTGGATAATGTCACTGAAACCCTTAAGTTCAACTTATTGGAGAATGGAGGCCACAGAACCAAATGTGTATCAGAAACTACTGGCTATGTAAGACACTAAATACTAGAATCAACACTATCGAAAGTAGTATTAAACGTGAACTCAGTGACTTGATTTTAAATATAATTGGCTTGCTTAATCGAAAGGCCCCCATTAATATCTGATCTATTTTATAAAAACAGGATATTGCAAAAATCGGTATTTGGAACTGATCGCATTTAATTGCTATTTTTTCAAAATATATGTATATTTTCATTTAAATTACGACAGATGTAAATAGGAGAATTGGTGAAGCTGGTGCTGGTATAATTTATGGGAACCACACTCCCTCATCAGAGGCTTTTTTGCAATAGAAAACTAAATGTCGTGTTAGAGAACAAAAAGTTTAAATAAAGAAGATAAAGTTACTAAAGTAATGTTAAAAGAACCTAAATTTTTCGAAAAATTGATCATAAGGTAAGTGATTTTCGAGGTATCCGTAAGCAAGAAGTACAATATTTCTTCTTTAAAATGTGGTTTGTGGTGAATGTACGAGCAAGAAAATAAACAGTCAGGCCTGTTCTGAAAACGATTCGTTTTGTTTTCGATTTCGGGGTTGAAATTGAATTCGATTTCGCTTGGTGTTCTGTAAATCGATCGGAATAGGCATGTGGAACCGAAATTTAAATCGTGTGGGACTTAAGTTTCACACAGCTGCTTTTGATTTTAGCCGTCAAATAAATCTGAAGTTATTTATAAATAATTTGGAATCGCCAAACGAAATCAAGAGTTCGGTGACAATTATTGCACTCTTAATAGAACAGAATAAAAATAAAGAAAAAGTGAAGCGAACGGTTCGTCGGGACTATAGCAATTTATTGGAAATGCCAGTGCTGCTGAAAAAATATAAATAGCATTTTTTTACCTCACACCTTTGTTTAACAATTACAATTACTTATATAACAGAGCTGTTGGGACTTATGTTTTCCCCTTTATTAAAATTAATTAATAAGATGCAATTTTAGTAAATTTATATTTATTTTACGTACATTGTGCACAAAGTTTCATCTTTTACCATGGAAAACACAACAAAATGAAAAAACTGGCAGGAGTTCGCTGACAGTTTGAAACTGAATGTAAAACTGTAGATTCTGTTTTCATAACACCTCCGTTCGATTTCAGCGCCCAAACCGAATCAATTCAGTTTTCAGAACAGGCCTGAATATAGACATCCGTATTAAATCAAATCAATCTACCTAATCTCTTCTGAATTTTCTCACTTAGAAAATAGGGATAAGTGAAGATTGTTAATACATATTTAGATACATATATATTTTTATGTGTGTATATATATATATATATATATATATATATATATATATATATATATATATATGTATGTATATATATATATATATATATATATATATATATATATATATATATATATATATATATATATATATAAATATCTATACATATATATGGGAGTTGCAAAACAGCTCAACCTTATTTTAATTCCATTTGGAATGGGATGACATTTCATTAGAAAAATGTAATATAATTGCAATTTATAAATATTGAAAAAGTAAAACATTCTGTTTGAAAGCTTAAGTTTTTCTCCATTGGCAAATAAAGTAGTTTTGTTTACCAAATTTTCAGCAAAACATTAATAAGCAAACGCTAAAAAACTTATTATGAAATGGGTAGAATTTCAAGTTTAAAAGCTAACTTTGTAGACCATTGATAAAGATCTTAGAAAAGGCTGCACCAGCTCTGTAGATCGGTGCAGATGAAAAGTTTAATTAATATTTTGCTCTGCAGCAAACTTGAAATTTTTCGATATTTATCTAAATTTATGTGCGGCTAAAAATAATTTGCGGTAAATCTAAAACAGTTGCGAAGCGGCTCTAATCGCAACACATATAAAACAACGAAATGCAAGGCAGTGCTGAGGCGAATGCGTATCTGGCCGATTTATTTTGTATCTGCCTTGGTATCCGTACGTGCGAGCGAGTGCGACGAGATGTAATTTGCTCTTGTTTGCTGCCGTTCGTCGTTGTTGCTGTGTCGTTGCAGCTATCGTTGGTTTTTATTTTTATAAGATACAAATTTATTGCACCGAAGTGGAAACAAAAATCTATTAACTGCGAAACAGAACAGTAACAGCAAAACAACAGCAACAACATCAATGAAAACAGAAACACTATCAAACGCATTATAACGCTCGCATGCCTTCTTTCAAAAAGCTCATGCGCTCCATCGTTCCATCACTCACTCGCGCCGATTCAACAAGCCAAGCCCAAACAAAAGTCTACGAACAAGCGAGTGCATCTGCTGCCGTGCCGCTGATGGGTGTTGTTGTAGCTGTTGCCACTGTGTGGTTGTTGCGTATCTGGCAGCTACTTGCGAGCATGTAGCGGTGCCGGCAGGCCAATTGCAGCTGATGATGCCGCTGTGCTTTAAGCATTTTATATGAAATTGGGTTATTGGGTCATGATTCAGTTCGACGCAACTTCTCGATTTTTATTTCGTTTGTGTGGTCGCTCACTGCTTATACACTTCTCGTAGCTGTTTGCCACTGCTGCTTTTGTACATATGTACAAAAGTACATACTCCCATGTATGTACTATTTGCAGTTCTTTTGTTCACATTTGCTGTAGTTTGGTTGTTTTATATAAATACGCTTTCGAGTTACGAGTACTTTGTGGTTAGCATTATTTTTCACGTTTCATTTTATTTTTACGGGATTTGTAGCGGCAAAAAGCGATTTATAATTCACTTCCCCTTTGGCCTGATGTAGTTCTTGCAACGCTTGCAACGCTTTCTTTTATGGCAAGAAATGCAGCTGATGATCGTTTTGACACTAATTAAACTAACTCTTGCTTTGTTTATATTACTTTTGCCGTCAAGAAGAAAAACTGCCTACAGGAGTAGTAAAAAAAGAAAAGATAATTTTATATATGTCAGATCGTAACTACAATCATATCACAGAGTATAGTGCTAGAAAGCAAAGTTTACGTTTTGTTTTCATAAATTACAATTATCTGCAATTTTAGAAAAGGACGCATATAGCAACCATATTCGAGAAAATACCTCATATTTTCTATGTGAGCAGACTAGTTAAACCCGCAGTAACCGTTAAAATATGTTGAACGTTTAGAAGCTTCGGTATTTCTTTTGTGCACACTAACAACGATTTTTAAATTTGTCCATGCATTTAAACAAAAATTTTTCTAGGACCCGATCATCCAAAATTAGCTCGTCTTTATCTCTATCAATCATCATCATCACCTTGATGATTCTCTCCCGGTATAGAATTGTTTTTGAGTAGCTCCTTTCAGCATAGCCAAATTTAGACTTTGACGATAATTAATTTGTGTTCCGGAATATTGATAAGAATGTGAGTGTATTTTGCAAGATTGCGTTAACATAAGACGAGAGTCACATTTTGTTTCAGTCTGAAAATGATTAAGTATGGAAGATTGTAGAACTTTACACCTCCAATCTGCAACCTGGGGCTTACGAATTAAATGTAAAAGTATATAAAAACACTCGAACTTAAAGCATGCCACTGGTGTCATAATCTATTGTATATAAGTGTGTGTGTGTGTATAGAGGATAAATATAACCAAATGAATTGGTTCATTTACAATTCAAGCAATTTGAAGTCCTAAAATTACCCGAGGATTTACTAAGGAGACTGCTCAATATTTTAGCAAATTCGTTAATTTAGCTCAAAGTCACCTCCTTGTGTTTTAATACAGTTTCGACAAATTGCTGCTGCCACGAACTGGAGATGAGAAATCATTTTAATCGTCATAATGTAATAATGTCTGAGCGTTGTTTCCGCAGACACTCGTATCGCATTTTAGGATAATTGCGCTTTAAGCAATAGAGTAATGACTAAATAGTTGATACAGTGTGGGAAAACAGAAATAAACTTTCTAGAGAGTCCTTGCTTTTACAGATTCCACACAAATTTCGCCTCATATTAATCGCAATCACTAAATTTTACGTATTGAGCATGAGTCATTATTCAAACTGAGTGCAATTTATAAAAAAAAGTGCTCGTCCACAACCTAAATACGGAAGAATAGTGTCGCCCTCCAAATTACAGTGACCGAGGTGGTTCTTTAATTGTATTTACTCTTCAATCGCTGAAATTCTTGTTTGAAACAGTTATTCATAGATTAAAATTATAGCCACCCAAATAGGCAATTATAAATACATTTAACAGATTTTGAATAACTGTGTCCTTTTAATTGTTTGAAAATTAATTCTGATTACATATAAAAAATAATATGTGTGTCATTGAGCCGCTATATACGGCAACCAAATTCAGTTCGACATTTAAATTAAATCATCTTTTAATTGCCTCCATTAAAATTACTTACAACTAATACTAAACAGTCTCATTATTAAGTAATCACAAACACGCACTCATGAATTTATACACACATGCATATAATTAAACAATCATACCACTTATAATAGTCCCAAAAGTGTGCTCTGTTAGCATTTAACTCAAATTTTTAATTATTTTAATAAATTTATTAAAATAGAGATAAAAACAAAATCATTGAAATCTCAACACCATGAAAAATCTTTTGAAATCCAAAAAGGCTGCTCATGGTGGAGGCCACATGAGCTTAAATGAAAATTGTAAAAATTTATAGAAAAAGCACAAACACACAAATTTAAAAATAAAAAGTTACACAATAAAACAAAAAAAAATTCTTTAGTCATTTAATTGTGCTCTGTTGGGTATCCACACATGCATATGCGCTCACATGGGCCTATGTGTGAGAATCTTCTTATTTGTGTGTATTGAGGGGCAAATTGTGTCATTGTCACATTATTATTGAGCAACATTATTTTCAATTTAGAAGAACAAAAAACAAACAAAAAATAACAACAAAAATATGTGAAACTGTGTTAATTTATTTTCAGTGCCACTGTATGCGCATCCATGAAGGAGGAAGAATTTGCTGAAATGGAGGAGGCGATTTTCGTGCATGGAGTAATACAACTATGTAGAAAAATTGTTCTTACTGGTTTCTAAATGTGAAGCTCTGAGGTGAAGTACAAATATAAATAATGGCGAGAATAAAAGTAAATTATTCGAATAACTGATCTCCATCATAGCGGGATCAGCGGTAAAATCAATTATTTGTGTTCTTACGAAAAATGCACGAGTCACTCAAGTGGTTTACTTCCTACATACTAAATAAAGTCAATGCAATCACAAAGCCTAGTAAATGTTCTGGTTTGACTGTTAAAGAATTACAATTGAAATGTCGGCTACAATCACTGTTCGACTGCTGCTATTACTATCACGATGTACACTCGGCTACGATCACTGTTCAACTCCACTGTTGCTATCACGATGTACGAGTACACTCGGCTACGATCACTGTTCAACTGCTGCTGTTACTATCATAATGTACACTCGGCTACGATCACTGTTCAACTGCTGCTGTTACTATCACGATGTACACTCGGCTACGATCACTGTTCAACTGCCACTGTTGCTATCATGATGTTCACTCTGCCACGATCACTGTTCAACCGCGTCGATGTCTCTTGTGTGCCAGAACTTCATGCCTTCTCGCGTGTGTATTTTAGGGGTTGAAAAGGACGAATAGAGCATACCCTAAAAGTATGCAACCATTTATGTTTCACTGCCCTCCACCTAATCTTGTCCGTTCCGAACAAGGATAGTACTGCAATCTTTATATGGAGCTAGCCTCTCCAGATGGACGACTTTCATTTTGTTGTTCTTCTTTTTATTTTCTCCGATCTCTATTCTTCGTCGGCTAACACAGCCATCAAGCGGACATCGACTACTCCTTCTTCCCGCTTATCACATTGTCGACAGTTAGGCCGCTGATTTTCCATGCCATCTGAGAAACGACGATTCTGGGGCTACATGTTGTTGGAGTCAGATCATGCCCCTCAAGACGAACTCCATTTAGTTTGGCGACTGCTCCCACATGCGAGTATGGTCCCATGCGAGTATGGTGCAGAACGTTTCCGTCTCGACCGACAATCACGAGCCATGTATCCCAAATCACCGGAGGGACAGCACTTGTCCGTGCAACATTGTCCGCTTTCGAGTTGCACCTGACGGGCTTTGCATACTGGCTGGCATACCGAGGCCACGGTCTCCAACGTCAAAGCGCCAGCCACTGCCTCCATACACGTAGATTAGGGATTTTCCATCGGTAAACGATCCATTTTCGCATCGAGAATACCATACACGGATGTGTCCACCATATATCTCTCAGCTATCTCGCCTGGACAGGCAAGATGGTCCAACCGTTCCACCTCCCCTGCAACCTGTTTTAGAGACACACCACTCCTTCGCTGAACGGCCTTCATAACAGTCTCGCTCACCCCCTGCGATACTCTGAAGTACATCAGCAGCAGCACCTTTCAATGGCACAGCCAATGCCAATACTACTCGCGAGTACTCCAACTATCTGTGCTAGCGGTAGTCTCAAACTGCATTCTGAAGACGCTAAATGTCGTGGTTCCATCGTAGGTCGGTGGTCTCAGTTTTATTGAGGATAAAGCCGGCATAGGCAATGAACCCTCCTGTAGTAGGTGCATCTTTCGTTCAATTTGTTGTTCAAATTCGTTCTGCCATTGCTCGTTCGCCATGAATTTTTGTTCTAAAGATTCTTCGATCGACTCCTGCAGTATCCCAACCTCACAAAATTTCCTATCTACTATCTCGGACATTTCTTTCATCTGCTGTGAGTTCTGTTCCGCTAGTTGAGTAAGTCGTGCTTCACTCTGCTGTAACTATTCTTTGACATCCTCTTTGACCTCTGCAACATATTGTTGTAATCGCTGGTGTATATCCTCATCGTATTGCTGTAAGCACTGCTGCATCTTCTCATCGACTGCTTGAGCATATTGTTGTAATCACTGCTGTAAATTCTCATCTCTTTGTTGTAACTGCAAGTGTATTGCCCCAATAATTGCGTTCATGTCAAAGTTACCCGTTTTAGATCCTTCCGGTGTTTCTTCCTGTCGAGATGTCGTTGACGCAATAAAATGCTGTTCCAATGTTCCAATGACACAAATGCGTGTGTGAGTATACTAAAATGAGTTTATTTTAGATACTTATGCATTCTTTGTTTATATTATGTTTATATTCCTATGTGACACGATTGATAAGTCCATCCTCCGGCATGAATAGAAAAAATGGTTAAGGTCTTTCACGCTATACCTCGAAGCAGAGGAGATTACATCGGTAGTCACGAGAAAAAGTAAGTTTTTACATTTGGGAGGTTAGTTGAGTATGACGCAACAGGGAAAAATGATGTTTACGCGATTTTACCTGGCAGGCTCGACGAATAATTTGTACCGGAAAGGAACTCAGCATTTGAAAGGCATATTTTTCGAAATTTCTCACCAATAGAGGGGGAATCTTTTAACAGATATTTAATTCGATTAAGACGACAACTTGCGAAATGTTCATATGTGACGAAAAAAACCGAAATTGAAAAAAAATTGCCATGTCGATAAAATAACTGATTCGTGGCCCTCGACCGATTTGAAAAAAAAGTTTCTAGAAAAAGAGCAAATGTTGGACGAAATAATAAATGCCTGTAAAGTCTACGAACAAGTAAACAAACATTCTCAAGGCATGTTGGGTAACGAAGTGCCAGAAGTTGTTAATAAAATTTCCGTGAAAAACCGTTTTGGGCGTGACTTATCAAAAGCTGGCGTAAGATTTGGGTATGAGGATCATAATGCCCAGCCCGTGATAAACATTGTAAACGTTGTAGTTTGGTCAGTCATTTTGCTTAAAAATGCAATACTAGAAATCCAAAGAGGAAAATGGACACGGTTGGAAACTTCAACCCAAAACGGCGCAAAGAATTTTCAAATGTTCGTAGCATCGAAGACCGACTAGAAAGCGATGATGACTGTAAAGAGTTAGAATGTTTCAGAATCAATGGCACATCGGGAAATGATGGCAAAATTACCCCATAAGGGGTTATCTAGATAAAAACGGCTACTTTTCGGCGTGAATTCAGCACCGGAGATTTTCCAGCGGATTTTGGCGGAAATACTGGCACCATGCAAAAATGCACACAACTATTTAGATGATGTGATAATTTTTGGGAAAACTGACTTGGAACACGATGAAGCAGTACCAGAAGTATTAAATATATTCGAGGACAACGTTATGCTACTGAACAAAAGTAAATATGTGCATAAAGCTACAAAATTAAAATTTTTAGTGCACATACTACTTTTTAAATTTTGTTTTGGAGCAATGAATGCTATTCCAAATTATGTGGTGTCAAAATAAAACATTCGAAAGTTAGTAAATCACAAGCATGTCTCTTTCACACTTATTCAGGGGATGTTACTTGAATACTGTTCTTCGGGTACATCCAAAAATAATGATTTTTTTAAACTGGGTGAAATCGAAAGCTTTTTAACTGATTGCAAGGCATACTTGTAAGTTCTTTACTAAGAACTGTGCGACTTACGTGACTTACGCGTCAACATTAAAAAGACTTAACAATTTTTATGGACGTTCAGCAGCTGAAAATATTAAGCAAACATTTTTGGAATCCAACTTTATGACGCTCTATTGATTCTGTTTTTATTTTTACTCATCTAGTCGTTCCTTAATCTCAATGTAACAGTGCCCACTGTAGAAAGTGTAACACTGAATCACTGATATCTCTATCTGAATAAACGTCACGTATTTAGGACAGTTCTGGCTAATTTTATATGGGGTTTTTACTGAGAAACAAATTGACTGCTGTAACCTGTTGCAGAATTAAAAACCAGCACGGTGCAGCCAGACAAACAACAATGCACAAACGTCTTTATATTGAGGGCCGAACGCGATACAAGAGGCAGAAGGGCGGATGCCGCGAAGTGTCACTTGATTTGAAGATTTGTTTATTTAAAAGTCTGTAGACAAAATATTGCACATCTGCATTTTTCTAGCATTCGAATCAGGCGCGGAATGTGTGACTACACTGAAGATGCGCACTGAATGGTGAACCGCAACAAGCTACGAATCTGCTAAATCAACTGCCAGAAATTTTCCAAACCCATATCAGATTGTGAACCAGTTTTATAGCTAATATTTAACACGCCGGTTGCCCAACTACCTGCAGTAAAGTTCTTGCGCCCACATTCACATTGGTTCCTCTGTGACCAATTTGTCTGATCATGCATAAAAAGAATATGATTTTTTTTTTGCCGATGCACAACGAAGACCAGCATTACAACTTGAATTCTAATAAAATCTGAACATAACTGCAGCTACAGTTGCTATTTGCGTTTATTTATTATGTGACAATACTTAGCGCCAAGCACACAGTGATACGATGACGAGCGCAGTTCAGTGCAACATGCAACATGGAAACAAATATTGGGGTTTCTTGGATTAAGATGTGTTTTCAATATATTAATGTGCTTTCAAAAATGTAAAGAGTGTTCACGGAATACTCATACTCCAGCCCAATTAGGATTAAGCATTAAATTTTAAGGAGATTTAAAAGTTGTAAAAATTCTTCTAATTATTTTTTTATTTTTTCAAAATATTATCTGTTTTTTCGTGTTTTTTATGGCAATAGATATTAATTGGTTAAAAATGGTCACTTTCAAAAGAAGGTTTACAAGTCCGTAAGGAATCGAAAACGATGTTTGTGGTTCTCTGAGAGTATATACATAGTATATACTTTGGGTATACAAACCCCAAATGCATTATTTTTAACAAGCTTGTTTGAAACTTTGATTTGTGTGATTTTACTATACATATGTATGTTCCACCGCCATCTGAAATCAAAACATTCCAACAAATTGGGGTCTCTGTCGCGCCCACGAAAAATGTTTACGACGAAGCTTTGTTGAACTTGGTCCAGTTCGAGAATTCGCTGTAAAATGGTATCTCATTTTTTAAAATCTCGCTCGTAGTATTGTGTGCATGTTTAGTTCGTATGTGCTTCTACTAGCGTTTTCTTTTCTACATAAAAATCTTGCCATGCGAAAGGGTAATACTCTTTCAATGTTGCACTCAACACTACCAGAGGTTAACATTTTTACATTTAGAAAAGAATACAATAATTTCCATTCCCTTCCGTTGTTTGTCAAATAAATTTTATAGAAAAATAAAAAAGGGGAATATGAAAAATGTGGAAAACTAGGCCTCAATTTTAATTAATTTATAAAAAAAAACAGTGGTCATTCATACGATCAGCTCAATTAGAGTGTAACACTGTCTACCCTGTACCTGAAAGACAGAGTAGTAAATGTAACATTTTTGGACGCACAAAATCTACGTAGTGTAAAGCTGGTGTAACATTTTTGCGTAGAAAAGAAAACGCTATATGGTTTTGCTGGCGCTGCCGCTGTGGTAGACAACCCCAATGATGATGATGCTGACGCAATTCTTGTTACACATTGGGTTTTTTATGTGTGCATACGAGTGCGTTGAATAGATGGCATTTGACAACAAGTGACACGGTTTCAAAATGTGCATGACTCAAAAACGCAACATGTGCTGTGCGTATGGAAGTGCATGTAGCCGAGAATCTGCGTTTGGCTGTGTGGTGCATGCATGACTTCATATAGGTACAATGTGCCAATGGGTGGCATATCATCAATATTTATTAAACATGTTAAATGGAGCTAGTAATGTTGATTTCATGCCACTGCAGTTGGGAATGTGACTTTTGCTGACTCTTCCGCTGGTATGAAAGTGGTGTCTGTCCGTTATTGACAGAGAGTAAACACATTTTTATTTGTTTTTCTGTTTTTCAATAGAATTTAAAATGCGTTTTAAATTTTTTGTTTACTCAAGCATGTTTGTTGTGAATATGACTGTTTCGCACTCCCACAAAAAACAATCGACTAAACTCTAAATAAATTGGACATCTACATATATTCGCACGCAAGTGTGTTTTATTTGAATGCATCATATTTAAATATGCTGACTGTCTCATTTTCGAAATACTGAAAACTTCTCATCATGTCGCACCGAGCAAAACCCCGCACACAGCTAATGATCCACATTCACCATGTATTAAAGGCTTCAGTACCACCTTACTCGATAAAGTTACAAAAGGCTAGACGTTATAATAATATACGAGTTTTCAACTGAAAAAAAATAACTGATTTCGGAGCAGCAGAACGAACCAATGTAAAACTTCCACAGCAAAATAACAAAAATGATAAATTGGACTAAATGTGAAATTCATGCCATGCAATGTATGTATGCATGTTATTTTACCATTTGATTTTGGTTTTCATTGTTGTTGCCACCATCCTCCCGTGCATGCCATGCTGCAGCAAATGAACCCGCACCTCTACTAGCGCATTAAACAAAAACTCCTACTGACCCCAATTTCATGAACAACACTAGTTGCTTGCGCGCCAATTTCAGTGCCAGGCAACGCGCATAGACGAAACTTTGTTTGTGTGTGGGTATATGTGTGAGTGCGCGAATGACATTCGAGTGCACGGCTGTGCACAGGCGACAACATTATTTTAAATAGAGCAATATTGCGCTTTAAGCCCCTTCCCCATGCACGCGAGGGAGCATTTGCGCCACTGTTGCCAAGTCAGAGGATGGTAATTGAAATATGGTCGGCCAATTGTATCCGCATTTCGACTTCAGTTGCTGCAAATACACTTCAATGTATTTATGTTGCATTTATTCATTGCAATAATAAAAACAACAATCCACAACTTTATTTGAAATATGAGAGTGAACAGATTGCGCGTATGAAGACTGCACAAAATACCAAACTCAAATGTCTTCAGTTGTTGGTAATGTAAGTACATGCAAGTATGTCCTCAGGATGGCGTACTCTCTCCTCTTCTGTGGTGTTCTTGTGGTGGACTCTTTTCTGACTGAGTTATAGAACCATCAAATACACATCTAAGCATATGCGGATGATGTATGTGCACTGGCAAATTAATGTCCATTAGGACTGTATGTGCAAACGTACAGAGAACTCTGGAAAAAGTGGTGCACTTCCCAGGGACTTACTATTAATCCAAGTAAGACAACTGTGGTATTGTTTACACGAACGAGAAAATTTGTAGGACTTAAACTACCAGTACTAAAAGGTGTAAATATCAGTCTTTCCAGGGAAGTGAAATATTTAGGCGTTGTTCTTGATAGGAAACGCACTTGGAAGACGCATGTTGAACTGAAGGTTAGTCGGGCACAAAAAATATTGGGGCAGTGCCGACGAGCATTTGGTAAGACTTGGATTTTGAAACCAGCGGGTGTATTTTAGCTGTACACAGCATTGGTTAGGCCAATAATTTTGTATGCTGCTGTGATATGGAGGCGCAGAACTGGGGTTAAGTCTACATGTTTGGTTAAACAGACTACAGAGAAGTGTATGTTTGAGCATTACGGGCGCCATGGGTACCACATCTGGTGACGTTCTGAATGCTTTGTTGAACTTCCCACCATGGGTCTTATGATTCAACAGGAGGCGATGAAAACGATTTGTCGGTTATATTCATATGGATATTGGCACAACGACTGACAAGACACTGACGGAACAATACCCGTTGTTTCTGGCACCGAAGGACCAACACTTACCTAGAGTTTCTTTTGGGAGAAAGTACAAAGTCAGTTTCCCGACCACAGAGCAATGGAGAGATCCAGAACTACTTGTAGGAGTTCCGACGAAAACTTTCTTCACCGATGGCTCCAAAACTGAAAAGGGAACTGGGGCTGGCTGGCTTCTGAATGAATATGTCAGATGTTTTTCGGCTATGGGAAGTATGGCAACGGTATTCCAATCGGAAGTGTTTGCTATACTGAAGGTAGGGGAATGGGTAATTGAGAAGAAATGGCGCGGTAAGAATATAAGAGTATGTAGTGACAGTCAGGCTGCACTGAAGGTCCTAGAAAACGAGTTAACCACTTCAAAAATTGTCCAAGTCCAGACTGAACTCTAGCGCAATGTGAAATTTGCTTGAACTTATTTGGGTTCCGGGACACTGTGGTGTTCAGGGCAACGAATTTGCTGATGAATTAGCAAACTGTGTATCTGCGGGCACTCCAATGGGACCAGAGCCATTTATCGGTATAAGTTTAGCAGGGGGTATGGATTGAATCAGGAGCCATGTGAATAATATTCACAAGGACCGATGGTGCAGTTTAGTTGCCTGCAAAACAGCCAAGTGCTTCCTAGAAAGCCCAAACAGGGGAGTTGCAAATTTCTATCTGACATTACGAAGGAAAGATCTTCGATCATTGGTTGGAGTAATCACGGGGCATACTCCATGGGGTGATCATATGGCGACCATAGGCATCATCGAGAATCCGAACTGCATCTCCTGCCTGGAGGAAGAACAGGACGGCACAAACCATTTTCTCTGCGCTTGTCCTGCCTTTGACAGAATGAGGGTAATATGTTTTGGGAATGGATAATGTACATTCCTTATGCCTGGACAGACTTCTGAGGTTCATAAAAGAGTCACAGAAGTTTGAAAAGGTGTAACTTCCTCCAAAAATTCTCTATATCCCCCCCTTCCCTAAATATTTTTCCAGGCTTAGTACAATGGGCATCAATGCCTGAGTGCTTGGAGGCCTCCTTCTTCGGCGGCTCTCCGGCCTACCCCACTTCTATCTATCTATCTATGTGCAAGTATCGAGTAGCTCTGTGCATTCATATGTATCTGAATGTGTATTTGTAGGCCCGTTGTTGAAGTGCATTTGATGCTCTGATTTGAAAATATGTACATATTTGCAAAATATAATTTTTGTTTGTTTATTTGTTAAATCCATAAATGCAATCATTAAATACAATTTTGAATATAGCTTCGTACAAATTGAAACTCGACAAGATTAAGATTGTAATGAGAGCGGGAACTAGTCACCAAGTCACTACGGTCAAATAGACCTATTGTGACCCACTCTATATTGACAAATACTCCCCAAGTGTAGTATTCAGAGACTTCTTTAGGAGATGTGTCTGTATTATCTGACGGTTCCTGGAAACGGTTAAGTAAGTAACGAAGACGGGTCCACATAAGACCTTTGCAGTGACAAACCAGATGTTCCTTATATTGTATAGGTGTTTCATTGCTCTACAGTGTCCAGTCAAAAGTCCTGTGACAATACGAATACCTGACCGAGTCAAGCCCAGTATCTCAATGGTTCTCTTGACAGAATGGAATGAAAGTTTTAACTACCCTAATATCTTTTGTTTCCATCCTATATTGGTTTGTTTCTATCCAATTTGTTTCTGCATAACTATCGTAAGTGTTACCCATGCACTCTACCCATTTAGAAAAAAAAAACTAGGACAACAGTGTGATTATAAAAACCATCCCCGACACCAACTCAAGCATTTCTCACACAGCCCAAAAATCCGGTACAGGACAGCAAAAAAGCACTATCGAAAAATACACAAGCAGAAAAAATGTTCTTCAATGAACGTAAATGCAATTTTACGCTAAAGCTCCAGGAAACACAATAGTACCAATTCAAATAAAAAAACCACCAAAGCAAAACAAAAATCAAATCAAAAGCAAATACAAAGCAAAAGACAAGAGAATATCAAAGAGTCTTTACCCAGTAACAACTGGACCAAAAAAAAATTCCTGAAGATTAGGCGCCACGCAATGCTTGTCAGAAATTGATATGATTCAAGGCAAGTGGAGTGGAGTGATTCTACGTTACCGAGTCAATTCTCCGGACTAGGAGCAAAAAGTCGTCATAGCAGGGAACAGCACAATATATGACACGTAACCACTGACACAAATGGCAGGTACGGAAGAACAGCAGCGCGCGGATGAGAACGACGATATTACCAGAGAAACTGTAGTAGTGTGGCTAATTTTCTTTAGAATTCTGGTTAACCAATGATAAACAAACCTATCCATATAGGCAACTAATGATAAACAAACCTATCCATATAGGCAACTAATGATAAACAAAGAAATTTTTTTTGAAACGTCAGATAATTTGACGTTTAAGTGTCCCGTCTCTATGGTCTCTGATATTACTTAACCAGCCAGCCGGTTTGATTTTTTAATGCTTGATCATTTCGGGAAGCTAAATCATTGCGTTGGCGCATTACTTCGTAGAATATTTTGACAATCATTGCATATGTGTGAGTAAGTGTGTTTTTAAGGCTAACCGCATATTCCTCAAAATAATTTGTCAAAGCTCATTTCATTTTTGCTTTCTTAGGGTGCGGTCATGGAATAATCATCGGACGAAGATCATTTGGTGTTGCTAGTAGCGGTATGTTATTTTAAAACAAAAATAAAATAATAATAATAGATGAAAGACTGGTTAGAAAAAATAAATCTCTTTACTCATGAACATTTATTAGTTAATTCTTATTATGGACATTTTTTCTTCTGAGGAAATCCAACTTTCTGTAATAGATGCATTCCCTGAGTAGCTAGTTCTCACTTCCTTCCATCCGCGCATGTTCATTGCATCACGGCCAAAGCACAACTGAGAAATGGCTTGTTAAGGTAGGGCCAAAATAGACGAGACGTAACGATAGCGATTTGACGAACGTCTGCACTCGTTACGTCGATTTTGACATTTAACCCAAAATGTGACGCTATCAAACGCATCGATGGATGGCTCTTTACATAAATTCCGAGCTCCTCCCCCACAGCGGCGATTAAATTGTAGCATTTTAATTCTAATTTCTTTAAAAAACAACAATCGTGTCAACAAAGAAGAGGATGTGACGAGTAGCAGACGTTTGCAGTTCGGTTCTTACGGAACCGATCGTCACGTCTAAATGTTTCGTTCAGTTTCGATCAAATACGTATGGCCATTTTGGCTGTTAGCATTGATTCACATATGCTCGAACTTACTCGTCACGTTTCGTCTCGTCTATTTTGGTCGGCCCTTTACTCGTCAAGTTTCGTCTCGTCTATTTTGGACGGCCCTTTACTCGTCACGTTTCGTCTCGTCTATTTTGGTCGGCCCTTTAATCACTCCCGCACTCATACAAACATAAAATCAGAAAATAAAATATCAAAAATATTTGATTTTCATCAAAAAGCTACGAAAGCTGTACATGTGAGCCGATGATTCGCGACTAAGGTCGAGCGCACCTACACACATTTAGGATAGTCAAAATATTTTGATAGTGCCCAGAGCACTGTAGAGACTCGTCACAGTACCTGTTTAGCTTTTTTTCTGCTGAACGAATAATTCTTTGGAACTCGTGAAACTAATTCGTGGTTGGTGTGGCAACCTCTGTTGTTTTTGCCGTACCTATGGCACTAATGAAGTAGGCGACCAAAAATATCAGACATTTATATTTTGCCGGTTTTTTCTGTTTCCAGGTCAGATAATGAAATACCTGGGTAACATCAAGCTTGAAGCGGGAACGGACAGGGCTTCATTTGAATATACATATGTATATACATATATAATTATTTGTCCAAACATATGTACGAGTAAATATGTAATTAAGTACGTAGAGCAATCTCCGAATGTTTGAGGCACAAATTAATATAACAGATTTCAATGAATAATTCGACTTCCACTACTCTGCAACTAGGTATTCATTTGTTGAACTGAGGGTCAATAGTCCGATTTGGAACAGGTCAAGGCATAAACCTGGAACCTGGATGCAAAGAGTTTAATTTTTCTTAGTATGTGAAAATAAGAGGTTTGTGCATATTATCAATAAACTCAGAGGATACACTACATATTTTATGTCTGCTCAAATATTTGGCAAAAGCCGGCATTTTAAAATGTACATAAATGTTGTCACCTTTGAGTAGTGCCAAGAAAAGCAGGAGAAGTCTCTCTCGCATATGACCAGGGTGAATTTTCGTTGTTTTCATTTGCGATTGAAGAGCGAAAATAGAAATCGGAATTCATAGCGAAGCTTTTAAATTTTCGAAAAAATAAATAGAGAATAGAATAGATAAATGCGGGAGAATCATGCAGAGCGTTGATGATGACTATTGGGATATGCACTTGCGAAGCACGCATTTCTGTTTGGTGCTCGTGTACGCAACTTTTTGTATAAAAATGAGCGAAAGGAATTTTGTTAAAAAATGTTGGTGCTCCTTAGTCACACATAATATAAAATATTTCTTAGGGGGAAATCTTTTTATGATATGTGTGTGTTAGAACACAAAGAGTAGACTCCACTGTACAGCGATAATGAACGTAAAGTATAATGAAATGTATTGAAAAACCCTACATGTAGGGTAAGTGGATGTGGCAAACACAGCTGGAAATTATCCAAATAGTAGAGAAATGGGCATGCAAATAAAAACTTTCGGTTAAAAGTAGGTAATGCCAGGAATAGACCACAATTGAGGCCGAGATCCTATAGCCACTCTATCTATCATGCACACAGGCCTATATTCAGGTTTATATTAATTTGGCTTCAAACGGACAAACACACCCATAAGTATCTGCGCGATGCATGTGTAAAAACATTGATTAAATGAAATGAAAAAAATGAATCAAAACAATAAAGAGGAACTATATTATGTAGGGGAGAAATCAAATTCTCGTTTTTTTTTACCTTGTCAAAACACTTTCTTGACAAACTGTATGTATGTATGTATGTATGCTTGGTTGTGGGAATGTATAATAAGTGAAGACGCGATACAGCAACGTCAAGAAACATATGCTCAAATTGCTAGACCGATTGTGCGATAGAGGCACAAACACGAAATGCATGAGTATGCAGCATAATAATCAGAAATTCAATAGGATAACGGGTCTTTAAGTTTTCACGTGTGCATGTGTTTGTTTATAAATTTGTACCTAATGCAATCCAAATAACAACAAGGGAGAAGGGAAAATATTACTGTACATATTAGCAAGCACTCCCACTGTGCATTCTACGCACTATGTGACTTTTTCATGCTGATAAAATGCCGGCTGTAAAAGCTGACGACACAGTCGGAAATGTGCGCGTGCTCACTCCTCTCCCCGCCCTCGCACATGTGCAAAATTGCTACACAGCACGGCTGGCTACACAAGCGATACAGACGCATTTACTGTGTTTTTCCGTTTTTTGCCAACACTTCTTCCCCAACAATGCGTTGTAACACGCAAGAAGGGAACGGAACGGTGTGGAGTTGAATAGGGGAGTGGTGGTTGGTTGAGACGGAGAGTTATTGTAACTTTCATACGCACACTGGAAGCACTTTATCTTTTTTATTTTAGTATGCTAGAGCGCTTTCGTTTTGAATGGGTCACCGCGTCGCAGCGTCTTTGAGCCCGTTGCTGCCGAACCTGCTAGCTTCGTTTTGGGAGCAGCACAGCGAGAACCGTTACCGCGGTCACACAGCGGAGTGGAGTGTTAGGAAAATATTGCAGAGTTTCGGAATTAGGTCATGTGATATTTAATCAAATTAGAATGTTCCGTGTGTCATTCCTTGTCTCCACATATACTCCGGGCCAACACGAGAGCCAAATGATTTGTTTTTCCTTTTAAACAGAATTGGAAGAGAGATTGTATAACCTGCTACCGTTAGAAGTTTTTGCCTTTCTTTCTGCAGAAATCTCTTCAGGCTTATACATACATATGTACATAATCGTAAACGAGCTCACACTATTTGTTAAGAACCTACGAGAAAGGGTATTAGGATAGGGTGCTACAGCAAATAAAGAAAGGATTAAAAACTACATAAGATACAATTTATATAAAAGCCTTTGTATACAAATGTAAACGAATAATGTTGGGACTGTAGGATTGTACTCTTAGAAAAAACATGATTTCGTATTGAAATGTTTGATGCAATGGAATAGAGGAGGGGGAGGTTAAAGTGTGGAATAGCTTTCAAACACAAAATACCATTGTAGTCAGCCTCTATAAAAAACGGATTCACACAAAAAAGAAGCATTTCTTCACCAAATCATGTGCCAGATTCCACTGTAACCATTCGCATTATCCAGTATATTATCGTATCGCCGAGCAATTATTAGCATTTAAGGCTAGTTGCTATAGCTACTTATAAGTTTGACAACTGTATTTTATTTACTTTTTTCAATAAATTAAATTAATTATTCATATTTCTTAATTACTTAATTATGTGAACAAATATACATATACGAATGGAGTCATGGAGTTTCGTACTATCACATAAGTCTGCGAACATTTTCATAAGCCTTTGCATTATTTACTACACCCACCAATCGCATAAATCTTATGATTCTACATAGTATACGAATATCTATACGTTGGTTTACTATATCACTGTAGCATTACACTTTGAAAACGTAATGTAAGTTCATTCGTTACGAGTTTGCTACCGATATAATAATAGTTTCATCAGCTGGAGATAATCGGCAAAAACAACAGTGAGAATGGATTCATATTACAATTCTTTAGCTATAGTACCAATCTGCAGTATGAGTGACTATGACTGATCATCTGAATTTACTGTGGTGCCAAAAATAATTTTCCGTTTTCCCATAGCAAACATTTAGGAGCTCGCACCCAATTTTGGAGTTCGCTTTTTATATTTAACCTTAAAATATCTGAATAAACGAACTATTGCTGTGCTTTCAGCATAAATCTGTTTTCTGTGCATTGTATGTTTTTTATTTATATGTACATATACATACATACGTGTTTATGTAATTCGGATATTTTCAGCTTAGTTTAACAGTATTTCTATGGAGGTTCACTCCTTTTGTATCGTATACTGAAACCGCTCCAAAGTCGCACCAACAACAACCCGCAAATAAATGTTCAACGCAATAGAGCATGTTTACGCATAGAGTTGTATTTTCATACCCTACACTCTGTCCGTGCGCAGCTAAAGTTTGTAAAAACTAACAAGAGAAGAGGCAAGAGTTCTATTCCCAAATGCTTACAGATTATTTTAATGAAATTTTGAACACATTCTTTGTCACCATTAACTATGAACTACATATTGACTAAACCAGCCACCAGAGTACACACTCAATTAATAATTTGCTTTTAATGTGTCTTTGGTCCATACGGAGCTCCATGTGGGCTTGAAATTTCAGTTGAATGACCAGATTTACAATGTTTCACCAGTTTCATCAAAAACATTTGAAGTGGCTACACTGAAGTGTATAGGAACACTATAAAATATCGAGAGAAATATGAGCATTATCTTCACTGCTGCGGCCCACTTCATAAACGAATTTTCATGTATGGGGTTTATTTCAATCACTGTACGTACATGTATGGAATATGCTACATTTCGTTCGGATGTAGCGTAACCTGCTGTTATCTAAACCGACCTCTCTCTACCGTACTTGTTTATTATTTTGTTTGGGTTCTCTTTGATTTTAATGTAATCAGCACAGAATTAGAATATTCTCTGTTGTGATATGGCACATATTGCAGATAGTTTTTATATGTAGGAATAAAGGAAGGACAAACATTCGTCTCTTCTTGGGTGGGTGTGTAAAGCTATTTATATGAAAATTGTATAAACATTGGAAATTTGTGTTATTTAGAAGGGGGAAACAGCACTGAACCTCACCCTGAGCACCCCTTAAAATTGAATACCAACTTATACGGAACATTTCAAATAGCACTATTGACAAAAATATAAGTCGTATAAATATTGTTTCAAAACCATAAAATTTGACGAATATAAATGTAGTCAACACAATTACAGTGCGCTCGGGAAAACGTCAACTAATTAAAACCGCGAGTGTTGACGTTTAACAAATTGTTGACTTTTATAAAACTTTTAATAAAAAACATATTGATAGTGTGCTTTAAAACGTTTTTATTGACTAGAAACTAAAACGAAACATAAACAAATACAAAAAAAGAACAAAAAAGGCTTTCAGCCTAACTAAAACTAAAGGAACACATTTTAAAAGAGATCACATTTCACATACATACTTATGCATCTAAAAAAAATCTGTTATTTTTTTCTGTTGTTTTTTCCTTTCCAATACTTGGAGGAGAGCTTTCTCTCGTAAACGTCTTAATACATTTAGGTCATTTTGCTCAACATTCTCGCATTGAGCCCAATCCAAAGCCCGGTTAAATATTTCGACAGCTTCGTTTGGTTTTATTGTCTGTACATTTGTACTCGTATCTACATATTTAGCAATTTTGGAACAATCTTCGCTGCCGCACGTTTCATGCCTAAAACATCCGTAAAAATTGCTTGGCATGAGCCGAACGACATGCCAACATCATCAGCAACCTCTCTGATAGTGATTCGACGATTATCCAAAATCATTTTCTTCTCTGCGTCAATGTTTTCATCGGTTGTTGAAGTGCTCGGGCGACCAGGACGAGCATCGTCATTGACATCTTCTCGGCCTTCCTTAAACCGGTTATACCACAATTGAACTTGTGTTCTGCTCATAGTAGACTCGCCAATGGCCACAGTCAACATTTCAAATGTCCTTGCGCATTTAATTTCATTTTTTACACAAAACTGAATACAGTTTCTTTGATCCATTTTTTCGAATAGTACAAAATCGAAGAGCACACCAAAACACGACTAACCTTTTTATCTGTCAAAAACAAACTGACAATCCAAAATGGTTGGTATTGCCAACATATATAACAGACATGTGTACCAACATAAAAAAACAAAAAATGCGAACATCGAACATACGTAACTCACGAAAAGATCACACCTCGTAAATCGTTGTCATCATCATCGGTCACTTCTAACTCCTCAATTTCACACGAATTAGAAACATTACCCAGTAGAACATCTTCATTCCACTTCTGAATGGATGGTACTGTACTGTGGTCGTGTCAACAACCTGAGGGTTTATTTCATAAAGCAGATCAACTGCGAGCTCCATTTGTTGTTGCAGTTCCGAGTTTATTTTTTCTTTCAATATGCTTAACGGAATATCTTCCTCCAGATCTGTCTCATTTTCCGTGAAACGCAAAACAACTTGCCAGCATTTTGCCATTATATCTTTGCTAACTTTATTCCATGCGGCTTCTAAAAGCATAAGACAATCCCTTAATGTAACAGCTTTCATCGAATCTACTAGATCTGATTTTGTTGCTGCTACCATGGCTAGAAGACTGTTTCTATAATACAGCTTCGTTATGTTAATTGCGTTTAGATCCATTGGTTGGATAAGTGGGGTTACATTCGGAGGAAAAAACATTGCAATTATGTTTCCATCTTCTGTTTTAAGCTCTAATTCACTTGGATGAGACGGAGCATTGTCTATCAGAAGGAGCGCTTTAACTGGCAAGTTCTTTTTTAAAAGAAAATCTGTTACCTAAAATTAGAAAATCTTAGCTATTAAAAGCGATATTTATTCTGCAGCAGAACAGATATTAACCTGTGGCACTAAGGATTTGTGAAACCAATCGTAGAAAATAGCTGATGTCATCCATGAGGACTTGGAACTCTTGTACTCAGTTGGGCAGTTAAAATTTTTGAAAATGCGTTGATTTTTTGCATTCCCAATCACCAACAATTTAAGCTTATGATTTCCGGAAGCATTAGCACAACATAAAAAAGTAATGCGTTGTTTTTCTGTCTTTACGCCCGGAACAGTCCTTTCGGCACTTGATACGTAAGACTTTTCTGGCAAAATTTTCCCGAATAAGCCAGATTCATCAGCATTGTACAATTGATCATGGCATAGACCCATTTCTTCAACTTTTTGTTTTAGTTTGATTTTAAATGGCTAGACAAGCAAAGGCTGCGAATATAGCTTTTCTCCAGTTATTTTAAGCAGGCGAACTCCAAATCTTTTTTAAAACCTTGCAACCATCCATCACTTGCGTTAAAAGAACATTCCTTTTCTTTTACTTTTAGATTAATCTCTTTAGCCTTTTGTTTGAGCGCCAATGCATTAACCGGATAATGCCTTTTCCATTTTCGGCAACTCTGATGCTCTTAATGTCTTTCTCTTTCCCGGACCGGAAAGTGTGTTATTAACACAGTCCAAAATTTAATTTTTTTTCAATTTTATCTTGCTAATTGTTGATTTTGAGATACCATATTGCTTTACTAAAGCTACCGCACTTGCACCCATTTCTAATAAATCCAAAATATTTGCCTTTTCTTGTAATTTACGCACTTTCGGTTGTTTTGAGCACATTTTGGTAATGTGACACTTACGAGAACAAAAAAGCAGCTGAACATAAAAAAGACAACACATAGAGATGCAATTTCTTTTCTATTCTACGTACTTATAAGGGGAATACCCAAATTCTGAACTAATTTCATAAAATAAATGTGTGTGTGTGATTTTAACTGTTGCGAAATTCAAAATTTTGATTTATTTAAAGTTGACGTTTTAGAGCTTTGTGGTTTGGTTGACGTTTTAGAGTAAACAATGTAAAAAATTAAGGGTTGACGTTTTGGGATGTTGACGTAAACTAGTGTTGACGTTTTCCCGAGTGCGCTGTATATTATTTTAGCTTTGGGTTTGTGCTTAAATTAATTTTGATTAAAAATAAATATTTAGATTATCCAGCTATATTTAAAAACTATTCACTTCTTCACAAATAAAATAAATACTGTGTTTCTTTGGAAAAGTCTACTGTTCTAAGTAACCAGCGTGTTGACCCCTACTTAAAAAAAACAGTCGATTCGGCAACAGGCATCGGTTGCAACTTCAACTGATTAACATTTTTTATTGTATTTAAAGACACATAAAAGAAACGCTTTCACTTTTTAAAATGTCAGTGTATTCGAAACGAAAACAACATTATAAATACTTAACCTACATTAACCAAAATAAATAAAATATACACACATTCGCACTCGTGCTAAAATGACATAAAAAATTGTAACAAAAGCCACAGAAACATGTGAAAAATATAAATATGCCGTAATCATTGAAATATGAATGTATGTATGTACATATGCTATATAAACAAACATTCCCATTTATATTTGCAGGGAATAATTTATTTGTTTTGCCTTTCGTGTACAACAAAAACTTGAATTAAACAAAATCAATTTTAAGAAACAATAACCTTTAATTTAAAGAAAAGCTGTTAAATATTTAATCGATAAAAAGAAAAGACCACGACAATTATTTCATATTTTAACTTTAATATTTGTAAAATGAACTGATAACGAACCTAAAAAGCACCGCAACAACCACAAATCAACGTCTGAAAAAGAACAATCGCCAGCCAGCAATCCATTAATTCATACCTTAAAGAAATGTTAGTGGTTCTTTCTCGCTCAACGCAGCTCCACAATTAACCCAAAAAGATAAAAATTCGCGATACAAAAACCGTTTTTCCGAGTTTATTTTCTTTTTGGTTTTGGTTTATTTGAATTCGAAAAAGAGACGGACACTAAAAAACGCTGATTAAATATATTTTTATTTAGATTTGATTTGATTGTTTTTATATAGTTTCTGTTTGGTATAAGAAGCAGTGGGACGAGGATTAGGGAAAGAAAAAACAAAACTATTTTATAAATTCCAAGCATTTAAATTGACCTACTTACCATGACCTTATGTGCAACATTTGCGTAGGACAAATACACACACACACAAACACACATCAACATACTTAAAGCACACACGCAACAACAGCTTTACAACTGCGAAAGTATAATCCCAGAATGTATATTGCATGACGCCGTCTGCTTCAAGTCTCTTATGGGGATTTGTGGGTTTTAGATTTCTTTCTTTTTAGCAAGAAGTCGACATGGGACGATCGCAGAATATATAGGGGTAACTCCTATGTCAACCGTTCTCTCGAAAAGGCGAAGTTCAAAGTCGTTTTTACAACTTTTTTGGAAAGTCGTCTCAAAAATTATAAAACATTTGACTTGGTTTGTCGAAAAAAACCGACCAAATTTACAAAAATTATTTAAAACATTACAAATAAATCCTCATGGCAAGAAGCATTTTAGAGACCAAGCCCGCGGCAAGACTTGAACCTGCGACCCTCGCAGTGTGAGTCCACAGAGGGCGTCCTATAATTTTATGTTATGACGTATTATTAAGCAATGTATTCTTAAAAAATATGTGGTACAGTGGGTATATGTTTGGAATCTATAACATATCCAATACAATATTCCCAAATTAAAAAGAGACGATTTTATATCGTTAGGATGACCTAGTACATTTCCTAATTTAATGCGAGCATGTTATTCATTCAGTTCCTATAAGAGAATATGCGGCGAAATATTGAAAACAAACATTCATGGCAAACATGGAACTAACCAAAAAAAAGAAAAATTAACTGATCAAACTATACAAAATGACAGATCATCGACCAAGTCATGCCACACACAGGCAAAAGTCATTCAACCTGACGCAGATGATAAGTAACTTCGGGTCAGTGATGCGCGTATTTACAACAACACAATATATGAAAATGTGTATCAATGTATTCCTCTTTTTTATTTTGCATTTTGTTTTCTCCCATTGTGCCGGCAATTGATACTTTTCGGCTGTTTTGGCAGGTATCAACCACAAGAGCCTTGAACATTCCTGACAACAGGCATACAAATTCCAGATTCTTTTTATAAAAAATATGTATAAAACGAGTACAGAAGTCTGAAGTCGGGGTTAAACCGACTTCGAAATACCCTTTACCTTTCCTTGTGCGTGCGAGTTCAACAATTGGGATGTTTTCTTCATAAATCATCATTAGGAGAATATCGGTAGGGTACCTTGAATTGATTATATCGACCCCATTTCTTGTGTATGGCTTTGTAGTGTCAATATACATACGTACTAATATAAAATTTTCTCCAAAAAATATTGTATAGTGTGCATGGTTCTAAATATAATACGCCCACTTTTTTTTGTGGTGTTTAATGTTAGTACCCGCAACCTTCCTGTGAAATTTCGTAGATAAATCTGTAATCGGAACCTAGTAATGATTTTTGGTTAATTGTGGGCATGGCAGTAGAATAATATCCATCTTCTGCACACTCACTATTATGGACCCCATCTATATTTCTGCCAATTTTTATTCCGATGACACAAATACGAGCATAGGTAGGCTCGTTTTAATTGTAGACTCGACCTTATATCAAAAGTGGGTGTGCCTTTTCCCTGATCAACCCTATTTGTAGCAGATAGCTTTATAATGTCCACAAGTTTCTTCCCGTAAAATTTGGTCCATAAATCTGTACCACATCTTCACTTATGAATATTTGTTAATAGTGGACGTGGCAGTTAATATACTCGTATACCGCCCATTTTTTGCATACTGTTTAATAGGACCGACATCTCCATAACAGCAAATTGCATGACTATTAGATCAATTGGATTGAAGTTATAGTCATTTTACAAAAGGTGAGAAAAGTTCTTTACATGGAGATAGGCGTGGTCTTTGTTCAAATCGGCCCATATAGCAATCTGGTTCTGTATCTTTGTCCAGACTATACTTTTGCAAAATTTCATTAAGATAGCTCTAACGGTGTAGAAAAAAGTGGCCACAGACGGACAGACGGACGGACAAAATAAAAATTGCTTAGAAAGTGATTCTGATCTTATCTGTATATGTATATATGTCCATACCTACCACGCCTCCTTCTGAAATTTGCAATCCTTCTCAAAAGCATAAAAAAAGTATACCCTTTTTACCTTTTTTAAAGGTAAAGGGTGTAAAAAACATGAGTGGGAAAATCCAATTACACATTTTTCAAAAGAAGTTTTGAGTTCATCCCAAACTGGGAAAAGTTTTCATTTTCATACAAACAAATTAATACCGAAAGAAAAATAGCGTCTCAACAACAAATGACAAACAATTCACAGCCAAAGAGCAATGTCGGTGGGGGTCAGCTATGTCGGAGCTGGCAAAAAAACCACACACATGCATTCAAGCAGGTTGGTAGGAAGGTTGGTAGTCTGCAATAAGGACAAAAGGCTCCTCTTTCCATAAATGCAAGTTTTTGATGTACACCCGATCTATTTTTGCTTTCCAGTCCTCATTGTTTTTGTTGTTTGTTTATTTCTATTTTTGCTTTTGAGTGAGATGAGCACTGGTCAATGCCTGTTTGGAATTTGGCAGACTAGCGCAAAGGCAGACAAACGATTATAGTCGTCCGACTACTTGTGTCATTGCCATCGACCCAGACAAGAAAGATACAGCATATTAATAACAACTCTTATGATATGGAACATGTCTGGCAATTTCGGTTGAAGGACATCGATACTCACTACATTTAACAGCAAAGAAATCCAAGCATTATTTTTTTACTTTTAGGAATTTTGAAGCAAGTGTGAATTCTGGTAAATGAAGGAGAGAGTAAAGAGAATTGCAGAGAAACGAAAGAATGGAAAGTAGAATATAATTAAACGGAATATAAGAATAGTACAGATTCATATATTTTATGGTATTCTCTGTAATTTTCTCCCCTAAGCTTTAGTTTGGTCTGGTTTTTTATATTTTATATTTTATAATAATTTCTATTTTATTATTGTTTCTCTTCTGTCCCCAAACGTTCATTTTGTGCCGTTAGATTCTGTAGCTATTTTTTTGCGAAACATAAACATAAACACTGGGGCTCTCGCCTAATTAATCCAAAAGGCCGACAATTGTACAATGCAATAACTAACAGAAATAGTAAATACGATTTTGTCTCACCAGGACAGCCCACTTATTGGCCAACAGACTCAAAGAAAATTCCTGATCTTATTGATTTTGCTATTTCTAAAAATATAGATAGGTCTTTAGTATCAGCGGAAACCTGTGTCGATCTGTCCTCTGATCACTCGCCTGTAAAAATCAACCTTTATGAACAACCAGAATATACAAACCCACAGTTTCGCCTAGGGACCAAGCAAACCGATTGGTTAAAATACAAAAAGTATATTAGTAGTCATATCTCTACAAGAGTTGAGGTAAAACATGCAGATGATATAGATAATAATATTGATATTTTCAACTCCATGCTAGCGACTGCAGCCGTAGTGGCAACGCCAAAAAATACTTCTAGAAAGTGCAAGTATGCCTGTACAAATAGCCAAATTGAAAAACTTGTAGTACAGAAACGACGGCTGCGCCGAGAATGGCAGAAACATCGCTCACCCATCTCTAAATACAATCTTAAAGCAGCCGAAAGGGCGCTTAAAGATGCTCTTACAAAGGAGGAGGATAAAAACCTAAAAGAGTACCTGAAGAAGGTAACCCCAAATTCTACCGAAAGGTATTCCCTTTGGAAGGCATCTAAAAACTTTAAGCCTCCAATGGAAGGTGGAAAACCTATAAGAAACTCGTACGGCGCGTGGGCTCAAAGCGATCAAGAAAAAGCACTCTGCTTTGCACAACATCTATGCAACGTGTTCCAGCCGAATATGGCTACAAACTCCTTTGCACTGCCTGCCTTCCCTTGCAGTACTGAGATTGCTCAACCTATTAAAATTTCCCTTCCAGAAATAGCCAAACAAATTAAACAACTGAATCCAAAAAAATCACCTGGATTCGATAATATTACCCCGAAAATGCTAAAACGAATTTACCCCGAATTTTTAACGCAATCTTGGGCATCGGTTACTATCCGAATGCATGGAAGAAGTCTCAGATATGTATGATAGCTAAACCTGGAAAAGACGCAACGCTACCGTCATCATATAGACCTATCAGCCGGTTGCCTTGCCTTTCCAAATTGTTTGAGAAACTACTATTAAATAAACTATCTGCTTTTCTTCATGAACATAGCGTAATACCGCAACACCAATTCGGTTTTCGCGAAAAGCACAGCACTATTGAGCAAGTCAATCGAATTTCAAATGAAATAAGAAAAGCATTTGAACTCGGGGAGTTTTGCTCTGCAATATTCCTTGACGTGGCTCAAGCATTTGATAAGGTATGGCATCAAGGACTGATGTTCAAAATCAAAAAGTTTCTCCCAAAAAGCTATCATAAAATTCTCGAGTCTTATTTATCCAACAGACGTTTCAGGGTAAAAGTAAACGAATTCATTTCCGAAGAATTTCCAATTTTAGCCGGTGTGCCCCAAGGTAGCGTTCTAGGCCCTACATTATATGTAATATTCACATCTGATACTCCTATAAGTGAAAGCACGCTAATTTCAACATTTGCGGATGATACCGCCATACTCAGTTGCAATAAATGTTCGATAAAGGCGTCGAGAGCTCTACAAGAGCACTTAGTTAGCGTAGAAGAATGGTTAGGAATGTGGCGTATAAAAGTCAATGAGCAAAAAAGCAAACACGTAACATTCTCTTTGAGGCCTGGTACGTGTCCAGCCATTCGGCTCAATAATATTGAGATTCCACAAGCTAATGAAGGCACCTATCTCGACATTCATTTAGACAGGTGCTTAACTTGGCGTTCGCACATTTCAACTAAAATTTTAAATATGAAGTTGAAGGTCGCCAATCTGCATTGGCTAATAAACCACAAATCTACCTTAAGCCTAGAATACAAAATCCTCCTATACAATGCAGTTATTAAGCCGATATGGTTGTACGGGATTCAACTGTGGGGTAATGCATCCGCTTTAACATTGCCATAATTCAAAGGTTTCAGTCGAAGATACTTAGGTTAATAACAGGTGCTCCATGGTACATGCGTAACGAAAATATTCACAAAGACCTGAAAATACCAACAGTTATCACAGAAATAAATGCTAGAAAGCAGATATACAAAACTGGAAAATCACCCGAATCCACTAGCTAAATCCCTCGCAAAACCGATAAGCCGATCCCGCCTGCAGAGAAGAGACCTTCCGGCCTTGTGAAGAGCGAAGCAGAACCGAAATTTTGATGGCCAAATACAATTTGGGTTAAAATTATTTTTTAGTGACTAGTTTTAAGATTTGATATACTTATTGTTAGGCTTAATTTAAGCAAATTCAATAAATAATTCTTGTAATAAAAAAAAGAAAAAAAAACAAAACATTTTTTTACTAATTTTCGATTCTGTTTTAGGTCACTCTGGACGTTAAGTAGGTAATCAGTCACTCCCAACTGAATGTAGGTCGGTCGAAGATTCCCAAATGATGTTCTTTTGCCTCCATCCATTTTATTTTCGAAATTAGGTAGGCGTGTGTGTTTGTCTCTTGCCTGCCGCCACACGATTATTAATTTTAATGACATTGAAACCGTTCTACCCCAAGCTTGAATCGCGTTTGAACACTTCTAAGCGCAGTGGCACACCGACAGAAAGGAATAGCGGCAGTCAGCATTAAATTCATATTCGTGGCTGCGGCCTTTCTGAGGTTACTAGGCTAAGTAGTTAAATTGCGTGGAAAATTGACTGTGGTAAAATTATATTTCTCAAGCTAACCTTAGTTTCACGCTGTCACACGACATTATTCGTAGTTCTTTTAGCTTCGAATATTCGGACATATGTATGTGGAACCTCTGAAATTCGCTATCTGCAGAACAGCCCGTGCCCTGAAAGACCCTGAACATAGACCGTTAATTAATTTTTTATTTTTATTGCGTCAGTAGACAGATCCGCTCCCACAGATTTAAATCCAACCATTGTAAGAGCTTCCAACGATGCCATATACGTTTTACAAACTGACTGTAAATGCGAAGTTGCAGGCAAAACTAAGTAGAAATTATAAAAAAAGTAAAATGGAAATAAATGTATCCATCTCTTTAGAATGGTCTAAATTTCGACTTTTCGTAACTCTTCGCTGCGACAAGCAAATCTTTTGTTTTTAGCTACACGATTTCATCGTCAACCACTTTTGAATAGCAAAATTGACGAAATAAAGGGAATTGGAAAAAGTTACTGATAACAGGTGATTAGCCGCAATATGACTTGTGAATACAGCTGACTTCAGTATAATTAGAAAGCTTGCAAGGCCAACACGAATTATAACTTTATATACATAAATAAAATTGTAACTGCAGAAATTCCTGCTTGGTGGTGTTTAGGGGTGGTCTACTTCCAATGCAATATAAAAATAGCTTTAGTGTGTATTCCATTGCATTAGCAAGTCAGGTCTAAAAATAGATTCTGAATTTAAAAATGCACTTCAATGGTCTATTACATTTTCAGCTGTCTACCGGCATAAGATAAGGTACCTGTTTGGGTCGCTAGCAAGAGTCGAAATAAAAAATACAAATCAAGCAAAAACAGCGGGCTGCACAGTGCAACACACAATTCAAAGAAAACAGCAGCCGGTGCCACAAAATTTTCATTTTCGTTTCTCTTATTTCATTTTCTTCTGCTTCTTTACAACGCTTTCTAAAAAAAATTCTTAATTGCCAGCGTCCCAAAATTCTAAATTATCAAATAGCATTCAAACACGAGAAATGAGAAAACAAAACGAAAATCTCGTCAGATTATTACGAAACCCCATTTTGTAGCAGTGACGGAGACATCTGGCGCTGCCACTATTGGCATTGGAAGCGGGGACCGACGGGAAGAGAAACATGTTCAAATCCATAATTCCCTAGACCGCGGAGCATGGGCTTGGTCAAAGGCTAGTTGAAAAATGGAAGTGATGCAGAAATGGCAGAAATAAAAAGCGAAAGTGCGTCCCTAGTGTGTTCTGTATGAAATGCGAATATTGTTTTGAACTTAGTTGCCTAAAAATATATTGCAAGGCAGATCCAGCACAACAAACAGCAAAAAAGTAACAGATGCAATACCAGAATGGAGTCGCTCTCTCTGCGAATAGAACAATAGCTTCTATAATAAATTTTGTTTTAGTTGTATGCTGTTACTGACATTATTGAAATGGTCGATCTGACACAACAACAGCAACAATTGTTCTTTTCTTATTGTTTCTGGTAATGTGTTTAGATTTGTCGATCCGATATTTTCAGCTCGTTATGGAGACGCTCCTACCTCCAATTCATCAGCGTAGAGTAAGCTGGTGTAATGGGTTCATGAATAACTTTATGAGTTAGATTTGTTTGCACATACTCGTACATAGGTGGGTAGGTATATATACAATTTTTTTTATTTATTTCAAAACTGAAAGGAAAATACTGTCTGGGAGCCAACAACCACTTTAACCTTGAGTAGACCCATAGTCCACTGTCAATTGGATTAAATTTATGAATTTGAAAGCAAAGACTGCTTAAGCAACTGCTTCTTGTCGCACAGCAAATATGCTCTCGTAGGTGTGCGTGCGAGATGACCCTGCCAAAAAAATTATATCACAGCAATAAACTATCCCAATGCCACCACAAAGCTCACTTAATTTATAAATACCAACGAAGTGTTAAATATAACTCATATCAAATGTCATTTTCGCAGAGTATTACATATAGAAGTTAAAGAAAGTTCGCCATATCCTACGAGTAAACATACCCATAATGAAGGCTCCAAAATTGCTTCCTTGTAGTACATTATATGCCATGTATGCATGAATTTGTATTGGTTTAATTAGTCTTGGCGATTAACTCAATTGGTAATATTGTGAGAGTCTAATTGCTGGCAACCCCAGAACTTTTCTGATTATATGTAGACTATAGTTATATCGATTTCCTTAACTTTTGATTTTTTTATATTGCTTCCTTGCACCAAATAATCAAGAATGCTTATTAAATAGAAATATTATTCGAGGAGAAAAGTCAAGTGTCAGCTTAACGTGAGTAAAGAGGTCTGAAGTCGGGTTAGACCGACTTCGAAAAACCCTTTACCTTTCCCTGTGCGTGCTAGTTAAGCAATGATGATTTTTTATTCATAAATCACAATTAGAAACATTTAATTTTCGTTAGGGTACCCTAAGTTTATTATAATGAAGGGAGGCGGGGCCTTTACCTGATCATCTCAATTTCTTGTGAATGGCTTTGCAGCGGGAATATACTAAATCATATAAAATGTGATCAAAAAATTGGGTTTTAGAGATGTATCAATACTATCAATGTAGCACTCTGAACCTTCATATGAAGTTTCGTTGATGAATCTTGCATAGGTCCCCAGTAGTTAATATTGGATAATTGTGGGTGTGGCAGTAGTATTAATCTGATCATATTTTGCTTCCACACTAGTACGAACGTAATGTTAACTGCTACCAATTTCTATTCATATATCATAATTAAAAGCGGGGTCCCCAAAGTTCATTATATGGGAAGGCTGCGTGTCCTTTATCTGATCGACCCCAATTATTGTGTGTGACTTTGTAGCGTTAATATACGTACTAATTTAAAATTTCTCCCAAAAATATTGCATAGGTCGTAAGTTAAAAAATGGACGTGGTTGAAAAAATAACCCGACCATATTTTGTGTAGTTTTTAATATTAGGACCCGCCACCTTCCTGTGAAATTTGGTTGATAAATCTTGAATAGAAACCTAGTAATGGTTTTTGGTTAATTGTGGGTGTGGCAGTATCAGCATGATCCCCATATTTCGCACACACACTATTATGGACCCCAGGTACATTTTTATTCCCATAGCATCAATAGGAGCATAGATAGGCAAATTTAAGTTTTAGACCCAAAAGTTCCCTATATCATAAATGGGTGTCCTTTCTCTGATTAGCCTCATTTCTTGCATTTCGACATGTTGCTTCTCGCAAAATTCCGCACAGAAATCTATAATCGATCTTAAATTATGTATATTTAATATTTGCCTCACTATTCCATCAATTGGACTGAAGCTATAGGCATTTTAAAAAAGGTAAAAAGTTCCATATATGGGAGGTAGGCTTGGTCTTTTTCTAAATCGGCTCATATAGCAATCTGGTTGAATATCTTTGTCCAGACTTTACTTTTGCATAGTTTCATTAAAATATCTTTAACAGTGTAGAAAAAAAGTGACCACAGACGGACAAAACTAAAATTGTTCAGAAAGTGATTCTGATCATATTTGTATATATGTGTAAGACCATACCTCTTTCTTGTAGTTGAAAACCCTCTCAACCGCACAAAATTGGTATACCCTTTTTACCTTTTTTAAAGGTAAAGGGTATAAATAGAACCGACGGAAGTTACGCTATGCTAATTATCGGCATCAATTTATGTTCCGAGTGTTCGTTTAAGCAGGACTCAATAATACATTTATTATATTGAACAATATTTATGACTTCTGTCTTTGGCAGGCATTATTTTTCTCGTGTACTCGAGTCATACGACTTTGGATGAATGTCATATCCGTATAAGGGTGAATGATTTTCTTGTTCAGGACTCCGGTGCAGACTCAAAATGTGGACGTATGGATTAGGTAAAAATCGTACTTAAGACGGTGACCTAGGTACGTAAATATTAGCATAACCGATACAGGAACTGCAAATTTGTGGATTGAAATATAATTGAAGAAAGTGTTTATTTTTAAACTCTAAAACTCTTGAAGATAAAGGAATGTCACTGTATAATAGTTTTTCTGTCTATGAAATTTTTGAAGATGTTATTTCTTTAATATGAAGTACCTTTGCAATAATAAAATAATATGTATATGTTTTTGCATATTAACGGGAATAAAATATTTTACTTCTACACTTGCCATTCCGGAAGAAATATTTAATTTAGCTGTTATTAATATCCACCATAAATTAAAATGGCATAGATTTAACTACTCTGTTGAGCCCGAGGACTTACGTCATCAGTCAGTTTATCCAAGTGGATTTGAAATGGTTTAATATATGAATCAGTTTTTTTTTATTTTCTCAATGGCCTGTCTATGGGAAAGTAAGGCAACAGAGTAGATAAAAGATTCAATCCAATGGAGATGGAGAGAATTTGTCGTTTTCCTAGAAGCGAGACATGACATAATTTGAAGAGAACTTAGTCTCATTTGTAATATCATTGCTGAGCGATGTCCATGCGACGTTGTTTTTGCTCAAAATTTGAAACAATCTTCGCTGCCGCACGTTTCATGCCTAAAACATCCGTAAAAATTGCTTGGCATGAGCCGAACGATATGCCAACATCATCAGCAACCTCTCTGATAGTGATTCGACGATAATCCAAAATCATTTTCTTCACTGCGTCAATGTTTTCATCGGTTATTGACGTGCTCGGGCGACCTGGACGAGCATCGTCATTGACATCTTCTCGGCCTTCCTTAAACCGGTTATACCACAATTGAACTTGTGTTCTGCTCATAGTAGACTCGCCAAAAGCCACAGTCAACATTTCAAATGTCCTTGCGCATTTAATTTCATTTTTTACACAAAACTGAATACAGTTTCTTTGATCAATTTTTTCGAATAGTACAAAATCGAAGAGCACACCAAAACACGAGTAATCTTTTTATCTGTCAAAAACAAACTGACAATCCAAAATGGTTGGTATTGCCAACATATATAACAGACATGTGTACCAACATAACAGAAAAAAATGCGAAACTCGAATCATTCCATGTTAATTCCAAATGTCAAAGGAAATTATCTTGGAAACATGACGGATGGGTTTGATAGTTCTGAAAAATTTCTCAGTAAAATTTGTACATTATTGTAAAAAAGTTATGAATGTATTTCCATTTCCGCACGAACTTAAACAATTTATTAGTAAACATGTCCGACCTCCAATAAGCTTCTGATTCCTTGCGAAACTCGAATGAAGTCAACTCTTGTTGAAATAACTTTTAGGTAATGATCTTTAATTTTGAGTTGACTGCAAACCCAACCTTCCCCGAAGTTTTATTGCAATTCCGAAGTAACGCTAACGAATTTAAAACTATATAGCTTTGGTTTTAGTGTTAACGATTTAATTGCTCATTCTACATTTTACTTTTTATTATTGTTAACGCCTCCCGGAAAGTTGAGAAATGAACCAAGAACAAGCTAAACAGCAACAGATTGCTGTTTTTGCTTACCATTATTGTCGGCAGCATGAACTCAATTTTAAAAAACAAATTTCAAGTTTTAAGTTGACCATGACAAGCTGTAGAAACGAGTTTAAATAATGTGCGAGCATAATCTGTGGAATAAGTGGCTCAACGAACGTTTGGACCATCTCGCGATGACATTATTAATATGCATTTTTGTATTTTGTAATAAAGGCAAATGCACACAATGATCATAAATTCGGATATAAATACAACATGCCAAACTCAATGCTCTTATTAGCGTCACCTCTCGCCACTTGAACCACTAATGAGAAGCGATTCTCTGTGCATTTGCCCGTCAGTGCCGAGTATCTAATAGCGTTTTTTTCACATAAAAATGTTACCCTGCGAAAGGGTAACACTCTTTCAATGTTGCACTCAACACTGTCAGAGGGTTACATTTTTATATTTAGAAAAGAACAAGAAGAAGAACAAGAAAATTCCGTTCCGTTTCATTTTGGGTCAAAAAATATAAAAAATTAAAAAAGGAGAAAATAATAATAAAATCATTTTTAATTAATTTATAAAAAAATATCGGTCATCTTTATCTACCAAACGTATATAAAGTGCTATTGCATTCATACAATCAGCTCAATCACTGGGTAACACTGTCTATCCTGTCGCTGAATGACAGGGTAGAAAATGTAACATTTTCGCACGCACTCAGTGTAACATTTTCACAAAAGAAATCACGGCTCTGACGCAGGGTTGCGCTTATTTGAGAAAATATGCACCGAAAGGCAAATGTAACATTTTTTCTTAGAAACGAAATCGCTATAAGATGTTTCCACTGTGGTAGTTTCAAAGGCGTTTTAAAAAACAAAAGTGGCTTCGCTCCTCGGGGACAGATACTAACGCAAACGAACGCAGCCCACCAGGGCATTGCTTACATTTTGGAACCATTATGAGCCCCTCATCTACGGTCGCACTCTCATACCAAGTGGAAATGAAAGAAGTCAACATGTGATGGTCACGTGCAGACAAGCGCCCAATGCACTCATACGCACAAAATACTGTTTTTGTGGAATTATAATAGTTAAACCTCATCCCAAACGAAACGACAAAAAATTTTAAAACACACAAACACCAAAACCAAAAGTTTGCCCACTCAGCATGTGAACAAAGTTCACCATGAGAGGCGACCATTCGTGGTGTTTGGAAATGTATATAAGGCATGCAAACATAGTGCACTTGGATTCTTATTCATTAAACTTTTTTCACTCTATGAAGGGCTTACTTGTTTTCTCTTGCTTTGTTTTGGTTTCGTTTTGGGTTGTGTCTATATGAAAAGTGAGTTGAAAAGAATTTAGCCGAGGACGTGCTTTTTTGAATGGTAGAAAATTCAACAAAACTTACAATTAAACAAAAATTGTTTTCAGAGTACAAACATTTCTTATATTTCCAACAATTTCAGTTTTTTCAATAAACGCACATGCAGGTCTATGTGTGCATTGTTCGAAACGCCCTACAATCAAATAATTCATCGGACAGTCCACTTACAAAAGCAAAGAAAGCAGCACTTTTAATGCAATTACTAACAATGCGGCCCGTCATCAGGGATCTACATATTAACAGATTATATGAAAATAATATTATATAGGAAAGAGGAACATTTGTATTGGATTGAGAGAGCCAAAGTCAAAAATCATTTCACTCAGAATGGAGTCAGAGCCTCAATTGGGTTGCGAGCTTTAAAACAATAAAAACATAATGTTGAATATCACTGTCCAACAGAAGTATGTAAATGTTAAAATGCATAGTTCAAAGCTATTTTGGACAAAAGGGTGGGGAAGGTCCTATTGCTCGCAAAACTCAAACAATTGGTTAGAGTGGCCTATTTCAATGACCGGAATTAAATAGTGTAGGAAAAACACAATTCTTCTACTTCATGTTGATGAAAATTGCACGGTACAATATAACAACAGCCGAGATCACTATGTTTAATATTTGAAAATGCTTTCTTCAGTCAGAGTTTATCTGTTATTCAAAAAGTGTTTTAGAAAAAAATTATGTGGTTGACTTTTTTTCTAGTTACATCAATTGTTTTTCTGTAGGCACTTATCGTCCAAATGGATTTCTAAAATTGTGAACATTAATTTTTCCAATCCCTACAAAATCAAATTCCAGTTACCAAAGGTGAGAAAATAGGCTTACAATCAAGTTGAGTGATTGGATAACACCAATTAGTATATCAAATAAATATTATTTTTTTTAAAGACCGTGCTCAGAAATAACGAAATAACTTCTTTGCATGGAAGACATTTTCACAGCTTCCTTTTCTGTTTATTATTTATAATTTTTTTTATTTATTATTTGATTTTTTAATTGTAATTAGAATTGTATAAAAAAAATGTATATATATTTTTATTTTTATATATTAAATTTATATTCATTAAATTTTCACACAAAACTTTCCTAATTTCACTTGTATAAATAAATTATTCTATAGTTATAGAAATACTTTCTTGCAGAGTGGCAACCATGCGAAACAGGATTAGAAAAATAAAAAAAAATATAATCACTCAACGTCTACAAGAATATATGAAATATTTTGAACCAACTTCTGAATGTTAAAATTTAATTAATTTCTTCACCTTAACGCACAGTGGCTATTTCCAATAACTGCGTGACAATGTATAAGAAAATCTACATAATGAAGCTCATCCACTAATTCAATGATAACAAAAGGGACCCACTCCCTATTTCTCCTCTCTTTGTATTTTCCACTAAACATCGCGCTGAGTTTTTCACTCTCAGCAAATAAAACTCTCAAAGCTTTTAACCTTGACACACATACCAAATACATTGAGCGAGAGTTCTCTACCCACCAAACATTTGTGCAAAAAACAGCAAAGGTTGTGACAGCACCCCCACACATACACATAAACACATAAGAACTCCCTCACCTCAGTTCCAATAGCGGTTATTTTAACAATAACCTCGTCCTTGTTTGCATCATGGCTGACAACATCACCGGAGGTCTCGCGTCCATTGTACGTCAGAAAGACGCGTTGCCCGGGCAATAATTGAATGCCCAATATGGATCGAAACCCTGGACCGATCAAATCCGACTCACGAAATTCCTTAATCATGGCGTTGCGACGCAAGGTTTGCGCTGGACTGATGTGGATGCTGGCTACGGCGCGACGAGCTTCCATGATAACCGATTTCGAAGGGATGACTGCGGCTGGTGCATCCATGTTTTGTATAGTCTGTGTCTTGAAATCGAATCGTACGATATATTTAGTGTCGGCGGTTAAGTTTGTGCCGGAATCGGATGACGTTAGCGATGACGACGACGACGACGCGGACAACGACGGCGATGGCGACAACGACAGCGACAGCGACGCGGACGAAGAGGTAACTGTAGCAGTTGCTGGAGTTTTGACGTCTTGTATTACGCCTGAGTACCAGAGACCGTCTGGACCGGGTGCACAAACTTTTGTACCGATTATAGAACGTTTGGCTAAGCGGCGACCAGTTGACATTTTCTTTTAGTAGAAATGCGAGGAAAAAGTTGCAAAATTATATGTAAAAATAAAAGCAAAAATTCAAAATTAAGCAAAATCAACCGTCCTAGTAGGGCGTGAGCTATGGAATTCCGAGTTTTTACTTTTTGTTATTGTTGTTTTTGTTTGGTGTAGTATTCTTTGTTTTGACCTTGCAATTCGTGTCAAGGATAAGGTGGTGGTGTGTGGTGAGCACTGTTTTTACGCTGTTTGCTAGGGTGAAGCTTTGTGGTTTAGCTTACTTAAACTTTCAATTTAATAAATATGCAATGATTCACTTCTATTTCAGGAAATATTCGCTATGTTTTTACACGCTTTCATACTTTCGTGAGGAGGTACGTTATTGCACTTTTGTATGTTTGCACATATTTACTTATTACCACTTCACGGAAACAAATTTGCGGATATTCACTTTACGTTTGGAGATAATGGTGCCTCAGTTGTATTTTTTTTTTTTTTTTTTTGTTTGGCTCTTATATGTTAATTTGTATATTTAGACATACGTCAATTTTATGTGGATATAATTCTCTTAGAATTTATTAATTTTCTTTTTAGTCGCTGTGATTTATCCGCTTGTTTCAAACAAGCCGTTCAGATACAAATATATGTGTGTATATTTTTCTCTGTTAGCAGAATTATTTCATTTACTGTTACTGTCGACTATTTTAATTTTATATAATTTATTTTTATGAACACACTTTCTAAATTTTATTATGCAGTTGAACAATTTTCAACTGCCTTTTATATTTTCTCCACTTTTGTTGTCGTTAGATTCTAGCTATAATTAATCAAGTTTCTTGGTAGCGACCATTTATATATTATACTTTTTAATTTTTAAGTTGCGTTGATTGTAATAATATTGTTAAATTCACTATTTCTCACTCTAAGACACTCACGAAGAAATGCGGGAAAACCGCCGAACTTTACAATAATCCGCGAGTACGTTTGCAGCACTGTTCGACACTCGTTTGTACTTTTCCAATAATTTGAATAGATTTAATTTTACTTTAACGTTTGAAGTTTTTATTATCTGTTGCACTTTCCGCTTTTTGCAATTTCAATAATTTTACAACCTTTTCACTCTGCCTTTGTGGCCCTCGTTTACGTTTACGTTCTCCTTCTCTTTTTCACTTTTGCTCTCTTTCTCCGCGATTATCGTTTATTGCTTTTTACTCTTCTGTGTCTGTTTGTAAGAGTGTTTATGTCTTCGGTGAAAATGTCTTTGGCAGTATATTAAAACTATTTAATTTATCTACTTCAAATGTTTTGTGTATAATTGCACATATTTTGCTCACCAGCTGCGTTTGTATCTGTAGAATACGCCTGTACTTCTTTAACAACGGCACCGGCAGTTTTTTAATGATATTCTTGTGATACAGTTCGAGGCTGAAAGTAACACGTTGATTGAATTTCTGATTGTATTGAAGATTCTTTATCACATCACTGGGAATGGGACCAAGAGCCACATTTTTGAGGGTCCTTGTCGCTACTACATGCTTAGTTGCGTGGGTTGGTGTATCTGGGCGTTTTTTATTCCTAAGCATAATCCAAACTTTGTGATATAAAGACACAGTTTGAAGATTTGTACTTAACTTAGGGAGATTTAGATTTGTATTCAATTTAACTTGAAAATTTGGAATTTCCCAGAATAAAAATGCAGTTTTTATGTAATATTTTCTTTCTTTTTTATTTAGTTCATAATGCTTTTCGTTCTGTTTTTATTTATGACTTTATTTTCGAATTGCTGGCGTCTGATAGTTTACACAAACCGGCCAGCAGTGTCTTTCTATTCACGGTTCTTTTTGAATAAAATTGCACTTGGACTTCGTTTTCAGCACCTGAAGCTAAAATTGTTCGCTTCTTCTATTGGAATGCCAAATTTCGTAGTTTGCAATGCGAGGATTGCGCTCAATAACAAAACCACCGGCTCGAAAAAAAATCGTTTTGGATAAACGTTGTTGCTGCTGTTAATTTCCGTAATTAGCAAATTAATGGCGAATATGCGACTTTGCGTTTTGAACTGAAATCAACCCGATTGAGAAATTTTTGTGGGGAAAATTTCTCTTTCGTTTGATTTTGTGCTGGTTTCACTGCAGCTTGTTCAAATTAATCCAATAGATGCGTTGGTATCGCTTGAATCTGAGACTTGCTAGCGTGCGGAGAGCTCTTGTCCAAGCGTTTATCGTCTGAACACGAGAGTTGGCTATCAACGACTGAATTCCGTGAATTCACTTTCCGCTTTTCGTGTGTGCTTGAGTGCCAGAGCCGATAATATTGCCAGTCCCAGCGCCAGCGCCAGTGCCAGCGCTGGTGTTTTGGTTTTGGTTGAAATCGAAACACACCAAAAACAGCCGAGAAAGAAGCAGCGCCAGCTCTACGAAATACAAATGTAAACAAGTTAGTACAGTAGACCGATTTACCGCTCTTTAGCTCTCTATGCCTCTCTGTCTCCTGGCTCTCGCTATGTATGGCATTACTCGAATGGGGCTTATATACTGATACGTTTTGTACATGCACAAAAATGTTTATAACTGCGTACCTTGCAAATGTATCTGTGAGATACGCAACTACCTGCAGCAGTCGAATATTTGTGAGAATAATTGAAATGCTTCAGAGTGCGAATACATGTTCATAGCAATATAGTTGCAATTGTTGCTAGCTGAGAATATAGCAAATTGAGAGTGCTGCGCCGTTCTCTGCAGTCTGAGAGAGCCGCCTACCAGTTCAAGAGTTTTAAATTTATTTTCCATCAAAGTTGAAAGAGCACAACGATTGCCAGAATCGGGAAATAAGTTCAATAGCAGTTACAAGTTCGCATTAAGCTATTTATAAGAAATTGAACCCCTTGAATATCCAAAAAAGGGAAATACTCATTCGTTGCCTGAATTAAATTGCCTTAGAATATAACCATATTATCACAGTTTTGTCTAATTTAAATTTGTAATATCGAGCATCAGGTATAGACTTTTTTTTGGCATTATGGGAAACACGGAATTATGAAGTGGTTCTTGAGCTGATCCATTAAAGCGCGATATATATTGCCGAAAAAAATCACTTTTCGTAGTCTTGGGAAGATAATTGCACAACTCTTAAATTAATCTTCGACATTTTCGGGTCTGGCAGATTGTGACTTTTATAGAGCATTACTTTTCCATTTTATAATTGTATCACACGCTTTTGAAATATTTTATAATCGCACATACATACATACATATATAAATTTATTAAATTTCAAATCCTGCCACGGGCTTGGTCTCTAAAATGCTTCTTTATATAAAATATTTTTCTCTTCGAGTCGAAAGCCTCTGTAGCTAGTACTCATTCCCCCAACACCACCTTGCACTCATAATTAATTATGGCGTAAGAGATAATGATAATAATAATAATTATTATTATTATTATTAAATTTCACCAACAATGATATTAAAATACTATGCAACCACAAAATTAACAATAATATTTTCAAATATCACAATGCTGTACAATTCTCATGTGTATATTCAGAAAGGGGCAAAGAGCTGTGATGACGCCATCGTTCATGTTTAAAAATAAGAAAATAAAAGCCTATTGTAGAAATCCATACTGTATAGAAATCCATACAACCTACAATTTGCAGCATAAATTCAGCATTAGCAACATTTAGTCGCAAACCAAATTATTAAACCAAACAAGCGAACAGCGGCAACAATTTTGATGTAGAAACCTCAGAGACAACAGCAACAAACGACAACACACAACAAGCAATGTTCAGATACAATGTTGCAAAAACAGCTGTTCACAAACAAAATAAACTTTGGCCGGCTTTCGAGACGTACTATACACAATATACACATTTAACAGTTAAGGAGAGGCCAACAGAGAGAGTACTCAGCGCACAGTGCTGTGACGTACCATTTCTATTCCCACTTTTTCGTACTGATGCTCTCAGCCTTGCAGTACAGAGTCAGCTGTTTTTATCGCTTTTTTCGCTCACCGCTTATCAAAACAAATTTTATGCTGTGCCAGTGTTGCCATGCATTGGGTATACGATTCGTACGGATTTCTTTGGTTGTGTCTGGTTCATGTCTTGCTTGCCTGCAGATTTTTGTTTTTCCTCATTTGGGAATTGTATGAAATTTATGTTGCTGATTTTTGTGTACCATATACATTGAGTTTTTTATTTTTGTTGTTGCCTTTGGAATGACCTCTGTAGGCAGCATAGTGTGTCATAATATTTTGTTCGTGTTACTTTGCTGTTTATGTATGAAAACATATCCGCATACATACATTCATATATGCAAACATACATTTATATATGGATTTGTTAGGGTGGGAGCGTTCAACATTTTTCCTTTACTTTTTTTTGTAAGAAGAAAAAATACGCAATCTAAAATATTATTGCGTAGTTGCATTTGTAACCAAACTGTTTCCATATTCATGGCATTTCTGTAGAAGCATTGAAGTCAGTGTGGTAATAAACAAAATGCTGATGGAGGGTACTGGGAATGAGTAAAGACCAAAGTAATATTCAAATTTAAATACGTCCTCCATCCCAGTTAAACTTTAAAGGTTAATTGTTAAAAGTAAAAAATTATTTTGGCGAATAATTCTCAATCGTAATTTTTGCACCTTCAGCAAATGAAATACATACTATGTACATATATGTAAATATGTAATATATTACCACCACTCAAAAGCTAAGTTTGTCTGGGAGCAAGGGATTTCAAAAATTTGTGCAAACACTTTCCGAACAAATTTAATTTGTTAATTCCTAAATTCCGGAATTTAGAAGACAAGTGATTTTCAATTTAATGGCAATTAGCAAGATTTTCAGGTTCGAGTCTGTCTAAGATTGTTAATGACCTGCAGCAAAGAGAAAATTTGCAAAAGAAACAGAAGCATTTCAATACACACTGAGTCAAAAATGTGAAATATCCCAACAGAATATACTTGAGCCTATGCAGGGACAACCATTTCAAAATTGAATTAATAATTTTTGCAATGGAAATACAAGGAGAGAGCAGAAGCAAGCGGCGAAAAAGTTAAATTAATTAAAGAAATACATCCATACACATTTAAATACAGATAATAATGTACATACGAAGTAACAACAACAACGCTGTCTTTTGATGTCATTACAATTACGCATTACATATTTGTTAGATACGTATACATATTCAGCTACACGAGCGAAGGAATGGAAGCACACAAGCAGCACAAGCAGAAGCAAAATGCAATTTATGCGATACAACAAACTACAAAGCGATTCAAACGTATGAAAAGCAAAAATATACGAAATCAAAACCAAACAGCTCAACCTCTGCCGCAGCCTCGGTTTCGGCCTCGAACAGCTGGAAAATAGGTCAACCGGCCGAGAAGGCAACACAAGCGACGCAGTTAATGCTGTCGCGCTCTAACGCTGCACCCCAATTAAAATGAATTGACGCTACATTCTGTTTACATTGTACCCATAAACAGAGTGTACGACGCCATCGAGCGGGAGAGCATAAATTTCCTCTACAATTCCTCTACATGGAAAGCTAATAATATGTAAAACGCAATAGAAAAATGGGTTGGGTTGATTTGCTTTTAAGGTGGTTCTTGCTCTGAGAAACTGAAAATGGCCCACTGTAATAGAGCGAGAGAGAGAGAGAGAGAGAGAGAGAGAGAACGGGAGAAAAATCAATATATTTGCAAAAAGACAAAAACTTTAAACTCATATGATCAAATAAAATTGGAAATTGAAAATTGGAGTACGTAGTAGTGTTGCCACACAGTTGTATTCTTACTATAGTAGTAGTTTTCAGCTTAATCATTTTTCAGCACACTTGCTACAGAAGCAATGTGATTTTTCCTAAGATTTATACTGCACTCAGATTAATGACTTCATCTCGCGGCTCAGCATTCTCCTCAGCAGAAGTGCACATTCCAAAGATATTTGGGTGATAACCTTGAGGAAAATTCGACAGGCACCCATTTACTGCAGCATAAATAAGTGTAATATGGGTTATCTTGTTTTGAAAATTTACATCTAATTTGATATTTTTGACGTTATAAAGTCAAAAAATTTAATATAGGTAATATAAAAAATTTAAGTTTTTTTATGTGTAAATTTTTGTTATGAATATAAACTTTAAATAATATTTTGAATATGATTTTACTACAAAAAAGGACTCATCATATAAAGTGATAGAAGAGAATGATTATCAGCAACTTGTATACTTTCGTAAATGCACGAAGCATTTAATTTTTATATTGACCATACATATGTATGTATATAAAAATCGAAATTTTTAATTAGGAAAATTCTGTAAATTAAATTGGTGGTAAAGTCTACAAGCAACGGAACGGAATATTCAAATGAAGTAAATGATTGTCAGACTGAGTTGATGCTCAATACTGTATTTTGAAATTTGGGTTCTTGATACATTTTACTCCAAATATGCAAAGACAAATGATAAACTCGACTGGTTCCATTAGTCTAACAGTTTTCAGAAGTTCCTATAGTAATTCAAGTCTATCTGGCAGCACTGGTATGTATTCTGCGATGTATCTACAAGTAGTAAGCAATTCTAAGCAAGGCGGGTTTTCAAATTGCTCAGCTAAGGCTCTTACGAGCGTTGTAAAGTTGGCCAGGCAAATGAAATGATACGAATTGTTTGTTTGCTTGGTTTTTCAGTCGCACACCAGCGTTGAAGCGTTTAATTACTTTTTTCTTTGAAATCCCGCTATATGGAGGAACCAGCTGATCGCATCTCCAATGGCTGAGAGTTAAAATTGGTGAAAGACTGACTGAGCATGAGCTTGGAACTTCGTGTTTGCGCGGTGTGTGGCGCGGAGAGTCACTTGCATATTTATATATCAGAGAGCGGCAGTTCTCTCTTTGTATGTTTGTGTGTTTATACTATTTAATTTGATTCTGTGCGTGCTGAAAATTAATTCCAATGTTGGGAGATTGTGTGTACATATGTATGTGTCATGCACTAACACTAAAACTCGTAACTAACGTAAAACTCGTGGTTACAGCAGCACGTACCTCTGCTGTGTTGTCAATGCTGCTACTTCTTTCTTTACTGCCTCCTTAGCCTCCTCACACCTCTCGATTTTCTAAACTCGACACGTTAAAAAACACTTTGCTCTTTGTCTGGTTTTCTAAGTCATTTTCCTTGGAGTTACATGCACACAGAGAAACCAGATACAAATTGCATTAGGTTAGAGCGAGATGCAACGAAAATATTATTGTTTTCGTTTCCTTTCCGTTCTGTTTTCGCGTGTTTTCGTTATTTGCCTAGCAGTAAGTTTTCCATGTTCCATCTTCACTGCCTTCTCCACATTTCTCGATGCTTCATTATTTCTTTATGTTGTAATATTTCTACTTTCTATAAAATGGCTTTGTACATTTTTTGTTGTGGTTGTTGTAGAAATTAAGGTTGAGATTTTTTTTTCCTTTTGGCGCGTAGTCTTCAGCTTGGAGGTTTGTACGCTTCTAATGATATACATATGTACATATATACATATGATATATTTATGTAGATTCGACAATACATTTTATTCCTCAACATTTTTCGTATTCGTTTCTTTTCTTTTTTCGGCTCTTCTGTTAAATGGAATTTAGAATAATTTTGGTGAAGTTTTTTCTATTGGTTTTTTTGGAAAATTAAACCGGATTTCGATGTATAACTGTAAAGCAGCATGATTTACCTCTTGAAATGCTCGCTGGCTTCAGTAAGCAATATTTCATAGGGTGCCGTTTTTAATGGAAACATTAATAATTTAATTGCCTTGGATCAAACCAGTTGTGTAATGCTGAAAATTTTCTTCGCTTACAAATTACAAATCTATTACAAAACAGCAGATTTTTCCTTTCATGAAATTTACCAGAAAAACTTCGTTTTAAGCAAAAAAAAAAAAAACAATGGATTAAAACCTCCAAATAATAGAATGAGTACCTTGAAAATCTTCCTTCAATGCTTTTTTAACAATCTTCATTTATCCCTATTTACTAAATGAGAAAAGCAAGAAGCGGTGGGTAGATTGATTGGATTTAATGTCCAATTGAACTGTTTTCCTGCTCGCACACTCACCACAAACCACATTAAAAAGAAGAAATATTGTACTTCTTCCATACGCAGGCCTCTAACATTCACTACCCTTGTGATCACTTTTCCAAATAATTTTTTGTTTCTTTTAACATTACTTTACCAACTTCATCGTCTTCATTTAACCTTTGTGTTCTATAGGGCTATGGCTTCAATACGTTCAATTGAATAACTCGTTAAGGCCATTCCTAGCTACTTTCATACATGCATTTAATAAGGTAAGAGTGATTGTGAAGATAAGAAGAAACTTCGAACTTTAGTTCAGGTGTTTTTTAAAGAAGTATAACTCCTGCCTGAGATGGTGACTTCGATCCTGGACATCTATTAATCTTCTATTCTGTTGTTGAAATACTCTTATAAATTTAGAAATCTTTGATCAGCTACTTTCCAACTTTTTAACTCGATTTTATTCTTATATAATATCATATATAAAATCATATTAATTGTCATAAAAATGAATGAATTCTAATATATTTTCCTTTCTGAGTCATTTATGGGGTTCATATATAATATTAATGTGATTATCCAAATGCAATGAAGTTCTATTGTTGGAAGACAATTCATGCATATGCTACAATTTCACTTAAAATAATATTGTATTATATACTGACCAAATGGACTGATAGTAAAGTAGAGTTTATAGACAAAGTAGAGAGAAGCTGTACATTTGCCTAAATTGCCAATAAAGTTAATGAACAAAGTAGTCGACATTATAATAAGAGATCTCCCAGACAATGAAAACTTGCTCCACTGATACTTTCGTACTGGTAGGCATGCTTATTCTTAACATCTTCATTGAAACGAAGTTTTGGAGTAAAGCAATAATGGAAGCCAACTGGGTTGCATAAAAATTGCTAGTAATTTCCTTAATATTATTATGATTATTATTAATTCCATGACATTTGACACAATAAAACTATACTTATGCTAACAAAGTTAATTAAAAGACATAATTATAAAAGAGTCAAATATCGCTCCTAGTCGGAGCATAGGGCGGTCACAAAAGCTCTCCAACGGTTTCTATCAGCAGCCAGGTGTCTTATTTCGTTCCAGGTGGCTCTGTGGTGACTTTCGGCGTGGATAGTGCGTACCCATGTTTGTCGTGGGCGTCCTGCTTTCCGACTACCATGTAGGTTCCATTGAAAGGCCATCTTTGCAATGTTGGTGTCTTCTCTACGCAGAATGTGCCCTATCCAGCTCCACTTGCGTCTTTTAACTTCTGTGTCAATAGGCTCGCTATTGGTGAGGCGCCACAGGTCTTCGTTCATGATCGTTGTCGGCCAGAAAATGCGGCAGATTCTTCGTAGACATTTGTTGACAAAAGTTTGAAGTTTTCGAGTTATTTGTTCTGAGACCAACCAAGTTTCCGACCCTTACAACAGAACAGGTTTTATACTGGTGTTAAATATTCGTATTTTTGTGCGCAGCGATATCACACGAGAACGCCAAATTCGATCTAAATTCCGGAATGCAGACCGTGCTTTGTTTATGCGTGCTGCCGCATCAGATGTTGCACCCCCATATTTTCTTATGTAGCTACCAAGTTAGCAGAAGCTGTCAACGTCCTCAATGTTGATGGTGGAGTTGTCATTTGTCAGTACAGTGAGTAGAGATGTATTTGCAGTTTGCAGTCGCAAAAGTTTAGTTTTGCAGAAGTTGATTTTGAGGCCAGCTGCATGAGCGTTTACGGCTAGTTGGCGTATTCTTGACGAGGCGCCTGCTAACGTGTGCGTCATGAAACAGATGTCATCAGCGTAGTTCAAATCGCTGAGCTTTTGGTTTAATCTCCACTGGAACCCCTCCTCCGTATCTGCATTAGTACGCCTAAGGACATCATCCAAGACCACTATAAACAACAGTGGTGACAGAACGTACCCCTGCCTAACGCCTCTGCTGATATTAAAGTTGGCACTATTTTTACCTTTATAACGCACACAAAGGTTCGCGTCTTTATATAGGGCCTTAATGAGCTCGACGATCTTGTCCGGAACTCCGCAATTTTGTAGAGAGCGCCATATTGCGTCTGTGTTAACCGTGTCTAACGCACGTTCGAAGTCCACGAAAAGGAGAAATAGTGGCGATCTCCATTCAACAGATTGCTCCACAATTATGCATAAAGTGTTGTTGTGGTCCACGCAAGATCGGTTTGGTCTGAACCCATTTTGTTCCCGCCGTAACTGGCTGTTGAGTATACCTGACACTCTATCTAAGATAATAAGAGCTAGGATTTTCAGGATGCAGTTGAGAAGGGTTATGCCCCTCCAACTTTTACATTGGCTGAAATCGCCTTTTTTTGGAAAAGTGATTATGATTCCCTCTTTCCAGTCAGTGGGGTTGGTGTTAGACGCCCAGATGTTATGCATGATAGGGTAGAGTGCGTGAGAGATTATATTAGCGCCATACTTCAAGAGTTCAGCAGGAAGTTCGTCAGGTCCAGCAGCTTTGTTGAATTTTAGCTTATGGATTGCTAGGCTGATTTCTTCTGTGGTGGGCGGGTCGACAGGGATGTTTCTGTTGGGGTTTCTTCTTCGCTGTTCAGCAAAGAAAGGTGCAGTGTTGTTTTCCGCTCCTACGCTGTTGTCCACGAAAAATTCTCTCCAGCGCGCGAGTTGATCTTCGTCAGAGGTTAGGATGCTACCGTCACTAGCCTTGATAGGCGGTATGTTAGGTTTCGTATTAGTCAATTTTTTTATGGCTGTATATTGCAAGTTGCAAGTTTGCAGTCGCAAAAGTGCAAGTAATAACAGTTTGCTGATCGCTCTGCTTCAACAGCAATTCCCTCCACATATGCCCTTTTATCAGTCCTTACAGCATTTTTGACCTGCCGATGCATAGCATTGTACGCGCTGAGAAAGCTGTTGCGGTCGGATAATGAAGCAGTGTTTACTTTGGTTTTCATCCTTCTACGTTCTTCGATATATTGCCAGGTGGTGTTGCTTATCCATGGCTTTCTTTTGCGAATTTGGAGGCCAGCAGTTTCTTCCGCAGCTTTTGTGCAGGCTTTTTGAATTTGTTGCCAGGACGGTCCATGTTCGTAGAGTGCAATGGTAGTAGACAGTGTGTCCTGGTAAAGTTGGAGCGTTGCAGGGTTTTTGAACTTTTCCAGATTAAAGGTCATCTTTCGCTTCTGCTGCTTCCTGATGCCTTCGGGGCGTAAGCGGAGTTGGCATACAACTAGGTTATGGTCGCTGAATACGTCCGCACCTCTGCGTGTCCGCACATCAAGGAGGGAGTTGTGAAACCGTCTGCTTACTAAAACATGGTCGATTTGGTTGCGAGTTCGGCCGTCGGGAGAATTTCATGTGTATTTATGGATATCTAGATGGGGGAATTTAGTACCACCGATGAAGAGATTGTGGTTGGAGCAAAGTTCAATCAATCGTTCTCCATTATTATTTCTACCTGATGCTAAGGCGTGCCGACATGAGTTTTTCGACATTGCTGTTGTCGTTGCCTACTTTTGCGTTGAAATCGCCCAATGTCATGATGATGTCGCCTTTTGGGACAGAACTGATGGTAGAGTCTAGCAAGTTGTAGAACGCTTCTTTGGCATCGTCTGTGTCTGGTTCCGTAAGCGCGTAGCATTGAATTACGGTGATATTACGAAATCTGGTCTTAAATCTGGCAGTTATTATACGTTCGGAAATCGGCTTGTATCCCATTAATGCGCTTTTCAATTTCTTTGATATTAGAATGCCGACACCGTTTGCACGCTTTTGTATGTTGCCACTGTAGATAAAATAGTGGCCCTCGAGGGTGTGAAATTCTCCTTGCCCAAGCCATCTGGTTTCAGATAGGCCGAGAAATGCCCATGTATTAAAGCTATCCAAGGTAATGTCATCGAGCTTTTTGTTCTCTTCTGGTTTCATTGAGTCACAATTTAAAGAAAAAAGAATAGCAAAGAAAAACGAATGTTCGGTTATGAACATATTATTGAATCCATACAATCTGTTGAAATGCAAGCATTTTAATGATTTAGGTACAATACTTCAAGAAGGTGAAACAGCGCCATGAACTGTATGAAGAACTCCAGCTTTTGAAATCCGATTCACTAAACTCTGTCAACGATGCAAGACAACTTATCCAGTACATTTTAGAAAATAATTTGGAAGAAGTATTTCTAAATGCTTAACATAACAATCAGAATAAAGCTCACAGGTCCCGTCAGTACAGCTTCTGCTGAGAAAAGTTTTCCAAACTTAAAATTGATTTAGACCTACTTGAGAAGCACGATGAGCCAAGAGGGACTATCTGCGTTATCAGTTCTGTCAATTGAAGAGGAAAAAGCTGCTGGTGTTAACTATGGCATAATCTTGAAAAAATTCAGTGAGACTAAAAGCCGAAAAATTCGTTTATTTTATTTTATTTTATTTATTATTTATTTTATTTATTTACAAAAGAAATATAAGAATCAATTCGTATCCTACATACAAAATTTAGGAGCACTGGCTGCCTGGGCTTTCAGTTCGCTGATACTTATGTGGATTAGGAATAAATATTTAAACTCAATAATTTTAAAGGTAAGTCTTAAAGGTTAAAGTTACTTAGTTGCTACGCGTAGGTACCTATATATACCTACTAAAGTTTAACTTAAGTATACGTAAATAAGAAGAAAAGTATGCAACCAATTTTTAATGAAAATAATAAGTTGCGAGTCACATACAATCTGTAAATCTTATGGATATTGTCGGCACTGGGATCCTGTAACAAGGCCGATGGATTTGCTTCTTTAAAGAAGTTAGGACGAATATTATGCAGATGAGGGCAGATGGTTGAAATATGGTCGTTGCATCGAGGGCAAGCTAACGCGCAAGTTAATTCGTCTTGGGCACACCTTGTTCACCAATGAAAACCTACGAAAGCTTTAACTTCATTACATTTACTGGAGGAAGGAGTGTGGCTACCACTGTTGCACAACTACGTACTTTCGTACCATTTAGGGTACCTTTTTGTATGGCGCATAAAAAGAACAGGTGTTTTGGTACTAGTACTTTTTCATTGTTTTCAAAGTAATATAAAATTTTTTTTTATTTGTAGTACCAAAATGTCCAACAGTTACATTACAGCAAAAAATTTTGTGAAAATAATAATTGTAGTTGGTGTTTTTTAAACATTTTATAAATTTGAGAGTACTTTTTTATTTCTCTCTCGTGCATCAGTGGTGGCTAACCACTCTAGGTCTTGTAAAATTATTATTATGTACTGACAGTAAGATCAGACGATTAAATTCGTTGGCTTCAACATTACGGATAGTCAAAATTGGCTCTTTTAAGGCTGCTTGGCTCTTCCATCGGCTATCTCATTTCCATTGATGTCCGCATGCCCAGGAATCTCCATAATTATTATTTTGTTGTGATATTGAAAGATTTTGTCATGTATAGAGGATATGAGAGGGCTTTTGTTAGACGTGTTCAGTAAGGCGGAAATTGTTGATTTGCTATCCGAACAGGTAATAAATTTATCAATGAGAATTCCACAGCTTGATGTATTGCTGTGGCTTCAGCTGTAAATACAGAGCCGAAGTATTCCAGATGTCCCACACTAATCGTGTGGCCGTTGCTTTCGGCTACGGATTTAGATCCGTCTGTAAAAATGAATTTCCAGGATTGTGCTATAAGTGGAAGCATATTTTCTAAAAAGAGTTGTTTATACATGTGTATGCTTGCAACATTTTTGTATAGTCCTGTAGTTGCAGAAGAAATGCCGAGCTGTAAAGTTGCCAAGGAGGGAAATAGTCCAGTACGGGCCTATACGATGATTATTAACTAGGATGCCCACTTTATTTGTATGGACGTAGTTTTATAAGGATCGAAGTTGGTCCTAGGTTTGTTTACTGTCTGTTTGTTTTAAAACTTGATTCTGGATTACAATGAGTCAAAGTGGAAAAAAAGAATTTTGTACATTTATATATGTTCATTGATGTATATGTAGTAGTAAGGAGAACTGCAATTTATATATGTAAATGCAAACAAATTATTTTTTCCATTTTTACTTATTACGAGCATCCATCCATCGTATATCCAATTATAATAAATTATATCACGCTCAAGCCGATCTGACAATCGTCTCATGAAGCATGTAGGGATTGACAATGCCCTAAACTGATAGCTAGGTGAATTTACTCTACTCTAGATTAATCAGTTTGCAACATTTCACGTCAACATTTCGTGCCTTTATATGCGGGCTAACTAAAGTAATTACCAAAGTAATTGCAGTGACTAAATCCATTTCAGCGGCAAAAGTGTCCATCAACACAACTGCCAGTTGCCAACACTAATCGCACAAAATTATGTGCAACGCCCCAAAAATGAAACAACAGTGTGCGCAGCTAAGACACGTCTACCATTTGAGATATTATTAGTCACAATATGCGAGCAAGGCTGTAGGCTCTACCGGGTTGGTGTGCCCGTTCTTGATTGATGCTCACATGTCAGCGTACATTAGAAGGCAGAAAATGTAAACAAAAACAAACAGAAGACAACCGACGGCTGGAAAAGAACATGACATATATTTTGACAGTTCTTGCAAGTTGGCATTCATGAATTCATTATTGTCCAAATCGCAACGCAGAGCACACTTGAACAGTGGCAGGAGTGTCCACTTGCCCGCTGCAGCGGAAAGAAGTTTCTGCATTTGGGATATCTTATAACATTTGCATACTGATAGGAATTAAATATGTCAACCGTTACGAATGCAAATAATTCACATCCATGAATAATAGAAAAGTATCCCGCGAAATCTTTATTATACTGAGATCTAACTGACTTACATTTTCAGCTAGTAAATAACCTCTGACCACAAGGGTAACATTAAAAAGCACGTCTCTAGTCCAATACGTGAATCCAGCATGATCACACAATTAATTTATTACACTGATGGATATTCTTATCCACGTATACATGTTGCTTCCACTGCGCAGAACTGGCACTTTTGCCGAAACTATCAAGAAATGCAGACAAAGAGATGCCTATTCGAAAACAAAACAATATATTTATTTATTTATATTATGTTAACTTATAATTACAAATTATAAACTAAAGAAGGGCAGCACTAGTATCGATGGCCTTAGGCTGTCTTGCGATATTAATTACGTATTCTAAAACTTAAGCTTAGCATATGTACTTATAAATATGTGACAGAAATATTAATGGTTAAATCAAGTCGTACAAATTCGTGTTTTTTAAAAACTGTATTAGTTTTATAATGTTGTGTGTATTAGGCTCTGGCAGAGCAGTTAGGGGTGAACAATCATGAATGATAGTTAATCTAATTTATTGGAATGAAGAACATTCTTCTAGTATATGTTTGACTGATATTGGGTTGTTGTTGCAGAATGAACATGTTGATGTAAGATTATTGTTACATAAGTGCATGCTCGTGAGTTAAATTTTGAGTGGCCGAATCCCATTCGCTCATATTTTATTAAATCTAATCTAGAAAAGACGTCTTTATGATTAAATTTTAAAAAATCGGCTATGGTAATTTTATCTGTATTTATTTGTCGGTACCCAGTGTGATGCAGTATGTGGCCAAATAATTCTCTTGTTGTTAGCCAAATTGTACTTTAAAAATATTGAATGTCATTTGTGTTGAAGTTGGGGGTAGTGATAAGCGGAGCACTTAGGGCAAATTTCGCAGCTTCATCCCCAAAGTAATTTCCGCGAATTTGTACGTGGTCGGGAGTCCAAATTACAGTAATTTTCGGGAAGTTTTTATCAGGCTATTTCTAATTGTTTTAAGAAAGTATGAGTTATTTTCTGGATTATTTAAGGCTTTTAGGGATGAAAGAGAGTCGGTGCAAATGGCAATTTTTTTATTTTTAATGTCGGCGTAAATTTCTGAGGAAACTTTTTTGAGTTATTAGAAGTTACACTGTATAATTGAATATTATCTTGTTTTGCTCCATCTGTAAAGATAAAATTGAACTCGGTGTAAACTTGCTTAAGTTCGTTAAATTTTTGTTGAAAGATTACATGTGGAGTTGTTGACGGATATAAACGCCAATGTGAGATGTTGAATGTGAGATGTTTCTTTTATTTTTTTTTTATTAATCTATTTATTTGAAACTTTGGAAGTTAACAATAAGTAATCAAATCTTAAAACTAATGTATTAAATATGCTCTTTGCCTATTGCTTGGAGCTATTTGGGTTCTACTAGTGTATTCATATATATTAATTAATTAATTATAATTTTAAAAAGAAGAGGTAAATTAAATTTAATATAGATACATATTACAGATTAGTTTGTAAATAAGTTTAGAAACATGGTTTCATTAGACGTGAAGCAGAAATTTGCTGGTGTAGACTTCTTGCAAGTATGTTCGGATGATTTTTCAGGCGATTCAGGTATTTCTGCCTTAATTCTATTGTTTCTTCTTCTATAGTGGATATACGAGGGCGGATTGATATTGAAGCTACCTAGCGCTAGATGGCAGCACAATCACAAAAACTTTTCGTCAGCTGTTAAAATTTCACCCAAATTCATCGATTAGTTTATTTGTTGTAGTCGTTTGAAGTAAGCAACTTTTGTGTTTCTTGAAAAATGGAAAAAAGCGAATTTCGTGCAGTGATTAAACACTATTATTTGAAAGGGAAAACGGCGAAAGAGACAAAAGAAAAGCTCGATAAACATTACGGTGAGTCTGCTCCGTCAGATTACATGGTAAAATATTGGATTGTTGAATTTAAACGCGGCTGAACAAGCACTGCAACAATACCATCAACAGGAAGACCAAAAGAGGTGGTTACTGAAGAAAATATCAAGAAAATCCTCGATATCGTTATGAATGATCGCCGAGTCGAGTTGCGTGAGATTGTTGAAATGGTAAACATATCATATGAACGTGTGTTCAACATTTGCATATGAAAAAGCTATCGGCAAGATGGGTGCCACGTTTGCTCAGTGTCGAACAAAAACGAGTTCGACAGACCACTTCACAGCGGTGTTTGGATATGATAAAGCGTAATCCTGTTGATTTTTGGCGTCGATTAATAACTGTTGATGAAACGTGGGTCCACCACTACACACCTGAAACCAAAAATCAATCGAAACAATGGGTGGAAGCTGGTGGAAGTGCTTCGAAGAAGGCGAAGGCAGTGAAATCGGCTGGCAAGGTTATGGCCACTGTATTTTGGGATGCACACGGAATATTGCTCATCGATTGTCTTGAAAAAGGATCCACAATCACAGGAAAGTATTATCGTGCATTATTGAATCAATTGATTGATGCAATCAAGGAAAAACGACCACATTTAAAGGAGAAAGAAATGCTCTTTCTTCAAGACAACGCACCGGTTCACACAGCATTAGATACGATGCTAAAATTACGTGAAATACACTTCGAATTGTTTAATCATCCACCTTATAGTCCAGATTTAGCTCCTAGTGACATTTTCTTGTTTCCAAACTTGAAAAAATAGCTCGCAGGAAAAAGATTCATCTCAAACGAAGAAGTGATTACCGAAACTAACGCGTATTATGAGGGGTTCCCGAAATCGTATTATTCAGATGGTATAAAAAATTTGGAATATCGTCTTACTAAGTGTGTCGAAGTAAAAGGAGACTATGTTGAGAAATAAATGGTTTTTGAAAAAAAAAATGTTGTTTTCCTACTTAGGTAGCTTCAATATCAATCCGCCCTCGTATGTACGAGTACATCATTGTGAATGTTTTTATTTTTGACAAACCAATGGGGCGCCGGTAATTGTTCTTAGGATTTTCGACTCTGCGCTTTGGATAAGTTCTAGGTATGAGTTTCTCGCACTACCCCAAATTTGCACCCCATAAGTCCATATGGGCTTTATTATAGCTTTGTATAGAAGGACTTTGTATTCCAAGCGAAGTTTTGAGTTTTTGTTGATTAACCAATACAGACAGTTAGATTTTAGTTTCATTTGAGTTCTTTTCGCTTCTATGTGCTTCCTCCAAGTTAATTTACGGTCAAGATGGATTCCTAAATGCTTCACTTCTGTTGCTTGCGGTATTTTTATGACATTTAGTGACACAGTTGGACAGGTGTTGGTTCTGAGGGAGAACGTTATGTGTGTACATTTCGCTTCGTTAACTTTAATACGCCAGTTTGCCAGCCAAATTTCTACATCTTTAAGGTGTTCGTTTAGGTCACGAGAGGCGATATGCGGATTTTGATGGGTACTTAAAATAGCTGTGTCGTCAGTAGATGTGGAAATAACTAGGCTGTTATTTATTGGTATGTCAGACGTATATAAGGTAGAGAATAGGACCAAGCACATTCCTTTGTGGTACTCCAACAAATATTTGAAATTCGGGGGTTACAATTTGCTTGTATTTCACTTTGTACTTCCGATTCGCTAAGCACTCTGTGTGTGTTGTATGGCAGAAACTTTTTAATCTTGTGCACTAGCCCCTCATGCCAGACTTTATCGCAGGCTTGGGCAATGAATAGAAATATTGCTGAACAATATTTTGTCTGTTCGAAAGCTCTTCTTATTTCGCTTGTTATACGGTGCACCTGCTCTATTGTACCGTGCTCTTTTCTGAATCCGAATTGATGAGTAGGAATGTTGCCATTTTGATTTAGGTAGGGCATATTTTCCAAGTAACAATTTTTCAAATATTTTTGAGAGGGTGGGTAGAAGGCTTATGGGCCGATATGAGGACACCTGCGTTGGATCTTTTCCTGGTTTAGGAATCTTCGTAATTAGCGATATCTTCCATATATGCGGGAAATGACCCAAGCGAAGGGAAGCATTGAAAAATTTGGTGAGGTGTATGAACGCTATGTGTGGTAATTCCATGACCATTTTATTTGTGATTAGGTCATACCCAGGGGACTTTTTTGACCCCTGAGACCTGTTTTAATGACACACTCTATGTCTTTGATTTTTAGTTGAAGCGGCTGAGTCACTTTGGTTCTATGTAAAGTAGGGACCTCGAAGTTATTGGACGGAGCATTAGGGCAAAAAACTGTTTGTAGATGTGCAGCAAACACTGCTCCCTTTTTCTTCGTCGTTAAAGTAAGGCTTGGAAATGGAAGTTGGGCCAAAAACGACGAAGAAAAAGGGAGCAGTGTTTGCTGCACAACTGTTTGTAGATGCGCAGCAAACGCTGCTCCTTTTTCTTCGTCGCTTTTGGCCCAACTTCCATTTCCAACCCTTACTGGTGGCTCACTTTCCTTTGGGCTTTTTGCAACCTTTGTAGCTCTCCAAAGTGAGTAATTGGTGTATTTAAGCGGGCCCAGATCTTTAATATATGTGTCAATACGTGCTTCAGCTTCCTTTTGAAGTACATCTCTAAGGTGATTTTGTGACAATTTTAATTTCCTCTTTAGGGCAGGTGACCTATATTTCTGCCATTCTCGTCTTAGGCGTCTTTTCTCCTTAACGAGGCACTGCACATGGGTTGAAGTTATATAACCGGTAGCAACCTGCATCGTTTTTTCTGTTGGTGTTGCGCACGCAGCCGCTGATGCTAACAAGGAATTAAACTCGTGGAGCGCTCTCTCTAAGTCATCTTTGTTTTTAGGAGGAGATTCCAGGCAAATATGTGTACTCATGTATTTCTTATACTTGAGCCAGTTCGTTTTGTTGGTGGTCAATTTGGGCGCTTTATGTACAAGTTCAGGAGTTTTGTTAAAGTATATGATGACAGGTGAGTGATCGGAGGACAAGTCGAAAATTGCTTCAGAGGAAAACAGTGCCCCCTGTTTATGTTTTTGAACACAGCGAAATTAATAAGATCAGGGATTTTACGCTGGCCGGCTGGCCAGTACGTGGGTTGGCCTCTTGAGACAAAATCTAGATGATTTCGATGATCAATTAACACATCGTACAACTGTTTGCCTTTAGGGTTTACCAGACGAGAGCGCCAGTAGGTATGCTTAGAATTATAATCTCCAGCTGTTATCTATTTTCTAGCGGTGTGACGTTGGATTCATACATCAAAGAGGTTATTCGAGTGGTACGAAAGGCTCCGAACGCAATTCTTAATACTGAATTTAGTATTGTTTTAATTTTGTTGATCGATGATTTGGGGGAGGAAACCCGTATAGGTATATACCATAGTCGATTTTAGATAAAATTAAAGAATTAATTACTGAATGAGTATTGCAGTTTAATTTGATACTTGACAAACATTTTATGACATTTAATGCTTTAGATAAAGATAATGTAAGGAATTCAATATGGGAACGCCATGAGTATTTTTTATTAAAAATGACTCCTGGTATTTTAAGATCATTAACATTAGTTATTGTTAAATTTATCGCTGGTATGGTACATAGGCAGTTGTGCTTTCTACAATGTGAAGGTGCTTGCATATCGGTAATGAGAGTTCTGCTCCAGAGTAGCTGCACCAATTTGAGATGTCATTGAATAGCCTACTTAGGTCAATATTTATGTTCTTATTTTTATTTAATTTTGTAACTATGTTGAAGTCGTCTGCATAAGCGTAGAGATTGATTTCTTTATGTGTTGAAATAATGTCGCATAATTTGCTATAGGCTATCAGGAACAATATAACGGAAAGTGGTGAGCCTTGAGGAATGTATTATATGTTGTAGTGATAGTTTCCAAATCGGACTTTAATTTTTCGGTTGGTCATAAAAAGCATCACATATTTTATAATATGAGGACCAAGCTTCCACTGTGTAAGCTAGTCAATAATTGTGTGGATTCCTGTTTTATTAAATGCTCTGGCGAAGTCGAGGAATATAATTGATAGGTGATTTTTTTTTGACAAAGCGTTAGAAATGAGATAGTCTAGGAAAACTAGCGAATCAGATACCGATTTGCCTTTCTTAAATCCCATCTGTTTGGCACGTAAAAGTTTGTTCGAATCGACAAACCACCTCAGTTTCTTCGCCACAATTTGGTCCAGAAGTTTCGAAGTGCAAGGGTAGGGGGAGATAGGTCTGTATGATTTTATAATAGTTTTGTCCGAGTTAAGTTTAAGGATGGGGATGATGGAGCTAATTTTGTATAATTGAGGTATATAGTTTGTGAAGATGTTATTGTATGCTGGAGATGCCTTCGCTTAGCCACAGGAGGGAGGTTTTGGATTAGGGGTATGGGATTCTGTCAGCTCCAGGAGATTTTTAAGGGGCTGTTCATTTCTAAGAGGCTGATATCCTTTTCAATATATTGTGCTTTGCCTGATGGTGTTCAAATTGGAGGAAGAGTTCGAGTTCTTTCTCACTTGAAAACGTTTTGAAAAGTGCGAGTGAGAGTATTTCTCTGACCCGTATTGGCAGAACTCATTAGGTTTGTCATTTATGTAACCGTCAATCATGTTTTGATATTCGATGCCATGCAGGTTTTGTGGTGTATTAACTTCGCAAAAGCCCAAATAGTTGAAATTGGAGTTGTGGGGTTTATATCTGCAGTAGAATTGTGTAGCAAGTTTCTTTTTTCTATTTTTAGTCTCGCTTTAAGATGATATTGGATTTTTTATATTTCAAAATATTTTGTATGTTAATGTTGCGTTTTAATATATTCCAGAATCTATTTGTATTGTTTTTCAACTTCTGGAGTTTGATATTCCACCAAGGGTCATTATGTGGCAGCTGGCGGCCGGAAGATTGTGGATTTAATTTATATTCGCCGATTCTTTGTCTATATTGCAACTTATTGAACGGAGGGTGTTGAATTTTTCAACTTTTATTTGATAAGTCGGTCAATCGGCAAGTTTTGTTATAAAGCGGGGAGGCTAAGGGTTATTATTAGTTTGAAGTGGAAATTGGTGTGTTATAATAGTGAGTCGGTGAACCATCATTTAAGATAGAGAGGTGAGATTGATCTCTGAATTTTGATATAGTATTACTTTTATGGTTATTTGTTATTTACCCCCATTTACGGTACCAAATGTTGAAATACCCTAACATTATGCATGGGGAGGTTATAGAGATTATATTAGAGTTGTGGAGATTATATTGAGTTTTTATTTGGAGGTATATATGAATTGACTACTGTAAACTTTTGTTTTGAATAGTTAGTTGCTGCTATTGATGGAATATTATTATTGATGAAAACATGGTGGTGTTGTAATGAGTTATGTATGAGTAGGGAGGGCTACTCCCTCATAAGCGGAGGCAGATGAATTATGACCGTAAATTTGAAAATTAATTTGGATTGGTATATTGTTTGTGGAGTCTTATCAAGCAATGACTTTAGGAGTATGTTGTTTAATTAGTGGCTGTAACTCATTGTAGTCGTTAATGTATCCATTCATATTCCACTGTACTAAGGTCAATATATTTAAGGTTGTATTTATATATATCTATTAACGTAAGATTATATTTCTGTGATCTCATGATCTGTTCTCAGAAGAATCCGAGTCGTCTAGGCTGCTGTTTTTTTTTAGTTTCTCTTTGTGTTGAGACTTATAAACAAGTAGTGAACTGTTCACACGAATATCTAAAGACAACATACAAAACACAAATGATTACGAAATAAAAATGCTCAAAGGCACAACTGTAGCAAGTGTGGTAGGCCAAACTCATGCTCAGAGCTATGTACGCGCGATGTGGCACATGTAAGAATCCATTCGAATATTAGGTCAACATCTTGCAATACAATTACTATTGACAAAAGTCAGTGATCTCAGGAGGTACTCAATTCAAGGGAAACATTGGTGTTCATTTTTGGAAGATACAAATTTTTGCGATCGGTTTTGAGCATATCTGTAATTCCTACGATTGTAACTTATTTGATATCGAAGTTTTTGCAAATACCGAATTTACATTCAGTTTCTCTCCATCAGTTCCAGAATTCGAGAAATTCGCAAACATGTATGTAAGTAGATATTTCAAGTTTAAATGATGTAACAACGGTTTGTGCTCAGAAAATATATTTGCTTCTTCTGCATTGATATGAAAGTAGAGATCGAGACAAACCTTTGGTATTTGGTAACGGCCTAAAATAGCTTCGGATTCGGATTTCCCCTATTTTTAACATTTAACAATTTAACAAATACAATCAACTACAGTAGTATCAAATTCCCTAAATTTTGATCGTACTTATTCTATCGGAAAAATACCTAATTTACCTCGACATTGCAGACACTGTAAGTTTAGTAACCGCAAGACTTCCTGGTTTGGAACTTTTCGATAAAACCTGCAAGCCGGCGTTTTTACTCGTGTGCTTGTAAGCTACAAAAATAAACAAAGAAAAAATCGAACTGTACGAAACATCGACGAAATAAACAAAAACAACACATCAGTAAACAAAAGAAATGAAACGGATTTTTCTGGCCGAACTTATTCGTGAGACGCTCATTGTGCACCATTTACTGCTATATTTCAACACATTCAACGAGATTGCTTGCATCATTTGGGAAAAGTTTGCATTTTAAACATATTTTGATAGTCGCAACAGTTGAGGGAGCTGGCAGTACAGCACAAGCATCTACTCCGCAACTACCTCGTTCTCACTTCGAGCACTCCAGTAGCGCATTTGGCAGAAAGCTGAATTGGCCCCAGCTCAGAGCAGTATATATTTGCAAGCTCGTATTCTGTACGAATCAATGAGTAATACGAAATTCGGCACTGGATAAGTCTCTCTATCAGTTGTTCGCTCAATTCGGTTGCTCATTTCGTAAACAAAACGAGATAAGCAAACCGACAAGCGTCTTCATCGTGAGGTTGCCACAAACCGCCACCACCGCCACCACCGCCACCGGTGCGGCTAAAGTAAAAGCTCAGATTAGTTTAGCTCAGCTCACAACAACTGGTATGGCCTGATGGGATAGGAAAGCCGCAGTCAAGTGGTTTGGTAACATTTCCAATTTCGATTCGAAACTGCGCAGTTAAAGCGTGAGCAACGAATTGTCAAATGCGAGAAGTGCGGAGGAAAACCAGTTCAAGTCGGTCGCACATTCAATCATTGGCAAATAGGGAAATTCGCGTAGTGTGTCTTGTTCGGCAGCGAAAATATTAGTGCTGTTACCTGTTTGCTTGCCTGCTAGCTGTGGATTGAGGGTGCGACCGAAAGCCTATGAACATTGTCGATAACAGGTACAAGCGACTGCAGTCAGTTCAGCTACTGCTGTAGGCACCGTTATCGATCGGCGCACTCAATCATCGACCGAACGATTGGGAGTAATCGATGCACCCTTGTAATGCAGGACACTGATGCCCGTGCTTTGAAGTCCATACCCCTCTTGCGGCTGAGACCGCTGTAGAAGATATTTGCGTAAGGCATAATATGTGCCGTTGACTTTCATACAGATATTTCCAGCCGGCTTTACATGTGCTGGTTGCAACTTTGTTCGATGTTCTCAGTGGTGTCTATTCTGACAGACATCAAATCCAAATGCCAACGGGCGGGAGTGCTCGTGTGTTTGAGTTTCACTATTACTGCCTTCATTTATAAGATAAACTCGTTAATTTGCATCATGCGTCATAAAAGTGATGCAACAAATTGTAATAAAAAAATGAACAATTTTAATTAAAAGCCTACGTGGGTTGTCATTGATTCACATTTTGAAGTCACGCCAGTCGATCGCGGACACTCTCGAATACAAGTAAAATCATTAAAAGCGAGGTTTATGTCTTCGAAGTTCCAGTGTGTGCAAAAGTAAACGAGTGTTTTAACACTTGGGAAAAGTGTGTGTACATACATATATGCGATGTCATTTTTATACCATGGGGCTAATGTCGCTACAGACCTTAACAGGGAAACTTTGGACACAGTTCATGGCTCAAAACTTAGTTGTATTGTAGTAACTCAAGACTACCGTCTAGTAAAGAATAGCGACTAAGGCGAAAAATATTGTTAATATAGAATTTTTCAAAGGCTCCCAATCAAGTTTGTGGCACAGATTTTCTTATTAAGTCTGATTATAGGAGTAACTACTAAATTAAAGGAGCGAACTGTATATTGGTTTCACTTGGACATACGAGTATATAAATTAAATACTCACCTGAGCAAAATCTTTTAATAATAGAAATATATATATTTAATTTTTATTTCAATATTTTATTATTTTAATCGTCCTTCTCCTTCGAGCTCTAGTCTATCAAAAGATGCGAGCTCTCGTACTCGGGTTCTTTTTATACGTTTTCGCCGCCGACAATCGCATGGTGACTGCGCTTTGAGGCGGCATTGCGCGACAGCGTTTCACGGCTGGGCTTGGCGGCACCGACATACAACACATGTCTCGCCAATTCCTCCGGCACCGAGAACCATCACCGTCTACCGTATCTACGCGTAGCGGCTGTGTCGCGCATTTTGTACAATGCTTTGTACTGCTGCGCAAGCGCATGGCGCCAATTTTCGTATGTTTTCTCGCGTACCGAGAACCAGCACCGTCTATCGTGCCCCTGCGCAGCGGATGGCAGCGGATGGTAGCAGACTCTGTTGCCGCGCATTTTGTACAATGCTTTGCACCGCTGCGCTAGCGCATGGCGCCATTGCTCTCAGTCTTGTGTTTTCTCACGCACCGAGAACCAACACCGTCTACCGTGCCCCTGAGCAGCTGATGGCAGCAGACGCTGTTGCAGCGTATTTTCTACAATGCTTGGTACCGCTGCGCAAGCGCACGGCGCCAACGACATGCAACACGTATGTTGCTAACTCCTCCCCCCCCTTAAGAGCAGCCGTCCTCGGCTGACGGGCGTCCCGCCCTGGGGCACTACCACGTGTATCCTTGAAGACATTGAGGGTTTCCAGTAGGGGTCCTTTAAGGTCCACTATACTTCTGGATCTTATTGGTTTTACGATGGCAAATTTGCGGAACTTGTGCAGGCATGTGAGGAAGTGGTGATCTGCAAAATTTGATAGCAAAATTTCAACTGGATGCGTGGGAATAGGGGTTTTTCCTATTTGGGTTGCGTGTGGGTGTCGATTGTATTTGCCTTCCTGACATATGCAGCAGGCAGATGTCAGCTGCTTGAATTGCTTACGGTTACCGGGGAAATATGTCCTCCGCAAAGCCTGACGTGTAGTTTCATTCGGCGAACGGTGGGTTCTGTTGTGCTGTCTGGCTAGGATTTATTGTTGCTCGCTTGCGTTGGTGATATCCTTTACCCTTCTCTCACTGAATCGGAACCTCATGGATGGGAAGAGATCCTGCAAGGTGTCCTCCAAATATTGCAATGTAGCTCGATCGCAATATATTCCATTCACAACATTGACGTTAACGGACTCGTTCAGCAGCTGAGGCAAGTCCGAAGGTGAGGCATAAGTTACGACATGCCTGAGCTGCTTCTGGAATACTATGAAGGAAGTTTTCTTCGACTTCTCTGTAGCTTGAGGATAAGCTGATTTCTGAAGCCATTGACGGGGTTATCGACAGTCGGGATAGGTGATCCCAGCGATTTTTCAGCACTGCTATTGGTTTCACATTACTTAGGTTTCTTCATTATTGCATTTATGTGCTGTCGTGAAAGCGCTTCCGCACCAGTGTTGGGTCTTCTTGGCTTGTAATGGAACTTCGGGGCGAACTCCTCAATGAAGGTTCGCCATCGTTTCATCTTTGAGTTAACATTTCTGTCCGAGAGATCGAAGGTGTTAATGTTGTTTAAAATTGCAATTTTGATTTCTGTTCAATTTATTCTTTGCGTCAATAATAACAGAAGTTCGTTGCACTTTGCATAACAACAGTTTAAATTCTCTTGCACATTAAGCAGACGGAAATTCGACACGTTTTTTGGTTGTTGTAATCTCATGATAATATGCTATTCTAGCAAATATGTTGTGCAACTTGCATCGAACTACAGTATTGTATTGCTATGGATTTTGACATGTTAATTTTGTATAAAAACGCATGCAATAATTTAATAAAATCCGTTCAAAATCAGAACTCAGAAAGAACAATTATTGAATTATCATTTCTTCGTGGTTTTCTAGTTCAAGTACTAAAAGGTCAGGTTTAAGTTAACTTCAATTTTGTTTCGTCGAGAATTTTCAGTTCAAGTACTGAAAATTCATAACCATAAATTCAGATTAAAATCTTGAATTAAAATTTAATCATCCTGAATTCCCAGTTCAAGTACTGGAAATTCAAAACATAAATTCAAAGCAAATTTTAAATTAGCAAACGGTAAGGGGCTGATAGTCTGCAAAAACATTTAGGTCCTTGACTCCGTATAGGTAATTTCTCAGCTTCTGCAATGACCAAACAATTGCAAGGAGCTCTCGCTCATAAGTCGCATAGTTCTCCTCTGTATTGGAGAGTGTGCGCGAGATCATGGTGATGAGCCGACCTCCCTGCGATAGTACAGCCCCTAAGGCATAGGATGAAGCATCCGCAGTAAGATCGAATGGTTTTCCGAAATCTGGATAGAGGAGCAAAGCATGTGCTGACCTCACATGCCGAAAGACGTCTAATGCATCCGCGTCGAGGAGAATCGAAGTGTTTTTAGATTTTGATCCTACTATATGACCATTCTTCCCCCTCAGATACCTGGTTAGTGGCTTCTGAGGAAATTTCCGTTTGATCGTTGCCGCTGGTATGCTCTACTTCTTCATTCTCGTCTAGGCTGGAATCTCTGTAATTCATCGCTTCACACTCCTGAAAGAGCAGTGTTTACATTCCCCGCGCATGTCTGAGGGTTCCCACGTCTAAGTTGACACAAGCCGAGACGTCCGTTAGCAGATCAAACCAGATTATAGCATCAAAGGTGTTTAGAGTGGGAAGTATGTAAAAGGTAGATATCCTTCTCAGCATATTGATTCCACATTTCATAGTGACATGCACACTCCCCACCACAGTTTTGACCTTAACTGGTTTGATTATCGGCTTTATTCCCAGTAGATCAGGGATATCCCTAATATAATTCTTGGCAGAGCCGGTGTCCACCAAGAACTTTAAACGCTGTGATACTAGAGTCATTTGAAGGTATGGAAGAAGTGGCCTCTCCCCAAAAAAATTCACCTCAGCGAAAGTTGTTTCTCCCTCAACATCGGCACCGGCGTCACCCCGTCTGTAGTTTCGGTTGCGACGGCGACCTTCACTCCGGCGGCTTCCATTGTCCCAGCCACCAGGAGAAGAATCAATTAACTTAGTTTCCAGGTAATTGACTCTTGGGTGTTTCCAATCGTGTGAAGGTGGTTGCGACGAAGGTGGCCTTTTTGTAGCTAGTTCTCTCACTTCAAATTGCTGTCCATCCGAATATCCTTTCTGCATATGTGGAGCGCTGGTAGAAGCTCCAAACCGGTTTGCATTAAAGGGATTTCGTGGGGGAGCGTCTATGGCGGGTATCGTAGACGGATTGTCCCATCGGGGTGGAGTTCTCGGCTGTGCGATGACTCCAGTTCCTTGGCGACCAATGGCAAGTCGAGCTGAGTCGGGCTGATACATCCTTATAAGCTGCTGGTTGATGCTATAATTGAAGGATGGGTGCATTCCCTGGGGCCCCCGTCGCTTCCATGACTTGTCTATGTGGGCTCTGGCTATGTTTATTTCTAGCTCCAAGGCCAGAGCGAGGGCTGCCGACATATCCGGGGGACTAGCACAAAGAACTGATGAACTCATGGGCTCGTTGAGACCCGAAATGAATACGCTCCTAGCCAGGTTCGTGTGCTCTTCATTCAGGATTTCATTTCCGCGATGCGTCACCAGAATTCCTCATGTCGTTCTGGTTGGTTAGAAGGGTGAGCCTCTTCTGAATCTCGTCATAATACTTAGAAACGGACCATCCACTTTGCCTGAGACTCAGCATTTCTTGGTGAAGCGCGTATGAGGGTCTTCTGTCTGCATATGTTAAATCTAACCGAGGCAGTATTGCGTCAAGGTTAGTAGGCGTATTAAAGGATGTTAGGAGGGCATCGGCCTCTCCCAATACCTTGCTTCGGATCAGGTGAACGGCCTGGTAATAGCGAGGAAGACTTTCCGAACCCGTGAAAGGGACGTAAGCGCTAGTGACAGATCTCCGCCAGGAAGCGTACTCCGTCCTGCTTCCACCAAACTCGCGAAGCGAATGAGCACGAATGAATCAACCCCTTCACCCTCTCGATCGAACATAACATCGCTATAAACTGTGGTAGGTTCTGCTGGTTGTCCAAGGATCTGCAGTTCTTTCCGGAGTTCGCATATCTCGTTGCGATTCTCAGTAAATCGTCGGTTGCTTTCTTCCGTCAAAGAGGAGAAGGCGGTGTTGATCATAGCCTCAAATATAGCCAAATCTCCGCGGGGTTGGTGCGCTGCTTCCTTGTGCGCCATACTAGAGTCTAGAAGCGCACTCTACTTTGCGATGAACGGTACTAGAGACCTGACTGAATGTAGCCTGTGCTGCTCTTCCCTTGTTACAGCGGAAGTCCTTGGTGTGGTGAGCCGTGCACCGTCTTTTTCGGATGCTCTCTACGTCACCAATAATATGCTAAAACGTATGGTTGGGCTGTGCAACGCCTTTTTGGGTAGTTCTAAAAATTTGAAGTTTTATTATTTAAAAATGTTTAATTTATTTTATTCATTTTTTTAAATTAAATTTTTGTTTACGTTAAACCAGGAGGGTCCCGTAGGAATCGCAGATTTTAAAGCAATATATCACCACATATCGCCATTCGTGCTTTATACCGGTGAACGTGGAGATGGGCTATGCACCACCTTTTTCGGTCGCACCGTGTTTAATAATAAGCCTTGCGAATGGTCAATCCCCAGCGAACCGCCTTTTTCGGTAGCGCTAAAAATTGCATTATATTTATTATTAATTATAAATTTTTATTTATTTGTGCTAAAAACTGGAGGGTTCCGTAGGAATCGCAGATTTGCTTTTTTTATTAACCCCTCTCAAGGGTACGGTAAGAGCTTTGGCAGCGACTTTTTCGCATGCCCCACACTTCCGACACAAAAACTGGAGGGTCCCGTAGGAATCGCAGATTTGCTTTTGTTTATTAACCCCTCTCAAGGGTATGGTAAGAGCCTGGGCAGCCATTTTTTCGCATGCCCCACGCTTACGACACAAAAACTGGAGGGTCCCGTAGGAATCGCAGATTTGCTTTTTTATTCACCCCTCTCAAGGGTGGGTTATGAGCCAGTGCAGCGACTTTTTCGCATGCTCCACGTTGGGCGCCAGTTAAGTATCTCCTGCATCTATCTGAAATTATAAAAATATTTAGTTTTTATTTTAATTTTATTATTTTAATCGTCCTTCTCGTTCGAGCTCTAGTCTATCAAAAGATGCGAGCTCTCGTACTCGGGCTCTTTTTATACGTTTTCGCCGCCGACAATCGCATGGTTACTGCGCTTTGAGGCGGCATTGCGCGACAGCGTTTCACGGCTGGGCTTGGCGGCACCGACATACAACACATGTCTCGCCAATTCCTCCGGCACCGAGAACCATCACCGTCTACCGTATCTATGCGTAGCGGCTGTGCCGCGCATTTTGTACAATGCTTTGTACTGCTGCGCAAGCGCATGGCGCCAATGCTCTTTTCGTACGTTTTCTCGCGTACCGAGAACCAGCACCGTCTATCGTGCCCCTGCGCAGCGGATGGCAGCGGATGGTAGCAGACTCTGTTGCCGCGCATTTTGTACAATGCTTTGCACCGCTGCGCTAGTGCATGGCGCCATTGCTCTCAGTCTTGTGTTTTCTCACGCACCGAGAACCAACACCGTCTACCGTGCCCCTGCGCAGCTGATGGCAGCAGACGCTGTTGCAGCGTATTTCCTACAATGCTTGGTACCGCTGCGCAAGCGCACGGCGCCAACGACATGCAACACGTATGTTGCTAACTTATATGTACCTCAATTCAAAATACACTTTTGAAATTTAGGCGATTTTTCGCTAGTTGATAAAATGCTTGAAAATTATATTTTAATATCAGACTATATACATACATACTCGTATGTATATGATTACAATAAAATACGAGCATACATAGGTAGGCTAATTTTAATTTTAGACCCGTGTTCTTTCTCTGATCAACCTCATTTCTTGCAGTTTACTTTATAATGTCTACATGTTACTTCTCGTGAAATTTCGTTCATAAATCTGTAATAGATCTTAAGTGATGAATATTTGTTAATAGTGGGCGTGGCAGTTAATATATAACGCCCTCATCTTGCATAGTGTTTACTATGCACATCTCCATAATTGTGTCATTAATTGGACCGAAGTTAAAGTCATTTAAAGAAAGGTGAAAAAAGTTCCTTATATGGGAGGTAGGCGTGGTCTTTGTCCAAATCGGTCCATATGGCAATCTGGTTCTGTATCTTTGTTCAGACTACACTTTTGCATAATTTTATTAAAATAGCGCTAACAGTGTAGAAAAAAAGTGGCCACAGAAGGACAGACGGACGGACAAATTTTAGATTGTTCAGAAAGTGATCACATCTGAATATATAAGTCCTTACCTACCACGCCTCTTTCTTGTAGTTGCATCCCCTCTCAAAAGCTCAAAATTAGTGTACCCTTTTTACCTTTTTTGAAGGTAAAGGGTATATACAGCTGGTTCTGTAATTTTGAAGTATCTATGTAGTTAGTCTGAACAATCGGACGACTATCATCAAAGGAGAGCAGTGTAAGAAAAGATAATGTTATCTTGTACTGGGTCGTCTTGTAGTGTATCGCGTTATGCTGGTAGGATCGCCATTTAATAAATCAATGCGAGCCTGGCAGGATTGGGATAAGGAAGGATGGAAGGATAATGTTACGGTGGTAGTATCGTCAAGCAATATAATACAGGATTTGTCTGAAGTATGCTTAAGTACACAGGATCACAATGTGGTACGTTTCTGTAAGGAGAAAATATCCTAGCGAAGCGGACATGCACCCTGTAGCAAAGTTTATGACCGGCAGAGTTTGCCGTTGGTCAAGCTATTGTTTGCGCTGATCTCAAAGTTAAGCCTAACTGAGAGCACGGAGAAAGAAATGAAGTTTAGAGCAGTAATGATAATTTAAACGTTCAGATTCATTCTCATCTTTATTCGACTCGACGGCGCTTTTATATGTTTTATCTTACTCTATCTAACATAAACTATTCCTATCTTATTTCTACATGTTATTAAACATATCTTCAAATATCACTCAAATGTAGAATAATCGACATTTGGTGTTGACAAGTTATGGTCAAGCACCCTTTGTTATCGCGCCAACAATGATCTGTAAAACAATGTTCTGTTCTTAATGTTCAGCAATACGCATTGAGTATAGTTGCGCTAACAATATTATGTGCGGCATATAAGAATCAAGAGTATGCTTGTCTTATTGTGTGGTCGTCAGTGTACGCTAGTGAGGTACACTACAGCAGATCTTTTTGACAGCAATCAGACATTTTGAACTTTTCCATAACCATTCGGTACATAATACCATCGGCATTTGTTAATTATACGTCAAGACTAATAATAATCAAGCGGGGAAATTTCATGTATTGTGCCTTTAAAGCATATTAACAGTTTTCCTACATTAATTACGCGCCAGCTTTGCAAATAGTTTATTCTGGAAGGATTTCCTGAAGAGCAACACAACTTTCTAGGATTATTCATAAAATTCAGAACGGATTCAGCACTATAAGAAAATGCCCTTATTAGACTAAAGGGAAGCGATCGATGTCAGGAGGTCACTTTCTTTTCTAGATATACAACTGTAAATGCTGGTTAAATTCCTTCGGAACACAGGCTGCTTTCTGGCAGACCATCGGATACCCAAACGATCTGAATTCTCCGAATTTTTTGCAACCATCTTTATTTTGATCTATTGTCTTTATTTTCTTCGATCATAAGTCGTATATATCATCACGTATGGAATTTTATTGTGTAATATTTCTCTCTGGAAAGGTTTTCTTTTCCAGTTAAAATAACGTTTTTACCTTTTTTATTCCGAATTGACAGTATATTGGAGTAATCAAACTATTTAACATAAAACTTTCCATTCTAAAGAAAATACTTCTAATTGAAATTGTTCCTTGAAATATCGAGTTTAAATTGGTAGCGCAAATAACTCCGACAAAGATATCAACTTTATCACAATGCGCAATATCCAGTTAGACATATGTACATACATATCAGAGCATACTTGTATGTATCTCGTTTGTCGTTTGTAAAAGTAGTGAAATGAATGCCCATGACGCTGAAGCGTCATTCAGAGACATTCCTCCCATTGTCGTTGCTACCTTGAAGTAACTGTGACACATTGACGGAAATTTTCTGATTGAATCGTGTATCCCCGTTTACGTGGCTAATTTACGGCTTGCCTCACCTCCTTGAAGTTTCATGGCCGCTACGGCGTCACCGATGATTGTGACGCATGTACACGTGTGGTTGCTTCCGAACGAAGCTATGAAAATGCGTTTCATTGAATTATGAGTTCTCACCCTGGGATAGGATGGCATAGAAGTCAAGAAGCTACACTTTCTGATCTGAGGAGGCTTGGCCGGATAGGGTGGTGTTTTTTGCGAGCTATGCGCTTCTTTACCTACGTCGTCATTTCTGTAACGAATACTTCTTTTAAATATAGAAATAATGAACTGCGTAAATGCGGGTACAGAAGGGGTGGCCATGGGTGCTTGTTTTCACTTTAAATCTCATTTGTTTCAAGCTCGTACACGGAAGAATGTTCCCACATTTTAGCGGTTCACAAAAGCGCATAAGTAATTTGTTTCTCAATTTTGATTTACTTGAATAGCGGCGACAGTTGAAATCCCTTCTCACCTGCTATTTTATATAAACTTGGTGTGTTTTCGCTGTAGTTCATAATCCGGATAATAATCATAATCATTTACTCCCTTCATAAGTTTTTAGCAAAAAATCCAGGCGACGAGGGGGCGCTTCTACAGCGACGTACAGCACAGTTCGTGCAATTCGATAAAGCTGCTCGAAACTGTAATTTCCAAGCACAGTTAAGGGAGTTGAACGAAGTTTCCATTTTCTGCGCTTCGCAGTGCTGTCGCATTTTTCCAGTTTCCGGGCTGCTTGAGTTGGAGTTGGTGTTGGTACGGAGGTTGCTAGAGCGCAGGCGCTATTTTAGGAAAGCAGGAAGAAGTTTGTTGCGAAGTTGTGTGCTTCGGCATACACACTCTTTCCCGTCACATGAAATTTCTGCTTGCGTTTGTGGTGGAAAACGCTTTCGTTCTTTTTTTGGCACTTGGAAAATAGGTCACTGGGTTTGTTTTTGTTGTTGAGGTTTTTTTCTGATATTTTTTTGGCCCAGTTCAGCTTTCATCTGCAATATAAGTTAAATGAAAGTCAATAGTGGGGAGGAGGGAAACTTTATTGAAGTTCCAGAGATATACGAGCATGAGGGTGAATTGGGTGGTTGCCACACAGTGCTTGGCGGCCTTTGATGTGCCAGCAGAGATGTTCAGAAAAAGTAAATATGTGTGTTGTATGAGAGCATATTAAGTAGTTGAAAAATGGAATAGAGAGCAGAGTCCAAGAAAAATTGCTGAGTTTCTGGAGACCACCCTCACACTCACTTTCAAATACATATGTACAAAATGTATTTACTGCCATCTATGGCGCAGTTTTTATATATGCTGATGAAAGTAATACGATTTTGTTATGTAAGGGCAGATGTTGAACATTTTTGATAAATTGTGCAGAATGAATTGGGGCAGGTATGAAATTGATCAGGATATTGAAATAATGTCAACATTGGATACATGCTTTCATTGCATATGTATATACATTTAAATTAAAGCTGTCTATGCGGAAGGTCTTCCAGCGAAGTTATTATAAGTATGCATTCAAGATATATTCTGAGGCTCTTCAAGCTAATTGTACAAAAGGTGACCTGTGGCATTGTATCGAACTTTCACCAACACATACATTATGAATAGGGCCCCAGGCTTGTTTTTTCATAATAAATTAAAATAATCAGTGTGCTTTTTTTATTTTGTATACTTTAACCTTACTCCATAATTAACCCGTTCAGCATAGCATTTTTTCCGTGGAAGATCATTTCTACCATTTTATGGTTGTTCCCTATTTAAATTTATATTAATAGAATAATATATTTTGTGTGATACTACAATTTTTTCGACTCCGAACTCATTCCTATTAGCTGCCGCCAGCATGATTTAACTTTGGATAGATACCAACCTTCCTCAAGGAATTGGTTTGGTGAAAACTGTGTTTGAAAAGGTTTTCATATAATTTGGAAAATTCTGAGAAATATGGTGGTAGTCCTATTGACATTTAATTTGACTTTTATTATCAGAAGCTTTAATTGCAGCGGGAAAAATTTGAATTTTCGTCCTATAAGTTTGAACAGCGAATTCCAATACATTCGAATCCATCATCTGTCGACCCGAACTTTTAAAATTGTTGTGTTTTCTAGTGTCTAGACCATTAACTATATTTGAATAAATACAATGCTGCTTTCTCCCAAACCAGGTAATTGGCTAACAAAACTGTTATAATTTTCCTAATACTCGAACAACAAAATAACAAACAAAAGGTGTACAGAAAATTGGAGAAATGTGGTGCTTGTTTTGATTTCATTTGCTTACGAGCAAATTGTGTGAAAGTCCCTCGAAGGGAGCGTAAGTAGCAGCAATATGTTTTAAGTAAACATCGTTGAATTTTATGGTAACGCATACGCAACCGAGCTAGCTTCAATATTGTAATTTAGCAGAAAATTAAAAGTTTCGACACAATAACAAAAACAAGAAGAACAGCAGCAGCAGCAATAGTAACTAAGCCAATAAGACCGTTGATGTTGGTAATATTGCAAAATTTGTATTTGCATGTAATTACAACAGCATCAGCATTGGAGCTATGTAGTGCAAAAGTCTCTACGACTTTGCTAAGTGCAACTCCATTACATGACCATGCCCCATAATTGCTGATTTTCGTGCACCAGAACTATACAGAGACTGTACCACAAGTAGCAGCAACTGCAGCTACAACAACTAAACAGCTGGCTCTGTGTGCACAAATCCCAATACAAAGTAAGCTCGCAACTCGCTGCTTGCTGCACATAAATCGCACAAGTCACACGGCACTCAGTAGGATAGGGGGAGGGTATGCTGTATTTAGTGTGTGGCAGTAAACAAAATACACACACACACGTTATTTATAGTAACAACAGCAACAATAATAATAAAAGCACTTTTCGCAAAGCATCCCAAAAATTAAAAATACCGAAAATAGTTTAGATTATTGGGGAAGAAGCACAAAATGCACAGCATATATACACCCACGCACCCGAACATTATACACACACTCCCTACAAAAAAAGCACCTAGAACTGCCACCAACAACAATACTGTGACATGCATTGCTCGCATGACCTACTTTAGCTCTCTGCACTCAATTTGTTCTTTGACTGAACGCTGAACGCCGTCATTTGGTGGTGTGTGTGCGAGAGAGCAGTGGGCTTGGCTACGGCGATTTACAGTTAGTTAATTTGCCACATCAACACCGCAGCATGCAAAGCAAGAAGCTCTCAAGTCTATGTGGCGTATATGCTGAGTGGATAGATTTGATTGTGTATGAGTGTGGACGCGTGCATACTAGGTGGAAAAAGGGTGTAATGAGTGACTGTGGAAAAGTAAAAGCTCCCCAACATTTCAATGACAAACAATGTTGTTAACATTTTACAATACAATACGGGGACTTTTTTTTGGGGAAAATTTTATATAATTTACAATTATAAAAGAATATATTTTGCAAGTAATAACAAAAAGATGATTGGAAATAAGTTCAGCGCGCCATTGCAGAGTTTTTGTCCATATTTAGAAAGTTTTGCAAACTCCCAAAACTAAAATATTTATTAATATGCAATGGTAAAATTTATCAGAACGGCGGTTATGTCTATGAGAAACATACACTATAAGACTACTGTTATTTCATAATTAATTAATTTTTATTTATTTATTTATTAATAATCTAATTACAATTAAAATTATAATTAAACAAAAGCATTAGCTGCCAGGGCTATCGGCTTAATTAATTTTTATTTCTCTACACATTTAGAAAAATTTCAAGAATTTTAAAAACTAAATTGTAAGTACATTTCTTCCAACTTTCGTACGTTTTTGCTGCTTTTTCTAAGTAAGCTTTCTCATATAGTTTGTATCCCGAACAAATTTAACATAAAATTAACAAAAAGAATATCATAATGATACTTGTTTATAATTAAAAATATTTTTCTCTGAAATTGGTGATGTACATATATTGTAAAGAATTTACATATTCGTAACCAATTGTCTCCGTAAAATCTTATTATCTACTACTAGCGTTTCCAACTTAAATCGACAGACATCTTGCGCTAGCCTATAGAAACACAATTAATATTTTATAGCAAATTTTACATATTACAAAAACATTTCTAACAATTTAATTACCTCTAACATATAGAATGAATATAGAAATATAATCGAATCGAATTTTATCCTTTTCGTTTTCTTATTAGTATTGAAAGGATAAAAAGTTAAAGGAGAACAATTTTCCGAACATTGGAAAGAAATGTATACAAGAAAGCGGGTAATTGGATTACTAAATTGCCTACAGTAAAGGTACTCAATAATGGAATTAGCACTTTATTAAGTTAATAAGCAACTCAATTCATATATTGAATCCAACTGTTGCAATAGTGAATATGTATTGTTATATTATATTCCCTTAATTTGTATAATTTGTAAATCAATTTAATATCGCACTTATAGAATTTTTGTGTCTTTGTATTATTAAAACTATGTTGAAATTATAAACATCAGGTGTCAGAGGTCTCAACGAACTTAATCTATCATATATAATCTAATGAACATTTAACAGAAGTTAATCGAAAGTTTTATTTATCGCATTTTAATAAAATTTCAAAACCAATTTCGAGGTAATAGCCAAAGTTGTTAATAACACTCAATGAGCTCACATTTTAAGTTTGCTATAAGTTAATAAAGGAAGCAGAAAAGAAAGAAAATACAAGTTTGTCTTGAACTTGCACTCTGAATACTGTTATTTCTATAATCTTCACAAATACATTTAAACAAAAATCCACCGAAATCACTTCGAATATAAAGATTAATTAACCTTACTGCTGCAATATATCATTCGGAGCTTAGAACCATTCAAATCTTAAAATGATCCTCTAAATTAAAACAGTCTTTAATTAAATTTAAAAGAAACAAAGTTAGCAAACGCGTGCAAATGTAACTTTTTATGCAACCAACGTCTTCGCATCATAAACAATGAATTAAAAACAAGAGAAAAACAAAATAAAAATGAAGAATTTACCAATGATGTGTAAAATCATATAATTGTCTATTTAAAGTTGCAATTTTTGATCCAATTCGTAGAAGACATGGACGCACAAAACTAATAATTAAGGAATATTTGGATAAATGGAACCACAAAAATGCTTGCTATATATTCATCGAAACGTATATGAGTGCAATTAATATTTACATTGGTTTTGATGTAAAATTCGGATTAGTTTTTGGGGAAAATTGTATTACACCTATGAGACTGAATATCTGATAATAAAGAAATCAAAAGCGTTTGTTCTCTTTGCCATAGATTTCATATTTATGATATAATATGACCCAACGTTCCAAGATATCTTAGAAAAAATTAGAATAGGTCATAGCCTCGTTATAGAGTGATTATACAGAACACCTAAAGCAAACATATTGAGATATTACTGAGATCTTACAATAATTATTATGTCGATAGCAGGAGGGCACGCACCCTAACACAAGTTTCTCGAAGGTTTTTGCAAGTACGAATTCAACAATTTGGTGAAATAATTAAGTATTTAGAAGTTTCAGCACAACATTATAAAGGCGATTTTATTTGTGTGAAGGACGAAGACAATGAAATAGTTCAGGTTTTGATACAGCGAGCAGTGCCGTAATTGACACTAATCGACTAGTCAAAAAAAAAAAGATATCAAATAACAGTTGCCTTTTATTGAAACGGAGGGAGAAAATATTAAAAAACCATGCGATCACGATCAGGAAATTCCACAATTTGTGAAGAAGGCATTCTTAACCAAATTCCAAAAGGCTACTGTGTGACTAAAATTCAGCTGAGGATATGGAACTAATTAAGAGAGCACTTATAACGAGCCAAAATATCGATTTCTGGACTATAGTCCATGTCACAAAATGTATCAAGTTACTGATCAATTCCAATCGCTTCAGTATTCGATCTTGACCGCTTGTTAAGAACATCAAAACACAAATACACAATTTATCAACGGCAGTTTACCGTGAAGATGATTACTATGTTGCCTCAGAAAGTGAAACATGTTCACCAAGTTCCAAAACAAAATCTGCGCCTAAGAAAATAAAAATGGGGCAAACAAAGAAGAGTGGAAAAAATGATTACTAACTTCTTGAGAAATTTGAAAAACGATAATTACATAAACGAAAGCCAATTTAAAAGAAAGGACTTTAGGGTACTCTGCTCTAATCGATGCACTTTTTAAAAGTTGAAATACACATATGCTTTAAAAATGAGGTATTGGCAAACCTCCAGAAACTATGCGATGCACAAGAGTTTCACACTGACTGAAGGTGATCATAGCTGCAAAGAGCTTAGCAGATTAACAAAAACTGGACGTTGAGGTGCACGCTTATAAATTCTGGGCAGAAATTCCAGTTTCTATTTCTCAATTATTTACCGGGAAAAGTTAGATGGCATTTGCAACACTTGCACACCGCGCTGGCATATATTGCCAACTGCTGCTAATGCACGCACTTTCTGCTTTGGAGATTTTGCATACATCGGGGTCACTTTGGGAAAAGTGATTATGGAGTTGGGAATGGGGATGAGGATGGTGATGTCTTGAGTTGCGCTAAACGTTGCCTTAAATGGAGTGGGAGATGACAACAAAAATCGCATAGATTAAATGCAAATTAAGTCAAGCAGGGGTGAGCGGAGTAAAAATGTGCTCAGTTCATTCAGATTCAATTATCGAGTGCTTTCGTTTGGGCATTTGAAATTCGTTATTGGTATGCCGTTAGGCACCAAATGCAGTATATGTGGACAAGCTGCTGATGGGTAGGGGTGAGTTGTCAGTTGTGAGCAGTGAGAGGAATGCCGAAAGGCATGTGGCAATGCGAAGGGATTGGTATTGGATTTGCTCTAAGCTCGGTGCAGCATTGCAAATATACTTCGCTTTGTTTGTTGCATGTATAGCAAACGGCAGGCTTGTTGCGATGTGTTCGGTGCTACCGTTGGCTCTGACATTGCTGTCGTGGCTCCTATTGCTGTTCATGGGGTACAGTTGTGCATATAGCTGCATCGATATGCAAAGTTGCGCCGATGTTTGTGCACTGAATGAATGCGCTGAAAATATATAGATATGAAACATTGATTTGATATGCAGTGCAGCGAAGTTCTGGGAGGTTGTTTTACTAATTATATGTAAGTACTCGGCCGTACATAAACGCCATTAAATATGGTTTCGTTGTTTTGTATCAGCCCATGTGTAAGGAATAACTTCATCTGTCACTCTTCCAGTAACTATTGGATCAACTATTTTAGATGGTAAAGTTGTAGACTTTATAGCTTGTGAATCTTTTCTCATTCCAACTACCTGCATACTCCATTTTAATCCCTTTATGCAAGAACAAGGGTTGCCATGGCTAGCAAACAAATGTTCTGAGCTCCATTGTTAGCATTCATAAACGACACAGTAGGTGGTCACTGCAACACACAGTAAAGTACATTTTGGTCTACATCATAACCCCATATATTAGAGAAAGAACTTTTGCCTCATCTGCAGACACTGACAAAATGCTCAATAGGGAGGAATGAGTATCATTCTCTCACTGCTCAATGCCACTAACAATGAACTGCCCGAAAGGGATAAGAGCCAGTAATTTCGGATATTAAGTTGCAGGAACGCATTGACTAAAGTGATAAGAGCCAGTAATTGCGGATAATAAGTTGCATGAATGCATTGACATGGCGATAGTAATTTTAATTGGAATGATGATAGAAATCTAATAGTTAAAGACATTGCCTTAATTCCTAATCACCTCTGCGTAATTGGGGTGTAAATGAATGCAGCACATATTAATTATTACTATATTAGTATACATATATAGAACAAAAGAGTTTTAGTCTGCCATCAATATAATCGAGTCTTTTCTGTTTAAGGCATTGTTAGGCACATGGTGTTAGATGCTCTGTAATACCTTTTGATTTAAAGTTGAATCATATTTAAGGGAGACATATCTAATGGTCTTGAGATAAAAGTATTTCTGGATAATTGACTTCAAATTGTTTTTACCACAAGCTTCCAAAGAACACATTGAGTTTAAAAATATTGAATATTTGCTTGGTTTTTTATCTCATTTATATATAGCTATATTATTATTATTTGTGGGGAATACAGAGAACTCAATTCAGAAAATATTGATTTATTAAGAACTTCGTCAGCCTTCATACTAACGGGTCCGCCATCTAACGTTTTTTTGTCAACTTGTGCTTATTTCGAGAATGGTAACACTTAGCTCATGTCTGATTTGACAGATAATTAGTTTTATCCTTCCGCTGAACGAATATGGTTGTGTATACGCTTGAACAACGCTGGGAAATATTGCGACATTACTTTGAAAATCATGGTAATGTTGCAGAATGTGTGCGAAAATTGCGTACGAGCTTTGGAAGAAGAGAAGCACCGTCAGCTCCGTATGTTCGTTATCTTGTGGAAAAAGTGAAAGAAACTGGCATCCTCATCGATAAACCAAAGCGTGAAAAGCCAAAAACAGTGCGTACACCCGAGAATATTGCTGCTGTGGCAGAAAGTGTGCGTGAAGCGCCATCAACATCAATTCACCGTCGTTCTCAACAATTGAACATTTCGGAGACATCATTGAGACGAATTTAGCATAAAGACCTTGGTATGACGCCATACAAAGTCCAATTTGTTCAGGAGTCGAAGCCAACTGACCATCCAATGCGTTTTCGCGTTTCCAATGCGTTGCGGGCCTGCGATCGACTTCCAGAAGATGCCGATTTTGCCAAAAAAATCATCTTTTCAGATTAAGCTCATTTTGATCTTGGCGGGTATGTAAACAAGCAAAATTGTCGCATTTGGGGCACAGAAAACCCGCACGCATACATTCAAAAGCCGATGCACCCAAAACGAGTCACTGTTTGGTGAGGATTTTGGTCCAGAGGCATAATTGGGCCATTTTTCTTCGAAAATGAGCACGGAGTGTCCGTTACAGTCAATGGCGATTGTTATCGGGCCATGTTGAACGAATTTTTGTTCACAAAAATTGAAGAGGAGAATATTGGCAATATTTGGTTTCAACAGGACGGCGCTACGTGCCACACAGCCGAAGCTACACTCGATGTTTTGCGCACTGTTTTTGAAGATCGCATTATCAGCCGCAGAGCTGATGTCGTTTGGCCACCTCGGAGCTGCGATTTGACACCTTTGGACTATTATTTGTGGGGTGCCCTCAAAGATAAGTGTTACGCCGACAAGCCAGAGACAATTGACGCTTTAAAGGACAATATTCGTGAAGCCATTGGTGAAATACAGCTGCACACAATCGATAATGTGCTTAAAAATTGGACCGATCGTGTAGGCTACTGCATGGCCAGCCGAGGCAGCCATTTGAATGAAATTATTTTCCATTATTAACCGGAAGGATTGTACTTTCAAATAAAAAAAGAAATTTGAGAAAATACCCAGTAGTTTTTTTTTTTTAAAGAATTTTCAAAAAAAAAAAGTTATTTGGCGGACCCGTTATAAGGAATAGTTGTCTCACAACGGGTATTTTTGTATTTTTGTATATTGTGGACTGGCCTGGCAATTGATTCTTTACTTGTGAAATATTTGTGTGAATAACTATTGGAATTATTGTTGACTTAGTAGAATTATTAAGGGAAATTATAATAACTGATCGTAATTTATTTGCTAATTTCACATTTCAGAACTAAGGGATGCCAGTTGTTTATAGAAATAAGAGTTCTGTACACCGGTTTATGGCTTATTCTTTAATAATTTAAAAATATGGAGCCTTTTGATTGCAGAAGGCTTTCCACAATTTTTGCAGTCACCAAAGCAAGTGTAGTGCGAAGCATGGAAATAGTAGTACCAGATTGACCTGCAAGGTCCGTTTCAATGCCAGATAGATATCCATTTAAGAGTCGTAGATAGACGCCCTTAGCGAACTTTAAGATCGAGATCATCCCTATTGCTGAGACCTCGTTGAGTCCCTCAAGCCAGGCGCACTTTTGAGATTGCGGGCATATGCTCCAAAGTTTCCCTTCTGCCCTGCTCACCACATTTCCTACAATCCTCGTTATTCGTGAGTCCCATCCTTTTAGCGTGTACCGCCGTTAGATAGTGACCAGTCAGTATGCGTACAATCGTTGTGAAATCTTTTTTAAGGAGTGCCAGTATAGATTTGGTTTGCTAAGAACCCTACGACGTGCACATGAGTCTTGAGATTTGGCATTTGGAGATACTCGATCTTACTTTTGCTTTCCTCATCATGCACTTTTCAACATGGTTATTACTTCTTTATGGAGGCACCAGTCCGTTGATTACTTGCTCACTCGGTAGTTGGATACCGCTTATTCCAATAGCGTCCGCGCTCTAGTTTTCTTCTATGTTCTTGTGCCATGGCCCCCTGTACATGCCAGCTCATCCATTGCTGCTTTACATTGAAGAACTTTTATGGATGGTATGCAGCATTCGGTTAGATTTAGTAATTTATTATGGAGTTTGTAGTTCCTGGTAAGCCTGCGAGCTCTACAAATTTTGTAGCAGCAAAAACTTCTGCCTGAAAAACACTGCACTCTACGCCATCTTTTATTTTCGATAGATTCTTTTAACCTTTTTCGAAACCTGAGAATAGTCCATGTGTGAGACTCCGACCTACAGAACTATGACCGGACGATCGAGTAGAGAATTGTTTGGTGGCCAACAACCTTCCCGCAGATTTTACTGCAAGGCTTTCCGCAAAGAGGTCAATAGAGGGTAGACTGAGTATGATACTGAGGGCTGCCATTGTATTCCTTAAGGTGAATTTTTTCGAGTGTTTCAAGAGGAATACGTTAGATAATTGGTTGATAGTCCTACCATATAACCACAATCCTTGCTTCTCTTCATGTTACCGGAATATAGTTATACAGCAAACACTCCTTGTATTTGACTTCGCCACGGCGTCACGTAGTGCGTAGGCTTTTGCAACATGACCGGGAATATCCCGTCAAGCCCTGGTGATTTATAGGACGTAAAGGCGTTGACTGCACATTCTAACCCTTCAGTTGTAATTAGCTCCAGTACTAAGTCACCCACCTCGGTTCTAGGGGGTCCGAGATTCCTTGTATCTTCGCAGCTAGGAAAGGTACATTGACAAGCGCATCGAGCGATTCTTGGCAACTAGCTGGCCATTCGGTTTATTCCTTCCGGATGTGTGTGGGATGCTTGGATAACAGTTTCCTCAGCCTACCCATCTCAGCCGTATTTTCGATATTGCCCCAATATTCCTTCCAGGAGTTTCTTGCGGCTTTTCGAACTTCATTATTTTATAACCGTAGCATATCTATGTGTGTGCTCACCCCAGTATTCATTATTGTCTGATAACCTGACTAGTTAAAATTTCTTACGTAGGTAGCGCTTCTGAGAACCCAGTTCTTTTTTTCAACGGGATGGTTTGGATCTGCTCTGTGTACACAGTTGTGTGCAAGAGATTATGTAGAAACTATTTAAAATATCAAGTAATAGATTCATCTTTTCCTCAAGGTCAATATGGGATGTGATCGTGGCAGGCCTGACCAACTTCTTTTCTAGCACTCTGCTATGCCAGATTGTGTTTGTGGGATTTCGTAGAGTTTTTCGTAGCATTTTTTAGGGTAGAAAGTTACCTATGATCAGAGATCGAAGGTATATCAAGGACTCTCAAATCCCTAATCATGGTCTTGCCATTTGTATGGAGTGTGATCTCCAAGATGTTTTTCGAGGTGGGTCCAACAAATGTTGGCTCCTCACCCAGATCAGCTGAGAGTACTTTGAAGAAAGAGTGACTCATCTCTGTCATTTATGTCGGCGCCGCTCCACACCGCATGTTGTGCGTTAGTGTCCGTTCCAAGGATAACTGCCTGTTTCCCTCTGCTAGATGCTTCCTCTAGCATTTGGAGCTCTGGCGGTGGTGCATAATCATCATGCCGCATGTATCAGGACGCAAGGAGTCTGATTGCCAGTAGAGCGGTTAAACAGAATGTATTAATTTTACCTCTTCCTTACCAATGCAGCCGTCTTTACCTTGTAGTGCTCGGGTTGAAAGTGTGCAACTGTGCTCTGTGACTTCAGTCCGGGTACCCTGTTACCCGATGCTATCAATGGTTCCTGAACTAGAGCCACATCGTACCGCCCCGCTCGAGATTGAGGAGGAGCTCGAGACGATGAAATTCTACTGTGATGTAGGTTGATCTGCAGAACCCTCAGCTTTTGCTTCCGGCTCCTTGTCGGAGATGGTTATATTGGCCAGCTCTCCCGTTTCCGTCTCTTCGGTAAGGTTGAGGGAGGCTTCTAGGATCTCTTCAATACCCAGTTCCCGTTTCACCTCCACCGTCTCGTGTGTGTTGGTGTTTTCGTCAGTCGGGTATCGTTTTTTCAGACGCAGATACACACTGTCTACGCCCCACGCCAAACTCCCGAAACGTGCATAGTTCGGCCAATCTATTTAATTTTTTTTCTATTCAGTTTTTTTTATTGTATATTCTACAAGAGATTGACATTAATAATTGAAATCTTAACATTAATAATTAAATATATATATATATATATATATATATATATATATATATATATATATATATATATATATATATATATATATATATATATATATATATATATATATATATATATATATATATATATATATATATATATAATATATATATATAAGTTAACGTCACATATATTAAAAACTCCAAAGTGCATTTGAAAGTTACACGCGCATCCGCTCTGGAAGAATATGCTGACACTGCGTCTACCAGCGATAAAGCAACGGACTCGTGAATACAGAAAAACAACAACATTCAGCAGCATAATAAAATCCATAGAAAAACAACAAGAACAGCCGGTCGAGTTGCAGTTCATAATTAAGATATAAAATATGTTAAGTTAGTTCTAAGTTAAGGTGTGAACAATAAAGTCAAACATCGGGGCCTGCTCCGATGTTGTTTTTAAAAAAAATAAAAATAATAATATAAAAATTAACTGGCGCCCGAGCAGGGACCCTAAAGTGAATAGTTCCAGATGAATAAAGTCTTTTGAACAAACTTTGGGGACATCTCAACTGGATTACTTTAGACGGAAAAATCTTTTAAGTATCAGATTGAGGAAGCTTCAACTGGATTGCTTTGGACGGAAAAATCTTTTAAGCATCAGATTGAGGAAACTGCAACGGATTCATCAAGGATAAAAAGTGATCAAACGGCTCCCCAGTACAAAAGGAAAAGGATACAGCTCGAGATTCAAAATCTAATTGATATCGTTGGAATGTTTATATATATTTATATATATTTTTTTGTGAAAAAGTGAAAGTTAAGAATTTTAAAGAAAAATTAAGAAAAAATTTAAACGAAAAATAAAAAAGAGAATTTTAAGAAAATTAAGAGTGAAAAAATTAATTAAAGAAAAATATTTAAAAAGAAATCTAAGAAAGAAAAATTAATTAAAGGGAAATATTACCAAGAAATTCTATAAGAGAAAACTAGCATTAATAATTTTCAGTGAAATTTATAAATTTTTTTTTGTTTTTGTTTAAAGTGATTAAGAAAAGAACAAGTAAAAGCATAAGAAAAATTGAAAATTGTTTTTCCCTTTGTGTTCATAAAAAAAAAATAATAAAAATGCCAGACAATTTAGTTGAAAAATTAGCAAAGCTTAGCGTTAGCATGGGACCGTCTACCTCTGGTACAGTTCAAACCCAAACAATGAACAAAAATTTAGCTAGGGAGATAACCGAGTTGGTTACTACCACTATTAGAAATATCAATAATCCATTTTTGGAAACAGATACCGAATCAGACCAAGGTTACACAATTCAAGTAAACTCAACGAACGCTAACGAATTAGACAAGATTCCAGACATAGTTAAATGTCTCAGGGAGTTCTCTGGAGTTCCAGGAGAATTTAATTCATGGCGGAAAACTGTTGACCGCATATTCACGGTATATGACCACATTAAAGGAACCCCCAAATACTATGCTATTCTTCACATGGTTAGACACAAAATTGTCGGAGAAGCCGACACAGCACTGGAGTCATATAAAACTCCCTTAGAATGGGGTAAAATAAAGAAGTGCCTTATGATGCACTACTCTGACAGAAGAGACATTGGAACTTTAGAGTACCAACTAACAACACTGACTCAGAGAAACTCCACAATACATGAATTCTACCAAAAAGTTTACCAGCATTTATCTTTAATCCTAGACAAGATTGCTTGCCTAGAATTGGGTGAAGAATCACTGCGAGCAATGACCAATTCGTACAGAGAGAAAGCATTAGATACTTTCATACGCGGACTTAATGGGGATTTACCACGGTTGTTAAGTATACGAGAACCTACTTCATTGCCACAAGCACTAAATTTATGCCAAAAATTAGACAATATGCTATTCAGAATGAATTATACTCAAAACAATTCTAGCAGTTTCAGAAATGCACCACCCAGACCACCAAGACCAGTGAAATTTAATTTTCCCCCACAGAAAACGAACTTTTACCCAGAATTAGCTCACTGGCCACCAATACAAAATCACAATGCTTTCATTAGAAATAACAATAATAATCCTTTTTTCCGAAATACGAATAGTTTCCCACAGAACACAAATCCCTTTTCACAAAATAGACATACAAACCCATTTACAAACAATATTTACAGACCAAATCAAAACGGATTTAACAACAGGCCAAACTTCCCTCCAAAACCCCCCCAACCTATGGAGGTCGACCCATCAGTTCAATCACGTCAAGTAAATTATCAGAATAGGCCAAACTTTCAAAATAGGCCAAATTTTCAAAATAACAATTTCACCCAAAAGCGACCTCTGACTCAACAACACTACGTCCCAAATAAGATACAAAGAACCTTTTTGACGAATACATATAACCCAATTTATCCTGAAGTCAATTACCAATATCCATGTTACGATCCCTATACACATTTTGCTCACCAAGAGGTCAACTTTCAGAATACCCCTTTAACTCCATATTACCCTTACAATCCTGACACAAGTTTTGCTGATCAAGAAAGCAACTTCCAAGATATTTTTTCATCACCCAACAATCCTTATGATCCCAACGACATATCCGCTTCCCAAATAGAACAATGGGAAGCTAATGAAGAAAATCCAATAGACTTACAGGAAACAAACCCATTCCAAGCTACTACTGTTAACCCAATCGAGACCAATGATAACTCTCGGCAAACCGACAGTATCCATTTTTTAGGATAAAACCATCTTCACTCCCCTACTTTGAATTTATTACCGGGTGTGGAGATGTACTAAAATTTTTGATAGATACCGGTTCTAATAAGAACTACATTCAATCCACAAGGACTCAGTATCCTATACCCAACGACGAGTTATTTTCAGTAAACTCTGTAGCAGGAAATATCGAAATATCCCATCATACATTTTAACAAATTTTTGGACCACAGACGCCAGAACTTAAATTCTTTATATTACCTGGATTAAAATCATTCCACGGAATTGTTGGTAATGATACTTTGAAGCAACTAGGTGCCATAATTCACACAGATAGAAATTTTATGACAATATTATCCGACCTAATTATTCCATTAAAGCAATACATAGCACAGGACGTTAATAACCTTAATCTACGTACGTCACATTTGACCGAGCAACAAACAGAAAGACTTAAGAAATTAATCGAAGAATGTCCTAATTTACTTTGCGATCCTAATAAAAAAAAGTAAAAGGTGAAATACGAACTACACACGACACTCCAATTTATTCCAAAAGTTATCCGTATCCAATGGCTTTAAAAGAAGAAGTCGAAAGGCAAGTCGAAGAACTTTTAACTGATGGCATAATAAGACCATCGAGATCTCCCTATAACGCACCCGTATGGATCGTCCCGAAAAAAATGGATTCATCGGGCGAGAAAAAGTATCGTATGGTAATTGATTACCGTAAGCTTAATGAGGTTACCATTCCGGATAGATATCCAATTCCGGAGATACAGGAAGTTCTCGCCAACCTCGGCAGAAATCAATTTTTCTCGATCATTGACTTAAAAAGTGGATTTCATCAGATACCTCTTAAGATATCTGATATAGAAAAAACGGCATTTTCCATAAATAATGGAAAATACGAATTCGTAAGACTTCCATTTGGACTTAAAAACGCCCCGGCTATCTTCCAAAGAACTTTGGACGACATCCTTCGTCAACACATTGGAAATAAATGCTACGTTTACGTCGATGACATCATAATCTTTCGAAAAAATTTAGATGAGCATTTCAAAAATTTAGAAATCGTATTAGAGACACTGGAAGCTGCAAACATGAAAGTGCAGCTAGATAAATGTGAGTTTTTGAAAAAAGAGGTAGAGTTTTTAGGTTACGTAGTTGGAATAAATGGAATAAAGACTAATGGGAAGAAAGTAGAAGCAATAGCAAAAATGCCAATACCAAAAACACTAAAAGAACTTCGGTCGTTTGTTGGTATGTCCGGGTACTATAGACGATTTATTAGAGACTATGCAAAGATTGCAAAGCCCCTAACAGATCTTCTACGAGGGGAAGATGGACGCGTGTCCAAACATGCCTCGAAAAATAAAATAATAAATTTCGACGAAGACGCCATTGACTCTTTTAACAAAATTAAAAATTCATTAACTTCAAAAGAAGTAATCCTTTCTCACCCCAATTTTAATAATGAATTTGAGTTAACTACTGATGCCTCCAATTTCGCAATAGGAGCGGTATTATCTCAAAACGACAAACCAATAACCTTTATCTCTAGATCGTTATCAAAAACCGAAGAGAATTATGCCACAAATGAAAAAGAAATGTTGGCAATCATTTGGTCATTAAATTCACTCAGAAGTTATCTCTATGGTTCTAGGAAAGTAAAAATATATACGGACCATCAACCACTTACTTACGCTCTAAGTACAAAAAATGCGAACAGTAAAATGAAAAGATGGAAGGCTATCCTAGAGGAGTATAACTATCAGCTTATCTACAAACTGGCAAAGCAAATGTTGTAACTGACACCCTTTCTCGGATACCAAACGAAATTAATTCATTAACACCCACAATCCATAGTGACGAAAGCTCCAACCATAGTTTGGTGCCTTGCACTGAAACTCCGATTAATGTATTTAAAAATCAGATTTTCTTAAAAATCGATGACACGCCCTCTTATCAATTTAAAATAATATTTCCCGGCTATCATAGACACATAATAAAGGAACAACGCTATACAGAAGAAAAACTTTTAGCTCTATTGAAAACATATCTAAACCCATCTGTCATAAACGGCATTCAAACCGAGGAAAGAATTATGGGTAGCATCCAAAACATTTATCCACTCCATTTTGCAAATTACAAAACACGATATACCCAAAAACTCGTTGAAGATGTAACAAACGAACAGGAACAAGAAAACATAATCCTGGAGACGCATAATCGTGCCCACCGAAACGCTCTCGAAAACAAATCACAAATTATTGATTAGTACTATTTCCCAGGATTGCTTAATAAGATCAAGAACATAACAAAACTTTGTAGGGCTTGCAAAGGAAATAAGTATGAAAGACACCCGAACCAAATCAAATTAAACGAAACACCATTACCGACCTTTCCAGGACACACAGTTCACATAGACCTATTTTTGACAGAAAATAAAGTAGTAATGACGGCACTTGACAAATTCACAAAATACGCCCAGACCAAAATAGTAAAGAGTAGATCAATAGAAAATTTAAGAAGGCCCCCTTGGGGCATTATATTTTCATTTGGCGTACCGAAAGCAATAATCATTGACAACGAACCATCTCTCAATTCTAATTCGATGAAATTTATGATGAAGGACGAATTAGGCATTAACATTTATACAGCACCGCCATACAAAAGTCAGGCTAACGGCCAAGTAGAACGATTCCACTCAACGTTAGTAGAAATAATGCGTTGCCTAAAAGAAAGTGGAGCACATAGAAATTTCGAGGAACTTTTAGAACGCGCCGTATCTGAGTACAATCATTCAATACACTCGGTAACTGGCAAGAAATCAGTTGATTTATTTTTCAGAAGAAACGTAGGTTTTACACCAGAAGATTTCGAAAAAGCTAGAGTTGCGAATTTTGAAGCATTAGAAAAGAAACAAAAAAAGGATCTCGAATACCATAACAAGTACAAACAGGAACCTAAACGATATTTACCTGGCCAAGTAATATATGTCAAGAGATATAGACGGTTAGGAACAAAATTGTCAAAATCATTCACCAAAGAAATAGTTAGAGAAGATAGAACCAGTACACTCGTAACAGAAACCGGACGAATAATTCACAAAAGTCTAATTAGAAACTAAATCATTTCAGTTAATATTTTTTCTGGCAACATGCAGAGCCGACTCGCAGATACTGGATTACTCAAATTCACAATTAGTCACAATAGAGACGGGAATGGCAAAATTACAAATTGGAACGTTCAAAATAATTCACGTTATGGACTTACGACAATATGAAAACGCAATCAACGACCTTGAGACGACAATCAGGACTAAAGTTAACACAGGACACTCCTTCTACCCATTTCTTTCGTTTGAAATCACCAAAATTAAAAACCATTTAGGTAGACTCAGGCCAAAGGGAAAAACAAAACGATCACTGGATTTTATTGGTACCGCATGGAAGTGGTTAGCCGGTAGTCCCGATCATTCAGATCAAATAATTCTTACAGAAAAAATGAACAATGTTCTCGCAAACAATAATCAACAAGTGGTTATCAATAAGATGACACTTGATAGAATCAATGAAATAACTAATATGACAAATACAATTTTAAAAGCTGTTAGATCCGAAAATAATGTTGAAGATCAATTTTATATGAAATTAAAATACAAACTAGACCTCATAAAAGAAGAAATTACAAATATCGAATATGCCATACATTGGGCTAAAGCTAATGTTATAAATTCCTACATATTGTCAAACTCAGAAATTGATATTGTAAAAGAAATTTTTAGTAAAGAAAACATGCCGTATCTAAGCATAGACGAAGCATTAGAATTTTCTGAAATAAAGATAGCTTCGAATGATGATACGATAATTTACATTGTAAGTTTGCCAAAAACAAATAATGAATATTGTAAAACTTTAATTCTTAAACCAGTAAAAACCAAAAATCAAATTACCAAATTTGACTATAACTCTGTACTTCAATGTCAAAATAAACTTTTTGGAATCAAACAAAATTGTAATAGTTATAATTAATTTATCAATTTGCCCAGACAAAAATGTAATAGACATAAGTAACTCCTCATGCATTCCAAACCTACTCAAAAGCCGTATGCCAACTTGCCAAATGATCAACAACCAACATGTACCGGAAATAGAAGAAATCTCGCCTGGACTCCTATTTTTAAATCAATTTAAAGGACCCGTCAATATAAGGAATGAAACAGTCATATTAGAAGGAACCTTCTTTATAAGATATCATAACGAAACGATACAAATTGGCAACAGAACTTATTCCTCAAACGAAACAAAAATGTACGCACCATTACCTGCTTTGCTACAACCGAAACCTACATCAGGAAATATGGAAGAAGTCTTATCATTAGAAATGATGAAAGAGCTGAACACAAGAAATACAGAATACATCGAATTACTGGACGCACGCAACAAAATATCCCTAGCCGCCGTCATAACAGTAACACTTTCAGTAATAGCATTAGGAACAGCAATTTTAATGATTCACAAACGTAAAATAACAAAAATTAAGGAAACCCATCCAGAGTTATTAAAGGGACGAAACCAGGAACTTTCGGAATCAGCCATTGAAGGACTCAACCAAATTTTTGATAAAAAAAACAAACGAGGACGTTTGAATTAAGGAGGGGAGGAGTTAACGTCACATATATTAAAAACTCCAAAGTGCATTTCAAAGTTACACGCGCATCCGCTCTGGAAGAATATGCTGACACTGCGTCTACCAGCGATAAAGCAACGGACTCGTGAATACAGAAAAACAACAACATTCAGCAGCATAATAAAATCCATAGAAAAACAACAAGAACAGCCGGTCGAGTTGCAGTTCATAATTAAGATATAAAATATGTTAAGTTAGTTCTAAGTTAAGGTGTGAACAATAAAGTCAAACATCGGGGCCTGCTCCGATGTTGTTTTTTTAAAAAATAAAAATAATAATATAAAAATTAACTTTTATATATATATATATATATATATATATATATATATATATATATATATATATATATATATGTATATATATATATATATATATATATATATATATATATATATATATATATATATATATATATATATATATATATATTAATCAACTAATAATTTGTACACCGGTTCAGAATTATAATATGTATATATATATATATATATATACATATTATAATTCTGAACCGGTGTACAAATTATTAGTTGACTTCATAAAATAATATTATGATGATGGAAGATCTCGTATTTTCAGCCGTGATTAGCTTCGTGCGTTCACAATGATTCTTAGTACTCTAGGCTGAGCTCGTTGAATTTTCTCTATATTAGAAGAACTAGCAGTTGACCATAACTGAGCGCCATATGATCAAATCGGTTTGATTGCACAGAAGAACTTTCTGCTCTATCGGAAGGCGAGAATTTTTATGCAGTAAAAATTAAATTTTAGGGTTGCTATCTGCTTTTGTTTGGCTTCTATATATTTGAGCCAAGTCAGCCGAGATCTATTCCAAGATAGGTAGCTTCACTGGATGGAGGAATGGTGGGGTTGTTGAGTTTCAAGGCCGCGGAGCTACAGTATATCAGCCGTAAACAAAACATACAAGACAGACCCGAGAACACTACCTTGAGGTACACCAGATTTGATGCTGTAGATGTTCGATGTGGATTCGTTGCACTGCACTAAAAATGTTCTCTCTCTAATGTTCGATTCAAGGGCAGTGTGGAATTCCGCAGGATGCATTTGTTTCAACTTTTACATGAGTCCGTCGTGCCAGACCTTACCGAATGCCTAAGCTACGTGTAAGAATATGGCAGAGCAGAACTGCTTGGACTCAAAGGCATTGCGTATTTCTTTGGTGATTCGGTGCACTTGTTCAGTTGTTTCATGCTTTCTCCGAAAGCCAAATTGGTGACTTGGGTTAAAATTGTCAACATACGGCTGCATCTTGTTCCAAAATTTTATTTTATACATCTTTGAAAGTATAGATCAGAGCCGCTCACCTCATAAGGACGCGAGCACGAATTGTTATTGTTTCGCACTTAGCTATAGGACCACGCACATAGGGCCTGCAACCAAGTTATTTGCGCACCGCCATAAGCACGCTCATAAGAATAGACATCTTACGACCGTGCCTATGTCGGTGCGAAGCAAACGCACGCGCATATGGTGTATGAAATTACAATAACAACGATTAGTATAAGTCAAAATGAGAAAAAATTTGAGTGTATATTGAAGATGTGATCGAAAAAGCAATTATATGTAAATTTTTAATGTGGTGGTAAAGCACGCCAATCTCAAAATTTTCAGTGGCCCTGGTATAGACAATAGACTGATAGCTCTGTATGAAGAGGAATAGGTGGGTATTTTACCCAGCTTGCCAATTTCCAAATTTTTAGTAGTTTTAAGGTGGATTTGGCTTAAACACATCTTTCAGGTGGTTTGCAAATATATTTGCTTTTTCAGTATCGCTTCTAGCCCGTTTCCCATTATCAAATGTGGATTGTGTTCTAGCGGACTTTCGACGAATTTACATGTTTTCCACAAAAAGCAGTTTGTGTCCTTGCTTGGAGTAAGTTTTGCCGTGAACTCTCTTAAACTTATATCCCTATTATTTCTAAGGGTTTCTCTGAGACGTTGATCAGCTTCAGCTAGTTTTTGCTTCAACATGGGTGATCGGGCCCTCTGCCACTCTTTTCTAATACGTCTTCTCTTCTCTCATTTTCATATCTCCAGAAGTGACAGTTCTTTTATAGTATGAACATGATTTATTTGCAGCAGTTCAAGCACGGCTGCTGACACCAGTAGTGCACTAAGTTCGTCGGCAAGGAAGTCTATATCCTCTGCTGCTTTTAACAGTGGACCAGTTTTTAGATGGCGATATTTTAACGTATTGACGATATTTTAGGCAACTGGTTTTGCGGTTTATTGTGTTCAATGTTTCATATATATATATATATATATATATATATATATATATATATATATATATATATATATATATATATATATATATATATATATATATATATATATATATATATATATATATATATATATATATATATATATATATATATATATATATATATATATATATATATATATATATATATATATATATATATATATATATATATATATATATATATATATATATATATATATATATATATATATATATATATATATATATATATATATATATATATATATATATATATATATATATATATATATATATATATATATATATATATATATATATATATATATATATATATATATATATATATATATATATATATATATATATATATATATATATATATATATATATATATATATATATATATATATATATATATATATATATATATATATATATATATATATATATATATATATATATATATATATATATATATATATATATATATATATATATATATATATATATATATATATATATATATATATATATATATATATATATATATATATATATATATATATATATATATATATATATATATATATATATATATATATATATATATATATATATATATATATATATATATATATATATATATATATATATATATATATAATATATATTTTTATGACATGCTTTTTTCTGTATGAAGTGAATCATATACGTATTTTGATTGACACTACCGAAAGTCCTGCTGGTATGCATATCTGGTAAGAAAAACATAGTTTTTTTTGTATGCATACAAATACATTCGAAACCAACTTCATGTAAGAAAATAAAGTAAAATTTTATCATTTTTAATTAATTGAAAATGTCTATATTATTAACATAACTTTTTCATTATATTTGTTGGTGCTTTCATATCTCCGGTTACGGCTGCTGCGATGGACCCAAAAGCTACAAATTATTCCTCGATTCCCAATGTCAAATTCAAGTGAAGTTTGGCATAGATCAGACTCAAAGTTGTGGTCAATACACTCAGAATCGTGGTGTGTCCACTGAACTATAGGAAAAGCACACAAACTTCTACATACACTAACACTCCATACGCTGGCAGCGAAAGAAACATCCTTTTGTCTGTATTCTCTGCTGCAAACACACTATGAGAGCGCATGTGCTGGGAGAGAGCGCTCCTGGGCTGAGCAGTACGCTCATCCGTTGACCGTTGAAAACCGTCACTTCTCAATTTGTTTAAATTTTTGAATTGATAATCTGAATTGATTTCTTTTTAGTTTTAATTTAATTTAATTCAATTTATTGATCTGGAGGATATAGCTTTCTCCATACTCGTCGGCTTCGTTACTCGCAACACTGTCCAGTCATTCTTTGATACATTCGGATTTTGTCGCTTGAGTAGCCGAAGATCCTCCTCTGGGTTTATCACTCGAGGGATAAAAACGTTTCCTTTGGGATAAGCTGGGAAACTACTCCGGTCACTATTTCTAGTGCCGCACCATCCCAGCGGCCTTGGTCGATATGTCCCACGATGAAATGTCTTTTGACAACACCCGCTTGCCAACGCTCTTTTTCGCATAGGCCGCTTGCTGGATGGGCCTTGATCTTTCGCGGAACGTTGACGTTTACTCACTATATCTTCCCTGATCCGATTTGCGAACTTCGGATCCGAGGGTGCCCGTGCTAACAAACCTCGAAACTGCATTTGTGCCTTTGGACCAAGACAACCTCTCCTTCTCTTCTCTTGCGAGGTTGGACTTGTCCGTCAGACGACCTGAGACTTTAACAGCTACCTTTTAGGTGGCCTTCGCCTTCATCCCCTCTATAGTTTTCGGTTTACTCCGATCGCATTTCCTGCTAGTGGAACTGGCACCTGCGGTGTGTACTGGACAGTTTAGTGGAGCATCTTAATCAGCAGTTTAACGCTGGCGATGCTTTCGTGGTCCCAGTTTCCAAAGACACTGGCACCCACTTGTTGAGTTTTGATGTGGCTCGACTCTGTAAGGACTGCGACATTAGCGTTCGGCAGTAGCTTTTGAACTACGGGGGTGTGGTCTAACCCCAACCTAGAGGTGCAGCCGCTGGCGACACAGTTATATAATTCACCGTGCCCGTCTGTGGTAGCAGCTATCCCTCCCACCGATGTTTGGGCTGATATCCCAGGCCGAGTTGTATTCTCTGTATACATTTCTTTTTTCAGAGACTATACCATTGGCGTATTCTGCCAATCGCAAGACACCCTAGCAAGGAATACGGCTACACATGTCACACCCAGGGGAACAGCATATACGACGCCCGGGAAGCGCAATACAACGCCATACCCCAGTCTCTTCTAAAATTGATATTTCCTATACCTGGTCCTGACCGACGTGGGTACTACAGTAATCGGTCAGGTTGGCAAGTTCAATATGAAGCCTTCTCGGTGGGCACCCGCATGAAGGATACAGCTAATAGGATTTATACCAAACTAATTAACGTGTGCCTCCAATTGACGAGCTACCCGTAGCACCATCTAGCTATATATAATTTTTTTTATTTTTTTATTTCTTCCTTTATATATTAAAATCTATAACAATAATATTAAGTAATATTTGATGCAGGTTTGGATTTAATATGTTCTTTTTGCCAATTCCTAAAGAAATCTTTTTATTTATGTGTTTATTAAATTTTCACTATTTATCCTTCCATCCTGTCCATTTTATTTATGTATTTAATTATTTATTTTGTTATTGTAATGTAAATCTTCCTGTAAGTAAGGTGTAATTCGCTTCAATCGTATTGGAGTTGCGCCCTCAGTGTCTGCTGCACTACGCAGTTCCAGGTTTTGATGGCCTCTCAGTCGGTGTATATGTTTGGTTCTGCATTTTGTGATTGTTTCCTCGATGGTTTCAATGTGTAGGTCACGGTGTATAACCTCGTTCGGGATATACGATTCTACATTTGTAATTGTTCGTAGTACCCTGGACTGCATCCGTTGCACTTAAGTTTGATTTGCTAGCTGTCCCCATATCTCGATTCCATATTTCCAGATAGGCGCTATTACTATCTTGTATATTACTAGTTTGTTGTAGAGAGACAGCCTAGTAGAGATAGCCTTGTAGTCAGCTTAACTGCCAGTACTTATTTGTTGCTTCGTTTCGCTTGTTAATGATATGCTGCTTCCAAGTAAATTTTTCGTCTATGGTTATGCCAAGATATTTTGCAGCAGAGTAAGTTTTAATTTTTTTTGTTCTTTATAGCAAGGCTGTATTTTGTCGATTTTTGTACAGTTTTGTCTTTATTTATCTCTATTCCCCATAAGTAACACCATGCTACTACATTGTCCAATATTTGTTGGATTGTATTTGTTGCCTTTTTTTCGTCATTGTGTGATGCCATTAAAACTGTATCGTCTGCGAATGTTGCTATCATCGCGTTGCTTTTCGTTGGAATTTGTGCATCTGCTGATAAGTAGAGTATAGGTCCTAATACGCTGCCTTGCTGTACTCCATTGCCATTGGTAGGATGTCTGAGAAATCCTCGTCATATTTTATGTAGAATTGTCGTTCCCTTATATAGCTCTTTAAAATGTCATAATATTCGCTTGTCGAAATATTCGCTTAAGTTTGTATAGATGTCCTTTGTGACACACCTTGTCGAATGCTTTTGCAATGTCCTAGAATCCAGCTACGTAGTACTTTTAGTTGTCTATACTTTCAAGGATTTTGTGTACAACCCTGTGGACCTGTAGCACAGTTGAGTGTTGTCTTCTAAATCCAAACTGATGAATCGGTATTAAATTTTTTGTTGTTAAGATTGGCTCTAATCTGTCCTGTGGTATCCTTTCAAATACTTTCGATAGTATTGGCAATTGACTGATGGGTCTGTAAGAAGTTGTTTTGGTGGCTTCTTTTCCTGGCTTGTCGATGGCTGTTATCTGTGCAACTTTCCATAAGCGAGAGAAATACTTAGTTTCTAGCATGCAGTTAAATGTATTTCGGATATATGTTATAGCTATATCAGGCATTTCTTTTAGCATTTTCCCGCTTATCAGATCATATCCTGGCGCCTTTTTGTCTTTTAAATTTTTCATTTCTGCCACTGTCGTCCTTTTTGTTTTGGATTGCGGGATATCTATTATATTGCCAAGATGAGATTGTTTTGATTGTCCATTTCGCTTGTGAATATTTCAAGGAAATGCTTGGCTAAGTTAATTGGCTTGGTCTTTACTTGTTTTCGTCCCTGTACTGGTTTGTGTTTTGATAGGTTTGTGTATTATTGCACCAGTGAGCTTTTTCGTAGTCTTTCAAAAAGAGCAATTTGTTGATGTGGTCGTTCCCGAATTCAGCATATGTTTTTCTAGGTTCTTTTCTCTGTTTTTCTCAAGTAATCAATCTCTTCAATTCAATTGTTGCCTTGTTTAGTTTGGATTTATCTTCTGGATTCCTAATGATTTGCCATGTTTTTCGGAGCTTCCTTTTCCATTTAATTTTTTCCTTCATGAATGCTGGTATAGTGTCCGTATTTGTTTACGTTAGATTTGGTGTTGAAGCTGTGATTGCTTCGATAACGCTATCATTGAAGTATGCGTTTGCGGAATCAATTGAATTATTTGCTTTTTTTCCAGTGTTACACGAATATTATTCCAATAAGTTTTATTGTTATAAAGGCATGAGAAAACTCTTGCTTCTATTGGTCCTAATAATGTCATTAGGATTGGGGAGTGGTCTGAGAATAATGCTAGACATAATTTAATAGTCAACTGTTTATGATGAATATTGTGTGAGATGCAGAAGTCTGTTAAAACTGGTTGTTTTTAGTGTCTGTCGGCCAGAATGTTGGTTCAGTTGTGCTAATGAATCGACTATTATTATATCGAATAGCTTTAAGTAACTCGCGCAGTCTAGATATTGTTCTTTTGTGTTGTTATATTTTGGTGGACAATAGACAGCAGATACTACTATTTGTCCTTTCGAGTCTTTTAGTGCCATTGTGGTTCCTTGGAGGTTTTCTTTTTTATATGCGTCAAGTTCAATATATTTCATATTTTTGATAATGATCACCGTTCCACCGTGAACTTTGTTGTCAGGACGATTTGTGTAATGGATGTTAAAGTTAGGGAAATTAACATATGTTTTTTCTGTAGCATGTGTTTCTGATGTTACCATCACAGCTACTGAGTTATTGATTAATAAAATCTTCCATCTATGAGGAATCGAAAATTGCTGTACAGTCAAAACAACAAAGGGAGATAACCTGCGGAGACAACAATGCGGAGATAACCTGCATGAATGTAGCCGACGGTGAGTGCATTCATCAACATGCATCTAACCAAAATCTGGCTACAAAATAGCAGGTGCGCAGATTAGAATTTTAGAATAATCTGCCTTGTCCTGAAGAAACCGATATTTGCGCCAACTATAGGGGAATACTAGTTCCTGTCAACCATAGTGTAAAAAAGATTCAATGAAATTGCTGAACTACTTGTTGGACCTTACCACTGTGGCTCAGATCTGGCAAGTCCACCATTAACTAGATCTGCATACTACGGTAAATCCTGGAGCAAATTCATGCATTTCAATTCAGCATCTGTCACCGTTTTATAAATTTTAAATCCACATTTGAAAGCCCAATAAGTATAACTTGCAATTAACAAATAGCGATTTTTTTGGCACTCGCTCCCACTCACACTTCCCGTATGCGTATTCAGAGGCCAACCGTCCATCCTTGTCTGACCCACTAGCAGGCGACCCTAGCAACCGCCATGCTAAGTAGGGCGTAATGAGCCGAAACAGGCTACACAAAAAAGAAAAGTTGCATGCAACAAAACCCATGTTAGAAGGAGGGTCACACTTAATATTTATTTTCAGAACCACCACATAGATTATGATTACGGATACCAATACCTTAATTACTTATCCTAATTATACAAAAACAAAACAATTACTATCTTAATTTATCTATTTTTATTCACCTCCCTTTCTTTCAGCACTCATCACTCCACACCCCGCAGACAACCAGATCTGTCCGTATCACTAGGACTTATATGAGTGTCTCTATCATTCTTCAAACGTAGTAACTCCTCTGTTAACCTTTTACTCCTATTCTACCCCATGCTACTGTTGTATATCTTTCGCGTAGAGCATCCCACGCAAATCCCCCAGTAAGTATAGTCAATTCCACGGGACCTTTACCACTCGGCACTTTACGAACTTTTACAGAATTTGGCATTGATATTCTTTTTAAAATCGCTAAGCGCAAAGTTTCGCTTATACAATTCTTGCCCGACAACAAATCTGATTAGTCTGGCCCGTTGATTATACGTTCTGGCACCCTTCTTATAAGCATCATGCATATGTGACCTGATACTGTCTCGAATTAAGTCCAATCTGTCCTCGGTTGGTAATATGTGTACATAAGGATCTTCCAATGCATCCAGACGTCACCCTAAAGCTTAGTCTGCACCACTGGTGAACATTTGCTGACCGAACAATGTAAAGTACGGCGTAACACCTATAGCCTGATGCACCGCACTGCGCAATGCGCACTGTATCTCACTTAAAATAGTCCCAATCACGGTGAACCTCTTTCAGGTAATCCCTTATAGCCGCCAACACCGACTGATTCACTCTTTCCGCCGCGATGGACTGTGGTGCATAAAAACATGTCTTCATATGCTTAATTCCGAACGCTCTTAATTACCTTACTGAATTTGCGTCCCTCAAACTAGAAACACGAATTTAGTGAAATAGTTTCCTAAAAAAAATCTACGTACAGCCGATGGAACGGTCGTTAAAAAATAGTTTCATCCCCATTAAAGGTCTAGAAATCCCATTTGGTGTGCTTTGGCTCTTTACAGATCCTGCAATCCCTCACAAAGTTCCGCACTTGAACCGTCATATGAGGCCAAGAATAATAATGTCTTTGCGACACTTCCATGAGCAGCTATTTCTGGTCATGCGCTTGCGCTATTACCGTAGCAGTCAAAACTTCTGGAACCCATATTTTGCACCAATCTTCCTTCCTCATTATCCGGAGTACGTTTAAATATTACCCCATCTAGTACCTGCAAATCAGGGAACCTATTCGCGTTTTCTTTGGTTGTCTCCTTCCGCTGAACATACTCAGGCGACTGGAACTCAGTGGTATTCATATTTAAAACATTTATCGTAATTTTCTCCATCAATCGGGATAGCATATCAGAAACCACATTTTCATTTCCTTTTCAGTGCTCAATGTGGAAGTCAAATGCCTGCAGCTGGAGTGACCACCTGGCCAATCTAGTACTGAAGTCTTTTAACGCTATCAGCCACTTCGAGCTGGCATGCTCCGTGATCACAGTAAAGGGCATCAAATCCACACCGCTGAAACGCCGCACCGCTAAAACAGTCGCTAGACACTTCTTTTCAGTCACGCTATAGTTGAGCTGGCAATTATTCATTTTGTATGAGTAATACGCTATCGGCCGCTCATCATCATTTTGGAAAAGCACCGCCCGAACTCCATAGTGGGAGACATCGCACTGGGTATAGAATATCTTCCCAAAATCATGGTGCGCTAGTACTGGTACCGTAGTCAGTGCCTGCTTCAATTTTGTAAACGCTGCAGTAGCATCCGGAGTCATACCAAACTTCCTGCCTTTCCTCAGGGTATCGGTCAAAGGTGCTGCAATATCCGCAAAATTCGCCATAAATCTCCGATACCAACAGCCGTTCCCAGAAAACTACGGAGCTGTTTTGGTGTGTTCGGTATCGGCATTCTTCTGATTGCGGAAACCTCTTCTGGGTCAGTTTTTAAAACCCCATAGCCTATTACAAACCCCAGATAATTCAACTCCTTGCAGCAGAAATTTGATTTTTTCAACCCCACCGTAAGATTCGCTCTCGCCAGATACTTCGCCACTTCTCTCAGTAACTACATATTTATATCGAAATCTCGGGATATAATCAACAAATCATCTAGGTACACAAATACATTATCTCTGAGACGCTGTGAAATCACCTTATCCATCAGTCTTCATAGCGTCTGTGCTGAATTGCATAATCCAAACGGCATTACCTTGAATTGGTAAAGTGGCCTCCCAGGTATCGTAAAGGAGATAAAGGTTTTACCCTCTTCTTCCAATTCCATCTGCCAGAATGTAAACTTGAGATCTATGCTGCTGATGAATAATGCCTTGTCTTAAGATGCTTTCGATATTCTGAATAGGATACGCATCCTTCACCGTACGCTCATTCAAATCGCTTGCATTCAAACCCAAACGCTTCTTATCTGGCTTTCTAACCAACGTAACCTGACTACTCCAAGGGCTCTCACTTTCCTCGATCATCCCTAGTACTAGAATCTGATCTACCTCGGCATACAATGACTACTGTACCACCGGCGATACCGGATAATATCGATCCATCACTGACTCTGCCCCTGAACTAATCATATAATATGCTTCTCTAAAGTAGTTTTCCCCAGGCCATGCACTTCGTACGACTTGAAGTTCAGTTTTATTTTATCCAGCTGTTCCTGTTGGGTAACTGATAAATCATGTCATTCCGCCACCTCGCCTTTCACATCGGAATCCTTTCTACTTGGCTCAACGACTACTTCACTCACCCCAATTATCTCTGGCGCTAAGCCAAACGCTTGCAAGAAATCAACCCCTAAGTAAACTTCTTGTTGTAGCGTAGGACAAAGGTAAAATATTATATTTTTACTCTCTTCTTTAATTTGTACCGGTGCAGTAACTCGATCTACCACTGGCTGCTTATGCCCTCCAGCCTTACCTACCATAGTAAAATATTTTTGTTCCTCTAAACCGACCAACTTCCAAAACTCTAATCGATGCTCCTGTATCCAATAGTCCATGCAAGCTCTTACCTTGAACTCTTACCTCGGCGAACGTTCTAGCCTCGCCTGATTGCGTCAATTACCTGGCAGTTTTTAAACCTCCTTAACTGATACCTTAACCTAATTTTCACTACTCTATTCGTCACCCGTGGCCTCTCTACAATCCGTCCTTCTACTAACACTGATTTGTACCGTTTTACCTGCCGCATGCTGGCCTCTTCTACCTGATTCACAACTCGACTAGTTCTACCTCGGAACACGCTTTTCCCCATACTTTGCATGATCCTCGAACCGACCGACACCTAGGACACTTGGGAGTCACTCCTCCTTCCATCCCACAACGTTAACAAAATACCGCTCTCCTTTTTTTGGGTATACTAAAAATCCATGCCCTCTAACCCGGCAGTTACAACACTCATATTGGGCCCACCGGGAAGGAGTGTTCCGGTCACAAGCGCTTGCCTGTAACTCCTTCTACGAGCCTCTCCCCAGGCGGAGCCCTTCCCATCGCTCTCTGAAATGCCCATCTTCCTTCATTTCCTAACAACCTTGCAGAAGGCATATAGCCCTAAGCTCCGACTCACCTCGCTTCATTTTTGAGGAAGTATCCTGTCTCATGGCACTTGTGCCGTAGCTGCTCTACGGTGTAACAGGCAATGGGGTACACTATCTTTGCCAAATCCTCTTTCAAATTCCTTTTTAAAATCTTGATTTGGTCGAACTCGGTCACCTCCCCTCTCAACCTAACCCTTAACTTTTGTACCTCCTCATGGAAGAACGCATCCACTGACTCTCCTGGGAGCTACATTCTCTCTACCTTCTCCCTCATTAGCTCAAAATCGCTCCTTGTGTTACGTTATTGGCGCAGCAAAGCCTCCCTCAAATTGTACCAATTAACACTGGTATTGGGCCCCACGTAGAGCCAATAACACTCTTTAGCAGCATTCTTTCGTAATTGGTGGAAATCTTTTACGATTTCTCCCCATGGCATCCTATACTGGGCCTGCAGGTGCTCCAGTAGGAAGATGATATTTTCCACTGGCAATTCCTTTATATTACCGCTATATTAGATCCCATTTGTCTAATTTTACCGAAACCATACCATATCCAGGGCTATCGGACCTACTTTCCTGGTAAGGGGGCAACTGCTCCTCAGCGATCTGTAAGTGCTCTCGCTCTCTTCCGCCCGATGCATAAAATCCCTCTCGGGTTTCTGCTAGTGCCTAGCATCATATGCGCTTGCATTCATATGACCGCTTCGTCACTATAGTTACATTCGGGGCTCTCACTTTCCCTATCATACTCAGTAAGTCCCGGCCCTAGTCAATTTCTCAAAGCTTTCCTTCCCACCGTTTAATAGGCCTATCTCATCCTGAGGTCCTCTCCGACTTTCTTGAATCTCTCCCAGGTGCATAGGCAGCTCCTCTTCCGGCCTGCTCTGGCGAAACGGAGTCCTTGGCAACTGTTTTGTCTTAGGAATGACTCCGGGGGCGACTCTCAGCATATGATTCCCTCTCTATCGGCTTCCCCTATCACTAACCCCTGAGGCTCAATCCCTTCTCTCCTAGATATTATTGGCTCCGACAGATCCACAAACCGAGATTCTCCGCTCTTTCCTGGAGGTAGAAGGCGCTCACAAGTGTCTTCCCTGTGGCTATATTTTTGTATTAAAGCATTTTTAAATAAATAAATTTTTTAGTTAGCTTCAAATTTTCACTTTTAATTTTAGTGTTTAAGAAAAGTGTGAATGCCGAGATCTTCTTTTTTTTCCTTAAAAAAATCACTGACACTTGAAATTTATATGCCTAAATTATAGTTCTCCTCAAAATTTCTACTCTTCCTACTTAAATACTGTCCCCAACGTAAGCGGCACGTTTCTCCCCTCACTTCATCAATTTAAAGTTATTAACTGAAAATAAACTTAACCGGAAGCTTTGATGATCTCTTTGCCATTGACTTCGATTACGAAATATTTTTCGGAACGACAAAGAACTTTAAACGGTCCTTTATACGGTGAAGATAGTAATGGTCTGATAGAGTCGTCGCGAAGGAAGAAGAAGTTGTGGGTGGATAAATATTCTTTTTGGTGAATGCCAAGCAGTCTCGGTTGGACGAAGGTCTCGCATTGCCTGGCGTAATTGCCGCACAAACTCGGAGGCGGAACAGGTCTTTATTTCAACTAAAAACTCAGATGGCAGTTTAAGTATAGGCCAATCACCAGTTCTGCTGGGATGCATTTCAAATCGTCTTTATACGTCGAACGAAGACCCAATAGTATAAGCGGCAAATACGAGGATCAGGTGAATTTGTTGTGGCAGAGGATAGCGGATTTTAAGGTTTAATGCCACCTTTCAACCACTCCGTTGCAGATGGTACGGTGTAGTTCGCAAATGCCGAGTACCCAACAGTTTTATTAGCTCTACCCAACAGTTTTATTAGCTCTTGAAATATCAAAATGAATGTTCTGGAATCGCTGAGATGGTAGATCTCTTCGTGTAAGCGGTGCTGAAGTATGACGATGAATTTTGTTGCATTGGCATTCAGGGCAACATCTGGCAAACTTAAGGCTGTCACGTTGAATACCAAGCCAGACAAATCTTTCAGTTATTATCTTTGCTGTAGATCTACTAGTGCCAGGATGTGCTAAATGGAGTGGCTTTTAAAGAACGCTGGCGAAATTATTTCGTGACGAATGGTCGGATACGATCAGTGGAATAATCTCAATAAAGTGACTTTTTACTGTAAGGAAGAGTAAAAAGTTAAGGCCTTAAATAATGACCGGTGTTACCTTGATTCAACAATTTTTGAAGCTCTTTATCTATCTCTTGATCGGTTGCAAGAAGGTCAAAGTCAATTAACTCGTTTTCGATTTGGTGTAAGCGGGAAGGGACATCTGCGACCACATCTTTGGTGCCTTCCACATGTCGAATATCGGATGTTATTAGACTAATAAAGTCCAGCTGACGTGCTTGGCGATCGGAAGCCTTTTGGAGTTTCTGATGGAAAGCGAATGTAAGCGGCTTATGATCCCTGTCATATATGCTGTATCGGGTGTAGAAAGTCTAGAGGCATTAGAAAATTTGCGCGAAAAAAACCGAATGGCTCGACTTTAGAATTGGTGGCTTGCTGCAATACAACACCAGCCGCGGTGTTTGATGCGTCATCCCAAAGCGATAATTCAGCTGTTGGCAGGGGATGTTCTAGTATTGCGCAGTTTGCAAGCTGTTGATTGCAAGCTTCCAAACATTTTTCCGTTTCCAGTGTCCATTGAAGAAGGTTTCTGTCGTTCTTAATATTGCCGGGAATCATTTTGGAGAGAGGCGCTTGCAATTCTATCGCTTTCGGTATAAAACGGCGGCAGAAATTAATCCTCGCCAAGAATCTTTACAATTCTTTTACTATTGTAGGACGAGGAAATGACAATAGATCTTGAATGCGTTCTGGAAGCGGTCGAATGCCCTCGCTTTAGAACGCTCGCTCGATGTCAGAGAGTGTTAAGTTCAGCAACTCCAAACTCAGATTTTTCGATGTTTATTGTCAGGTTATTTTCTTCAACGCGTCGAAGTACTTGGCGAAGATGATCTGCATGCTTCTCTGACGTAGAAGATGCTATACAAACGTCGTCGACATATGCGAAGACAAAATCCAAGCCTCTGAAAACTTCGTGAATTAGGCGCTGGAATATCTCAGCTGCATTTCTAAGACCGAACATCATGTATGTGAACTCATAAAGTCCGAAGGGCGTTATAATAACTGTAACATCTTCAGGATGAACTGGAACCTGATGAAAACCTTTTTAAGGTCGCAAAGTCCTGCAAGAAAGGCAAATGAAAGCGTAAAGGAATGGTGGCGGCATTCTGTGAGCGATAATCAATTCAGGGTCTCCAAGAACCATCTGCTTTTGTTACCATGCGAAGGGAGCTGGTCCAGTTGCTGCTTGATGGGCGACAAATACCCAGTTTCATTAGAAGTTCGAATTAGGTGCGCGCTTTTAGAGTTAAACCGAATGACGTACTGGATGCATTGAAAGCCTTGATGGTAGGTGTTTTTGCGCTGCTACGCGTGCAAATAGTTTGAAGTGAAGTCGTACCATCAATGAGGCGACTGCCGTTGATGTCAACCAATAAATTATGTTGTGCCAAAAAATCAGCACCAATGATTGCTTGGTTAAAGTCGGCGATGTAAAAATTCCTCGGCAGCAGTGTCGTTCAAAAAGTTTTTTTTTTATATCGTGTTTATTGGTATAATTAATTATACAAACAACTTAATGTTAAGCTTAAAGCTAAGGCACTAACGGCTAGGGCTTTCGGCCTATATTTTTTTATTGTAGTTGATTTCATTTAGTTGAGGTGACGGAAATTCTCAAACGTAAAGATTTTTTAGTCTCACGTTGTTTGCCGGGACCTGAAACTGCATCTGCTGAGCAACCACAGGGATCACGACATTTTTTGGCGTTGTCTCCATACCTGGCGTGATACCAGCATAACTTGTTTGCATTAGATGCTAAACTGCAAAAATATGGACACATCAAAAACTATTGTACTAAAGACCCTGTGTGTGTCAAATGCACAGGTAACCAAAACACAATTCTTTGCAATGTTGAACAAGATATGAAACAACAAATTAAATGCGCTCTCTGTAGAGAAAACCACACAGCAAACTATAAAGGCTGTATGATTCACAAATCACTACAAATACAAAAATACCAGACATTACGTAAAAAAGAAATAACTCCAACTCATAAACAAAAACCAGCAGAATCACCTGTGAGTATACCCACAGCACAAACAAATAAAAACTACACACCTAGAATGTCATATGCTAAGGTAGCAGCGGTAAATACAGCACCAGACTTAACGTAAAACCCGAACGCAGCTATAAATAATATGATACCTACACAGCATTACGACGATCTCTCAGATCTAAAATATACTGAATACTTAGAACTAGAAAAATATAAAACACATCACATTCAAGCAACCTCTATAGAGACAAGGGACTTGAGAGGATCAATTACCGTGTCAGTTGTGTACTGTCCACTCAAACATAATACCACAAAGTCTCAATACATGGACTATTTAAAATTTTTAGGAAGCCGTTACATAGCTGGAGGAGAGTATAATGCAAAAAACTCCACATGGGTTTTATTCTGACAAACGCGAAAGGCCACCAACTACATAAACATATTGTAGGATCACTTAGCAATAAAAACATGTTTAGATTTGTCATCAGACCATTCTCCAATCCTATTGACCCTTCAAAGCAAGCCGGATACAAGCATATCTGCATGCTTATATAAATACAAAACAGACTGGAATAAATTTCGCCAATTGATAGAAAATAACATGACAACAGATATTTCATTAAAATCAAACAAAGAAATTGACACAGAAATGACAACATCGTCAAAGCAACAACTCAGTCAACCCTGATTCTAAGCCCATCACAAATTACTACTTTCCCAGCACATACGAGTATTAAGTATAAAATAGGACAAAAAAGAAGACTCGGGAAAAAATGGCAATATATTAGACACCCCGAAGACAAAGCAAAATTCAATAAAGCGGCAAAAGAACTGAAGGCAACGATAAAACAATATGAGGATTGCAAACTAGAAAATTATCTAAACAATTTAGGGGCAACTGCCGCTACAAACTATTCCCTCTGGAAGCTTGCTTCAATAATAGCATTCCCGAAACCAAACGAAGACGCAACAAGAACCAGCTCTTATCGACCCATCAGCCTCTTGCCAATTCTTTCATAGGTATTTGAGAAAATACTGTGTGATAGAATTGAACCTATCTTGACACAACAAAAAGTTATTCCAAGCCACCAGTTCGCATTTAGGACGCATCATTCAACCGTGCACCAAGTCCACAGAGTTGTAGATAAACTCCTGGACGACATGGATAAAAAAAAGTATTGCGTGGCGGTATTCTTGGACATTGCTAAAGCTTTTGATAGAGTTTGGCACAAAGGACTTTTAAATAAAATAAATAGTACACTATCTTTAAACTTTTATTACTTATTAAAAAGTTTTATAAGCAACAGACAGTTCTACATAAAATACGACGATGAATGTTCAGATATTTTACAAATGACAGCGGAAGCGCCCCAATATGTTTAATATATACTGCCGACATTCCAACCCCCACAGCACCAGGAAGCATGATAGCAACATTTGCGGATGTACTCCTAGCGTCAAACAACGACGAAAAAATCGCAACAGATACGCTGCAAAGAATAATAGAAAATACAGTCCTCTGGTTCAAAAAATGGGGTATAGAGATAAACAAAGAGAAATCTGTTCAAATTGTATTTACTAACAGGAAATCTGAGAAACATCCTTTAACAATTAAAGACGAAATAATTAAAATGCAACCCAGCGCAAAATACCTTGGCATAATAATAGACGACAAACTTACTTGGAGACAACACATAAAAAGTAAACAATACGAAATAAGAAACAAATTCACACAACTAATTTGGCTACTAAGAGGAATTTCCAAATTATCACGACATAATAAAAAAAAATATATATAAGACAATAATCATACCAATATGGAAATACGGGATAGAAATTTGGGGAACTGCGAGCAAAACCGAAATACAACTGATCCAAATCACTGGATAGAGCACAATCAAAAATTCTCCGTGCAATAACGAAGGCTGACTGGTACTTGACGAAACCATACAAAAATGTATGTATGTAAAGACCCATTAAAATCCTCATATGCAATAACTATCGGGAATGGAAAATTGCCCACAAAGAAGACTAAAGCGAATCGCCCCCACCGAACTTCCACATAGATTTTAACATTGTCTTTTGGTGTTTTGTTTTTCATGTATATTAACATGTATTTAGGTATAAATTATACATTTTCTTGATTATATAATATTTGCAGTAGCAGTGGCCTAGATATATAACCAAATTGTACAAATAATTTTACTTATTGTTGGAAAAACAGATTGTAAATAAATTGGGAATATTAAAAAAAGAAAGATGCTAAAGTTCGCGAGCGAGAGCGAGAGTGGGAACGGCTTCGCATCAAATTACGCATGTCTTGTCTAAGTTGTGAAGTTTCACTTTTTAGTTCGGCTTTTTCGTTTGACTGCTTTGTTTCTACTGGATAGATTTGGCCTAAATTCGAATTAAGAGCATCTACAATAGCGTCGGCGGTACGCAACTTTTGAGGCATTTCCAGATTTGTCGCAATTATGGCACCTTGAGCATGCGCAGGGCGACTTACCCATAAATTTGATAAAATGCTGTCCTTTAAAGATTCTCCTGCGACTCTCTTCATTTCATTCAAAATTCGCTGGACTCGCGATTTCCCAGTGGCATTTCCGACAAAACGTGTTGAAGTCGTCAGCAAATTAATCGACTAGTCTTGCTTTGATGTATTCGTACTTGTTAATCGTTGGAACTGCTTCAATGATAGGGTGGAGTTCTAAAATTTTGCTTATATATATATATATATGTATATAAATCTAAAGAAAATTGAGCTGATGGCTCCCTCGTACATTTAATATTAAATAAGCAAATATATTTAATAAGTAAATAAGCAAATATCCGAATATACTTAAATACTTCATAAATTTAATTAACTTATCTTATGGGATGGGACGGGAGGTACTCTCCTGCTTCCTTTTCTTCGCTGGCTGTTAATTAGTTGGAATAACAACTCTTCACTAGAAAATGTGGTGGAAACGTATAACGGTAACGGTGTGGAATATATAGTATTTAGCAAATGAATTATATGTACTCAGTATAATGCTGAATCTTTTTTCTTCCAACGCTTGCTTTTTTCACTTCAACTTGGACATGAACACATGTGTCATCAAGGAACTAAGATGGTGCTGCTCCGGCAGAAAATTTTATTCAGCAAAGCGAATCGTTTTGTGAAGCATGGATTCTTAGTAACCAGCATCGGGATTCATTCAATGAAAGCAAAACCAGAGCAAATGTCCCAGGTGAGCTCATTCATAGAGATTTCTGTGGCCGTATGCAAAAAACGTCACATGGATATATGATCGGTATATGCTTTTATTTCGCGGTGATTTTTCGAACTATCGCTATGTATACTGCACTAAGTCTTAATCGACGTCTGCTGAAACATTTTTTCGATCGAGTGGAAGCTGATACTGGAAAAAGAGTAAAGTGTATCAGATCAGATAATGGGCTGGAGTACGTTAACTAAGACGTAGCTACAACTTTGCAGACACGTCGAGTAATTCAGGAAAAAATAAACGCCGTACACGACGGAGCATAATGGGAGAGCTGGAAGGGACATGAGGACTATCATAGAAGCCGCAAGGACCATAATACACGCAAAGAACTTAAGTCTAAAATACTGGGGCGAAGCGGTTCCGAATGTAACATGTACACTGAATAGAACTGGAAGAACCAAAGAAGGGGAGTCGACGCCATTTGAGGTATGGTTTGGAAAAAAGGCCAACATATATTTTCTGCGAGTTTCTGGTTCAGATGCGTACGTGCACATACCACAAGAAAAACACAGGAAACTGAATGCAAAATCTAAAAAGGGCATATTCGTAGGGATACCACAATAAAGGAAAATTGAGATTCCTAGAAGCGTTATTGTTAAGGAGATATAAATGATACAGTATAAGTCACACTTACAAAAGAGGCAGACGCCACATGTAATAGCCCCACACCAAAATGCAAGATGATGCAAACGAGTTGGACGAAAACAATCAGCTGGCAGTAAGGATATACAATACGCGATCAAAAAGTAAAGAGAAAAGGATGTCGCCACTCTTCATTACGCTTACTTGGTAGATTGTGTTGTGCCTACATTATATCAAGTAGAGATGTCTGGGGATTAAAATATGCAGTGGAAGCATGCCATGTAGTCATCAACAGAATTTGGGACTTAGTGTACTTACCGGAAAATAAAACGGCTATATCAAACAACATTCAGTACAGTGGCAAAATTCACATCAACTCGCATGATTCTTGCTTGCATTATCAAATGAACTTGGATTGGTATTAAAACAATTGGATGTGAAAACAACGTTTTTGTATGGTGAACTTGAAGAAGAATTGTTCTTGTATCAGGCAGCTGGTTATTAGGATGGATCAAAGAAAGTATGTAACCTGAACAAAAGACTTTCTGGATTAAAGCAAGGATGTAGATGTTGGAATCGAAAATTCACGCAACTATTCCTGAAGGCTAGCACAGCGGATTCGTGCGTTTTCGTTGGCAGCATCAAAAAGGAAAAAAATAATTGTAGCATTGTTGCAGTTAAGTCGGCAAACGCACTTGCGGAATTTATTGACTACTTGAGCGCGGAATTTGAAGTGAAGGTGTGTGAGTTAATATACTACCTAGGTGCGCAGGTTATTCAGCGGAAAACATTCGGATTTGTCAAGAGGCGTATGGTAGACAAAAATTGCAGCGATTAGGAATGCTGAACGCAAAGCCAGTAAGCACACCAGCAGAAGGTATTCTTCAAACAGATGAAGGGTGCCAGCTATCAACTTACCTTTATCGCGAGGCGGTAGGATGATAAATGTACCTGTCTATGGTAACGCTACCAGATCTGGCATATGCAGTCTCTTACGCAAATCGTTTTCTTGATACTCATACAAATGAACATGCAATAGTAGTTAAAAGAATTTTTAATATCTTGGAGGGGCACTTGGCTACAGTATTTGCTTTAACAAAACTAAGGATATATCTCTAATTTGCTACAGTCATTCGGAATATGCTGAAGACATAAGACAGGCGTTCAAAGGAAGGATAAATCATATTGTTTTGAGGTGGTCCGATTGCGTAGCCATTTTACGTCAAATATTCTCTCCTGCTGATTGTCGATTGTTTGGTCCAAGATATTTTACGCATTTGCATAAGGATTCTATATAGAATGAACTATGATAGGACCCTCTCTGTTCACCTCCAAAGATATTCTAGCAATTAAATTTACAAGGTCAAATTCGTTGATTGGTCATGAGTTAGTGCTTTGTTATTTGCAGTATTGACTACAGCTTCATTAACATTATTACTGGGACTAAGCACAGGCGGCATTATAAAATAATTTGGGTTCAATATGCTTGATTTTTATTTTAATGTTATTCTTTTTAACTTCTGTGAAAAGGAACCTTCGAGAGTCTGTTAGTATGGAATCGCAGGATTGAACTTAATTTATATTGACCAAAGTTAATTGCAGTTTTTGTTATATTTTTACGGCAAATTATATTTTTGATATTAATTTCTTACTTATTTCAATATCAATAATAATTTAAAAAATATGTTTTCAGCTTACAGTAAAACTAGCGATAATAAACGCATAAGCTTTTGCCATTTTAGTTGTGTGTTGCACGATGTGGGTTGTGGGTGGCTTGCGTCCCAAGCGTCCCTTTTGCTGCTGCTTTCAGGGAGTTTATTTGTTTTATCAGTTCAAGTGAACACGCTTTTATCACATACGATTTTCGCGTAGGATATTTTCTCTCCTTGAGGCCTTCTATCCTTTATATTGCTACTTCGAGCGCAATTTTTTTGGTGACGTGTGAACTAATTTTGCTTGGACGCCAGTTAAGTTATCATTCGTGTGATACTTGTTTTATTCCTCAAATTTATTTAAGCCAGTCGGTGTATATTTGTAGGTGGTGTGAAATGACCACAATAATTTTATTTTGCAATTATCTTAATATTAATACTTCATTAGTTTAGCATATATTGCTCTGCAAAAACGGATTTCAGCTAAGCAATAATGAAAGTGCATAGTAAGCTGAGAAGAAGGTTATTCTCAGTTATCTAAGAGTAAGCCGCCTATCTGACTTAACAGTGTTCCTGAATATTTACAACCAGAAGTTACTTTATCATAACGTATTGTTAGGTAGATTTATTTAAGGGTGTTATACACTTCGACCTGAAAGATCTATTGTGATGCCCCTATTTATTTGAAAGATGAGGATAGTATCATCTATAAATCTTCTGTCAGGTTAATTTTCGACAGGAATTCATATATATTGGAGGAATCAAGATGAGGGGTCTTGCTTATATCTAAGATATAATCTCCAAAATACCTGAGTCTATTGTGTGCTAATGGTCCGCAGTCTGTGATCAGGTGCAGTGAGGTTTCGTCACTTTTTCCACAGAATCGACAGATGGCATCTGAAGATATACCCAACTTATTCGTATGGTAGTTGAGTTTACAATGTCCGCTTAAAATGCCTGTGATGTTTCTTAATTTACTCCGAGGCATATTTATTAACTCCTTAGCTCTTTTAGGACTAAATACTCCCAGAAGAACTTTGGACTGTCTTAATCCCGGAGGAGTTTTCCAGGTTTGACTTTTTTTGCATCTGTACACTTCTTCAGCAGACCTCCAATGGTATTGGATGAAGGGTTCAGGGCCGTTGAAGTGAGAGGCCGCAGCCTTCCTAGCTAAGCTATCAGCCTTCTCATTTCCCTTTACTCCTATGTGGCCTGGTACCCACATTAGAGAAAACTTTTTCGCACAACCTAGGGAGTTTAGCTGCCCAATAAAGTCCCAGACAAGTTTAGACCTCACTAAGGGTGATCTCAGAATCTTGAGTGCTGCTTGACTATCAGATAGTATCACGATGTTTTTCCCCCGATATTTCCTGTCAATGTTGATCTGGGCACATCTTTCAATAGCGTGAATTTACGCTTGAAAAATGCTTGGGATGGAACCCATTGGTTCCCAGTAGTTGGTTCTAGGCCCAAATACTCCTACCCCAGTTCCGTCCATTGTCTTGGAATCGTCAGTATACCATAAGAGGGAATTTTCTCTAATTTTATACGTCTCAGTTAGACCTTTCCATTCTTTTTTGCAACTCATCATTGTACTGTATTTGTGAGCAAAGTTGAATTTTCTTGTTATAAAATCCTTGTGAGATTTTATTATACCGTATTCTTGAGTAGAATTTTTACCCCATATATTTTGGGTGTAATTTGATTCTCTCGAAATAATTTCTTGTATTCTGGTAAGAGATTTCTGAATTACTAGATGTAAGGGTGGTAGAACTAGTATAACTTCCATTGCAGCCGTTGGACAGGTGCGCATAGCTCCAGTGATAACAATGCAGGTAAGGCCTTGTACTTTACATAACGTAATGTTATCATGATAAGAAGTACATCAAAATCATTGATTAAAACTCCTAATAGAAAAACCCAAAAATTACTAAATTAATAGGTTTTCGGTACTAATTAGTTCCACTTTCTCAATGGTGCTCAAGTTTACTTGAATTAAGTAAGAATTTTAAGCATTTGCCCTGCTAAAATAGCCACATACGCAGCCGCAGTTTACCTACAATGAAGCTGTCATCAAATATATAAATATATAAGCATGCATCTCCCACGACATTTTTTGTACACAGCCAGTAAACGGCAAACAGAACAAAATGGTGGGCGACTTAAAAAAAAATAATGGTGACACGTTTATGCAGCCAAGGTCCATTGAAAATCAAAATAATAACAACCACAGCTACAATGGCAACGGCAACGGCAGTGGTAACGAAATCTTCACGGTGCCAAGCTACACAGTTGCAAATGTTGTGAGCGTAAATCACTTGCGACAAAATGAAAAGCAAAACCGAAATTCATAAAAACGAGGTTACATGCGGCAACAAGTGGGCTTATTACGAAACATCGCAACAACAACAACAATAACAACTACAACGGAGAATGAAACAACTAAAGCGCAAAACTCGTTAACTTATGCAATCCACACTTGCATCTATGATCGTTGGCAAGAAAAATTAGTAGAAATCGGCGAAGGATCATGCGGCGTCAAAGGTGCTGCTCTGCACAAAGTTCATTCGCTTACGAGTGTGATGCACTTCTAACTGTTCCGCACGCTGAGGCATTGGGACGCTGGGGCCAGGAGCGGTTTTCCAAGAAATTGTGCATTCGACGTGTGTGCTCGGCTTGTATCGCTCCGCTAGGTTCCACCCCTCTGCGCAGTTTACACAACACATCATTCTGCAAACACAGGTGCGCGGATTTGCAATATTAACTACGTTAGCCACTGAGACGGCACTTAATAAGCGGTAGTCTTTGCGTAAACACTAGAAAAATATTACAAGAAGTTATAATTTATATTTTTTTGCCAGTCTCCTAATATGGTTAATAAAAATCATTTTTTATTTATTGAGTTGTAATGGAAGAGAATTGAATACTTCTTAGAGGACAAAGCTAATTTCAGGAACAGAAGTGTCAAAAATCTATAGTGACCAATGCGGTACTTCTATTTTATATTTAGGAACTAAAATAAAAGTTGGAATCAATCATGAATTCCCATTTCTTCATGAGCGGCAGAAGCTTCGAATGTTGGTGTTTCGTTCATCCGATTTGGTTTATATAGCTATCTGATTCTGTCCTAAGGTCTCTGCAATGAGTATGCTAAATTTTGGATAAAAATATCTTTAATTTTGGTAGAAAAATATGTCTCTAAATGTATGTTCAGACACAAATGGATTAATCGACTCAGGAAGTGAGTTAGATCATTCATATATCCATATGTTTATATAAATATACTAGCTGAACTTCCGCTCGCTTCGCCAGACAAAAAAAAACTTCTTCCAGAAATTTGAATTAAATTAAAAGATTTATTGCAATGCTTTTAGATAAACAACATTCTTTTTTCACTATCGCTCCTGTAAGCAAATAGTTCAGATGGTTTTCCGACGTAGTTGCCATGCGAGAAAACTGGACGTTCCAAAGTTTATCAGGCAGATTTCTAAATATTGTCCTTGCGACTTATTGATGGTAACGGAGAATGCAAAAGAACAGGGAATTGAAAACGCTTAAGTTCAAATCCCACATCAGATGGAATCGTTGGGATGCGAGGAATCCACTGATTTGAATGTGAAAAACGGACATGGTATTTCTTTTAAAAAAGCCTCGTTAAGATCATTAACATCTTTGTTCTTTCCGGCCAGTATTGCTCGCAAGCTTAGCCAAGCATGATTTTTGTACTGTTGTGCTATGTTTGGGAACACGCTATGAATCAGTTCTTCTTCTGATTGAGTGAAACGGGCAAAATCGTCTGGTAGTGTTATCATACCTGTATTCCTGTCGACTGGCATTGTACCATCCCCAATTTTCAACAATTCCGTTGAAATTCCAGCTGCTGATAGATCGTTTTGCAATTGAAGGCGTACGTGTGTTTTTAGTGTGAGTATTCTTACATTTTTCCGCAGAATTGAAGACTTCAAGCATGCGTTTATTTCATCGGCAGCAGTAGATTTAGAAATATTGGTAACGTTTGTCTAAAGTCTCCAGCTAACAGTATCAGAGCACTGCGAAACAAATCTTGATTTCTTCCTAGATCTTTCATTGTTCTATCCATTGCTTCTAATGATTTTTTGTTAGCCATTGGATATTTATCCCAAACGATTGATTCATCATGAATTTTCTGTGTGTACAGAAAGCGTGGATTTGACGTACTACGGCGAAGTCTGTTCAAAATAGCTTCCGTCATCAAGTATCGATTATTTTCGAGTTGATGGGAAACATGATAATTCAATTATTGAAAATATAGTTCTTATTTGGTTAGGAGTAGATGAAACTGCAGCATCGGCAAACTTAGCTTCCCAGTGTGCGTCATCTTCCAGTGAAAGCTATCGTTGACACGCCTCACGATATGTTGCACACAATAGTCTAACAACTGTTTTAAGGCTTTGAAATGACTGGACTTCACCGAATTACAATACTCCACGTTAATGTGGGCTTTGTATGGTGCCTTGTTCGTACTTCTGGATGTTGTATTGACTATTGTTTGTTGCACTCGGCCAACATCTTTTTGCACTTGCTGCGTGCCAATGTGTTGTTAACATTGGCACAATTATTCTGTGCATCCTCTCCACCTGACCATTTCCACGCGGAACACCAGTCGCTATTAAAAGGTGCTGAATCTTTTCATCTTCGCAATATTTTTCGAACGCGCAAGAAGTAAATTCTGTACCTCGATCTGTAATTATATGCTGGGGATTTCCAAATGTGACAGTTTGTCTCTTCAACCTTCCAATCACCTCGTCAGTTCCCGTACTCTTTGTTGGAAGAAGCCAAATAAATTTGGAGAATGTATCCACGATAACAAGAATGTGATTATACTCTTTCTGTTTATGTTCCATTGGCCCAACGTGATGAATATGAAATGTACCAAGGGGGTACTCAGATTTGTCTATAGTTGTAAGAAAACCCTTCATTCCGACCTTGGCATCTGACAAAATGGATTTCACACATTGTTTTACAACATTCGTCACTTTAGGATTCAGGTTTGGAATAAAAAACGTTTTCTCGACTAACTCCTGTGTACTTCTGGCAGCGAAATGTCCTTGGAATGACAATTTGCTCATTAATGGGATCATTGTGTAAAACTTTGTGTCGCAAGAAATAATCCTCATAGCGATCCTTTTTTAGATCTTTTATAATCGCCCGTATCCACATATCCCGTAACTGAGCTTTTGGATTCTAGGTCTTAGTGAATCCTCCATTATTGAACATGATACATGATTAAGTGTGTCTACATGCTGCATTTTTGTAAGAAACTCCTGTAAGAGCATTGCCCATCTGGACACTCTTAGCGGCACATACTTTTTCATCACAGTAATCGTAAAGGTATTGCAATCGGTGACTATCTTCACCTTCTTCCCAAGAACATAGACCCGCCATTTCTATAATCGCAAGCACTTCGAGCTCATACGAGTTGTACTTTTGTTCAGAATCCGACGCCTTCCTGCTCATAAATTGCAAGGTGTGCCACTGCTGATCATTGGGGTCCTTTTGTAGCAACACAACTCCATATACTCGTACACACATCAGCATGGATTTCCGTCGGCACATTTTGATCATACAATTTCAGAACTAGTGCCCTCACTAACGCAACTTTAAGTTGTTGAAACGTTGAAATTTCCTCTTCTTCTATTGCAAACTTTACTTCGTTTCTCAAAAGGTCTGTTAGCGGCCTCGATATCAGAGCGTAGTCTGTAATAAAAAGTAAACGTAAAATACCACATAAGTGCTAAAAATCGTTGAGGCGATTTCTTATCCACCGGAACCGGAAAATTGTCTACAGCTCTTGTCTTTTCTGCTGATAGCTTAATAGTAGAGTTATTGATCACGTATCCTAGAAATGTAACTTAACGTTTTAACCATTGACATTTTTCCCATTTGAACTGAAGCCCATAGTTTTTGGCGAGAGACAAAACTGTGTACAACTTCCTCAAGCCTTCGCCCTCGTCTTTGGAAGGAATAATAATATCATCCATGTAGATCACGATCGTTCCATTTTGCACGAGTTCTCTGAACATAACAAATATATACCTGCAAAACACTGCTGGTGAATTCCAAATACCAAATGGCGCATACAGAAATTCGTAATGTCGTGCGTGAAAAACGAAGTATATAGTTTCAAAAGCTGATTTCCAGTGGTACATGGAAAAATCCGTTCCGCAAGTCCAATGTCGACTATACTTTACTTCCTTGCAGCCTCTGCAAAACGTCGTCCCGTTTTACCTTCTCATTGAGTCTTCGGTAGTCACAGCACAACCTCTTTGTACCATCCTTTTTTGATGCTAGAAAAACAGGTGGTGAATAACTTTGTTGTATATTGTCCTGCTTAGGCCATTTTGTCACTTGTGTCTGCACAGTGCACTGATCTGCATACGGTAAACGCAGCTGATATACTGGTACGTCATTAGACAACAGAATCTTCATGGTAGCTGGCGAATCTTTAGGCTTGCTGGGATTGTAATCGACGATCAACTGGGATTGTAATCGACGCTGGGATTGTTATCGACGATCAACTGCTTGATTTCATCTTGGTGCTTCTTATCCAGGTAACTCAGGTCGAGTTCCATGTCATTACTAGATGCAGTTGTTCCTGCACATATATCACGAAACTCTCTCTGTAGCTCCTGAATGTTAGTTTCATTGTCTACCACAACCCAATCGACTTCGCTAGTCAGCTTCTTCGGTTTTCTTCGGGTCAGCTTCACATTCGAACGACCTGTGTCCGACTTCATGACATCTAACACATGTAAGACTAACTTGCAGCATTCTAAAGCCGCTACTGCACTCCTAAGTAGACGACTCACCCTGCTGCACACATCACCCCACATAACAACAGTACAAGAGCCCTGGGTCTTTATCCAAGACTAGGATGGTCGATCAAGAACTGGAGGGTCCTCGCCGAAGACTCGTGCTCGGACCACAGATACAATGAGTTTCAGTGTGGCGAGCAGGCGCAGATGTCATTGCCCACCAGAATCCCAAGAAAAACAGACTGGCCAAAGTTCAGGGAGGCATTGCATAGCAATTACGTGACGCCACTGAAACTTCGCAAGGAGCAAAACATTGAGGCGGCTGTTGAACATCTCAACACTGCTCTAACAAACAGCTTCGAGCTAGCCTGTCCAACTAGACCTCCTCTTAGCCGGACTCCTGTTCCATGGTGGAATCGAGAGCTTCAGGTGCTGAGGCGTGAGTCTAGAAAACTTCTCGACCGGGCCCTCAAGACGAATCTTGATGGGTACTGGGAACGATATCGACGTGTTCATAGGGCCTAGAAGAAGCTAATTCGGGACTCGAAAAGGGCTTCCTTTAGAGTCCTGAAAAAGGACCAAACCGCTAAGCTGGGGTCGCTCAGGAAACCTGATGGCTCGTATACAGAGAGGCAAAGTGAGACATTCAGCTTGCTGTTGCAGTCACACTTTCCAGGAAATCAGGTAAGCATAGCCCGTCAATAACCACCTTTGGTTGGAACTGTTGTCAGGGCAGCTACACCCTCTCGACATGATTGGTATGTCGCCAGAACTGTGGCGAATGAGGCTGTAATTAGATTTGCTATCAAATCCTTTGACAGCTTCAAATCGCCCGGACTGGATGACATATATCCGATTGTGTTGAAGGAAGGCATTGAGTTAGTGTTGGCAGCACTGAAGAAGATCTTCACTGCATGTCTCGCACTGGCCTATGTACCATGCTCTTGGAGGATGGTGAGGGTTGCTTTCATGCCTAAGGTTGGCAGACACGACTACATAAATCCCAAGAGCTTCAGACCTATTAGTATGACCTCGTTCATGCTAAAGAGTTTCGAACGGCTGGTGGCGCTTCGCATGCGTAGGGAGTCTCTGAAGATGCATCCACTCTCTCCATTTCAACATGCCTATCAAAGCGGAAAATCCTGCGAGACAGCTCTGCGAAACCTTGTTGGAAGGATAGAGCGAGCCATCGACAGGAAAGAATACGCAATGGGCATCTTTGTGGACATAGAGGGTGCGTTTGACAATGCTACTTTCGACAGTTTGTGCGGCTCTGCTAGGCGGCATGGCGTAGACCGGGTCTAGTAAATTGGATACGTTCAATGCTGGCCCAGAGGATCATAACGGTGCGGGCGGGGGAAGATATGCTGTTGTCGTCTGGGGTTAATAGAGGCTGTCCCCAAGGTGGCGTACTGCTTCCGTTCCTCTGGTGCATGGTAATCGATCCCCTGCTTAACGACATTAATGACTCGGGTGTCTACGCTCAGGCATATGCGGATGATGTTGGCTATCTTGTGACAGGTCCATCCCTTATGATTGTCTGCAGAAGGGTGCAGAGAACTCTGGATATGATTGAGACTTGGTGCAGTGCAAATGGGCTATCGGCTAATCCTATCAAGACTGGTATTATCATCTTTACCAGAAGGAGAAAGCTTGATGGAGTTATTCTGCCTACACTAAAAGATGTCACTATCCAGCTATCCAAGGAAATAAAATATCTTGGAGTCATCCTTGATAACAAACTTCTTTGGAAATCGCATGTCGAACTGAAGACTTCCAAAGCACTGTCAGTTTTCTGGCAGTGTAAGGGTATTTTTGGTAAGACATGGGGTCTTTCCCCTAGTAAGGTTCTATGGATCTATACAGCTATGGTAAGACCTATTATCACCTATGCATCGGTGGTTTGGATGAGCAGACTCTCTCTTGTAGGGGTCAAAAGAGCTCTATCAAGACTACAACGTACTGTGCCATATGTTGTAGCGGAGCAGTTCCGACTACTCCAGGCCCGGCACTTGATGCTTTGGTGAATCTCCCGCCACTAGATGTCTTCATCCGCGGAGAGGCCGTTAAGGCCATCTGCAGAGTGAAACATAGTGGCCACTGGTATGGGGTGTATTCGATATTGGACGACGGCGCAGGCACTGACATCGATTCTGCAATCCTGTCTATGCCCACGGACAACCGTCATACTAGAAAAGCGGTACAATGTGTTGCTGCCAGAGGCTCGTTCATGGTTGGATCCCGAGAACGAGCCCGGCAAACACTGCTGTCGTATTTTCACTGATGGCTCCAGGACTGAAGACGGTTCAGGCTCTGCTGTCTTCGTGGAATCTTGTGGGACCCGTCGGTTCGTTGCCCTTGGTCTGCATGCGTCTGTATGCGAGGCGGAGGTGTATGCGATACTTGAGGCAATGGACTTTGTTGTGGAAAACAGGTGGAAAGGCAAATCTATTTGTGTCTGCAGTGACAGCCAAGCTGCGCTCATGGCCTTGGATAGTCCTACCACCACTTCCACGATAGTCAGGACCTGCAAATCCAGGCTAAATTATGTTGAAAAACATAATAGTCTGACGCTGACTTGGGTACCGGGATACGCTGGCATTGCGGGTAACGAGACCTCTGACTCTTTGGCAAGGATGGGCTCTAAGGCTGTTTTTATTGAGCCTGTTCTGCCACTCCCTTCTGCTGTCATCAAAGCCAGTGCTAGCAAGTGGGTTGTTTCGACCCACAAGCGAGCATGGCGGGCTGAGAGAGGCTGCGGATGGACGAAAATTATGCTACCCGTTATCTCTGACCAATGGTCACGGTTCCTTCTATCTTTAGGTAGGAGGGACTGCCGGCTGTTGGTTGGCGTGATGACGGGACACTTTCTATGGGCTAGGCACATGGAAAGGATTGGCATATCAGACAGTGCGCTGTGCCCAGCCTGTGAAGAAGAAGACGAGACGGCGAACCATTTCCTTTGCGTCTGCCCTGCCTTTGCTCGAATCAGGTTTGGGATTTTTGTCACTGATGTGCTGAGGAGTAACCAACTTGGCTCCTTGGCACCACAGAATCTTTTTTTTTTTTTGCTGTAATACACCATAACACGTGATATTTTCTCCCAGAACATCATTTATTTTATGAGTCTGAGCTACTTAATCTCTTTAAAAATTTAGACGCAGGTCATAAGAGCAAAGACAAAATGAATAAAGAATAGGTAACGGCTATTGTAGTTGCTGCAGTTACAGTAATAATACAACGACGCTAACGTCAAACGCAGAGACTTTCGAAGAGGCAAAAATTAACAGTTTCATTAAGTGCGACGAAGCGCTTGACCTTGTGAAGTCTTTGCCTGAGTTTGATGGAAAGCAGGAAAGATATGTGGCATGGAGGCAAGCAACGCACACTACATACAAATTTAATGAGAAGTTTGATGGAAGTGCAAAGCACTACCAAGCTGTGGCAATTATACGTAATAAGAGGCCCTGCAGCGCTGTTCTAGCTTCTTTTAACACGGTGCTAAATTTTAAAGCGATAATAGCTAGGTAAGATTTTACTTACGCTGATTTGATTGAGCAGGAGCTTAGCACTTTGAGGCAAATATGACGGTTTGAACTTTTTTGATGAAGAAAACTTACTCTAAGACTATGAGAGTAGCGTTGCTAACTCAATTAATGAAAAATATAGAATGAATGCGCTACGTGTGTTTATTTCCGGTCTGAAAAAACCTCTTTGTGATATACTTTTTGCTACTCCACCAACCGATTTACCATCTGCTTTGGCTCTTGCGCTAGAAGTAGAAGCTAACCATCAGCCCTATATGTTCGCAGCGAATTTTTCAAATCGGTTTAAAGGCACTGGTAACAATTCCACTTCAGATAAGAAGCCAGACGTGAACCGCAATAATCAGCAAATAGGTGTTGGCGGTCAAAAAAATCCTTACTATCGAAATAGTGAAAATAGGCAGCAAAAATATGATGATTGTTACTAATTGCGCCCACTGTTTGCTCGCCATGGAGGAATTAGTGTACAACCAAATCGCCGTTAAGTTTCTCACACAATAAAATACAAGCAAAGTACATTTATTTGGGGTAAATGCGGAATTTTTTATTTTGCAAGATTTAACAATATTTGATGCTATAATTGGCCTCGACCTGCTAACTCAGGTAAATGCAATATTAGCTCTTCCAAAAATTGTTCATGACTTCGGAACAGAAGACTTGTTATTTAATGCGAAAACGTTAATCAGATGAACGTCCATGAGCAGAATTTTCGTCAAAAAAATTTTTTAATATGATCAAAAGTAGATCAAAAACATTTGCTGATTCAAACGTGTTACTGCCGCACAACACTAACGTGGTTGCGACAATTCGTACAGACCATGAAGAACCCATTTATTCCAAACTATGTCCATACCCAATAGGGGTGGCCAATTTCGTTAATAAAGAGATAAAGGATATTTTACCTAATGGCATTATTAGGCAATCTCGATCGCCTTACAATAACCCCATTTGGGTAGTCTGCAAGAAGGGTATTGATGAATTGGGCAATAGAAAGAAACGTCTAGTAATAGACTTTCGGAAGCTTAATGAAAATACCGTCGATGATAAATATCCCATTCCTAATATTGTGGCGATATTATATTTTACTCACAATATTTTACTATCCTTAATCCGAAATCAGGGTTCCATTAGATTGAGCTCGCGGAGCGAGACAGAGAAAAAACTGCTTTCTCGGTTAACAACGGAAAGTATGAATTTTGCAGGCTACCGTTTGGTTTTAAAAACGGACCCAGTATTTTGAAGAGGGCAATAGATGATGTTCTTAGAGAACAAATTGCAAAAACATGTTACGTGTACGTCGATGACGTCATAATTTTTTCCAAAATAAAAGAACAGCATGTACGGGATATAGATTGGGTCTTAGAAAGTTTATGCGATGTTAACATGAGAGTTTCACCCGAAAAAACTGAATTTTTTAAATCTGAAATAGAATACTTGGGATTTGTAGTATCAAGAGGGGGCTTAAAAACTTGCCCTAATAAAATATACACCATGTTAAATTTTCCGCCACCGACAGCCTTATACGGAGTAAGATCTTTTTGGGGTGTAGCAAGCTACTAAAGGTGTTTTATAAAAGACTTTGCTACAATAGCCAAACCTTTGATCGCCATTCTTAGAGGCAAAAACGGAAGAGTCAGTGCTAATAAGTCAAAAAGAATTCAAATTACGCACACTCCGAGTCAACTCCAGGCATTGAATGACTTAAAGCAGATTTTGGCATCGTTGTAATGCTTGTGTACCCGGACTTGAAGAAACTGTTTGATCTAACTTATGCTTCTAGTCATGGCCTAGGTGCAGTTCTATCTCAAGAAAGAAAGCATATAACTATGATATCGAAAACCTTGAAAGACAATGAGACAAATTTCGCAACCAACGAAAGAGAACTCTTGGCCATAGTGTGGGCAATTAAATCTCTTCGAAACTACCGCTATGGTGTCAGAAATCTGAATATTTTTACAGATCACTAAAACTAAAATTAACAGCTGAAATCAGTTCTTGTACCGAGTTGATGATAATTTTGACAACAGGCACGTAAACCTTGGTGTCGTTAAAGATAGACCTAATGTAACAGCGGTGCTTGTACCGAGTTGATGGTGGGTTTGACAACAGGCACATAAACCTTGGTGTCGGAGAATGAGAATCAATCAATGCTAAGTTAAAGTGAAAAGACTCACAGTTTACTCTTTACTGATAGGCTGACTTTTGGCTGTGCCAATCGTGGGTATTTATTCATTTTTCTCTATACATACATTACATATAATTTGTCTATACATATATTAGGTATTATTGAATTGGATACTCTTGACAATCAATGTCAATGAAGCCTCCATTTCTTCGGCTGTTGGTGATATTGTTGGGTGGGACACCTTGCTTCTTAATACTCTCACATTACGAATGACATACGCTACAATTCTTTGCAGGCGTCGAAATGAGTTCTTGTGATTGATTTCTTCCCAGAAAGTTCTTTACTCTTTAGAACTGAGTGTTAGAGCTGCAATCGTCTGCCGCCTGAGTTCCAAAGCACATTGTTCTCGCGGAAGTTACAGTGGCCAAATTGTCATAGATCCGTGCAGGAAATTAGGTCCATATAGCCAAAACAGGTTATCTACCAATTTAGCTGGTGTCACGCCTCTTGATACCAGGTCTGCGGGATTGTCCTGAGACAGCATGTGACGCCCTTGTTGTGGATTAGTTGCTTGCTGAATAGCCGAAATTCGGTTGGCTACGAATGTGTGGTAGTGTGCTGATTCTGCATTTATCCATCCCAGAACCGCTGTGGAACCAAAAATGCGTTATAACGCCCTTGAAGACTGGGCTTTCATGGAGTTTCTGCATCAATTCCACGGCGACCCTAGCAGCGCACAATTCCAGTCTTGGTAATGTTACTTACTTTGTTGGAGCTACTCGTGATTTCGCACATAGGAAGCGAACGATTATCTGGTTTTGGCAATCTTGTGTTCGCTTGTATGCTACCACTCCATAGGCACGCTCTGATGCGTCAGCGAAAATGTGTACTTGAGGGTCTTTGGGTACTGTGCGACCGAAGACGTGGCGTGGCACGCTGATGGTTTCTAACTTCTGCAAGTCCTTTTTGAAGGTTAGCCATGTTTTGTGAAGTGGTGCTGGAATTTCTGTATCCCAGTCTATTTTAAGTTTCCATAGTTGTTGAAGGAATACTTTTGCTGTGGTCGTAACTGGCGCGACGAAGCCAAGGGTATCAAAAATACGGGAAATATCTGCTAAGGCTGAACGCTTTGTTATCCCACCGGATTCTGCTTCACCAACCTTGATGTTGTCGTCCAGTGTGTCACCGAATTCCATATTTACTTAACGGTCCATGACTGGAATTTCTTCTAGTAACCTTGGGTGATTCGCGCACCATTTCCGTAAATTGAAACCCGCGGAACTAAGCATGAGTCGAAGTTGCCGCTGAATTTCACATGCAGTGGAGAGATGATCAGATCCACTCAACACATCATCGACATAAAAATTGGATTTTACGACTTCTGCTCCTAGTTGGTATTTGTTGGCTTGATTGTCAGCCAGAGCCTGAAGTGTGCGAAGAGCCAAATACAGTGCAGACGTTGTACCGTAGGTGACGGTCGTGAGCTGATAACACTTCATGGGGTGTGATCCTCTCTCCACCAGATAAGTTGGAACTTTTGATCGTCTTTATCTACCCGCACTTGTCGCTACAACTTTTCAATGTCAGCTGTAAAGACAAATCGTGGGAGCCGGAAACGCAAAAGAATAGTGAACACATATTCCTGGATAGTTGGTCCTGTTGCCAGAAGATTGTTTAAAGAGACATTTGTTGATGTTTTGGCTGATGCATCGAATACGACTCTTCGCTTTGTCGTTGAGCTGTCTGGCTTCAAAACGGCATGATGTGGAAGAAAGTAGTGGGAACTCTTGATGCTAGTTATGTGAATCTCTTCCATATGACCAAGCTTACCGTATTCTCGCAAGAAGGCTACATATTGGGCCTTGAATTCAGGAATTTTTATCATTTTTCGTTCTATTGTCATGAACCGTTGCAGAGCTAACTTCCGCGATTCTCCCAGTTGGTTTGGAGTAGTTTGGAACGGCAATTTCACTATGAAGCGCCCGTTGTTATGACGTTGATAATTTTCCAGAAAATGTTCTTCACAGCGACGCTCGGCGGTTGTAAACTTACAGCTAAGTGAATCACATACTTCAAGTTGCCAGAATTGTTCAAGAGTGTCGTTGAGGGAGCCATTCTCCTGACCAGTGTGGACTGCACATGTTGCTGTCTTTGTTGCGCTTTGGCCAATTTTTCCACTTGTCTCGTTGAGTGACTACAAGTGGTAGTTGTGATGGGTGAATCTTGTTTGGGGTATTCACCCCCAACTATCCAGGCGAAAAGGTATTTTGCAGCACAGGTCGTCCATCTCCTAGTGATATTTGTCCAATGCACAATGTCGAGTAGAAGAGCCCTGCTCCAAGGAGTAAATCGATGCCTCTTGGGGTCAGCTTTTCCAATTGCATATGTTGATGCTGCTTGAATGTTGCTTGGAAACAATCTCTGGCAAAATGTGAGCTTCAATTCTCTTGGTGAAGTCAGTCGTCCTTGACTGGAGATGCAAGTTGACCCTTTCAGCGATGCGGCTCTGTGTTTGACTGATGCTTTCTATAGCGATGATGTACTGATTCTTTTTTACTCCGATTTTGTTCGCAAGCCGCCTTGCTATGAAGTTAGCTTGTGAACCGTTGTCTAAAAGTGCTCGGCAATAAATTTGTTGTCCCCACTTATCAATTATGGTCACGCATATCGTGCTGAGCAATACTGTGGTTGATTGTATTGGCCGATTTCGAACAGCCGTAAATGATACCGGGGCATTTTGCGTTGTTTTAGGAGACTGATTGAAGCTGATTGATGCCTCCGTCGATTGTGATACTCCCAAATGAAGCAATGTGTTGTGTTTTTTATGGCACTTTGTGCAGTTGCCTGACACGCAAGATTTGGCATTTTGCCCACCTTTCAGGCACTTTACACAGTATTTTGCTTTTTGGACTGTGTTTAACCGCTGCCTTGTTGTCATCTTAAGAAATCTTGACATTGGAATAGCGCATGATGTTGGTTGCATGTGATGCATGCTGGACCTGTTGGCACTGAGACACTTAACGCCTGGTAGGTCCTAGGTCGCCCTTGTTCTGCGGCATTCATGTTGAGTCTTCCTCCTAAAGCTTCCAATGATTGGAATCTAAATTCAAGGAATTTCAGAAATTCCTTTACAGATAGTATCTCCTTCGGTTGTTTTATGGATTGCTCCCATAATGCGTGAGTGGTTTTGTGTAGGTTTTGGGTTAATATGTACAGCAGAATGGGGTCCCAGCTGTCGGTGCTCACTCCTAGACCTTGTAGTGTCATGATGCACTCCTTGGTAGTGTCGTGGAGGAACTTAATCGCTGATGCCTGATCGTTGTTGATTGTCGGTTAGGAGAGCAGTCTGTTTAACGTTCCGTTTATCAGCAGCCGAGGGTTTTCATATAAATCCTTGACCACCGCCCATGCGGCCTCGTAATCATTAGCCGATGCTGTGTAGTGCCGAATTAGTCCTTGCGCCTAACCGGATAAACTGGGGTTCAGGAACCACATCTTTTGGCAAGCTGGAATTGGTTGTTTCTCGACCAACTCCATAAATAGATCGTGGAACTACCCCAACTTGCGGTAGCTGCCATCGAATTTTGGTAGTTCAACCTTGGGTAGTTTCAGACCTGATGTCGTCATATTGGCTGTTTGCCTGTTGACTGCTGCTGGAGAGGCTTGCATGATTAATACCGCTGATTCTCGAGCCATATCTTCAAGCTACAAAATCTGTGCAGTGATTGCTTGCTCAATCTGGATAAAACCCTCGTAGTCGTATGAGCTGGGCTCATCAGATACCCATATCCTTTGGTGCAGGTCCTGGGCAGATTTCCAATGCGTTTCTACTGTTTTCGTCTGCATTGCATATCATGTTTCATCCAGTGCAATGCCTTTGCTGGTGTAGTATATTCTTAGAGTTTTTGTCAACAATGCAAATTTCATCGTTAAGCTGGCAAGGTTTGCTTAGCCCAAGCTTAATTGTACGCAAAAGAAGATGTTATGCATTAAAAGTTTGAATGTTAAATACCTCCCAATGAGGTTTGCGCATCAACTGTTAATGCAATTAACAAATCCAAATGCGAAGATCAAGCGCTGGAAAGCATAACGCGAAATTACATTATAAACCTGGAAAAGAAAATTATATTGCTGACGCGCTGTCGTCGCCCAACATATAAATGCAATAGAAGAGGATTGTAATTCGGATGCAGCGACTATTCATAGCGAGCAATCGCTGACGTACACTATAGGCAGTTGAAAAACCTGTTTTAGGAACCAAATAGTTCTTGAAGAGGCGGAAGTACCATCGAAACAGACTTTTATTTGTTTGGAAAAAGGCATGTCGTACGGTTTAAAGACAAAAGTAGTATCTTAGAGGTCATTGAGGATTTGGTGAACACCGATGTAGTCAATGCCATACACTGCGAGTTACCTGTCCTGGTTTATATTCAACATGGCTTGGTGCAGAGATTTCCGAGCACCAAGTTTAGATACACAAAAAAATTCGTAACCGATATTTTTGATCAAAATGACCAGAGATACTGACCACAGAGCATAGCCGTGCACACCGCGCCGTACAGGAAAATGTGAAACAAATTTTGAACGATTATTTCTTTCCAAAGATGGAAAAAAGGCGAAAGAAATAGCGGCAAATTGCAAAATATGTACACAGTCAAAGTATGATAGACGTCAGCAAAAAAACCCAATAGCTGAAACTCGAATATCATCGTATCCGGGAGAAATTCTTCACGCTGACATAGTTTCTACTGACTCGAAGTATTTTCTGACTGCCATAGTTTTCAAAATTCGCGGTGGTGCAAACAATATAGTCCAGAATCGTCCTGACGCAAAGATCGTTTTCTGTGATAATGAAAGATCGCTTACTTCGTTTACAGTCAAGCATTTTTTGGCTAGCAATTTTAATGTTGAAATCCTAAATGGTCCACCACTACATAGTACTTCGAATGGACAGGTGGAGAGATTCCGCAGTACGTTTGCCGAAATTGCTAGGTGCATCAAACTAGAGAGATGTATAGATGATACAAAATATTTAATTTTGCTGTCAACCATTGAATATAAGAAAGAGCTTATTGATTTATTCCGGTGCACAGGTGCTAGCTTAAATATGCGAAATCAGCGAATATAAGGCAGGCTCGGGAGTCCGCTCTTAAAACACACAACAAGGTTAGAATAAAACGTTTTTTAAAGTAGGAGATAAAGTTCTTTTAAGAAGGAACAAGAGACTAGGATACAAATAAACCCCCCCATACTAAGAGTAAACAATAGAAAAAGATTTGGGAACGACAGTTCTTATTAAATGGAGGGTATTCCATAAGGATAATTTGAAATGATCACGCACTTTGTGTTTCTACACTGAAATATTTACGACCAAATTTACATTTAACTTTATGTCACAATGATGATTTGAAAGTTCGACAATTGAGCATCTCACCGTATAATTTATTATACTTAATATTATAGAAATAATAGTATTTACGATATTGTAATAGGTAAGCAATTAAACTAGTTTAGGTTTATTTTAGGAAACCTTTTTGAAGGAATACTGTTTAGTTTAAATTTTGAATTAGTGATAGTACTAACATAAGTATATTTAGGAGACAAGAATTCACAATCACCACCGCTCATTCGCAAAAGAACTAGCAAGTCATAATACTGCGACTTCTCTGTCATAATCTATGAAACGCTGCTCAATTACATGTTGGCTTTGATCCATATTACAAATGACAACGAGAGCGCTGAATTGTCATGCGGTGTGCGTTATTGAGGATCGAGGACGCTCCTCACTTAGAGGGGGAAGAGTTATGCCGAAATGCTTGAGAGTAACGTAATCCAAAGACTCGTTCGCTTACTTATATATATCGGCAGAGAAACTGAGCTTGAGCACTGGGAAAGTTAAGTTGGGAAAGAGACAACAACAACAAATTCCATCGCCCGTGTTTGTGATAATTTTATTTTATGGCATTGACTCTGAAAATCGGCGCTGCGTGTGTTATTTGATACACACAATTACATGTTTACGTTGTTACTCTTGTGCTAACATTTGTAAAACACTATTAACACATGTCTTTAGTCGCGTGGTCTGATGTGGAATAATTTCAACAAATTATTATGTAGCTTTTTATTTTTGCCCTTAATCGTTACGACTGTTGTAACTGGGCTTCGGATCTCTGCTACTACATACGGACCTATCCACACAGGTGAGAATTTGTTTCCCCTAGCCTGATTCTTCATTAGTACTTGATCACCCACGTTGAAAACGACTGGGTTTAGTACCTTGTTATAGGCTTCCCTGGCTACTCGTTTAGCACAAACCTGGTTTTCTCTGACCAATTCGTGCGCTCGCTGTAACTGATACTTTTGCACTTTATTGGGATCATCAGCAATGTACACTGGCGCACATTTGCGCTTCAGATTTGCTGGCATGTTAAAATCAAACCCGTAGAGCGTCCTGAACGGAGTTTGCTTCGTTGATACATGCACAGTATTGTTGTGTACATGCACTGACTGCAGCGACGGCGAAATAGTCGAGGGGCAATGAGGAAGAAGCGAGAGAGCGCGGAGTTGAGCTTTAGTCTAGTCCAAAATACATTTTCCAGGTATTATACAAAATACATTTACCAGGTATTATTAATAGAAGACCGCTCTCTAAATGTCATTTTCTCTCAGTCATAATAAGTGTCAAAATGAATAAACAATGTTGCTTTTTTTGTAAATTTTGGCCGCTATTTTCGGGCTTTGCATTTTTTTTCGTAATAAGTAAAAACTCAAATGCCCTTTATTTTTTTGGATTTTTTTCATTTATTATTATTTAAAAACAAAATTATACATACACACATATAACAACTAATACAACTTAAAATAATATTTTTAATAATTTACTATTGCCTATTATTCTGTTTTTTTGAGTTGCTAATTTTTAATTTAAAAATTTAATTCTAAAATAAATTCGACATTTAAAAAAAAAATGTGTTTTACCGCATTTGGTAAATTAACTTTAGTGCTTAATTCCATTACCTTTTCACTGAAATTCTTGCAGTGCACAATTTTATTTCCGTTGAACTCTATAAAAATGATCTCTAATGATTGAGTCTTTAGGAACGCTGGAAAATCTAACTTTTTCCTTTCTCCATGTATTATTGCAAATAACGCATCGATAATGCACCATTTTTCTATTTATTATTGTTTAACTATATATTTTTAAGTGATTTCACTACACTTTGGAAGCTGACGACAATAATTTACTTGTTTCCAATCACAATAATTTCCCTTTTTTAGTTTCTTTTCGTATACAACATTCGCCAAGAGAGCAGATTTGATACATATTATGACTGTTTTCCTCTCACTTACTCAATTAATAATACCTGGTAAATGTATTTTGGGTATTATATAATAGAAGACCGCTCTCCAAATGTCGTTCTCTCACAGTCATAATAAGTGTCAAAATGAATAAACAGTGTTGCTTTTTTTGTAAATTTTGGCCGCTATTTTCGGGCTTTGCACTTTAAAAACTCAAGTGCCATTTGTTTTTTTTTTCCTTTATTATTATTTAAAAACAAAATTATAGATACAACAACTAATACAACTCAAAATAATATTTTTAATAATTTATTATTGCCCATTATTCTGTTTTATTTTAAGTAGTTAATCGTCTATTTAAATATTTAATTCGAAAATACTTTCGTAATTTAAAAAAAAAAATCTTTTTACCGCATTTGGTAAATTAACTGCAGTGCTTAATTCCATTAATTTATCACGGAAATTATTGCAGTGCAGAATTTTATTACAACTGAACTCAAAAAAATGTCCTCTATTGATTTGATGTCGCACATACATCTTTTTGAAGGCTTTTAAAGACCTCCTTTTGAGTCCTGGTCCACCCATTTCCACGTTCTACCTTCGAATTCGTGTTCATTAAGGTTCAGCCTTCGAATATTTCTCCATATATTATGGCAAATAACATAACATATTTATTTTTATTATTGTTTGATTATATCTTTTTAAGTGCTTTTCACTACACTTTGGAAGCTGACGACAACAATTTACTTGCTTCCAATCACAATAATTTAAAATTTTCCTTTTTTAGTTTGTTTTCGTATACAACATTCGTTAAGAGAGCAGATTGACACATATGTTGACCGTTTTCCTCTCACTCTCTCAATTAATAATACCTGGTAAATGTATTTTGGACGAGTCAAGTTTAGTTTTAAGTTGCAGTTCTTGAGAGGAATTCAAACCCAACTGACATTTGTAAAATAAAAATTTGGTACAGCAAACCCAAAACCTCTTTAATTTATATATATATTGAGTTTGAGAATTAATGTACCACCCTGTGTGTTTATAAATCAAGACGCAATCTATTCGAATAAAAGCTTATTTCGTTGTAGAGGTAGTGGTGTAAAGAATGTTCTCGAAAGTATTTACTTCCTGCGAGGTGTGTATAAGATTCTAGAAAGATCCAGAAACTTCTACGCTATTGTAGAAGTTTCAACCTCAACCATTCGAAGCTATAAAAACCACCACACTATTCAAAGTCGAACACAGTTAAACAGAGATCATAACAGTGTGTACATCGTACATCGAAGCAGCAGTATTATTAATTTTGTAAAGTGATGAAATTAATTATTAAATAAAGTGATTCATGAATTGTGAAATAAAGTGCAAATTGTAATCAAGTAAACTTTAAGCCTAATAAAAGTTAGTTATTAATAAAGTTAGGTTTTTTAATTTAACCAGCGATTGTTTGATTACTACACGATCCAGTGGTACGAATCCGAGTACAGAGATTTAGAGTAAATTGTCAAGAGGGCAATTTCGTAACAATATTGTTACGAACAATTTCGTAACAATATTGAAACGTGATAGCTCAGTGAAAAGGGATTGCATACTTTTAGGATCCCATCTGGAGAATGAGTGCCCCCTGTGAGTCAAGATGCGAACTATTCGAATAAAAGCTTATTCAAGAACCATCCGTCGGTAATATCAAAAAGAATATTCTCGACTTCTGTCGAAGTGGATAGAAGCTTCTAGAAAATACGAGAATAGCGTAGAATTTTCGACTCCAACCATTCGAAAACTATAAAAGCGACAAGACTGTTCAAAGTCGAAGACAGTTGATCAGAGACCGTAACAGTGTGTGCATCTAGCATTATAATCAAAGCAGCAGTATTTGTAATTGTGTAAAGTGATGAAATTCATTAGTAAATAAAGTGACTAATGGTTTGTGAAATAAGTGCAAATAATAACTAAGTAAACTTTAAGCCTAATATTAAATGTGTAAATAGCAATAATTAAATAAAGCTAATTATTTTAATTTAACCAGCGATTGTTTGATTACTACACAATCCAGTGGTACGAGTGCAAGTACAGAGAGTTAGAGAAATTGTCAGGAGGGCAATTTTGTAACAGAGTAAATTGTCAAGAGGGCAATTTCGTAACAATTGGTGTCAGAAGTGGGATTGTGTAACTGTGATAAACAATGGTTAAATTTGAAAAACTGAGATTGGAGCAGCTCAAGAAGGAGCTTGAGCGTTTAAATTTGCAAACACAAGGGCTTAAAGCGGAGCTGCAGGTGAGCCTAAGAAGTGCTTTAGAGGAGCAGGGTATAGATGTCGATGAGCATGAATTCCGATGTGAGGAGCCAACGACACCTCGACACGAAGAAACAACCCCAGAAACTAACACGGGTAACTTTGACTTGAGTGCAGTTATCTTGGTAATACAGCAGCAGTTACAACAACATTCTCAAGCCGCCGATGAGAAGATGCAGTTGCGATTACAGCAAAATGCACAAGCTGTCAAAGAGGATGTTAAAGAACAGTTGGAACAGCAGCTACAGAAAAGCGATGACAAGTTGCAGCAGCGGCTAGAGCAGAGTGAAACACGACTTGCTCTACTAGCGGAACAAAACTCACAGCAGATGAAAGAAATGTCTGATATGGTAGACAGGAAGGTTTGTGAAATTGAGACACGGCAGGAATCGTTCGAAAAATCTGTAGAACAAAAATTCATTGCGAACGAGCAAAAGCAAAACGAATTTAAGCAACAAATAGAGCAAAGAATTCACCTACTACAGGAAGGTGCATTGCCTATGCCAGCTTTATCCTCAATAAAACTGAAGCCTCCTACCTATGATGGAACCACGACATTTAGCGTGTTCAGAATGCAGTTTGAGACTACCGCTAGCACAAATGGTTGGAGTGCTCGCGAAAAAGTGGCTGCATTAACCGTTTCGTTGAAAGGTGCTGCCGCTGATGTGCTTCAAACTATCTCAGAAAGTGAGCGAGACTGCTATGAAAGCTTAATGAATGCAGTTCAGCGCAAGTATGGTAGTGAACATCGCAAGCAGATGTACCAAGTAGAGCTACGAACACGTGTACAAAAGAGTGGTGAGTCTCTTCAACAGTTTGCGGCGGAAGTGGAGCAGTTGGCTTATCTTGCCTACCCAGGAGAGATCACTGAGAGGTATATGATGGACACCTTCGTATATGGCATTCGCGATGCGGAGATAAAGCGTTCTGCGATAACTAATCCCAAAGCTACATATATGGAGACAGTAGCTAGCGCTTTGTTATCAGAGACAGCAGCATTGGTGTGTCGGTCAGAATGCACAGCCCGTCAGATAAGAGTCGAGAACAGACAAAGTTTCACGGGCAAATGCTTTACCTGCGGTGATGTGGGGCACATGGCTCGTGATTGTCAGTTGAGATGGAAACATTATGCAACACACGCTCCGGTAAGATTGCCAAAGCAAGACAAAGTCCGAATTAGGGAATCGGAAAAGATTGTCAAGCCGGGAAATGAACGAACTCCCACAACTGATGGCCCAAGAATCTTCGTTTCTCAGATGGCGCGGAAAAATAACAGTCTAACTGTCAACAGTGTAATAAGCGGAAGAAAAGTTGTGGTAACATTGGATACGGGGGCATCACATTCCATAATCAGAAGGGATCTCGTTCGGGGAATCGAGCCGCTTCAGGGAATAAGTTTGCGTACGGCAACTGGAGATGATGCACCGGTACTTGGAAAAGTTACACGGAAAATCACTATCGGCACCACCACAGTGAAGCGCGTGTTTATAGTTGCGGATATTGTGGATGTAGTAATCTTAGGTGTGGATTTCATGATTCGGAATGGATTCACGCTAGATTTTAAAAGCCGAGTGCTGAAATATGCGAACACCGAAATACCGTTATTTATAGGTGATGATAAGTATGGAGTTGTTAAAGAAGCCAATATATCACGACGGACAAAAATCGCACCCAAGTCAGAGGCAGTTATACGGGCCAAAATGAGCGGAGATGTTGGGAAGCATAAGAGCCGAATCGTACCAGGAAAAGTAGTGAATATTTCAAATACCGCTGAAACCATAGCGAAAAAGAAGGTAAGGTGCCAGAGAATTTCAGCAATTGTAAACTGTGAGAGGCAACCGCGAGTTACGAAAAGCAAGATACGAGCTAATAAAAAGGTACCCGACGATCTAGCGAAAGAATGGTCTAAAGAGTCATCTACAGTACTGCAATGCAGCAATTGTATACCTAAAAAACGAGGACAGTTGAATGAAATTCATGGAAACAGCAGAAATCGTACGCAACTGATGAGTGATAAAAGGGAAGAGAGATATGATGTACGAGTAAACTCTAAGGGATTTCAGGAAGGGCAACTAGTTATGCTTCATAATCCGCAAAGGAAAAGGGGATTATCGCCAAAAGTGCAAACACACTGGGAAGGACCTTATAAGGTGATAAAGCTGCTGAACGATGTAGTATACCGCATCCAGTTGGCGAGAAATGCCAGGAGCAAAATGAAAGTCGTTCATTTGGAGAGGCTATCTTCTTATAAAGGTTGCAGTACTATCCTTGTTCGGGACGAACAAGTTTAAGCGGAGGGCAGTGAAACGTGATAGCTCAGTGAAAAGGGATTGCATACTTTTAGGATCCCATCTGGAGAACGAGTGCCCCCTGTGAGTCAAGATGCGAACTATTCGAATAAAAGCTTATTCAAGAACCATCTGTCGGTAATATCAAAAAGAATATTCTCGACTTCTGTCGAAATGGATCGAAAATTCTAGAAAGTACGAGAATGGCGTAGAAGTTTCTACACCAACCTTTCGAAAACTATAAAAGCGACAAGACTGTTCAAAGTCGCAGACAGTAGATCAGAGACCGTAAAAGTGTGTACATCTAGCATTATAATCAAAGCAGCAGTATTTGTAATTGTGCAAAGTGATGAAGTTCATTATTAAATAAAGTGATGAAATTACTTATTAAATAAAGTGACTAATGGTTTGTTAAAAAAACAATATTGTTACGAAATTGCCCTCTTGACAATTTACTCTGTTACAAAATTGCCCTCCTGACAATTCCTCTAACTCTCTGTACTTGGACTCGTACCACTGGATTGTGTAGTAATCAAACAATCGCTGGTTAAATTAACTTAATTAGCTTTATTTAATTATTGCTATTTACACATTTAATATTAGGCTTAAAGTTTACTTAGTTATTATTTGCACTTATTTCACAAACCATTAGTCACTTTATTTACTAATGAATTTCATCACTTTACACAATTACAAATACTGCTGCTTTGATTATAATGCTAGATGCACACACTGTTACGGTCTCTGATCAACTGTATTCGACTTTGAACAGTCTTGCCGCTTTTATAGTTTTCGAATGGTTGGTGTAGACAATTCCACGCCATTCTCGTATTTTCTAGAATTTTCGATCCACTTCGACAGAAGTCGAGAATATTATTTTTGATGTTACCGACATGGTTCTTGAATAAGCTTTTATTCGAATAGTTCGCATCTTGACTCACAGGGGGCACTCATTCTCCAGATGGGATCCTAAAAGTATGCAATCCCTTTTCACTGAGCTATCACGTTTCAACATATTGAAACGTGATTGCATATCAGTGAAACGGGATAGCATATTTTTAGGATCCCATCTGGAGAATGAGTGCCCCCCTGTGAGTCAAGATGCGAACTATTCGAATAAAAGCTTATTCAAGAACCATCTGTCGGTAATATCAAAAAGAATATTCTCGACTTCTGTCGAAGAGGATAGAAGCTTCTAGAATATACGAGAATAGCGTGGAAGTTTCTACACCAACCATTCGAAAACTATAAAAGCGACAAGACTGTTCAAAGTGGAATACAGTAGATCAGAGATCGTAAAAGTGTATACATCAGGCATTTTAATCTAAGCAGCAGTATTAGCAGTATTTGTAATTTTGCAAAGTGATGAAATTACTTATTAAATAAAGTGACTAATGGTTTGTGAAATAAAGTGCAAATAATAACTAAGTAAACTTTAAGCCTAATATTAAATGTGTGAATAGCAATAATTAAATAAAGCTAATTTTTTAAATTTAACCGGCGATTGTTTGATTACTACACAATCCAGCGGTACGAGTCCGAGTACAGATAGTTAGAGAAATTGTCAGGAGGGCAATTTTGTAACAGAGTAAATTGTCCGGAGGGCAATTTTGTAACAGAGTAAATTGTCAAGAGGGCAATTTCGTAACAATATTGAAATAAATGCAGTAGATCAGAGACCGTAACAGTGTGTGCATCTAGCATTATAATTAAAGCAGCAGTATTTGTAATTGTGCAAAGTGATGAAATTCATTATTAAATAAAGTGATGAAATTACTTATTAAATAAAGTGACTAATGGGTTGTCAAATAAAGTGCAAATAATAACTAAGTAAACTTTAAGCCTAATATTAAATGTGTAAATAGCAATAATTAAATAAATCTAATTATTTTTTTAACCAGCGATTGTTTGATTACTACACAATCCAGTGGTACGAGTCCGAGTACAGAGAGTTAGAGAAATTGTCAGGAGGGCAATTTTGTAACAGAGTAAATTGTCAAGAGGGCAATTTCGTAACAATTGGTGTCAGAAGTGGGATTGTGTATCTGTAATCAACAATTGTTAAATTCGAAAAACTGAGATTGGAGCAGCTCAAGAAGGAGCTTGAGCGTTTAAATTTGCAAACACAAGGGCTTAAAGCGGAGCTGCAGGTGAGACTAAGAAGTGCTTTAGAGGAGCAGGGTATAGATGTCGATGAACATGAATTCCAATGTGAAGAGCCAACGACATCTCGACATGAAGAAACACCCCCAGAAACTAACACGGGTAACTTTGACATGAGCGTACTCATCGGGGTAATGCAATCCTTCAAACAGGATATGCGGCAGCGAGATGAAAAGATGCAGCAGCAGTTACAACAAAGTTCTCAAGCAGCCGAAGAGAGGATGCAGCAGCAATTACAGCAAAATGCTCAAATCGTCGAAAAGAGTGTCGCATCCGTCAACCAGGACGTTGAAAAGAGTGCTGATTCCCTCAAGCAAGCAGTCGATGAGAGGATACAGGAGCGATTACAACAAAATGCCCAAGCTGTCAGAGAGGATGTCAAAGAACAGTTACAGCAGAGTGAAATAAGACTTGCTCTATTAGCGGAACAAAACTCACAGCAGATGAAAGAAATGTCTGAGATGGTTGACAGGAAGGTTTGCGAAATTGAGACACGGCAGGAATCGTTCGAAAAATCTGTAGAACAAAATTCATTGCGAACGAGCAAAAGCAGAACGAATTTAAGCAACAAATAGAGCAAAGAATTCACCTACTACAGGAGGTGCATTGCCTGTGCCAGCTTTATCCTCAATAAAACTGAAGCCTCCTACCTATGATGGAACCACGACATTTAGTGTCTTCAGAATGCAGTTTGAGACTACCGCTAGCACAAATGGTTGGAGTGCTCGCGAAAAAGTGGCTGCATTAACCGTTTCATTGAAAGGTGCTGCCGCTGATTTGCTTCAAACTATCTCAGAAAGTGGGCGAGACTGCTATGAAAGCTTGATGAATGTCGTTCAGCGCAAGTATGGTAGTGAACACCGGAAGCAGATGTACCAAGTAGAGCTACGAAGACGGGTACAGAAGAGTGGTGAGTCTCTACAACCGTTTGCGGCGGAAGTGGAACGGTTGGCTCATCTTGTCTACCCAGGAGAGATCACTGAGAGGTGTATGATGGACACCTTTGTAGTAAATGGAAGAAAAATCGTGGTAACATTGGATACGGGTGCATCACATTCCATAATTAGAAGGGATCTCGTTCGGGGAATCGAGCCGCTTCTGGGAATAAGATTGCGTACGGCAACTGGAGATGATGCACCGGTACTGGGAAAAGTTAGACGGAAAATAACTATCGGCACCACAACAGTAACGCACGAGTTTGTAGTTGCGGATATTGTGGACGAATTAATCTTAGGTGTGGATTTTATGATTCGGAATGGATTCACCCTAGATTTGAAATGCCGAATGTTGAAGTATGCGAACACAGAAATACCGTTATCCGTTGGTGAGGATAAGTATGGAGGTATCCGACAAGCCATTGTATCGCGGCGGACAAAAATGCCAGCAAAGTCAGAGGCAGTCATATGGGCCAAAATGGACGGAGATGTGGAGAAGAACAAGTTGTGGGTTGTGGAGACTGATGAAAAATTCGCACTGGATGACATCATAATTGGAAAAACGTAGAAGAACAGCAGAACAGAATAGTGCCAGTAAGAGTGGTCAATCTTGCAAATTCCGCTAAAACCATAGAGAAAGAACAGATAATTGGAAATTGCCGGACGATTTCGGCAATTGTAAACTGTGAAAGCCAGCCGCGAGACACAAAAATGAAGATACCAGCTGATAAAAAGGTACTCGACGATCTCACGAAAGAATGGAGCAAAGACTTATCCACAGAGCAGAGGAAGACTGCCAGCCAACTTTTGGCAAGACATTGGTCAGTATTTGCTGAAAAGGGTAAAAACGAAGGCAGAACAAAGATGGTGAAACACACAATCAACACTGGTGATGCCAAACCTATTCGTCAAGCGTCAAGAAGAGTACCTCTGGCAAAGAGAGAAGAGGTGAATGTATTGCTGAAGGAAATGCATCAGAACAACGTCATAGAGCCATCAGCGAGCCCCTGGAGTTCTCCAGTGGTATTAGTCAAGAAGAAGGATGGCTCCACACGTTTCTGTGTAGATTATCGTAAACTAAATGAGGTAACGAAGATAGTTATCCATTACCTCGAATCGACGATACCTTGGACACACTTTCTGGTTCAAATTGGTTCTCAACGCTGGATTTACAAAGCGGATATTGGCAAGTGGCAGTCGACGAACAAGACAAGGAAAAGACAGCATTCAGTGCCGGTGATGGACTATGGCAATTTTTGGTGATGCCATTCGGTCTGTGTAATGCTCCAGCTACATTTGAACGCCTAATGGAACATGTGCTAAAGGGTCTCCACTGGAAAATCTGTCTGGTGTACTAAGATGACATCATCGTTATGGGAAAGGACTTCGAGGACCACTTGAAGAATTTGGAAGAAGCATTGATGCAATTAGGAGCTTCAGGGTTGAAGCTGAGCGCAGAGAAATGCTCGTTCTTCAAGAAAGAAGTCAAGTACCTTGGGCATAAAGTCACACCTGAATGAGTACACACAGATCCAGATAAGATAGACTCAGTAAGGGAGTGGCCAAGAACAACTAGTTTGCATGAGCTACGCAGCTTCTTGGGTCTTTGAACCTATTACAGACGCTTTGTTCCAGGCTTTGCAGACGTGGCTGGTAGTCTGCATGCATTAACGAGGAAAAATTGTCCTTTTGAGTGGAAAAGCGAACAGGAGAAGGCATTCAACAGATTGAAAGAGCTATTGTGTACAGCTCCGATCCTTGCGTATTCAATACCTGGCGAAAAATTTATTTTATATACAGATGCAAGTGGATTCGGGATTGGAGGTGTCCTGTCGCAAGTTATTGATGGACATGAAAGAGTAATAGCCTACTTCAGCAAGATCTTATCAAAGCCGGAGCGAAATTACTGTGTGACACGGAGAGAACTTTTGGCGGTTATGCAGTGCGTGAAGCACTTTAACAAGTACTTGTATGGACAAAAGTTCTTGTTGAGAACAGATCACGCTGCTCTGCGCTGGCTATTAGAGTTCAAAAATCCCGAGGGTCAGGTTGCGAGATGGATTGAGAGACTCCAAAGCTACGATTTCACAATAGAACATCGCAGAGGCGGAAACCACGGGAATGCTTATGCACTATCACGACGTCCTTGCAGTATGGAATGTAAGCACTGTTCTAAAGCTGAAGGGAAAGAAGGAGTAGTCGATGTGCGCTTAATGGCTGTTTTACCAGACGATGAATGGACAGCGGAAAAGATAAAAGAAGAACAACGAAATGACCCAGATTTGGCAAAAATCGTATCAAGTAAGAATGAAGGAAAACGGCCTGATTGGAACGAAATCTCGACTGAAAGCCCCATAACTAAAGCATATTGGGCTCAATGGAATAGCTTAAAGCTGCAAGATGGATGCCTATTCCGCCTGTGGGAGAGCGAAGTTGGAAAAACCACGAAGAACTTGATTGTGGTACCCAAGGCAAGAATAAGCGAAATTCTCAAGGAATACCATAGTGGGCCAAGCGGAGGGCATTTGAGAATAACAAAAACAGTCGAGAAAATTAAAATACGATTTTATTGGGTTGGTTGCCAGCAATCGGTAGTTGACTGGATTAGTGCTTGTGAAAAGTGTACAGCTGCCAAGGGACCGAGCCGTCGCAGCCAGGGGAAGATGCATTTATACAACGTGGGAGCGCCATTTGAGCGTATTGCAATGGACATAGCAGATCCGTTTCAAATTAGTGATTCCGGCAACAAATATGTTCTCGTCGTAATCGACTATTTTAGTAAATGGCCAGAAGTATACCCCATTCCCGATCAAGAAGCTAAGACCGTTGCAGATGCATTTATCAATAATTGGGTCTGCAGATTCGGAGCTCCCCTCGAGTTGCACTCGGATCAAGGCAGACATTTCGAGTCAACAATATTCAGGGAAATGAGTGAATTGATGGGCATACGCAAAACTCGTACAACCCCTTTGCACCCACAATCCGATGGAATGGTTGAAAGATTTAATCGTACGCTTGAGGAACACCTAAGGAAAGTCGTGGACAGAAACCAGAAAGATTGGGACCAACACATACCCCTCTTCTTAATGGCATACCGATCGGCAACTCACGATACAACATCTACAACACCAGCTAAGGCTATTTTCGGTTGTGACATAAGATTGCCTGCAGATCTGAAATTCGGGCAGCTAGTTATGCTTCATAATCCGCAAAGGAAAAAGGGATTATCGCCAAAACTACAAACACACTGGGAAGGCCCTTATAAGGTGATAAAGCGGCTCAACGATGTAGTATACCGCATCCAGTTGGCGAGAAATGCCAGGAGCAAAATGAAAGTCGTTCATTTAGAGAGGTTATCTCCTTATAAAGGTTGCAGTACTATCCTTGTTCGGGACGAACAAGATTAAGCGGAGGGCAGTGAAACGTGATTGCATATCAGTGAAACGGGATAGCATATTTTTAGGATCCCATCTGGAGAATGAGTGCCCCCCTGTGAGTCAAGATGCGAACTATTCGAATAAAAGCTTATTCAAGAACCATCTGTCGGTAATATCAAAAAGAATATTCTCGACTTCTGTCGAAGAGGATAGAAGCTTCTAGAATATACGAGAATAGCGTGGAAGTTTCTACACCAACCATTCGAAAACTATAAAAGCGACAAGACTGTTCAAAGTGGAATACAGTAGATCAGAGATCGTAAAAGTGTATACATCAGGCATTTTAATCTAAGCAGCAGTATTAGCAGTATTTGTAATTTTGCAAAGTGATGAAATTACTTATTAAATAAAGTGACTAATGGTTTGTGAAATAAAGTGCAAATAATAACTAAGTAAACTTTAAGCCTAATATTAAATGTGTGAATAGCAATAATTAAATAAAGCTAATTATTTAAATTTAACCGGCGATTGTTTGATTACTACACAATCCAGCGGTACGAGTCCGAGTACAGATAGTTAGAGAAATTGTCAGGAGGGCAATTTTGTAACAGAGTAAATTGTCCGGAGGGCAATTTTGTAACAGAGTAAATTGTCAAGAGGGCAATTTCGTAACAATATTGAAATAAATGCAGTAGATCAGAGACCGTAACAGTGTGTGCATCTAGCATTATAATTAAAGCAGCAGTATTTGTAATTGTGCAAAGTGATGAAATTCATTATTAAATAAAGTGATGAAATTACTTATTAAATAAAGTGACTAATGGGTTGTCAAATAAAGTGCAAATAATAACTAAGTAAACTTTAAGCCTAATATTAAATGTGTAAATAGCAATAATTAAATAAAGCTAATTATTTTTTTAACCAGCGATTGTTTGATTACTACACAATCCAGTGGTACGAGTCCGAGTACAGAGAGTTAGAGAAATTGTCAGGAGGGCAATTTTGTAACAGAGTAAATTGTCAAGAGGGCAATTTCGTAACAATTGGTGTCAGAAGTGGGATTGTGTATCTGTAATCAACAATTGTTAAATTCGAAAAACTGAGATTGGAGCAGCTCAAGAAGGAGCTTGAGCGTTTAAATTTGCAAACACAAGGGCTTAAAGCGGAGCTGCAGGTGAGACTAAGAAGTGCTTTAGAGGAGCAGGGTATAGATGTCGATGAACATGAATTCCAATGTGAAGAGCCAACGACATCTCGACATGAAGAAACACCCCCAGAAACTAACACGGGTAACTTTGACATGAGCGTACTCATCGGGGTAATGCAATCCTTCAAACAGGATATGCGGCAGCGAGATGAAAAGATGCAGCAGCAGTTACAACAAAGTTCTCAAGCAGCCGAAGAGAGGATGCAGCAGCAATTACAGCAAAATGCTCAAATCGTCGAAAAGAGTGTCGCATCCGTCAACCAGGACGTTGAAAAGAGTGCTGATTCCCTCAAGCAAGCAGTCGATGAGAGGATACAGGAGCGATTACAACAAAATGCCCAAGCTGTCAGAGAGGATGTCAAAGAACAGTTACAGCAGAGTGAAATAAGACTTGCTCTATTAGCGGAACAAAACTCACAGCAGATGAAAGAAATGTCTGAGATGGTTGACAGGAAGGTTTGCGAAATTGAGACACGGCAGGAATCGTTCGAAAAATCTGTAGAACAAAATTCATTGCGAACGAGCAAAAGCAGAACGAATTTAAGCAACAAATAGAGCAAAGAATTCACCTACTACAGGAGGTGCATTGCCTGTGCCAGCTTTATCCTCAATAAAACTGAAGCCTCCTACCTATGATGGAACCACGACATTTAGTGTCTTCAGAATGCAGTTTGAGACTACCGCTAGCACAAATGGTTGGAGTGCTCGCGAAAAAGTGGCTGCATTAACCGTTTCATTGAAAGGTGCTGCCGCTGATTTGCTTCAAACTATCTCAGAAAGTGGGCGAGACTGCTATGAAAGCTTGATGAATGTCGTTCAGCGCAAGTATGGTAGTGAACACCGGAAGCAGATGTACCAAGTAGAGCTACGAAGACGGGTACAGAAGAGTGGTGAGTCTCTACAACCGTTTGCGGCGGAAGTGGAACGGTTGGCTCATCTTGTCTACCCAGGAGAGATCACTGAGAGGTGTATGATGGACACCTTTGTAGTAAATGGAAGAAAAATCGTGGTAACATTGGATACGGGTGCATCACATTCCATAATTAGAAGGGATCTCGTTCGGGGAATCGAGCCGCTTCTGGGAATAAGATTGCGTACGGCAACTGGAGATGATGCACCGGTACTGGGAAAAGTTAGACGGAAAATAACTATCGGCACCACAACAGTGACGCACGAGTTTGTAGTTGCGGATATTGTGGACGAATTAATCTTAGGTGTGGATTTTATGATTCGGAATGGATTCACCCTAGATTTGAAATGCCGAATGTTGAAGTATGCGAACACAGAAATACCGTTATCCGTTGGTGAGGATAAGTATGGAGGTATCCGACAAGCCATTGTATCGCGGCGGACAAAAATGCCAGCAAAGTCAGAGGCAGTCATATGGGCCAAAATGGACGGAGATGTGGAGAAGAACAAGTTGTGGGTTGTGGAGACTGATGAAAAATTCGCACTGGATGACATCATAATTGGAAAAACGTAGAAGAACAGCAGAACAGAATAGTGCCAGTAAGAGTGGTCAATCTTGCAAATTCCGCTAAAACCATAGAGAAAGAACAGATAATTGGAAATTGCCGGACGATTTCGGCAATTGTAAACTGTGAAAGCCAGCCGCGAGACACAAAAATGAAGATACCAGCTGATAAAAAGGTACTCGACGATCTCACGAAAGAATGGAGCAAAGACTTATCCACAGAGCAGAGGAAGACTGCCAGCCAACTTTTGGCAAGACATTGGTCAGTATTTGCTGAAAAGGGTAAAAACGAAGGCAGAACAAAGATGGTGAAACACACAATCAACACTGGTGATGCCAAACCTATTCGTCAAGCGTCAAGAAGAGTACCTCTGGCAAAGAGAGAAGAGGTGAATGTATTGCTGAAGGAAATGCATCAGAACAACGTCATAGAGCCATCAGCGAGCCCCTGGAGTTCTCCAGTGGTATTAGTCAAGAAGAAGGATGGCTCCACACGTTTCTGTGTAGATTATCGTAAACTAAATGAGGTAACGAAGATAGTTATCCATTACCTCGAATCGACGATACCTTGGACACACTTTCTGGTTCAAATTGGTTCTCAACGCTGGATTTACAAAGCGGATATTGGCAAGTGGCAGTCGACGAACAAGACAAGGAAAAGACAGCATTCAGTGCCGGTGATGGACTATGGCAATTTTTGGTGATGCCATTCGGTCTGTGTAATGCTCCAGCTACATTTGAACGCCTAATGGAACATGTGCTAAAGGGTCTCCACTGGAAAATCTGTCTGGTGTACTAAGATGACATCATCGTTATGGGAAAGGACTTCGAGGACCACTTGAAGAATTTGGAAGAAGCATTGATGCGATTAGGAGCTTCAGGGTTGAAGCTGAGCGCAGAGAAATGCTCGTTCTTCAAGAAAGAAGTCAAGTACCTTGGGCATAAAGTCACACCTGAATGAGTACACACAGATCCAGATAAGATAGACTCAGTAAGGGAGTGGCCAAGAACAACTAGTTTGCATGAGCTACGCAGCTTCTTGGGTCTTTGAACCTATTACAGACGCTTTGTTCCAGGCTTTGCAGACGTGGCTGGTAGTCTGCATGCATTAACGAGGAAAAATTGTCCTTTTGAGTGGAAAAGCGAACAGGAGAAGGCATTCAACAGATTGAAAGAGCTATTGTGTACAGCTCCGATCCTTGCGTATCCAATACCTGGCGAAAAATTTATTTTGGATATAGATGCAAGTGGATTCGGGATTGGAGGTGTCCTGTCGCAAGTTATTGATGGACATGAAAGAGTAATAGCCTACTTCAGCAAGATCTTATCAAAGCCGGAGCGAAATTACTGTGTGACACGGAGAGAACTTTTGGCGGTTATGCAGTGCGTGAAGCACTTTAACAAGTACTTGTATGGACAAAAGTTCTTGTTGAGAACAGATCACGCTGCTCTGCGCTGGCTATTAGAGTTCAAAAATCCCGAGGGTCAGGTTGCGAGATGGATTGAGAGACTCCAAAGCTACGATTTCACAATAGAACATCGCAGAGGCGGAAACCACGGGAATGCTTATGCACTATCACGACGTCCTTGCAGTATGGAATGTAAGCACTGTTCTAAAGCTGAAGGGAAAGAAGGAGTAGTCGATGTGCGCTTAATGGCTGTTTTACCAGACGATGAATGGACAGCGGAAAAGATAAAAGAAGAACAACGAAATGACCCAGATTTGGCAAAAATCGTATCAAGTAAGAATGAAGGAAAACGGCCTGATTGGAACGAAATCTCGACTGAAAGCCCCATAACTAAAGCATATTGGGCTCAATGGAATAGCTTAAAGCTGCAAGATGGATGCCTATTCCGCCTGTGGGAGAGCGAAGTTGGAAAAACCACGAAGAACTTGATTGTGGTACCCAAGGCAAGAATAAGCGAAATTCTCAAGGAATACCATAGTGGGCCAAGCGGAGGGCATTTGAGAATAACAAAAACAGTCGAGAAAATTAAAATACGATTTTATTGGGTTGGTTGCCAGCAATCGGTAGTTGACTGGATTAGTGCTTGTGAAAAGTGTACAGCTGCCAAGGGACCGAGCCGTCGCAGTCAGGGGAAGATGCATTTATACAACGTGGGAGCGCCATTTGAGCGTATTGCAAGGGACATAGCAGGTCCGTTTCCAATAAGTGATTCCGGCAACAAATATGTTCTCGTCGTAATCGACTATTTTAGTAAATGGCCAGAAGTATACCCCATTCCCGATCAAGAAGCTAAGACCATTGCAGATGTATTTATCAATAATTGGGTCTGCAGATTCGGAGCTCCTCTCGAGTTGCACTCGGATCAAGGCAGACATTTCGAGTCAACAATATTCAGGGAAATGAGTGAATTGATGGGCATACGCAAAACTCGTACAACCCCTTTGCACCCACAATCCGATGGAATGGTTGAAAGATTTAATCGTACGCTTGAGGAACACCTAAGGAAAGTCGTGGACAGAAACCAGAAAGATTGGGACCAACACATACCCCTCTTCTTAATGGCATACCGATCGGCAACTCACGATACAACATCTACAACACCAGCTAAGGCTATTTTCGGTTGTGACATAAGATTGCCTGCAGATCTGAAATTCGGTGCCTACTCATCTACGGAAGTTTCATGTAGCAGTTATGTAGCTGACAAACGAAGACAGCTGAATGAAATTCATGGAACCATCAGAAAGCGCACACAACTGATGAGTGATAAAATGAAAGCCAGATATGATCTACGAGCAAACTCCAAGGGATTTCAGGAAGGGCAGCTAGTTATGCTTCATAATCCGCAAGGGAAAAAGGGATTATCGCCAAAACTGCAAACACACTGGGAAGGCCCTTATAAGGTGATAAAGCGGCTCAACGATGTAGTATACCGCATCCAGTTGGCGAGAAATACCAGGAGCAAAATGAAAGTCGTTCATTTAGAGACGCTATCTCCTTATAAAGGTTGCAGTACTATCCTTGTTCGGGACGAACAAGTTTAAGCGGAGGGCAGTGAAACGTGATAGCTCAGTGAAAAGGGATTGCATATTTTTAGGATCCCATCTGGAGAATGAGTGCCCCCTGTGAGTCAAGATGCGAACTATTCGAATAAAAGCTTATTCAAGAACCATCCGTCGGTAATATCAAAAAGAATATTCTCGACTTCTGTCGAAGTGGATAGAAGCTTCTAGAAAATACGAGAATAGCGTAGAATTTTCGACTCCAACCATTCGAAAACTATAAAAGCGACAAGACTGTTCAAAGTGGAACACAGTAGATCAGAGATCGTAAAAGTGTATACATCAGGCATTTTAATCTAAGCAGCAGTATTAGCAGTATTTGTAATTTTGCAAAGTGATGAAATTCATTATTAAATAAAGTGACTAATGGTTTGTGAAATAAAGTGCAAATAATAACTAAGTAAACTTTAAGCCTAATATTAAATGTGTAAATAGCAACAATTAAATAAAGCTAATTATTTTAATTTAACCAGCGATTGTTTGATTACTACACAATCCAGTGGTACGAGTCCGAGTACAGAGAGTTAGAGAAATTGTCAGGAGGGTAATTTTGTAAAAGAGTAAATTGTCAAGAGGGCAATTTCGTAACAATATATACGAGGGGTACTATTTATATTTCGGGAATAGCAAATAATAACAAACATGTTTAAATGGAAATGGCTTTATTGTGTTTCAAAATATTCCCCTTGATGATCAATACACTTTTGCATTCGTTCAAACCATTTGTCATAGCAGTTTTTCCATTCCTTTTGAGACCCCTCCAAAACATGGTTTTTGAACGCTTCAACTGCTTCTTCGGCGTTCGTAAATCGTTGACCACGCAGTTTACCTTTGATATTCCGGAACAAGAAGAAGCCATTGGGTGCCAAATAAGGACTGTACGGAGGATGAGTCATCAATTCGATGTTTTCATTGCATAAAAATTCACCTGTGTGACGAGATGAGGGAGAGCTCGCATTGTCATGACGGAGAATGATTCGTCTTTGGCGGTTGGATTTACGAATTTCTCCGAAGACTTCCAGCAAACAAATGGTCGTGTACCACTCAGAATTGACCATCCTACGTTGCTCAAGCGGAACTGTGGCAACATGACCCATTCGGCCGAAGAAAGAGGCGGCCATTTGCTTCGCTGTGCTTCTTCCACGATCAACTTTTGTTGGATTTAGCTCGTTTTGGAATACCCACACGGTCGATTGTTGTTTTGTTTCCGGCTCATACCCATATATCCATGATTCGTCACCTGTCCCGATTTTATACACGTATTTTGAAGCACCACGGTCGAACTTTTAATCATTTCCTTACACCAATTGACACGAGCCTTTTTTTTGAGCGTTTGTCAAATTATGTGGGATCCAACGCCAACAAATCTTTTTTACAGCCAAATGTTCATGCAATATTGAATGTATGGAAGTGGCAGTAATGCCCACAGTGTCCTCTATCTCACGATATGTCACATGACGATGTGGCACAACAACCGAATTTGGACGACCTTCACGGAGTTCGTCGGCGACCGAACTATGACCACGATTGAATTCACTATACCAGCGATATACTGCGGTTTTGATGGTGCTTTATCGCCTTACAAAGAGCTGAGTTGATCGACACATTCCTGTTGAGATAATCCACGTCGAAAGTGGTGAAAAATAGTCCAACGAAAACCTTCTCTTGAAATTTCCATTTTTTGGCCAAATTATTTTCTTAACTCACTGTAAACAAAACAAATAGCACTTGTACATCAACACGTTGTGAGTACGTTTATGATAAAAAAAAAGTCATACTTTATTATGGTGTTGCCAGATTTTAGCTATTGACATTAGTGTTGCCAGTTCCTGAAATACAAATAGGAGCCTTCGTATATATATATATATATATATTTATATATATTGTTACGAAATTACCCTCTTGACAATTTACTCTGTTACAAAATTGCCCTCCTGACAATTTCTCTAACTCTCTGTACTCGGACTCGTACCACTGGATTGTGTAGTAATCAAACAATCGCTGGTTAAATTAAAATAATTAGCTTTATTTAATTGTTGCTATTTACACATTTAATATTAGGCTTAAAGTTTACTTAGTTATTATTTGCACTTTATTTCACAAACCATTAGTCACTTTATTTAATAAGTAATTTCATTACTTTGCAAAATTACAAATACTGCTAATACTGCTGTTTTGATTATAATGCCTGATGTACACACTTTTACGGTCTCTGATCTACTGTGTTCGACTTTGAACAGTCTTGACGCTTTTATAGTTTTCGAATGGTTGGTGTAGAAACTTCCACGTTATTCTCGTATTTTCTAGAAGTTTCAATCTACTTCGACAGAAGTCGAGAATATTCTTTTTGATATTACCGACAGATGGTTCTTGAATAAGCTTTTATTCGAATAGTTCGCATCTTGACTCACAGGGGGCACTCATTCTCCAGATGGGATCCTAAAAGTATGCAATCCCGTTTCACTGATATGCAATCACGTTTCAATATATAACAGACATGTGAACCAACATAACAGAAAAAAAATGCGAACATCGAACATACGTAACTCACGAAATTTGAAAATAACGGTTATTTTTTGATCACACCTCGTGTATCTCTCGTGTTTTGCACTAGAACATTCTAGAATATTCTCTGCACTTCGAAATAAGTTTCTAGAACATTCTAGGATAGTTTCTACTCTTCGAAAGGAGTTTGGCGAACATTTTAGAATATTCTCTACACTTCGAAAGAAGTTTCGAGAACATTCTAGATTATTCTCTTTACTTCGAAAGAAGTTTCAAGAAGCTTCTAGAATATGCTTTTACGCATAGATTGTGTCTTGGCTTATATACACCTCTCGCGTGGTGAGCTGCAATGAATAGAGGTACCCTAAAAGTATGCAATCATTTATTTTCCAATAAGTTTTAACCGATTTCTGAACAAATGTATTTCCGGATATTATTTAAATTGTTTAAGTTTAATTTGCATCTAAGAAATTAAAATAGCTATTCACCAAAAATAGCTTATACCTGTAGCTTAGCCCACGCAACCCACAAAATATTAAATTAAATTAAATAAAATAATCGGCTCATTGAGTTGCAACTTCACGATAAACAATGTTCTTCGTAAAAACTCTCTTGTAATTCATTAAATGTACTTGTTGTAAGGAAATATCACCAAGAATGTACAATCGGGAACCATCGAAGGACCTAACTCGACTGGTAGCTACATATTGAAACGTGATAGCACAGTGAAACGTGATTGCATACTTTTAGGATCCCATCTGGAGTTTGAGAATGAGTGAACCCTGTGTGTAAGTCAAGACACGAACTATTCGAATAAAAGTTTACTTAAGAACACCCTGTCGGTGTATATAGAATTCTAGAAATATCCAGAAACTTCTAGTGTATTGTAGAAGTTTCTACCTCAACTATTCGAAGCTATAAAAACCACAAGACTGTGCAAAGTCGAAGATTTTCGAACAGAGATCGTAACAGTGTGTACATCGTGCATTCAAATCGAAACAGCAATATTTGTGATTGTGATTTTATAAAGTGATGAAATTCATTTTTAAATAAATTGAAAAATGAATTGTGAAATAAACTGCAAATTGTAACGAAGTAAACTTTAAGCCTAATAAAAGTTAGTTATTAATAAAGTTAGTTATTTTAATTTAACCAGCGATTGTTTGATTACTACACAATCTAGTGGTACGAATCCGAGTACAGAGCTAGAGTTAATTGTCAGGAGGGTCTGTTATGAATTTCGTAACAGAATAAATTGTCAAGAGGGCAATTTCGTAGCATTACCATTCGGTGGTGCTTTGGCGTTTTTCGCGAGACAAATGCACACTAAACGCATTATGATTTCGATTGTTCGAGTTAGTCAGCACTTTTTCTTGTCTCTACAGTATTTGCTAAAATGCCCCTTACGGCCGCAATTGTAGCACTTAAATTTCGATTTGTTCGCGCCTTTTCCCTGCTTTTTAGGCGCAAAAAATGCACTTTCACCTATTTTGCCGTAGTCACCATCAAGCAATTTCATTCTTATATTTTCACGTTTTATAGGCACACCGCTGCTTTCGATGCCCATTATAAATGGTTTGAATTCTTCACTCAGGCCAGCTGGCATAATTGCTCCAAGCCACTCACGGTTATATCAAACCCAATTCCACTTAGCTTGTTTGCGGAACTTATGAGTTGATTCACATAATCAGCCATCGAGTCGCAGTTCTTGAGACGTACTGCAATAAGTTTACGCAGAAGTCCGATTTTTCGCGTTAAGACGGTATCTTCATACAATTTCTTCAGGGTGCTCCAAATATCCGACGCGGATGTCACATGTTGTATGTGCACATATATGGACTCATCAATGCATAGAATGATTTTGGCTTTAGCTTTTCTCAATTTTGGTTCGTCCTTTTCTGACACTGGCTCGGTTATACATTTATGCAAATCACTAAGTTCGAGCACGCTTTCCATTGCGAATTTCCACGTAAGATGATTTTCACTCCCATGGAGTTTTTCAATGCACGAAGTCGTCTTTTTGTGCCATTTTTAATAGATTGATGATCTGTAGGTAGACAACGCATGTGCTAACCAAAAAACGTGTTGCAACGAATGCGACCGGTGAAACTAATCCAACACAATCTTTATTCAAATTCGCACGGAGCACAAAAATAATTCTTTATTATTAATTTCGCGAAAAGCCTTTGCTAATAGTGATATTTCTGGGCCCATAACCTATTGAATTGGTGCCGATTATATTAAATAAAAGACCGAGTTAAATATCTTACGTTTATATTTTTCTATATACAAGCAGGAAGAGAACAAGTATAACAAAGGAAATATAAGACATGTCAAAGAACACAATTACCATAAGGTTATAGAATTAGCAGGGATGCCATATTATGGGTATTTTAACAAAAACCATAGCGAAAGGGAAGGTAATTGGAAGTTGTCAGGCAATCTCAGCAATTGTAAACTGGGAGAGGCAACCGCGAGACACGAAAAGCAAGATACGAGCTAATAAAAAGGTACCCGACGATCTGGCGAAAGAATGGACTAAAGAGTCATCTACAGTACTTCAATGCAGCAGTTTTATACCTGAAAAACGAGAACAGTTGAATGAAATTCATGGAAACATCAGAAAGTGCGCACAACTGATGAGTGATAAAATGAAAGCCAGATATGATGTACAAGCAAACTCTAATGGAATTCAGGAAGGGCAGCTAGTTATGCTTCATAATCCGCAAAGGAAAACGGAATTATCGCCAAAACGGCAAACAAACTGGGAAGGGCCTTATAAGGTGATAAAACTGATCTACGATGTTAGATACCGCATCCAGTTAGCGAGAAATGTCAGGAGCAAAATGAGAGAAGCTATCTCCTTATAAAGGTTACAGTACTATCCTTGTTCCGGACGAACAAGATTAAGTGGAGGGCAGTGAAACGTGATTGCATAATGAAGCGTGATTGCATACTTTTAGGATCCCATCTGGAGTTTGAGAATGAGTGCATCCTGTGTGTAAGTCAAGACACGATCTATTCGAATAAAAGTTTACTTAAGAACACCCTGTAGGAGGTGTAAAGAATGAATGGAAAAATTATTCTTTGAAGGAGCTTGGATATACAAGGAATGTGGAGAATGTGTTGGATTTAATGTGTGCTTCAAATTTCCAAACAACGAAAACTTAAAATTGAGGTAAGTCACATATACTTTGTATTATTTGCATCCGAAACACCATACCTTCTTTTCATAGGAGAAACGAATGGAAGCGCATTATGGCGTAATAGACCTACAGAGAAACCGAGCATCCAAATGAAAAGTTTACTCGGTAAGGCACCACTGTGGTGAGGAAAGTGAAAAATTAATAATAAAATTATTTCCTTTAAAAAAAACTTGTTATTTATTCCAAATAGTTTTCGCTTGCGCTAGGCTGATTATATCTCATGCTTTTTTCCAACCTCATCTTGCATAACTGCCATCCAATTAGCAAACACTTTGAAAAGATTAAGAATAATTAAGACTTCAAGTATTTATTAAATACACTTTTTTAATGTACTGCATTTTACATTTTTTGCATATTTTCTCCGTCCATAGTCCGCAACGCTTCGAAATAATATAATTGAGTGCGTTTCATGTGCGCGAGTATTTGCCTTGAAACAGCCACTATTTGTAACACTACTAATAAAATTTTCTACAATACGAAATAATATTTTCAATAAAATATTTTCTTGATTTTAGACCACCAAAAAATTGTAAACAAAAACAGCTTTTTTTATTCACCACTTTACACAACCTTGGCAACCCATATATGGTAAACGTGTACAACAAACACAATAAATTCACATACACTATACTTGTGCCCAAACAAAATGGTTGAAACGGTAAATAAAAAACGCGCGAATTGAATGCCTATTCTTATTCCGGCATTCGGAGACCGGCATGTTGCACATAGTGCAACATGCCGGTCTCCGAACTGAGAGACGACACATGGTGACGCTCGCACCGGGCAGCGAATAGCAGTCGTGGCTCTGCCTACCAGGTATACCGTGTGAACAGTATGTAGCAACTTGAAGTGACCATTGATCATCCAGCCACTTCTATGTTCGTCTGTCACCAGCGTAGATTTGTAGTCGAAAACGTTGAACCCAAAAATGCAGGGAATTATAAACAATCTAATTTGACAAAATATATTTAATGAAAATTTACCGCTTTCTCTGATATAGAATAAAATTATCTCAAAAAAATCGTGAACTCCTGCTTCAGCGCTTAACTAAAATTCGCGATTGTCGCGTATTCTTTTCCTGGAAACCCTATTTCCGTGATTGCAGGTTCGTTATTTGCTTTAAATTGGAAATAATCAAAACTGGTCACGCAAGGACAGGTAGCTTTCTCAAAAGAAGAGCGTTACAAGCACAGCATATCTTCAAGAACATTGTTTTAATATTTTCTTTTTCTCCTTTTTTTTCAAAGCATATGTACAGACGAGTTTTGAATTCGAGAGATATCCCCCATGTTTGGAAATTTTAATTTTCTTTTACCAATTTACAACTTGAACTTTACATTTTCCTTATATTCGACAATTGTTTATACTTAAATATGATTGTTATTATTTTATATTTAAATAAAGAAATTATTTTCATTTTGTTTTCTTTTTTTTATTAACTATAGTTATTTTCAAGCCCGCAAAGGTGAAGTTAGGTTGAAAAAATCGTTCTTTTATAAGTTTTTACTTGAGAATAATGGATCCTTTTCCCATCGTTCGTGGCACCGTGACCTTGTTATTCCTGCTTACAACCTCTTTTTTATAAAGTGGGCGTTGTTTTGTCTTAAGTTGCTTGTTCCTCACATATACTACGTTCTTTATGCATAAATATATAGATAGATAGAAGTAGGGTAGGCCGCCCAAGAAGGAGACCTCCAAGCACTAGGGAAAGGGGGGGATATAGCGGATTTTGGATAGGAAGTTACACCTTTTCAAACTTCTTTGACTCTTTTATGAACCTCAGATGTCTGTCCAGGGATAAGGAATGTACATTATCCATTCACAAAACATCTGACCCTCATATGTGCCTCCTCATTCTGGCAAAGGCAGGACAAGCGCAGAGAAAATGCTTTGTGCCGTCCTGTTCTTCCTCCAGGCAGGAGATGCAGTTCGGATTCTCGATGGTGCCTATGGTCGCCATATGATGACCCCATGGAGTATGCCCCGTGATTACTCCAACCAATGATAGAAGATCTTTTCCTCGTAATGTCAGAAAGAAATTTGCAACTCTCCTGTTTGGGCTTTCTAGGAAGCACTTGGCTATTTTGCAGGAGACTAAACTGCACAAATGGTCCTTGTGAATATTATTCACATGGCTCCTGATTCAATCCATACCCCCTGCTAAACTTATACTTATAAATGGCTCTGGTCCCATTGGAGTGCCCGCATATCCACAGTTTGCCAATTCATCAGCTAATTCGTTCCCCTGAACACCACAGTGTCCCGGAACCCAAATAAGTTCAAGCAAATTCCACATTGCGATGGAGTTAAGTCTGGATTTGCATAATTTTTGAAGGGTTTAACTCGTTTGCTAGGACCTTCAGTGCAGCCTGACTGTCACTACAGATTCTAATCTTCTTACCGCGCCATTTCTTTTCAATTTCCCATTCCCCTACCTTCAGTATAGCAAACACTTCCGATAGGAATACCGTTGCCATACTTCCCATAGCCGAAACATCTGACATTTTCTTTCAGATGTCAGCCAGCCCCAGTTTCCTTTTTAGTTTTGGAGCCATCGGTGAAGAAAGTTTTCGTCGGATCCCCTACAAGTAGTTCTGGATCTCTCCATTGCTCCCTTGTCGGGAAGCAGACTTTGTACTTTCTCCCAAAAGAAACTCTAGGTAAGAGTTGGTCCTTCGGTGCCAGAAACAACGGGTATTGTGCCAACAATCTCTTGAGCATCACTCTGTGCGCAAAGTTCTTGTCGTCGTGCCAATATCCATTTGAATATAACCGACAAATCGCTTTCATCGCTTCCTGTTGAATCATAAGATCCAATGGTGGAAAGTACAACAAACGATTCAGAGCGTCACCAGATGTGGTACCCATGGCGCCCGTAATGCTCAAACATACACTTCTCTGTAGTCTGTTTAACCAAACATGTAGACTTAACCCCAGTTCTGCGCCTCCATATCACAGCAGCATACAAAATTATTGGCCTAACCAATGCTGTGTACAGCCAAAATACACCCGCTGGTTTCAGAATCAAAGTCTTACCAAATGCTCGTCGGCACTGCCCAAATATTTTTTGTGCCCGACTAACCTTCAGTTCAACATGCATCTTCCAAGTGAGTTTCCTATCAAGAACAACGCCTAAATATTTCACTTCCCTGGAAAGACTGATATTTACACCTATAGTACTGGTAGTTTTAGTCCTACCAATTTTCGTTTTCGTGTAAACAATACCACAGTTGTCTTACTTGGATTAATAGTAAGTCCCTGGGAAGTGCACCAATCAGCCATTTTTTCCAGAGTTCTCTGTACGTTTGCACATAGAGTCCTAATGGACATTGCTGATGCCAGTGCACATACATCATCCGCATATGCATGGATGTGTATTTCGTATCTTTGTAACTCATTGGGAAGAGACTCCACCACAAAACACCACAGAAGAGGAGAGAGTACGCCACCCTGAGGACATCCCCAAGCAACCTCTGCCACGATACAATTGTCGTTTGTCTCTCCAACAGTTAACAGCCTTTTTGATAACATGAAATGGATCCACTTGACAATAGTTTCGTCCACCGCATGTCGTCTAGCAGCCGAGCACATAGAGTCAAAGGTAACATTATCGAATGCCCCTCAATGTCCACAAATACCCCCATTGTGTACTCACCAGTTTCCAGCCCTTTTTCGATCTTACACACTAGATCGTGCAGAGCTGATTAGCATGACTTTCCACTTCGGTATGCATGCTGATCGATACTAAGGGGGGCTATTCAATATTAAACCTACCCTAATGTACTTCTCCACTATACGCTTCAGACCTTTCAACATGAACGAATCAAACTGATCGGCCTGAAACTTTTCGCTAAAGTGTAGTCATCCTTCCCTGGTTTGGTGAAAGCAGACCACCCTAACCTGTCACCAAAGAGATGGTACGTAACCCAGAGCAAGAGAAGCAATATAGATCTTTTTAAAGGCTCTATTGAACTTATCCCTCCTCTTTTTAACATTATTGGGTATACATTATCAGGGGCAGGTGACTTAAAGTTGTCAAAAGAGGAAAGAGAAAACCTCATTGATTCTTCCGTCACAATTTTTAATGCCGTATACCAGTTTCGTCTCGTGATTCCACCATTCGAGCTGTCACCCTCCACCCTAGTTTCTGTGTCAGTAATCTGCTACCCGGGAAGTGGGTTTTCCGGAGGGTATTGTAGGTTTCAACCATTGAATTGGTATGAGAAACAACAGACCTGAGAAGGGAGTCCAGCCTAACTGCACGGTCCCGCTTAAGCACCTTGCGCAGCCTAGGTGACTCCTTCTATAACAGTACACTTTGACTGACCTAATGCTCTTCTTAAAGATTCTCTGCTCTATTTGATATTCAGTCCCGTCTTCTTCTTTTCGGGTTTTTTAAAGCCCTATTCAGAAGTTCTCTGGACCTTTTTCGGAGCTTTGAAAGTTCAGCATTCCACCATGGAACTACTCTAACCTGCCTGCTCATTGTTAACGGACACACTTCCTCATAACATTCTATCAAAGTACTCGTTACCCGTTGGGTCGCCTCTTCGATTTTCGCTATGGTCCTGAGTTTAGTAAACCTGGGAGTTCTCTCGTCAACAACAACCCCCAACTTCTCCCAGTCCGCCTTTTGTGGATTTCGACCTTCCTGCACTATTACCTTGTCAACGTCAAGTTGGAATTCTTTGAAACAGTGATCCGAGAGAGATACCAGAACTTTCCACTGTTTTATTTGATCTATCAGTTAGTATTAGATCAATCACTTTTTGCCTTCTTTGCCTCGCAATGGTCGGTTTGTTACCCACATTTTGTATCGCTAAATCTGAAGAATAAAATCCAATATCTTGTTACCTCGAGGGTTGCATTTAGTGCTAACCCATAATGTGTTCTGTGAATTTGCGTCACAGCCCACAATCAGGCCCCAACCATTGGATTGTGCATACTGAACGGCCTCTACGACTTCCCTTGCTGGTGGAGGAAGTATAGAATCGTAGGGCAGGTAGGCCGAAGCGATAACTGCCTCTACCAAGTTCCCTCCCAGTTTGTACTTTATTTTTGCTGCAACGACATCTTGAGAACAGAATTGTCAAAGCATCGTGCATTCAATAAACCGTGGCATGATAATACATGCACGCGGCCTATCATTCCCTTCGCAATGAAGGATATTCCACAATTTTATTCCTCCCAGATGCGTTTATAATACACCCATGTTTCTGGGATTAATATCATTTGGGGGCATGTATGCATCTTCGTATGCCTACTGCATAGTAAAGCAGTACATGGTGCAAGTTAATTTGCGTAAATATAATTTCAGTCATAAGATTATTATTTTAAGACCGAAATTAATTTTTCGCCCTATCCCCTTCATTATCCTGAACGCGGAACGTTAAGCGTCCAAGATGCATGTGAGGACGGTATCCGTATCTGGAATTTAGCACCTTCAGCGAACCCAGGTCGATACCTTCTACCACGCGCGAGTATTTCGCTTGGGTTGCGGGAGGGACCCGGGTTGATTGTCACTCTGTGTCATTTGGGATGGTGAGCTTTGGGCTTGCACATCTGATGCCCAAGTCGCCGACGCGTCGGCGGGAGAATTGCCAATTAGCTGGATACCTCGTGCAGATAAATCTGGAGTGGGCGTCACCTTGATTTCTTTTGCATTTTATACTTGTCTGCCAAGTGTGAGAGACTGCCGCCCCACTGGAGTCAGACGCAGACCATGGACCGCCCACTATAGAACAGACGCCCCATGGATTTGATGGTAAGGGATAAGGGGCCGCTTACCATGTAGCAGACGTTCCTAAACTGGATTGAAATTTAGACGGGAGTAAAAACATGAAGACATGGTAGGACTACGAGTCTTACCATGCCCGTCAGCATAGCCAAGTCGGATCATTGTAACTAAGCCCCGCACTACATCAAGGTGGCTACCAAGCGGGGCCCCTGTGCATACTTCTTAGGATCATGCCTTCTTTCATTCAATCGTGTATTTCATGACTCGTGATTCTTCTTCATCTGCTTTCTTACTTCGCTGAAAATTTTATTTTGAAAATTTGCTAACTCCTGATACCGGTCGGCAGCTATGAACAACAATTCGTTTGAGGATGTATTTTTTGGGTATCTCTCTCTGTCAACACCGATATATTTCAATAACGGTGGAGTGAAGCCTTTCGACTTGCCCATTCATTTCCCTCCGTTGAATAGGGGTTTGATAAAGTTTCATTCCTAACACTATAATATAATTGAAGACTAAAGGGCTGCCAAAGCCTCTTTCGTTATCAGTGACTATCATTTGTGGGACCATAAAATAGTGAATAATTTTTGCAAATTTTTTACGTAAAAGTTAGCTTATCTATCGAAAGCGGACTTATCTTTTATGTGGAATAATATCCCAAATTTCGAGTATTTGTCTATGTAGCTGAAGAATTTTTCCTCACCAATTTCGAAAATATCGGTGTGAAAATATCGGGATAGGAGCATCCATTAGTTTTGGAACGTAGGGACACCTGTCATATTTATTTACCCGGCACACTTCGCAAGCTTTCTTGAAACGTCTTATCAAGCTTCCCATCCTGGGGAAATAGAATCGTTCAAAAATTTCTCCTTTATTATCCACAGGATTCCTATGGGCTCTCCTGTGCTCTTCTTCAATTATTCTGCAAATTCTTTCTTCATTCGCGACATGCTCAGTTAATATCTGCGCTATTCTAATCCTGTAATAAAGGAAATATTCGAGGCACACTTTCTTGGAGAAGCCTATTTTCCGAAATTTCAACACCGTTAATTACAGCTGGGTTTAACCTGGATTTCAATATCTAGATATTAATACGGAAGCATATTTTTTGGCCACCCTTTTACCAAAGGTACTGTCATGTAGATTAACAGAATATATTAATTATTTTCATATGTTGTCATTAACTGGGCTAAAATCAGGGTCATAGTTCCCCATATAAGCAACAACAACAACAGCTCCCAGAGTGCTATGCTTTGTTGTTGTCGTTTTCTCAGAGAAAAATTCGCTGTCTATCAAAAAAATCCAATACAAAGAGATGAACTACAAAGCAGCTTGGGGACCAGAGAACACCAAGAATGATAAAATAGAAGATTGAGCCAATGCTGGTACGAAAATTTCCGCATGCCGACTTAAGGCGCACACGAAATGAGAGAACAGCCAAAATGCGTACATTTCTGCGAGAGAAATGTGATAACTTGTGTTTAATATTAAATATTTTAATATTTATCGCATTTCATGATATTATTTATATAAATAAATATGAAATAATATATTTCAATTGATTTGGCATTAAAATTGTTTTTCTTTTCAATAATTTGTTGGTTAAATTTGTGCCGTGAAAGTTGTCATTTAGTGTTTTGGTGCGATAATGGGAATATAAAATGAAATAAAATTCTAATATATGTATATTCATTAAATATATATATATATATATATATATATATATATATATATATAATTATATATATATATATATATATATATATATATATATATATATATATATATATATATAATTATATATATATATATATATAAATATATATATATATATATATATATATATATATATATATATATATATATATATATATATATATATATATCATATTAATATATGTATACTCGTATTTATTAAACCACTACAATGTGCTCAGAAAATTACCTTCTTTGATGATCAATTTTCGTCCAGTTAAATAGTTTTTAAATAGCTTATGAGTGTTTGCGGGTAAGTTTTGCTTTGATTTCGAAATTAAACCTTCATCCCATACTTTATCAAAAGCCTGGGAAACGTCAATGAAGAGGGCAGAATAATATTTCTTTTCTTCGAACGTTTTTCTAACTACGTTTACAAGTCTATGTGTTTGTTCAATAGTGCTATGTTTTCTTTCGAATCCAAATTGATGATCTGGAATGCATCCATTCTCATGTAGTATGGGGGTCAGCTTGCTCATAAGTAACTTTTCAAATAATTTTGACATATTAGATAATAGGCTAATAGGTCTATAAGATTCTGCGTTCGTATGGTCTTTTCCGGGCTTAGGTATCATGGTAATCAACGAAACCTTCCATTCAGTACGATACTGTTGGAGGCGTAAAATATCATTAAAAATTAAAAGAATTATTTTTCTTACTATACGGGGCAGTTCTAAAAGCATCTTATTGCTGATTTTGTCATTACCTGGGGCTTTTCTCGAGTTTAAGCCAGCAATAGCGGTTTCAATATCCCGAATATTAAAACTCAGAGGAATCGCTGCTTCCGCGACCACTGTTGGCAGCTCAACTATATCAGCAGATATGTTTGGAGTGAAAACGGTTTTCAAATGGTTTACAAAAAGATTCCCTTTTTCAGTATCAGTTCTTGCCCAAGCTCCGCCAAAAGTTCGTAGGGGAGGCTTACATATCTCAGGTTTTTTAAGTCCTCTGGTTGCTCGCCATAGCGAATAATCTGTTTTTGGCGTTGCATCGAGATCTTGGAGAAATTTCTGCAGAGATGCTGATTTTTTATATTCTAATAATTTTCTAAGCTGATTGGTACATTCTTTGCGCCTAATTTTTAACTGCGGGGATCTGTATCGTTGCTCTTCGAACTCTTCTTTTTTCTGACAATAGCCATTCTACATTTACAAAGTGGATTCTATGGTATCTGACCTGTCGATTGGTAGAAGTAGCATGTTCAACAGCTTGCTTGAGGATTGCATCTAGCTTTCTAATAGAGCCATCTATCTCTGCAAGTGTTCTTAACAGCATGCTATCCGTGCAATGGGCACTGAGGTATTTCTTGTCTTTCAACCAGTTAACATGTGTAACTGTCGTCGCCAACTCACCAGTTTCTCGGAGGTTCCGTATGGTAACAATAGTGGGGAATGATCTGAAGATAATTCTAGTGAGGCCTCAACTAGAAACATTTCGCTGGGAACGCCCTTTACCACTCCAAAATCAATAACATCTGGAGTCTTTTTTCGATCTGATGGCCAGTAGGTTGGTTGTCCGCATGAAATTACTTTTAACCCTATTTTAGTAATTGTATCAAACAGAACACGTCCTTTCGGTGTGATTAGCCGTGATCCCCAGAAAGTATGCTTAGCGTTGTAATCACCAGCTACCAGAAAACGTGGTCCTAGTGATCTATAAAATTTACTGTACTGGCTTTCTGTGATTGAAAATCTGGGAGAAGAATAAATCGATGAGATCACCAAGTCCTATGGAAATTTTCGACGCAAATATTTGTTGCCTGAAGGTCATCCTCACGAGTGTCTCCCAGAGAATAGTGTTTGAGTCGCGACTTTATAAGTATTGCCGAGCCACAACAAGCTCTTCCTCGGGGGTATTTGGTGTCGTATAAAGTGTATCCATTTATTTTAAAAAAGCTTCTAGACGTCAAATGTGTCTCAGAGATCAGCATTACGTCAATTTTTTTATCCAATAGGAAATATTCCAGTTCGTTTTTATGTTGGCGGATGCCGTTTGCGTTCCAGAAATAGATTTTTAGGTTCATGGTTTGTTTAATACCGCCTGCAGCAGTGTAGATTGCAGGTCATGTTGGTTGTAAAACTATTTACTGACTGAATTAAAGTCTCTATTAAAGCTTGAAGATTACTAAAATTAAAGCTGTGGATATCGTTTGCTGGTAGCTCTTTTTGCAATATAGTCTAGCTGGACTTTAAAACATTTGCGTAAGAAAATTGACTGGTAGATGGTTGGGCTGACTCTGGGAAATTTGAGTTAAGCCGATTCATAGGCTGAGTGGATGTAGGAATAGATTTTTTGGTCAAAGATCGATTTACGAGCGCGTAAACAGGGCATCCCCTATAGTTGGCAGTGTGGTTTCCACCACAATTGCTACATATTTTTATTTTTGGGTCATCTTTTGGTTTGACACATTTGGCGGTATCATGTAGGTCCCCACACACTACGCAAACGGAGGGTAACTTGCAGTAAGTCTTAGTATGGCCAAATTCTTGGCAGTTCAGGCATTGAACGGGTCCTGCACGTTTATGCGGTTCTTCTACAGTAACTCTACGGTGCAACAAATATTTTAGGTTATAAATGAGGTGAGGTTCGTTCTTCTTCAGTTTCATATCACCTGGTTCTAGTTCCACCCGAAATAGTGGTTGTGGGACTGTCTCCGTTTCTGATGTTGGTAACATTTTTGACTTTAAGGCATTGATTTTTTACCTCCTCTGGAGCCACGCAGGAGTCAATGCCTTTTACAACAATCTGTAGACCCTGTTCGCGCCGGAGCCCTCCTGTCAACGGCTGCTGCCTGCTCACCGTCACCATGCGACTCTGCGCGGGGCTCAGTGCGGAGAGAATTCCCCTCATTGGGTCCCGCCAAAGTCGTGTAGCAGGCCGCAGCCATCTTTATTTTGAGGAGAGTGCTGACGCAAGCAGCGGAGGAGAGCTGGTCGGCAATACTGCGTGCCGAACCAGTTGATGTTCAGCCGTCAATCGTTAAACGTGTCGCATACGTGCATCAATCATAAAAGTAGAATTAAGAAACTTTGTTGCAATCATTTAAAAATTATATTACAAGTTTTAAAGTAAAAGAAGTGGTATAAAGTACATTAAAGAACGCATTTTACTTGTGGATCTATTATTATAAATAATATCTAGAAAATTTAAAGGTGACAAAAGGTAATTTATTTACACAATTTACAATGGAACTGGAGAGTGTCTCCACACTAAGAAACATGGTCCTTCGAGCCGGATCGCAGCTGCGCCCGGTAAGTTTTTAATGCTTATTTTTACCTAATTGCACAGCTATTTATTTACGCTTTTAATTTGTAATTTGCGATTTATATTCTTTATCGCGTCATTCGCGTTTGGGTACGGTCGTCGCGGCAAACGGTACATTTCCGTATCGTCACTTGTGTGAGTGTGTGCGTGTGTGTGGATTCGGCACAGCAGCAGGTACTGGAATTTACATTTGTTAAATTCTCAGCACTGCCGCTGCGTAATTCGGTTCGCAGTCTGCAGCTCAAAGCGCTGCCGACGCCGGTTACGATAAGCTGTGTACAGCTGCTTGTGTGCAGATTTTCGCACAGCCGCTGTGCATGCTATTGCCATTGCCGCTATCCGCTGCTCCGTTGTGCAGTCAATGCCCTACTTTTGAGTGTTGCTTTGTTCGTTGAAACGAATTAAGGCGGGTGTCACACTTACAACTCTTGTGGGTCAGCTGTTCGGGTTATCCGTATTGCGTGCGTGTATCGCCGCGTTGAAGTCGCTTCGTGGTGCCAGTAAGCGGTGGGAGCATATTGTTCTTGCTTCTACATTGGCGGGGGAGTCTACAGCTCACTGCGCTGCCCAGAGCCTGGTTACTGTACGTTGTGTACCGTTGCTGATGAACCGGTAACTTATACCGTTGCCGGTAGGTTTTTCGGACTAACGGGTCAACAACCGTTAACGTGGTGGAGGATCGACACTTTCGACACGAGTGCGGTGTAATTAGGTTCGCAGTCCGCAGCTCACAGCGCTGCCGACGCCTTTTTACAGCAAACCGTGTGCCAGCGGTGCTTGAACATCCCCATATTACGGCGCTGAAACATACGTGCACTCGTTGATCTCCGTACGTCATAGTTTTCGCAGCTCGCAGCGCTGCCAACTTGTACTGTCTTTTTGTCATTTTATAACCCTGTATCAGTGAACCCACGAGCGACGCAAGGTCCGGGTCACATACAGCAGCTCATAGCGCTGCGTTGGGTATCTCAAGTTGGGGTTATACTTCAATTTCTTTGTTTTTCAATTGTGGTTGCTCAGTGCTGTCGTCATTGCCTAGGCTTCACGTAGTTCATTCCTACTGGGGATTGTCTTTTGCGTTGTGTGGTCTCTTTGGTGAAAATAAGGCGGGTGTTATACCGGTCACGTTAGCAGGCCAGCTGGGTACACATATAGCTGGGTAACTGGGTGTGTCGACGTGAAGGTGTAGTGTTTTCCTGGGTTTTGCTTGCGTTTTGCCATCATTGAGCTGCGTTCTCAGGTCAAGCGGTCTGCAACTATGCTGACTCCGCTGATAGACGCGGCTGATAGCCTGACCGCGTTCGTTCTTGAGTTCGAGCGGAACTCTTCCGCCCCTCAAAATCTCGACTATCTTCGCCTTGATCTGACTGAATTGGCAGACTTATGGCAGGCGTTGAAGGAGGCGAAGGCTGCAGCGGTCATTGAAGCAAATTTAGACGAGAAATGCGTAGCCATTAAAGAGTCTATACGGCAACGATTCGCAGCAAGTTTTGCCATGTACAAACAGGGTCATGCTCGGATCAGTGGACTAATACAATCCCTGACCGTCTCTCCAACGGTGCCTTCCGAAGCATCGGCTGAGCTGTCTTCTCAATCCCACACTATTCCGGTGCCTCCTTGTGATATTGAGATTTTCGGGGGGGAGTACTCCAAATGGATCACCTTCCGTGATATGTTCACGGCGCTGTTCCTACGGAACGCCCGGTTATCTAACATCGAGCGGTTGTATCACCTGAGAGCAAAGACTAGGGGGGAGGCGCGAGAAATCGTGGACCAATGCCAACTAACCAATAGCGGTTTTGAACAGGCGTGGGCGGGGCTTACGGCACGATACGAAAATCGGCGTAAACTCATTAATTGTCAGCTGAAGTCCCTATTCACAATGCGTACCATAGGCAGAGAAAGTGGGTCGGAGCTAAAAAGGCTGCAGCGGGAAATGAGCAATTGCATTATGGCATTGAAGGAGCTGTCGGTGGATGTAAGCAGTTGGGATCCAATCTTTATATACTGGAGTTCCATTCGGTTGCCGGAGAGGACCCTTTCTCTCTGGGAGCAGTCCCTTGCAGATCATGCGGATATCCCGACTTGGGTGGCGATGGAGGAATTCCTCTCGAAACGATTCCAAACTTTGGAAGCGGTCTCTGATGTCTGCCAGACGGAGCATGCGCGGGAGCCTGGGGGGAGCCGCTCAACACCACTCCGCAATGGCCACGTGCAGGCTCATCAGGCGTTGGTCAGTCCGGAAGGGTGTAAGATATGTACACTACCAGGCCATCGGGTCTCCCACTGCTCTACTTTCATCAACGCTGATGTATCAGAGCGATGGGGATGGGTGAATCGCTTCCACTTGTGCGTGAATTGTTTGAAGGGGGATCATCGTGTGTCCAATTGCACGAGTAAATACCGATGTTTTACGTGTCAAGAGCGGCACCATACTCTGCTACACCGTGAGCCGCTCCCGAACCGGAGCATAAGAGGCCCACCACGCACGACGCCGCCTCGAGGCAGACGATCATCCAACGGACGCAACGCGGCCACCACGTTGGCTCAACCTGCTACACCTTCCTTCGCCCACGCTGCACAAGTGGTACCTGCTACAGTCCAGGGACGATTCGGTCCATATCGAGCTCGAGGTCGGCTACCCAAACGTGTGCTATTAGGTACCGCCATCATTCACGTATGGTATCAGGGAGTCAATTACATGGCCCGTGCATTGATCGACCCTGGGTCGGAAGGGTCTTTCATCTCTGATCAGCTCCAACGACGCCTGCGACTCCCTACGCGTACCGTGCATGCCCAAGTGTCCGGGGTAAGCAATGTGGTGGCAGCTAACGTGACAAAAGCGTGCGATTTAATGTTGGGATCACCTCTTGACAGTGCTGTGCGGCTCCCGGTGTCAGCACTAGTACTGCCCACCTTGACCAGCGAATTACCCCGACTAGGGGTATCAACGCAACAATATGCCCAATTGGCCGGCTTACGACTGGCTGATCCAAGCCTTTCAAACTCTTCACAAGTTGACATTTTGATAGGGGGCGATTTATACCCGATGGTGATGCTTGATGGGTTGAAACGTGACGTTATTGGGTCATTAATTGCACAGGAAACTGTATTTGGGTGGATCCTCACAGGACCCATACCTGAGAACTCGACACAGACATTCTGTGCTAGAGTACAAGTTACGACCGGCCACCCGGTTGAAGAGCTCTTGCAGAGATTCTGGGAGGTGGAGGAACCACCTAGGGAGAAACGGTTGTCACCCGGTGACCAGGCTTGCCTGGATTTGTATTCCCGGACCACTTACAGAGAGTCTTCTGGGCGGTATGTAGTAGAACTACCGTTCAAACCAAAGCATCTGCCTGAGGAGTCGCTTGGCGCTTCTCGGCACATTGCGTTAAAGCAGTTCGAGCGCAATGAAGGTAGGTTACTTCGTAACCCTGAGCAGAAAGATCAATACGACTCCGTGGTACAGGAGTACTTGACTCTTGATCATATGGTCAAGGTCCCGCCTCCACCTTCGGGCGCTCTTGCTCATTATTATTTGCCTCATCATGCGGTAATGAAACCCGAGAGTACATCCACCAAGTTGCGAGTGGTGTTCAATGCGTCTCAAGCAACCACCAGCACCCTCAGTTTGAATGACGTCTTATATACGGGTCCCACCTTGCAGGCTGACTTGACACAACTTATCGTGCGATGGCGAATGTTTCAGTTCGTCTTTAATGGGGATCTGCAAAAGATGTATCGGCAGATTAGAGTAGCTCCAAAGCACACCCCGTACCAGCGAATTGTCTTTAGGGCCTCTCCTGCAGCGCCAGTCTCCGATTACGAGCTACAAACGGTTACCTTCGGAGTCAACTGTGCACCGTACTTAGCGATTAGGACATTGGAACAGCTCGCGACGGATGTCGAGGAGGACTTACCCTTAGCAGCCCGGGTACTGCGTGAATGTATGTACGTGGACGACGCCTTGGTCGGCACACATGATGTAAACGCAGCAATACAGACTCGAGACGAGTTGATCCGTGCACTCGACTCTGCCGGCTTCTCCATGCGAAAGTGGACAGCTAATACGGAAGCCATTCTCTCCTCTTTGCCTCCGGACCACTTACTCCGAGAGGATTTTTTGAAGCTGGATGAAGCGAGTTTAACTAAGACACTAGGAATTCGGTGGAATGCAAAGACTGATCATTTCTACTTTCATCTCCAGCCCATTTGCTTTGACCCACGAGCCACCAAACGCAAGGTGCTATCGATTATAGCTCAACTGTTTGATCCAGCCGGATGGCTGGCACCTGTTGTGATCGTGGCCAAGATTTTGATGCAACAAATTTGGGGGGACAAAACTGACTGGGACGAATCGCTGACCCTCGCTTCATCCAATCGTTGGAAGGAATTTTTAGGGGCTTATGACGACATCTCACAGATTCGAATTCCTCGATGGGTGGGGTCTGCACCGGATGTAGATATCCAGTTCCATGCATTTTGTGATGCTTCGCAAGCGGCATACGCCGCCGCGCTGTATGTGCGGTGCCAGTACGACGATATTGTCACATCCCACTTATTAGTGGCTAAGTCGCGGGTCGCGCCTCTTAAGACGTTATCCTTACCTCGCTTAGAACTCTGTGGCGCGGTATTGTTATCCGAGCTGGTGGCGGCACTCCGGACAAGGGTGGGGGTCACCTCCAATAACTTGTTTTGTTGGACGGATTCGACCATAGTTTTGGCTTGGCTCCAGAAGTCCCCGCACATGTGGAAAACCTTCGTAGCTAATCGGGTTACCACCATTTCCAGTAAAGTAGGTGTAGAATGTTGGAGACATGTCAGGTCTGCAGACAATCCGGCTGATCTTGCCAGTCGGGGGGTAACTCCAGCAGCCCTTCTTCATAGTCATTTATGGTGGAACGGTCCGGGATGGCTTACCCACGACTCAAATTCCTGGCCTCAGCCTTCGAAAATCGCTAACCCGGACGCCCTGGAAGAACAACGCAACGTTGCTACGCATACCATCCAGGTCAAACAGCACGATGACTTGATGCTGCGTTTCTCATCGTTGCCGCGAGCACTGCGGGTTGTGTGCTATATCCAGCGCTTTTTTAGATACGCTATACGAAAACGACGTGACCACGCCCCACCCCCGGGATCGCCTATCACGACTGCAGAGATTGTTGCCGCTACACTGCTCGTGACGACCATAACGCAGCAGATGTATTACCCCGAGGAGTATGGATGCCTGCAGAACGGGCAACCCATTTCCAACTCGAGTTCTCTGCTCACCTTGAACCCCTTCCTTCATTCCGATGGGTCGATTCGAGTGAATGGACGCCTAGCGCATTCCACTCAGATCCCGTTCTCCGAACGGCACCCACAAATTTTGCCGTACCACGGACAATTTACACGACTGCTCGTTGAGTTCATTCATCAAATTTCTTTGCATGGGGGAAACCAGCTTATGCTTCGGCTCCTTCGAACTCAATACTGGGTTCCACGCGCAAAGGTTCTAGTCAAGGGTACCATTTTACGATGTAAAACTTGCCTGGTAGAAAAGAAACGTAGATTGAGCCAGATCATGGCGCCTTTGCCCCCTGAACGCACCACCCTGTCTCGTCCTTTCGCCACCGCGGGGGTTGACTTTGCGAGCCCTTTTGAAATTAAAACATTTCAAGGGCGGGGGTATAAAATGACGAAAGGCTACGTGTGCATCTTTGTGTGTTTCGCCACCAAGGCCGCCCATTTAGAAGCTACCACGGATTTAACTACCCAGGCCTTTTTAGCCGCCCTGTCTAGATTCATTGGGCGACGGGGGTGCCCACATAACATTTATTCCGACAATGGAAAGAATTTTGTGGGAGCAGAAAAGGTAGTGCGCATGGAGTTCGCACGTGTGATTCGAGAAGCTAAGGACCAGGCGACCACGCAGCATTGGTTTCACCAATTGAAATGGCATTTTATTCCTCCAAACGCTCCCCATATGGGAGGACTGTGGGAAGCCGCAGTAAAGAGCTTCAAACACCATTTCAAACGAGTGGGTGGGCAGATCCGGTACACGTATGAGGAGTTAGCAACGGTACTAGCCCGCGTCGAGGCATGCCTGAATTCTCGACCAATTAGCGCACTCAGTGACGATCCCGACGACCTCCAACCACTTACACCAGGGCACTTTCTAGTAGGGGGACCACTTCTTGCACCAGCCGTCTCGGAGGAGTCCACCCCTTTTCTTTCTATTCTTAATCGATGGCGTAGGCTTCAAGTTCTCTCCCAGCAGTTCTCAATACGTTGGAAACATGAGTATCTTCTGGAGTGCCAGCGCAGGACAAAGTGGAAGACTATCCAAGATAATGCAGCTAACGGAGATCTGGTGGTACTGCAGGATGACCACGTTCCACCAAACGAATGGCGATTGGGAAGGATCACTGAGGTTCACCCGGACCCAGACGGCAGAGTGCGAGTCGCGAAAGTGCGGACAGCACGCGGAACCGTTACGAGGCCCGTCACCAAGATGGTTCTACTCCCTCGAGCGGGAGTGCAGGCTGAGTAATCCCGGCATACGGGCTTTTGGTCGTTTCCGTAGCTAGTCCCATCCTTTGTAGCCTCTAGTTTGTAGCCTTTCCTGTTGTATGTATACCTCGGTTCTTCCATGGAATCACTAGCCTTTCTCGTAAAACGGTAGCAGTAGATCTCGCCTGGCTATGCCACGGGATAGAATGTAGTCTTGAAAAAGTTATATTTCCTACCAGTAGCATCCTAACCTTTAATACTAGCCTTCTCGTAAGCACATGCCTAATTACAAATTTGATTTTCCACAGAACTTCCCATCGTGCAGAGCTGACTGGCGTGGAACACGCTACATCGGGCCGTGCCGTACCTGTGCTCCGCGGGTACAGTTGGTGTTCCCAGCCCCCGTGATGCTACAGGGGTCTGCCACATACCGCCCTCCGGGAGCAGTGGCGCCGTCTCGCGCCCACGATGACCATCTTGAGGCCACCACTACAGCGGCAGTGTCGCCATCGCGTCCCCGAGCCCGGTCTGCACCATCTGCCACGCGTTCGCTACCGACGGGGCCGATGAGCGTTCGCCGCCTTCCCAATCGGGGGTCCACGCCAGGGGGCGTTGCACCACGGACGCCCCATCCGATGTCCCGCGCCGCAGGGGAGGCTGCGACATCTCGCGCCCCATTGGTGGCTGCGACCGCCCAAACAGCAGCGGTAGCCGTACACCCGACAGCGGCTCCCCAACGCCCGTGCGAGATGTGCAAGCGCTGGGGGCACACCATCGCAGTGTGCAAGGAGTTCCTGTCCTTGTCCTCGCGGCGCAGGAGAGATGCGGTCGGAAACCGGAAGCTGTGTTTCGTGTGCCTGGGGGTGAAACACTTCACCCACAGCTGCGAACAGCCGGGGTGCTCCCGGTGCCACCGGCGGCATCATCGCCTCTTACATTGAGGGGTGCACCAGGATGGGAGCCGGCGGGAATAGGTCGTCATCTCTTTTGCAATACTGCAAGGGGGGCGGCATGTTCGCGCCGGAGCCCTCCTGTCAACGGCTGCTGCCTGCTCACCGTCACCATGCGACTCTGCGCGGGGCTCAGTGCGGAGAGAATTCCCCTCATTGGGTCCCGCCAAAGTCGTGTAGCAGGCCGCAGCCATCTTTATTTTGAGGAGAGTGCTGACGCAAGCAGCGGAGGAGAGCTGGTCGGCAATACTGCGTGCCGAACCAGTTGATGTTCAGCCGTCAATCGTTAAACGTGTCGCATACGTGCATCAATCATAAAAGTAGAATTAAGAAACTTTGTTGCAATCATTTAAAAATTATATTACAAGTTTTAAAGTAAAAGAAGTGGTATAAAGTACATTAAAGAACGCATTTTACTTGTGGATCTATTATTATAAATAATATCTAGAAAATTTAAAGGTGACAAAAGGTAATTTATTTACACAATTTACAATGGAACTGGAGAGTGTCTCCACACTAAGAAACAGACCCTTAGCGCTTTTTAGCTGGTAAGTGAAGAAATTTTTGTTTTGTTTTGTTCAAAATCTGACACAATTTTACGGTAATCATTATCCTGGTTTACCTGGATTTTCGTTTCTAAAATATTTCCACATTTTATTGGAGTTACGTAGAACGCCTTTTCACCAATTAATGATATTAAGCTCTTTATTAGCTCGTTAGAGTTACGCTCACTCAAATAAATCGGGGGTGGTTTACTCGACCTTTTCAGAGTGTTAGAATCATTCGTATCATCTTCTGGAAACTTGGGATGTCTGCATTTCCATCTTTGCGTACTTTTGCCATTGAAGCGATCTTCGAAGATGTTCGGCTTCGTCCCCGTTTTAGCACGGTTATATATCTGTCCAATCCCACTTGAATTTTTGATTTTTCCGGACAATTCACTGGGGGTGTAATTTTAAGCGATACTCCAGTTGTGGGGTTAATTAGATTAATTTTTGTTGTTTTTTCGTTTGCATGTGGGGCTGGCATGACTAACTTACTTGCTGGCGCAATTGTTGGTGTAGATTCGCTGTGTAACATTAATGCAGGAGAACATGAACGAGCCCGATTTATTGGATTGGTTATTAGGTACAAGTTATCCTTAGGTATTTCTTGTTTGTTTTTGCAGCAATCTTCAGCAACCACCGTCACATAAGCATTTCTGATGTTTGTAAGTTTGTTTATATTCGGGAAACTCATTAAGAGTTTAGAAAATGAATAATTAATAAATGGGTCAAATGCAACTCTGAGGAATTTTAAATTTAAATAAATTTAAATTAAGTGGCATCACCAATCTTCTTAGAGTAATGACACAGGCTGACCAATTGTTAGTGCCTAGGCGATCCGGCGGTCTCAGTGAGACGTTCGATATTGGCCAGTACGACTACTACTAACTAGCCTTAACGACTGAGCAGGAATCGTAGAAAACTACTTTCAACCTGTGCGTTGAAGGTAGTTCTTAGTTTGCGTAACTGGACCATGTCACCGTCTTTCATGTGCCATCTTCCAGCACACAGTAAGCCCCTACACCGCAACAAGGTGACTACCCAGCGTAGGAGCAATGTCATTGTGCGAGGACTGAGAATATTGATAGATAATTTTGTATGGTTATTACCATCAATCGCGACACCGATATTCGACGTTATAGCCATGCAATTGCAACGGATGTTGCAGATATTTCTAGTACAGTTAATGGGGAACCACAATTCGAAAGAAATATGGTGTCCTTTTCGAAAACGAATGGCACCATGAAAAATTTATCTGTTTTGGATTCATCATTAGATCCATTGACCTACCCATTGCTATTTCCAAATGGTGACACTGGGTTGCATGTTAATATTACTTTAAATTTTCCTTCAACATCACGTACGTCAAATACATAACGACATAATATCACTATGCTGTAATAAGCATCATATAGACTGGCAATCAGGGACGATTTTTGTCTTTTGCACCATCCGCAAAACAATGGATCGTAGACATGTACGATCTCGTATATATGTATGTTAGAATTTTAGGCACACGTCTTTATTTCATAAGAGAAAATCAAGCTTCATTCATCACAGAAGTTTATAATAACTTGCCCGATTATCTTGAATCGTATCCTGATGGCGGTGATCAAAGAGGCAGAAAAATAATTCTGAAATCTTTCACCGGGTCGCCTCGAAACATGCATCAAAACCAAATACTCTCTATTAATCGATGTCGTATATTATTAGTAGACAGTATTTGCGTATTCGTATTATAGAGTATTTTGTTCCAGTGGAGGTCAATCTTTCGATCACAGCTCTGGATAGGCGTATAAATGAGCGACTACTGACAGTTCGTAAAAATAAAATAAAACAACACACAAAAAAACAAATCCGCACAACTATAGACACCCTCAACAGTTATTTTGAATATTGACAATTTGCTTGAAATTGCCTTATATCCTTTCAGAACATACTATTTTATAAAATCTAAGCACTGTCAATTTTATACGAACATGAATTAATAATTGTGGATTATGTAATTTAGAATCTTTCTTTTCAGATTTTTAGATATTTTGTCAAAATGGATACATATTTTTACCGTATTTTATATTATACTGAATTTGGTACAAATTTTTCGGAATCTTATTTGGTTTGTTTTTGTAGGATTTTCGTGGTAACATACGATATTATAATAGATTTATATAAGGGTGTTATACCAGAAGCATAAATGATGATAAATGATCATTTAATTTAATTTTTAATTTAAAAGGATTAATCACAATAATAAATTATTATAACTAATTTAAGAAGAAGAGTCATAGCTACCAGGGCCTTCAACTCGATTTTAATATATTATTTTACATATTTACTTATTTAGGTATTTAAATATAATTTTGGATGTGGCATTCTTTTAAGAATTTATTGATCTTTGTTATGTTATTCTTTGATGTATCTTTTAGAGAATCACTTGGAATAGATTTATATAAGGGTGTTATACCAGAAGCATAAATGATGATAAATGATCATTTATGTTTCTGGTTATACACTGCGACCTGAAAGATTTATTGTGATGCCCCTATTTATTTGAAAGATAAGGCAGAAACATATATTATAGAGACATCCAATTTCCCTCTGTTAAGCTTGTATACAAAAATCGCAGGGAGGAAAACTTTTTGGAATGAAAGATACAAAGTTGGCACAACTTGTTTTGTGTACACGAAGTGTTTATAATCAATGTTTAGTTGCTGTACATATTTGTATAAAACAATTAATTTAATGCAATTGCGTTTATTACATAAAAAGTTTTATTTAAATTTTTTTTTAATATGGCTAACAACCACTACATCATTAGATCACCATTCATCTCTAATATGGTATAAAATCAAATAAGCATATATACAGCAGAAATATAAATTATAAGATATTTGCCCATTAAACTTTTTGCGAAAAAATCACAACAAATATTTATTTAAAAATAAAATTAAAAGTTTTTGTTAAGGATTCGAAACTACCTCAGGAGTCTATTGCTGACAGCTTACCATAGATCACAGTAGCACATATTTGGTTTTCATTTCAATTTTATACCATAAAGATATGCATTCATATTAATAATACATTGTATATACTTCTTGCAATGTTGGGCAAAATAAAGATGTCGTATTGCAAATTGATTCTTTATTTACTCTTTTGTTGTTCTTTGATGTGCGGTTTTGCTTGTCGGATAAAGAACACCGAAAGAATGGAATGAAATTAATGCAATTATTTAATGTAGAGCATACACCATATACATACAAACACACGCTTCTTGAATACATATGCATGGGAGAATGTACACATTCATTCTACTCGAATGTAGGTCAAACGGTCTCACATGGTTTAGAGATAAATATTTTTTATATTTGGTATTTTTTTATCATTTTTAAGTTTGGCAATTTGCGCAGAAGTGCCACATTTCATATAAAAACACATACTATTTCATGAAATCAAATACTTTCTCAATTTTATACGTACATGAATATGTGTGATTAAGAAATTTAGAATTTATTTGATTTCATATTTTACTGATTTTTATAAAAATGGAAATATTGGTACTCATATTTGTTGTGATTTTGTTTATTATAATTTTAATAATTAATAAATAAATAAAATCAGTCTCTTTCTTCTATTGAGTATGTTGGCCACTCATACTAGGCGAACAGAAAAGGAAAGCAGTGGCACACTTGAAAGTTGAAATTATTCTTTATTTTCAAATTGTTTGCAATGCTATTCCTCAGTGGTCCCCAGCTCACAAAATTGCAGCCCGCTTAAAGAAAGCTTACATATTTGCAAGGTTTCGCACCTCCAGCTGACTTGCAAGCTTGGAAAGCGCTGCATATTGCTTCGTACACACACCACAAGAAATGTTATTCCTTTTCATTGTGCTTAAAAATTTAAGATCTGATGGAAAGTGAATCCCCCAGCATTACGCAGTCGGGAAAAGAATGCTTACCCCAGTCGGGAAAATAATGCTCACTTAATGCATGCCATTATGCTTATTTTCCATCCGTAAGTACAGCATTCTTACCTCACGAATTCGATTTACTTTTATTAAATGGTTGACCGGCTTATGTAAGCGTTATTCCGTTAGGTAAGAAAGAAGTCATACACCTTCCTTTTTAATTTATTAAAGTAAATAATACGCAATGCACAAAACTAATCGATATCACTCGGATCTCCATTGCTAATCTAATTGACGGAAGAAGAGAATGTTGTAATGTGAAAATATTGTTGTCCGTTGTATTGAAAATATTGTTTGATATATTCATTATGAAATTTCCTATTGGGTAATTCTGAATAGGCACGTCCATACATTTATACAACATACATATATAGTTCTGGTATGTAGTTCTGTATGGTATAATATATGTTTCTGGATGAGGATAGTTAACATACGATATACATGTACATATATCGTATTCGGGATATTCACAACTGTCGGGCCTTTAAAATCCTTATCGGCGACATCTACCGTTAATATTATCTGTCTGCATCGTAGCGCACCATCTAAGGGTAAGTAACAATTGAATCGGATATTTTTAATCCAGGTTTGTGTCTGAACTATTTTCTAATTTTATCCCATATGTATCAAAAATACTTCTAAAAGTAACAGCAAAATTTACGATTTCATCTGGAAGTGAGGTGGATAGACAAATATGTCTATTATGGTCCAAAATGTCCAAAGATGGCGCTGTAAATTGCCATGTGATTTCAGAAACATAGACGCAAATACAGAAACCAAAAATCAGAAACATAGATACAAATACATATTGTATTGCCAAATACCGTATATTATGTTTACTGTATTTGCATAATATACGGTATTTGGCCGACATATTCAATAGAAGAAGAAGGCATGGAAATTTCAATTAAATCCTTATATAATTTAATTTTTTCACATTTTAATTGATTCTTGCATAAAATAATTGTAATGTACCAATGTTAAGTATTTCTTATACTATTCATGCAGTTTGTAAAACTTATCCCATTTATTTTGTTATTTCTAAGAAAAATTCAAATAAGAAATCATGCCATTTATTAAATAAATAATAAAATAAATAATACAATATATAAACTAAATGTGTTTTTATTTAGAGTATGTAAATGGAGTCAATTTTAAAAAAATTTAGACTGCATATGGGGACATTCTTCCGCTTTTATTTCAATGATGCAAATTGTATTGTTTTTGTATACATAGTTAAGTTGGTCATATTATAAATTGATATTTTAAAAAAAATTTCAGTTACAGAAAAGCGTCATATTTTCAAATCGAATTTGAAATTTGAATGAGAATAAACGAAAGTTAAAATAAAATATTAAAATTTTTATTTTATTCATATAAAATATTTTACTTTACCATCGAAGTGAAAATATATACATATATATATATATATATATATATATATATATATATATATATATATATATATATATATATATATATATATATATATATATATATATACATATATACATATATATATAATATAAGTGAGAAAAGTGAACTAAAAAAAATCTAAATTATATCTATAAGTGCAAAAATTTAATAGAAAAAAACCAAAAATTTAAATACATACGAGTGCATATGCCATAGAAGTGATGTGAAAAATTTAAAATTACAAAAAAGTTTATAAATTGTGTTTTTTCCAAGTGATGGTATGTATTCAAAATGAATATATTTTATATTTTTATTTAAATATATTTATTTTAAAAAAATATATAGTTTAAACTATGTCGCGCCGGTGCTGTGTCCCGAATTGCCCTCCACCAACCTACAAATGGAGGAAATATTTTAGATTTCCAAAAAATAAGGAGGAGGAGCAGAAATGGAGGAGGATTTTAAACCTTTCCACACACACTAAAATCTCTAATTTAAGTTTATATTCTTATAAATTTCAATTTTATTTATTGCATGTTTTACAATGTATTGTATTATTTATAAAAAAATATCATTTTATAAGTATTTACTATAAAATTAAATTATATGAAATAATATTGTATCTTAATAGACTGAAATTAAAGTTTATAAAAGTAAATTTCATATTTTAAAGTATTTATAAGTATATATTAATATATTTTATAATTGTATTATATTCCATAAATTTCTTGTTTGACTAGAATAAGTTAATTTGAATGTATTTTACAATATTTTGAAAATTTTAAATTAAATTAAATTTTGTTTTCCTTCTTTTTACATAATAATTAATTAATACATATGTATGTATACACTAGTAGACTCTAAATAGCTCAACAAAATAAGAAAAGAGCATAATTTATACTCTATACAAGCAGTAAATAAACAAAATGTTATAAGAAGAAAAATGTATAAATTTTGAAAACATTATAATTTGTAGTATTAAATAAAAAGGTGTATATATTATTACTGCTTCTAGCGTACATTAAGGCATCTTTATGTTTGTAAACTTATGTATTTATATTTATTTTCAGAGATGTGGATCTGTAGCGTCGACGAAATCCAGGGCTTTCAAACAGAATGCAGTATGTTTATTTAAAAAAAAAACAAAATACACACATTTATTTCTATTGACATGAAACAAAGAATACATTAGTTAAAAGAACAAATTAATATAACAAATACTTACCGCAGTTTGGCCCTCTCTCTATCAACGCTCACGACACTACTAATCTTTAACCACTTTACAGATCGTGAGCGCGATGTTCGAAACAGAGACACAAACTCGGAAAGCTTACAAATACAGTTTAACCAGAAACATATATCAGAAACATATATTATAGAGACATCCAATTTCCCTTTTTAACATTTCTTCCAGCGAAATCGCAGGAAGAAATGTTTCATTTATGTTTCTGGTATTTGGTCAAATATGGCCATCAACATTTTTGGAAACTCCTTTTTAAAATGTATCTTGTGGGAAGTAGCTTTTAAGTGAATTTTAATTACTTCTTATTTTGATTATCATTATCTTGATCGTTTTCTTATCATTCGTTGTGCTTTATATTCATTTCATATGGAATTCAAGCAATTAAAGCGCATTTTTATACATACACACATATGTATATAAAATATTCGGTTGGATTTATATTATGGTATATTAATATAATTGTGAATACATATCAGGAATTGAAATGCTTAATATTTGATTCTTTCATAATTTTACAGAAATTTGGAAAATTTTATAAAAATTTATTTTTGAAACATTCACATATAAATGCATTTATATTTATATATGTATTTACATACATATTTCATTTATAATTTATAATCGAAAATCATTGTATATGTCGTATTTTTGGTAATCAATATGTACATGTAAGTTAGCACGGTAGAGTGTGATATGCGGAAAAACTGGGCTACGCTGCATATCACAAGTCGACACTTCGGTTGCCACACATCTCCAATGCGTTGAGTCCATTTCGCTTGATGTAATACTTTTCTTGGTAATGAATTTAAACACCGTGTGCCCTCGTCGCAACCAAATACAATAAATAGATATTATACGGTATTTGGTCGCAACAGTACGATAACCCGAATTTACGCTGCATCGACAGTTTCGGCGATTCGCAAACGGAAACTGTCTGCACGCGCGTCCGAACTCTCGGGAGCATTGGGTTGCGGCAAGCTTGAGCACCGTGAGAAGGCTTTTGGCCGGGAAGTTTGGGAAAGTGCAAGAACAGCATATGTGGACGATCGAATAGGGCTATGGGGTTTGAGGCAACAGAAGTGTCGTGTGCAAAATTTGTCAAGTTGCACCAGGCCAGCTAACTTGGGGAGAGGATAGGTTTAGTTTAGTTAGTTTGAGTTGGGGTTTCTGAACGAGTGCAAGCGAATTATCAAGCCAGAAGGCGAGCGTCAAAAATTAGAGAGAAGACGGCACGGTCGCGATCGGGAAACTTAACTTTTGCATTAAATAATAAATAAATTATTTGCCAACTAAAATTAAACACTAGTATTGAATACCGAGATTGTGATCCATGAAATAATAAATAAGTTATCTTCCAACTAAAATTAAACACTAATATTGAATACCGAGATTGTGATCCATGAAAAAATAAATAAGTTATCTGCCAACTGAAACTAAAACATAACTGGAGTTTAATTTGGCGAACGGTGGAAAAAAGGCAAGAGTCACACAAAGCCGATTTTACACGGTTGAGAACTATCTGCGTACGATACATAGTATCGGCCAGACAGTCTCCCGAGTGAAGAATTAATTTGTACAAAATGTACATTTTATTAATACAATGATCCTACTGCTATGTGCTAATCAGTAATATAATGTAAGAAATTTAAAAGTAATGATATTTAATTAGTTTAGATTATATTTGAAAATTTACTACCAGACCGGTGATGGATCGTTGTATGGTAGAGACTTTGATTCTTGCGAATCATATTTTTGTAATTGTACTATCCGATCGTGAGTATACTGGAAACATTTCACTCACACACTATATTCTAATTATATACGAGGTGTGATCAAAAGATAACCCTTATTTTCATCTTTTCGTGAGTTACGTATGTTCGATGTTCGAATTTTTTTTTTTTTATGTTGGTACACATGTCTGTTATATATGTTGGCAATACCAAGCATTTTGGATTGTCAGTTTGTTTTTGACGGATAAAAAGGTTAGTCGTGTTTTGGTGTGCTCTTCGATTTTGTATTATTCGAAAAAAAAATGGATCAAAGAAACTGTATTCAGTTTTGTGTAAAAAATGAAATTAAATGCGCAAGGACATTTGAAATGTTGACTGTGGCCTTTGGCGAGTCTACTATGAGCAGAACACAAGTTCAATTGTGGTATAACCGGATTAAGGAAGGCCGAGAAGATGTCAATGACGATGCTCGTCCTGGTCGCCCGAGCACGTCAACAACCGATGAAAAAATGGACGCAGTGAAGAAAATGATTTCGGATAATTGTGGAATCACTATCAGAGAGGTTGCTGATGATGTTGGCATATCGTTCGGCTCATGCCAAGCAATTTTTACAGATGTTTTAGGCATGGAACGTGCGGCAGCGAAGATTGTTCCAAAATTGCTAAATTTTGAGCAAAAACAAGGTCGCATGGACATCGCTCAGGAGCTGTTTTTGGCCAAAAACAAAACCGTCAACCACCGTATTCACCGGACTTGGCCCCCGCTGACTTTTTCCTCTTTCCAAAACTGAAGACACCGATGAAAGGAAAGCGTTTTGCTACGATTGAGGAGATAAAAGAAAAGTCGAAACAGGAGCTGTAGGCGATACCAAAAAAGCGTTTCAGAAGTGTTTCGAGGATTGAAAAAAATGCTGGCATAAGTGTATTATATCTGAGGGGAATTACTTTAAAGGGTACAAGATAGTTGTTGATGAATAAATAAATACTTTTTTTTTTGATCACACAATAACGGTTCTTTTTTGATCACACCTCGTATATTAATTACCTGGCTTTTATAAAATAAAAACTTTATTAAAAATTCACAAACAATCGCAAGCAGACTTTGACTCTAGATTAGAAGAAGCAAAATGGAGGGAAAGTTAATAACGAAAATGCTAACGGCAGTTATCAGCTGTATGAGGAGCGAATTGACAATGTTCGAGAAACCTTCGTAAAAAACGTATACATAACGATAGTTCACTATCGAAAATTCTACGTAAAATATGATACTCGTAAATAGCGAATATTTGGCAGGCTGGGAATGAATGAAAAAGTATTTATAATGATTTCAGTGAACAACGCAAGTCGCAAATTACTACAAGAAACAAACAGATCTTTCAAAATTTCAATTTCATTTATCATAAATATGGAATGGTGCGATACGGGGATCTATATAAAACATACATATAAATTAATTCGTTTGTTTACAAATCAATATAAGAAATATATAATTTTTATGAAAATCTTTTGAGTAACTCCATTTTTCAACAGTTTCTTCTGCTCTCGATACCCAGACATAAGACGATTTAAATTAAGCCCTTTTCCGTGTCAGGCTCGTATAACTTTTTTATTGCTCTAACTGAAGATTCGCCAAGTTTAAAGTCTCTTCCTATCGTTGCATATCTGTCCCCTTTTCTAATACGGACCAAAATTTCAATTTTCCTTTCGAGAGAAATCGAATTTCTTTTCCTCTCGATGGAATTCATTGCATCAATATTTTTCCTAATTAGTTTTGAAAAGAAAAAATTAGAATAGAAAAAAACCGGAACATAATAACAATTACCTCTCAAAAGGCAAAGAATTATTTCTAAACTTTAAAATTTAATTTTGTAAAAAATTCCAGATCGCAATTTTTCATCCAAATTTTTTTTTTTCGTTGCTTTTGTTTTTCAACAACCGCAACCGCAGTCAAAATTATTTTATCCGCGTGTGACATTGTCGTCCGCACACCGACAGAGTAAAAGAAACATTAATGATTGAAGAGTATGCAGTAACGTGTCGGTGCTGAGATACTGCACACACATATGAGAGGGCCGCTTAACAGAGGGAAATTGGATGTCACTATCATCCAAGAATGAAAGAATAGAGGATAAACTCAGCATAGCTGATTGTCTGTGACGTCACGTGGCACTTTAAAATATTTTGTTATATGAAAAATGCATCCGCAAAGGCAATAATTTGTATATTAAAGGGTTTTTAATTATTTTGAATTATATACGAGTACATATAAGTTAACAAATGCACTTGCAAGTAAACGAGTAAAAATTATATTTGTATTATATATTATATTATATAATATTGTAATGTTTTCTGTATGAATAATGAGAACTGTACCGTTCGTTAGTCTCACGTTCGATTTGCGTTTCAGCGCGCAATCTTTCAATGCGCCCGCAAACGCCATCTTCTTGCCACTGAGGCAATTTAGGATTTCGTGCCGCAAAGGCAACTAGCTCGTAAGCCACAAAGGCTATTGTTAGTGCTAAGTCTTGGCAAGAAGTCCTTGCTGTCTTTTATTCGAGGGCTCTTTTATACCCAATTTTGCCTTATATACTAATCTCGATAATATAATCAATCCTTATTTACTAATATTGCTTATTGTACATATCTATGCATTTCTCATGTGCATGCAATTACTGAATAATTTATTAACCTAAAGGTAGAACCAAATTAGACGAGACGTAACGATCGCGATTGGACGAACGTCTGCACTGGTTATGTTGATTTTGACATTTAACCCAAAATGTGACGCTCTCAAACGCATTAATGGATGGGTTTTTACATAAATTGCGAGCTCATCCCTCACAGCGGAGATTAAATCGTAGCAAAACTCCGTCATTTTAATTGAGAAAATAACAAGCAAAAATATAAGAAACAAAGATTGCGCAAAGCTGAGTACAAACATTTTTCGTTCTGCGCATCTATGTCACAATAGCATGGTTGCAAAGAGAAATGTCAAAAAAATAACTGGATCACACGCTTTAATAAAACACGTTTGCTCTTGTTAGCATTAATTACCGAACTGGTTTTATTACTTCATTCATTTGTCAGGGATGGTAATATACAATGTAGGGATGAGATCATTAACGATCGGTTACTTTGATCGATAATTCATGTTACATCTTCTTTGTTTTATTTAAAATAAAGATATTGTTGATTTGGTTTGATTTCTGTATGATGATTGATACCTCTTAAGTAAGACTTAAATTGTATTAATTTGAAAGATATATTTTTAATTAAAGATCTAATTTAACACCTGGTTTTACGGTACGACCTGATCTGGTCTTCTTTTCTTCTCTAGGGGTGTAGGCTGTTGACATCTCTGGGCTGTTAACTGTAGATTCCGTGGTGTGATTGTTGTATTCAGAGATTTCTGTTATTGATGTTGATGTCTGTTGATTGTTTGATATTGTTGTGTCTTGATTGTTTGACGTTGTTGTATCTTCTCGTGTATTTGGGGACGAGCTTAGCGATGCTGCTACTTCTCGTCTCTTTATGATTGTGCCTTGAACGTGTGACGGTTTAAGATAGCTAGTGTTGCGACGCATGATGGCTCCGTCGTCTCGTCGAACTGTGTAGGATCTTTCGGTGACTGGTTCCACTATTTCGCCTGTGTACCATAGTCCGTCGTCTGTGTCGTAAATCTTCACTTTTTCTCCTGTGGAGTATGATCTGGATTGTTTAGCTCCTTTATCGGCATAATGTTTTTGTTTTTCACGTTCTTTTCGTAGTTGATCCCAGACGTTAGGTGGAGGTTTTGGTTGCAACATTTTGTCAATTATGGCAAGAGGTGATTATGTGTTTCTGCCAAATAGTCTGGATGCTGGTGTTCCAATTTTGTTGTTTCTGGGTGTGTTTCTGGCCATTAGTAATGCCATTTGTAAGTCTTCATTTGCGATGTCGCATTTCTTGATGAGATTTTTGGCTATACCGACGAATTTTTCTGCTAAACCGTTGGATCTTGCAAACCTTGGACTCGATGTTATTAATTTGAAATTCCAAACCTTAGCGAATTCATTAAATTCGTTCGATGAATAAACTGCATTGTCAGAATGAAACTCTTTGGGAATACCATGCGTGGCAAACCATTTTTTGAATTGACTTATCATTGAGCTTGCGTTTGTCTGCTTCATTTCTTCGATTTCGTAATATCCACTGTAACTGTCAACGAGTAGCAGATATTGGCTTCTTTTGTAGTAGAAGACGTCTGATGATACTATTTCGAATGGCGATGTTGGTATAGGTTTCGTTAATACTGTTTCCTTGACTGGTTTTCGCTGCGTATGTTGACATATTTTACATCTTTTTATTTTTTCTGTTACGTCGTTTGATAATGTACTCCAATATACGAATTCTCTCGCTCGATTTAGTGTTGCTTGTACTCCTGGATGTCCTTTGTGAGCGGCTTCTATTACTCTTTGAATTTCTTCCTTAGGTACAACGACTTTGTCTCCTCGTAGTATTAGTTCTTCACAGAATGTAAGTTCGTCTCGTATCGGAAAGTATTTCTTTATTTGTGTTGGTACTTGGTCGACATTTTGCGGCCATCCTTTGAGAATTGTGTCTTTTAGTTGCGAAAGTTCTATGTCCTTCTTTGTTGAATTTTGAAAGTCATTGTAAGCTTTGTCTGTTAGTGGTGTCATCAGTAGAACTTCTACTTGTTCCATTTCCATTTCATCCGTTTTTTCGCAGCCTCGGCTAATTGTGTCGGCAATTTTTAATTCAGAACCTTTTTTTATATTATTTTTGGATTGTATTCTTTGAGATCTAGTAGAATTCTTCTTAGTCGAGGGGGTGCTGCTACTAGCGATTTCTTCTATATTGTTTCTAGTGGTTTGTGATCTGTCTCGATTGTTATGTCTTTTCCCCAAATATAGTCGTGAAACTTCTTGCATCCAAATCGTATTGCGTATGCCTCTTTTGCTATTTGTGGATAGTTTTGTTCACATTTCGTCAGTGATTTCGTCGCATATGCCACTGGTTGACCTCTTTGTAGCAATACTGCTCCTATAGCTTTCGATGATGCATCCACTGATAGAGTTACTGGATCATTTACAGCGGAATATTTTAAAACTGGGGTTTCGCTTAACGTTTTCTTGATCTTTTTAAGCGCTTCATCTTGTTCGTTGTTCCAAACCCATTCCACTTCCTTTTTCATTAATACTCTTAGCGGTACTGTTAATTGTGACAAGTTTGGTATGAATTTTCCTAGATATGAGACCATTCCGAGTATGCGCGATAACTCTTTTTTGTTTGATGGAGTTTTTAGCTTCGCTATAGCTTCGACTTTGCTTTTGTCGACTTGAAGCCCATCGCCTGTTAGTATATGGCCTAAAAACTTAACGCGTGTAGCTTTGAAAATGCATTTTTCGCTATTAAGTTTTAGTCCGCTGTCTTTTATTACTTGTAGCATTTTTTCAGTTAATATAATGTTTTTCTCTTCTGTGCTTGCGTGAATGAGTATGTCGTCCATTGCTACTTCCACGCCTGGAACGTCACGTAACAAGTCTGACATGATCTGCTGGAAAACTTCCGGTGCTGATGCTAGTCCAAATGGTAATCTTTTGCAGCAATAACGACCCCATGGTGTTGCGAATGTTAAATATTCTTGTGTTCTTTCGCTTACTTTTATCTGCCAAAATCCTTTGGTGCAATCCAGCAACGTAAAATTTTTGCTATTTTCTAGTCTTGATGCGATGGACTCAATTGAACTTAACGGGTAGTGTCTTCGTTTGATGTATCTGTTGACGTCTGAAGGGTCGATGCAAATTCGAATTTTACACTTTTGCTTTACTACTACCATCGGCGACACTACTGGTGTGGGCTTGAATATTTGTTTTATTATATCCTCACTGACCATTCTGTCTAATTCGGTTTTCACTTGTTGTCTTAGTGTTATTGGTATTGATCTTGCTGGGTGTATGTCGAAATCAGGGTTTTCAATAACGTCAATGTCATATTCATAGTTTTTCAGACATCCTATTCCTTTTAATAGATCTTTGTATTTTGTTTTTACAAGGGCATTTATGTCACTGTTCAATTTAATTTCTTTTACTCTTAGGATCAAATTTTCATTTTCACACGTTGTTTTACCCAGGACTGGTGATACGTTTTCGTTTATTATTAAAAATTTTATTTTTGTGTCTTTGTCTTTGATTTTGCAATTCAGCAATAATTCACCACATACTTTTATTTTGTGATCACTGTAGGACACTATTGTTGACACTTTTGATTTTTTCATTGTATTTGTAAGTTTTAGTTTTTCGACGATTCTGTGTGGTAACACGTTACACTGTGCTCCGGTGTCTAATTTAACTTTAATTTGTTGTTTACCCACTTTTATTATTTCCGACCATTCACTGTTCATCGTTTTTGTGTAAATACTGTCTACGACATAATATTCGTCTCCGCTAGAAGTTACTGATTCTTCATTTTCGCGTTTCACTGTGTGTACATTTTGTTTTGTTTTACACATTTTCATGAAATGCCCATTTTTTCCACATTTTATGCATTGTTTTTTGTATGCTGGGCAATTTCTATTCTCGTATTTCGTTCCACAACGTTTACAGTCGAATTTTTGACTTTCACTTGTCCTCGCGTTGTTATTGTCATTGTTATAATGGTTTCGCGGTTTTTGCTTTTTGTTAACTACCGACACTTCTTTTTGTTCGTTATCTTTTCTCATTTCTGTCGCCTGTAGTGTTGCTATTTCACTTGCTCTGCATGTTCTTACTGCTGTGTCGAATGTTAGCTTGTCCTCTGCCAGTAACTTTTCTCGCTCTTTGTTGCTTTTTATTCCACTTACGATTTTGTCCCTCAGCATTCTTTTTTCTACATCTTCGTAATTGCATAGTTTTGCCTGTGCCGTTATGCGCGTCAAGAATTCTTCAAATCTTTCATCCTCTTCTTGCGCCATTTTATTGAAGACGTAAGCTTCGTATGCGTCGTTCTTTTTTGGGATGAAATATTGGTCGAATTTCTTGATAATTTCGGCCATGTTGGATTTTTGTGCTTCTGTGAGCTCAAACGTCTCAAATATTTCGCACGCTTCATAACCTATTGTGGACATAAATACGGCGACTTGGACACTTGATGGCTCTTTATTTAACTGGGTAGCCTTTGCATACCAGTCATAAGCACTTTTCCACTGTTTCCACTCCACTGCCATATTTGTTTTGATTGTTATGGGTTTAGGCTGTCGTAAATGCCTGTACGATTGGTTTTCTGTTTGTGGTTTATTGTCCGGCATTGTATTTCACTTTTTTTTTTTTTATATATATTTTTATAAAAAAATTTCTTTTCTTTTACTGAATTTTTCTATTACTTTACTTTATGTTTTTCGCTTCTGACACCATGTATAACACGCTTTAATAAAACACGTTTGCTCTTGTTAGCATTAATTACCGAACTGGTTTTATTACTTCATTCATTTGTCAGGGATGGTAATATACAATGTAGGGATGAGATCATTAACGATCGGTTACTTTGATTGATAATTCATGTTACAATACCTATCCGCATTAGCCTCGTTTCACACAAACTTCGCGCCACGGCGATGATATATACACAAAACTCACAACAACGGCTAAAAGTGTGTATTTTGTATACCTACTTACTTACATATGAGACTGCAGAAAGTTCAAATTGAATTATTATCGCCTTAATGCAAAGTGTGTGTACGTATATCTACGCTCCATTGTATAAAAAATCCAATTAATTTTTTAGTTTCTGGGGAAAAATGATTTTGTCGCACTTGGTGACTAATTTTATATAGAGTCGGACTGCGGCACCTTAAATTTAAATATTGTTTTGGTTTTGGTACTTTGTTGTGCAGCTTTGTGTATATTAATCATCGCCGTGTCGCGCCGTTGCCGTTTGTGTGAAACGTGGCTTAAGTAGTTTTTGCTATGTTGACGTCACAGCCCAGCGACGAAATGTAAAACTCAGAAAGAAAATTATAACGGACCTGCGCAATGCGTAATCTTCTTCTCTATCATTCTTGAATATCAAGCGTGTCAACAAAGTAGTTGTTGTAACGAGTAGCAGACGTTTGCGGTTCGGTTCTTACGGAACAGAACGTAACGTCTAAATTTTTCATTCAGTTTCGATCAAATACATATGGCCATTTTGATTATTAACGTTGGTTCACATATGCTTACTATGCTTATTACATCTCGTCTCGTCTATTTTGGTTGGCCCTTAAAGTGCATTGACACACATAGGTCTAAATATTACAGCTCTTAAAAGTCAATGCCACTATCTTTAATCGGCACTGCCTTCAAACGCACATTGCCGCTGCATGTGTGACGCTTCAAATTACATACATAAGCACAGACAACGTAGTCATATAGATTTCCAAAGATTTAAAAAAAATGGTGGCACTTTATCAAAAGCTTTACTGGGCACACAAAAAGGTAACAAAAAAAGCAAGTTTTCTCTCCCAATTTCTCATTTAAACAAAGACTCCATCCCAGTAGGGAAAAAAGCAAGTGATTCGACAAGTAAACATAAACAAGCACTCCAGTTTATCGTCTTTTATTATATTCATATATTTCATAATATTGCAATCATTATTATTTATTTTATAGTGATTTTTAAATTTCTTTGTTCCTCAGGCTTTGTATTGCTTTCAGATTTATCGTATTTTTTGTTTCCAAAAACCTAACTTTCTTTTTAAGTTCTTTGTAAACAATTTTCAGTTTTGCCAATTCAGATATGTAATAAGATACGTTTTTCTTTTTTCGAGCCAAATAAAAATCAATCGTTTGAAATTTCCTGTTGGGTTCTATGCTTACGATCAAAATAGTTGTGAGTATAAAAATGAGAATTGATGCTATTCAATCTCGTCGTATTTTTCACTGTTTTAAGTTTTTATTACGATCGGAGATTGTCGTGCTTACTTGTTCGAAAGTCCTCATGTACATTTGGCGTACGAAGTGAAAAACGAACATCGCGTGATGGTTGCAAAGCTTTTGCCAGAGCGCAAAGTTATTGCTCTCTAGATTTACCATATTGGTGTGTATTTTGCACACTCTCACGTTTTTCTTCTTCTCTGGGGCTCATATGGGTTTGTGTGATTAGTCGACAAAAGCTAGCTTTAGTCGACAAATTTTGGAACACTTATTTTCAAAGCATTTGGAAATCTATATGACTACGTTGTCTGTGCATAAGTGTATTGCACCGCTTGGCAGTGCTCGCTGTTGGCGGCGTGTGGCCCGGCAGAGACATTCTGCTTGCATTGCATACAAGGTGAATTTAGTACCTCCGGAATTGCGCAACGCTTGATGCAACGACACAGGTGGTAACATTTCCTAGCCTATTCTGTTTTGTTGTTCTCTTTCGGTCTCGGTTCTGTCAAATTATGAAAACCGGTGCCGCCAAAAAATTTGCCGCGCTTTATTGAAATTATCGAAACATAAAATTTTGCTGATTATAAAATTTATTATTTATTATTAAGTGAAAATAATAAAATGGGCAAATTTTGTGTAATATGCCGCAAAAGTTGGGGCAAAGAAAATGTGAAGTGTTTCAAAGTTCCAAGTGACGAGATTATCTCAACCGTTATAAAACTAAAATTTCAGGCGTCAAAGAAATCTTTCGCCCGTTACTACAAATATTCTCATGCCTCCGGAACCCGCCTGCTGACTATTTTGACAGAACCGAGATCTGAATTCCCTCAAAATATATCTGCACCACCTGTGTCATTGCATCAAGGCGCAACGTAAGCAATGTGCGATCAAAAAAAAAAGATATTGAGAGGAATGGAGAAATACTTAAGAGCTGATGGTACACAATTTATATAAAATATATTTAATAGTTAAAAAAGACTCATAATTTCTTCATAATGTTCAAACTTCACAAAAATAATGATTAAAAAACTCTTATTCACTCAAATCAAAACTCTATTTACAATTGTTTGCATATTTGTTTTGATCGCATTTTTCTATAATTTCAATTTTGACAGCTACTGAGGGAAAATTGGTTCAAAACAATTTGTTCTTGCAGCCACCATGTAAGTAAATTCACCTTGATTGCATATTTCATTTAAGGTTGATTGCGGCATAGTTATATGCAGCAGACACATGCTTGTTTTAGGGCATAGTCATATGCACTGAATAGATCTGCTTGTAGCATATGCACTACAATATATAATTAAATTTGTAAGTAAAAGCAAGCATTTAATCCAAATACTCGGCGAATTTGCATGGAACATTTTGATTTGCAGGTTGAAATGGGCAAGTAATTTAAAAAAATATATATTAATCAATTATTATTAATTAATCAATAATAAAAAAGTGGTCGCTTCACTTCTACAGCAGTTAAGTTAATTATATTATATTTACCTATCGTAGATATCAGAAAACCTTAACAAGATTTATTTAGCTTAATCCTTCGTATTTATTACTAAATAAATATGCATATGTGTGTCTGCAACTATGTATGAACATAAATATATAAATAAAAAAAACTAAATTTAAAAAATAAATACATATGTACATTGTTTTTTTATTTCACTTCCCATAATTTTTTTCTTTTGTATTCCCATTGACGCACCAAAATACTAAATAGCAAATTTTACTGCACGAATTTAACCAAAAAATTTCTGAATAAAGCAATAATTTTAATACCAATTCAATTGAAATTTATTATTTCACATTTATTTAGATAAATATTATCATAAAATGCGATAAATATTAAAATATTTAATACTAAACACAAATTATCACATTTCTCACACAAAAATGTATGCATTTGGGCTGAAACGAGATGCGCAGAGAGAGGATATTTTTGTACCACCATTGGCGCAATCTTATTAATCGAGAAGGTACTATTAATCGAGAGAGTGAGAGGAAAATAGTCTACACATTTGTCAAATCTTCTCTCTTAACGAATGTTGTATACGCGTACAAACTAAAAAAGAGAAATAGTGATTGGAAACAAGTTAATCATCGGCTTCCAAAGTGCTGTGAAAATCACTTAAAAAGAAATAATCAAACAATAATAGAAAGAAATATGGTGAATTATCGTTGTGTTATTTGCCATAATACATGGAGAAATGAAAAAAATTAAATTTTTCAGCGTACCTAAAGACGCAATAAAGCGTAATCGGTGGATCGTGGCTTGTGACGTTGAGTTACAAGAAAAATCAACAGTGTGTGAATAGTGATTTTAAAAATAGTCCGGAAGCCGCCAGAACTAAAAAATTACCATTCTTTTCAAATTCAGTGCCATCATTTTTTTATGGTACATTGGAAAACCGTTTCCAGCCGCTTTCTTCATTGGAAAATGTGTGCGACATCAAATCATTAGAGGATATTATCAGCATTGAACTCAATAAAACTGTGCAATGCAATGATTTCCGTGACAAATTAATGGAATTAAGCACTGCAGTTAATTTACCTAATGCGGTAACAAGATGTATTTTGTTGGAAAATGCAAAAAAGCGAGAGCCAAACATTGCTGGAGTATACATAAGTACAAAATGAAAAAATTTGGCGCGAAGAGGATACGTAGAAACAAATCACTTGATTGACTACAAAATAATTTTGTATCAATCGCGTAGTTTATCCGAACTTAAAATAAATGTTGTCGCGTATGAATAGTTGAAAGTTGATCAAACTAAAGAGAAACGTTTTTTCGGAAGAAATAAAGACGAAAGAAACAGTGAAAGTGGAATAAGCAAAAGCTGCAGCAGCAAAAACTTTGTCGCAAAAAATGACATGAGAAGTACGAATCAAACCGAAAGTAATAACAATAAAAGGAGCAATAATTGTGGCGCAAGATAACACTGAGCTCGCGATTGTCCCAGTAAAGAAAAAGGTGGTCGCTATATTAGATGTAGCGAATTAGGTCACATTGCGGCAAATTGTCCTACGAAGCCAAGAGTAAAATAAGACGAAAATAAAGATGTTGGTGCTCGCGTAAATAGAATTAAATTCCCAGATATAAGCGTGGCCATTAAAATTCGGGACAAGACTTTTAAGGCAATGTTAGACACTGCGAGTGACATCAGCATCATAAGGCAGTGGGTAAAAAACGAATTTAAAATCTAGAACTTCGATGGCCCAGGAACTAGTGTGATAGCGTTCGGAGACTGTAGAAAAGCCACACTTGGTTTCATCAATTTAGATGTTGATATTGAAGATGAATTATATAAATTTGATGTCGATGTGGTGCCTGGATCAGCGAAGACAACATATTTTGTAAGAATATTTTCCAATAGCGTTCATACTAATAGAAAAGGTTAGATAAACGACTTACAAAGATAAGGTTTGTGGCGGTCATATGGAACGCTGCTGTTTTTGTTTGGTCTGTTTATATTTTATTTTTGTACTTACTCTCAGCGGTGTCTCCGTTGTACTCCCATCCTCAGCTTTTTTTTTTTTTTTGGGTAAGATTGATCTCCATTGGGATGGTAAAGGGCTTTTGTTATCAATAAGCTTAGCCCGGCACGAACCGAAGTGATCGGTGAGGAAAACCCCCTATTAAATGTTGTAAATAATGGAATGATAGTGTGAAGTGGGATTGGTGGTCAATGGCAGATAAGAGTAAGGTGGTTGAACTACTCAGTGCAGCTGTAACTGCTGTCAAACAGGGCAAGTTTATGAAAGGCTGGTCAAAGGATGGGAATGCAGGTAGTACAAGGGAGACACATATAGGAGAGTAGCGGAAAAGTAAAAATGAATGTGAGGGTAAGAAACAGACAGACAAAAAACGGGGAGGGGGCTTCGCAACAGGTTAATGAAAGACAAATAGTAAATACTCAGATACAAGAGTGGTTTGAAAGCGGCATAATTCAACATAGTTTATCTAACTTTACAAGTCCCGTTGTTCTGGCGCAAAAAATAAGATGGTAGTCATCGATAATGTGTGGATTATCAAAAAAAAAAAACGCTAAAGTTATCCGTGACAAGTATCCTTTGCGAGGAAATTTTGGAGGGTCTAGACAACTCTCAGATTTATACGTCCCTAGACTTGAGAAATGGGTTTTTCCCACGTGGTGATCGATGAAGCCAGCATGAAGTACACTCCGTTCGTGACCCCGGACGGACAATACGAGTTTACAAAAGCACCATTTGGTCTTTGCAACTCGCCTTCAGCATTTCAACGATTCATCAATACAATTTTTAAAGATCTGATAAGAGATGGCGTCGTACTTGTTTATATGGGAAAAATACTAAACATGGGGCAAGCTTTGGTATTGGAGTAAGAGCAGCTGATCACAAACAAAGAAAAATAATAAAAATTAAGATATTTGTTTGATTTGTTACGGTTCTTAGTACTATAAATTTAGAGTAATTATCGAGTTATTACATTGGCGACTAGGATGGGATAGCGTGGTGCTCGAGACTACATGGAGCAAAGGCATCACATTAAATTGTGATATTTTGGAAACACATTAAATTGTGAATTATTTTGGGAAACACATTAAATTGTGTAAAGAGTTGGTACATTAAATTGTACAGAAATATCAAATGGTACAGAACCACTAAAGTTCTTGGAAAACACATTTAATTGTGAATGAGTGGAGACACATTAAATTGTGGACAAAATTTAAAGCAAAGGTGAGAAGGAATTCATTAAATTGAATGTGATTTAACATTAAATTGTTTATTATAGACAACATAATATTGAAATTTTCGGAAAGCACATTTAATTGTGATAGCATTTTGAAACGAAGACATCACGGTTAAATAAAGATGACTGAAATAAAGCCATTCCTATGTGACGTCATTGACAAATCACTGTTGCGTCATGAGTGGGAGAAATGGCTGCGATCGTTTAACTTGTATCTGGCAGCTGAGGAAATTAGCGATAATGTTAAAAAGAAAAACGAATTGTTGCATTTGGGTGGATTCCAACTGCAGGAAGTAATATATAACCTTCCGGGGGCTTTGATTGAATTGGACAAGGAAAAACAAAATGATGTTTTTCATGTATTGGTTGAGAAATTAAGCGAATATTTTTCGCCAAAGCGGAATTCAACATTTGAACGACACTTGTTCAGAACTTTGGCACCTTTAGAAGGCGAAAATTTCAGCAAGTTTCTCATTCGATTAAGACACCAAGTTACTAAATGCTCTTTTGGGGAAACTAAAGCAGAAATTGAATAAATTTGTATTAAAGACAAAATAATAGACTCATGGGCTCCAATAGAGTTGAGAAAAAGGCTTTTGGAAAAGGAAATGAATCTGTCTGAGGTTGTTGAAACTTGCCAAATACATGAGCAAATTGATAAGCAATCGCACAGCTTTATTACTGATACAACTTCACAACCAGTCAATAAAGTGATACGACAGCCTCCATTTTCCTACAAGTTTAGACTCGGAGTGTGGCCCAATGTGGACGTAAAAGTCATTCAAGAAACTCTCCCAATTGTCCAGCATGGAATGCTAAATGCAATAAATGTCAGTTGATAGACCCATTTTGCTACAAAGTGTAAAACTAAAACATTCAAGCGGAAAATGGTGGGGCAAGACGAAAGGAACTTTAAGAAACCACGATTTTCGGATTCAAATGTCAAATGTGTTGAAGAAGTTCCGCACCATGAAACTGTAAAATCAGATTGTTTTAAAATTAAAACAGGTTCAGAATATAACGATACCATTAATTGCACAATTGGTGGCAAAGCTGTAACGATGATTATAGACTCTGGTTCGAGATTCAATCTTCTAAGTGAGTGCGATTGGAACAGTTTGCTAAATAATAACGCTGTTATTTGGAACATTCGGTCTGATTCTTCAATTCAATTCAGGGCATACGCTGCAGATAATATTTTGAAAGTTCTACGCGTATTTGATGCTCCAATATCAGTAGGAAAAGACCCAGAAGTGATTGCTACATTTTACGTGATTAAAAATGGAAGCCAGTCTTTGCTGGGATGTGATTCTGCAATAAAACTGAACGTTTTGCGATTAGGTTTGGAAGTTCGCAATGTTAAAAGCTTGTTAACATTTCCAAAAATAAAAGGTGTTGAGGTCAGCCTTGCAATTAATCATAATGTGAAGCCTGTGCAGCAGCCATTGAGGAAAGTCCCAATTGCTTTGGAAGAAAAGGTCACTGATAAATTGAATGAAGCTCTACATAGAGATATAATTGAACCAATATATGGGCCAAGTAAGTGGATATCTCCGTTAGTAATAGCGTTTAAGGAAAATTGTGATCTAAGACTATGTGTTGACATGCGGCAAGCCAACAGAGCCATTTCTCGCGAAAATTATCCATTGCCAACGTTTGAATCATTTATGACAAAAATAAGGGAGGCGAAGATTTTCTCACGTTTAGATCTTGAATCCGCATACCATCAGGTTGAATTACACGAATCGAGCCGTGAAATCACCACCTTTATTACGCACAAAGGTCTCTTTAGATATAAACGGCTGATGTTTGGAATAAACTCAGCACCAGAGATATTTGAACGTATAATTGAAGAGATGTTATCCTCTTGTAGTAATACCCTAAATTACATTGACGATATAATTATATTTGGTAAAACAGCGGACGATCACGATAAGTCCTTAAACCAAGTCTTGGAAGTTTTAAGACAATATGATGTTACCTTGAATGAGAGCAAGTGTGTGTGGAGAACTACAAAATTAAAATTTTTAGGACACATCTTATCAAAGGATGGTTTCTTTGCTGACTCTGAAAAAGTCAAAGTTATTCAAGATTTCAGACAACCAAACACAAAGGAAGAGACAAGAAGTTTTCTTGGTTTGGTGACCCACGTGGGAAAATTTATTCCCGATTTGGCTTCAAATACAGATCCTTTGAGAATTATCTTAAAGCAGGGAACTAAAGTTGTATGGGGATTAGATCAGGAGAAATCCTTTCAGATTCTGAAAGCAAAGTTGTCAGACATAGCAAGCTTGGCTTATTTTGACCCAAAACTAAAGACACGTCTAGTTGCGGATGCAAGTCCTGTAGCTCTGGGAGCGGTGTTATTACAGTTTGATTTTTTGGGTCAACCTAAGATTATTTCGTATGCTAGCAAAGCCTTATCTAATGTGGAGAAATGATACTCTCAAACTGAGAAAGAAAGCTTGGCTCTGGTGTGGTCAGTGGAGACATTTCACTATTATTTGGCGGGTTTGGAATTTGAACTCGAGACCGATCATAAACCATCAGAAGCTATTTTCAAGCCAACTTCAAAAGCACCGGCTAGGATTGAGCGTTGGATGTTGCGAATGCAAGGGTACAAATATAAAGTAATATACCGTTCTGGCAAAGAAAACATTGCAGACCCTGTATCAATATTATGCAAGCTGAGTCAAACTGACCCCTGGGACCCAATGAGTGAAGAAAGTTTATTTCGAATCGTCAGTAGCGCAACTCCCAGTGCGTTGACTATATCATTTATCAGTTTGAAAAGTGCCACAGATAAAAATATTGCAGCTGCCATAAACCATATGGAAAATGGTTATTGGGAAAATGAAACTGGAAATCGTTATTATCCATTCCGTTGTGGGTAGTATCCTTCTTCGACATTCACGAATTGTTATTCCAAAATCATTAAGACAAAAAGTATTGGAATTGGCACACGAAAGCCATCCTGTTGAATCTGCAATGAAAAGACGGCTGCGTCTGAAAGTATGGTGGCCTCAATGTGATAAGGAAACCGAGAGATTTGTAAAAGGATGTCTAGATTGCTTGATAGTCTCGCAACCGACAAATGCAGCTCCTATGAACCGTCATGTTTTTCCAGAGGGATCCTGGCAGTGTATAGCATCCGATTTGATTCGGCCATTACCCAATAAGGATTTTATCTTAGCTTTAATTGATTACTACTCAAGATATACTGAAGTAGTATTTCTAAAACGAGTATCGTCCGAAGTAATTATTAAGGCCATGATGAAAATTTTCTCCAAATTAGGATTCCCGAAGTCAATAAGAATTGATAACGGCCGTCAGTATGTCAGCTCAGAGTTTAATGATTTCTGAAAAATTCACAATATTAAACAAATAAAAACACCACCATATTGGCCACAGGCCAATGGAGAAGTCGAAAATATGAATCGATCACTTGGAAAAAGATTAAAAATTGCACATGCAAATAAGAGTAATTACGAAGAAGAAATCCTGAAATTCATCCTAATGTATAATGTGACCCCACCTTCCCAGTTAATGTTTAACCGAATAATTCAAGATAAAATACCAGGAATACAAGATATAACTGAGGATATGATTGATTCATCTGCTAGAGACATGGACTTAATAAATAAACAGAAAGGGAAGAAGAGGGCAGATGAGAAGCGCCGAGCAAAAGATAATGACATTGAAGTTGTCGATAAAGTTTTACTTAAAAATGTTATTTTTTCACACAAGCTTACTCTTAACTTTGACCCTACTGAGTATGAAGTGGTTGAAAGACATGGAAATGAAGTACTTGTGGAGGCAAACGGGAAAAGATTTAACAGAAATGTAGCACATCTTAAAAAGATCCCTAAAGGAAAAATACTTCTAAATGCGAGCGAAAATTCAATATCTCAGACATTATCACAGTCTTCATCTTGGATTCCTGCATCTGGAACAACAATATCTCCAGAACCTGAATCACCGATATCACCTATATACCCTATTCCTGACCATCCTCAATCATCGGGACAACCTGACAAGGCCGAGCACCATTCTCCTAAGGAACCCTTGAAGTTGAAATTGAAAAACGTGGGAGGGATGTGGCAACGCTAACTATATGGGAAAAATACTAAACATGGGGCAAGCTTTGGTATTGGAGTAAGAGCAGCTGATCACAAACAAAGAAAAATAATAAAAATTAAGATATTATAAAATTAAAATATTTGTTTGATTTGTTACGGCTCTTAGTACTATAAATTTTGAGTAATTCTCGAGTTATTGCAAGTTCAAAAGAGTTTTGCGAGTGAGTGAGGATCATGGTTTGTTGATAAAGTGGGAAAAGTATGCATTTTTAGCAAAAGTCGTTGAGTTTTTGGGCCACGTAGCAAAATATGGATCTATCGCCCGCCCGAAGCGAAAACAAAGGCGGTAAAGAAATTTTCAACGCCCAAGAATACACACAGCGTAATAAGTTTTCTTGTTCTTACCGGATTTTTCAAAAAATCTATACAAAATTATGCTCAGCTGACGAAGCCATTAACCGACCTTACCAAAAGAGATGTTGCATTTAGATGGGGTGAAGCCGAAAATGAAGCGTTCACTTTACTTAAAGATCAGCTTGGTGTGGAACCTGTACTGAAAGTCTTTAATCCCAATCTGCCTACACAACTTCACATAGATGCTAGCAAAGAGGGATACGGTGCTGTATTGCATCAAAAACATGACGATTATCACCCATTTTTTTATTTAAGCTACAAAACGACAGCTGCAGAAAGAAATTACCCTAGCTTCGAGTTAGAAGTTTTGGCGATCATCAAAGCGTTGAAACGACATACAATTTACACATTGCAAGGCATTTCAGCTGACAATGTCGAAGGAGGCACTCAACAGGAGGGTAGCACATTGGGCTATGCAGATTGATTGAATTTGATTGCACCGTAAAACATCAATCAGGCAGCTGCATGCGTCACGTAGACGCATTAAGTCGGCAGCCCGTCATACGAAGAGTTGAAGGTGGTATCCTTCATTCCGTCAAAAAATCACAAGCTACGGATGAGATGTGCCAGGCTATTATAAAGCTGCTAGAGAGTGGAGAGTATGAGAATTTCCAAATGCGATGCGGTGTGCTCTGTAAATTTGTATAAGGTGCTTACCTTCTGGTCATACCGAAGTCAATGAGAAATCAGCTGATCACAAAATTGCACGAAAGACGACATTTAAGTACCAGGAAGGATAGTCAAACAAGAATATTATATATCGAATTGCATTGTTTGTATATTGGGAAATCGAAATTAACACATTTTTCATATGGATCATATCGGGGCACTGCCCTTAGCAGCGAACTCTTACAAATATTTGTGCGCAATCATCGATGCGTTTACGAAATTTACATGGATCTTTCTAGTAAAGTCTACTACTGCGACAGAGGTGCTAAGCAAGCTGGAAAAGATAAGTGAAATATTTGGAAATCCCTGCCGCATTATAACGGATAAGGTGCAGCATTCACAGCAGGCGATTTCGCAGAATTTTGCAACAACTAGTCAACATGGCTTAAACTAGTTCCAAAGTACGTTGGTCCGTGCGAGATTACAAAGGTGAAGCGAAATGATCGATACGAGGTTGGCGGGCAAGATGGCCCGAAGCACACCTCAACCGCCGCTGATTATATGAAACGATGGAAGCACTATGAAGACAAGAGAGATGGAGAGTCATCTGAAACATTCGATATTCAGAATGGTCGAATGTAGGAATTATAGACGTATTTACCAATATTGTTTTTTTGTAGTAGTACTCATTATTTCATAAGTCAGCCGTAAAGCGGTTAAGTTGTAAAGAAAGAAGTAAAAGAAAGTTTATAGAACGTTTTGTTAATTATAGTTCCTTTATAAAAATTGTTCAAGTTTTTTTGTCGTACAATGCATTAAAACTTAATTGAAATAAATTTTATTATAATACATATATATATATATATATATATATATATATATATATATATATATATATATATATATATGTATATATATATATATATATATATATATATATATATATATATGTATATATATATATATATATATATATATATATATATATATATATATATATATATATATATATATATATATATGTAACATGGCATCAAGAATGATAAAATAGAAGATTGCGCCATGCGCAGGTCCGCTATTCCTCTCTCGAGCATAGCTGATTGGCTGTGACGTCAGGTAGCACTTTCAAATATTTTGTGATATGAAAAATGCATACGCAAAGGCAATGATTTGTATATTAAAAGCTTTTTAATTATTTTGAATTATATATAAGTTAACAAATGCACTTGCACGTAAGCGAGTACAAATTATTGAAAAACTCGTACGATGAAAAGTGCTTAAGCAGCGGATTAAGCAGATTTTCATGTACAAAAAAAAGAAAAAGTGAATTTGTGTACTGATTTAATAAAAATAAATATATTAATATCATATAAATATACATATATTTAATAAATATACACATATTAGAATTTCATTTCCCATAATTTTTTCATTTTATATTCCCATTATCGCACCAAAACAGTAAATAACAACGTTCACGGCACAAATTTAACCAACAAATTATTGAATAGAACAAAAATTTGAATGCCAAATCAATTGAAATATATTATTTCATATTTATTTATATAAATGTTATCATAAAATGTGATAAATATTAAAATATTTAATATTAAGCACAAAGTTTCACATCTCTCATACAAAATGTATGCATTTTGGCTGTTCTTTCATTTCGTATGTGCCTAGTGACGAGATGCGTAGAGAGAGGAAATTTTCGTAGCAGCATTGGCGCAAACTTCTATTTGATCATTTTTGACATGGCATCCCTCTTCATGCGTTGCGAGGCGGCATCCCTACGCTGTCTTGATGCAACGACACTGGTGGTGAAGATAAGTGACGTTTCCTAGTCTATTCTGTTTTGTTGTTCTCTTTCGGTCTCGGTTCTGTCAAATTATGAAAACCGGCGCCGCCAAAAATTTTGCCGCGCTTTATTGAAAATAGCGAAACATAAAATTTTGCTGTGGTTATAAATTTTATTTATTTAATAATAAGTGAAAATATATAATAAAATGGGTAAATTTGGGTAATATGCCGCAAAATTTGGGGCAAAGAAAATGTGAAGTGTTTCAAAGTTCCAAGTGACGAGAATAGGCGTCAACGTTGGAACAAAGCTAATGGTGTTTCCCTACCCCAGCAAGCGTTCGTTCGCGAAAAAACATTTTTTAAACAGTGATTTCATAAATGCTCCAGGAAGCAATTCGTCTGGTGCATTAGTGAGGTTGTTACCAGGTGCAGCGCCTTCCGTAATTAAATATTAATACAAATGCGGAAATGAAGGTCAGTGCAATTCCTTCTCCAATGCTATTACGCTGGGTAAATTGTTGATTTATATATATTTATTTATTTAGGTATTTTTGGTTTTCCCTCTCGTTACATAATAAGCTAAAATGAAAATTTATGAGAATAATAAAATCAGTTCATGAAATTAAAAAATATTTCAGCCGTTATAAAAATAATATTTCAGCCGTCCTAAAAATTTTTCGCCCGTTACATGCCGCCGGAACCCGCCTGCTGACTATATTGACAGCAGCGAGATCTGAATTCTCTCAAAATTTATCTGCACCACCTGTGTCGTTGCATCAAATACGCTGTGAACGATAGGAGGAAGAGAATTAGCGAGCAATCAGTTGTCAGCCGGATTTCAGCCGAATCAGTCGTTTTCTTATTTCTTTTATTAATTTTACATTTAACTTGAACATAATTGAAACTCTTTGTTTTACTTTTAATAAACTCTGTACTTTTATATTTATATAAATTGTCTAATTTACATGGGGGCTCAATCGTTGTGTAAAAGAATATAAGAAAAGTGAATTTAATTGAAAAAAAACATGTTACGTTCAAATAAAAAGGGTCGTAGACAAAACGCGAACACCAGCGTGTGCGCAACAAGCAGGGAAGAGTATACAGAGAAGCAGACAAGCGATATATTCGAAATAAAACGTCGCGAAATAACCGATATGTGTAATAACGAAAATAAAACAAATGTGCAAAGCTGCAGCAGTGAAGTCGTATATACGCCATATGCAGGGGAAGGAGCACACTGCAGCGCAAGCAGAGCAGCGGCCAAGCAGCACGAATGATCGTGCAAAACGAAGAGAAAGCTTCGAATTCTACGAAGAAGACACATACGTACGCACCAGCGAGTTGACGGAATTAATCAAAGTGCTGGCGGGAAAATTAGCACAAGACCATACAAACAAAAATAAAAACAGCCTGACTATGGAAAACTTTTCCAAAGTTGTGCCTGATTTTGATGGTGTTTCGATTTCAGTGAATCAATGGATATCCAATTTCGAAGAAAACGCGGAAGCATACGAATTAAATCAAAGGCAAAAGTATGTGAACGCTTGTAATAAAATGATAGGTACCGCAAAGTTATTTTTGGAAACCACTACTGTTTATGACTACGAATCGTTGTGCGCAGTGTTGCGAGAAGAATTCGAGCAGAAGTTGAGCAGCGCTGAAGTACATAGGCAGCTGCACTGTCGCAGAAAATGTACAACGGAGAAATTTCACGATTATGTGCTTCAAATGCGCAAAATAGCTGCGCTTGGAGATATAGAAGATGAAGCTGTCATAAGTTATATAGTTGATGGCATAGATGTGCGTGATGATTTAAAATTCCCGTTGTATAGCGCACCAACATTTAAAGAACTAAGAAAGAGGTACGAATTAGTAGCAACGTTGACAAAAGAAGGTTAGACAAAAAAACGCCGACAGAATGTTCAAACACTGATGCGAGAACACTATGAAAAAGACATTAGGGTGGAACGTAAGCAGCCACACTGCTGTAATTGTGGATCTCCTCAGCATAAGAGGGCGGAGTGTAAAGAAGAAACAAAATGTTTCAAATGCAATGGTGTAGGGCACATGTCTAAGCAGTGTACAAACTCAAGACCTACTGTCAATATGATGGTAAATGAGAATCGTAACAAAAAAATGAAAATTAATGACGTTGCAGTATATTGTCTGTTGAATTCTGGCGCGGATGTTTCGTTGATGCGCAAGAGAAAATATTTAGAAATTTTTAGTGGCCAAAAATTACGTAAGTGCTTCGCAAAGCTTTTTGGATTGGGTAATGTCGCTACGTGTGTACTGGGCGAAATTGTAGTACAAGTTGAAGTTGATGGGTTAAATACCAACCACACATTTCTGGTCGTTGAAGATGCTAAACTTAGCGTTTATGTAATAGTCGGCTATGATTTTTTACGAAAGTTTATGGTCACCATGAATGCTGGCAAGTACAAATTTTCGCAGACAGTTAACGACGCAGATGATTATAAAGCCGATTACAATATTTTAAATGTAGTTTGCAATGACGTACAATTTGATGTAGAGCCGAAATACTGTGCAGCGGTTATGAAGTTGATAAAAAATTATAAGCCGGTGAATAATCCAATAGGTTCACCAATAAAGTTGAATATTATTCCAAACGGAAATACGATTTGTTTTCGTGAGAGTCCTAGTCGTGTTTCGGCATCTGAACGAGAGTTTATACGGAAACAGGTAGATGAATGGCTACGGCAAGGAATCATAAGAGAGTCGTGTTCTGATGTCGCAAGTAAAGTTGTATTAGCGAAAAAGAAAGACGGTAGTTACAGGCTTTGTGTAGACTTCCGCAAACTAAATTCTCTTGTTCTGAATTCAGAGTGCCAGGTTTTTTTTCGGTGATGGACTTAAAAAATGGTTTTTTCCATGTTGAAGTCGAAGAACGAAGCCGGAAGTATACAGCATTTTCAACCAAATATGGCCTCTTCGAATTTAATAAGGCACCGTTTGGCTTTTGTAATTCGCCGGCACTATTCGTACGATACGTAAATCATATTTTTAAGCAGCTGATAAACGAAGGTATCATGGAAATTTACGTAGATGATATTGTAGTTTTTGGAAACACGGCTGATCAATGTTTAGAAAACATGCAGCGAGTATTGCGACAGGCTGAGAAATTCGATATTAACTGTGCAAAATGTCAATTTTTAAAAGAAAAAATTACATTTTTGGGTCAGCAGGTAGAAAACGGACATGTTTGGCCCAGTCAAGAGAAAGTGAAAGCCGTAAAGAAGTTTCCCTTACCAAAGAATATAAGGGGTGTTCAAGCGTTTCTTGGGTTGACAGGTTACTTCCGGAAATTTACACATAATTATGCGATACTGGCCAGACCGTTGACATTATTACTGAGAAAGGACGAGGAATTTAAAATTCGAAGCGAACAAATTCATGCTATTGAGAAGTTGAAAGCAGCACTTGCGGAAGAACCAGTACTAAAAATTTTCAATTCAAACGCTAAGACCCAGTTGCATGTTGACGCATCAAAATATGGCTTTGGTGCAACATTGCTACAGCAGCACGACAATAAATGGCATCCGGTGATCTACTGGAGCAAGAAGACGTCGCCGCAAGAAGAGAGATAACACAGTTACTTTCTAGAGGTGAAGGCAGCATATTTAGCGTCAAAAAAGTTGCGTCACTATTTAATGGGTACTGAGTTAGACCTGGTAGCTGACTGTGCAGCTTTTAAACACACAACGAAAAAGAAAGACGTCCCACGCGAGGTTGTGCAATGGCTAATGTACCTTCAAGATTTCAACTATAAAATAGAGCATCGTGCGAATAACAGGAAGCACGTCGATAGTCTGAGTCGGTTTCCTGTTATGACATTTAACAGCGGTTGCGGAAATTCTAACGCAACATCAATATTATGATTACAAAATGAAGAACCAGGTGATATATCAAAATCAATGGAGAGAGAGATAATAATTGCAAAGGCTCATAGTTTTGGTCACATGGGCACGCAGAAGACTATGCATATGATTCGTCAAGACTACTTTATACCACATTTAGAGAAGAAGGTGAATAAGTACATCAAAAACTGCATCGAATGTATCACACATAAAAGAAAGTTGGGTAAGCAGGAAGACTTCATACACTGCATCGACAAGGACGACACTCCACTTACTATACTACACATCGATCACTTGGGTACACTGGACCCAACAGCAGAGAACTACAAATTCATATTGGCTATAGTAGACGTGTTTTCGAAGTATACGTGGATATACCTTACTAAGTCAACAGATGCGCAGGAGGTTGTCAAACATATTGAGTCTTGGGTCGCTATATTTGGCAATCCATTACGCATAATCAGTGACAAAGGCGCGGCTTTTACGTCAAAATTATTTAAAGAATTTTGTTCCAACCATAAAATCGAGCATGTAGAAACAATAGCAGGAGTACCGAGGGGCAACGGGCAAATCGAAAGAACTAACAGGGTCATACTTTCGGTTTTGTCAAAAATGTCTGCGGCAGAACCATCGAAATTGTATAAGTACACACCACAGGTGCAGAAGGCTATAAATGCACACGTTCATTCTTCCACCAAATTTAGCCCATTTGAAATAATGTTGGAGTGAAAATGCGTAGTGAGGCCGATTTCGAGCTGATGAAAATCTTACAAGAAGAGTTGGTGTTGGGTCTGCAAGAAGAGCGCAACAAAATAAGAAGAAGCTAGACGTCAGATCCAGAAGGCGCAAGATAACTACAAACAACAATTCGACAAGAAGCGCAAAGGGCATCATGGGTATCAAATGCATGACTTAGTAGCTATAAAGGTCACGCAATTTACAACGGGACAAAAGCTGGCAAGAAAGTACATCGGTCCGTACGAGATAGTCAAGATAAAGCGGAACAATAGGTATGACGTTAAAAAAGCAGCAGATTTTACCGGCCCGATTCAGACAACAACTAGTGCTGATAACATTAAGCTTTGGTGCTGTGTCGACGAAAGCGACGATCACGATTTTTTAGAAGAATCATCTGGGACAGATGATGAACAGGATGGCCGAATGTAACATGGTATCCCTCTTCATGTGTTGCTAGGCGGCATCCCTACGCTGTGAACGATAGGAGGAAGAGAATTAGCGAGCAGTCAGTTGTCAGCCGGATTTCAGCTGAATCAGTCGTTTTCTTATTTCTTTTATTAATTTTACATTTAACTTGAACTTAATTTACACTCTTGTTTTACTTTTAATAAACTCTGTACTTTTTATAATTATATAAATTGTCTAAATTCCACATATATATATATATATATATATATATATATATATATATATTTATATATATATATATATATATATATATATTTATATATATATATATATATATATGTGGGAATTAGCCTAAGATGAGCCAAAGAGAGAAAACTGAAGTTAGTTGAAGTTACGATGCAAAGACGACACGACGTGCAAATTATAAAAGCGCTTCAATTTCATTAAATATCATTTATACTTTTAAAAAAAAAGAAACTTTCATTTAAAATACATTTAAATAAACTATTTACTATTATTATTATTTAATAAATAAATGAATTATTTTTAAACTAAATAACCATATATATATATATATATATATATATATATATATATAAATATATATATATATATATATATATATATATATATATATAAATATATATATATATATATATATATATATATATATATATATATATATATATATATATATATATATATATATATATATATATATATATATATATATATATATATATATATATATATATATATATATATATATATATATATATATATACGAGTATATATATATATATATATATATATATATATATATATATATATATATATATATATATATATATATATATATATATATATATATATATATATATATATATATGTGGGAACTGTTTTTCCCTAAACAGTGGCAACGCTGTTTTAGGGGCGGTCAACGAGCTGTCAACGAGCTGGGGAGTCAGTCGAAACGGATCGCGAGTGAAACAAGACTTCGTTTGTACTTGGAACTTATTTTTAATAAACTGTACCATTCATATATTAATAAACTGTACCATTCATATATTAATAAGCTGTACCATAAATTTGGGGGATCGTCCGGGATAAGAATGAAATACGCGTCGCGAAAAGAAAATAAAACGTGTGTAAGTTTGTGCGGGATTTTTTGAGCCAAAACGGAGAAAAAGAAATATATATTTAAAAAAAAAAAAAATTTTCATATAAAATGCGTTCTTTACAAGAATTCGAGAAAATTCGCAGAAACATCCGTTACGCCAGTAAAGTGAATATTACGGCGTTGCATAAATACATATTTGAAAGAGAAGGCGATAGACGTAATCGGCAGAGGCTGAGAGAGTTTAGCGGTTTTGGTTTCGACACTGACGACGAACAATACGAGAGGAAAGCAGCGTACATTGATTCAAATCTAACGGCGGCTGATTTGGCGGTGATATGCTCGATTCTGGGAATCAAGCACTCAGTTGACGACGTAAAGGCGCACATCTTTCAATTTCTTCATAACTTCGAGAGCGAAGAAAACGGCGATGAAGAAACAGAGGATGAAAACGACGATGACGACGAAGCAAGCAATGACGACGAGATAACTGAGAGCGAAGCAACTGAAGAGCGAGAGACAGACGAAGAAGACGGCGATCAGACGGTACGATGGAACGACAGGAATGTTGAAGCTAACGACGGTAAAGATACAAAAACAAAAAAATCAGAGCGCAAGCGCAGCGACAAACGAACAAATCAGAAAAAAGAGAGAGAGGTAAATCGCGAGAGAGGCGACTACGTAAATCAACCACCAAAATTTGTAATGAGTTTTAGAGACATTGAAGACTCCATACGCTTATTTGACGGCAGCGCAAATATTTCTATTGAAGCATGGGTGACAGAATTCGAAGAGACAGCTACGCTCATGAATTGGGACGAATTGCAAAAGTTTGTATTTGCAAAAAAGTCAGTTAGAGGGCTAGCAAAGACATTTCTTTGCAGTGAGAAAAGTTTATCTTCGTGGAATAATTTAAAAGGAGCTCTCTTATCAGAATTTGGAACGACAGTCAACAGTGCTGTGCTGCATAAACAACTTGTGGAACGTAAAATGCAAAAAGAAGAAGGTGTAAGAGAATATTTTTTTCAAATGAAAGACATTGCGGGTCGCGGTAATATAGAAGATCGTGCTTTAATTCAATATGTTATTGACGGTATTAATGATTTAAACATAAACAAAACAATTTTGTACGGTGCGAAAGACTTAGCGGAGTTTAAAGAATAATTAAAATATTACGAAATATTACGCGCGAATAATGAGAAAAGTGCGAACATAAAGAATGACAAAAAACAAAACATAAATATAAAATTTTCTAATGAGAATGGGAAAAAGAGTGTCGATAAGTGCTTTAATTGCGGCGAAAAAGGGCACAAAGCAACCGAGTGCAAAAACAAAGAGAAAGGAACAAAATGTTTTGCATGTAATAAATTCGGCCATATTTCTAAGAATTGTCCGAATAAGAAAGCAAACGAAGCAAAAGTAAATGTAAACATTATAAATGATTTTAAAAACCGAATGATAAAGCAAATTAACATTAATGGTTTCGAAACAAGTGCATTACTTGATACTGGTAGTAAGTTTAACGTTTTAAAAGAAAGTGTTTTCAAACGTTTGGAAAACTGTAAAAAGTCTGACTCAAACGTATACTTAATCGGTTTCGGTAATTCGGAGGCAAATAAAATAAAATCGGTCGGTCGCGTATTGATTAATTTTAATATAGACGATGAAAACTTTGAGATGCCATTTGAAATTGTTCCTTCTGATTGTTTAAATATTCCAGTTGTTATTGGTTGTGAAATATGTTCACAAGCTGAAATAAACATTAATCCAACGAGTCTAACGATTAAAAAACTTAAAAATAATGATGAAAATGACTTACAAAATATGATGAAAATAAATGCAACAGACGATTTCGAAAATAATTTTGAATTTGATGAAACTCTAAATAAAAATTTAAAACGTAAAGTCGTTGAAATTGTTAAAAATTATAAACCCAACAAAACTAAAACAACGAATGTTGAAATGAAAATTTTCCTGAAAGATGATAATCCAATTTCATCGAGACCACGTAGATTGCCTATGGCTGAAAGAATCATTGTCGAACAGCAGATAGACGAATGGTTGAGAGACGGTATCATCGAAGAATCGGAGTCGGAGTACAGTAGCCCTGTAGTTTTGGTACGCAAGCGTGATGGCACACCAAGACTCTGTATCGATTATCGACGAATTAATAAGGTGATTTTGAAGGATCGTTTCCCATTGCCACTAATTGAGGATCAATTGGACCGATTACAAAGCGCAAAACTTTTCAGTACCATAGATCTGAAGAACGGCTTTTTTCATGTCAACGTAGCGAGCGATAGCCAGAGATACACATCTTTCGTGACACATAATGGTCAGTTCCAATTCAAGAAGGTTCCGTTTGGACTATGCAACTCACCCAGTGTATTTCAGAGGTACGTAAACTCAATTTTTCGTGATTTGACTCGAAGAGGCATAGCCCTACCGTATATTGATGATATTATTATACCTGCCGATAATGAAGACGAAGCAATACAGCGTCTAGAAGAAGTGTTTTTGCTGTGCAGAGATTATGGCCTAGAGATCAATATGAAAAAATGCCAATTTTTGAGAAAACGTGTCGAATTTTTGGGACATGTCATAGAGAAGCACACGATTTCACCAACGCCAGCTAAAATCGAAGCAATAAAGAAATTCAAGTTACCAGAAAATTTGAAAGAGTTGGAAAGTTTCATCGGACTGGCTAGCTATTTCCGAAAGTTCGTTCAAGGATTTTCAACGATGGCTAAACCACTAACAGATTTAAAAAAGAAAGACAAAAGATTTGAAATGGGAAAAGAACAGATTTCTTCATTTAACGCGATAAAACATGCTTTATGCAATAAGCCGACGCTGAGGATATTCAATCAGAATTCGGAAACTGAGGTTCACACGGATGCTTCGATGCATGGATATGGAGCCGTACTGTTGCAAAGGGCATTTGATGATGGCAACCTGCATCCGGTGTACTTTATGAGCAAAAAAACCACTGAAGCTGAGAAAAAGTACTCGAGTTATGAGCTGGAGGTGTTGGCAGTAGTCGAAGCAGTGAAGAAGTTTCGTATATATCTTCTTGGCCTACATTTCAAGCTCGTCACCGATTGTAACGCGTTTACGAAGACCTTAACAAAAAAGGATTTGTGTACAAGAGTAGCGCGATGGGTTTTGCTGCTTGAGGAATACGATTATACTGTGGAACACCGATCAGGATCCCAGATACGACATGTCGACGCTTTAAGTCGATATCCGATTATGATGATTAACGAATCAAATATTTTATGTGAAATTAGAAACGCTCAAAGCAGAGATGACAAATTGATTGCAATAAGAGAAATTCTTCGTGACAAGCCAAATTATGATGGATATTTTTTGAAAGGCGACGTTATTCATAAGCTAAAGGATGAACGAGAACTTGTTGTCATACCTGAAGAGATGCAAACCAATATTATTCGGCAAGTACATGACAAAGGACACTTTGCGGTGAAGAAGACAAAGGAACTCGTATCAAGAGATTTCTATATACCGAGGCTTGAAGAGAGGATACAAGGAGTAATATCTTGTTGTATTCATTGTATTCTATGTAATCGAAAACGTGGCAAAATGGAAGGAGAACTTCATCCTATCAGTAAAGGCGAAACTCCGTTGCAGACGTACCATGTGGATTTTCTTGGGCCACTTGAGTCGACGAACAAACTTTACAATCACATATTAGCAGTTGTGGATGCTTTCACAAAATTTATTTGGTTGTATCCCACAAAAACGACGTCAGCGAAAGATTTGATTCAAAAGCTTCAAACGCAAAGCCAAATATTTGGGAATCCAGTCAGCATCGTATCTGATCGAGGCTCTGCGTTCACCAGTGAAGATTTCAAGAACTATTGTAGCGAACAAAACATCAAGTATTTTCTGATAACGACTGGCCTACCACGCGTCAATGGACAAATTGAAAGAATGAATGCCGTGATCGCTAACGTCCTTGCGAAACTTAGTCTTGGGGAACCAACGAAATGGTACAAACACGTGCAGGCGGTACAGCAGCTAATGAATGCTTCATTTTCACGAAGTACGCACGCAACACCCTTTGAGCTAATGACCGGTGTGAAAATGCGGATGAAAGACGACTTGCATATCAAAGAGCTTATCGAAGCTGAAATTGTGAAGCAATTCGATGACCAACGAAACAAACTACGTCAGCAGGCAAAAGAGCACATCCTGCAAATCCAAGCAGAAAATAAGAAGTCATACGATCGTAAGCGGAAACCAGCACGAAAATATAAAGTTGGTGATCTGGTAGCCATCAAAAGGACTCAACTGGGCGGTGGTTTGAAGCTCAAACCAAAATATTTGGGGCCTTATGAGGTAACAGGGGTTAAACTAAAAAATTCTTATGATTTAATTCGAACAGGTAATTGCTACGAGGGTCCCATGAAAACATCTAGTTGTGCTGAATTTATGAAGCCTTGGGTTCAATACGAAGACGATGATAGCGATGACACATTCGAGGCGAATGAAAATCAGAATGGCCGAGTTGTGGGAACTGTTTTTCCCTAAACAGTGGCAACGCTGTTTTAGGGGCGGTCAACGAGCTGTCAACGAGCTGGGGAGTCAGTCGAAACGGATCGCGAGTGAAACAAGACTTCTTTTGTACTTGGAACTTATTTTTAATAAACTGTACCATTCATATATTAATAAGCTGTACCATATATATATATATATATATATATATATATATATATATATATATATATATATATATATATATATATATATATATATATATATATATATATATATATATATATATATATATATATATATATATATATGTACGAGTATATATATATTGTGAAAAAGTAAGCACACTTTTTCATATACGAATGAAATTATATGCTAATTTCCATATTTTTATTTAATTTCCATATATAATTTACCCTATCGCGTGCTTGCACCTTCACGTGGTGGTAGGGCTTGAGTGCACCAATGGAGTCTAAGTTATGCCAGCGAAGTGAACTGTTGTCCGCTCTGATTAGGCCACCCATGCCGGATAGGTCAGGCTCTGAGGTGCAGACCAAGCCAGGTACTGAAAACACTTTAAGATATGGTGTACCGATAACTGCATGACTGGCAGTGTGTAAACAACCAGTCGCAAACGGTCCCCTCCGATCCCCAGGAAAGGTCGGTTGTGTTAAGGTCGTGTGACCAAAGTCTAAAAAAAAAATAAAAAATTACAAAAATAATAAAACAAAAATGAGTAAGAAGACAGAAGGGGGTGCTTGGCACCTCTTCAGAGGATGAACTCCTGGCCTCCAGTTAGGAGAGCATAGAAGTCGGTGGTGCCAATGATGCCAGCCATAGCACCTTAGTACCACCAAGCCACACTTTAACCAAAACTGCACAGCCACCAGCAAAGTGGCCAAAGTGGCAAAAAAATAGGAAGTCTTCTGGCTCGGTGCTGAAGGCGCGGTACTAAAGGGTGCTTTTTTAGACGTGTGGGTTTCAAGCAGAAATAAAATGCATATAATTTAATGTTATGGCCAAGAATTTAGCTTTATTATAAAGATTTATTATAATGCTCTAAAAATGATTTCGGGCAAGTGGCCGCCGCGGCTGCCTCGAATAAATTCCAGCCGAGAGGCCCAGTTTGCAGAAATTGGGGCCGTATGTCAGCAATAAAGCGCCGAATATTATCTTCCGACTTCACATAACCCCACAAAAAATAGTCCAGCGGTGTTAAATCGCACGACATTGGAGGCTACGCCACAGGCCTACGACGCGAGATAATGCGCTCACCAAAAGTTTCCTTCAATAAATTGATTGTTTTGTTGGCTGTGTGGCATGCAGCGTCATCTTGTTGGAACCAAAGGTCGTCCTCATCAACATCCTCCAATTCAGGCACGGAAAAGTCATTAATCATGGCTCTATAGCGTTCCCCATTGACTGTAACAGTGTGGCCGGCTTCATTTTTGAAGAAATATGGACCAATGATTCCCTCTGCCCATAGAGCACACCAAATAGTGACTTTTTGAGGATGTAACGGCGTCTCAACAATGGCTTGTGGATTATCGTCACTCCAAATGCGACAATTTTGCTTATTAATGTACCCATTCAACCAAAAGTGAGCTTCATCGCTGAACAAAATTTTCTTGTGAAAATCGGGATCGGTGGCCATCTCATTTTGGGTCCATTCACCGAACGTGCGACGCGCTTGATGGTCGTTCGGCTTCAATTCTTGCACGAGTTGGATTTTGTAAGCCCGCAAACCAAGATCCTTCCGCAACATTTTCCATAAAGTGGATCGGCACAGCTCCAATTGTTGCGCGCGATGGCGGAAGGACTCATTCGGGTCTTCTTCGATACTCTGCTCCACAGCAGCAATAGCGTCTTCGGTGCGCACTGTACGGCATGTCTGAGGATGCGCATTATCCACTAGAGTAAACGTGGTGCGAAACCGATCCATGGTTGCTCGAATTATCGACTCTGCTGGGCGATTATGTCGACCGAATATTGGACGCAGCATGCGATGCGTCGCGCGAACCGAACCATTATTTTGGTAATAAATTTGCACAATTTGCAAACATTGTTCAGGAGTAAGTCTATTCATTTTGAAATGGCAAACCAAACTGAGCATAAATCAAGTGACAGCTGTCAAAAAGACCAACTCCGAAAAAAGTATTGCTAGATTGAAAACCACACGTCTAAAAAAACACCCTTTACATAAAAATGGTTTTATTCTTGACAAGATTGCCAAGAACGAAAGGGAGGGTAAAGCTCACGAACGCGATGCCGAAGACAGAATAAAATATAAGAGAGTGGTCCGGGAATTTGAGATGACCGGGACACAAAAGAAAAAACAGCCATTACCATTACCACAACCCAATTCCATGGGGGAACTCGAGAATCAGCAATATAGGTTGCGGTTTGGTATCAGAGAGTCCAAACTAAAAATCTTTCTCGCCTCTGTTGCTCCGGACGACAACCTGGAGGAGGTGGCGAAGGCAAACAAATTGATGGGAGACTTCAAGCTATCAGAGGTGTAGTAGGCGAATCAGCTCTCAAAACGGAGCATACTGAAGGTGAGCTGCCCCCCGGCGGCAAGAATAATTCTGAGGGTAGCTCAGATTAACCTCCAGCACTACAAATTCGCCACCTACAACTTTCTTGTCCTTATCAGAGAGGAGGACATCGACATCTGCCTGATCCAAGAACCATGGGTCAAGTAGTCCCAAGTTATGGGTCTGACGGAAGGATTATATAACTTCCCCATGGGGAAGGTAAGCCGAGGGAATGTATTTTAGCAAAAAATACGTTCAATGTTTACCTCTTACCTAATTACAGCTTGTTAGATGTCACACTAGTTAAGGGAGAACCGCTAGGCGGCCTATGTCTTCTGGTCGCCTCGACATATATGCCCCATGATCGCTAGGCGCCCCTGAGGAGGTAAGATTACCGTAGATATGCTCCTAATTATGCTTTTTGAGGAAAACATCCCCATTGTTGAACTCGCACGCGCAAGGAAAGGTAAAGGGTATTTCGAAGTCGGTCTAACCAGACTTCAGACTTCTTTACTCTTTATTTATTGAATATCCATATCAGACTAACAATAATTAATAAGATCTTAAACCTAACATAAATCAATTTTAAACCGCAACCAATGTTGGAGTCAACTAATAATAAAAGAATAATAATAAATATATTAGAATAACAAAGGTAGATAATGTTCGGCAAAGATTAATAAAAGGATTTAAGGAAATAGAAATGTATAAAAATTTAATAAGTTGTCAAGTCCAATCTTCTAAGACGTGTGCTTGTTCTTATTTGTAGTAGATTTCTAGCCAAGTAGTTTGCATACTCAAGAAGTTTTCCTTATAGTTAGTTACATTTTATCTTATTAAGTTCTGTTTTGATCAGTGTATATTTGTGTTTTTTATATACTATTGTGTGCCTATGATGGTTCTTAGTATCGTTGATTGCGCACGTTGCATAAGCTCGAGGATCGATGAGCTAGCGTTTCCCTATAGTTTGGCTCCATACGTCCGATTTGGCTTAATTGTACGAGTATTATAAAAAAGACCTTTGTGATCCAAACGCAGTCAGGAATTGTAATTTAAGTGCCAGTTTATATTTTGAGCATTCAGCTTGCTATAAGTCCTTTTTGCAGCAATATTCTTCTTCCATGTTAGTCTTCGATCGAGATGAATACCCAGATAGGTCACTGTGGTTGCTTGAAGAATTCTGATGCCGTTTAGTGTAATGCTGGGGCAAGTATTTTTGTGTAAGGTAAATGCCACCTGCAGTATTTTATGTTGACCCTAATTCTCCAGTTTGCTAGCCAAGTCTCTATTAATTGCAATTCTTGGACTTTGATGCGAACTTAAGATTGCAGTATCATCAGCGAAAGTTGAGATCAGTAGTCGATCTTCCGTGGGTAAATCACTATGTAAATAATAAATATAATATAGTTATATAATAAAAAAAAAATCTTTGTCAAATCCTTTTCTGATTTCATTTGTGATTCTACGAACTTGCTCAACGGTTCATAATTATTTTAGATATTTTCCAAACTGATGGAAGGAAGCCAAGTCGAAATATTGCGTTGAATAGTTGTATTAAAATTTTAATAGCTACTGCAGAACTTCTTTAATCATTTCTGTTGTAATTAGATCGTAGCAAGGTTCTTACTTTGGGTTGAGTTGATTTTTTACGATATACTTAACATCTTTCACCGATAATTTAATATAGTTTGATGTAGCTGTAGTGGTTAAAAATGGAATTCTAAAGTCGTTCGGTGGAGAATTTGGATGAAAAAGAGTTTTTAAATGATGAGCAATGTAAACGCTTTTTCTTCATCACTCCTCGCTATATACCAGGCACGCGTCTAATCGATGGTTCGCATTCATTCGACGTTTTTATACTTTTATTTACTCTGTGGGAGTTAGCGAGAATAACTGTTCATGTATTTATCCAGTTGCTGGTTTAATGCTTCCCGAAATTGAACCTTGGCTAATAAATAGTTACGTTGAGTTGAAAGTGATCTATGACGTTGCCACTCACGCCTTAGTCGTCTTTTTGTGTTAACAAATAAGCGATGAGCAATAGGGAGTGCTGATATCATAGGATGGGGGCTACAATTGCATTAAATTCTTCACGAGATGCTTCCATATCTTTCTGAACATTTTAAACGTTGGCTAATATTTGTGTGGCTGCGTATGTACTCTCTATATCTTACCCAATTTGTTATTATTGTGGTTAATTGATCATTTATTTTGTATCTTTGGGCTACTTTGAATAAATTTATTATTACTGGAAAGTGATCTGCAGAAAGTTTCAGGCAATGCTCTGATCATATCGAGTTCCAGTCAATATTTTTGGTTATTTCAAAGTCAATCACATCTGGAATTTGTTTCGGATCTAAAGCCAATAAGTCGGTTTTCCAGAAGATACAAAATCCAAGTGGAGGTGACGAATAATAAGGACAGAGTATAGCTGTTTCACTTTATGATTAATCAGCCAAGAGCCCCAGAGAGTATGTTTAGTGTTGATATTGCAGGTATGCAGTATGTTTTTGTGTGACCAGATTCTTGGCAGTTAATGCCGGACATTTACGCTTGAGTGGCTCTTCCACATTGATGTGACGTTACAGCAAATACCGCAAATCATAAATCGGATGCGTTTAATTTTTTTAAGTGTTTATGTATCCCGGATCCAATTCAACTCGAAACAAGGGTTGTGATACTCTATGTTTATTTTGTATGTTATAAACAGATTTAGCGCATTTTTAATTTCCTCGGTAACCCCACATCTGGCTCAATGCCTCTTATTACTACTACAAGGCCCTTACTACTCTTCAATTGATAGTATTTTTTTTATTACGGTCAAAATTCTCTACCAATAAATTATAGTTGTTTTCGTCATATATTTGTACTTTTGTTTCCGCTATTTTTCCTCATACTAGTGGAACCACGTGGAAGTTATTGTTTCCAATGAGCTGACTAATGCTTTGTATCAGTGCGTTTGAGCTTCTTTCTCGAAGATAAATGGGTGGAAGCTTATATGATTTGCTATTATTAGGTATATTTTCAATGTTAGCAGCAGAATCCTCTATTGTTGATAATATTTGAAATCGATTTTCATTTGTGTTAGGAGTGCATTTAATACTAGCATTAAGGTTTGTTACTTTTTTTTGCTTACTGCCAACCTGTCTTGTTTTGAGGGCCTAGTTTACGCTTCACTACGATGTCCCCGTCAATTTCTGTCTGTCAATAGCAGGCATTGCTGAAGATGTTGCAATGGATTCAGGAGACATATGGAGTTGTTGCTTCTGATTCTGTTGTTGTGGCTGCTTTTCCGGGATTTGTTGTTGATACTGTGATTTTTGCTTCTATTGCTGTGATTCTGTCTCACAAGTGTAAGGCAAATGAGATAAACAATGTTGCTGAAGCATTGTTTCTGCAATATTTACATTCTTTATTAGCGCTGCTTTTAACACATTTTTAGAAATTGTGACGCAATTTGGCAGTTATGAAGATGTGGGACCTGCTAAACACTCTGCAGAAAGTGGGCGGTATATATTAACTGCCACGCGCACTATTAACAAATATTAATAACCTGTAGAGATTTACGTACGAAACTTTACGGGAAGGAACATTTTTTTTCTTTCTTTTTATTTCCTTCATACATCTGTCACCATTATATTGACACCTAGTACATGATTTGACAATTTGTGTGGAAATTAATATAAAAAACAAATTTTGGCCAGTGCCAAGAAGTGACACAACAAAAATGATTTACATTAATTATAATAATTCACTATAGTTATATTATAACAATTTATGACCAATTATAATAAAAATTATGTTTATAATAATTATTTTCATTTACATTTATGATACTACTACTAATATGTGAAGGCTGGATTTCCTAGTTCATTAGGTCGTTTGGTCGAGTTCTCTTTAAACGGCGCATGGTGGTTTCTTCTAGATGTAGCAACTCGTTTATTTCTTCGTTACTAAGCACATGCAGTGTATCGTAGTGTTTTGTGGATATCTTTTTTATCTCTTCGTCAATTCCTGTCATATTTAGTTTGCGGTGTATGTCTTCATTTGTTGTGTACCAACCAGACTTTATGATCATTCTTAATATTCTAGATTGCTGTCGTTGAATTTTTGCTATGTGTGACCGCTTTGCCGTTCCCCATACTTGGAGTCCGTACGTCCAAATTGGCTTTATTACACACTTGTATAACAGCAACTTGTTGCTAATTGTGAGTTTAGATTGCTTACCCATTAACCAATATAGTTGCCAAAATTTTTTTTTTATTTGTTTTCTTTTTTTGTTTGATGTGGTAGTGCCAATTTAACTTTGAGTCCATGTGTATACTATGGTATTTAGTAGTAGACCGTATTTTTATATCTTTATTGTTTGTTTTAATAGGTATTGGGTTCAATTTTGTTTTAGTTGTAAATATTATTTGTACAGTCTTATCTTCATTAATTTTCACATACGAGTACATACATACATAAGTGGCACTACCACCGCATATCGGTTTTGGCCGAGTCCAGAAGAGCGCGCCAGCTGGTTCTGTCCTATGCTCGCTGGCGCCAGTTAGAGATGCCCAAGGTTGACAGGTCCTGCATAACTTGGTCTCTCCAACGGAGATGTGGTCTTCCTCTTCCTCGCCTTCCACCCTGGGGTGCCGTCTCGTGGGTCTGCCTTGCCGGAGCTTCTTCGTTCATACGTGAAACATGTCCAAGCCAGCGCAACCGCTGTATTTTTATGCGCTTCACTATGTCCATGTCCTTGTATAGCTCATACAGCTCACTGTTCCAACGAATACGGTAATCATCGCCCACGCGAAGAGGACCGAAGATCTTACGGAGTACTTTTCTCTCGAACGTCTTCAATGAATTCTCATCACTATTCGTCAACGTCCAAGATTCTGCGCCATACATCAGGGCGGGGATGATGAGTGCCCTGGAGAGCGTAAGTTTGGTCTGTCGAGAGAGGGCCTGCTTTTCAATTGCCTACTGAGCCCATAGTAGCACCTGCTGGCAAGAGTGATTCTCCGTTTGATCTCCAGGCTGACGTCGTTTTTGGCGTTCATGCTGGTACCAAGATCACCACTTCAAATGTGCGGTCGCCAACAGTGAAGGTTTGTCCAAGACGCGAGGACTCTTTGTTTGTTGACAGAAGATACTTTGTCTTGCCCTCGTTCACCGCAAGACCCATTTTGGCGGCTTCTCTCTCTAGACTGGAGTACGCCGAACATTCGGCATGGGTGTTGTGGCCAATGATGTCGATGTAGTCGGCGTATGCCAGCAACACGACACTTTTGTAGAAAATAGTGCCTTGACGGTTTTAGTAGTTGCCGGACGGTGGTGTGTGTCGATATTCTTTTCGTCTTCAGGATTTGCCGTATTGTGAAGATCTGGTCAATGGTGGACTTACCAGGTCTGAAGCCACACTGATAGGGTCCAATCAGCTTGTTGACGATGGGCTTCAGTCTCTCAAACAATAAGTTTGATAGGACCTTGTATGCAATGTTAATCAGGCTGATCCCACGCTAGTTTGCGCAAATCGCAGGATCACCCTTTTTATGAATTGGGCAGAGCACGATTAGGGTCCAGTCGCTTGGCATGCATTCGTCCGACCATATCTTACAAAATAGTTGGTGCATGCGAATTCGCCACCGGCTCCAGCGGCTTTCTTGTTCTTTAGTCGCGATATTGCTATTCGCACCTCATTACGGTCGGGTGGTGGTATGACAATTCCGTCTTCAGGGACTAGTTGTTCGGTGCCACCTTTGGCGTTTGCGCTGCCATCTCCACCATTGAGCAGCTGCGAGAAGTGGTTCCTCCATAACCCAAGCAAGCCTTGGACATCTGTCACCAGATTACCGTTTTCGTCCTTGCAGGAACTAGCCCCGGTCTTGAAACCTTCAGTCTGGCGCTTGACTTTTTGGAAACATTTTCGAGTCAAGATCCTGTCGCTCAGCATCTCAAGCTCTTCGCACTCACGTCTTTCTGCTTCTCGTTTCTTGCGCTTAAAGAGACGTCTCTCTTCCCTCCTCTTCGCGCGGTATCGCTCCGTCGTAGCGCGTGTTACAGTCGGCCGCAGGGTGTCTTGGTACGCCGCGTCTTTCCCTGCAGTGGCCTTATCGCACTCGTCGTCGTACCAGGTGTTACGTTGCTGTCGTTGGAAGCCAACCACCTGTTCAGCTATGGTACGCATGCAGCTGGAAATGGAGCTCCACTGTGCGTTTACATCGTCGATTTGGGGAGTGCTCTGGTTGAGCTGGAGTGAGAGTTGAGTTGCGAAGTTCTTGGCTATCCGTTGTGATTGCATCTTTTCGACGTCGAGTTTTCGCTGCGTGCGTTGACGTGCGCGCTTTGCCATACATAGGCGTATGCGAACCTTGGCTGCAACAAGGTAGTGGTCCGAGTCGATGTTGGGTCCACGGATGGTGCGTACATCTAGCACACTGGGTGCATGTCATCCGTCTATCACAACGTGATCAATCTGAGAGCGCGTCAATTGATCAGGGGAAAGCCAAGTAGCTTTGTGTATATTCCGATGCTGGAATCTGGTGCTACTCACTACCATGTTCCGCGCCGCGGCAAAGTCGATCAGCCTCATACCGTTGTCGGTGGTTTGGTCGTGGAGGCTGAATTTTCCGACTGTAGGGCCAAACACGCCTTCCTTGCCTACCCTGGCATGGAAGTCGCCAAGCACGATTTGAATGTCGTGGCGGGGGCAGCGCTCGTACGCTTGCTCCAAGCGCTCGAAGAAGCGTTCTTTGGCCTCATCGTCCTTCTCATTCGTCGGTGCGTGCACGCAGATCAGGCTCAGGTTGTGGGACCAGGTCTGAATTCGGAGGATGGCAAGCCGTTCGTCCACTGGTGTGAACTGAGAGACAAACTTTCGTAGCCTCTGGCCAACCACAAATCCCACTCCGAATTGGTGCTTCGTTGCATGGCAGCTTTAGTAGATGTCGCAGGTAGTTTTTTGAGAGCTTCCCTGCCCCGTCCACCGCATTTCCTGGAGAGCGGTGATGTCAGCCCTGCATTTGTCGAGAGCATCTACCAGCTGGATAGTGGCACCCGGTCTGTAGAGGGTTCTAACATTCCAGGTGCATATCCTCAAATCGTTTTCCTTATAGCGTAAGCGGGGGTCGTCATCAATAGAGGGAGGCTTCTCTGAACTATTCATTGGAATGGTTTTTTTCCGTGGCGGGTTCCAAGCCCAGCGCACAACCCTAATCTAGGGAGTTTGTTTGTTGTTGTGTGGTGGTGTCCCACTTCAAGGGGATGTGGACGCTGCCGTTGGTACCAATAGTACTCCTCCCCCACCGTCCTAAGTGCGAAACCCCACCTGACCTCGCACTTGACTTTGGTGAACCCTTAAACCGAATATGTCAGAGTGGCTTCACCAAAGCTCCCTCTCTCATTAGCCCTGACCAGGGGTCCCACATGGGTTGGTTACCACATCTTCACCTAGGTTGCTCAGGTTTCCAGAGGGAAGATTTGAGAGACATGAGACGCTAGTAGCAGGAGACCCTAACGTGAACATATCTACTCTTTACCCCTCATTAATTTTCAAGCACCATTTATTAAACTATTCCTTAACATTCTCTGTGTATATCTGCAGATTTGCAGTCGCAGTATTTAGATTTTTGTCAGATGTTAAGAGGATTGTGTCGTCAGCAAAGGTAGCAATTGTGGTATTAAGTTCCCTTTGAAGTGGTATATCTGAGGTAAATATGACATATAGCAGTGGTCCTAAACCACTCCCTTGAGGAACTCCAGCTGTGTAAGATGAATAGACGAACAATCTTCATTATATTTGACGTAAAAGTAACGATCACTAAGATAACTTTTAACAATCAAATAGTAGTCAAGTGGCAGCATCGTCTTCAGTTTATGCAGCAGTCCTTTATGCCATACTTTGTCAAATGCTTTTGCAACGTCCAAGAATACAGCAACGCAGTACCGCTTATATTCTATGTCTGTTTCAATTTTGTTTGTTATACGGTGTATCTGTTGAATTGTTGAATGTCGTTTTCTGAAGCCTAATTGATGATTTGGTATAATGTTTTTATTGTCAAGGATCTGGCTAAGTCTATCATGTAATAGTTTTTCAGCAACTTTAGAGATTATGGGAAGTAGGCTTATTGGTCTATACGACGAAGCAGTTGTAGTATCTTTTCCGTGCTTCGATAGTGCAATAATTTCGGCAACTTTCCATACTTTGGGAAAAAATTGTAGTCGAAACATTGAGTTGATAACATTCCTTAAGTAGTTATAACCTATAGTAGGTAGCTCAGCGAGTGCTTTGCCTGTCAACATATCATATCCTGATGCTTTATTGTGGTTTATTCGTTTTTTAATGCAATTAATTATTTCTGTTGAGTTTGTTTTCTTTATTTTTGTTGTAATGTCTATATTTAAGTCATTGCCTGTTTCAATATATTTATCTTCGTCATTTGATAGGACTTTTTCAAAGTATTTAGCCAATGCAGTTGCTTTTTCTTCATTGGTAGTAGCCCATGAGTTTTCATATTTCTGTAGTGGTAGCTGATACCTTATCTGAGTTTTTCATTTCTTGGTGCATTTCCATAACGAGTAGTTAGTATTCTGGATAGGCGTCAAGTTTTTTAGGTAATTTTCAACTTCTATATTTTGTCTTTTAGTTAATATTTTCTTGAGTTTTTTGCAGGCTATATTTAAATTGTGTTTATCCTCAGGCGATCTAGTTAGCTGCCACCTCTTTCTCAGCTTTCTCTTCTCAATAATTTACTTAATTTTGAAAATATCCGTTGCAGGTTTATTTTTTCTAAATTTATGCTGTTGGCTTGATTTGATTCCTGCCTCTAGGACCACATCGTTGAAGTGAATAATGGCACGTTCAATGTCTAATTGTGTTTTCAGTGTGATAGACATATTCAGTTGATTTTCAATATGCTGTCTATACTCATTCCAGTTTCTCTTATGGTTAAAAATCTTAGCTATTGGTTCTATGGGTTTGATGTCAGTTGTGTAGTCAAGTATTATCGATTTAATTTTTAATTGGTTACACTTTATATTTTTGTTATGCTGAAGTCGATTAGATCTGGTATCTTTTTCCTATCTGTTGGCCAGTATGTGGGTTCACCTGAGCTTAAAAGTTTGCAGTTATTTTTGTTAATAGCATTAATCGTACTTTTTTATTGGTTAGCCTAGATCCCCAGTCAGTGTGTTTTGCATTCAGATCTCCAGCTGCAATGAATCTTACACCAAGCGTCTTTATGTAGTCATTATATTTATCCGTCGTTATTAGGTGTCTGGGGGGGACAGTAAACTGAGGAGATGAGTATTGTCCCACTTGTATCCTCAATTTGCACAGTAGTGGATGGAATATGAGGTGTTGCACATGGTTGCCGTTCAATATGTTTTAATAGTGAATTTATTATGATAGCTGTCCCACCACGAGCTTTGCCATCAGGATGATTTGTCACATACATTTTATATCCAGGAAATACTAAATAGCTTTTGTTCGTAAAATATGTTTCTGAAACTAGAGCTATATCAATTTTCTTGTCAGACAAAAATTGCTTCAACTCAAGATAATGTTTTGTTAGGCCATTTGCATTCCAGGCTACAATTATTAAACTATTACATCCGTGCATTTAAGCTTGTTAGTAACATTGTAATGATATTCACCATATTAGTCATTTGAGTGATTAGGGATTTCACCATGTCTTTAAGTTCATTAATATCACTATCGTTTGAATTTTTTGTATTTTCTTCAGTATTATTTGGATTTGACGTCCCTGCAATGTCGGCATAGCTTACGCCTGTTTTAACTGCTGATCTATCTATATTTTTGGTCTGTAATAATAATGGATCCTTTCGGCGTAAAGATGGAAACCTTTCAATTTTTATGGCTTTGTATATTTCACAGCCTTTGTAGTTTGCAGTATGATTTCCGCCACATAGGGCACATTTAATTTCAGCTGCGTTGGTTATTTTTTTTTTACATTCACTTGTTAGATTCTTTCCAGCGCATTTCACACATACTGGATCCCTTGTACGAGTACAGTAGTTTTTTGTATGTCCGTATTTTTGGCATTTAGTGTATTGAGCGACTTATGATGGGGTGCCTCAAAAACTACTATGCAATGCATTAATTTGTTAATGGTATAAATATCTTTATTGTTAGTATTTGTTTCTAGTTTTATGTTAAACAGTGGTAGCAGTTTTTTTTGTTGTCCGTTGAGTTATGCTAGTTATGTTTAAAACTTTGTCTTTGAAACCCCTTTCATTTTTGGATTTAAATTTGTATTGCTTCGTGCCTTTTTTTTAGCATGTTGAATATTTTTGTATATGTCTCCGAGTCATTCGATTGAACTCGTACTTCATTGTTGGTTAATATTTTAAATATAAAGTCTTTATGCATTCTACGCCTTGTACGTATATAGGGGGTGGTTTGTTTAAACTTTTTTTTTTGCGGACATTATAAATCTATCTGCAACAAATAGGGTTGATCAGGGAAAATACACGCCCACTTTTGATTTAAGGAACTTGCGGGTCTAAAATTAAAATTAGCCTACCTATGCTCGTATTGCTGCTATGGGAACAAAAATTGGTAGTAATGTACATTGGGTCCATACGACTCTGTGTGCAAAATATGAAAATCAAACTAATGTTGCCACCCCTACCATTAGCCAAAAATCATTACTAGGTTGCTATTAAAGATTTATCAACGAAGTTTCACAGGAAGGATGCGGGTACATACATTAAACACCGTACAAAAATGCGCGTGTTATTTTTACGGCCACGTCCACTATTGACATATTATTCTAACTTATGACCTATACAATATTTTTGGATAAAATTTTATATTAGTACGTATATTGACACTACAAGGCCGAAGGGGGTCGATATAATCAATTCAAGGTACCCTACCGAAAATTACCGTATTCGCTCCTAATGATGATTTATGAAGAAAACATCCCAATTGTGGAACTCGCACGCACAAGAAAAGGTAAAGGATATTTAGAAGTCGGTCTGACCAGATTTCAGATTTCTATTTAAATATTTAATTCGAAAGATTTTTTTTCAAATGTGGAATGTATACATTTAAAAAAAAATCTTTTTACCGCATTACTTACATTAACTTCAGTGCTTAATTCCAATAATTTGTCACGGAAATTATTGCAGTGCACAACTTTATCAGCATTGAACTAAATAAAAATATCCTCTAATGATTTGATGTCGCACATAAATCTTTCTGAAGGCTTTTTAAGACATCCTTTTGAGACTTGGTCCCCCATGTCCAAGTGCTGCCTTCGAATTCGTGTTCATTAAGGTTCAGCCTTCGAATATTTCTCCATGTATTATGACAAATAACACAACGATAATTCACCATATTTCTTTTTATTATTGTTTAATTATTTATGTTAAAGGGATTTTCACTATACTGTGGAAGCCGACTATTTCCCTTTTATTAAAAGAAAAGCGTGGAATGCGTCGATTTTGGCCCCAATGACAAAACCCGATTCAATTGTGCAACAAAGCTACTCAAAAATGTCCTACGATTAACAAAAAATGCAGAAATACAATGTCTCAGCAGCTACTAAAAAACTAAAGCAACCAGCATCTCATGTTGCACCTATTACAACGAAAGATGGCGGAAGGGCCAGATCTGACAAGGAAAAAGCGCAACATTTGCTCTTCATTTATTAGACGTATTTGAACCGTTTCAGCATTTTGAAATAAAAGAAGTTAGAGAACTATCAACAAAACGCTAAAAGACAAAAAATTGCCCGGATATGACCTCATCACGAGCAGAATCCTGAAGGAGCTACCGGCTATAAATTCATTGCCCAATTATTTAACGCGATTATCCGATGTGACCACTTCCCAAGCCAGTGGAAAGTAGCTCAAATTATCCTTGTTCTCAAAACTGGGAAACCGGCAGAAGTGTTCACCGCATATAGACCAATAAGCTTGCTTCCAATACTATCTTAAGTTTTTGAGAAACTGCTTTTGAAGCGACTCCTCCCAAGCATCGAGTCAAAACAGCTTATACCTTCTCATCAATTTGGATTCCGAAAACATCACGTTACGCTAGAGCAAATAAACCGAGTATATGCATTTGCACGGAGTGCACTAGAAAACAAAGAATACTGTTCAGCCGCATTCCTGGATATCACCCAAAAATTCGACAAGGTGTGGCACCAAGGCTTGGTGTACAAATTGAAAATGCCTTTACCCTATCAGTACTTTGCCATATTGAGGTCCTACTTAGAAAGCATATTCTACATGGTTAAAGTTAACAGCGACGTAACTTCCCTCTATCCAATCTAAGCTGGTGTTCCACAAAGAAGCGTTTTCGGACCTGTGCTCTACACACTATTCTCTGCTGATCACCCTCTGACTGATACCACATGCAACGCAACTTTTGCAGATGATACTGTTGTAATGGTCAGCAACAAAAACCCTGAGATGGCTTCGACGCATTTCCAGGTTAACCTGAATCGAATCGACTTATGGCTAGACAAGTGGCGAATAAAAAGTGACACTAAATACCTGCCAGTGACACTAAATACCTGCCATTTTTCACAGGCAAACCATGCAAAATACATTGGGATGCACCTGGATCGGCACCTTACGTGGCGCTGTCACATCGTCTCCAAACGGAAGCAACTTTTAGGTCATTATTCTGGCTACTTGGACGCAGGTCGGCCCTAACACTGGAAAATAATGTCATAATGGTAATAGTGAAACCCATATTGTCTTATGGTATTCAAATTTGGGGATCAGCATCCAAGTCAAACCTAGACATCCTACAACAATTCCAATCAAAAGTTTTACAATTGTGTGCTAATGCACCTTGATATTTCCACAACGACATCATTGATCGCGATCTAAACATCCCAAAAGTAAATGATGAAATCATGAAATGTGGCCACTCATATCACAAACGTCTTAGAGTCCTTCCTAACAACCTGGCGGTAGAATTGAAAACAGCGATACTAGCATGCGAAGATTAAAAAGATATGTACCATCGGACTTACCGTTCAGATTTATTTACCCCCTAAGATTAAGTTAAAAATAAAAATAAGATTAAATTAAACAAAAAACAAATATCATGAATAAATGAAATTGATATACGAGTATATGAAATCTAACTTTGTTAAATTGATATACGAGTATATGAAATCTAACTTTGTAAAATTCATACACATGTTAGAGCCTAATATAATCCAAGTGATACTGAATATCCAGGTGGACAGATTGTAGTTAAACGAATGGAGTTAAAAAAAGTAAAATAAAACCATTAACGCAGCGATATAGAAAACGAAGGGTGGTGATCGCATCGGCAAAATTTATCGTAATACCGAAATTGGAACAGTCTACTTTCTCAAATTTATAGTTTTTGGCGAATGAAGAGCAGGGGTTGTGAGTGAAATCCAAGCTACCTGCGTGTAATTGACTCACCGCATGAACCCTAGTAATTAAATCCTAAGAGACACTACACACAGTGTAGTTATTGTTCAAAATCTATTAGTAAAATATAATTAAGTACGCACATATTTTTGGGGTGCAAAGATTATAAATAATTAAAAATAAGATAGTATATAAACTTTTAGGATAGTAGGACGGTTGATTTCGACATCAATAAGCAATTGCGCAACTAGAGCACCTGTAAAGTAGAAATCCTAGGTAAATAAGAATTCAAGCAACCTAATTTTAAGAACTGTAAATAAGACTAGCGAAACTAAATAGACTTGATTTTTGTAATTGAAGCAGAAGTTACGTGTTTATTCATTCCCATGCCCGATAAAGGCCGCTGACAGAGACACAGGTATACGCGGACGCAGGCAGCTGCAAAGCGCCCAGTAGATGTCCAGCAAGTAGTGCAGCCCGTCAGGCAAACACACAGGCATATTTTGTTACGTTGTTCAAGAACCACCTCCATAAAGCAGAATTAGTAGCAGTGAAAAACCCAGTCGCTTCGGTGTCCATGACATCACATAACTTCCTTATAGATAGTGAATTTTTACTATACTGTATCTCCTTTATACACCGACTCGAAATCTCTTTTCACGTCGCTGCAATTATCTCAATCTACTACAAAGTTCTTAATATAGCACCGCCTGAAAAATATGACAAATTTCCATGCTTATCAAAATCATTCACTAAAGTAGGTTTACTGTGATGTCAGTATGAAGCCTTTAAATTTAATTGGATTTGCAATAGGAATTTATGTACATCTCCTACCGCCACTGAAAAATTTCATTAAACTCTCGTATTTAACCGTGGACAACAGACTAGCAAATAGTCGTAATTTGAATTCTCCCACTGTTTTCAACAATGTTTACAGCACTCAACTTTAGGGCAAATTGTGTGGCTCACTTTTCCCGACGAGCAATGTCAGTAACCTTCACATTTGTTAAGAAAATAAAAATACATAAAAAATGAAAAGCAAACAACGGGGGTATGAAGCAGAACTATACAAATCATTATGACAATAGTCAGCGCACATTCGGCTGCAAACCATTTTTGGGAGCGGTTATATTAGAGGAGAAAAAACAAATGTGATACAAGAAAAAAAAAAAAGAACTATTAATAACAGAAATCCAAAGCTACACAGTTGACATTTGATGGATCCGAGTGTTTATGGCAACACTCCAAAGAAAGCTCGGAGGACCACGGCTGCAGTGAGGCCGAGAGCTGAGAGACTGAGAGAGATGTGCGAATTGTTGGGAGCAGAAATTCGAACGGAATCAACACTCTCGGCGCGAAACTTCACGAGCAAGCAGTTTAGAACTCCGCACGACCTGTTTGCAGGACATGACAACACGAAACTGCTTGGGAAGTCTGACACGTACAGCGAATTCCGTAATTCGAAATTAGATTTCAGTTTTGGACAAACGTTTGTGCGGCACGGAAGGACAGCGCGCGCGTTTCCTGTCCGACAGTTTCTTTAAAGAAAAAATTATGGAAAGAAAATTATAAATATATAAACTACATTGTGTCAGCTTCTAAAATTGTTGTATAACTTGTTACGTTTTCATGTCTTTATATGCTAGGCGAAGGTAACTAAGGTAATCGCGTTCAATTTGCTTGGGGCTATTCCAACGAATTGCTTCCAACAGAGTAATATTCAAATTTAAGAAAAATTAAATTCCAGCATTTTTGAAAGAATGCACAATGAAGAGCCTTGAAATAGAGTGTCCTTGGATAAATATTAAATTGCACATTTATTGTGCACTTATAAACGCTAAATCCCTACTAATTTGGCTAATAAACTTAAAAGAGCATTAAGAGTAGAACAAAAACATAAATTTCTGCAGTAATAAAGATAACACAGAGCCAAGAAGTGCCACAATACTGCAAGTAGAGAAGAATAATTTCGTAGACATTTTTCACAACGACCGATAATAATGACAATGAGGACGAAGATGCATGAGACAGGAAGGAGATACACCTAAGAAAAGAAACAGAACCCATACAACGCGACTTGACTAAATCGCTTATTCGTTCGGTTTTCATTTCTTCTCTTTTTCATTCCTTTTGGCTTCTTTTGCTGTTGTTGTTTTATCATTTTCGTTCTTTGTAATGTTAATTCACACATGAAAATTTGCCAGGCTTTCTGCGTCTTTTTATTTGCTCTTCTGTGGGGGAGGGCGAGATAAGCGGTGGTTTGTTTGTTGTTTGTTCATTCGTTATTTTGTTCAAATCAGTCACTTCGTACACATTTTTGTTGTGCTTGTTTCTTCACCACATTCGTATCCACTTGTAGGTGCATGTGCCATAAGGACTTCGCAAAGCAATGAGTTTTTCGTTTGATTTGTGATTTAATAACAATTGCCAACTTATTATGGATACACAAACTTGTTATTTATCTTTTATATGAATTTAATCTTTTCATATTGTCCTACGGAATTCTTAGTTTTAGTAATGCAGCGTGCATTTCATTATAAAATTAATATAAAAACTTTATTAAAATACATAATAACTAAAATTGATTTCCACGGAAGGCAGAAACTGTGTAACAGTTGGCTTTCATTAAGACGCTTAGAGTTCTTTGTCAGAAGCAATAAATTTCATATATAAGAATATCATTCGCATGCGGTTAAGGTATGATAAACTACATTACCTCATTACTGGATCAAATGTATGCAAACATCAAAGTTTCAAACACCATGTCATGCGCTTAAGCAGTGTTTGGATAGCGCTGTCCTCCAATGAATTTCATATCACGCATACGCCCCGATGACTGCACTGAAATTTTTTATTTTCTATTTTCTATAATAAAACACTGTATTTGTATAGGGATAGTTATTTTATTTTAGGTATAGTTTTCTGTCAATTACTTTTCTAACGGCAATCAAATAATTATAGTTTCTATCGCCACGAAAAACATGGACTGGTATGAAATAAAATACGCGCTACTCCCACATAAACATGTGTTCGAAATGACTAAATGACCAATATGAAGTCACGCAAATGAACAACCACAAAAGTAAAGTGCTGTTCTCATTCTCTAGGGAATATTACATACAAACAAGTTATACAGCGGGCCCAAATTACATACAGCATAAAATTCTAACGGATGACACCAGCTAGTTTGAAAATATAGAATTCAAATCGTTAGTCACATACATACATTCGTACACAGTGGTGTCTGCAGTGAATAGTTTAGTTTGCCAGTGAATAGTTTAGTTTGTCAGAAAATACTGTCATCGAATTTATTGAATTAGTTTAATCAGGTATATATAGAGATCTAATAAAATATTGCCTTTTTAAAAGGCAATATTTAAATCCTTAAACCAGCAGCAAAAGTCAAACGTGTAAATAAATTAGTTGGAATAAAGCCTCGTAAATAATACCACCTACTACAGTCAATGGGACGACATACTTTCGAAGTTATAATAAAAAGTGTATCAAATTTAACATACATTATCTATGGCTCTCAGCTGTGCGCTGCGCAGTGAGAGAGATTATGGGAGCGACAGACAAAGTTAGGGAGAGTGTTTAAATGCAGTGTCCATTGTTAAAATTTATGAAAATCCCACACTTGTATTCATTTTGTTACAGATATAAACTAACCTACATCAACAGCAAACGCCTCCAAAACTTACTCAATGACACATGACACAGTTGCGGACATTTTGAAAGATTTAAGCATGTGGTATGTTCAAGTTGCTTCGATATAAACTAAGTTTTAATTATTAAAAAAATGGAAAGGGTATGCTCTGGACAGCAATTACATATCCGCATGTCCATATTGAAGCACTGTATTTATCAATGTACGTAACTCTACCCTATTTTAATCAGCTAAACAGGCTACATAAAATTCAACCAGTGTGGAAAACAAGTGGCTATAAAATTGGCCTTTTCGTAATGCATTCAAAATTGATGTTGATGTGAAAAAATGCTATAAAGCCATAAGTAAACTGACTGCAGATATCGATTCTTAAAACTCAGTCAAACATGCAACATGTAGCATACCAAACACATTTTATGCAATCAAACTGTCACAGTTTTACTTAAGCTTAACTTCACACAAGTGATGGTATTTACTTGAACAATGGCTTTTGATGTGTCGCGCCTTGGTCCAGGTTCTCTAGTTAGCGCAAATGATGCCAGTCCTGCGTAACCTTAAAAACGAATCCTTTTCTTCACTCGCTGTAGTCAGCTGTCATCTACCAGTTTCTAACTAATTTTGGAACGCCTTTCATTGCCATTGTCCATTGTCAATAGGCCAGCAGCAGCAAAACGTAAACAGCTGATGTCGTCCGCAACAGTAACAAGGATTCCAGCTTCGTTCAACTGATGCAAAGCACTCTCACCTTGTGCGCTCATATTCTGGCATGCAGAAGTGCCTCTCTAGTTCTCCTAAGCGCTCAATTTCGTTATCTTACGAGCAAGCACATAACCTCAATTGTGTAGCGCACTAGAGACGTCGCGTGTGGGTGGTGTACTACAATTCTGTTCGGTTTCGATTTCCACGTCGGTGTGGGTGTCGGTTTTGTGAGCGCGCGTGTGTATGTGTATATCGTATAGTGTTGCGACTGCTGCCCTGCTGCGGCCTGCTTCGGCTGCAGTGTTGTCATTTTTCTTGTTTTTGAGTGTATTGTAGTTGCAACAAACAGCCGAGTGAATATTTCCTTTACGCGAGAACGCGAATTCATTCCCACGCACAACAACGACTGCTACTATTCCACTCTCTATATTCGAACACACATTCCCATTCGTAAACTTTCATATTACAATTAATAAAAAAGCAATCTAGTATATACATAAAACACTAACAACATTAACACTGGCAACATCCAGCCCAACATCCAGAACAACGACGGCAACGTTGGTGCAGCCAGTGGCGCTGCTTACACTGACGTCAACGTTAATGTCGACGTCGACGTTGTTGTTGTTGACACTGACGCCGACGACGCAGTGAGGAGCTCGCTTGTCATCGTTCGTTGTTCGTGCGAGGCGAGTGACTACAATCGTCCTGTGTGCACGGACAATAATATGAGGAGTGGCAGTTCGGAATTACTACTCGAGCAGCAACAACAAGAGTTACGGTTACGTAAAAAACGAGAACTGGCTCCGAAAAAGAAAAATGGCAATCGACGCTTCAGTTCGTGGCGCGAACGGGTGCGCTTCTACAGTACGTCAACACTCGCGTTTTTCTCGGTGACGGCCGGTGCCTCACTGCTGTTCCTTGTGCCGCTCTATGTCGATCCTGCAATATCGACTCTGAGTCACGACTTCATCGAAAATCCAACTTTATGCACTACCACACGACGCGAAGATTTAATTGGCATATTCAACTGTTCATGGAGTTCTTGTCGGGAGGGCTGCACCTCTGATCTGTACCGATGTGTACATATCTATGTGACGTTTATCGAACAGAATATCACAATACCTGAGAATATGACCGACTTCACCAACTACACGGCTGAGTGGGAACAGTCGGAGGAGGCCACTCTCCTCGTAAATATCAAGGGGTGCGGTTATCCCCCCGCGGTAACGTGTAAAAATTTCAATGCGCATTACGGCGTCGAGGGTGCAATATTTCCGTGCTACTATTCGCGCAAAAACAAGACCGTGGTACTGACGTCGTATAATCACGACGATCAGGAAGCAATGATCATTAACTTCTTCGTCGTGCCATTCGTGATAACCGTAATCGCGTCAATCGCACTGTGCATTATGCATTGTGATTGCAGATGTAAAAAGGATCGCAGCCATCGAAGAAACCGGCCGCAGTGCAGAAGGCCGCGAATCGAAAATCTAAGGTAAGTAAAACATAGGATACCACCAGTATAGGAGACAGATCTCCTGAAAATATTAGGAACCACGCTACTCTCTAAACTTATCAAAAACACTATTATATTTGTTCCTCATAGGTATGAGACTCTATAGACACTATTCTGCCCTTCTGCTCTGTGTTGGTAAGCACAACTGCAGATTATACCAATGAAAAATACGGTGTGGGTGCAGAAGGATACAGAACGCTGCTTTTGCTAATGGAATTCCATGGCATGCATTATGCAGAAAATATCAGCTTAAATGAAGACACTTTACTGCAGCAAGCATATTTAATTATCTTGGATATCAGTGGAGGTAGAATGTTAATCTGTACTACACCCGCATGTATTCATATATGACACAAGGTAGAAGTGAGTTAATGAAATAATAGGATTTCAAAGGTTTTGTTTAGTTGAAATTCAATTGGGAGTATTTTGAGCGGAATTAAGTGAATCACTTCGCTCATTATTACATAGCATACAAAATAATTTAATATAGGCATTTTTTGGTCCCATATAATTCCGATTTTCGAAATGAAGTAGATAGATTGACAATTTATTGGAGATACAATTCATATTGGTATGTACCTGTGCTTGGAACTCTAAACTGTAACTTCTGCCAGTAGCGCCTAGATTCCTAGGCACAAACATTTTTTCTTTTTTGTGAAGATTTTGCAAAGATTATTATAGCTTCCGATTAAATCACAGTTGAGATATTGAAATTAATTCGATTTCGAAATGTCGATTCGAAGACAAAAGAAAGGGGCAAAAAGATTTTAAATTGACATATATTTATATAGATGTACGAGTATAACATGAATCATAAATTCCAAGAAAAGAGAAATTGGCGCAGTGTTTTTGAAAAGAGAATATGTTAGAACCCTGTGGATGTGAGATGCAATTTGACTATATATATATATATATATATATATATATATATATATATATATATATATATATATAAATATATATATATATATATATATATATATATATATATATATATATATATATATAAATATATATATATATATATATATATATATATATATGATATATATATATATATATATATATATATATATATATATATATATATATATGATATATATATATATATATATATATATATATATATATATATATATATATATATATATATATATATATATATATATATATATATATATATATATATATAGTCAAATTGCATCTCACATCCACAGGGTTCTAACATATTCTCTTTTCAAAAACACTGCGCCAATTTCTCTTTTCTTGGAATTTATGATTCATGTTATACTCGTACATCTATATAAATATATGTCAATTTTAAATCTTTTTGCCCCTTTCTTTTGTCTTCGAATCGACATTTCGAAATCGAATTAATTTCAATATCTCAACTGTGATTTAATCGGAAGCTATAATAATCTTTATATATCAGAATCTTTCGCGTCACGGCCAAATTTGTACTTAATTTTCACTTTATAAACAATTTGCATACAAATATGTGCACACTATTTTCCTGAAATGTGTTACGTCCCCATGGTCATCATACCTGGCACAGACACCCTGGCTAGCTCACTCCTTTTTTGTTCTTTGGTGGGTTCCCAACCCGCTGTGCCAGATCGTGGGGCAAACATGAAGTTCTACTCTAAACCTATTCTACGTTTATTATTTATTTTTGATACCACTCACCTCTCCACCGGATTCCTCCGTCCCGATCAGCCTCTCCTCATCCTCCCCCTCCTGTCTACTCCTTAGCCTACCATAATTTATTTATTTTTTATACAAACACACACATACACAGACAAATACTACGGCCTCCACTAAGCTGCGTATAGGCTGCCTAATTCAGGCAACAAGGCCTAACTCAAACCCCGCTTTCGCTCTACCTCTATCTACTCTTAGGAGCTCCCTAGACCAGTGTAGGCTATTCTTACCGAGCGCGCCACCGCTACGCTCTGTTGAGACCGTATCACACTTTCCTAACGCCTTAAATTAATTCATAGATTCTACTCATTAACAGAACAAATAAAAACTTTATGCTTTACATCCAACAAAAAGAAAACTTAAATAAAGACGTAAATAAATACTTATATTTAGGAACTTATGCTTATCTTAATACGCTGGACTTATCTTTATTTTTGCCGCTCTGGGTAGGAGGAGTCTGGTCTTCGGCGGTCGATCCGTATCCATTCACTTCCTTTTCTAATTCGTCGACAATGAAAGGAAATCGAAACTACCTTTTTTTATGCAGCATTAATCAACTTCAATACCATTTCTTTTTAATTTAATAATTATATATATTTAATTTATTAAAATATCGTATTCCTGCGTTTTCAACACGACACTAGCACAGAAATTCTCACAAAAAAAAAATTGCACTTGATTTAGACGACTCGAACGACAACGACCGTGAATTTTACTTTTCTTCTTGCTGTGCAGAATCTGACTCTTTTCTAAAAATTTTCCGCATTACTTACTGACTTCCACAATCAGTTTCCTCCGGTACTTCAACTCCCAGCTCTCTCCCTCTGACACCCTACTTTTCACTATCCTATCCACAACCTGTCCGTCCGTCTCTGTCCCACCCACTAAGCATACCCCTGGCAACAGCTGTGCTTTGTGGGTCAACCAACCATTTCAAGGACAGCTACTAACCTTTCATCATCACTTTTCTTTTTCTTCTCCTTTTCCTCACCAACTCGCACTCACGTATTTACCCCACACTAACACTCGATCCACCCACACATGTACCCATATTAGACCAGCTCTCGCGTATTAAAAGTTCCCCTCCACTCAACCTGAGCTTTCAACGCAAAAGCTGTCTAATCCTCTCACACCAAAAAAAATTAACAAAAAGTGATGATATAAAATCTCTCCCATATACATACATATATACTCGTATAAATATACATATTTACATAAAGATTACCAACCGGAGTATGCAGACAGTAAACCGAAAAGTCATCTGATGCACCAAATAAGGTAGCAGCCAGCTGATCGTAACAAATGTTACAAATAGGAATAAATAAAGTGAGAAGTTTTTGAAGTATGATCATAGATAATTAAAGTGCACTGAAGCTAGTTCGCTTTAAATTTTAGTTTGGTTTTGACTTCAAATCGTAGTCATTAAAAAATATTTCCCCTCGAAATAATTTGCTACAGGATTTCCATTTCCAGTGGAGTTTTTCAAATTAAAGCCGGCTGTATACTCCCAAAAAATTTTGTGAGATTTGACTTGTAATTTATCGTACTTTTTCTGTACCTCGATCAGCAATCGAACTAATCACTTCCATTCATTTGTCTGTTTTTACCCACTCTCATATTCATTTCGTTAGATCCAAGTGCTATTCGAAGGGATGGCACCCACATACAAATTTATTGCTGCTTTCTTAATTGTGCTACTATCTTCTATACATTTTTTTTTATTTATTTGGCTTCATTTATTTTACTGGCAAGGCACAATACCAATTTTTGTATGTGAGTGGAAACATTTTGTTTGAAGTCAATTAATTTGCAAACATTTTCCTATCGTTTTTTGTATTATTGTATATACGAGTATATGCTTCTAAGAGCTTTCTAATTATAATTTTTATATTTTTTGTGGCGATGAGTCAATATTGTTACTGCGAAATATGTACTGAAATATTTGTGAATATAATTTTTATAATTATATAAATCTATTGCTGGATTTGACGAGGACCATACGAACTTGTTTATAGACAATTTGATCCCACATGCCATCAAATTTAACTCTCCAAAGTGTCCTGGTTTCGAGTTGTCACGTAAAACTGTAAACTGATAATTTTTATGTATCTGAAAAGATACAAATTTGCTACTATGATTTTTATTTTACTGCGATCTTACTCTCTTTATTGAAAAATTCTTAATAATGGTGCTATCACTCGATTTCGTTGTTAGCAACCTGTCCAGTACGTGGGGATGAGTGGCAGTGTTTCCAAAGTCAATTTATACTCTCTCTGAGAGGCGTCTTTTCAGACGGAAGAACTGCGAGGAACTCGAGATGTACCGGGACAGAAATGATGCTTGAAATTCTATGAACAGGTCAGGTGCCTGACTCAAGGTTTTAAGCCCGAAGCATCTAACTGTAGAGATGCAAATGGGAATCAGGTTACGGATACGCAGTGCAGACTGAGATTATGGCGGGAACATTTCTCTAAATTACTGGCATGCGACGATGCCACCAATACCGCCTCTGGAGAACCACCAAGCCGATGCCACCAATTGACTAAGACGGAGTGGTTCTTCCCCCACCTAGTCATGATGAGGTCCGAGTTGTTTTTCAGCGACTAAAGAACAACAAAGCAGCTGGTGCCAATGGACTGCCTGTTGATGTATGCAAGGCCGTCGGCGATGAGTTGATAGGGTGCATGCATCAACTCATCAGCAAAATATGGCTAGAAGAAATCATGCCCGACGATTTGAATCTGAGTGTGCTCTGTCCTGTATTGAATAACGGTGGCCCGACGATGTGCGCCAACTACAAGGAATCAGTCTTATTGCCATCTCATATAAGGTTCTGTCTAACGAATTGTCTGATAGACTAAAACCATATGCCAACACACTGATTGGACCTTATCAGCTGTCCACCAGCAGGGATACTCTTCATTTAGGATCCCATGTTACAGCGGACAATTGTACTTTTGAAGTGAAGGAATTTATATACCTTGGCTCCGTCATTAGCACCGAAAGCGACGTTAGCTTGGAGATTAAATGAAGAATGCATTGCAAATGTGTAGTAGAGTTCTCTCTCGACCGACAAAACCGACACTCTACAAGACGCTCATCTTACCCGTGCTGCTCTATTGCGCAGAAATATGGACCATGAACTCTACGAGCTCTGCGCTAATATTGACATAGTCAGACTCATCACTATACAACACTATGGACGAAGAATCTCCAGCGAGAAAGGTGTCCGCATCGGAAGCTGCTGGATGACGACGTAAAGGACGACCATGACTCTAATGGAAGGACCAAGGCAAGAAAACCCTAACTAAGCTTGGTATAACGACTTGGAGAGGACACGCGCAAGGCAGAGGCGCCTGTTAAGTTCGGCCTTAACCCGATAGCAGGTTGTTTCGCAGGTTCGTGATTAGGCCACGAAAGTAAGTAAGTAAATTGAAGTATACTTTGTGCTGATGTCTCCTGCAGGACCGAAAGGGCCATGAAGAAGTACTTTCCCATGTAGAAGTACTTTCCCTCTTTGCCAGTGCTGGAAATTTCCATAAAAGGTGTTCCACACTTCCTGCGTTCTCCTCATTTCTGTAGCTTCTATAGAAGTCGTTACGAGGGAGTCCATGTCTGGACGCATGTGTTCCAATAAGGCAGTGTCCGATAAACGGTTTGTTAACTAGCATCAGTTCTACGGACCTCCTTCAAACAATTTTCGACCAGAATTTAAGGAGACTCAAATTCTATATGCACTACAAGTCTGTGTAGGGTTTGATCATTACAATTTTCATAGTATCGGGTGCTCTACTGCGGAATTCGGGATTGGACAGGGCTGTAGAACTTTCAAATTTTGGCGCGATGAAAGTTACGGTCTCTAATATTCTCTAAATAATTTTACAATATTGATCTTTTCAGTACCGCTCAACATATGAACACTTCTATTACAGATATAAAAGATGTAGTAACTACGTTTCGATAAAATAGGATAGACGGGTCAATTTAACAAACTATTCACAGCTTAGAAAAACTTGAAGAGACGGAAGTTTTGAAGGCATTCAAAGAGCCGTCCAATGTTCGAGGGAAAGTTTTACCGAAGTTTTAAGCCTCCGAGCGTATTTTGCATCTAGATATTAATATATTGTTCATCCATAAATGAGTAGGATCCAGTTAACATAATAACATCAGCCTAGGGAATTGCGGATTAGGTACTTCCCGAACTATTTTTAATTGCTGCTTCTTGCAAGAAATCTGTATTCTGGACACACTCAGTGAATTCATACTCGTAAAAAAAAAAATTGCGGAATTTAGAGTGAACAGAATCTCCATATAATTCAAGAGTTACCATTGCATGCATCGAAATTAACTGTCTGGTTAGAAATGAGGGCTAATGGCGGCGGCATTAGTACTTCTTGGAAAACCTGGAACTGCTTTGGAGGAAGATAGAAGTATAGATGTATTAAAACAAATTTTAAATCACATTAAAATGATCCATTGCCACAAAGACTCCAACCATTTGACTGATAAATATTCCATGCCTTTTGATTGCTGAAGAAATACAGAAGTATGAGAAAGGATAACTTACATATTGAAAGCGTCTGTTGCATCATTGAATCCAAATAAACACAAAACTGTTGTTTTCAAAATTTATTAAAAAATTAATTGTTTTTTACTCTGCAAAGTCCTCCATCATTTCGTTGGCTATTATATTATTTTCCAGTGTTGACAGTTTCACTTGCTGAAAACCACTTGTTGCCAACTTCATTCTTCCCAAATCAGACGCAAATAAAATTTAAAAGCTCAATCATACTTTACCACTGGTGTATGTAGCCCCGAAGATTTTAGATTTCTAGTTTATACGATTTGCAATCCAATTACACAATTTATTTTACAATTTACAATTTCTTTGTAACAGTTATCTGTAGCTGGATGCACTATATAAAGGCTGGGTAAAAATTAACGCAAAACAATAGGTGAACTAATGAGAAAGACCAAAAAATGTATATTAACATATTAACAGCCGTAGTGCAGGCAGGTTATCCTTTCTATATAGGGTTCATTGGTGTGTTTTACAACTTTCTACAGGTAAAGCTGAAAAATTCAGATGTTAATTCGACCTTCATATCCAGCGCACTTTTTTATTTTATTAATTTAGCTGCCCCCTCAATACTCAGACTGCAGGTCATTATTTAGATGATGATATTAACACGTTGCTAACATACGAGTGCTTTGAGAAAACTGTAAATATAGTTTTCTGTGCTGCGGATTATATTGCTTCCTACTATCAAAGTAACCACACAAATATTTCCAAGTAAATGTACAAAACACAATTCTATTATCGGAAAATAATTAATAAATATATAACCAGGCCGCGAGTCGCATGAATTCGTCACCTTTGAAATAATAAAATTTACAAACATTTTCAAAACTAAACAAACAAAAAACCGAAGTAGAAAAATGGTACTTCATTTCTCAACACTTGCTTTAAAAAAATATGTCCTGCCTAAATAAGCACGACATGTAGCACTAGTTGTGCCCTAAATTCTGATAACAGTGATTTTCTAAAAACGCCTCCCAGAGTCCCACCTCTACAATTGTACTTATGTGCCATTGAGTGGAACTATGTATATGTTCTTAGTCGTAGTCGTCAAATTTTAATTATTTAATAATGATAGTTGGAATGTGTACCTTCATGTTGTCCGTTGTTCGGCTGTTGCTTTCGCTACTCCTGTTGTTGCTACTTTTTCTGCTTTTATTTGACTAATGTTTGGCTGTACATAATCTCCATGTAGCGGTCTGAAATTATGTACGCATGCCGTATATAACAAACCTCCTGTTTACCACCTCATTGGTTCATTCGCCAACACCATTAAGATGAAAACTTGTCCCTATTATTGATAATATTGTATTTCAGGATGAAAAAGTAGATTACTGTGGGCTTACTACGTCCCACTTTTTTGTTTAAATTTAGTGATTTAATTGGCCTTTTTCGTAAAATAAACAAGTATTTTATTGACAATAATAATTTTCCATGTACGGAAACTCAGTCCATTTGACAATTTCGTGGCGACCTAAATAAATAAATTATTATATGAATTATTGAATGATGCCAATTTTTCCACAAGTTTAATTGACTAAAACAACTTACTTTACTTGATAGTCATTCTGGTTTTGCCATTACCATTTGAAATGTAATGGGCTTATATACGAGATTGGTACTGATATGCATGCTGATACATTTACACATTGAATGTAAATGTTTTGATTCCATACAAAAACATGTTTGTGATTTGAATTATAAGAAAAACCTTCATATATAAAAATATTTATATATCTACATACAATTTCTTATGGAATCAACAAGCGGAGAGAAAGTGAGGAGTAGGTCGAAAATTGTATCTTTTCCTTCTGTTAGGTATACAATTTTTCACAGTTAAACTCTTTTGCAACACCTTTTTTAATAACATGAGATATGCAAATTTTGTGCAGTCGGTTATGCAGCTGCATGTCCGAAGTTGTTGCATATGCAAAAATGCAAATAATTATAAAAAACATAACGTTCTAAAAGCTACATAACAGCCGAGCTGGCAGCTCCGTACCAGAAGGACACTTTCAAAGCTATTATTCCAACGTTACACAAGGCTTGTGCAAGGCTGGATAGATGAAGAAGGACCTTGAAAGGAAGCGCACGGAGAAGAACTCGTACTGTGAAATATATTTGAAATTCTATATATTAGTAAAGCGACGACTAAAGGAATTTCTACATTTTGAACCCAAGCTGGTGCGTGATTTATTCTGTGGATGCATTTAAAACTATATGCCAGTAAAAATATATGGAAAACTTAAGCCTATATGAAAAAAAAAAAATGGACTGCACACCTTCAAATGTGCATATTGTGGCTACAATGAGCCAACAGCCATCATTGGCCGAGGGGGCATCTGGTCCCATCGACAATGAAAGCATGGAGCACGACCTGTTGGGGGGGGCACCCGGTCCCTTAACCGACAGGCCGGAGGAGATGGACATCCCACTTAGCCAGGAATCGGCTGGGGTGTCTATCTCCTCGGAACAGGAGAGAAATCTTCTTGAACCTGCTCCAGAGAAGATTCCAAAACTTAGGGTGAAGCTGTCCGGAGCTGGACGTAAACGTTTTAAGGCTTTGCTTGCCAGGGGCATATCGCTGGAAACAGCTCGGTCCTTGGCGGCAAATCCAGCGAACGTGTCTGCGCGATGGACCCCTAAAAGATCCCGTTCAGATGGCTCCACGCCGACATCGAACTCCAGGCCGACAAAGCGGTTTGCACAAGAGGGCAACAAAAACATTGATAAAATGTCAATAGTGCCCCCAGCGGACCCGCCGGTGTGTGGTGAGATGAAGGAGGCGGAGACCTTACTTGGGGGCGAACCTGGTCCCAGTAAGAGGGTGGCGAGTGTCTCTGAAAGACATGGCGTGCAGGGAGCCTCCTTGGGGGTCCCCTGCTCAAAGCCTACTCTAGCGGAGACAGTCTGCTCCAAAAAGATAGGGGTTATACCTAGCAATTTCCCGGAGGGCATATGGTCCACTGAAGAAATTGGGAAGGTACAACGGTGCATTCTCGACAAGATGTTCGAGACTCGTGGGGGCCCAGTGAAGCCACACTTTGCAGGCTGTAGTTTCAAGCCTGGATGGTTGACGATCAACTGTCTGGACGACGAAACCGTAGCCTGGGCTGAAGAATGGATACCAGCCATGAAGCCATGGGAGGGGGCTGAGTTGAAGGTGGTGGACGAGGCAAAAGTGCCAAAGGCCAAGATCTTCGTTGGCTACTTTCCCGGCTCGGTATCTTGGCAAAATGACCGAATTCTGGGGCAAGTGGAGTCGCAGAATTCGGGCATTAGTGTCAGCGAGTGGCGGGTGCTCCATCGCCTACAAAAAGGTGACCAGGTCGAGCTGGCAATTGCTCTGGACCCCATCTCGTCTGAAAGGGTTGACACACTGGGTAACAAGGTCTACTATGGCTTTGGCAGTGCCCAGCTCCGACCTAGACTGAAGGGGAACAGGGCAAAATCTGCTGTTGGTGTTGAAGAGCAACCAACAACATCTGTTGCAGCGCGGGCAAAGCAGAGTAGCCAGAAGCCGAAAACGGGGCCCATTTTCACAAAGCCAGTACCGAGAGCGGAGAGAGGCAACACACGTGCCCAACGTCCAGGACCATCTGCTCTCTCTGGTAGGCTCAGGAAATGGGAGAGAAAAGACCCGGAGGCTGCGGAAACTTTGCGGAGCACAAAGGGTGGTAAGATCCGCAAGGATCGGTCTGGGAAATAATGTCCCAGGCCCCATCACGAACGCAAAACTCTTGGAAGCAGCTTCACTGTCTCCAAATAAATCTCCACAGGGCTATAGCAGCCTCTTACAGGCTCAGTGCCTTGGTGGAACACCAGAGTCTGGACTTCGTAGCCATTCAAGAACCATGGGCCACAAATGGGCGCATAAATGGTCTGCAGACAAAAACATGTAAGTTGATCTATGATAATAATGTTGACCGACCGAGGGCAGCGATCATGATCAACAAAAATATTAAATTCCTCCCAATTTCAGAGCTTCTACAACGCGATCTGGTGGCAGTACAGGCAGAAGTGCCTAGTGCCAAAGGGAGGAGAACGGTAGTCCTGGCCTCCATGTACTTACCTGGCGACACAGAGGACGCGGTATCGCGCGAGCTCCAGCAGCTTACGGAGTACTGTCGCACTCGCAGTCTACAGTGGGTGGTGTGCTGCGACGCAAACGCGCACCACACGGTATGGGGAAGCACGGACACGAACGGGCGAGGTGAGTCACTTCTTGATTTTATTACAACAAATAATCTGGTGGTGGTAAATAGGGGTGACGAGCCTACCTTTATGAATGCGATAAGGGGGGAGGTGTTAGATCTCACTCTAACTAGCGCATTCATATCAAATAACATTTCTAATTGGAGGGTGCTTAATGAGGTCTCCTTGTCGGACCATAGGTACATTTGCTTTGATCTGGGGGGGGAGATTGGAGGCACCTTCGAAATGAGAAATGTTAGGAAGACCAACTGGTCGATATATAACTTTTACTTAGAGCAAAATATTGCGGGCCTTAGTGAAAAAATAAGTAACTCTCAGGAACTAGATCTTGAAGTTAACAAATTAAATAATATAATAATCGAGGCTTTTGAAAGTAGCTGCAATTTAGTTGTGAAGAAACGTTCTAGGAACGTACCCTGGTGGAGCGGGGAGCTAAATGTTTTGCGCAAAAAAGCCCGTCAACTCTTTAATAGGGCCAAGTCTAATGGTGACTGGGCATCTTATAGAAGTGCCTTAACGGCCTATAATAATGAGTTGAGAAGATCTAAGAGAGACTCATGGAAAAAGTACTGTGAGGAGATTGAAACCCTCCCAGCAGCTACCCGACTCCAGAAGTCACTCAATAAAGATCACTCAAACGGGCTTTCTACACTCAAGAAGCCTGACGGAAATTTTACGGAGAGCCTGGAAGAGACGGGACAGCTTTTGTTGGACACTCACTTTCCAGGCTGTGCCACTAGCGGAGAGGATAGTGAAATCATCGAGAATACTCGTTTCTTGATGCCTACACGGAGGGAACTCTCACTGGCTCGCAGAATCTTCACCGTCAATAAAACCAAATGGGCTATCTCCACTTTTAGACCATTCAAATCGCCAGGTGTCGATAATATACAACCGTGCCTACTTCGGCAAGGTGTTGATGTATTAGCACCTGTGCTAACAAACATTTTCAGGATAAGCCTGGAGCTAGGCATAGTGCCTAAACCTTGGACGAAGGCTAGGGTGGCTTTCATACCGAAAGCAGGCAAAAAGGCGGACCACACGCCAAAAGCCTATCGGCCCATTAGCCTGACGTCATTCCTGCTAAAAGTTATGGAAAAAATTCTGGACCAATATATCAGGGAAACTTATCTTAAAGATTCTCCTCTTCATATTGAACAATACGCTTACCAATCAGGCAAATCGACTGAGACAGCCATACATAGCTTAACAAGCAAAATTGAAAAGGCGTTTGAGGGTAAAGAAATAGCTCTCTGTACATCGGTTGACATTACGGGGGCTTTTGACAATGCTACTTTCAGATCAATTGAGGAGGGGATGAACAGGAAAGGTATACAAAGACTGATCATAACATGGGTTCTCAACATGCTGAAAAACAGAACGACAATCTTTGAAACAGGGACAGCAAAGCAAATTGTCAGGTCAACCAAAGGATGTCCCCAGGGGGGCGTCCTATCGCCACTCCTATGGTTATTGGTTATCGACGAGCTCTTACAAACTCTCAATGACCTCGGATACGAAATTCAGGGCTTTGCGGATGATTTGGTAATTATGGTCAGAGGCAAGTTTGACTCTACCATAACAGATCGCATGCAACTAGCTCTTGATATCACTCAAAACTGGTGTCAGGAGAAAGGACTATCGATAAATCCGAATAAAACAAACGTGGTACCCTTCACCAAAAGAAGGAAACTGAATCTGGGGACTTTAAGTTTAGGGACCACAAACTTAACAATGTCCAATGAAATGAAATATCTGGGAGTAATCCTGGACAAAACTCTAACTTGGAAAAACCACTTATCATACATAACTAGTAAAGCCTTAAGAGCAACCTATGCTTGCCAGAGGTTGTACGGTAAAACATGGGGACTACGGCCAAAAATGATGGCGTGGTCATATAAAACAATAATAGTACCAATGATTACTTATGCGTCGTTGGTATGGTGGCCAAGAGTCAACCAAACAGGAGCTCAGAGGACTCTTAACAAGATTCACCGTATAGCCTGTTTGAGTGTGACGGGAGCAATGAGAACGTGCCCCACACTAGCTTTGGGAGTGATCACTGGACTGACTCCTCTACACCTTGTAGTTAAAAGGATGGCGGCCAGCGCGGCCCTAAGGCTACCTAATCTAGCCCATCTTAAAGAAGGCAACCTTTCGGGGCACGCAAAGATTCTGGACACTGTCTGGAATTCTCCGTGCCTCATGGTCTTCGACAAAATGGACAGAAAATTAGACTTCTCAAAGCAATTCAAAGTGGTCATCAGTGACCGTTCAGCTTGGAGAAACAAGGAAATAACAATAAAACAGGACTCTCAGTTGTGGTATACAGATGGGTCCAAAATGGAAGATGGCAGTGCAGGAGCTGGAATTGTAGGGCCAAATTTCCAAAAAGCAATTGCAATGGGAAAAACAGCTTCCATTTTTCAGGCGGAGGTCCACGCTTTAGAGTTATGTGCTAGAGAATGTCTACGCAGGGGTACACGCAACACCAAAATATGCATACTCTCAGATAGCCAGGCAGCTCTAAAATCATTAATAAACTTCTCATTCCAATCAAAGCTGGTCTGGGAATGCTGTAAACTTCTCAATACCCTAGCAGCGAGAAACTCTGTTACGCTAATGTGGGTACCGGGACACGAGGGACATGAGGGCAACGAAATGGCAGATTCTTTAGCAAAAAAGGGTGCAGACACTGCCTTTATAGGCCCAGAACCCTTCTGTGGGGTAAACAGTAGCTTCACAAATAACTTGTTGTGCGAACAGGAAAAACGAAGTCTGCTAAACTACTGGAGAGCCCAAAAAGGCATGCGGCAGTCGAGACTACTCATTGATCCTGAACACATAAGGGTAGATGCTTCTTTAAACCTCAGCAGAAATGACATCAAACTATACACTGAACTTTTAACAGGACACTGTAAACTAAATTACCACCTAAAGAAAATAGGCGTGGTAGAAGACGATTCTTGTCGACTCTGTCAAGAGAAGCAGGAAACGGCAGAACACATTCTGTGCACTTGCCCAGCGGTGGCAAGACGCAGACATAAGTACCTAGGCAGTGGGTTCATATCTCCAAATCACCTAGTTAAAATTAAGCCCACAGCAGTTACGAGATTTATAAACAGTCTAGGACTGTTTTAGTTGGGTACGAGGCTGCACAATAGATCTTTTAGGTCGCGGTGTTCTTTTAGCCTGTCAATAATAATAATAATAATATGCCAGTAACACGACTGCGAGGAAAAAAATAGTTGATCAAGACAATGTAAGGAAGCTATTTGAAGCGGATGGATTCAGTGGGCTGTAACTCGATTTGAAATGAAGCGGGTACGTAAATATATTAAATGCAGAGGCTATCTTATGTTTAAAGTAACCAAGCATGCCTTCCAATTGACAGTTTTTAAATTAATGTATTTGGGATACTTCGCATATAATTCGCATAACTTGGCTGATCCTTTGCTGCGTAATGTTAAAAGAGTAAACGTTACTCATTCGCTCCGACATCCAATATATTAAAGCATGTCTTCCAGATTGAAAAGTTTTCAATTGCAGCATAGTTCGCCTTCCATTACCCCACCACCTGCGATCACACACAGATGTCCCTATATTGTTTACGTCCAGGTTTACTTAAGACTTATATTTTGGTCACCTCTGGCACCAACATTGGAAATGATTGACTTGTTTTCGCGTTTTATCATGCGGCAGTGGCAACACCTTCAGTTGCGTGCGTGAGTAGAAGACAGAAGCGAAAGTATGTTGGCTGCGAATATTTCTGTCCCTCGCCGCAAAAACTACTAAAAGAGTGAACTTTCTTAGTAAACACGCCAACACACTCGCGAAGCTTAAGCATGCAACGCTGCCTTGATACTTACATAGTAACTGCCATAGACCTAAGCAAACTATTTGTAACTATATCGATATTAGTATTTAGTGTTTTTATGGCGTTTGTTTATTTGTCCCATAACTTTAATTTGTACCTCAAATTTAGTTTGTGTTTTTTAAGCACTTTAAATAACAACAACAGTAAAAAAGAAATCAACAACAAATATCATAAAAGAAAAATACAAACAAATACAAAGAGAACTGCAGTTAGCTACCCTCATATCACACTTTCAGACAAAACAGAAGTGCAGATCCACTACATTCCTTAGATTTTTTCGTATTTGTCCTTCATAATGTGCAGTCGGAATGGTTATCCTTTCATTCTTCCATTTTTGAACATTGTTGTCTGCGGATACGGATGTGGCAGTCATTGTGCGCTCCGTTGCCCCCTTCTCACGGGTGAACGGATGGCATAAATGCTAAGTCGCAACTGTTTTCAAGTTTTTATGATGCAAACACCAGAGGTACTGCCTTGCATGTACAGCAGCTGACTTCAGACCAATTGCATGGCGGCCTTTCATAAGCAGTTACTGACCATTAATTTATTTGTTATTTAATTCATATAATTTGAATTTATCTAAAATTTCAATTTAATTGCAGACCAAGGTTTGAAAAGCTTCGTTATATATAGTAACAGATTCAATTGCTGATTCTGCATATTTTGAGAATCCTTCTAAAAGTTACTTAATAAGAGCAAAAGGAAAAATTACCGAGTACAAACAACAAAATTATGAAATAATCGGCTCCCTCTAGTACCACGGTTGCTTTCGCATATTTTTCCAATTATTACAAAACACATAAGTACTGCATTAAGTATCTGAAAGTATTATTTGCCCTTGTAAATCAGTTATTTTTCTCATTTTGCCATTGAATTTAAATTTCTGGCTAGTAATTTTTCCTCATTTTCCAACAAGGAGGATTCCTTCAAATACGGGTTAAGAGGGTTACCAGCCAGTACAGCAGTCATTTCTCCCATTATATAAGAATTGCTGTAAGGTCCTGTGATCTTATATTCAGTTCTTCAACTGCACGTTAGATTCGTCTTAAACTAACAACTTAAATTGACATAACATAATTCTTTTCTAGGATTACAAATATGCTTTAAGTACCAAATTAAACACAGATTGCACAATCTGGCCAGTGATAAGAAGTGCCCCTCCTGTACCACAAGAATCAAACACTATTGTGTCATTTTTGGGCCAAAGATGAAATTAAATGAAGCTTTTTTAGTACCAACAGCTGCATCAAGTTAAATAAATGTTCATTTTTAATTGTCTTTTTGAATAAAAGCTTGTTGCTTTTTAAGCCGGTCAGCATTTCTATTACACAATGTTGAAGTTGGTCTAATTCATTATTCAGTTTTCTACGTTATGGTCACAAAATCCACTGACAAAAATCCCGTATCACTTGAGACAGATCTCAAGTGGGATAAACCGCGTGAATAGAGGGGTCAATCGGCAAAGCAGCGAAATCAAGCACACGGACGTTGTACATGAATCCACTCAAAATCGTGGTGAATCCACTCAAAATCGTGCAGTGTCCACTACGGGCGCTGGAAGCGAAAAAGAATTTATGTTCTCTGTATTCTCTGACATCTATCTTCTGGTGAAAGGGATTTTTGGCACAGCTGTTCCATCGAAACATCTAGCTGATATAACTTTTTAAATATAAGTCTTATATCTAATTTTCTTGCATTATGTAACTTAATTCATTTAATTTAATGTGAACTATTTATCTTAATACTCGATATATTGAACTAGCAATTGTAACCATTATAATTCATTTATTGTAACAACCAGCTGATGGCCTTGAGCTAGTGCTGTTATTTTTATAATTTTTTGTATATTAATATTATCTTCTGGTGAGCAAATTCACCGTGCTCCCTCTATTTAGAGCGACATAATAGCGGCTACGGCGACATTTATGATATGTACAGATCGCTACATGCATGTACAGCCCGAAGTAAACCCTCAAACTAAAATAGGTAAACGAGCAGCAAAGATGCCTAAGCCAAAATACTAGCAATACCCAAAAGCTTTTTGCCATATTATCGTCAATTGATCGGATTCAGAATCACAACATTCAACGACCAATAAGACTTAAGCTCCCACATATACACTTGAGTGAACACAGCTTTAACGCACGAACTAGCTAATCAGTAGAAACTACTTTCGTAAAATTTCTGAAACAAAAATCAAATTTATGAAGAATTCAACAACCGTGTAATAGTATCGCACTTCGATAAAAATACATTTACCAACTGAAAAGTAGTGAGGGACTTGTGGTAGTTATTAAAGGCCTTGATTCTGATGTCGGTCCGCAGGAAATCAAATAGTCTCTTCAAGATGAGGGTTTTAATGCAAACTCCATTTAAAATATCAAAAATAAAGACAAAGAACCACAACCACTATTTTCAGACGAGCTTGGAACTGATATGCGCAACTTAAAAATAATGAAACTCACCCAATGCTCAAACATATTGTATTTTCCGTTATATGCATGTTGCTTGCGGTGATCTGCACCATTTTTCACAAGGTAACTCAGACAAATGCAATGCTGGTGCAAAAAATTCCGTAACTGCGGTAGTAACTACACTGCGAAATATCGCGTATGCCCAGTCTGCGAAGACCTTAAGAACCTTTCCAACGTCAGCAAATCCATCGCAACCACATTTCTGACCGGACAATGAGACCAGATACCAATAATATGCGGCAGTCTTCGGGGAGTTCAATTAATTCGTCTGCTACGTCGTATGCAAATATATGAGGGCGGATTGATATTGAAGCTACCTAGCGCTCGATGGCAGCACAAACACAAAAACTTTTTTTTTTAGAAGTTGCGATCTGTCAAACGTCAGCTGTTAAAATATCACCCAAATTCATCGATTAGTTTATTTGTTGTAGTCGTTTGAAGTAAGCAACTTTTGTGTTTCTTGAAAAATGGAAAAAAGCGAATTTCGTGCAGTGATTAAACACTATTATTTGAAAGGGAAAACGGCGAAAGAGACAAAAGAAAAGCTCGATAAACATTACGGTGAGTCTGCTCCGTCATATTACATGGTAAAATATTGGATTGTTGAATTTAAACGCGGCTGAACAAGCACTGCAACAATACCATCAACAGGAAGACCAAAAGAGGTGGTTACTGAAGAAAATATCAAGAAAATCCTCGATATCGTTATGAATGATCGCCGAGTCGAGTTGCGTGAGATTGTTGAAATGGTAAACATATCATATGAACGTGTGTTCAGCATTTGCATATGAAAAAGCTATCGGCAAGATGGGTGCCACGTTTGCTCAGTGTCGAACAAAAACGAGTTCGACAGACCACTTCACAGCGGTGTTTGGATATGATAAAGCGTAATCCTGTTGATTTTTGGCGTCGATTAATAACTGTTGATGAAACGTGAGTCCACCACTACACACCTGAAACCAAAAATCAATCGAAACAATGGGTGGAAGCTGGTGGAAGTGCTTCGAAGAAGGCGAAGGCAGTGAAATCGGCTGGCAAGGTTATGGCCACTGTATTTTGGGATGCACACGGAATATTGCTCATCGATTGTCTTGAAAAAAGATCCACAATCACAGGAAAGTATTATCGTGCATTATTGAATCAATTGATTGATGCAATCAAGGAAAAACGACCACATTTAAAGAAGAAAAAATTGCTCTTTCTTCAAGACAACGCACCGGTTCACACAGCATTAGATACGATGCTAAAATTACGTGAAATACACTTCGAATTGGTTAATCATCCACCTTAAAGTCCAGATTTAGCTCCTAGTGACTTTTTCCTGTTTCTAAACTTGAAAAAATGGCTCGCAGGAAAAAGATTCATCTCAAACGAAGAAGTGATTACCGAAACTAACGCGTATTATGAGGGGTTCCCGAAATCGTATTATTCAGATGGTATAAAAAAATTGGAATATCGTCTTACTAAGTGTGTCGAAGTAAAAGGAGACTATGTTGAGAAATAAATGGTTTTTGAAAAAAAAAAATGTTTTTTTCCTACTTAGGTAGCTTTAATATCAATCCGCCCTCGTACTATGAAGACGAACTTTAACAAAAATCCAACCAGCAACACCAACTTTCAAAGTCTAGAAGCTATGCTAACGAGCCTTCCACAATGTTTAAAACAATGTATGGCTATAATGCAAAATATGGTGTAAGAGGTTAAAAAAACGCAAAATCAGATGATGCAAATGTTCATTTCCAAAAAATTAACTTCATTTCCATTTGTCACTAGCATGCTAATGGAGTCCGCCAGCATTAACTAGAATTAGAACATTTGTGGCAATAAAATTGATAAAATACTTGTTTCGGAATCCCATCCAACTAATTTAATTTTTTATTTCGGGTTACAAGTTGCATATGACGAATCATCCTGATGGAAAGGGCCATGGTGATACTGGGATATTACTAAAAGAACTATTAAACACTAAGTTTTTCTAGGTAATGAAAAATACTCCATACAAGTCAATACGAATTAAATTTCTTGAGCAGAATATTACCCTAAGCGGCGTTTACTGCCCTCTCTTCACTGACCTGCAGTTTATTGACTTGGATTCTTGAAGCATGGGGGAATAAATTCTTAACAGCAGGTGACTTTAATACGAAGCACTCCTTCTGTGGTTCGCGGTTGGCTAATCCCAAAGGAAATGCTCTTATGAGCTGTCATACTAAACTTGACCTTGTATCCTCTGTCCATCCAACATACTGCCCTAAAGATTCCCGAATCAAATCAGATCTTATTGACTTTGGAGAAATATGTAAAACAATAAACTATCTCCTACAAACAAGTCTAACTACTCCTTTTGGAAAGCAAATAAAAACATAAAACTTCCAAAGGAATCTGAGACACCACTTACACCACATTGTGTAATGCGGGCTGGGTCAGTAGTGACAAAGATAAAGCTTCACCGTTTTTGCATTACTTGGAAAATCCTTCGACCAAATTAAATTAAATCCTTCGACCAACAATTTCATAATCCACCTCTGGTTCGGCAAAGCAGACAAAGAAATTAAGGACACTGTGCAGAATAATGTACGAGTTAGTTACTGCCAACCTCTTAGCTGACATAGTTTTCAGAAAGTTAACACAACTGTTCAACACAATTTTCGCAGCTTGGAAGATATAATGATATCTAATCCAGGAAAGGATAAAATTCAATCGGTGACATACGGACCTATCAGTCTCCTTCCACCGCTGTCAAAAATATTTTAAAGACTACTGATGTTAAAAATTCCAAATGTGCAAGAAAGTGGTATAAATAAACATCATCAAACAATAGAGCAAGTTAATAGAATAACTAAAGAGATAAGAAAAGATTTCGAATATAAAATTTACTGCTCGGCAATTTTCTTCTTCAGATATTGCCTAAGATTTGGCACTTTGGATTACAAAATTTGCAAGATTTTACTTGCAAGAGTGCACCGTATTTGCACAGTCGCAAGTAATAAATCAAGTACAAGGAATTTGTTACCCCTTAAAGTTGGAATCCCGCAGGGGAAGTGTAATTGAGACAATGTTATAGCAACCTCAAACCTACTTACAGACAATCGCCTGATGACTTCAACATTTGCTGATGATACCTCCATCTTGTGCTTGTATAAAAATCCGAGAATCGTATCGATATACGTTAGTGGTCACGTAAAACTAGTTGAGTCCTGGCTAGTCAATTGTTGCATTCACGTTAATGAAAGCAAAAGTACTCACGTTACAATTACCCTGGGTAAGGATACTTGCCCTAAAGTTACATTAAACGGCGTTTGTAATTCCTCAAGTTATCAAAGTAGCCTACTTGGCGCAAACACATCGAAGCAAAAAGCATACAAATGAAGCTGAAGGTACAAGGTATCAATTGATTACTTAACAAGAAATTCGGACTGCGCTTAGAGCACAAAGTTACACTTTAAGACGCAGTTATTAATTCGATTCGAATGTATGGAGTCCAGGTGTGGAGAAATGCTTCCTAATATAATATTGAATTGATCCAGCGCGGCCAATCGAAAATTCTTCGAACTATTTAAGTTTCTCCTAGTATATATAAAATGCTAACATCCACAGCGATGTTAATGTTCCGCTAGATAAAGCTGAATTAACAAAAATTAAATGCAAATATAAATCTAAATTCCGCGATCATCCCAATTTCTTAGGCAAATATACGGTTACGTAGATTAGGCTTAGTATCATATTGCATATTTAAATTCATTACTTTAGTTATTATACTCCCATATCATTATTGTATATTGCATAGGGCACCAGAAATGAATACTGGTTAATTATGGGCGTGTCAGTAGTAATAATCTGCCCATATATACTGTTACCAATTTATATTCATATCTCATTGTTAGAAGCAGACATTTCGAGTAAATTGATGGGCAAACGCAAAACTCGAATAACTTTTCTACGCCCCAAATTCAATGGAATGTTGGAAATATTTTATCATGTCTGTGACCTGTAAATTAAATGTGATATATTTTACTACTTTCCACTACAGTGAAGCAAATAATTATTGTGTTGTGGCACCTACATTTTGTTTAAACTTTTGGAATTTTAAGAATATCTTTTATTTATTGCTACTATTTATTGGCACCTTATTAACAAATATTGCGGAACGCAACGTATTAAGGAATATCGTTGGCAGAAAGCAGACAGATTGGGATCAGCACATACCTCTGCTGCTAATGGCATACTGATTTGCAATGCGCGACATAACATCTACCATACCAGCCAGGGCTATTTTCGGCTGTGCTATAAGATTATCTCTTTTTGAAAAATGGTGTAGATTGTTTCCGAAACTTCTGTCAAAGTGTGGAAGAATGTTCTAGAATTTTCTAGTTTAACAAACTATATAATATACCACAACAAAACAAAGTCAACACAGTCTAGCAGTAATCGTAGCAATCTGCACATCGGAAAGTAACAACGGCAGTATTAAAAGTAATAGTCTGTATAAAAACTAAATAAATAAATATTTTGTAAATTGTGTTACAAGCAACTTAATAAACGTACATTATTATAATTTGATTACTCCATAATCCAGCGATACGAATTTGAGTATTGAGGACGACAATTTTGTAACAATATTTTGAAACACTGTAAAGCAACCCTCTTCTTTTCAATGTTCAGTCATTTCCTTAAATTTATATAACCCACCATTGTGAAAGTTGTGCTTCTCACATTAGTACTAAAGCCATTCAATTATTTGCTCATTTCCAGCATAATACAAGTAAATCATATCAGCTTTTACTATGCGCACTAGTAGGTATGCATGTGGTAAGCTCCGCTGCAATCCGAACATAGGGCGATGGAGAACTCCACTATCTCAGCTGCATTCTATTGCCTTGGAGAAACGGAGCGGCAGTGCTAGTTTCAGTATACTGCAAGTTGAAATTGCTGCCACTGCTGTTGCTCTTCCTGCTGCTTCTATCTCTTGATGTTGGTGTTTGTCTTCTCTGTTGCTTCTGTTCGTCGCTTCTTTTATTTATACTCGTATGCTTGTGTGTATTTCAGATATAAACAATTTCAATTTTTTTCAATATTTCTATGATTTTCTTTTGCAATTTTTTCTCATTTTAAAAATCAATTTTTTATCAACATCATCATCTTGTCTAAAAGAATAAGGGATAAATATAAAAATTCGTGATTCATTTTAAAAAGTTAAATCGTTTAGATTCCTTGAGCAAGTCCTTAGCTAGAATATTCGCGTGGATGTGTAATTTTAGTCTGTTGGCTCTTCTGAAATTAATAATTCATTTGTGGACAGTTTAGTTCCGTACGCAGGGGTTCATTTTTAAAATAACACGGCGCATTGGTTATTGTGCGATTTAGATTGAAATCGTTGGCGGACACCCACAGTTGAATGCCGTAGGTCCATATGGGTTTAATGACCACTTTATGTAGAAGGATTTTATTTTTCATGCTCACCAGAGAATGTACTAATCAATTTTTCTAAACGTCTCAGGTGATCCTTTCATTTTTGTGAGGCAATGTTGGAATCAACACGTTCAATGTATACTCCCCTGTGGTACTCCATCTGGGATTTTGTGGGTGTCTGCCATATGGGCTTTATGTTTCACATTTCCATGTTTCATATTTCCAATGAAAGGGGTAGGACTTCAAAATATTACTATACTCGGGATGGTGGTTGTAAATTCTGTAGATGAGACCCTCATGCCATACCTTATCGAACGCTTGTGCAACATTGGAAGAAATCCCAGAGCATTATTTTTTAATCTCCAAATCGTCTATAATTACTACAGATATTCTGGGGACACCACATGCTTTATCGTCTGGATATTTTGCCACATAGAAGTGGTATCCAGTTATTTTTATATGTAAGATGGGTTTCCGAAATGAACATAATATCAATGTTTTTGTCAAGTGGAAAACTGTGCAACTCAAATTTATGCTGGGTAGCGCCGTTTGCATTCCAGTGACAGATTCTGAGGGTAATCATTTTTTTGACAGTAGCATCTGGAAGATTTAAATTGGGTACCGCAGAATTTCCTGCATCATTCCTTGTACTGAAAATATAAACTGATTTAGGATTTGTGCACGTGACGAGACCATTCTTTTTAAATTTTCAGTTTGTGGTTTTACACTTGTAGGCCAGGCTTTAAGTATATTTGCGTAGCAAAGACTATCCTGTGCTCAACTTGGCACAGTGGGCTTTGCAGTTTGATAACTATAAAGGCTGTTATTTTTGTTTTGGTTGAGGACGCATTTTGTCTTTCACTTCCACATATACTGGACAGCCCTTACCAACATAATGACCCAAAATATATGGCGCTTATGGTAAGTATGTGGGTTCCATATAATTCCAAAAAAGTGTTAGATACGGCAGCCCAGAACCCCATTGAAAATTTGTGGGAACTTTTAAGAAAAAAGGCGACAGAGAGGCAACCAAAAGGTGGAGCAGACCCAAAACTGCAATACTAGAGGAATGAAAAACAATACCAGTCGAATACGATGTGGAGAAGTAGATTTATTCCATAGGGAGAATACTACAAGTCGTTATAGATGCTAATGGGGGCCATACAAAATATTAAAACCCTTTATAGTGCTAGTTTTCTTTTCTTTCTTTTATTTTTATCAATAAGTTCTGATTTGATAAAATACTTTCTTGACAGAAATTTTTTGACTACTTTTTGTTTTTGTTATATTTTTGTTTCTCAATTTTTATATTACTTTTATTGTTGTTACTGTTCATTAGTAAATTAATTAATTGAAATGAATTAAAACGAATACAGAAGTCTGAATTCGGGTTAGACCGACTTCGAAATACCCTTTACCTTTTCTTGTGCGTGCGAGTTCAATAATGGGGATGTTTTCTTCATAAATCATCATTAGGAGCATATTCACGGTAATTTTTGATAGGGTACCTTGAAATGATTATATAGACCCCATTTCTTATGTATGGCTTTCTAGTGTTAATATAACCAGTAGAAGAAAATTTCGTAAAAAAATATTTTGTGGATCGCAATGTTATAATAATATGTCAACAGGCGTGGCTGTATAAATAATACGCCCATTTTTTGTGTGGTGTTTAATGTTAGTACCTGCAACCTTCCTGTGAAATTTCATTGATAAATCTTTAATAGGAACCTAGTAACGATTTTTGGTTAATTGTGGGCGTGGCAGTAGTAATAATCTGCCCATATTTGGAATGCATGCTAGTACAGACCCAGTGTATATCAATTTGTTTTCATATACCATCATTAGAAGCATAGATAGGGTAACTGTCTTTAAGTGGGGTCCCCAAAGTTCATTATATGGGAGGGAGGCGTATCCTTCCTCTGATCGACCCCGAATCTTGTATATGGCTTTGTAGGGTCCATTTAGGCGTGGCTGTAGAAATAACACGGCCATTTGCTTGTGTGGTGTTTAATGTTAATACCTGCAACCTTCCTGTAAAATTTCGTTGATGAATCTTCTATAGGAAACTAGTAATGATTTTTGGCAAAATGTGGGCGTGGCAGTTCTATTATGATCTCCATATTCTGCACATAATAGTGTGTGTTCCTTATATTAAAAGTGGGCGTGTCTCTTCTCTGATCAGCCCCAATTGTTGCAGATAGCTTTATAATGTCCACATGTTCTTTCCCGTAGAATTTCGTCCGTAAATCTCTACCAGATCTTAAGTTAATAATATTTGTTAATAGTGGGCGTGGCAGTTAATGTATACCGCCCATTTTCTGCACAGTGTTTAGTAGGACCCACATCTCCATAACTGACCCACATCTCCATAAATGTCACGATTCCGTCAATTGGACCGAAGTTATAGTCATTTTAAACAAGGTGAAAAAAGTTCCTTATATGGGAGGTAGGCGTGGTCTTTGTCCAAATCGGCCCATATAGCAATCTGGTTCTGTATCTTTGTCCAGACTATACTTTTGCAAAATTTCATTAAGATAGCTGTAACGGTGTAGAAAAAAAGTGGCCACAGACGGACAGACGGACAGACGGACGGACAAAATATAAATTGCTTAGAAAGTGATATCTGTATATATATGTCGATACCTACCACGCCTCGTTCTTGAAATTGCAACCCCTCTCAAAAGCACAAAGTTAGTATACCCTATTTACCTTTTTTAAACGTAAAGGGTATAAAAATTAATCAAAAGTATAATGAAGTACTATATTATGTACGGAGAAAATCTAATTGACGAATTTTTTACTTTGTCAAAACACTTGACAAACTGTGTATTGGAGGTGGCTTTGGGATACAAGCTGGAGGATCATGATTGTCCAAGTCTTTATCAAGAATAGCCAACCTGTTTTGACTTGGGGTACCATATTTGCTAGAGCTAGTTATTTGTTTAGCAGAGGCAGATATTTTTGCCGGCTGAAGAGTTAATCCCGAATTTTTGGCTTGTCTTTTGTTTACGCTTTTTGTGGACTTAACTTTCGCTTTACCTGTATATAGAGATTTATGCTAGTCTGTATTGTTGCAACATTTCTTGTCAAAATAGTTTTTCCACCACCTGCATTTGGATTATTAATTTGGGGTTTAGTGCTAATAAATTTCTGAAAAATTGAATTTGAAACTGATATACCCAGTTTGAATGTGTTACCCATCTGTGTCACATATTGTTCTTTTTTCAATGTGGCGATTTCATATTGAAAGATCCATTTATGGCAACATCCATGCATCTGTCAACCTAGATTCACCTAATGTCCCACAGCAATATTGGGATCATTCCAGCGGCATTTGCGGTAACTGTTGTGCGGTAGAAGCCGCCGCTCTAAAGTAAATAGTAATAGGTCCTTGAGTATTACGGCATCGCTACTCTAGGCTGCTTTATTGTATTTGTTGTCATTCATATATCTGGGTGCAAACGAAGGTGACATAAAATCGATCTTTATTATTCACATTCAAAACTTTTGACATTTTCTGTTCATTTTTCATGCAGCTATCATCAAATAAATGCCCTAAGATGCTCTCACTGTTCTCGTTGCTCTGGTTTTGTTATGAGTATTTGTGTTATTAGAACAAAAGTCTCAGGTGCGAGGTTACATGCAAAACTGACTGACACAACACAAGCTGAAAAATACTGTGGCTGTCTGTTTCGCACCATTCAAGTTTTTGCTGCTGGTATCAAGAGGACACATTTTCGCTAACCCAGAGCTGATAAAGAATACGTCACATTCGCTCGCAGTGGCATTCTGCTCTACTGTTTCAGTTAAATATAATGTGAGTGTTTGAATTTTGACTTTCATAAATCGCAAGCTGGTGAATTGCGTATTTAAGGTTATTCATCTCCAGCCTGAGTGCATATAGCGCTCTATTTGAAGGATTCCACATTTGCCAATCTGAATATCCTTGCAAAGCATAGACTACTTTTGAATAACGCCCTTTATTGAAAACTGCTTACTCGCTTTGCATTTTGCACAAACACCCGAAGCAAATCCCTCCTCCGGAAAGGCCGCATGTATGCTGATAGTAGTAAATTCATGCTTTATTAAATCACTGTGTACAAGGCGCATCGAAGAAATGAAATGCTCATGTGTGCGTTGAAAAGAAATATTGCAATATCAGCTTCCACATATTTGTATTCATATCATAAAAGTCAAATCAAAGGACAAGGAGGCAAGCAAAAAGTTGGAATGTTTCCAATCTGTTTGAACCAAAACCATAGACAATCCATCATGTATTCAATATCACTCAAAATCTGTCACACATTCATAAATGAAGGTTTGTAACTGCTTTCAAAATTAGAGCGCTGGCGAAAATTCGGCGAGAGCCAAGAATCCTATAATGATCTCTTGAAGGTCTGCACATGTAATCAGAGCAGAAAACATCGTCGTTGCGTCAGCTGTTGTTATTGTCACTGTCAGTAATAATATGTCCTAGGATGCTTGACCTAATTTGCACAATGACGAATTCTGCCACTGTAGGAGAACACTGTAAAAACATTTTTGGACGGTTCATGCTGTGCTAAATGGATGCATGTGATGCAAGCACTTGGGTCTTGGTCTCGTGCGTGTTAGCAAATTGAATTTGCAAATATGGCAAACTGCGTTACTGAAGCACAACAGAAGCAATAACAATTACTACACAACTGCATCTCAATCAAGTGTTAGTTTTTGTTGATGGTAATGTTTGGGTGGAGAACATAACCATTTGTACACTTATTTGTAGTTCTTCTTTTTGGAGACGAATGAGTATGTTTAGGGGATATCTCCCAATACATGGATAAGCTTTTGTGGTCACTCTCAAACACAGTACAGATGGTCACTTTCAAGCACAGTTCATCTAAATCCATATAAAGAGATTATAACGAAAAATAACTTAAAATTACACTCACTTCTAACTCCGCCATTGTGTACCGAAACGGTACACACATATGTACACATATGCAAACACAGTTACACAGGCACCCATAACGATAAATCCTTTATATACGTGTTAATACTCTGAATAAAAGTTGTATGTATATTTTGAATAAGAGTCCAGCTCCTGCGTCACTACACATTCATATAATCTTAGTAACAGGCTCCAACAAACATACGAGCTAATGCAAGAGGAAATTTGTGTGCCGCTCCTGCATAATTTACCCCGATTTGCGTACATTTACTGCAATTGCAGTAATAATTGGAATGGAATGTTCATTTAAACAACAAGTTTACTTGTACAGCTTCCGCATCTCAGCAACCGCACAGTTACTAATGAATACATTATAAATAATTGCAGAAGGTAATGTAATTTTACCTGGCAACCTAAATCAACAAATCCCTAGCGTAGGCGGAATGATGAGCTTTTAAATAATGTTAACGAGATTTACCGGATACCACTTAGGACATTAAAATCATGCTTCCGTACAATAATTGTAATTTAGAAATTTATTTAATTAACGTACTCAAGCCACACAAATTGATTATTCCGCGAGCAGATGGGGTGGTTATGCAGTTTTATACCCTTCACCAGTTAATTTGTCAATACCTCAAAGGTTAATGATAGGCTTTTTAAAGTAATTGTAGGAGAGATTTATTGATAGAAATATTATTGGAACCTAAGAAGAAGTTCTTTATACAATGAAAATTAATTTGATTATGAAAATTTTTTAAATTTTGGGAACATGAGCGTTCGAAGGGGAGGAAAAGGTAGGGCATTTCCAGCAGCTTCTAGAAACTGAAAAGTCATTCACCATTAAATTACTGATTTATATATTAAATAAACAATTTCGTTCTATTTGGCTCGCTTCGCGATTTTTAATAAGTTTCAACAGTTTAATGCATAATGTAGGGCTTAAAAGAAATAATATAACAAAATTCATGCCCAGTTATTATTCTTCAAGAGAAAAGAAAACTATTTTTGGTATTATATCGGCAATCATAATATGGAACACATGATATTGCTCTGCGTGGCAAAGAAAGTAATTCTGATAAGTATTAATAATTTATGAATCTAAATTTATTTTGAGTAATATTTATAGGTCTATTCAACGATTTAGTAGAATGGAAAATGAAAAATGAAGATTAAAAATCCAAATCCGAAAACGTAAACATTCGATACACATCCGTTCGAAAAAATCCGTTGTGATATTTCCGGTAAACAACAGCTATACCGTGGAGTTCGTTTTTTGATGATGATCTCCTGATGCCTTGGTTCAAGTCAAGAACACCACAATGGCGTTTAAAAAATTTGGCGCGAAAACTTCATTGGTTCACCATTGTCCTAGTCGCAAGTTAAATTTGGTGCTTACTGATGTCAACTACTCGCAATAAGGATTGTAAATGCTTTGTGAAACACAGTGGAGTAAAAATAGAAATCTACAGGCATTTAAAAAAAAATTATATATTAATTATATATTAATTGTTCAAAGACTAGAAAAACTTATGTTAGAAAGCAATAATACGTACAAAAAACATTTAATATTTCACTGTATATAATAGCAAATTACTCTACATTGTTAAAGACAGTAATATATTTCAATCAAAACATATACATAGATATATTGAGTGTAGCTAAATCATATTGAAATTCTTTTAAAAATATTTAAGAATCAACGTTCATCGTTCAAATGAACCATCAGTTTCTAGTGAAGACTATTTAAGATGGTCAATATATAATCTATACACTGACTCTTTAGTACCCTCTTTTGACAATAGGTGCAGTAAAGTACATTATTCCCAATAACCAGCAGAGCAATAAAAATTTTATATATTATTATGCCATACACAAGTGCAACACTGGAAATATCGTTTAGCTCTTTGGGAAAAGTCAAGACATGGAACAATGACCGATGATTGTCTTAACGGCAAAATGTAATATTATATATTGGAACTCGTTTTATGATTTATAATTTTTTTTAGGATGTGAAGTGCTCATTGAGATATCACTAAAAAACACTTTATGAGTTCGTGAAGGGTGGCTTGGATAAATTTTCTGCAAATCCGAGAAGACTACTTTTCGAATAATAATTGTGGGTAATAAATTTAAAATTCAAAAATACGTGTAAACATTTCAGTTAAATTTTGTTTTGAATTTCGGAGGAATATACTGTATTCTCCCCCTCCCCCTGCATAAAATCCAGCGACCGCCAATGATTGAGAATAACTCCACGAGTATTTGGAATATTTTCATCACTTTTCAACATGTTTTTAAACAGATGATTATATGAATACGAAAGGCAAAAAGAAGTTTTAGTAATCTGGTTAAATTTAACACACATTTCTCACGAACTACACACAATTGAGATTGGAACATATTTTTGTGCCAAACTAAAATATTACACCGTGTTCATTGTTTATATAAATTATGTAATACTATAATAGCCCGCGCTCGAAATTCGAACATATCCTAAATACATGCAAACATGTAATAGAATAAATGAAAAGTTCAATATAGTTCAGGGACATATACTAACCGAATTCGGAACAAGTTGATTTCCGGACATTATTTGAGAATGTTTTATTTTCAATTGCATTTAAGGATTTAAATTGCAATCCACCAAAGGTAGCTTATATCTATAGCTCAGCCCACGCAACCCAGAAAATATTAACTTAAATTAAAGAAAATAATTGGCTCATTGAGATATTACTTCACGGTAAACAATTTCATTAAATGTATGTGTTGTAAGGAAATATCACCATGAATGGGCAATCGGAAACCATCAATGGACCTAACTCGACTAGGAGCTACATACAGGTATCCATGAGAAAAGACGGGCTGCCATAGTAAATCGTCTAATTTTTAAAATATTTGTTCTTATATTTTATTAATTGTCATTGCGAAAACGAGAATGACTGGGAATTGAGTGCGTTGAAAAGCAAAAGGTAAAAGAAAATAGAGCTTGTATGACGAACGAAATTATTGTTGCAAAAATTTTGTTCGAGGGGTTTTCTAGTAAATAATAACATACACGCATTGCATCTCCCTACCCCTTGTCGCTCACCGATTTTTGTGAAATCACCTTCACTTCCATTTCAAAAAAAATTTGAGTGATTCATTCTCTATTTATGTATACTCTTTGATAAAAGTGTATTTGAACATGTTAAATGGGTTCGAGGTATTAAAATAGGTGAATTTTGTGCAATGCCAGTCAAAACTTCACAATCTAAAGAGTTTCTGTGCAATCGCTTAATATGCAATCTTATACTTTTACTTTAACTACTTCGAAGATTTCAAGAATTTAATCTATGTATGAATGATAGTTGTTGGAACGAATGTTTTCCCATAGCCTGCATGAGCTGTTAAACAGAAAACATTGATACTTGTATCATGATGCAAAATTTCGCGCATAAAGTTATCAATAACACTGCGTTCTTCAGCATTAGCTTGTTCATACATTTCATTAAAGATACTCTCATCTATTGCAAATACCATTATGAGAATCAGAATTTTGATTGACTGATTGTAATGAAATGGGAAGTCAGAGCTCTTTACATGATAGATTGTGATAGAATATATTCTAATAGAATTTGATTATATGAAATGTTTTCACTAAATTCTCGCAAGAAATTTTCACTAATAAACAATTTGAGTTCATCCCACAAAAGTAAAGCATTGACAGGAAACTTTATTGAATCAAATTCCACTTCCAAACACTTTCCAATTCCAATTAAAATATAATAAAATAACAACAAATTAGCTATTGCTCGCCTACTTACGTATTTAATACATATTATTTTAAACTGGGCCACAAAATTGATATATTTGCCTAATAAATATACATATATATATATATTTTAATATTATTATATATTTAATATATATAATATTTATATATATATATATATATATATATATATATATATATATATATATATATATATATATATTTTAACAGCTGACGTTTGACAGATCGCAATTTCTAAAAAAAAAAAGTTTTTGTGTTTGTGCTGCCATCTAGCGCTAGATGGCAGCACAATTAGTTTATTTGTTGTAGTCGTTTGAAGTAAGCTACTTTTGTGCTTCTTGAAAAATGGAAAAAAGCGAATTTCGTGCAGTGATTAAACACTATTATTTGAAAGGGAAAACGGCGAAAGAGACAAAAGAAAAGCTCGATAAACATTTTGGTGAGTCTGCTCCGTCAGATTACATGGTAAAATATTGGATTGCTGAATTTAAACGCGGCCGAACAAGCACTGCAACAATACCATCAACAGGAAGGCCAAAAGAGGTGGTTAATGAAGAAAATATCAAGAAAATCCTAGATATCGTTATGAATGATCGCCGAGTCCAGTTGCGTGAAATTGTTGAAATGGTAAACATATCATATGAACGTGTGTTCAACATTTTGCATGAACATTTGCATATGAAAAAGCTATCAGCAAGATGGGTGCCGCGTTTGCTCAGTGTCGAACAAAAACGAGTTCGACAGACCACTTCACAGCGGTGTTTGGACATGATAAAGCGTAATCCCGTTGATTTTTGGCGTCGATTAATAACTGTTGATGAAACGTGGGTCCACCACTACACACCTGAAACCAAAAATCAATCGAAAGAATGGGTGGAAGCTGGTGGAAGTGCTTCGAAGAAGGCGAAGGCAGTGAAATCGGCTGGCAAGGTTATGGCCACTGTATTTTGGGATGCACACGGAATATTGCTCATCTATTGTCTTGAAAAAGGATCCACAATCACAGGAAAGTATTATCGTGCATTATTGAATCAATTGATTGATGCAATCAAGGAAAAACGACCACATTTAAAGAAGAAAAAAATGCTCTTTCTTCAAGACAACGCACCGGTTCACACAGCATTAGATACGATGCTAAAATTACGTGAAATACACTTCGAATTGGTTAATCATCCACCTTAAAGTCCAGATTTAGCTCCTAGTGACTTTTTTCTGTTTCCAAACTTGAAAAAATGGTTCGCAGGAAATAGATTCATCTCAAACGAAGAAGTGATTACCGAAACTAACGCGTATTTTGAGGGGTTCCCGAAATCGTATTATTCAGTGGTATAAAAAAGTTGGAATATCGTCTTACTAAGTGTGTCGAAGTAAAAGGAGACTATGTTGAGAAATAAATGGTTTTTGAAAAAAAAACCTACTTAGGTAGCTTCAATATCAATCCGCCCTCGTATATATATATATATATATATATATATATATATATATATATATATATATATATATATATATATATATATATATATATATATTTGTATATATATTTATATAGAATATAAACTACTTTCCTTCTCCTGTGAGTCTTTACATCTCCTGCAATGCCAATTTTTCTATCATGTGTGGCGATAGTCCAACGTTGCTAATTGTGTGTCTTGGTTTATTTAGAATGTGGTTAGTTCTTTTTGCACTGTCGCAGTGTTTTTCCACCTCTATACGAGCCTTGCGGAAGAAGCGATTATAACTATTTCCCTTAACAACAGTTAGGAGGACGCCCACGTCCATATAGGAAAATACTTGATCGGTTTCCGATGAGTATCTTCATGCCAGCTCATCAGCTATCTCGTTGTCTTCAATGTTCCTGTGTCCCGGAACGCAGAGGAGGGACACTAAACTGTTCTCCGATAATGAGTTAAATTCCTCCTTGTAGTGGCCGACCAGCTTTGACCTAGTAAAAGGTGACGCTAGCGCCTTTATTGCTGCTTGCTGTAAACTGATAAGTTTTTGGTCAGTTGTGACACCTCAACGCCCTACATACCCGCCAAATTGCAAAGACCTCTGCTGGCAAGTCACTTGATGTCGATGGCAATTTGATTGAGAGTAGAAAATTTACAGATTCGGAAAATATTGCCTCTCCCACCCAAAATTCCATCTTGGAACAATCGGTGAAAATTGGTTCGTGCATGGTAGAACTGTGTTTACATAGCTCGCAAAATCGATTGCTAACGAAGAAGTCGGTTCTCGAGGTCACTATATCTGGTGGCAGCTCTTTTGAAATGCTACTATGCCCAACATACCTCCAGTTACCGGATTCCCTGAGTCTTAGTGCATTTTATGCGGAAATACAATAAGTATGAACATCAATAGGGAGGAGGTTTAGAATCGCATCTATAGCAACAACGGGACAGGTGGGACAGGCTCATGTAATTCCAATGCACGCAGTGCGCTTTGTTCTTTGTAATTTCGTGAGATTTTACCCCTTCCTGAGAGCTTCCCACCAAACTACGTAGCCGTATGTTAAGATCGGTCGCATCACCATATTGTACAACCAGAGTACAATTTTTAGTCTAAGACCCCATTTTTTGCAAACATCGACTTACAAGCATGGAAAGTCACACAGGCCTTCCGTACTCGCCTCTACCAGAACAGCTTGCTTTCTTAAGGTTGTTGTTGCAATGAGTCGCCGCACATCCTCAGGGGGCGCCTGGCGATCGTTGGCGATAAATGTCAAGGCGACGAGAAGGCATAGGCCGCCCAGCAGTTCTACCTTGACCACTGCGACATCTAACGAGCAGTAGAAGAAAATATTTAACGTATTTTGGCTAAAATGAAAGCCCTGGGCTTTCATTCCTTATGGGGATAGAACAAGTTATATAGTTCTTTTCTCAAGTCCATCACTTCGGACTGCCTGACCCATGGTTCTTGGATCAGGCAGATGTCGATGCCCTCCTCTCTGAGAAGGATAAGAAGGTTGTAGGTGGCGAATTTGGTGCTTGAGGCCTCCCAGCAGCTTGCTTGCCTCCGCCACCTCCTCCAGGTTGTCGTCCGGAGCAACAGAGACGGGATAGATTTTTAGTTTGGTGTCTTGATGCCAAACCAAGCAAAGGAATCTTATTGCACATTATTATTACAATTCATTATTTGATCACTTCGCCAAACGGAAGGGTTGCTATATAAGTTGCAGTAGTAGCAATTTATTTAAATGAGTTACCATGATATCTTCTTTAATTTGGCGTAGAGGAATTATAGTAGATTGTATTTACTATGTAGTGTACTTTCAGTCGGCAAAATTCAAGTTTTATACTCTGCAGTGACTTTCAAATCTAACCTGTCTGAAGTATATATATTTATGTGCGCATCTCAAGGACAATGATGTGAGTGTTTCAAAAACACAATTCATACTTACTCGTAGCTGATAATTATCAATGAAGAACATAGTGTGCGATTCATACAAAACAATAAATAATGAGAACATAAACATTTTCATTTACTCTGGCAAATGCAACTATTTGAATGGATCAATTTGTCAAGAAAACAAAACTGCACAACATTAAATCTAAGCAAATATAATTAAAAATTTATCACCGATACACACTCAACCGTACACTCGCAAATGAGAGAACAATATATGAAATTTACGCAATACAATGAATAGAAAAAGCCTTGATGAACCCCCTGGGGAATATTTCAATTTTAGTGGGCGAATTTATAAATTCACAATGCAAATGCCCACAGTAGCCTCAAGTTTATACAAAATAACAACAATAGCACAAAAACAACAAAAATAACCAAAACAAGGATACACAAAACGACATGTGCGGTACATAATACAATCTGCAAATAGAAAAGCACATTTGTTCATCTCCAAATATGCTGGTGAAACGAGAGTGGAAGTGGACATTTCCGTCCTAAGTGTCAAACATTTGGCTCGTATCCTTAGCATTAATAGGCAATAAATCGATTTGTCCTTTTAATAAAATACAAATTTCATTTCGAATTACGGCCAGAAGACGCACCGAAATGCAGGGCTTCACACTTTTAGGCACCCATCATAATTCTACCTCGCTGCTTGCATTTATTCGGGTACATCCACTTGGACGCTGGTCACAGATACATATACCGCGACACGAGGGCGAATTTCGCAGCTGAGTGAAAATGCAGATAAAACATTTATTGACAACAAAAAATAAATAAAATCACGAAAACACTAAAGACGGAAATAGAACGCAGGAAGCTACCTTCCGTTTGCGCAGTTGGCGACGTTGTCCTACAAATGTATGTGTCGGAAGACCTATTGACTGGGTTTTGTGTGTGTAACCATTTTCTTATCTGCGCCTGCATGGAATCATGACCCCAACTAACCTGTTCAGAGTTTGTGTTTCCCATCAGACTTGAATGTTCCTTTTAATTTAATAAAATTACACGACATAAGAGAGTGACAAATGTTGTGTGACAGCTATCCTATCAGTACTGCCTGTATATGCAGTGGTCGCATTCGGAAGGTTCGTTTACGGTTCATCAGGAATATATAGTTTCTTATTACTATACTTGCCCTGTAGTCACTCTGACTTTTTTTGCATAGTGATCAAAATAGATCCTTGAGCAACTGACCCTTATATTCATTCAGACATATCCACAATATAGTCGGAACCTGGCTACTTATATGACGTTGCGTAGTTATTATTTTGCAATTCATCTTTTATCAATAATCGGTGCCACGTAGTGACATACTTTTAAGGTGATAACTGTGTTAATAATGTCCAATCTGAAAGTTTATTGAAAAGAAAATAATCCTATTCTACTCCGTTTTTCGTTATGACATGAGCGGATTCGGGAAACTTTTTGTAAACTCCTGTTATTAAATATACGAGTATGTTTTATAGAGTTTGCTGAAGTACTCATCATCCAAATTCATCTTTTCTGCTGAGTATTTGTTTCCCAATCCATATTTTATTATATATTCTATTTACGAGCGATTGACAATTGTATTAAAATCCTAATATCCAATAATTTAATAATATAATTTGTATCGTTGAATTGTGGACTATTCAAACAATTGTTTAGTTAAATTAGAGTAATATAACTTTATTTATTTATTACAATTTACACTCCTAACTTTACGATGAAAGTTACTTTTATTACAATGTGTACTTTATTTATTTATTCATTTATTATGAACTTCATTACTTGTAATATTGTAACGATCACTATTTAAATTATCGATCTGCACACTGAGACGATTAATGCCAAACTACATACTGCGCTTTCCGAAGGAAATGCTTTTCGGCGTTTGCTGCTTTATATATTTGCATTCGATACTTTTATACAAATGCATGTATAAAACTTTCCGCATGAAACGCGTCGCGTTGCCCTCCAAAAACGTGGTATGTTGTTTGGCCTTTACTGCTCGACTGTGTGCTGATTTTTGTTGAGGTGGCTTATATACACCTAGTGTGTTGAACTAGGCATTTCTATAATATTCCGTACACTTCGAAAGAAGTTTTGAGAATAATATAGAGTGATGTTCAAAACGAGTCTGCATGACCGTATTCAACGAATTGAGCCCAATACTCTTTAGTTTCGGGACTTTCGGTCGAAAGAACTTTAAACGTTGACCGTTTTCCTTCTCAATTACGTAATACGATTTTTGCCAATTCTGGGTTATTTCGTTTTTCTTCTCTTATTCTCTCCGCTGTGCATTTTTCATCTGGTAAAACAGCCATCAAGTGAACATCGATTGCTCTTTCTTTCCCTTCAGCTTTAGAACAGTGGTTGCATTCCCCACTGCAAGGATTTCGGGATAATGCCTTTCACCTGTGCGACCTTCTTTTGTGAAATCATAGCTTTGAAGTCTCTCAATTCACCTCCACAGTTGACCTTCGGGACTTTTGAACTGTAGTGACCACTTGATCGGTTCTCAAAAAGAAATTTTGACATTACAAATTTATATAATATATTAATATGGAAGCTTATTTTTTGGTCTCCCATTTAGCAGCTTCCTATTAACCCACTTCACCAATTTTTTTTAAGGCATTGTCATATAGATTTGTAAAATTTATTAATTATTTTCCTATGTTGTCATTAACTAAGAATGATAGAAACAAAGATTGCGACATCCCGCGTAGAAAATTGAAATGTTCTGCGCATGTATTTCTATCATTCTTGGTCATTAACTGTGTTAAAATCAGACTCAAAGTTTTCCATATAAACAACCGCCCACAGTATTATCAAAGAAGATTAAGAAAAGACATTCGATTAGCGCGTTATTTATTTACCGTTCATCGATTTTTTTTTTGGTCACACGTATAGTGCAAGTGAATTTATTGTGTTTGTTGTACACGTATTCCATATCCCTGTAGTGAAAATTATAGACAGTCTTCAAAATACACCAGTAAATTTAATAGTAAAAATTCATGTGGTTGATTTACTAGTTCCAAACTTATCTATAAGTCAACCAGTTACTGACTTCTGCGGCACTTCATTGCCGCGCATAATAAATTGTCCATTTCTTGTCAATTTGAAAAAAGAGGAGTGAAGACAAACATTGGAAATTGAAGAAAAACAGTTCTTTTTATTCGAACGGTCGTGTAACCAAACGGACACGAGCTCCGCCCTTGTGACATTTATCGTTGTTTAAACCCAAATAACTAATTTTACAAAACCCGCGAAAGAGACGCTAAACGAAAGTGCAAGTTTTCAAGAAAGTGTCTAGTTCTGTTTAGGTAATCTAAATACTTATAAAAATTAATTTGAAATTTATTAAAAGTGATAAATAAACAATCAAACAAACAAAGGAACTGTTATATACATACACATATGAGTTAAAAGTTGAAAGAGACAACAAATAAAATAATCCCGGTTGTGTGTGGTGTTGCCACAGTGGACTCTGGCCATAATAAGTGATTAGAGTTACCACACCAAAATTTTGTTTTTCGTGATATTTTACATACTTTATAATAAAAATAAGATTAACATATAGCAAAAATAATAATAAATAAAATTTAAAAAAACTAATAAACAAAGTATAGTCGGTAATCGCCATGAGTGTGCAGCGCTCTCCCCCGTGGGAGAGAACGAGATCCATGAGCGAGTCAGAACAACCTATTAACACTAATGTTCGCTCTTCGTGGAGTGCACATGGCAAACCTCCAATAATTTCCTGCTCCAGTATAGCAGCGGATTGTGCGACAACTACAACAAATTCGTCAGTAACAACAACATCTGCCTTCTCTACGTACGGTACAACAACTAAATTCTCGACTACAACTGCGACATCAACATGTTCTTCTGCCTGTGTGCAAATTCCGCCAAAAGGCGTGCCGGTAAGTCAACTGCAATCGCTACCAAAGAGAGCACGAACCTCACCCACGACAGATAAAGCGAAAAGAACGCCCAACACTAACAAAAAGCAAAAATAGCAAAAAACCCAAGCCAAAGTAAGTTATCAAACTACTGGTTGAGCGATACTACTTCGGAAAGAAAGACAAATTTGCTGCTTTGACCAATGATGATGACGAACTTGCTGAACCCTCGCACAGTGGACAAGTTGATCAAAATGAGTCCGAAAAAGAAAAAAACAACTAGTCCGAAAAAAAAGTTTAAACAAACCACCCCCTATATACGTACAAGGCGTAGAATGCATAAAGACGTTAAAAAATGAGCTAACCACTGTTGCAGACAGTATCTTTATATATAAAATATTAACAAACAATGAAGTACGAGTTCAATCGAATGACTCGGAAACATACACAAAAATATTCAAAATGCTAAAGCAAAAAGGTACAAAGCTGTACACATTTAAACCCAAAAATGAAAGGGGTTTCAAAGTCATTCTTCGCAATATGCACCCCTCCGCAGACCAAGAAGAAATTAAAAATGAGCCTGGTGAAAACGGTCACAAAGTTTTAAATATAACTAACATAACACAACGGACAACAAAAAAACCGCTACCACTGTTTAGCATAGAACTGGAAACAAACACTAACAATACAGATATTTATACCATTAACAAATTAATGCATTGCATAGTAGTTTTTGAGGCACCTCATCATAAAAGAGAAGTCGCGCAATGCACTAAATGCCAAAAATACGGACATACAAAAAACTACTGTACTCGTACAAGGGATCCAGTATATGTGAAATGCGCTGGAAAGCATCTAACAAGTGAATGTCAAAAAAAATAACCAACGCAGCTGAAAATTAATGTGCCCTATGTGGCGGAAATCATACTGCAAACTACAAAGGCTGTGAAATATACACAGCCATAAAAATTCAAAGGTTTCCATCTTTATGCAGAAAGGATCCATTATTACTACAGACCAAAAATATGGATGGATCACTAGTTAAATCAGGCGTAAGCTATGCCGACATTGCAGGGACGTCAAATCCAAATAATACTGAAGAAAATACAAAAAATTCAAACGATAGTGATATTAATGAACTTAAAGACATGGTGAAATCCCTAATCACTCAAATGACTAATATGGTGAATATCATTACAATGTTACTAACAAGCTTAAATGCACGAAAGTAATAGTTTAAAAATTGTAGCCTGGAATGCAAATGGCCTAACAAAACATTATCTTGAGTTGAAGCAATTTTTGTCTGACAAGAAAATTGATATAGCTCTAGTTTCAGAAACATATTTTACGAACAAAAGCTTTTAGTATTTCCTGGATATAAAATTTATGTGGCAAATCATCCTGATGGTAAAGCTCGTGGTGGGACAGCTATCATAATAAATTCACTATTAAAACATATTGAACGGCAACCATGTGCAACACCTCATATTCAATCCACTACTGAGGATGCAAGTGGGACAATACTCATCTCCTCAGTTTACTGTCCCCCCAGACACCTAATAACGACGGATCAATATGATGACTACATAAAGACGCTTGGCGTAAGATTCATTGCAGCTGGAGATCTGAATGCAAAACACACTGACTGGGGATCTAGGCTAACCAATAAAAAAGTACGATTAATGCTATTAACAAAAATAACTGCAAACTTTTAAGCTCAGGTGAATCGCACATACTGGCCAACAGATAGGAAAAAGATACCAGATCTAATCGACTTCAGCATAACAAAAATATAAAGTGTAACCAATTAAAAATTAAATCGATAATACTTGACTACACAACTGACATCAAACCCATAGAACCAATAGCTAAGATTTTTAACCATAAGAGAAACTGGAATGAGTATAGACAGCATATTGAAAATCAACTGAATATGTCTATCACACTGAAAACACAATTAGACATTGAACGTGCCATTATTCACTTCAACGATGTGGTCCTAGAGGCAGGAATCAAATCAAGCCAACAGCATAAATTTAGAAGAAATAAACCTGCAACGGATATTTTCAAAATTAAGTAAATTATTGAGAAGAGAAAGCTGAGAAAGAGGTGGCAGCTAACTAGATCGCCTGAGGATAAACACAATTTAAATATAGCCTGCAAAAAACTCAAGAAAATATTAACTAAAAGACAAAATATAGAAGTTGAAAATTACCTAAAAAACTAGACGCCTATCCAGAATACTAACTACTCGTTATGGAAATGCACCAAGAAATGAAAAACTCAGATAAGGTATCAGCTACCACTACAGAAATATGAAAACTCATGGGCTACTACCAATGAAGAAAAAGCAACTGCATTGGCTAAATACTTTGAAAAAGTCCTATCAAATGACGAAGATAAATATATTGAAACAGGCAATGACTTAAATATAGACATTACAACAAAAATAAAGAAAACAAACTCAACAGAAATAATTAATTGCATTAAAAAACGAATAAACCACAATAAAGCATCAGGATATGATATGTTGACAGGCAAAGCACTCGCTGAGCTACCTACTATAGGTTATAACTACTTAAGGAATGTTATCAACTCAATGTTTCGACTACAATTTTTTCCCAAAGTATGGAAAGTTGCCGAAATTATTGCACTATCGAAGCACGGAAAAGATACTACAACTGCTTCGTCGTATAGACCAATAAGCCTACTTCCCATAATCTCTAAAGTTGCTGAAAAACTATTACATGATAGACTTAGCCAGATCCTTGACAATAAAAACATTATACCAAATCATCAATTCGGCTTCAGAAAACGACATTCAACAATTCAACAGATACACCGTATAATAAACAAAATTGAAACAGACATAGGAATATAAGCGGTACTGCGTTGCTGTATTCTTAGACATTGCAAAAGCATTTGACAAAGTATGGCATAAAGGACTGCTGCATAAACTGAAGACGCTGCTGCCACTTGACTACTATTTAATTGTTGAAAGTTATCTTAGTGATCGTTACTTTTACGTCAAATATAATGAAGAGTGTTCGTCTATTCATCTTACAACAGCTGGAGTTCCTCAAGGGAGTGTTTTAGGACCACTCCTATACGTCATATTTACCTCAGATATACCACTTCCAAAAGAACTGAATACCACAATTGCTACCTTTGCTGACGACACAATCCTCTTAGCATCTGACAAAAATCTACATACTGCTGACGACACAATCCTCTTAACATCTGACAAAAATCTAAATATTGCGACTGCAAATCTGCAGATATATTCAGATTATGTTAAGGAATGGTTTGATAAATGGTGCTTGAAAAATAATGAAGATAAGACTGTACAAATTATTTTTACAACTAAAAAAAAAATGTAACCCAATACCTATTAAAATAAACAAAGATTTAAAAATAGAGTCTACAACTAAATACCTTGGTATATACATGGACTCAAAGAAAAATTGGCACTACCACATCAAAGAAAAAACGAAACAAATAAAAGAAAAATTTTGGCAACTATATTGGGTAATAGGTAAGCAATCTAAACTCACAATTAACAACAAGTTGCTGCTATACAAGTGTGTAATAAAGCCAATTTGGACGTACGAACTCCAAGTATGGGGAACGACAAAGCGGTCACACATAGCAAAAATTCAACGACAGCAATCTAGAATATTAAGAATGATCATAAAGTCTGGTTGGTACACAACAAATGAAGACATACACCGCAAACTAAATATGACAGGAATTGACGAAGAGATAAAAAAGATATCCACAAAACACTACGATACACTGCATGGGCTTAGTAACGAAGAAATAAACGAGTTGCTACATCTAGAAGAAACCACCATGCGCCGTTTAAAGAGAACTCGACCAAACGACCTAATGAACTAGGAAATCCACCCTTCACATATTAGTAGTAGTATCATAAATGTAAATGAAAATAATTATTATAAACATAATTTTTATTATAATTGGTCATAAATTGTTATAATATAGTGAATTATTATAATTCATGTAAATAATTTTTGTTGTATCACTTCTTGGCACTGGCCAAAATGTGTTTTTAATATTAATTTCCAAACAAATTGTCAAATCATGTACTAGGTGCCAATATAATGGTGACAGATGTATGAAATAAAGGGAAATTAAAAAAAAAATGTATCTTTTTGTAAATCCTCATTTTAGAGATAAATCTGCAAGCTAACCCTTGTATTAATATATCCGTAAAGAAAAATGGAAATACGGCATAATGAATTAACAGGCTCATGTATGCACAATCATTATTATATATGTACGAGTACACATTATTATATTATGTACATACATATAAGTATATGAATTTTACAGTATTTTACAGTAGTTTTACTAGTATTTTAATTAGTTGGTTTCACTGCTGGGATGTTGTCTATGTTTGTGGCGAATAGTTGGAGAAAAAAATTATGGGAAACCGGTTTAAATTAATTTGTCAAAATTGCAATTGTAGAAAAATGCGATCAAAACAAATATGCAAACAATTGCAAGTAGAGATTCGATTTAAGTGAATAAGAGTTTTTTAATTGTTATTTTTGTGAAGTTTGAACATTAGAATAAATTATGAGTCTATTTAACTATTAAATATATTTTATATAAATTATGTACCACTCTAAGGCAGCTCTTATGTATTCCTCCACTCCTCAATTTCGTTTATTTTGATCGCACATTGCTTATGTTTGGCAATTCCGGATCTACAAAATGCACCTTGCAGCCACCATGTAAGCAAATTCACCTTGACTACGGTCATGAACGATTGAAGGAGAATAGAGACACGAAACTTAGAAGATTCGGAGCATAGGGAAACGAAACTTAAGAAATTACCGGTCATAAGGGAATTAAACCTTTTTACAGTATTCTCAGAAATAACAACAGTTTCAATAATCTCAGAAAAATCTTCAAAATATGTCAAAAATGTAGCTAAACGAATTAAGTTAACGACTTTATTCTTTTAATTAAACAGAGTTAGTGTTTCTTTCTTTAATAATGGAGACAATTTTTTAGTTTGTCCAATTAATTTTTTTACTTAAACGCAACTCCAATATTTCGACTTGTGGATCTTGAGGGTTCATTGACAATGAGAGATTATCAAACAAATTATGTGTTTTCAGTTACTTTGAGAAGTTAAGTGTATTGCGGAATTATGATGGCTATAGTTAAATGGAGTTCTCTGTATTTTTACCACAAAATACATCAATTTTAAAACATTCTCACACTAGCAGAACTCGTAGAAATACATTCATATCAAGTGTCGTTTCTATTTGTGATTTGGTATTATGCTTTGTGGATAAAAAAATGTTGCCTTCCGTTTCTTATTGTTATTTTCTCAGAGAAATATTCGCTCTCTATCAAAAACATCGACTACGAAGCAAAATACATTTACAATGTACTGTTATTTGAGAGAGTGAGAGGAAAACGGCCAACATATGTGCCAAATCTTCTCTCTTAACGAATGTTGTCTACGCATACAAACTAAAAAAGGGAAATAGGGATTGAAAACAAGTAAATTGTTATCGTCAGCTTCCAAAGTGTGGTGAAAATCACTTAAAAAGAAATAATTAAACAATAATAAAACTAAATATGGTGCATTATTGTTGTGTTATTTGACATAATAACTGGAGTAATGAAAAAGTTAGATTTTTCAGCGTACCTAATGACGCAATAAAGCGAAATCGGTGGATCGTGGCTTGTGGCGTTGAGTTACAAGAAAAATCAAAAGTGTGTGAAAAACATTCTGTGAATAGTGATTTTAAAAATAGTCTGGAAGCCGCCACAACTAAAAAAGTGCTACTCTTTCCAAATTCAGCGCCATCAGTTTTTTATGGTACATTGGAAAACCGTTTGCAGCCGCTTTCTTCATTGGAAAATGTGTGCAATATTGAGCAAAGTCCAGTGACTAAAAGACCAAGACTCTCACAATGTGCAGTTCCGTCAGTTTTAAATAATACTAAGGAACTGTGTAATACCGTTATTAATGTAGATTGCTGCACTCAACCGGTCATTTGTATTGAGTTCAATGGAAATAAAATTGTGCACTGCAATAATTTCTGTGATAAGTCAATAAGCACTGCAGTTAATTTACCAAATGCGGTAAAACGATTTTTTTTCAATGTCGAATATATTTTCGAATTAAATATTTAAATAGACGATTAACAACTCAAAAAAAAAACACAGAGAATAATGAGCAATAATGGGCAATAATAAATTATTAAAAACAATATTTTGAATTGTATTAGTTTTTGTATGAGTTGTTGTATCTATCGTAACAAATAATTTTGTTGGTAAATAATAATAAATGAAAAACCCAAAAAAAGGGCATTTGAGTTTTTACTTATTACGAACAAAAGTGCAAAGCCCGAAAATAGCGGCCAAAATTTACAAAAGAAGCAACACTTTTTATTCATTTTGACATTTAATATGACTGTGAGAGAACCACATTTGGAGAGCGGTCTTCTATTAATAATACCTTGTAAATGTATTTTGCTACGAAGCAGCAGTGGACACTCTCCGTGAAACGTTTTACCGTATAAAGGAAATACTGTACGTGAGTTCTGCTCGGAAAAAAGGGTTGCTTTGTACTCAAATATCCATTTGACGAATTTGGAGTGGGCAAAGAAAAAAGAATACTTAGGATAAATAGGTTATTAACTTTATAGTCTTTCTTATTAGTAAGAGGAAATAATAATATAATTCAGGAAAAAATTAAAAGGAAAATATGAGATAATATTTATATTTTATTTCATCAAGTTCGATAACAAATATAAATGCAAATTTTGTTTTTTTATGCATTAAGCATAACTATCGATTGATTGCAGCTAAATTCGATAGTTTGAGTAATACATTAAAAAAAAAAAACCAAACCAATAATTAAAAATTATATGAGGAGTTTTAATAAATTTATATAATAGATTGACTTTCATACCTAATATTCGTAATGATCATAATTGTCTCCTTTCTATTGTCCGTGTTTCATTGACACAAAATATGAGAGCATTACCAGGGGCAGAATCGCGGTATTCGTGATCGAGTACATGGATCACGAAATACGTTATAGAGCAAAGCGTATCGTAATTTTGGATCATCGCATACGATAGCGTGTAACCAATCGAAACGCCACTCGATACATCTGGGGCTATCGAAATACTTACTAAATCGTTTTTATTACTTTTTCGAAGTTTTCTCTCTTTTTAATGTAATGGCATTTAAAACAATGTGTTTTGTAAAAAAAAACAAAAACAAAAATATATGCATCTGTTGGGCAATCAAAAACTATTTTTATACCATAGTGAGAAAAATTAATTTTCGAAGTATAGGAAATGAAGGGAAGAAGTATTTGGCAATTGCATATACTTGGGAGTAGTCCGCAAATATTCTGATGTCCCTTTAAAAAATGTAGGATTATTTTGAGCCTCATCATAAATTGGACGTAGCGCCGTAAGCGACGTTAAAGTTGAGGCGACTGACTCCGAATTTGGGTAGTAAATTTTAATAATTTCGACTCGTTGTTGGCTCGTATATCTTTGCATGATGAAATGGCAAACCTTACTGAAGAGAAATGTCAAAAGAGCGGGAAAAAATATGGCGTCGTTTGCTGTCACTATCGATTTACTTTTGTAGCATTTCTTTTGAAAAACCCTTTATTATTTATCTGTTTCTTTTAAAATCAAACAATTTTTTTTGACATTAGTTGATTTTGAAATTCATCTATTTCAATGTAAGCTGGAAAATCTTGAACATTTAGTTGAAATTTCGTGACAAATAGTATCCAATGCCGTGATCCACTGATTCATCACGTCACGTAATTTCATTCGATATGAAAATGATTCGATCACCAATGCCGCGTTTAGGCTCTAATGAAGTTCAGTTTGTTGAGTTTTTAAAATCGATTGGGAATGGAGTAGTAATCATAATTTCCTCAATTTAGTGAATACTCGTATATTATACAAATTCCAAAGCATTTGATCGGTGACGAAGGAAATATGATAGCTGATACATTTGGAAATGTCTCTGAGAACATTTAACAGATGGCATGTTTAAATCAGTTATTTTAGATCAAAAACTGATGATTTTTATTTAATCAATTCTGATATTTTGCACTGTTTGTCTGGAGAAAAAAAGCTATGATAAAATTATATGTGACAACGATTCAGAAGTGAACAATTATCCTGTCGAATTTTTTAATTGTTTGTCAATTTGTGGTTTACTACCACGTAACTTAGTATTGTGCTTCTCATTAGAAATTTGAATGCTAAGGATGTATTAGGCAATGTGACAAGAATGAGAGTGGAGCTCTTACACTGTAATGCGATCGAAAGTTAAGTTTTAACAGGAATTTTGCGAAATAAACGCATTTTGATGCCACGGATAAAACCAACATATTCCGGAGCTATCTTGCTTTTTGAAATTCAACGAACTCAATTTCCCATTATTCCTGCATTTGCTATGACGATCAACCAATGAAAATGACAAACGTTTGATTCAGTTGGAATTCTATTGCGGCACCCGTTTTTTACGCTGGACAGTTGTATGTGGCTACCTACCCTTAAGTTGTATGTATCCGATTGTAGTGACCAGGGGCACTTAGCAAACGAAGAACGTGTTTTCACCAAAAATATTTTTATTGCAGATGTTTTGAATCTAAAGTGTTTATCATACATATATTAAAAAAAAGATGTACATTTCTTTTTTTTAATAGTTTAAAAAGTTGTTTTAAATAGTTTAAAAAGTTATGTTAAACAACACTGAAATACTTATTGTAAAATTAATTATAATTAAAATATTACAAAATTAAAACATCTTTTGAAATTTGGTTGGCAAGTGGAAATTATCTTCAGTGGAATGGCCGAATTTTGGCCACGGGCGATATTACCGCCAAAAGTTCTCTCCGTATTACACAATAATTTCACTAAGGGTTTGATATCTTGCGGACGTAGGATATTACTCTTTCAAGTCCGTCAATAACTTGGGACAAGACAGGACCAATCCCGAAGCCACGTGCATCTGTGTTATAGATAAATTTTTCACCAGAAATTGGATTCGCAAACATCGGAGCTGTAACAAAAGCTCTTTCAGCCGAAAATGGCGATTCTTCCACGTCTGCGAGGCTTGACGTAAGTAATATGTCACAAGACATATGCTCAACACTTGTAAACTAATTGGTTTTGGCCGTTGTCTTACTGATACTATCTTATATGGATCTTTCTGTACTCTCTCAGGTGTGACTTTATGCCAAAGCATTTGAATTTTTTCTTAAAAAACAAAAATTTCTTTCTGCTCAGCTTTAAGCCTGAAGCTTCTATTCGCATCAATACTTCTTCCAAATTCTTCAAGTGGTTACGAAGTCCTTTCTCATAACGATGATGTCATCCAGATACACCAGACAGGTTTTCTAGTTGACTCTCTTTAGTAAATGTTGCATTAGGCGTTCAAATTTAACACATTCCGAATGGCATCACCAACAATTGCCATAGTCCTTCACACCCCTGAATCCTTGTCTTCTTCGTCTACTGTCACTTGCCAATATGCGCTTTGTAAATCCAAAGATAATAACCAATTTGATCCAGAAAGTATGTCCAAGGTATCAGCGATGCGAGGTAATGATAACTATCTTTCTTCGTTACCTCATTAAGTTTTCGATAATCTACACAGAAACGTGTGGAACCATCCTTTTTCGTAACTAATACCACGGGATAACTCCAACTTACTGATGGCTCGATAACATTGATCTGATGTATTTCCCTCGGGAACACGTTCATTTCTTCTCTCTTTGGCAGAGGTACTCTTCTTGACGCTTGACGAATGGGCTTGGCATCACCGGTGTTCATTGTGTGCTTCTCCATCTTTCTTCTGCCTTAGTTTTTACCCTTTGCAGCTGACCAAAGTTTTGCCAACAGTTGTCTAGCTGTTTGCTCTGTTGTGTGGACAACTCTTTAATCCATTCTTTCATCAAATCGTCAGTACATTTTATCAGTTGGTATCTTAATTTGCATGTCTTGCGGCTGGCTCTAAAAGTTTACATTTGCTGAAATTGCTTGGAAATTTCCAATTATATCGCCTTTCTCTATGATTCGGATAGTATTTACAAAGTTGTTGGCAATGCTGTACTTCTACGCAGGTTTTTCCAGTCATGATGTCGTTTATTAAAAAATTGTTATCGGCCTCCACTATCCAAAACTTGTTCTTCTCAACATCACCTTCCATTTTGCCTTACATAATTGCCTCTGACTTTGATGTGATTTTTGTTCGTCGCTTGTTTGAAACCTCCATGCTCATACTCACCAAAGGATAACGATATTTCTTTGTTCCTATATTTCAGCATTCCGTATCATAAAATCCACATCTAATATCAGTTCCTTCACAATATCCGCTACTACAAACTTTTGCGTGCCTTTTGTAGTGCCGATAGCAAGTTTTGTGTATCTCTTCCAAGTACCGGAGCGTCATCTTCAGTGCGGGGAATCGACTCGCTTCCCCGAATCAGAAGGCATATGATAATTGAATGTGATGCGCCTGTATCCAATTTCGTTTAGATTTTTCTCCCGTTTACTAAACTGTCAGCAGTTACGATGTTGAGATTCTGTGCCATCTGAGAATCTATTGCTCGTTTTCAAATTTTGTTCTACATATTTTTTGAACAATTCCTCCCGTTTCTCAATTTCACCAACATTCCTGTCTACCATATCGGATATTTCCTTTATCTGCTGTGAATTTTGTTCCATGTTGATTTTTCAAAATTCCTCGTCATGCTCATCGACATGCCCTGCTTCTCCAAAGCTCTTCTTATCGAACCTGCAGACATACTATAAGCCCTTGTATTTGGAAATTCAATCCCCCTCTTGAGTTGCTCCAATTTCAGTCGAATTCAACCATTGTTTAGTACTGATACACAATCCCACTTCTGATATCAATTGTTATCAGATTCTTTTCCAGACTCTCAATACTCAAATTGTGTAGTGATCATAAAATCCCTTGGTTAAATTGGAAAAATTTTACTTTATTTAACTATTAAAATTTATACTTTTCATCTTAGACTTAAAGTTATTATCAATCAATTAGCACTTTGTTTATTTATTAATCTATTATGAACTGTATTACTTTTAATACTGTTACTATTACTAATTAAATTCTCGATATACATACTGCTACTATTACTGGTCAACTGTGTGTTGACTTTTGTTCTGGTGGTTTATATACACCTAGTGTGTTGAACTAAACATTTCTAGAGAAGTTTCGAGAACAATCTAGAGTTTTGTTCTAAGTCTAAGAGTCTGCATGCTTTTACGAGTAGAAAGTTCGCTGTGGGTTCAATTTATGTTCCAATATAATAAGAATTCACCTCATGTACCATCATTTAGAATGATGGAAGATCTCGTATTTTCAGACAGATTGGAGGACCTGGTCCAGCGGGTTCGGATGATAGAGATGCGTTGAATGAAATCTATCAGTCAGTCCGACTAGTTCCTCTCTAACGGGTGCAATGCTTGTTAGTATTCTGGACTGAGCGCATTGAATGTTCTCTATATTGTATGGGCTAGCATCTCTATATTGTATGGGCTAGCAGTCGACCGGATCTGATTGCGGCTTTGTACCAGATAACTGTTTTTCTACGGAATGTGGGCAATTTTAGGCAGCATAAACTTTAATTTTGGAGCTGTTAATTTGATCTGTTTTTGTTCCAAGTCTTTCAAGATAAATTCAAAGATTGCTAGCTTCGTGGAAGCAGGAATAGTGACATTGTTAAGTTTCAGTGCCCCTATATTTATTTGACGTAATATAAAAATGACATGTTTGCTTTCGATTTCATTTACTCTACGCGCCAGTTATAAAGCCAGGATTCAATTTTGCTCAGATGTCGAATTATGTTAGATTCTGAATGGGAATATTCTGCAGGCAAACTGTCACCTGCAAGTCTCACTACCATGCTGGGTATAATATGGATTCAATAGTAGACTATTCTTTCCCTACTCCGGAAATATACTGGGCAGGCTATTTGCCAAGAGATTTATGATACATTATATTATGGAGCTGTCATTAGTTTTACCAGTAAGTTCAGTGAACCTGATTTAAAATGAAATTAATAAATCACCACAAAATTATTTCCGTCGATGGCATCATAATCACAATATTCTGATGTAAATATTTGCTTTGCGATTTGCCTTTAATTAAATGTTTGTTTTTCCATAAACCATCCACCTCGTGGTGGTCATTTTTAAATCGAAGGAAACTTCCGTGCAGTTAGAAGGGTGCTTTTTCAGTGCGAGTGTGCTGCTGATGGCGCAGCAATTAAAAGTGCCACTGCTGTGGGTGCATTTGGGTATGTAGGCGTACTAAGTACTAAAACTGTGCGGCCTATTCACGAATAGGTCTCAATGAAAGTTTTTGTTGGTTTTCCTCTAACGCAATAATTTCCGTTGGCGCTCCATGTCACATTTATCATGTTTCTTGCTCGCTGCGTTAGGAGCAGAAAAAATTGAGGCCAGTCGGGAAATTTTTTTCACGGCGTTACTTTCGCTTTGAAATGCCATTGTGGTACTCAAGCAGAGCACGAAGTCCTTCTCGTAGAACACACCGGAAACAATTCCACTTTTTTTTGTTGTTTTCATATTTGAAAAAATAATTTCTTAAAAATTCATGTTGTTTGTCGCACTTTGTGTTTGTGCGTGTGTTTTTGTGTGCGAGGCGCTGGAAATTAGGTTTCCCTGGCATTTGGCGCTTTGGCAAAGTAAATTTACCTTGAAAGTGATTTACGGCGGAAACGGGTGATTTTAATTTGCTGAATCCTTGTAAAATGTTTGTTTTCTTTGTAGAATTATTCTTTTAACGAAATGTTGTCGTTAGCTGAGTATTTTGTAATTTATTTAATTAAACTTTCCAAAAATATTTTTTCTGCAGTGACGGGTTTGCGTCCTTTCAATTAATTGAAAAGAAATTTTATTTAAATAACAAAGGACTTCAAAATTACGAAATTGAAAGAATATATATATATATATATATATATATATATATACTCGTATATATATATATATATATATATATATATATATATATATATATATATATATATATATATATATATATATATATATATATATATATATATATATATATATACTCGTATATATACTCGTATACATATATGTGACCTTCTCCGAGAAAAGGGACCTATTGTGTGAAAATGAAGTTTTGAGAGAAACGCATTTAAAGTTTCATAACGTATTATCACTGTGAACACACCTTCAGTTGGGAGATGCCGTTTTTTGACACACTAGGTCCCTTTTCTCGGAGGTCACATATATATATATATATATATATATATATATATATATATATATATATATATATATATATATATAAATATATATATAAATATATATATATATATATATATATATATATATATATATATATATATATATATATATATATATATATATATATATATATATATATATATATATATATATATAATATATATATATTCTCCCACGTATTTATTTATTGTATCTTCTAACAGTAGACTAACAATAAGTAGGCAAATCTTACAAACTAATTAATGTATAGAGTGTAGTTTAAAGACCAGTGTTCTATGTATTTTAGTTACTTTAATAAATTAAATCGTAAGTTTGTCCTAGTACATAAGTATATGTATATATATATATATATATATATATATATATATATATATATATATATATATATATATATATATATATATATATATATATATATATATATATATATATATATATATATATATATATATATATATATATATATATATATACTTATCTTCAAGCATAAATGATGTGAACTTCTCCCTGTCCAAAGATTTTTTAGCGAAATTATTCAATACTTGTTATAAAGATTTGAAATTTTAACTTGGCTTAGAATTGTTTATATTTATAATATATATTTCAATGACATTATACATTTTCTGCGTCAAGTGAAGCATACTCGTATACGTATTGTGAATGACACTTCCGAAATTCCTGCTGGTGTCCATGTCTAGTAAAATAAACATAATTGTTTTTGGATGCACACAAAGGCACTCTTAGCCAACTTCATGTAAGAAAATAAAATAAAACTTTAATAACTTAAACTTAATTAGTTAAAAATGACTATATTATTAGCACACCTTTTACATACGGCTGCTGGGAAAATCGCAAAAGCGGAAAATTTTTCCTTGCGCCAAAAAAATTGTCTATTGCCACGATTGCCAATGTCAAAATAAACTGAAGTTGGGCATAGATCAGAAGAAGGTGAATCCACTCAAAATCATATTGAATGCACTCAAAATCATGGTGAATCCACTCAAAATCGTGGTGTATCCGCTAAACTATAGGAAAAGGACACAAACTACTACATACACTAACACTACAGACCCTGGCAGCGAAAGAGTCTTAGTTTCTCTACATTCTCTGCTTAATACGTCGTGGCCAGAACCGAACCACAGGATATCAGACGCACTGCACATACTCAATCACTTTCGTTAATATTCGCCACTATTATTATATTTTAGACACCAAAATCAATTTCCGAAAACGGAACAAATTAAACACCTCCGTTGTAACTGATATAGCATGTTCAACTGATAAAGAATATATAATAGTTATAGTTTTAGCATAGTGGTCCAATTAGCTGGTTAGCTCCCAGACCCATAGAGTAATATAACTTTTCGGAATCGAGGTAAAGCTCAGTTACTACAGGGTTCGTCAACAGAATCAAAACTTCCTGGTGCACATTAGTTCTCTGATTTGTTTAATTATTTTATTATATATTATATATTTAACTATCCTTGTTTCGTATTTTCACCGATGATGCAAGACAAATTTGATTCTTTTAACTTTCAAACAAATTGTGGCCTGCTGGGGGTCCTTAAGATGCCTCTGCCTGTCAGTTGATCCTGTAGTCGCTGATATAGTCCAACTTGCTTAGATTCTTTAGACGTTTGTTACTCCACTTTGGACGATTGTTACTCTGCACTATGAAAGATTCTCAATCACTATTTAACCCACTGAAAGTTTAACGTGATTGAGAATTGGTTTCATACAAATGAAGAAAGAAACGAATCAAAATCTGATTCGCCTACTTTGATTATTATTTTTTGAATAAGCAAGATTTTGTGTGGGCGGAATTTGTCAGTGGACAAATTTCATCTTCACACTTCCAATGTCAGTTGATGAAATGCTCCGATTTTTTCCTTATCCGTGTGAAACTAAAACAATGCAATGTAAATCCGCCATGCTGTGGTAAGGAAATTGATTTGGGACTAAATTTAGGGTACAGTTGCGAGTTGCGTTGTGGAGAAATAAAATAGTATCTTAAATTTAGAAACAGTATAAATACTATATAATTTTAATAAATTTAAAAAGCAAATTTTTAAGAAAAACTTTGTTTTTAATTACGTAAATATTTATAAATACGTATATTTATTTATACCAATTATTGTAATAAATTCAATCTTTAATACTTTTTCAAAGCTGCATAAGCAAATAAGATTTGGATAAACCTAATCACCCTATAATTTTTTCTTTCTTATTTATAACACCCAATTATTTGTAGAATACTACAAAGATTATCCAATTATATAATCTGAAAAATTAAAGACTATTTATGATATATTGTAATGAACCTGGTGTCTTACCCCCTGAACAAGGCTGGGAGCGAGCCGATGCAGCTGCTCTACCAAATGTTTAAACAGCGAGGAACCGCTTATCAGTCTAATTGTATTTTGACTACACAATATTTTACCAGCCGAGAAGTTACGCTTGAAGTTAGAGAAAAGACCTTTGCTTGAGTTTAGCAGAATAAAATCTGGAAACTTTATTGAATAATCAGGGGTATTTATACGGTTCAATTCCATTGGACTTGAGTGGGATTTTCATCCGATTCCCAATGCATTTCCAATGTTTAAATGCAAATGCACGAAATTCCTGCTGATCTACGCAATATCGTAGCCAGCCAAAGTATCGCATATTGCACGGCAATAAAATGTGGTTAGCGTACTCAGAGAAATTAGATCTGGGTGCGCTGGCCTTTCAAGAAAGCTGGCTAGTGCACTCGCATTTGTCTGCCAGCTGTTGTTAATATTTGTGCTTGCCTTTGTTCACAATTTTCTTGTATCTAAATACATGAGTTTGTGTGTGTCTCAATTTCTTATGTCTAAAGACATGAGTGTGTGTGTCTGAATACATGAGTGTGTGGCCTGATTTTAATTTATTCCCCTAAATTTATGGAAATATGTGGTAAAAAATTATTAGCATCAGTAACACTCTTTCAAGAAAAGTCCAAATTTATTTGTTCCCTGGGGTCCACTAGGAAACAGCTGATCGCTAACAGAACCCCGAGCACTTATTCACTGCATTCGATTTCCCATTGATTTTGTTGTTGGATTGACGAAGTTATCTCTCTATACTACTCTATGCCCAGAACCATCCAAGAATCAGGCATTCTGAACCAAGAATTTTACCAAAACAGGTCAAATTTGCAGAACTTCTCTGGTTCGATAAACAAGAATTAATAATGTTTATATTGCCGAATATTCGACAAATCGTTGAAAGTTGGAGCTATTTCATTTTGTCATTCTTTGATTTTATTCTGTGTTAGGTATAGAAAATATTTCAACGTATGGATTCCTACAAATGTTTTCGGTTAATCAAACAATTGTTTTTATTTCTTAAGATAGGCTCTTAAGAAAACTTTTTTCCGGTCTGTGATTCAAATAATTTTTGTTATTGCAAAATGGAAGAAGTACAAGAAAAGGTCAGAACGACACTAAAGTTAGAATAGAAATAGAAAGATGTGTGCAATACAGAAGTTTAAATCCTTTGTTTTTTATTTCAAAATGTAAATTTTTACAGAGGAAATCCCTTTTCTATACTCAAAGAATTTTAATCAAGAAAAGAAGAAAAAGGTAACTGCAAAAATAAAATAGATATGAGCTACACTTCTTTTTGTATGAACCATTTCGCATATATCTGTATATTCTTGATTTTTTTCAGGCAAATGTACTTGTAGAAGGAAGACCAGTTATTATTTTATGAGGTAGTATATTTTGGTTAAAATCAGTAAAGTTCTGTCTAGTTGCTTGCTTACGGAATCTACACTAGAATTGTCCAATTTATGCAATTCTGAACTGTGTTTTCCTCATACATATATAGTGTCACATTTCATAGTGCTTCGTATAACAAATACTGGATATTATATTATATAGTATATAAAATAACCATTATTTGATAATAAATGTATTGCGTATGTGTACGTGTATTGTTGCATAGAATTCGTTGTCTTTCTTCAGGAGAACTCTGCTAAAACCTGGTATATACCAGTAAACAATTGATCGCTCTCGGAGCAATTATGGATCGATCCAATGCGAGGCATTGTTCTCCCAATTGTTCTAGAGCTCATGTATTTTGCGCTCCTTTTTAACATAGCTTGTCATTGGAAGCGAGCGCTTGTTTTAAATTCCTAAGCGAATAGTATTGAAGCGCTCGGTTAGACTTCCTACGCGAGTAGTATTGGAGCGCTTGTTTTAAATTCCTAAGCGAGTAGTATTGGAGGCGCTCGGTTAGACTATCTACGCTAGTAGTATTGAAGCGATCTTTTATTCATAGTACGCGAGTAAGACGAGAAACTATTATTGCTTATTCTGTATATTAAATGCCTGTTTACAAATTGAAAGAGCATAAGAGCATAATTCTAGCGTATTCTAGTAGTAAAATTGGAAAAAGCATTAAATAGTTAATATTTAAATATAAAAAATAATTAAAATTAATTATTGCTGATTTAGGGCATACGTCTTTCTGTAGAAGGCTATTTAGATTTTCCTGAACGCTTCTCGCATTCATTTCTCGTAGTCTGGATAGGTGGTGTATGTAGTCTCCATGTATTATTCTGTAAAGTAGTGGAAAACTGGTACTTAATACACCAAACAATTATTTCAAATGAATTCAAATCTTACGAAACAAATAGTAATTGAAAAGCCTGTAACTCTTTTAGGGCGATCTTTCCCTTCGACCCGTTCCAATTAACTTTTAATTTGACCTCGTCACTTAATGCGGCCCATAGACGATACATCATGATCATACTCATTCGTGTACGTGTTGAATGAAACTCCGCCACAGACGAGTGATCAAAATCGAAGATCATCATTTTTTCATAGTCGTCGTTGAGTGAGGTTGTCATGTCTCTGTCGGATGACGAAATTTTGTGTGCGCTAGCGTTTGTACTGTGAAAGGAAAAATTGTAAAAAAAAAAACGATTTTGAGTGAAAGAAAGGTACAAACGAAATAGTACAATAGCATTCAAGGGACTCCAGCAGAAACGCATTTTTATTATTTTTATCCGCACACATCTTCACACGTTGGCAGTCAAACTCAAATGAGCAAAATTTGGATGTAAATTGCCCACAAACGACGATCATCCATACATCATGATCAACATCGTAATAAAATTTCCCCTCAAAATCTAAATGATTTAGATTTTCGACGATCAGTCAGTGATCACAGCGCGATCATGTCTGTGTGACACATTCATGCATATTTCCTCTCTTTTTCACACATACTATTAAATATGAGTATGATCATGATGTATCGTCTATGGGCCGCATAAGATGGCAACTAGAGCTTGATACGTGTCTGTATTTCCACATTTTATTTTGATACAAGCAATCTGCAAGAATTGTGAATGCCTGAAATGTTTTTCTTGCATTTTTTCCCGATTACTTATCGCTTCATGCTCTTGTAAGGCTGATATATTTTCCTCAGCATTTTGCAAATCATCTACAGTTGCAATCGGGAAATTCTGCAATTCTTTGACAGATGTGGCAATATTACTGGCTGTATGCATACAATTTCTTTAATTTTCCCAATTTCGGCAGGAAGTTTGTCTATTTTCCTTTCGATACGCGCCAACGTTTCGGTTGTATCGACTGAATCTAAATTACAACAGTTAAAAATGTATGTATATAAATATACCTCGAATGGCGTAATTTGCATTATTTAAATATCTTACCCATGTTTCCTGAATAAATTGTTTTGGTGCACGATTTTATTTAGTTTAATTTAATTATATTTTTTTATTTCACTTTTTCACTTGTATTCTTGAATTTGTGTTTACGCCTGTTTCTTCAGTCCTAAAGCATCAAAATAGTTTGCAGTTTCATGCAATAACAAAACAAGAGAAAGAAGTGGCAGAGGAAAGTGAATGAGAGCTGTCAATTTGATCCACTTATGTTAAAAAGGAGTAATAATGGAGCGCTCAGTTATTCCTCCTTTTTGCGAGCGATCCAACATCTTTTACTGGCACTAGTCCACACTCGTATTTTATTGCCTACTGGTGCACATACTCGTACATACTCGTATATATGTTGGATATAATTTGCTTTCGACTATTCGATTTTCGTTTCGTTATATCTACCAATAAGGAAACAATATAAAAAAACACAATTATGTATCCATCAGTTTTCTACATTATAAATTTTTAAACAATAATTCGATAGTAATGTACTTACACATTGATATGCTTGAATATATATGCATTATTTTTATACTTTTTCCCCACACTATTAGAGATATCTTAATGAAACTTAGCAGAAGTATACAGAACCAGATTAGTTATATGAATCCATTTGGATAAAGACCACGTCTTTTTTAAAATAACTATAACTTTTGCAGTTATGTAGATGTCGGTCCTCCTAAACACTATGTACAATGTAGGCGGTATATATTTACTGACACGCCCGCTATTAACATGTATTCATAACATAAGATCTGAATTGCGATATCCTTAAATTTAAAATAAATATGGCAGAAATTTGAGATGATTCAAGCCCATTGCGGAGACCATGAAACGGAAAGGACTAACTTTTTGCTCACATCATTTGGCTAAGAAAAACAATCCTCAGGCAATATCCATTTCAGTCGTAGTAATTGCAAATTTCCGTGATCACAAAAGAGCTAATTTATATACGACGAATAGTGTTTTAGTTCCTTTTGGTATTGCCATTAATTAATTGTGGTACTATCGAACTGGGTTTCACAGGAATGTCCTTCATTACAGCAACTATACGGGCAGGATAAGCAACACTGGGCAAGTGATATAAAATTGATAGTTTTTATTTAATTAAATTAAAGAAATACGATACTGCGTGCTAAAATGTGGCTGCGGTCGTGCATAATTCATTTCGCATATTTCAATAACCAAATCTGGCAGAACAATTGACTGCATTTCCAATGAAATTATGCGACCATTATGGGAAATATTATTAAACCATCAATTTCGCTGGTAAGTGCAGGCGCTCATGCGAAAGGTAAGTAAGGCATTCCCTGCCAGAGTCAATAACAACAATCACAGCAGGGCACGAATTTTGCAACCATTGCAAGAGCAATTCGTGAATTAATTAAATGTGTGGAATTAAAAAGAGTTATTCACATTTAATATGGCATGGGCTTTACATAATTGGCTACATAAAGAACTACCAACATATTGGAGTAGCCATTACTGCAGCCTGTTTTACTTTGAAAATTGTACGTGGTAGGGAAATCTATCACGGCTTAAGCAATGTTCATTGAGTACATGATGTGCCCCACACACATCTAAATATGAGCACATTTAAACTTAAGAAAAAACTACTAAAGAAAAATAATCAATGACGTTCAATGGAGGTATACAAAATTGAATATGAAGTATTGTGACAAAAAAGTATTTTCGTCCTTTAATGCAAAAATACTTGTATGATTAGGTATAACAAAATAATTAGTTGTGATTATAATCTTGTGGACAGTTTTATTTCTAATGCAGCAGTTTCACTTTAATTCACTTTTCTTTATATAAAGTTGTTCATGTATCTCACTGTTTACTGTTCAATGCGGATTTTCCTTTACAACTTAATTCTTCGGTCCGTTTATGATACGATAGAATTATGGAATTATGACCACTATTACGGAAGATACAGTACCATTATTAAGTCATTATATTAGTGACGTCAAGACAGGATAACATAATTTTTGGACCCAATAGCATACATGGGCAGCCTGAATGGAATGTATTATGGTGAAAATACCGACCGTCAAGGAGCGATGTAATAAACGCTTTGTTTTATCTAATTTAGTGAAAAATATAATTATTATTATTGTTATTCCTTATACCATAATGAATTCTGTCTGCAAAGGTTTTGGGAAATGGGTACTATCTGTTGAGACTTACGTCTCGAAGAGAAAAATGTTTAGAAAGAAGCATTTTTGAGACCGTTCCCGAGACGCAATTCGAACCCGTAATCCCCTAGTGAGTCTAGCATGCTTCCGTTTTCGAAAACTCTAGCGCATAACTTTCTGTAGTATGTTACATTGTATATTTTCTATTGTTTTGACACAATTGCCCAGGTAACATCGCAACCACTGACCATATCAGCCTAAAGCATGTGAATACTATAGTTGGTATGGCCAAATTCTTTCAGGAGAGCTTCAAGCAGGCAAATAAATCACTCGCTCCGGATGCATATTTCCTCCCCAATAATTGCTGTAATTAACATCATAAAATCACGGAAATGCAGAAACTCAAAACATGATAAATCAGAATGTAAAATCGAAACAAAAGCGCAACACAAATAAACAAATGTTACGAATGGGAATTATTTTCGAAAAACTATTAAATTCGAAAACTTCGGAGGATCCTGGATGGTTGAATACACTTGTAGAGAATGCATAAAATTCGGTTTAATTGTATTAGTAGGATTTATGATGGCAATTGGCTCTGCTCGACTGTATATGGTGAGAAAACTGTGTATATGTGTGTGGCTTCATATATACTAACGTGCGCATAAACAAATATACGTGAGGAAGGATGTGTGAGTCGTAATGAGTGAATTATTAATTGTTCTATTTGCCCATTAGCTGGTTGTTTGTTCTCCCGCTGGTCAGCGGCATTCGTGGTATTTATGCTCAATAATGCTAAGCTCTCTTGACTTAGCAGACATACATATTAGCACATAGATTGAATGCAGGCGTTCATACAAGCTTATTGAGCACTCAAGTGTAAATAAATCTGCCCCAAAGTAGCTTAGTTCTGATCGGATGTTGTTACATCATTTTGTAGATGACAAATGGTTTTGAATTATAAAAATGGTTTTATTGCTTATAAAGTAATAAAATTATTATTTATACATGCATGGGCACACGAGAAGCACATGACGGCACCCTAGTATTACTCATGGCAAAAATTGTCCCTTTATCAGAGCAGACCACGCCGCTCTTCATTATAATCAACACAGGGAACCCTACCGAATATGACTCTAGATATTTTCCTAATGATGATATCAGAACAAAATGTACATTGCCACGGTTTAACTCTAACGCCTACCTTGAGACATGCGTCTTAGAGTTTAGCGAAAAGCTCCGACGTCGCCTTAATCGCTGCTTTCACTGCAATATTTGGAAAGCCGTCCAAGCCCGGGGCATTGTTATCGGCGATGCGTCGCACTTCCTGTGTGGTGACTTCAGGGATGTCATCCATGTGCAATTGCTGTCCCTGGTAAAGTGTGGCTTCTTCTTGGCGAGGGAATAGTATGTATACCACCTCTCGCATGAGTGTCGGGCTTGTGGGCTGTGGTGCTTTTGAGCCTTTGAGCTTCCTCATAACAGTTCTATAACCAATACCCCAGGGATCAACGTCTACGCTGTCGCGAAGCTTCCTAAAGCAACGGTTTTTGCTATCTTGTATGGCTCTTTTGAGTACCGGCCTTTGGGGCCTTGTAGTCTGCCAATATTTCTTCGTGCATGATGGCAATTTCTTCTAGCAATCACGATCTCCTCATTCCACCAGTAGACTGGCTTTCTGTCAGGTCTTCCTGATAACCTAGGTATTGGGCACAGGAGGGCACTTGCTTAACGACTAGGCTAATGTGGCCGGAGCTTAAAGGATGAAATCTAGAGACTTGCTTGCCCTGTCGAGAGAAGAACCTCTAAGGTCGTGGCTTGTATAACTGGTCATTGGCTATTCAGCAGGCATTCCCTCAGGATGGGAGTTTCTCTCATGAATACTGCAGAAGCTGTAGGGATTAGAAGGAGGAGGAGACTGTGGAACATCTCTTCTGTAGATGCACCGCAGAGCAGACTCTTTAGGCAAATACGCTTTTAACTCTCTTACAGAAGTGTCTGGCGCGAAGGTAAAACAAATTCTGCGCTTTATTATGGCTTCGAAATGGTTTGACGAGTAAATCAGAGGTGCGTTGTTACGCGGTGGTATCACAATAGACACATGGTGGTCTGAGTGAGTTGGTCTGTATACCGGCTACCGCGATAACCTAACCTAACCTAGGCATGGTTGTGTCGCATGCTTTACCAAGGTAGGCCGTGATGTTCGCTGTTATGCTTTGTGCATTCATGTCTAAGTGGCTCTCTTGAGCGGTGCCATTTTGCCAAGCCATGTTAAAGATTTCGGCGTCGTATGACTGTATTTTACAGCCTCTTTGCTGAACTTTCCGCACACGATGTGCGTTCAGTTGTGTATATATGTCGATATGTCAATGATGATAGCATGATGGTCGCTATGTGTGTAAATTCGCCTTACAGTCCTTGCGTTGCGTGCTATAGCATTCTGGGCGAAGGTTAGGTCCACGATGGAGCTGCCTCTTCCATTTTCGAAGGTGCATTGGCCAGGCACATTGGGCAGTTCGAGTTCAAGCAGAGTCATGCTCTCCAGGAGCGCTGTGCCACGTCTGTGTGTGTTTTCCCCGTGCTTCTGCTACTAATATATATATTTATATATATATATATATATATATATATATATATATATATATATATATATATATACTAATGGTATACGAGTATATATAAAGGGTTTTTCAAAAGAAACGCTTCAAAAGTAAATCGATAGTGCCAGCAAACAACGCCATATTTTTTCCCGCTCTTTTGACATTTCTCTTCAGTAAGGTTTGCCATTTCATCATGCAAAGATATACGAGCCAAGAACGAGTCGAAATTATTAAAATTTGCTACCGAAATTCGGAGTCAGTCGCCTCAACTTTAAGAGCGCTACGTCCAATTTATGATGAGGCTCATTTCTGGCTGAATGGCTTCGTCAATAAGCAAAATATGCGTTATTGGTTAGACAGCAATCCACACGTACTCCATGAGTCATCATTGCATCCCGAAAAAATTACGATTTGGTGCGGTTTATGGGCCGGCGGCGTCATTGGGCCGTACTTCTTCCGTGATGATCAAGACCGGCACATTACTGTGAATGCGAATCGCTACCGTTCAATGATAACCGAATATTTTTGGCCCCAATTGGATAATATGGACTTGGAGGACATGTGGTTCCAACAGGACGGCGCCACAAGCCACACAGCGAATGCCACAATCAATTTACTGCAAACCAAGTTTGGTGAACGTGTTATCTCACGAAATGGCCCAGTCGATTTGCCGCCTCGGTCTTGAGATTTGACGCCGTTAGATTATTTCCTGTGGGGCTACGTCAAGTCTATGGTCTATGCCAACAAGCCAGCGACGATTGATGAACTTCGTACGAATATCGAACGTGAAATTGCAGCAGTATCGGCCGATTTATGCTTGAAAACCGTTAAAAATTGGGTTCAGCGTCTGGACTTCTGCAAGCGTGCCCGTGGTGGCCATGCAAAAGAAATCGAGTTCCATACATAATGGCATCGAACGTACTTTCACAGGAATAAATAATTTAATTGATATCTAAAACCGGTTTTGTTTTATTTAAAAAAACTTTTGTAGCGCTCTTATTGAAAAACCCGATATATATATATATATATATATATATATATATATATATATATATATATATATATATATATATATATATATATATATTATTTATTTATTTATTAATAATCTAATTACAATTAAAATTATAATTAAACAAAAGCACTAGCTGCCAGGGCTATCGGCTTTATATATATATATATATATATATATATATATATATATATATATATATATATATATATATATATATATATATAATATATATATATATATATATATATATATATATATATATATATATATATATATATAAGTTTAAAAAAGTAAGTATCCAGTAGGAAATGACCATTATATGCCATTATCTGTAATTACACATTACTTTTACCATTACCAATATTTCCATTACCTGAAATATTTATAAATACATCAATTACCTCAAGTATTTTTAAATAGTTCACTACTTCAATTGAATGCAAGATTGGTTTTGTCGGAATTTTAAAGCATTATTATTTCTGATTTTCAATAATTTAATTTCAGTTAAATTACAGAATTTTAATTAAATTATAAAAACAAGTGTGACAAAAAATTATCCATTATGACTTCTTGGTTATGATCTAGTGATGACTTGTGAGTAAACTAATCACTTTTCATGACATTTATTCATTTGTGTTCATAATATGAATATTTTTTCCCAATAAATGAACATAAATAATTTGAATTATTTTTATTTATAAAATAAAAAAAACAATCATAAAATAGTTTTATTTTACAATATACAAAATAATATTTGACGAAAAGTACATTTTTTTACTTAATTGGGTTATTTGAATCTCGTAAAGAAAAGTTTTAGTTAGTATATTTTCATTCAGAGCGACCAAAACGTTCTTTCAACTATGAGTCTAATTTATGTAGTCCTCTCCATAAAATGTAGAGTAGAATATGTTAGGAAATTTGAATACTGGCATATATATTTGCATATAAGCTGATTATATTTACACTCCCTGCCTGCATTACTTTTAAATAAACACCACCAAATTAAGCTTCTATGGCTCTCTACCATAACTCAAATGCCCACTACCATGTTGATATATTTTGCTTTGGTCGAGGAGCACGAAGTATGAGAAAATCAATTTCTAAAACAAAACTAAATACTTACACATAAACAAAACAAACAAAATTCAACACTGACAAAAGCGTAGACCTGGTAAAAAATCACCTCAGCCCACTTTTATTAGGCAACTGTGGTGGCAACAACATACCCCGCTTTGGGGCTGTGGCGTCGGGGGACCACCTTTGTCGGCGCGTCCGCCGCACGCAACTTGCTTACTCATGCAGTGCTAAGTGTCAGTTTGTTTTTGTCACCGGCAGCTGGTGATATAAAAGAGAAAACTATGTCAATTGTTTTAAGGATGGTGAACCATTTTCATCTTCCCTTACTTTGCAATGAATCAGGCAATCCATTTTGGAGACTCAGGGCTTCAAGGTTGAAATAGGACTTTCTTTCACTGGTTTAAATCAAATCACAAATTTCGTTTAAAGTAAGAAAATCAACTACGGCACTCATACGATATGGTGACCAGTGATATAGTTAATTCCCATCAATCTTCTTGCACTGCTTCCGCGCCATTATTATAGCACTGGCGCACTGGGCTCCCACGCAAACCAATTGCAATTGTATTGATTTTTCTTTTCATTTTTATTTCGCTATCGCATTCGCCTCTATTTTCGTTTTATTATTATTTGCTTCTATTTTCGCCGCAAACTTGTCCAATGGACAACGACGAAGACGACGGCCTTTTTAACCGACAAACCTATTTAGCACACGCTCCTGCATATATACATACATTTTAATTCAAGATAAAAAGTTGCGTTTTCCAACGATTGTTGGAGCAGCAGACGACAGAGGGCACGGATTTGGCGTGTTTCGTGCTCAGTTGAAAAGGCGCACGAAAGCGACGAGGATAGGAAAACGAAACACACTTGGAACACCGCATAAAATTAGTTTCATAAGTTCTTTAAGAGTTCGCCGTTTCCGTGTGTTTCTTTCTTCTTTCTATGTTGTTGCTGTCGCTGATGGTGTTGGTGCTTGTGGGCGTTGTTGGTTGGAAGGTGTTTCCGCCCATTTGTACATTAAATTGTTTGTACGTACGTCTAGCAACAGAAACGGTAAACGGTAGCGGGCTAAGGTTAGATATCATATTTCAAAAATAAATGTGCGGAATTTGTTGAGTCGGTGTGGCGACAATTTGCTAAATTCACGTTGTGTGTACGCAACGTGCAGCATTGTGTGCTGTTTCACGCTCCTGCGATTTTCCTAAATTATACGCAATTTACCAATTTTATTGCCTGCACAAAAATTTGCATTTAATTTATTTTCGATTGTTATTTAATTTTTTCTTCGCAAAATTTGCGCTGAAACTGCTGAATGAAGCCAAAATTAGCTTAAATTGCATTATGTTCACTTTCCAGCATTTCGTTTAACAGACATGAAGAAACTTCACACTGCAAAAATGAATTTTATGTGTAATTCACAAATAAACCGACTTAGCAACATCCTATCAATCCTTACAAGTCTCCTGACACGAGCAAAACTTCAAGATTTCAGTTTAGTAGAAAATCATTTTCCATATGCTGCCTGACACTCACGTCATTCATCCTCAGAGAAAGAATAGAAATTCAGCAAGTGAAAAAATCAAAGAAAAGTCTTAAGTAAACTCCTGCCGAAGTATCCTTGAACCTATGTACATAACCCACAGCCATAAATTGAGTGGATACACAGCCACTGTCTGCTAGGAGGCCGTGTTGAGACACCGAGGCTCTATTGCCTGATAACACCCTGCCACTCAAATACTCATCCAGCCGTATACTAGTTTCACTCACCCGAGTGCGTCCTGTACATCTTATCTAATTTCCATTTTCCACAAAATTAACCAGCTGTGCGGCTGTGGCATCTCTGTTCGAAAGCCACTTTCAATATCCTTCGCACTCTACCATATTTTCGCACAATTCGCATTAAATTTTAATCCAAGTATTAATACCAAAAGGGGTGGAGTGTAGTCAAACAAAGCACAGTTAATGAAATATTGAAGCATGAAAGCACACACCCATCTTCAAATTTTTTGGTACTGTCACCCATTGCACACTAAGAGTTAAAAGGGCACCCCGCAACACCCCCCCAAATTTGTAATATTGGAGCAAGAACTAGTGAGATGCTCAAACATCGTAAAGAAGTGGATGTAGATAGAATGGCGCTCGCAATTTCCTTTCCGATACAGGATTACTATATAACACATGAACTCTGGTTTGCGAAGAAGTGTCTCTCTAGAAATAACCAGCCAATTAAAATTTTATGAAGTGCAATTAGAATAAGAGTAGAATAAAAACGACGAAGTGCTGGAGAACTCTTCCAATGGTGGTGCATAAAGCACATGGAAGCCATATTTGCACTATTAGAAGAGTTTTATTATCTTCAATAAATTTTATATTTATTCGCCAGTTTTAATACGTGATTTGTTCAGAATACTGAACTTGATTCGCTTTCATCTAATATAGAAGACAGCTTTTTTTTTAATCAATAAATTTTGCCATTTATACTCGTATATAATTATATTTATTTCATATTACAATTGTTTTCCTATGTTTTTTCACAATTGTTTTTCCTATGAACAACTGCATTTTCACCAAAGTCTTTCTTATAGCAACTAATTTTATATATTCTTTGTATTTAGTTAACTTTTATTAATGCTGCATTTTGATTACACCATCAGTTACCGAAGAAAAGGATTTTTAATTGTCCGAAGACAAGTGAAACTGCATGTATTGTCTATGTTGGATGGAAACCATTCTACTAAATGCAACTAAACCTAATTCGCCAGCTGACATCGAATTTGTCTACTACTTCGTAAACAGTAAAATTCGGAAGATTTCACAAGTATTGAATTCATTGACGCTTGGTATACGTACTTAAACATTCCCTGAGAAAAGGAAAATTCCTATAACGACTGATATAAGAGTATTCTATTATGTATTTGTGTTTACATATTCGAAAATATATGGAAAATGCGTATAAAATTGAGCATGTATTTGTAATTCCTAATCCAGTTTCGATCAGTATCACTACAAGGCTAGATCCATATGCAAATGATAGAAGAAGCATAAGGCAGAACCAGAGAGTAACTTGCATAAAATGAGACCACGACTATAAATACATATATACGAATATATAATTTCAATACAATATAAGTTTCGTAAACTTACATATTTATTATCAGGACAGAAAAATATTAAATAGAAAATATAGTAAATATCAAGCGAGAACATAATTAGAGTGAAAAGCTTAATTTGCAATTAAAATATTCTTCACTAAATCCGATCCATTTAGATATTATAGCATATACACATTGACAGTATTAAAGTCAAACCCTTAATTACCCAACCATCCTCCATCTGATGGGGCGACCAGCGTTCACAACACAATGATACGTGGGGCTTTTCATTCAAATATAGTAAGAAGTCATTCACATAACATAAGAATATTTCATCATATTGAGAGACACGATTACTATGAACTTTAAAATACAAACTCTTTGCATTTTTGGTAGTGAAAGTTGAAGAGTCCATAGCCATCAATTCATAACCCAGTTATCTTATGTTTCACATGAATGAATGAATGAATGAAATAAAGAGGGAAAATGTGCCTCGACCACTTTACTCTATTGTACTCCTCCTCCATGTACCTATTAAAGGTATTCTATTAGTAGTATTAGTTAATGTCTCTGCCCTAGGGCCGGTAATGCCCCAGATATTTCTTCCTATTGCGAGCTCAGGCTTCACAGTTCATTAGAAGATGCTCTGGCGTTTCTTCTGCCTCCGTGCAGAACCTACACGTGTTTACTGGTGAGAGTCCCAGTTTCATGAGCTGGCTTCTTAAACGACAGTGGCCTGTGAAGTGACCTGTCAGAGTTCTAAAATTGCTTTTCCTTAACTGTAGACATTTGAGTTGTAGACCTCAATCAAGTGCTTGGATTGTCTAAGTTTTGGTAGTGAGGCCCAGTAGCGTGATCTTCTGGATTGTTTCACATACGAAACGTTTTCCAGTGTATTCGAAAAAGACGCAATATGGTTAAGGTTATTATTTAGATTTGCAAAGCAATGACAATCATTCCAGGGAAATACTTGCTTTATTTGTTAAAGACTCAGTATTGATGGTTTTTTTATTCTCTTAATTTCTTTAATACGCAAATAACTATTTTAGGATATACGAGTATCTAGTAAAGAAGCCTAAAGTCAGGTTAGACCAATTTTAAGATACCTTTTACCCTAAAAATCAAACTACGCCGATATAATTAATGGCCGTACGAATAAAACGATGCCAACATTTTTTTTGTTAGCACGTTTTTCCCGTGAATTGAATTCTTACATGGGAGTAGCAGCTGAATACACGTGAATTGTGGGTGTGGCTATATCCTACCCATTTTTGCACGCACACTAGTGTCGCGTCAATGCTCATTATACTCAATTTTAATTTTATAAAATCAATAGAAACTTAGCTGGGGTGAATTTGAGTAGCGCCTCTGGAGTTGCTTATGAATAGGTCTAATCTGTCATTGATACCACCCCATTTTGGCATATGAATTTATATTATCAAAGGCTTATTTGCACCAAATTGCATCCATAAGCGTTGTATAAAATAGCCCCAATAAATTTGGTCGAAATATACCTGCCCACAATTTACGCTTTATTAACATTATTGGTAATGGCGCTTATTGAGACTCTGAATCTTTGTGGTAAATGTGGGCGTAGTATAACAAATGCCTCGCTCAGCTTAATTTTGAATACTAATTTTTTTATAGTAAAATTTCAGTACGCCTTGCTTGTCAATTCGTTCAGCGGCATTGTATTTTTCTTGTGCTGCACAATTTCTTCTCTATAAATTAACCTACGCTGTTTTCCCTCTTAGACCCACTATATAACAGAAATTATGTGCAGCTATTACTCTCAGTCTATCCCCTTGAATTTAAATCCATAAATATACAGTTCCATTCAGTTTTCTTAGACATTAACAGTTGCCAACGAACATCCTTGCACCAGTTGGCATGGAAATGCGCAATAGTTGTGCATTGATAACGGCAAAATATTCAGCGTTAAATTGCAACATCCACGCACATACACCCACATACAGATCCATACCAACAAACTCGTATACCTAAAAAAACGAGAGGAGACTCAACCGGGCGCGTACAACTACTCCATCACTGCTTCTGCGGGATAATTTACGTTGACAGCCTTTAATGGCTCCAGCTGCCCTCTTGTTTCCCCTCGCGCATTTTTCACGCAACAATTCAGCTTTACCCCAATCAGAATGGAAATCCTTCGCTTATTTATGTATAGACGAGTGTAAGTCAGCTGCAGCATATGTTTTTACTATTGTAGTTACCGTTGCTGTGCTTGTAGCAGAGGCAGCTACTGATAGTGCTGCTAGTGCTGCCGTTGACGTCGCAATTACGTCAAATGACACCCCGATATGAGCTTATGAACTCTTGTGCAACAATTTACTTAGGAGGAGAAAACTAAAATGGGATGGTGAACTTCACTGTTTGGAGAAGTAAAGGACAAATAACGTTCACAAAGAAGGAATTTGATTTACAGTTATAAAGTATTTTGATTACAAAACGCAAACTCTGAAATTTACTTACTTAATGTGTAAATTATCTCCTAACTCGTTTATGTTCTTAGTCTCTAGTCAAAATCGTGGTTAGATTTTGACAACTGGTCTGTGCGAATGCAGAATCAATTTTGTTATTTTGGCTGTGAACGGTGAATGGCGGAAAATGGCGCAGGTGTTTTCTGAGAATCTACATGAATATTTGAACATTTCTGGCACTTATCACCCCGAACACAAAATCGAATGCTAACAGATAAGATCAATTATTGTGGTTGCGAGTTTAAGGATAACTTTTGTGACTGTAATTAGTAGAAAATGTGTTTGTAAAAAACTATAGTTTTAATTAGAATAAGTCCTAGTTCTGATATGACTTAAGTTATAATATTTTTGTACTGATGTGCGAAGTGGTAAGATTCAGTTCACCTTGTTGAAAGAATATAGAAATATTAAATAAAAGTATCTCAAATCGAAATTCCGCCACAAACCCCCCTTCGCCCATTAATCCAAAGGTGAAATGGCGAATATATGTCATATCTTTGAATTGGATGCAGTAAAATCAGGGAAAATTTCTTACAAAAGAATTGCATACAAGAGCGTACTTTAGGGTGTATTTTAATCCGTTTGAAATTAATTCAACCACACGTACACCCAAAGGACGCTCCTAAAACAACGTGCGTGATACTGATCATTTACAATTTCAAGTACATTTTATCACCGTAGATGCACCTCCTCTTCCACAATCTGCTTATCCCAAAGAAACAAACAAAACCACAGCACTCACACTTCGATACTCGTATGTGGTATAAAAAGCAAAAGGAATATATAAAGTTCGGTTTTGCTGATTTTTATTGGAGCAGTGAAATTGAATTAACCTTGAATTGTTTACTTTATGCCTTATCCTTCGAAACCTATTGAGTACATAAAACTGATGTTTGACACTTGTGCGTTTTCCACAGCTCCTTACGCATACGAGTAATACGAGAATGTTGGCCTCGTCAATTATTAAACAGCCTCGGCATAAATTTTGAATGATTGATTGACTAAGTGATTGTATGTGCACATTGGAGGGAGTCGCAATTATGCGGCATATAACCATTTTATAGAAAAGTGTTCGGCAATAAATTGCCTAGTAATCCAACTGATGCACTGCACGTAAAGCTCTAAAAACTTCACAATCCTTTTAATTTGTTTGTTTCACAATTACGACTTTAAAACATACCTTGCAAGAAGTTATTAATCGTTGTGGGGAATTAGGGTACATTGCTGTCTTTACTAGTAAAGACGAGAGTAATTTAATTTTGTCCTAAATTGGTGAAAATTACTTTGCACTAAATTCACACTAAAATATTTCAATCATGACGTAATGTGTTGCCTGGATTCTCAGTCAAAAATTAAAAATTATGAATGCAGTTTTAATTGACACGATATTAAGTCAGTTGTGAGTTCAATGGTTTCTATTGAATTCATTGAATTGGTGTTCTTTGCTAATACAAGTAATTGTAGTCATATGGAATCACATCGTATCAATTCATGACAGGCAATAGTTATTAAAATATATACCAAATACATCGGTGATTGATTTAGCATTAAAAATAATTCCTCTATAATTTATTTAGAATAATTGAATAACTTTCGAGAAATACACTGACTTCTAACTTCTGCAAGTGGCTGCAAAATTGCAGCCATCCCAAAGACCAGTGAATTGTCTTCAAAACATAATTTTTACATTCAATTATTTGACCAAAAACCTACCAGTGTCACATTATTTCACACCCTCGCCTTAGACCCCCAGTCACTTGATTTTCCCGCACCGGGAGAAGGTAGGAGGATTCAACTTAAAATTGGTCCATGCAAAGTTTCTTCGATTTGCCATTAGTCCGTTTTGTTTTTTTTCGACAAATTTAATATTGGGAAAATCGACTTATCTGAATTTTAAAATAATAGTGAAAGCAACGGAGTTTTTTTTATTAATGATTAATTACACTCAGGCCGAAATATAATCAATTGCCACGCCCAGAAACCATATTTATATATATCAATAACATTTGATCGAAACATCCACGAGATTGAGGGTAGATAGTGTCCCTGACATTCTAATCCGAACTTAGCCTGAATTCGATTTGCGATTCCTTCGAATAAGTGAATTGCACTAATTTAAATCGTTTTCATTAGACGCATTCACAATTAATTACTACGGGATTAGGAACAAATTTGAGCCGGATGCTGTGGTAATAGCAAAACTTACCGATTTTAAAATGTTCTCTACCAAAACACAGTTGCAAACTAGGAAAACCTGAATTTGCAATCACGGCTCAAGAATTGCGAAAAATCAAATTACTCAACAATTGGTTAGAAATATATTTGCCTTCATGTTTTGCCAAGAACAACATCAGATTTATAATATTCTTAAATGTCTATTTCTGCACCCATTCAAAATAAGAACTAGAAATCTGAATTTTTTGAATAGCTCCATAATTGTTCATTATAACTAAACCTCAGTAACGAAAGCTAGGGTAATAGACAGTAAATATTTCTTTAATTTAAGTTAGAGGATCTCGAATTCTCCTTCAGTCGAATATCAGATATTTTTCAGCGACTTCGAATGTTAGAAATTTTGTCTCATCTGCGCGTACTCACTCAAATTTATTAAGCCATTAAATTTTATTAAAACCAAAGTAAAACTGGCGCAATCTCAAATGCGCTTTTTGCACGACCAAGTTTTATCGTGCCAGATGCAAAAGACCCTCTTGTTCAGAAAATCCAACTTCAACCACAAATTCATAAAGGAATAAAGAGTTTGAAATGCACAAACGAGAATACTTTTTAAATTGGTGCTGACCATGCACCAAGGAACCAGAAAATACCGTTTTGAAAATGATAAAGTGCATGGCCAAGTGCCACAAGTCCAGAAGTGACCAATACGTAATAGACTTTCGGACTTCCGGTGGTGTTCGCAATTTTGTTGCTGTTTCGCTTTTAAGAGAAGTTGTGCGCCTTCTTTCTTATTCATCCTTTAAATTTTATTTCTTTTCGTATTTTGCCTTCCTAATTTCATTTATTTTACTTATTTTATTGTAAAAGCCAAAGCGGGCAACAATAGATTTCTGCCATGAACGAAGTGAACGAAAGAACATTGTTAGTCGCCCGTGGGTGGTATTGTCCTTGTGGTCTCGCTGCTCCCACTATTGCTGTTACTGTGCTGTTGATTTCTGACCATCATGTCTTTCCGCCTTCCTGCCCCCATTAACGTTTATTTAGTTATTCAGTTCAATTGAGGCTCTTATTGCCGTAGTCTGGCTTTGAGTGAATGAAGTTGATACATTCTTCTTATGCCAAATCTGTTATTGCTGCTTTTGTTGTTCTTATTGTTCTTCTTATTATTAGTTTTCAATGTAATGCGAATATACGAGTAAGAGCGCACACATTTCTATTATTTGCTTCAGATTAGATCTCTGGAGGAGTATTGCCTTTCCATGTGTCTACATGAAAGGAAATTTGAACTTTATTGAATGCGAGCAATTTCTTAATGAATAAATCGCATTTCCGTTCAGGATTTTCCACCATGCTCGAGCTGCATTTCTAGCCATACTGTATTTCAGACCATTCTGGTTGACTTGATTAAAATGCTCTCTCTTGAGTTACTTGGTGCGAAGATAATAACGGCCAAAGCCCTACATGAAACTGGTATCACTAACAACTGAACCGGATATCATAAAATTTGTTGCCTTGAACTGAAAACAGTGACTGTAAATACAGCTATTTAGCAAAGGAAGATAATGAAGACGAAACATTAATATTAAAAGGGGCAAGAACCTCTAGCGACACACCATTTATAAGTCCATAATTATAGATTAAATCATTGAAATATGTTACTCAAAAACCACATAATAGCTACGATGTGAGATGGATGGACCACATTTATAAAAAAAAGCAAATAAATAAGTTATTTGCAACTTTGGTTCCTGAACGGCTCTTTCTAAATAAGCACCGTAACAATACGGCATAAATGGGTGAAAGACAATTGAAGAGCTTTTTGCACCGAGACAAGAATAAGTCTATTATATTCCTACACCACTCAAATAACCTAATAATCCAGTAGTATGGAATATGGAGTTCTTTCTGATAAGAGAATTATGGAATTGGATTGCTCTTTTGTATGGTAGCACTGACATTTGGAGAATATATAGCATTGTTTATTCCTGATCTTCGCGGTATATGCAAGTTTTTGGTTAAAACGGCCTCTTGCCGCATATAATAGTCGCAAGTCATCTCTTCTTAGCGGTAGTGCTTTATCACAATTTCTGATTGGTCCGGAATTCTTTTGAATGTTCCCCATTGAAATGGATTGATTTCTTTAATTTTTTGATAAAACCGGGAAATGGTGTCGAAGTTTAGCACCTGTGCTTGGTTGGTTATTGCCTACTCCGTTCTTTTTGCTATTAGTGGGAATATTGTTTCCATGTAAGACAATCAAAACCTTTATCTTTGCAGGCGCATTTGTCATAATGATGAACTGTATATGTAGGCGGTACTGACGGCTGAACCGTTAGATCCACTCCACAATCAATATTTTGTATGCATGTATATTAAAAGTGGTCGTTTGGCGCATAAGTAATGTGTATTTTCGTGGATGAGCCCTATATAGGGACCCCGTAATTAATATGTGTGAAATGTGGGCGTGGTAGTAGAACTATGAGGTCCTTTTTCAGTAGGTAGACCAGTATAGAGCCTATGTACATTACTACCAAATCATCAATTGGAGCATTTCTAGGTTAATTTCTAGTGGGTTCCCAGAGTTCATTATATGGGAGGGAGACGTGTCCTTCGTCTTATCGGCTTCATTTTTTATATACGACTTTCTAGCGTCAATATACTTATTCACATCAAATTTGGTCCACAAAGTTTGTAGTTGAATACATTTGATTCATATGACAATCTGAAAACTGTGTTAAGTGCTGACATTTGGGTATACTTATAAAAACTAGATATTATTTATATTAATATAATTAACTTAGTAAATGCCAACTTGTTCTTGCTTAATACAATTGAAACTTCCTACACCGTTATCATTCATCCAGGTCCGCATAGTGAATATTTATCAGATTTATGTTCTGATAGCTTTGATGAATGAAACGAAATCAAATGTTACAATAAGAGTGGATAATACAAACAGTTGCTACACACCAATTCTAATGCAGGTGATTTAACGGACATTTCACATTTCAATTGCCTATTCAGCCTCTTCAGCCTCTTCAGCTACTGAACGCAACGCAATATCTGAGACACACAAAATATGTTCTAATTATCTCTTTAAAAATTTAGGAACTGACTCGTGAAAATACAACCACAGATTCCGTTACGCGATATGATAAAAGGAAATTACATAAAATGCGACGAGATTGCAAAAGATTGACAAAATAGCATCTCTTTTATTTGAGTCATACGTGTTTTTTCCGAATGTCTATGTTATCCATCAGTATATCGAATTATTCCTTCGCAATTTAGAAAACCACACCAAATGAAGTAAAATTTACTAAAGGACAAATTAAAATTAAACACTATTAACAGTTTCGTCCATTTAGAAGCATACAAGATTTCCAATCAAATTGTAACTGCAACTCTTGCTTGGAAGTCTTTCCAGCTTACAGTTTTCTGCCGCATTACGGATCAGCGCTGGAGCACAGATTTGTGTGCCGGGACAGAATTTCGAGGAAGCGCTGAGCCAACAAAAATGAATCAGAGAGTTCCCATATTTAAGCGTTGCGTGGAGTTAAAGACAAAAAATCAGAACCGAGCAAAAAATACTTGAAGTTTTAAAATGAAACAAGAAACAGCCGGGTATCAACACAACAAAACAACTCCAACTGCAATCTATTAATATGCCTTGCTTTCGAAAGTGCGATCCGTAACCAAAACTAAAACAGAGAGAACGGCCTGAAGCATACTTTGAGTTACGAAATGAATTCTTTGAAATTAGAAGAAGCGGCAAATGCAAACAAGTCGACCAGGAATTTCGTCACTAATTTGCCTATTCTGCAAAAATAACCCTTCCAAACAAACACAAGTGCGATCGAATGACACGTGAACCGCTGACCTAACAGCAGCAGTCTGAACTGATCCAAAGTTTTGTTTATGCTATGGCGGGAATGACCATGAGGAGCTTGTAAGAAAAGTTTGTCGTCTTCCACGGTGGCTACCTGTGAATATCATGTTCTTAATATACCAGGGAGCATTAAAAATTGCTCCTATTACTTTGTTTTGGAACGATTGTTTAAAATGTATATGGCTTTTTGGTACAAACTCAGAGTTGTGTACCTTACATCCACACAGTTTTAAGCACTTGGTAGTATAAAAGCAGTTTGTATATATACTTAGCTTTGAATATCTTCCAAGTATCTAATACATTCCTATAAGTCGTTTTCAAGTTTGTTGCGTTTCTTATTAAAGTGCTGCTTGCACATAAGTTCCACTCCTGGTGCCATTCCTAGATATTTAGCTTTGTTTGCATCTAGTATCTGAACCGAGTCAACGAATAGGGGTAGGTTGAATATTTTCTTGTAAATGAAGTTACTATGCGTCGATTTGATTTAAATTTATAAAATATTTTAATTTTGTGGATATCGTAAGACGAAATGATCTCGGTTACAGCACCTACCGATCATAAGCACACCTGTTTACACACTTTGGTGCCAATTTGTACAGCAATGTCAGCATCGAGTGAAATAATACAAAATTTAAATAATAAGAGTTGTAATTTAAATTCAAATTTGCCCAAAAGAACTTCCTCGGAAACACAAATGAAACGATTTGAAGTGTGCACTTTTTGCTTCGTTGGTGTCACACTGGAGAAAAGTTTTACAGCTGGCGTCCAAGGTTTTTGTTTCAGGTTTTGTTTGTGCCTTGTTCGCGGCCGCATCTAACTCAGCTGCCGCATCCTTAGCCACACACTCGCACTCTTGAATTGTTCGCTCCACTTGGGGATGTCCACAAAACGAGAATTTAATGCGTTATTTACAGTAAATGCGCATCCACGACCACAGCGAGGCCGATGCTGAGCCTTGCTTGCCGGCTGGATGCCTGGCTGGCTGTCGCACATTACAGCCGCTGTAATTTCGTTTAAAGTCTAATTTAATTTACCAAATAGTTGGCTGGGGTACAACTGCAGTGCCTCTTCAGATGAGTTGCCCCTGCACGCTTCACATTTGTTAGATTCAAGATAAATCACGCAAAATGTAAAAATGCTTGCGGAAACTTTTTAATTAAATTTCAGTTAAAAAACAACAAATATCCGAGTGGAAAGTTCATTGGCACAAATATGCGCTGAAATTCCACAACTAAATTAGGAAGAAAGACTTAGTGTACTCGTATGTAAGCGTATAATATGCTGAAAACCCATAAAATTCTTCAGAACAATGTGATTGAATGATTCACTTTTAGCGGAAGAAGAGTCTCAAGCAAGGTAGAACCGCGATTCGTTAAATTAAATTCTCTGAACTCGTTCTTTTTTAGTCCAAATTAAAAGGACTGAATGCAAATGGATTGTCAAACTTTATCATGGCGACGAATACTCTCGAAGAAGTGATAAAGGTCGTGTGACTCCACATCTTGAATGAGCCTGGGATAACTAAACATGAATATTTCATGATCCGAGACAAACGATGATACGCATCCACAGTTGAATTCAGATGTGATTTGAAAGGAATAGTAATAAGGAAAATTTTCAAAGAAAAAAAATAAAGAAGAAAAGAAAAAATCGAAAAATTGTTGTGTATTACTTGGCGAAATACACATATTCTCACTATTAATATAAACTAATTTCAACTTTTATAAATACCTGTTTATATTGATCTGTTAATTTCCAACGCAACATTTTATTAAAGGCATATGTGGGATACAATCACTTGCGTTCCTGATAATAACTAATTAGTTTGGATCCTAATGTTGTGAAATGCAAGAATATAGCTTAATAGTATTTCTTATCAAAGTATCCCCTGTTCCGAAATCAAAAATATTGAAGGAGGATGGTTCTGGTTAAGATGAGGAGGCCGTTTCGCTAAAACCAATTTCTAAATTGACATTAAACTTATTGGTCTATAAAAAGACCCGAACCATTTGCTGAGAACAGTGTTATCTGAGACTATTTCAAAACTTGTACACTTACAGACCCGGCGATAGATTGCATTGAAAATGTGAGAGACTGCAATCAGTGTACACAAGTACACAAGATCTATGAACAAAATTTTACATAGTGCTGCATACTTTGAGTAATATATAAACTACCACTATAAAAAAAACACAATATGTGCGAAATGTCCCTACAAAATATCTTTTTAGTGTTAAATGATTCGGATCCAATATAGTAATCGTTTCACTAGGGACAATACTTTCTCAGTATAGACGTGTTTTGAGGTATCTCATAGTTATCCTCTGTCCAATTTAGCCTTCTTTACTGGCCAATATACTTAAAGCGTCAGTATGTTGTATAATTCGTCTACACTCTACGGATGTGTTCTTACACTAAACCCAGTCCCACAATTTTGTGCTGATATCGGCTTCCGAATAGTCATTAATGACCTATCAAACTCGCCCATACACATAAAGTGGCCTTGCGAGATTAACCATGACGATATTTGGAAACATTTAAACGTTTGCTCTGAAGGTATATTTTTAACACTGATGAATTCTACATATAGCGTACATACATATGTATATGGTGGCTGAAATATTATGCTTATTACCAATTATTATTATAGCAAACTTCATTCATAAATCTTGTTTTAATCTCGAGTTATGCATATACGAGTAGGTTAGTACCATAGTGCAGAAAATTTCAGATCATCGCTTCCAGACGAAATGAAAGTGGCCCGCTAGATAATTAAAACTCTAGAAGGGCTTAGCTATATTAGCAAAGTTGGCATGTTCATAGGCCAATTTGTCAACTTTTTCCGATATATATGTCAATAAAAAGTTTAAGCGTCTAAAATTATTAGACTTTAAGTGTCCTTTTCCTGTATAGTTTTTATTCTTGCTATGAATTTAATAAAAACTGATAACAAACATAAAAAAGGGTTCAAGTCGTTTGGACTTTTTGAAGTTTTTCAGTTAGAATCTTGATCGAATGAAAAATGGCTACCCTAAATAAAAATAGAACAAATTTGTTAATATCTGAAATAAAAATTTTTGGAAACGTTCAAAGTTTGATATTTTTAACAATGGAACCTTCCTATATGTATGTAGAAAATATATGCGAAAATGTTGTTTAAGGTCGGTATCTTTAACGGTTTTCTAGATATCATTACAAACATGGCAACTTCAGTATATTTGATTGTGTAAGTCTACAAATAATGGATTTGACACACATGTTTTTCAACAAGGTGTCGTCGACACGTGCCAAACATATCAATCGGTCGCCGTATTGACCAACAAATTAGAGATGTCAAAATTTTTCGCCATTAGATTTATTCTTGTGTTTTTACGTTAAATCATTAGTCTACATTGACTAACGCTAACAATGGGAGGCCCATATATGTGCAAAGTAGAAAAAAGATAAATATTAAATTAATAATTATATGCGAAATGGCAAATTAGATGTCATTCTGTGCCGAAGGAGTCTTTGCATGCAGCAACGCTCACACACGAGCTACGACATTAAATAGTTTTCTGCGCTATGGAACTCATGAAAGTAGCTTTGTATTAGCTGTATGTAATATGGCAAAACTCCATGCTCGTAACTTTTCGGAATTGTCGGATAATGTATTGAAGATGACACCTTACAAGTTGACAGCAAATCATTTGACTTACAATATTATTCTGCAAAATTCTGGATCGCACTTAATGTCAACAATTCGCACCTGTGTGACTTCAGTGGCAATTTGAATTCTACGCGAAGATTTCTGCGGCACGAAATCGCAAATATAATAAAGAATTAATTAAAGCCCCTAAAGTCGACATGAAGAATGTCTTGCTAGGCTGACTCGTTCTCTGGTGTAATATACAACACAACATTTAGCGCCGGATGTAGCACCGCTTTAAATGCAAATAAAACCATCTCTGCTATCGCTGCCAACAACGATGAATGACTGAATCAGCCTGACTGGTTGCTAGCAAATAGCATATTTGGGGTCTCATGGGCTTGTTGTTGCTTTTCGAGTAGTATTCGTGTGTTTGTGTGAGCCAATGTGCTTTATGACATGGATTTGTCATACGCGTACACCCATAATGATGCAAAGATGTTGAACTCAAACTACCCACCAGGGAAGGGGATCATCCCCAGAGTACTCCCCGTAGTCTCCAAATGGAGATATCATTGCTCCCTGGAGGCCTCCCTTTGTCCTCCTATTTACATAGGCTTGTCATTGGAAGTGAGGTCAGAGCGAAAAGCTAACAGGTTTTTTTTTTTCTGAGCGAAAAAGCTGTTTTGTCTGAGAGTCCTCCCTTTAACATCCAGTACAAAGGGAGTACAAAGGGAGTACTCCCTTTGTACTCCGCAGGGGAGATCTCCCAAAATTTTTGCTGGGCGTTTATTCATTCATATGAACAGATATAATTATGTAATGGAATGATGACATATGTATGGCTTTGGCTCCAATTAGGACATCAAGGGGCATAGGGAATACCAAAATTTGGATTGGGAAATTCGAAATATTGGGAACACTTTAATTAAATAAAGACAAATGTGTATTTTTTGGACCTTGAACTAGCTTTAAAAATAAATTAAATGTTAAAATTGTTTAAAGTGAATGTGAAATATTTTAATAATGGTTCCTGGAAAAAAGTACAGTGCTGTATGGGGACATTTTGTTGAAAACGCAGACAAAAAAGCGCCAAGTGCAAGTATTGCTCTCTGCTTCCTTCACTTCTTATAAAGGAGCGAACGAAAGAGTAAATTGAGTGGGTGAGCAAGTGAAATGTTCTAATAATCATGGCATACTGAGCGCAACTGAACTAATTGAGCAACTGAACGATGTGAACAACATCAGTGAACGAGAATGAGCGGATCAGTCAGAACGACCAAGTCCAATTCTAATAGCACTGCGTACTCATATCTACATACTGGCCAAAATTTCTGGAACTTTGGTTTGAGGTGTGATTCAGCAATGTAAAGAATAGGTAGGTAGGTAGGTAAGGCGGCAGCCCTAAGGTCGCACTTAGGCCATCATTTAACCGTTGTGATACCGCATGAGACATCAGGTCCCATCCCTTTCAAAGGTCCAGCCATTTGGAGCTTTTAATAAAGCAGCTAATCTATTTATTTGAGATATCTCCCAAGTGTCCAAAAAGAGGTCTCCCAGTAAAGTGCGCCTCCTTCTGGACAACTCTGGACACGTGCATAACAGATGTACAATGGACTCTTCCTCCTCCTCGTCCATGCAGCTCCTGCAGAAGTCATTAGAGGCAATCCCCAGCCTACACTCTTTCGACCCCAGGGGTGACGGACCTATACTTTGTCTATTTAGAAACACTAGGTCCTTTGAGCGCTTGATATTTATCTCTGGCCAGGTTTGTCTAGCTATTTTGCATCCTTTACCATCAGATCAGCGCCTGCCCGCTGTGTCTGAGGATATTGTATTTAGTAAGAGCTTACAAGTGGCAATAGGAATACTGAAGTTCGACCTATCTGGTTCAATCGGTTTGTTAGTAGCCTCCTGGGCAAGTTCATCCGCCTTACAGTTCCCTGGAATATCCCTGTTGGCGGGAACCCAGCACAGATGCAGACGGGTCTGCTTAGCTATCTCGTCTAAAGATTTGCGGCAGCTCTTGACGGCTTTTGAGGTGATAATAGCCGAATCCAGGGAGCGCAAATCTGCTTGGTTTGCTTAATGCGCTCACTTATATTAGCAAAAATAAAGTGTAAACAATTGTAAAATTTTGGATTGCTCGAAAAATAATGGGAGCTGAGTCGACGTGGTACTATCATTCAGGTTGAAACAGTCGTTCGAACTCATATGTTAGTATCTTCTTTTCTTTCGCTCGTTTTTGCAGTCCAGCTTCCGTGAAGCTAACGTGAAGTGCGACAATTGTTGATATAGCCACTCAATTGAACGCTTTGGTAGTCCACATTCAACTTCAATTACAGCAATAGTAAATTAGTTTGGCCAGACCAATCCCTGAACGGAAACTGGCACATGCGCTTTACATGCCGACAGATTAATTCGCTTTCGCATTGACACCTGTCAGCAATAATATAATACAAAATAGCAGTGGAAATGCCGCATGGACGAGCAATTTACCGGAAATGAAGAGAAACAAGCGGAAGCTGTGTGAATACTGTTGATGGGCTGTGCTGTCGCCAGGTTTTTCATACGAGGACAAGTGCAGACCGGAGCTTAGCTTCGGCATTGATGTCCTTGTATTGACTGCCTATAACACATAAACAAGCCCCATCCCCCTCCATACTTCTACTTCAGTCCCATTTGGAAATTAGCTACTGAAGCGACATTGCGGAAATTAGCATACTTCATTTATGGACCGTAGGAGCAACTTGACCACAAATTTATTTCTACAGTAATAATTCTTAGCACAAGTAACTAGATTGGTTGAATTAATAATGCCCCAAAACTCTGGCTAACATTAGTCATATTTACGTCGAATAATATAATACATTTTGGGGATTATCTGCAAACAAACGGCACATGCTAACTCGTGTTGCGGATAACGCTGAATATTCCCACGCAATGATCTCTTTGTTATCTTATCCATCAAAAAACGTAAGTTCAATCCTAGCCCATGGGAATGAACTGGAATAACATTGAAATATCGTTTACCTTCACACAAAGTGGTTCAATACCTCTGTGGGATGACATGTGGCATTGAAGAGATATGCCCAAATGCTCATAGTTATAGTTGAAGCATGTTTATTTTTCATTTTCATTGGCAGCACAGTGATAAAGACGTTTGTCGGCTCAAAATACGTTTTGCAAAAGCTTTAATATTACTGGGTGCCCTCTTACACACTGCTACAAACCTCCGAAACTCCACTTTAAATAACTTTTAGTGTATCTATTGTACTTTAACGTGAAGTAACAAAAACTTTCGGATTTTCGATTGCTTGTAGTCATGTGTAATTTCCAGAAATACCAGCAAGAACTATATCCCTGCCATCATAAAAAACGACAAACGCACAGAATACAAGATGGGAATAACAAACCCAAAGTGTGGTGGGATTTTGCTCCCATATGTTATGCACAGCCGCTGGATTGATTGATTAGTTCCACGCAACTTTGTTCTGCCTGAGCGATATACAAACTTGCGCCGGTTTATTGGAAAAGTTTACCTCTGGGTGAGACCAAGCTAGAAATAGAAAAATGATAAATTATTTCACGCTCGAGGAATGCGAAATGTTTACTTTTGTTCTTCCACTTCGAATTCTGTAAATACCCATACTTGATTTATTTCCTTCCGTCTTGTTTGCTGTTTGTTGCTTTTCCTGCACAAACAATGACAAAATTCATAAGAAACAACTTTTTCCTTCCCGAGAGCAGTATTTGTTTGGATTGAGCAAAGTTCAGTTCGTTTAGCAAAGGCGCCATTGCTGCCGCCTGAAGTTTCGCGTAAATTGCCTTATGTGAGTAGCTTATTTGGTCCAAGGAACTTTGATGGATTATTAACAGTTTAAACACGAAAACAAAATGAAAACATTCAAAGTGATTCCTTTGTTTGGCGAGCTTTCAGCGGTCATCTTTCAGGTTTGATCGATTTGGATTATTTGATTTCAGAAAACAGTAGTTCCAGTTGTTATTGTCCGTATTGGATTTTAGGTTGTGACTGTCATCCTGTTTGGAATTCCGCTGAATCTTTAACCATTAAAAATTACACGGCCTTACACAATTTCTAGTGGCAAAGACAACGACCAATTCACAAGGTCTCCCCGTCTACGTACTGTTGACATTCTAGCGATTTTCCTTAAAGATCAATCATAATATTTAAACCAAGATCGTAATATTTAAACCAAAGCAAGTTTGCCGTAAGATTTAAAAGTATGACATGGCATATTTGACGGAAAAGTCATACTGATCCACAAAAAGAATATGTTTGTATATTGTAGAATAAAAGATCCTAATATCCTCAGATCCTAAGAAAAAGGGATCCCCTTCCTGGATATGGTTTCGCTAGTATATTGAAGTATACGCTAACTGCCAGCAGTATGGTCACACAAAAACCTACTGCCACAGAACACCGGTCTGCGTTAAATGCACTGGAACTCACTCGAATGCAGATTGCTCGTGTGAGACGATAACTGATGACGTCAAATGAGGATTGTGTGAAGGTATTCACTCAGCAAATTATAATGGCTGTATGATGTACAAAAAATTTCAAACAGTAAAATACCCACCAGTGAAAAAAGGAACCCAATCGCACTCTTGTTTTCTCCCAACCGTCAAGACAGAGCTCGAATTCACTTTCATATTCCCAAGTAGTTAGAATCATTAAACAAGACTCGAGTGAAAATACCTCAGGCCCATATCCTAAAGAAATCGCCTCAAGCGAAATGAGAGAAATGATCATGCTTCTTAAGCAAGCCATGCAGCAAATCACAACTATGATGACGTAACTCTCACGCCTCAAAATTTTAGTTCTTTAATCCCATAAATATTGTCTTATGGAATGCAAGTGGGGTATGCAAGCACATATTAGAGAGTAAAGCACTACTCGAGACTCACGACATAGATATTCTTCTAATACCTGCAACTCATTTTACCGATAAGAACTACTTTCAAATACCAAACTAGAAGGTCTGCCACACAATCCAAGGCGTATATATGATGGTGGTGCAGATAAGTGACGTTTCGTTTTGTTGCTCTCTTTCGGTCCCGGTTCTGTCAAATTATGAATATCGGTGCCGTCACAAAATTGGCCCTGCTATATTTGATTTCGCGAAACACAAAATTTTGTTGGTGCTTAAAAATCTAATTATTTATTTATTAAGTGAAAATAGTAGAATGGACTAATTTTGTGGAATAAGCCGCAAAAGTTGGTGCAAAGAAAATGCGAAATGTTTTAAAGTTCCAAGTGACGAGAATAGGCGTCAACGTTGGAACAAAGCTGGTGGTGTTTCGTACGTTTGCCAAAAACATTTTTACAAAAGTGATTTTATAAATGCTCCAGGAAACAATTCGCCTGGTGCATTAGTGCGGTTGCTACCGGAAATGAAGTTAAGTGTAATTAAGCCGAATATTATGGCGATGGAAGAACATATGGATCATAATACTAGACTTTTATTTTCCCCACTAGAAAAAAATTAATTTGGTTTTTATTTATTTTATTGCGCTGGTGGATAAAAGGGTAATTATATATCCTCCTGGAATGCTATTACGCTGGGTAAATTGTTGAGCTACGATTCGCGATTTATACAATTATTTTATCTTGAGTAGTTTCAATTGATACTTAACGAGGTATTTTTGGTTTTCCTCTCGCTACATAGTAAACTAAAATGAAAATTTAAGAGAATAATGAAATCAGTTCATGAAATTCATTTATAATATAAACATTTCAGCCGTCAAAGACATTTTTTGCCCGATATTACAGATATTCTCATGCCTCCAGAACCGGCCTGCTGACTATTTCGACAGAAGCGAGAACATAATTCTCTCAAAATGTATCTGCACCACCTCTGTCGTTACATCAAGACGCAATCCACCCGTAAAACTCAACTGGGCATGCACCTCGATAGCAAGCTAACATGGAAATTCATAAATTCATCTAACATAATGTGCTGGGAATAAAGCTTAGAAATTTACACTGGCTGCTAAATCGAAATTCCCAAGTTTCACTCGAAAGTAAGCGCTCACTTTATGCATACGTCTTAAAACCGATATGGACATATGGCATACAGATGTGGGGCATTGCGGCAATCTCTAATGTTGAAATACTCCAGATATTCGAATCAAAAACGATGCGTATGATTGCAAAAGCTCCATACTACTTAACGAACAACCAACTCCATCGTGATCTGAAACTCCCGACGATTGTCCAAGAAATAAAAGAATATGCAATGGCGTCCAAACTGAGAATTCACGGGCACTCGAATCCACTTACGAGTATATCAGAACTCACAGCTCATACGATTGCATTCAACCGTTTAAAAAAGAAATCACCAGCATATATAGTCTGAATACCTACAATTAAGAACTGGTTGCACCACTGGGTTCCCTCCATAAATGTTATTGAAATTTAGTTATTGTTATTTAGGTTTAAAATAAAAACACTGTTTATTGTATACAATACAGATTTCAATAAAAAATGGAAATTTAAAAAAATATATACTCGTATATTGAAGTAATACTACTAATTTATGTCCAAGGCTCCAGTTTACCAGGAAATTTCTACCTTTAGCCGATATAATACAAATGACAACTTCCACGTAATAATTTTTGGTATCGGACAATAATATCACAGAGAATCAATCGTAAATGGATAACACAAGAATACCTTTGGCTATTAAACTTCAATTGGAACTATGTTGTAGAGTCCGTTGTGGCAACTATTAAGTTTTTGTTACCTACCAAAGGAACCAACATATCCTTGCTATAATTTCTTATAGAGGAGAATTAAAGATATTGAGCCACTCCAATATGCACTATTACAAAGGACTCAGCTTAATACTTACGACCTAAGCCAGTTGGGAAACCAGCTACAGTGATCGAGATACGACCATATACACAACATTTAGTTTTCATTTCATATATTTTTTAATTGGATTGATTTTACTAAAATTAACAAACAACAGTAACAAAACCGTTTATTTTAAAATCAGTAAAATTTAAACTAAAAGTATGAGCGAAACTCGGTCGCCCGGGTACTTAATCTTTAAATTGGAGTAAAAGGATATATGTATATGACTTTACATTGTAAATTTAATGATTTGCTAATACGTCGGTGCAAACAATATTTTTTTAAATAAACGTTTTGCTAAATGGGATTGTTCGTTAGTATCACAAATATAAAACTTGAGCGCATCAAATGACCTAACTCTGCTTGCAGCTACGTATAACTGCCCATTCGACAATATTCGATTTTCAACATAATGCCAACTTTATCGTATCTTTGCCCTTGCGATTTATTAACAGTCATAACGAACGCAGGGATAATTGGCCATTGCGTTCGTTGGAAATCGACGCAGCAAACTTCCAGAATAATTCAAGTAAATGCATGGGAGAAGAATACGTTTACCGCGTGTTTTTCCACGTTATGTTAGTCAACACCTCACCAGAAACATATATTATAGAGACATCCAATTTCCCTCTGTTAAGCTTGTATACAAAAATCGCAGGGAGGAAAACTTTTGGAATGAAAGATACAAAGTTGGCACAACTTGTTTGGATACACGAAGTGTTTCTAATCTAATTTATATTAATATACCATAGCATATATTGTTAATATACATACCACAACAAGTGGTTTTTTATAAGCATACATAATCGTACATACATATATAATTATAATGTTGCGGATACAAAATTGATCATAAATGTATACGCAAAATGTTGATTTAAGTTCCAAGGAACATGTATACAAACTACAGAAACAAGTCTTTCCTCCCTGCGATTTCGCTGGAAGAAAGGTTAAAAAGGGAAATTGGATGTCTCTATAATATATGTTTCTGACCTCACAATCATTATTATACAATACCTTGATACGCAGTTTTGTGCCATTAACCAAAGATTTCTTTGCATTTAAATATCTTATAAAGAGAACAATTCAGTTGACTTTCAATGTCAATTTATGTGCGGGCAGACCACTGAAATTCTAAGAAATTCATAATTCCACTGACTTCCGTGTCATTATCAAAAATTGCTTTGTCGTAGCTATAATAACTTTTTTCTTTCCCCGGCATTCGGTTGAGAAGATCTCGGTTTATGAAAACACAATATTCATTGGTTGGTGCCAATGCAACGGAACTCAAATTGCGTTCTGATGAAATACTGTTGACAAAAGTACATTTTTGTTGCATTACTTTTTATTTTGTATATTATTAAGTACTGTGGCTACTCTCTGTTTTTAACATTTTGATTTTGTGTGTAATTTTTCGTTTGTTTTTAGAGTTCTGTTTGTATGCTGAAGAAAGGAAGTCGTGACTAAGTTTGAGTTAACTTATATATATTCTTTAATTTTTATTAAAGTTTCAATAAACTAACTATGTGTGTTTCGTTCCAATACGGATGTTGTCTAAACGTTTAATAACAATACTTTCGGCAATATTCCCAAATACATCATCAATTTCATTACGACCCTGGGAATTCTCTTGCCTCGCCATTAGCGATACTCTTAAAAAATTCAACAATTTCGATTTCCTCTGGTCTGGCTCTGATATTTTGGGTGAGGGTAACTTGTTGGAGCGAAGCAAAGTCGTTCCAAACAGTAATACAATTTTCAATTAAAGTGAAACGTGTACCATGTGGCAAAACTGGCAACATTTGCCGAAAGTCGCCACATAACAAAATTGTTTTCCTGGCAAACAGATTATTTTTATTTTGATCGTCTGTACACAAATCTCGCAAAAACTTACCAATGGCTTTCAAAATGACAACACGGCACACAGAAATTTCATCGATAATAATTAGCGATGATGACATTATATACCTGGCATAATAACTATTTACTGAAATGTTTGCTACGGAAGCTTCTAAAATTGGTTCTGGCAATTTAAAAGCATTGCGTAACGTTTTGCCACCAATTAAAGAACAGCAGCGATACCACTGAAGGCAGTTGCTGGAAAAGTAATATTGAATGCGTTTAACCAATGAAAAAGAGCAGTTGGGACAAAATTTCGTCCACAACCTGCATGAGCGGTTAAACAATATATGTACATTTGAGTCATGCTAGGCAAACGCGAAGAACAGTCATACGCACATCGATTTGTACATACATATTTGAAGTGCGCAAGTTATGCATGTGTGTGCACATCAAATCCCAGCAAAATGTTTGTTTTTGTATATGTAACACATTTTTTCTCCTCTATGTATGATATATTTAGTTGTGTTGGGTATTTACGTTTACCTTCATAACTCAGGTTAAAGGTAAGCAAAATCCAAAACCATCCAGACCATCTACACTCGGAGACCTTTCCAATGGTCCTAATTTTGTTAAAATCTGTTTATTTTCCACTCTGTAAAGTGTATTAAAAGAAACACTCTTAGCCTATTAATATATAGAAGATATTCCAATATTATCTGAATCGATGCCACAAATTCTATGCTATAGATGAATATCAAGGTTAACTGGAGACAAACATTGTGATGAAAAATAAAAAATATGCCATCCATAGCAATCAGTGATAAGTATTAGAATTCGCATTATTGCAAGTTTAATGCATTCAAATTTGGAAAAGTTTACTTTTTATTCAATCTTTGCTACCAAATTGGTTCGAGTGTGGCAAGTGTGCGGAACGGAAACTCCAAGAGTACAAATGCATTTTGAACCGGACTCTTTCCTGAATTGGATGTGTTCGAATAGTTGCGAAATGAAGAGGACTGTACAAAACAACACACAAAATAAAAAACTTTCACAAGAAATTTAAAAAATTTTAATTTAGATATATGCAAGTACAAAATATCGATATTTTTAAACAAGCCTAATTCTCACTACGGAAGTAGCCGTTCTCTGTACCATCGTGTCGAAGTTCATTGATGTCTCTTGTATAGGGAATCAGTAATGATAATTATGGGCCTGGCAATACTAATAATGTGCCCATATTTGATTGCACACTAGTATTGACCCAATCTGTTCCTACGAATTCATAATTTGAAGTTTGGTGCCGAAAGTGAAGTAAATCTGATTGTAAAAATTGAAAACATAGCCCAGGGCAAATGCACCCAATTTGTTGCTGTATTGCTATAAAAGAAGGACCCACATCTGTGTTGTTTGAAATGAGAGCAAGCTATCACTTCTCTTCAAAAGAATTTTTGATTGGAATAGAAAAGAAAACACTAATTAAATAAAGAAATTTAGAAAGGACACTCTTTCCCTGTATCCCCCTATTTCCCTTTCACTTGTAGAGAGATTTAACCATAGTTACTCCAATACAATGAAGAACAAAATATTGACAGTTTTCTCTTTTATTCTTTTACTTTCAGTGATACCTCGATATCAACTCGCGTTGATATGCTGACGCCGGCCATCGAAGTGTACAAGCCCCCGCTCTGACATAAAGATGACACGGTGGAGAGCAATTTAGGTAATCCATCGACAAGTAGCGACTTCTAGCAGAAGCGAAAAGCAACAGCTGAGCTTAGTACGGATAATCTATTTGTTCTTCCATCTAGTGTCAATCAAACCCAATAGCAACAATAACAATAGCAACAACCTCTACGCATAGTACATGAAATCACGGTAATGAAATCGCAGAGGTGCACCAAAGTGCATGGTCGCTTACAAGCACATTGTGTACCAGGAAGATGAGATAATAACAAAATATACTACCAAATAAAAATTGATCCAACTGAATAATTCCTAAGATTGATTATATTTAGATATACATACATACCTAGAATAAACATTTTTAAAAGAAAATAGAATACAAATTTGGTATTTTCATATGAGTAAGGATTCATATATGAAAATAATGTTCATATTAAAGAACATATTAAAAGTAAAAACAAGCAAACAAACAAAAATTATGTAATTAGTTTAGTTATACATATTTACATATACATATAAACCAAATTATGCAATGGATAATTTTTGTACTGCTGAATTAATTAAACATTAGGTATTAGTTCATAATTTAAGTGAAATATAATATTTAGAAGAAAATTCAAAGCAACAAAACCGAAATTTAAATACACTTTGGACATGGGAGCTAAACCAATACATACATATTCGGTTATAAAAGTAACATCAATAAAATAATGTTTAAATAAAGGAGGCTAAGCAATCCGAATATTTCGCATAAACATTATTCGAAAAATCCATCGTTAAGGGCTGGAACAGAAAGAATAAAAATTTTATTTATTAAAAACAATCTACAGTAAACGACACTTCACTTCTGCACGTCCACTCACGAAAATGACACACGAACACACTTGCCTTAATTTAAAACCTAGATCACGGGATGTCTAACTGCTCGGTTCGCTGGAACCACAACACATATAAATATTCTCAATTGTGAAGAGCCTAAAATAAGCTAAGTCACTGATTTCAGGGGTATGTGATTTTACAATCTGTGAATTTTTTGGAATATTTGTACTATCAACTGTTCGCCTGAGGGAGGGTTGCCATATCTCGCACTTGGTGTCGCCTTTTCAAAGTCTCTCATTATTCTTAAATATTTCCCAAGAATATTAAAAACATCCGAGGATGTTCTTAGATTATGAAAAAAGAGCTGTGCCCAATTTGTATCAAGATGAGCACATGATGGCCTCTCAAGAAATTCAGAAAATTTGTAGGCTACAGAATTTTTCCGACGTGGATTCTGTACGAATTGATCGTAGTATTCAGGTTTAATGGATTGTGTCTAAATTTAGAAATTAATCGACAGCGAAATGATTTAAATATACTTTTCAGTATTATTATTATTATGTGTAGGGGATTAACCACCGCTACCTTTCGATCTATTGTGCCCCCCATCAGAGGTTCAAAGTACATCTTTGAGTCCTATCCTCTGGATAAACGTGATGCCAAGTTTTAGCTCCAGAGGTTTTACATCCCTGGCAGAGCTCTGGAAAAACCCTAAGTATTTCCTGCGGGTGTGCATCAGAGCCGGACATTCTGTCAACACATGCAAATATGTCTCCTCTTCCTCCATACAGAATCTGCAGGAGCCTTCCGAGGTGACCCCCATTCTCACCATATGTGAGTTCAGTTTACAGTGCCCTGTGAGTAGGCTTGTCATCATCCTAAGATTATTCTTAGAGAGATTGATGAGTGATTCGAATGTCTTTAGGTGGTATGTCCCTAGAAGACTCTTTGATACCCTTAGGCCTGGTGTGTTAATCCAGTGTTTGTACTTATAGTGTCCCAAATCGATCCTAAGCTGGCTGAAGAGCTTGCCCTTGCCCACACCACAGAAGGGTTCTGGGCCAATAAAGGGTGCTGCAGCCCCCTTCCTTGCAAGTTCGTCGGCAATCTCGTTCCCTTCTATGCCAGCATGTCCTGGTACCCATAGAATTGTAACTTTGTTTCGTGAGCCAAGAGCATTAAGTTTTTTGATGAATTTGACTGATAAGAGGTAAGTGCCCTAATTCCCGCTTGGCTATCCGATAAGATACGAATTTTCTTACGCTCGTAACCTTTTTCAATGTTGAAATGTGCACATCCCTCAATGGCGTGGATTTCCGCCTGGAAGATGCTAGTATATTTGCCTAGGGATTCATAGTATTTGTATTTAGGTCCAAATACCTCCTCGCCGGAACCCTCTTCTGTGAGAGATCCGTCGGTGTACCAGGTGATCGTGGATTGATCTAACCTGTAGGTTTCTCTGAGCCCTCTCCATGCGTTTTTATAGCTCCACTCTGTTTTAAATAACTTAGTGAAACTGTAGCGCGTGATTATAAAGTCCTTCGGTATACAGATGTCTGGAACCGCCTTTGAGAATGTTTCTACCATCTGACTCCCGATGAGACTTTCAGGACCATTTACTGCTCTCATTATGCAATACAGAACCCTCTTCTCTGGTGTTTCCACAAATATGTGTAGGGGTGTAAGTTCCAGTATATATATCATATATATATAATTCTCTTTTAGATTATCCACAGGACAAGACTAGTAAGAAATTTGATTTTGAGAAACACTTTGTGGTAAAACTAAGTTACAAGAAGGAATGGAGCAATTTAAATGCTGCGTACTCCTTTAAGGAACATACGATCATGTGGTATACGGTGGGTCAAAAACCGATAGTGGTACCGGAGAGGGGGTTTTTAGACCTAGAACCAAATACTCCGTGCAAATGGGTAAATATCCAAGTATTTTCCAAGCAGAGATTCTCGCCATCGAAAGATGCGCGCAGTTTTATCTAAATAGAGGCTATAGAAGACGGGAAATAGCCATACTTTCTGACAGTCAAGCGGCCATTCGAGCATTAAGCTCGTATGAAGTGGACTCTAAGCTAGTATGGGACTGTCTACAGAAATTAAATTAGTTGGGAAAGTACAACAAGGTTAGTTTATGCTGGGTCCCTGGCCACATGGGTATCCAGGGCAATGAACAAGCGGACGAACTTGCCAGAAAAGGGGCCTCCATGGCAATGATAGGCCCAGAACCTTACTGTGGCAGAGGCTGTGGTATGGCAAGAAGTACTAAGGGAAGAAGAAAGGCAAAAAAGACAGGAACTTTTTGCAAGTCATATTGGGCTAAGACAATCAAAACTACTTTTGGGCAACGACAACTGCAAAAGATTCAAATTTTGCATTGACTTGCCCAAAAACAGCTTAAGAATACTGACCGGGCTTTTGACTGGTCACTGTAAGCTCAAGGGACACCTAAGCAACTTAGGAATAGTTTCAAGTTCATTGTGCAGATTCTGCGACGAGGAAACCGAGTCGCCAGAGCACATATTAGGCAGCTGTGGAGCACTGATGCACAACAGATACAAAAGCCTGGGATCATATTTGATACCAGGTAATGAAATAGCAAAGCTAGATCCAGCTGATATCCTAGTATTTCTAAGGATAACAAAGATTGATGAGTTTCTATAGGGTTATCCTATATAAGCAGAGGGTTGTACAATAGATCTTTTAGGTCGCAGTACATGACATACCTCCCTTTACATTACATTACAATACAAGTTCCAGTATGACGTGCAGGGCGGCTGTAGGACAGGTTCTCATAGCTCCACTTATACAACGCCAGCAAGCCTTTGCACCTTAGCTAGTGCTTGCGCAAAGTTTAGTTGTCTTGCTTTCTTAGCCCACAGAACCACAGAAGCCGCTTTTCAGTAATTTGTATGTGAAAGATAATACAAATAAGGGTCCAATATTTCACACTAATGCCAAGAATTGCAAACTTATAAATTATCACAGCGGTGATATTAGTATCGGAAAAATACTTGAGAGCAGAAAAGTTCAATTTATGGCAATGCAAATCAGTTCACACACTTCAATTTAGTCAATAGATAAGGAGTGTTGCTAAAATTTAGTGGTTTTTAAAATGTACGCCAGATTTGTACAGTACTTCGAATCAGGACAAAAGGAAGATTAAGCTGAGTTATTGAAAACTGTGAGGATTTTCGAGAAATCGCAGACTGTTTTGATGCCATAATATGACAAATATAATACTGAAATTAAATCAGAGTATTCTTGTTGTGTGTGTAACTATTATTCAGAGTGGATCACAACACATTTTCTGATACTAGTGATATGTGTTCAATGCTCTGTTACATTAATTGTCCAGTTTATATATTTCTACATGAAAATGTCTTTAAGCTTCACAACTATACATTCCCGTGTAACTAAAAGCAATCTTAAAGGATACCCATGCTATTTCTTTAATTGAATTTATATTTGCTATATTTTACGCTACGTCCGTCCTATAAACTTCTTCTTCATTTTTTATTATTATTAATTTGAGCAATATAAGCAATAATAAAATGTTGATAAAATGACCTATGATTCGTCTCTAACCAAAGATGTCTTTGCTGGCGTTAAGGACAGGAAAAAATACCTCTTAAACATTGAAAATTCAGGATATTCACTGCATAGGACAATAATTCAGTAAAATCAGCAAGAAATCTTTGGCGATGGTGTCAAGCTGATGCTGATATTATTTTCATTCATTTCATTTTAATGAAATTTAAACTGCAAAGCATAGATTCCTCAGAGATATCTTAAAGAAGTGGCTTGTTTTGCAAGCTAAGAAATTATTTAAGTTAGGGTGTTGAAAACACTAACAATTTTCACCTAACAGTCTTTCAACAAGACCTTTGAGAACATTGTTTTTTGTTTGAAGAAAATGCGTTCAGATGAGGTACTGCAGTTAGCGCATTAACCAAATTATTTTGAATAGCTGGTTTCCCCTGTAAGTATATTCACCATTTCGATATGTGGCAACACAAAGACTTGAATCTCTGACTAAAATGAAAAAGTTGTGTTTTGATGCATTTATTTTTTGAACCGTCCATAGACAATGTTTTCGCAATAATAATAGAGCTAAAAACTCGAGCAACTTTAAACGGTGTTCTCCACAAGATCCATTTAACCAATTGGGAGTTTTTTCCTACTTAGGTCAAGGATGAGGTTTTTTATGCCAAGAGTGTCGGGTTGTGTTTTAAAAACTTGGGCAAAAATTTCAACATATTCAAAAACTCATCCGATAGAGCGAAAAAATTTCCAAAATCAGATATTGAGCTGTAATTTTTATAAGGATTGAAGAGCTCACTTGGAGCAGTCAAAACTTCGTCCCCTTTTTTACGCACTCATTGCAAGTTTCACAACTAAATTTGGGGAGAATTTTGCTAGCCACGTAACCAATGCAATATCTTAAAGATGGTATATCGTTTCTGATTCTTTGACTATTTTCAAATGATTCCGAAAGAATGCAGCACTCGATGCTTTAACATTCCTCTTCATTTGACTCTTCGAAATTCGTCTGTAAATACTCGTAGTTATGTTATAAATATTATTTTCTTGTTAGAAAATTCAACACCTTCATTAGTTTCAATTGCTTCCCAGTTGCTTAATGAGCTAAATTGTATAATTTTGACGCTCATAATTTTTGCCAAAATAGTATTTAATTCGCTTGTAGTGGGATTTGTATAATTTTCACCTTTTTCGCGAAGAACTGCAAATGTGTTTTCCAAGTTGTCCTGAGTGAAACGCTAGTCATAACAATAAAAAACTCTGAGTCAGGTTTCAAAACTTCGTTAACGAGGTCTAGTAAAGTATACGAAGTATGCTGTATTCATTCCTCCAAAACAATAGACGCGTTTGGTCCTATCTGCCAGTGAAACTTGCCTTATGTAATAAAAAAAAAGAAACATAGTTGCAGCTCTCAGTTTGTAATTGAAATGCTGATCTGTATCTATTAGCAGAATACAAAGAGCATTTTAACCAGTCAAAATGTTGTCAACTTTTTCAATGAAATTCGCAGTTGACAAAGCCATTTCTTTGTTCCTTCTTTTGAAGTCTGAAATGTGAGCTGCGGTTCTAATTGGAGCTTGAACTGTTCTACTGAATACCTGCGTAGCGATTTTAACCCGCATTTTTTCGAATGAATTGCGATAAATGTGTTGCCTTGTTAATTTTGGACACATCTTTGTGTTATGATTTTGTTCATGTTCCCACAACTCGTTTACCACATCAAAACTCACTAAGCCATCAGGAGTATTTAAATCACATTTGAGGAGACTACTCCTTAATGATTTAATGAGGTGAGTGAAATCAAACATGTGGTATGTTCTGTTGTCATTCAATAAAGAGATAGGGTTTTTCTTTTATTGCTCCAACTACTGCGTAACAACTCCTATTCGAAGGTCCTTGGTCGGATGAAATTGCGCAAACTTTAACCCCAAGTACATTTATCATACGTAAATTTTCAATTACGGTGTTAGCTAAACACTTGCCCGATAAACCGTTTTAAGAAAAAAAAGTAGTTGCAAATTAGGGACCAATTGGAAAGCACACACATATATTTTACAAGACCTAAAGAAGCCGTTATCTTCGAATCCGTTGATGAGATCCAACTTTTCGTTATATCTAAGCCATGTTCTGATTGCCACTTCATCCATCAACAGTACTGTGTTTTCCTTGTCTACTTGCTTCAAATGTATGAACTTCTTTTTTATAGAATCCAATGTATTTAAAACCAGGCTGAAGTGATTTTATTGATGGACAGCGACAAATTATTGAAGCATGCGGCAAGTTTACCTTTAATTTATTTCAGAGGAAGAGATTTGTGGACTGTGAAATGTAGAATATATTTTGAGCTAGTATTCTTACTATCTTGGCCGAGAACACCACAATAACTATTTTTATATATATATAAATATTTTTATATGTTCTGATATATTTTGTTGGGATTCGATTGAGATTCTTAAATCAGCAGCTGAATTTCTTAACTTATTTTCTTTTTCATTAATTTGGCTTTTTGTAATCCAACTGTCTTACGCAGCTTTCGGTTCCTGATCAAAAGGGTCGTATATTTTTTCTATCAAAATCTGTCAATCTGACATATTTTTCACAATTTATACGACTAACTCCACAACATTTTCTGACTGACTGTCATTCCGTTAGGCTCTTCAAAAGACTCAATGTCATCCGCTGATTCAAGAAGAAATACTCGAACTGCACTGCGTTTTAAATCTTTTTGCCAGTATCACTTTCATGAAAGTGTTGTTGACAAATGAAAAGCTTTTTTGCATAATCACTTTCAGCAATATCACATTTTCCCCGCCATTTGACCCATTACTGTATCAATAGATGGAAATTTGAAAAATTGCAAATTTTCATCATGACAACCACCTACGCAACATTTCTTATTTGTTTTTTTTATAAGTTTGAATGAGCCGTGTACCTCCTCGTAATAGGAATAAATACAGCAAGAATTGCCTCTTCCGTTTTTTATTGCTGGCGTGGGTGCGAAGAGATGAACAACTACTACAAACAAATTGTGTAATATGTCGAAATTCAAAATTGACTGAGTAATTAGTAGAAACTCAAAATTGAGTGAAAAAGGGGATTAGTAGAAAAACCCTCGAACAAAATGTTTGCAACAATAAGTTCGTTCGTCATGCGAGCTCTATATATGGATCCTTCTCAATAAGTATCCTAAAGTGGTTTTGAGCCAAAGAACTTAGAATTTTATGTAATTCTGTTTCTCTGTTGCAAAGCGAAATTAGTGCGAACATTTCTTCATACAAATTTTGGGCGCAAGACAAGTATCGTAGAATATCGAAGTTTATAAGTGTCTGGAGCTGAAGGCCCTGGCAGCTAGTACTCCCCTTGCAATGCAAAATAATAATTAAGTTATTGTTTTTCAAGTAATAATAATAATAATATATCTGAAGGAAAAGACCGACAAGAAAAGATTCATTTAAAAAAAAAGGAAATTTTGAAGTACAAAATTGAGCTGCCGGAGCTCGAAACAGAGATCTGTAAATTTTTAATTATATTTTATTTAAACACAACATTTGATTCTTCTGCGGCATCAGTTTAGATCAAAAGTATAAACATTCAAGTATAATAATAATGTCGAATAAAATTGCCAGACGGCAAAGTAAATGACAACAATGTTGCACAATGAACAACGCTCTTTTCAGCAGTTAGGCATCCCATATGGCCAATGTTAATGTGACCAAAACTTGTGTTTCCATTATTAAATCAAAGCATACTCAGAAACATACAACTTTTTCATTTTGAAATCCTGTGTAAGACTTTTTCGTCAATATGGAATGTGGTGACAGTTTGTTTTCGCCAACACATTTTTATTATATTTTTATTTTTTCTGTTTAACGACAAAATTACATAAACACAATTCAAGTATCCTGTTGATTTTTTATAAGGATGGACAAACTTTAATGATAAAAGATGAAGTGTAAAATAAATAGCTTAATATAATTCCTACAAAATTTGATTTTGCCGAAGTGCATTCAGTTAATAGCCTAACAAATTAGAATTAATTAAATCGTGCTTGACAATATAATTTCTATATAGTATAGGAAATACACAAATTTCTATACTGAAGTAGAATCGCTTAAATAGAAAAATATAGCAATGATAAAATTTAATTGAAAGGTATTTGTAAATGGCGTTATAAAAGATGCAAAATAAGATTTTACCAGAAACTGAGAAAAATTGTTGCGAATTGTTTCGTTGAAGTTTATTTTTTGGCAACTTTCCAAATATAAGCACAATTCCAAAATATGCCCAAAATTTTGCATTCATTAATTTATGACTCGGGAGGGACAAACACAATTTTGCCAGCCACCCCAATTCATTTCAGGTTCACTCCATTTGAACGGACGTCTTTAAAAGTCACGAAAGAGGATCCTCTGAGGAGAATGACATACGAAATACTGCCAACATTTTCATAAACTGCTGACATTAAAATTTCAATTATGTATTTTAATTTAATGATAGAACGCATTTATTCAGAATTTAACACTATCAAATAATGTCGTTTTTCACAGTGGTTAAATATAAAAGGCTCCAGAATGTGTTACCAATATGTATGTAAAAATAAACCGTCACAACACAGCGTTAACTGGAAAAACGAATACAAGAACTACAAGGCAGAAGCGAGAGGTCATCCACCACTTTTTCTTATTTGCACTTTTCCTCCCACTTCTTGTACCGGTCAGTGCATTTTATATTGTGCTTTCTTTCTTCTGTGGCTTTTAATATCATCTCTGATTACTTTTTGAAACCCGCATCATGTCATCGGCCCCTTTGATGCACCGACAACTAGAATGACGCGAAACATTAAGATTTGCCGACGACAATGTCACGTTTGGCAACGGCTGTGAGAAGAAACTAAGGCATATTGCCTTGGATAAGGATGGGTAATTTTCCAACTTTATAATCCAACATTTTATTCGTTTGATTTCTTCAGAGACATAGAAGTATATTAACCTTGTAATTAGTAATACTTGCTGCCATCAATGACATATTTTATGCATCGAAGTTCGTATCGTTAAATTAATAAAAACTTTGCAGACCAAAATATAATTTTGCTTTGAAATGTGAATGATTCTTTTGAAGTGGTCAGACCACTACAGATATGCGTGCTGTAGAGAACTCTCAATTGAATTTCGAGAATAATAAAAATTCGGGTATAACAAATCATATAATATGCAAAATTTTGGCAGTTTTTTTATTTATTTTGTATTTAGAAAACGGAAATTATGTAAGAAAATATATTTTCACAAAATTTGTTGAATATATCAAACGAAAATGCTATAAAAGCTTACATAACAAATTCGTCGTTAAGAATATTTCTAAGAAATTCTACGAATGTATTAAAACGATTTAAACGAAATATTTGAAATAAGAACAAATTTACACGCATGAAACTCTTTGTAAATGCCAGAATGTCAAAAAATTAAATCAAAGTTATAATAACAAATAAATGTAAAAATAACGCAAGTGATTCGTTAGCATAAGTGCATAGGAAAGAATATCGAAGATTGTTCGTCGTTAAGAAATGAAAGAATGAATTCGAAAATAAGAGATTTGTATATAAGTTTATAGGAAGCTAAAACAAAAGAAAATAAAAAACCCAAATATAAAAATGACGGAATTATAAATGTTACTTAAGATATTGTAAAATGATTTTATAAAAAACAGAAAAAAACAAAGAACAAATATTAGAAATGCAAAATTCAACACATTTTCCCACACCTCGACACCCCTTTGAAAAGATGTATACAAGAGTGCTTAAACACGAAAGAATAAACATTAATCATGCTGATTTACAAAATTTGTATATGCTTACAAATACAGAAAGAATAATTAAACAAATCATTTTCGCAATTGAAATCATGGCATTCTTGTAATTATGTAAGCGTTAAATATGAGTTGAATATTAATTAATATTTAAATATGTTGTAATACTGCGCACCATTTCGTACACAAATTGGCTTTAATGAGACTTCGTTTTTATATAAATTGTTTTCATTTTCACAATGAAGATTTGTGTGACAAACTAAAATAACAACAAAACGATAAACATAAACATGTTTATTAAACAAACAATGAAATATTTAATACAATTAAAACAGATAGTACAGTTAATAAAAATATTATTACAAAAGATTTGTTGTTGTCATTTGCCGAATAATAGAAGAACATATAACGGGTCCGCCAAATAACTTTTTTTTTTTTTAAATTCTCTAAAAAAAAACTACTGGATATTTTCTCAAATTTCTTTTTTTATTTGAAAGTACAATCCTTCCGGTTAATAATGGAAAATAATTTCATTCAAATGGCTGCCTCGGCTGGCCATGCAGTAGCCTACACGATCGGTCCAATTTTTAAGCACATTATCGGTTGTGTGCAGCTGTATTTCACCAATGGCTTCACGAATATTGTCCTTTAAAGCGTCAATTGTCTCTGGCTTGTCGGCGTAACACTTATCTTTGAGGGCACCCCACAAATAATAGTCCAACGGTGTCAAATCGCAGCTCCGAGGTGGCCAAACGACATCAGCTCTGCGGCTGATAATGCGATCTTCAAAAACAGGGCGCAAAACATCGAGTGTAGCTTCGGCTGTGTGGCACGTAGCGCCGTCCTGTTGAAACCAAATGCTGCCAATATCCTCCTCTTCAATTTTTGTGAACAAAAATTCGTTCAACATGGCCCGATAACTATCGCCATTGACTGTAACGGCTCCTTGCTCATTTTCGAAGAAAAATGGCCCAATTATGCCTCTGGACCAAAATCCGCACCAAACAGTGACTCGTTTTGGGTGCATCGGCTTTTGAATGTATGCGTGCGGGTTTTCTGTGCCCCAAATGCGACAATTTTGCTAGTTTACATACCCGCCAAGATCAAAATGAGCTTAATCTGAAAAGATGATTTTTTTGGCAAAATCGGCATCTTATGTAAGTCGATCGCAGGCCCACTTAGCGAAGCGAAAACGCATTGGATGGTCAGTTGGCTTCAACTCCTGAACAAATTGGTCTTTATGCAAAATTCGTCTCAATGATGTCTCCGAAATGTTCAATTGTTGAGAACGACGGTGAATTGATGTTGATGGCGCTTCACGCACACTTTCTGCCACAGCAGCAATATTCTCGGGTGTACGCACTGTTTTTGGCTTTTCACGCTTTGGTTTATCGATGAGGATGCCAGTTTCTTTCACTTTTTCCACAAGATAACGAACATACGGAGCTGACGGTGCTTCTCTTCTTCCAAAATCCGTACGCAATTTTCGCACACATTCTGCAACATTACCATGATTTTCAAAGTAATGTCGCAATATTTCCCAGCGTTGTTCAAGCGTATACACAACCATATTCGTTCAGCGGAAGGATAAAACTAATTATCTGTCAAATCAGACATGAGCTAAGTGTTACCATTCTCGAAATAAGCACTAGTTGACAAAAAAAACGTTAGATGGTGGACCCGTTATATATTTGAATCTTACTGAATATAATTATTTCATTAATTTTCTACCTGGAGGAACTTTTTCTATGCTAACGGAACACCCTGGAAAACTCCGGAATAAACCCAGAAACGGTTGCTACATATCACATCTAGTTAGATAGATAGATATAAATGGGTAGGCCGGAGAACTGCCGTAGAAAGAGTTACTATCCAAGTACGCAGGAAAGTGAAGTTTATTCCGCTTTTAGCCTATAGATATAGGGAAAATATAATGGGGAGGATAGGGGAGCTGTGCAGGTGAAGGTACACCTTCTCAAATTTCTTCGACTTTTATGAATCTGCGCCTTCTCCAATTAGTCACAGCAAGGGTGTTTAGTGCTTCCTCAGCTTAGTCTATCCACCGGAGGTACGGTCTCTCTCCCGCCTTTTTCGCCAAAGCTTCTTTATCCATACCATGGGCATGACCCAGCCATCGTAGTAGCTGAATGTCTATACGCTGAACTACTTCAATGTCGGCGTAGAGCTCATATAGCTGGGGTTCATACAAATGCGATAGACGTACCCAACTCGAACAGATTTTGCGAATAATTTTCCTCTCGAACACCCCAAGAGTGGCTGCGTCTGTTTGCGATATTACCCATGCCTCAGCACGATAAATAAGCACAGGTCGAATGTTCTTCTTGAAGAGTGTCAGCTTAGTCGATCGAGAGAGGGCTCTGCAACCCAATTGCTTACTGAGCCCTATTGGCAATTGTGAATCTTCGCTTTATCTCTATATCTACCACTTGACCACTTCAAAGTTGTAGTTGACCGCTGGCACGTGAGAGTCTAGACGCCACGCTCCCCTGCTTGCAGACAGCATAAAATTCGTTTCGGTCTCATGTACCGTCAAGCTCACTTTGGCTGATTCCTTTTCAATAGCAGTGAAAGCAGTAGTAACATCTGTCTTGGTCCGACAGAAACATCGATATCATCAGCGTACGTAAGGAGTTGGGCAACTTTGTAAAAATTGGTGCCATTGCGATACACATCGCACTTTCGTAACATCCCCTCCATGATGAAGTTGAAGAGATCGCAGGATAACGGGTCGCCTTGTCTGAAACGTCGCTCAGTATTAAAGGTTTCGGAAAGGTCATTTCCTACCTTGACCGCATCGGGCTATCGAACGCAGCTTTATAATCAATAAAGAGATGATGGATGTCGATTTGAGTTTCGTTGGTCTTTTCCAGGACTTAGCGTAGAGTAAAAAACTGGTCTTGGTTAATTTTCCAGGTCGAAAGCCGCACTGATAAGCTCCAATCAGTGTTTTTGTATGCGGCTTCAATCTTTCACACAGTTCGCTCGACAGGAACTTATATGCGATGGAAATGTGACTGATACTTCGGTAGTTGGCGCAGATTGTTAGCTCTCCTTTCTTTAGTACAGAAGAAAGCTCTCTGTGATGTCAATTTTCGGGCATGCTTTCCTCTAGCCATATTTTGCTGATGAGTTGATGCATACACCTTATCAATTCATAGTCCCCGACTTCAAATAATTCGGTTGGGAGGCCGTCAGCATCCGCTGTCTTGTTGTTTTTGAGTCGCTGGATAGCAACTCGAGCACCTTTACATCGCATCTCCTGAATGGCGGTGATGTCTGCCTTAATTTTCCCGAGGGCTTCCGCCAGTTGGATAGATGCACCTTCCCTATAGAGGGTTCGGACATTCCAGGTACACATCCATACATACTTGTCAGTTTTTCGTCTGCGGTGGTCGTCAAGGTAGTGGGGGTTATTATCCGATGCTTATCTTGACTTCACTGAGAAAAATAATGTGGCGGGAACCAAACCCTACGCACATTCCAAGCTGCAAGTCTAGGAGAGACCCCTCAAGTTTAGCTTCTAGAGGAGCCCAAGGAAGCTTTGGACAAGGTGCTTTTAAGGCGGCTCCGAATCACCTTGATAGTGACAGTTGCGGGGTTTGTTAACGTCCATATCTGGGGCCGTTCACTATCCGTAACCTGTGACCCAGTTGGTTTATTTATTGAATTCTCTTATAATGAGACTAACAATAACTATTCAAATTCTAAATCTAATAGCAAGAATAGACTACGTAACCGTGTGTGTATTTTAGTTTCAAGTAATTGTCTTGCCAACTAATTGGGATGATGTCGGAGTTTGAATTTACATTTACACTTAATTTTTTTTAGCTCAGTTTTTACTAGTGGTGTTTTAAGATCGCTGTGGATGTTGTCATTTTTAATGAACCAGGGGGAGCTTACAATAGTTCGAAGTATTGTGCACGCTGGATTAATTCAATCTTAGATGAGCTAGCATTTCCCAACAGCTGACATCCATACGTCCATATCGGCTTTATGACGGCATTATACAGTAGAACTTTGTGTTCTAGGCGCAGTCTTGATTTTTTAATAAGAACCCAATTGATTCCTTGTGCTTCCAATTTCATGATGTGCTTGCGCCAACTCAGTCTAGGATCAATGTGGACCCTTAAGTTGGTTACTTCATTAGCTTGTGGAATAGATACTCCTTTTAATGTGACCTTGGGCAATTATCCTTACGAAGAGTAAATGTGAGTTTTTGTTTTCGTTTCCGCGAATGCGCCAGTTATCCAGCCAGAACTCAATTAGATCAATTAAGATCTCTCGATGGAATTCTCAGATTTTTATGGCAGCTCAGGATGACAGTATCTCCAGCAAACGTCGCCGTCATAAGACGACTGTCTATGGGTAAGTCCGAAGTAAAAGGTATAGAATCGGTGCGAGTACACTTGCCTGTGGGACACCAGTTTTAATGTTAAAGTCAGGGGAAAAAAACTCCTTATATGTGACTCTATACTCTATACGATTGTTCAAATACGATTTTAGTATCTGGTGCACGCTTGCAGGCAAAAATTTGCAGATTTTGTATATGAGACCAGAATGCCATGCCCTATCAAACGCCTGAGCAATATGAAAGGAAATTGCCAAGCAGTACTTTTTATCCTCTAGCGTTTCTAATTTCGCTGGTTACCAGCTCTATTGTGCTGTGTTTTGGGTGAAATCCAAATTGATGATGTGGAATTATACCACTTTCTTCGACATCTGGTAACATTTTTAGCATCATCGGCAGCAGACTAATGGGTCTGTATGTAACCGGTTGTGTTTTATCTTTTCCGGGCTTCGGAATCACGATTACCTGTGATATCTTCCAAGCTGAAGGGAAATAGCCAATTCGAAATATAGCAATAAACAGCTGTGTTAATATTTTGAAAGCTTTATCTGGTAACTCAGCTATCATTTTGGCAGTAATTGACTCGTAGCATGGAGATTTTTGGAATGATTTTGAACTCTGTACTTTACTTCCTTTGCCTTACCATTAATTTTGTTAAACGATTTTTGGGTGACCAGAGGTGGAATTATGAAATCATTGGTCCCAGGATTAGTTTGAAACCTTTTTTCCAGATGATGAGCAATCGCTAAAGCTTTATCTTTGTCGCTACTCACCCAGCTCCCATTTCTCAATCTAAGTGGTGGAATTTTTATGTTTTTATTACATCTCCACAAGGAATAATTAGACTTTTCGGTAGGGTATAATTTTCTCGTGTAGTTTTTAAGTTTCTCGTGTAAGTCTTTTTCCAGGTCTGCGCCAAGCTGCCAGTATATGACAGTGACATAAGTTCCTGGCGCCATAATAACTAAAATTAAACCGGTTTGGACATACTCTTTACTCTTATATGACCGTGCAATTTAAGCCATAGCGATATATAACAATAATACACATTATCCTTGCAGGCATGTTTATCCTACTGTGTAATGATGGGCTCAAAGTTTTGTAAAGCGGCGCGAGAGCTAGCGCACAATTTAATTCGGCGACTACAAGGGTACAGCCAAATATTTTAATGAGAAGCGATATGTTTGGTTTCCAGATCGAATCTGATTTATTGATAAAACCTTATCGCTTATTTATACCTTAATTTATTATGTGCTAAGACTTAGTATATAATATGGTTCTTAATACATAAAGGGGGCTTTTGCAATGTCAGCGGAAAATATCACGGTCAATGCCGGCGTTCAAGGGCATTGAACATTAGAATGCAGCGTAATCAAAATTTTGCGCGCTGTTCGCGCTTCGTAACGTGGACACTCTTATATGAGAGTTCGATGTACTTATGTTGAGTCTCCGCTCACATTGCATGTGCCTACGCCGCGGATGGTGCTGGCGTTTGTGATACATTATTCTTTTTATACACTACAACTGATATGTGACGCCCACTATAATCACCAAGATTCATAATCCAATTTTGTCCCATTATATCAAACCTTAGCACAATAGATCCTTCCGACTCGAGTTGTTAATACTCTCTGATATTAATATATTTAAATTTGGTATAGATCTTGAGATGCATATATCTTCAAAGTAAGCGTGGGATTGGAGGTAACCCGCCCATTTTTAGTTTGGCCTTTTAAAGTTGTAGTGTGATCCGTCTTGTGTGATATCGTCCATGAAACTTATATAGTGGCCCAGTAATAAAAATGTAGGATTTATTCTATAGGCGTAGCCATAGAAGTACCTCGCATATTCTATATGTAGAGTAATATAAAACCAATGTTCTTATTATCATTGATTATATGAGAGCGAGGCGTGTCCTTAAATTGATCGACTCCCGCCCGTACTTTTAACGATGCGCTGCAAAACGAATTAAAATTTATCAAAAAGACTGAGCTACAAAGTAAAGTTTGATATGAAAAATATATGGGAGTGTTTTCGATTATTAGCGGAGAGAGGTATGATATTTCACTACACCTTAGACACAAAAAAAGAAAAACAAAAGCAGTGCATATGATTGTTCGTCGCGCACCTCTGCAACAGCGACGTCATACTTATCGCAAGCAGTGCAACACTTTTGGACAACCAAAGATTCGCTTTGATGATAGCAACGGCTTCGGCAAGTAATGCGAATTCACCGTGCAACGTATCGGCAGCGGACTTTGATCGGCTGAATCCAGTTGAGAGTTTTCAACTATCGTGGGCAAATGATTGTCCAACACCAACGACATTAAATAGTATGGCCTTGTCTCACATCTCCGTTTAATCATTGAGCGGAAACTCTTTCTCTCATGCCAAAAACTCCCTCAACCAAAACAAAAACAACAAGGATCATTATCCTCTCAAAGCCCTTTGTTCTCTAAAATAAAACGAAAAGTAAAACGGCAGTGCTAAAGACTAAAGAATTCCGAGGACAGTAAAAGTAGAATCTACTGGGGCGATAGAGAAAAGCGTGAGGAATCTTGAGGAAGCCTTTAATATGCCTTACAAGTGCGCTTGTCCCGTCAGTAGGAGTAGAAAACCCTTCCACCATGGTGGACAAAGACGTTATCGGATCTCAGGATGAGAACCAGGAAACTGTTCAACCAGTGTTATAGGGATTCAAACTGTGTACCGTACAAAGAGAGCCTCAAAACTTACAAAAATCCATCAGGGAAGCCAAAAGCAATGGCTGGAGGGAATTTTGTAAATCAATCGAGGCAACCTCATCTTCCGCAAGACTCAGCAAGATACTGTCCAAGGAACGTACCATCCCCTCTTTTCTCAAAAAAGCGGATGGTGCATGGACGGAAACATCTTCCGAGACACTTGACCTCCAACTATAAACACACTTCCGAAACTGCAAAGATATTGTGGATATATCCCTATTGACTGTAACGGGTAAGGAAATGCCATCGGTTTGCGACTCCATATTTACGGACGAAAAGATAAAATACTCAATTGATTGTTTTTTGCCTTATAAATCACCAAGCCTGGATGCAATCTACCCGATCATGTTGCAGAAGCTACAGGTTGTGGCGGTCCCATGGCTTAAAGGGATATATAAGGCATGCATACATTTTAATAACATCCCCCTAAGTTGGAGGAAAGTAAAGGTGGTCTTCATTCCAAAGGCAAGAAAAATTGGCCACGTATGCAAAGGACTTCAGACCTATTAGTCTTACATCGTTTCTCCTCAAAAAAATAATACAGTTCTCACAAAACATGTCAGTAGAGGAACACCACAAGGCAGGGTGATTTCACCACTATTGTGGCTACTGGTCATTGGCAATATACTTAACATATTAGACTCCATGGGGATTAAGACGGCAGCATATGCAGACGATGTGGTGATAGCTATATCAGGCATATTTTCCAGCGTAATAAGTGATATTATGCAAAAGGTGCTGGACAAACTGAATTCCTGGGCCACAGGATGTGGACTAGGTGTGAATCCGGAAAGGCAGAATTCATACTCTTCACTAACAAGACCAAAATTCCGATCTTTAAGCTTCCGACTCTTAATGGACGACAGCTAAAACTTGCAGAGAAGGCCAAATAATTAGGTGTTATATTGGATCCCAAGCTAAATTGGAGAACCAATATAGAGTTACGGGTCCGGAAGGCCTATGTAGCCTTCTGCTCATTGGATGACTACGTCCCCATATCTCTCATTGGATGTACGAAGCAATCGTGCGTCCAATAGTCACTTACTGCTCAATAGTTTGGTGGCCGGCGCTAGATAAAGGCTATATTGTTCAGAGACTCAGTAGAGTCCAAAGAGCAGCTGGTTCCGGCGTTGCGGGGTGCCTGCAAACATGTCCTCCGGAAGCAATCAATGAAATGTTACATCTTTTCCCCATTGACCTTTATACTAAAAGTTTGGCCTGCAATAGTGCACTAAGGTTAAAAGCGACAGGTTGCTGGGCTGAGCGACCGTATGGTCATGGTAGGATGCCGAGTGAACTAACACAAAGAACAACAGACTACATAGTACCACAATTAGACTTTAAAAAGGACTTCGCGGTTAGATTTCCTTCAAGAAAAGAGTGGTCAAGGCGAAAGTTTCAAACGGATTACGATATACCCAAATGGTCCAAAATGGATCCTGGGGCAGGCGCTGGGGTATTTTCAACACACGCTAACATCAATTACTGCACACGCCTACCTGATGAGGCTACAGTTTTCCAGGTGGAAGCACTCGCAATCAGGGGGCTTATCGGCAAATTAACCAATACATTAGAGAAGGACAAGGCTGCCACTTTTGTGGACAGCCAGGCTGTTATAAAGGCTCTACAGTCAAACACCATCAACTCCAGGTTGGCCAGACAGTGTAGGGATGAACTTAGAGCGCTAAGTCTTAATGCTGACATCACAATCATCTGGGCATTGGTATATCGATGGGAATGAGAAGACTGATGAATTAGCGCGCGGGGGGCCTCTCTCGACCTAACTTATGCGGAACTAGTATCTCTTTCTCTGGGTGCGATCAAGAGGGGCATCTACCTGCATTGTCTCCTTGACGTGGAAGATGGACCCGGCCAGTCTAGGGATTTTATAAACAGGGAGCGTAGAGACACCAGCCGACTAACGGCGGTTTTTACAGGTCACTTGCAAGTAGGTACGCAAGCCGAGAATATGCATAGACCATTCAATGCCTATTGTAGAAGTTGTAAAGACTCGAACGAGAGGAAAACAATAACTCACTTTCTTTGCAAATGCCCAGCTCTGGCGGCCGTAAGAAATAGAGCCCTGGGAAACTATTTTCTAGCAGAACTATCCGACCTATCGGCTGTAAAACCGAATGATCTTCTAAAAAACCCAAATTCCGCAAAGTGGATCTAGATAACAACCCATATTTTTCCAGCGTTTCGGAGAGGTAGTGGTTATAAAACGGCGCTAAGGCGGTAATTGTGATTCATGCAAGGATGCCGTGGATCAGCCACCTGAACCAACCAACCAACCAAAACGGCAGTGCAGAACGGACTAGACCGCTACATAAATATACAACCTAAGAGAAATCGCAGCCTACAAAAATCGCCTAAAAGGCAGGTCACGAAGATGCAAAAAACCACGAAATGTAACTCTGTTAATAGAAAAGATAGATTTGCAGCTCTCGGAGTCGGAGATATTAATGACTGTACCGCAGTTAATAGACCCTAGTATACTTAGGAGAAGAAATTGTGGCAAAATTTGCGAAACTGGTACGCAATAGCTTCTACTTCTATACCCTACTTAAGTAATTGCGATCAGGAAAATTGAACCTACAGCCCATCAGGATGAACTGAAAGAGGATGATGAAGGATTCTCTGTAAAGGATGCCTCTGTTGTCGTTTAAAGTCGAGCTGGAACCAGAGTCGAAAAAACTAGAAGGAAATGAGATTCACCCTGTTTATAGGTAACTTATGTTATCTGGTCTATCGGAACATCGTAGTGGATGAGCCCCATAAAATAAATGGTCCAATCCAATGCTTAAACTTCCAAGAATTTTGCTATACATGATCGCACCACACACTACCTGCAGTATGTGCAATATGTGGAAATCTCCACCAAACAGAGAAGTGCCAACTGGAAAAAAGCGATTACAAAGCTAAAAAGTGTAGCAACTGTGCAGGTAAGCAGACTGCGAACTATACGTGCTCCCCAGTCTATAAACAAATCAAAATGAAGTCCAGTCATCGCCCACAGCAGCCCTCTGTGTTACAGGAAGTTTCTAAGCCCGCTATTCCAGAGTTGCCAGCAATATTACACCCCATTGCTAACTCGTATTCCTATGCAAACGTCGTTAAAGGAGCTCCTGTTATCCAGAACAGTCCGCAATCCATCCATCGCGGTTTTAATTGCCACCCAAACAAGCAATATGACTCAATTTATGGCAACTATGCAAAATATGCTCCAGGAATTTATAAAAAGTCAAAACCAGCTGATGCAAGCGCTGATAGTCAGAAAATGAATTTCATCAAAGTCTGTCCCTCGACCTATTAGCCTCTTGACATACATTGCTTCCTCACATACATTTGAAAATAATTATTCCGAACTTCCAGTACGGGTTCCGTAAAAACCAATCTCCAGTAGAGCAAGCGCGCCAGATTAACAACGAAATCAGGAAAGCTGCTTTGCGGTATTCTTAGAAGTGGCACAAGCTTTTGAAAGAGTCTGGAATGAAGGCCTAATTTATAAGATCTTTCATCTTCTACCCTCAGCTTTTCACAAAATTCTAGAATCCTAATCAGCAGAAAGTTTAGAGTTAATTATAATGACGCCATAACGGCTGTTTGTGTTATTGAAGCAGGAGTTCCTCAAGGTAGTGTTCTTGGTCCCGTACTGCATAATCTTCATACGTCGGATTTGCCCACAAGTCACAACATTCGCAGATGCCACTGATATCTTATGCTCGCATTCAAATATACAAACCACCACCGAAACACTAAACGCCCACTTGCAAAAACGGGTGAATGAGATCCAAAGTCATCACATTGTTTTTTCTTCTCGCTATGGAATTGCACCACAACTCACCGTTAACAACGTAACTATTCCACAAAAAATGCAATCCAATATCTCGGAGCCCATTTAGACAAAGACTTAGGTGGCGAAAATACTTAGAAACGAAGAAGAAGTACATGAAAATAAAGACCTCCTAATTACATTGGCTGCATCTGTAACACATTGGTTTTGATATACAAACCGTCTATAAAGCCGATCTGGACTTGCAGCGCCCAGTTGTGGGGTAAAGCCTCATCTTCAAACATTGATTTGATACAACGCGCACAATTCAAAATATTGTGGAATATAATAGCGGCCCCTTGGTTCATTAAAAACCAAAATATTCATCGGGACTTAAATATCCTGATGGTTAAAGGGAAGTCAACAATTCGACAAACAAGTATACGCCTACAAAACCATATACTTCCGCAAATTTTCGTTAAGATAAATCTAACGATTTTAGATTGACAGCAGGGCGAACGGGCAGACAAAAACTTAGTATACCATTTCGTCCTTTTTTAAGGGTAAAGGGCATAACAAAAATTGTGAACAGGAGAACACCAACATAAAAACACACGAGAACAATAAAATCAATTCGTTAAGCGCTTAAAGTTTTACAATACAATTTCTGTTCAACTAATCTCCAAAACTAACCTCCTTGTTTCCAGCACAATTTCGATTCGTCTAACAATATAAACTTAATTCAGAAGGGTTTGTTGAACATTTTCTCAACGAACCGAACAACAGCCTGTTGGAATGAGATCCCCAAACGACACGTTGCACACGTAAGTCAAAAATATCCCATGTGCTTACCTGCCCGGGAAAGAAGCTCGTAGCTAAACTGTATACCAAAGTCTGTGTAAATTCTAAAACCACCGACAATAACACCAACAACAAAGGCACAACTTACTGTCAGGCTTCACTGTCTACAAAAGCAAATGAAGTGAAATAAAATGAAAATCAAAAATGTCGTCATCAGCCATGGCGTCAGAAACCACGACCACAAAATCGGTTGAGCAACGCATGGGCTGGGGCACGGTCACGGGTACTGATGCGGATGTGAGCTGGGCTGAGATATGTGGTGCGAGAGAGTGCTGTAACTTTGCCATAGAAGTACGATGTAGGAAAACGTGTGTGCGGTTAGTACTTGCCGACCCTTTTGCTCGCTTGCCACGAAGCCAACCAACTCCAAACCCACATTGCGCCTATTGACTGAATTCATAATACTGCCTCCGAGTCCATTCTACAAGCGAATTAAAGCTAAGTGCTTCCATAAATGGTAACAATTTAATCATGATACAATAAAAAAGTAGCAACACACGTTTTAATATCTGGCGTACAGTTTTAAAATGCTGCTGTTGCACCTGACGTGTTTCTTAAACTTGCAGGTGAGAATATTTAACGAATATGCAATATAGAAATATATGTGAATTATGCTGTCCGTTAATGAAACCACATTCCAACCACAAGGAAGGAACAAAATAATCATCTCCCTTCACAGACTGATAAATATGTCAATATACAGCTCTGTGTGAAAGGAACATGAGGGCAGGAATCAAAGGGACGAATTGAAGGAACAATGTTTATTTAATAAATAGTGTAATAAGAAATTTTACTAGTTTCACTTTTATAAAACCCCTATCACTTCACAACTATCAACATATCAGTCACAACTATCCAAATATTATGACGCTTCTCCCTTTTACCCACTGTGGTAGCTGTCGAATTAATTCCGAAACATATTTGAATACATTTTTGTGGGTTGTTTCTGATTTACCGTCTACTGATTACTACCTACTATATACTCGTATACCTTTTACTCAAGTTTAATTCATTTAGATTTTCAACATTTATCCATATCCGGTCCTAAATGACAAAAAAATACCGCAAACTAAACTAAAGCGAAGGCTATACACCATATTGAAAGAAAATTATTATTGAAGGAAATATACATCTTAAGTAAGTCATCTGAAATATATATATTTCCTGCAGTAATGTGATTCCTCAAAATCCAACTAAATTAAGGGTTATAAACACTGATATCGAGGGGAAAGCCCTGACATCTAGTGCTCCTCTTTCATTTTAAGATAATAATTCAAGTATAATTTTTTAAGATAATCATAATAAATAAACACATAGTCAAAGAAAGAAATTTGCGATCAAATGTTCGGCCGATGATGTTTTACTTTGGCACGGACATACTAACTGTCCACTAGAGCACGATTGGATGAAACAGTTTACTGGACAGTTTAACTGAAAATAAAAAGAAGGTACACATACAGTAATCAAAAAAATTATTAAAACTTGGTTTGACTGCTTCGATTAATAATTAAGAAGCAGCCGGTACAGTGAGCACTCCTAGGATCAGATGAGTCATCCAAACTGTACGAAGCATATAGATTCCACAGGTAGATTATCAAAAGGTCAATACCGAATAGTTCACCATAGTTTATTTGCATCATCACAAATCAAATGCAGGTGGATTGATTACCATTTTAGTCCTTACATATACTTACAATGTGTTTAGTGGCATTTAATAAACCTAAAGATCAGTGACAGTCGTGCAGAAATATGTGTTCAGTGCTTTTAAGACAGACGAAATTGACATTGACAGTGATTGTATGTGTGATATAAGAAGAAATAAGTGTAATTGTTATCCATTAGATATTATAATGGAATGAGGCGAGGCCTTTATCTGATCGTGCTCATTTCTTGTAAATAGCTTTGTTGCGTCAATAGACTTATTCATATGAAATTTAGTTTTCGAATTTTGCACAGGTCCTAAGTTTTAAACTTGTATCAATAAAAGTCGTGGTCTCCTATTACTTTCAATATTAAGTAATTTACTATAAAATTTTCCGTGAACAATATTTCATGAAATGCGTAATATCGTAGATTAGAGGTACTATTCGTAATTAGTAGGTATTTTTAAGTGATAGACAGGATTTACGTCCTATAAGCCATTTTTTCGAGCTAAATTTCAGGTCCAACTCCTCCATATAGGATATTCTTCGTTTGCAAAGTTTGTGTGGACCGATATAGTTTTGTTTAGTTTAATTTTCCATTTTTTAGACCATCTTACGACGTTACTTATTTCTGCTTACAATATCTAAGCGGGCTCTTCCTCTGTTTTGGTGTTGCCAATATGGTAGTATCATTTGCAAACGTTGCAGTGACTGCATTATTTGAAGTTGGTAGGTCACTAATGAAAATTAGGTATAGCAAAGGGCCCCGGAGACTTCCTTACAGGACCCCAGCTTTGATTTCACGTAGTTTCGAAAAGGTGATTATTAACTATTATTCTGAAGTATCTATTACTCAAGTACGAGTATGTTAAAGTATTCAGAGATGTTAAAGTATTTGTTTGGAAGGAGCATTCTGATTTTGTATAGCAGCATGTTATACTTTATCAAATGCATTGCGACACATCTAAAATCGCAGAGCATACTTTCTTTTCTTCCAACGCTTTTTCAATTTCGTGTGTAATTCGATGTACTTTGTCAATGGTTCATTAGTTTGTCATAAATAATACATTTTTGTTCAATTCTCCGCATTAAACGATTATTTAGAAGTTTTCAAAAGCTTTTGAGATCATCTTCTGCAGAGATACTGGTCGGTATGAGGCTACATTACATGCCGGTTTGCTCGGTTTGAGAATCATTATAATTTCTGATACTTTACATATAATTTAAATTTAAATACAGCGTGTATTATATTTGCGTAATCATAAGAGTACAGTTTCTAGGGATTTCTTACAGCAATTCTGACTTTATTAAATCACCACCTGGGGATTCTTTGATTTTAGGACCTTTTTAATGATTTCGGGAACTTCCTCCTCACATGTACATGGGATATCAGTCTCTAGGTCAAATCGTTCTTTTTGCTCGACGAAGGTGTCGGTTAATTCTTCGTTTACTGTAAAGATACTTGTAAGGTGATCAGCAAATACTTCATGTGTCTCCGCATCAATTCTGGCCCATTTGTTGTTGTTTGATTGATGGATTTTATTTCGAGTATATTTCCATAGAGAATAGTTTGACCTTCTTTTGTTGTATAACTGACTTACGAGTATCTGTTTAATTCATAATTCTTTATTTGATTTATTTTGAAACTAATTTCTTTGGATTTTTATTTAAAGTGGCTTTATCAGAAGGAGATCTCGCCTGATGCCACCTTCGATTAATTTTGCGTTTTTCTTGGATTAGATCTCTTATAACTTTAGTATATTTATGTCCTTTTGCAATCAAGCTACATGTTGGTATTCTACTCTATCCTACCTTTTGAATGATTTTATTTAACTTAACTGATGTTTCGACAGGATCCTCCAGGAGTTTTCGGAAGTATTCGCAATCCGTTGTTTTGTTTGACAAAAAATATTGTTTTTCTATATCAAGGGTACTCTCGCTTAAGGTAAAATACTAATCCATCTTCAATTAACAAGTTTTATGGAGAAATTTCCTTTATTATGAAAAATCGCGTAAATCAGGAAATTTTTCGGAATCTGTTGGCCAATGTATTGGCTTACCAGTTAAGATAAAGTCACAACTTATATATTGTAAAAGTTCTCTACCTTTAGTCGTTATTAACCTCGATCCCTAGTATGTATGCCTTGAACTGAAGTCTTCTCCTATAATGTTTGCATTTGTTCATAATATCTATAAACTGGTTACATTTGATATTGTGTCTTAGAGGACTATATACAGCCATTAGTTTTCGGTATCAATGGTAGTTGCCTGGAATTCCTCTCTGCAAGCTTTTTCTTTTTCAAAATGTTTGAAAGTTGTTCTGTTAGAATAGCACTACACCCTCGGCACAATTGATTGAATGTATAGTGTGGTATTTTATATAATTTTTATTATTATATCTTACACCGTACTCATTCCCCCAACATGTTGTGAATGAGTACTAGCTACAAAGGCCTTGGCCTCGAAGAGAAAAGGATTTTTTAGAAAGGAGCCTTTTGAAGACCAAGCCCGTGGCAGGATTTCAACCTGCGACCCCCGGGGTGGTGTTTTTTTATAAATATGAATGATTTATGTAGTGAGTTTCGGATAACAGACAAACATCAATATTTCTGTAAAAATTCTACTTCTCTATGGTGCTTGAGTAGCTCATTTGGGTTCCAAAGCAATCGTTAAATGTTTAGACATGTCTTGCTAAATTTTCTGATTGGTAAAGTTTTGTAAGACTCTTGTCTAGTGGAGCATGCAACTTTTCCTGGTTATTCGTTTTATTCCTTATTTGAGAAAGTATTTCACTTTCGCTCCCACTTTTACTGTTTGAACATAGGTTAATCTGAATTTGAATCTTCTTTAGATATTTTGCTATTGATTGTTTGCAATTGTATATCAGTAGACTTATTTCTAACGGTTTCAGTGTTGAGATGTTGACCGCTATTTAAATGATAGCTAATTGTTTAAATGATAATTAATTGCGTCCCCAAACCGATCCATTTTTTAAATTCCACTATATTTTCCTATCTATTAATGAATTTTAAAAATATAAATGTTGAACTGTCAAACAATATTAATTGAACTCTATATGAACAATTCTAATATCGCTTTCGAATATAGTTTTGGTCGGAACATAGTACAAAAAACAGTTACAGCGTTTTCTTTTCTACGAAAAAATATTTAACTTGCCTTGCAGTGCGTGGATTTTGTGTTCTTTTCTCAAATAAGTGCAACCCTGTGTGAGGGCTTTGAGTTCTTTTATGAAAATGTTGCACTGAGTGTGTGCGAAAATGTTACATTTCTACCCCGTCTTTCAACCACAGAGTAGACAGTGTTAAACTCTGATTGAGCTGATTATGTGAATGCAATGGCACTTTACATACGTAGAGTAGACAGAAATTACCATAATTTTTTTTTAATTGAATTTATTAATTAATTAATTGAATTTGTTATGAGTCGAAATGGCGTTAAGTTCTGGTTTTCTATATTTTACATATTTAAGAACGCTTGCTGTACTCTCCTCCTTTTTAATTTTTTTAGAATATCTATTTGATAAACAATTGAGCCGAACTGAATTTTCTGTGTTCTTTCCTAAATATAAAAATGTAACCCTCTGGCAGTGTTGAGTTCAGCATTAAAGGAGTGTTACCCTGTCACATGGTGACATTTTTACGTACAAAAGAAAACGCTATTAATTACATTAAACTCAATTCTCATCTAAACGAATTATAATCCTTAGGCTAGTATTCGCAATTCGCAACGCTTCTGATTATTCGAATCCAACCTTGTACAGATTCCATAAATTTGTTACTTTTTGAAGATATGAGTTGCATAAAACTAAAGCGTCCAAGAATAGCGATATTTTTGTAGGATTGACATTTTATTTGGAGTGTTTGCGTCTGCAACGAAATTTCAATATTGTTAACGAGTAAAGAAGTTTGAAGTACGGTTAGACCGACTTCCAAATATCCTTTACGTTTCCATGTGCGTGCGAGTTAAACAATGGAGGTGTTTTGTTCATAAATCATCATTAGGAGCAAATCTACGGTAATTTTCTTGCCTTGAGTTGATTATAGTAGGGATGATTATAATAGAGGGAAGCGTGGCCTTTTTTGTAGCGTCAGTATACATATGGACTAATATAAAGTTTCGTTCAAAATGTATAGGTCATAACTTTTCAAAACATGTCAATAATGCTCGTGATTGTCAAAAAAACCAGCCCATTTTTTGTGTGGTGTTTAATGTTAATACACGTAACCTTCTTGTTAAATTTCGTTGTTGAATCTTCTATAGGGATGTAGTAATGATTTTTGGTTAATTGTGGGCGTGGCAGTTGTAATAAGCTGCCCAAATGTCGCATGCATACTAGTACGGCCCAAATGTAGACTGCTGCCAATTTGCATATCAGAAGAAGCATTGATAGGGTAATTTTTTTGAAGTGTGGTCCCCAAAGTTCTTTATATGATAGGGAGGCCTGTTTTTTATATGATAGGGAGGCCTGTTCTTTAATTGAATAGCCCCATTTCTTGTGTATGGCTTTGTAGCGTAAATATTGAAACGTGATAGCTCAGTAAAAAGGGAGTGCATACTTTTAGGATCCCATCTGGAGTTTGAGAATGAATGCACCACCCTGTGTGTGTAAGTCAAGACACGAACTATTCGTATAAAAGTTTACTTAAGAACACCCTGTCGGTGGTGTAACATAATGAAAGCTTCCTTTGAGGTGTATATCAAGTTCTAGAAAGATCGAGAAATTTCTACTGTATTGTACCTCATTTAATTTCCACCTCAACCATTCGAAACTATAAAAAACACAAGCCTGTGCAAAGTCAAGGTGATTCGAACAGAGATCGTGACAGTGTGTGTTCGAGCATTACAATCGAAGCAGCAGTATTTGTAATTGTGCAAAGTGATGAAATTGATTGTGAAATAAAGTACAAATTGTAAAGAAGTAAACTTTAAGCCTAATATTAAATGTGTAAATAGCAATAGTTAAATAAAGTTAGTTATTTTAATTTAACCAGCGATTGTTTGATTACTACACAATCCAGTGGTACGAGTCCGAGTACAGAGAGTTAGAGAAATTGTGAGGAGGGCAATTTTGTAACAATATATACAATTTTGATTTTGTCCGTCCATCTGTCCTTCTATCCGTCTGTGGCCACTTTTGTTTAATCTGGACAAAGATTGCTATACGAGCCGATTCTGACAAATACCACGCCTTCCTCCCATAAATGGAGCTTTCTTCACCTTTTTGAAAGTGACTATAACTTCGGTCCAATTGATGGAATTGGAAGGTAGTAGATGAGGGTCCTACTAAACACTATGCAAATGTGGGCAGTATATATTAACTACCACGTCCACTATTAACAATATATATTATTACAAATTGGTTGCAGTGTACATTAGGCTCGTACTAGCTTACATGCATAATATGGGCAGATTATTACAACAGCCACGACCACAATTGACCAATATTCATTTCGGGGGACCTATGAAAGATTCATCAACGAAAGTTCAGAGTACTAGTATTAAACAAAAAAAAAATTGGCGGTGCATTTTGAGATCCACGCTCTCTATGATACATGTCTAAAACTATGGACCTATGGTAATATTTTGGTCCACATTTTATATTAATTAGTTTATTGCCGCTTCTAAGCCATTCACAAGAAGTGGAGACGATCAGATAAAGGCCCTGTCTCCCTCCATTACAATAAACTCAGGGTACCCTAACGAAAATCACCGTAGATATGCTCGTAATAACGATTTATGAAAAATATATCTCCATTGTTTAACTCGCACGCATTAGGAGAGGTAAAGGGAATTTCGAAGTTGATCTCACCCGACTTCAGATTTCTTTGCTCGTTTAGATTTAAAATATCACTTGAATCTCTTATCAATTTACAATCGGGGACAGTTCACAGATGAAGGACAACTATTTAACTCACATTTACTTATGACTTCGACTGTGTTGCATTGTAACAAAATACAACCGTCAACTTACAAAATGATGTTATAATACTATGCTTATATATTCAATACGAATAAACTTTACTTTCAAAATATAAGTAGAAAGCCCACAAATTGCTATCTTGTTCTCCAAATACAAATTATAATATATCGTTGTTTTGTTGCTCTCACTAATATTATAAGTAATCTCCCTCTATCATACTCAAGTTAACGATGCTGCATCTTTCCCACCGCTGGAGATAATAGAACAATGTTCTCGATATGTGATATCGATAGCAATCACCTGGTACAACATGAACTTGGAGTGATGTAGGGATAAGAACGAATGCGAAATATGTGTTCCATAAATCATTGCCAACTATATCTTAAAAGATTCTTGTAAAGTTAAACATACTAAGTTAAAATAAAAAATATTGAATCAAAGGCTCTTGCATAACTCAACACAGTCCAGTCATCCGAACAACTGGCAGACAATATATGCAATAAAAAAACCATAAACTGGGATGAAATTCCATGCACACCACATAGAAGCATTGAGTCGACCCACAGAATATGCTGAAACAAACACAAATTCCCTACTTTTACTTGTACACCTTTCTACCTTTTGCGCCCTTGAAGTGGTTGAAATATATGCACACAACCTCGAACTTTACCAACTATTCAATAATTACAAATCCGTGCCGGATATTACACAATTTCCTCTGAGGCATCGAAGAAAAATACTCGTAGTGCCACAAAGAAACTATTGATAAATATCTCAAGCGCACAAGCAAAACCAATCTTTGTGCACATCATTAAAGCAGATGAAAAATATATACATTAAATTGCAAATATTGCACAAGGCGCACTGAAAAATACCTGATTACTTTTATTAGTGGATACCATAAATGCATGTACTGCATACATAGAATGTATCTTTCTTCAAATGACGGAAGGCAGCCTCCCCAGAAGCAGGAAAGGAACTTTAAAATAGCGCGTCAAACAATTGAATAATAATGATAGGAATACACCTTCGGCCTTGAATTCTAAGATGCTCTTACTAGATTAGACAACCTTTCATATGAGTATAAATTGCGCTGCAGCAATGTTTGCAATATGATAATGGCATGCAACCACTTTTTGGCACTTATCCCAGAAATTATGCAAATTCGTGGTACTGCACTACTGAAAGTATCATCGGGTTATGTTAAAATATGATAATCACTTAAAGTGTACCAAGTACAACAGTTGTAAATGTTAAGCAGAACAGTGGCTGAACCCAAAAATCTCATTTGCCAGAGAGAGCGCGCAATAAATGTCTTTCATCCGCAATCTCAGTCGCAACCGCAAAATTTTTATGCCGAATCCAAGTAAAAGAAATAAAACTTTTCATGTTGCCTAGTTTTCCCCACTGCAGCTTATGCTAATTTAGATCTGCAGCAAAGTAATTTGTGCAACATTGAACTGAGTACAGCAATGACATTTAGAGCTAAAATGACATGGACCTTCATACAAAATTACTTTGAATGCACTTAGATGACAGAGATAGAGGCGGAAAGGGAGAGAGAAACAGGGGTTGATATGAAAACCCACATAACCATATAAAAGTTAGACTGAGTTAGCAATGAGCAGCAAAAGGAGATTACCCACGAAAAGGTGGATACCTTGTTGAGGACTTGGATGGCAGCCTTACTGTCTGTGAACATTTTACTGAAAAGAGTTATGCTGCACTTCCGCCGGGAAACGGGAAATCTGGCCTCCTTTAGCATGGAGCCATCACGATAAACACAAAATTCTCGACTGGCTCCCATTCTTGTCTGCTTGGAATTTGGGTAGAATATTTTGTTTCGCAGGGGTAGGAGGTAAGGGAGTAGATGGTCAGGCTGGGAATAAAGGCCACCTTTAGTACAGGGCTCTGATCAAAAAATAAATTAATAAGTGGAAAATTTTCATAACAGAACCGTGGAATATCTCGAAATACAATTCTGACGCTATCAAAAAAAAGCTCTATCAGCTTATTGTAGTAATCACTTTGAATTTGAAGGACATCCACGGGTGGGAAGGAAGCACCGTAATATTGAAATAAATTGTATGACCAGATTTTTATATGTTTCATTTTATTCGCTAAGATAACAATAAGTCCAGCATAGACAAAGACCTCCAAAAATATATAGAGTATAAAAATATGCGAATAGGATCAATAAGTGCCTAAAAATTACTACAGATGACATTGCCACCCAAAATCCACAATTTTGCGTCCCAAGAAGCATCTTTCGAAACAGCGCACCCTAATTTTCTGACTGATCTGTCAAACAGTTTTGTTCTGACAGCCATTTGAAACAGACGCTTACGAGTATTTTCGTAAAAATTGAAAGAAATGAATTTCGTGTGGTCATTAAACATTATTTTTTGCGTGAAAAACTATCGCGCAAGCCAAACAAATACTTGAAAAGTATTATGCAGACTCTTCACCATCGATTGGAACCACCCACACCTTAATTTCGGTGCGCTCGCAGTAGTACAAGTGACGCCGAACGTTCTAGTCGCCCAATTGAGGTCACCACACCAGAAATGGTCGTTAAAATCGACGGTATGATATTGGACGAGTGAAGGTGCGCGAACTTGAAGAGGCATGGATCAGTGATTTCCATTTTATAAATATTTGGATATGAAAAGCAAGATGGGTGCCGCGGTTGCTCACAATTGACAACAAACGCAATCTTTTGGCAACTTCAAAGAAGTGTTTGGAAATGTTCATTCGCAACCCGATTGAATTTTTGCGCCGTTTTGACAATTCATGACAACACACCAGACACCAAGGAACAGTCGAGACAGTGGACTTCTTCTGGTGAATCGAAGCCGATTTTTTGAAGGTGGTTCTGTCGGCCAACAAGGTCATGGCGACATTTTTTTGGAATGCGCGCGGTGTCATTCTTATCGATGACTTTGAAAAGAGTAAAAGGGATCACCGCACATTACGCAGAGCTGTTGGATCGATTCGACGCCGACTTGAAGCAAAAACTAGCTGAATTGGCGTGAACAAGTTATGTCTTTTACCAGGACAACACACCGGCACACAGGTCCGCAGTCGCAATGGCAAAATTGCATGAATGAGGTTACGAATTATTTTCTCATCCAACATATTTTACAGATTTACCCCTGCGACTATTAACTGTTTCCAAATATGAAGAAATGGCTCGGAGGTAAAAATTTTAGATCGAATGAAGAGGTTCATCGATGAAACCTATTTTGAGGACCTAGAGAAATCGTATTATTTGGAGGGAATCAAAAAATTCGAGAAACGTTGTATGAAGGGTATCGAGCTTAGAAGAGACTATGTTGAAAAAGAAAACGTTTTTTTTTTTTTTGCTTAATAGTATGTCCCTCATTTAAATTCTCAGGGACTTATTGACCCAATATCGTAGTTAGATGAAATTTCTTACAAATGAACAAGTGTTAAGTTTCCAAAAACAAATGACCGTCAGCAATCTTCTAATTCTTTTCTCGGCATGCGAAAGGGGTTATTTTTCATCGCAGAATACAAGGGATGCAAATTCAAACGCTTTAATCAATTAAGTAATCTTCCTCTTCAAGGTTTCCTCCATCTAAAATATCGCCAAATTTCGTTACGTTTGATTTCAATTTATTTAAACTTTTAGAAATATTATTTCCTTTGAGGAATCGACTGCAAGCTTTTTTCAATAGATTTGAATTTTCGAATTGAGCACTCAATTGCAACCCATTAGTATCAACCTGGTTGATGATAATAGAAAGCAATGAAGCTCCATTTAATAAAAAGCGAATAAATATTTAATTTTGAATTGCCAATCGAAGCTTTCGCCATTGTAATATATTATTCGGTTGGATCAAGTTGATTTATAAATGCAAAAATGTTATGAAAGTTTATAGCGTCATATACAACCGCTTCGATCCATTTATCCAACAAGTTATACTTTGCTACGTAAGGAGAAACATTCCGGGAAACATCGATTTCAATTTAAAGTCTCAGAAGTACACGTTTATTCGTTATTTAAATATATATAGTTTATTAACTGATTACTATTATACTCCAAAAACTGAACGCGTCTAACTGCACTGTCCGGAAACATGATTCATTCACAGCATTCGGTGTGATGTGTTATTAAGTATTAAGTTTTAAAAATCTAAAATAGAATGTAAAATTTCTCATCAGTACGATTAGTTTTTAATACACGAAAACAATTTGTAAAATCATTGTTAAATAATAGCACTAGCTTATAAGGTTTTAGCAACAAAGTATTAATATAATTTTCTAAAGTCCTCTGGGCTCTTAAAAACGAAAGCAGAAAAATTGAGTGACTTGCTAAGTTACACTCTCGATACAAACACATAGTTATAGATCAGACATAGTTGGCAATTATTCTTCCCCCATAATCCGTTGTAAAGGTTAAGAATACATTGTGGATCATTAGAGGATTCTATGGATGTGAATTCTATTTAAAAAGATGTAAACAGAATTGTTTCGAGGAAGTACCTTGCGAAATCTATTGAGAACTGCTTCACGTTTCGAGTTTTAATTTTTCGCCTAGGTTTCAAATGAGACTGCTTTTTTACCATTCTAGTATAGAATGTCGATAATGACTTTTATATTTTTGGCGTTCTTATAGGTATAGAATGTATCTCATTTATTATTATCAACTTTCAAATTTACATCAAATTTACATTGCTGAATTTTTCCCAATTTTTCCGCAAAAATAAAAAAATTATGAAACACAACGAACATAGACCAACTTTTGTATTTGCACCCCTGCGCACAACGGACCCAGCACAATGAACTGACACATACAACAATAGTACTTTTTGTTGTTATTTGTGCAATTGCTAATATTAAGAGTGGCATGACTCAATTGAATTGTGTGGCTGTGTTGCCATATTCTTCAATGGGTGTGTTACCAGCCACATTGTTCGCGATGCCAATATATTTTTGGCAGAGATGTCAGCTGAAAAATAATTGTCTATTCCATACCCAGAAATATACAGAAATTGGGCCACAATATTCATTCACTTCCAAATGCATTGTACTTTCATCGCATTTCGGGGCAGAGAGATGCAGCGGAATTTTAATAAACCATACAACACTATTCATTTATTAACTTCTAAACGTAGACAGGGAGATTCTGCCTTTGTCTGCAATCAAGTGCACTAGAGACACAGTTAAACTCTGCGGAAAATTCGTTCATTTTGGTTCAGACGTCAACTTCCCAATTGAGCGAAACTAGCTTTAAATTTAAATGAATTATATTTCAGCTTTTATCCTCCATCCAATGTGCTTGTCGCCTCATAAGCTTCAGAGCTACTCCATTTCATTGATTCAATATTTAGAAAATTAGAGAAGTCTTTGAATGTTATGTTATAAAAAGTAATTGAAAGTAAATTAACTCATGGAAAGAAAGTTGTCAATTGTGTGGTAATTGTCAACATAATAAATTCGTTTTAATTCGACTTTGTTTGAGGACTTGGTCGTACTTCAAATAAACCAAACAAACTTAAACAGAAAGAAGTCACTAAATTCAAGGTGTTATTAAAGATGCAAAAATAAATTATGGAAAAAATTTAGGCAAATTCTGGGAATAAACTGAGAGCTTTGAAGCATGGAGGATCTTGCTTTGCACTAGGACTTGCAAATTGTGTTTTTGTGAAATTAGCCTATGTTAGCCGCTATTTAGAAATTGTTCTTCGAACTACCTACTTTGCAAGTCACTTGGATACAACTAAGATGAACAGTGTCTTACGATTTGCACCACCAGTGCAATATACAGAGACGTGGTGCAAAACAAAGATATTACTACAATGACATTAACGGAACTATTTAATCTCGTAAAAGTTGGCTTCTGTACTCATTGCAACACATAAATGTAACCACAACTTTTTACTGCATGTCTCGAAGTAAACCATTCTACCATGAAATTCTGCACTTATATGTGTATCAAAATGTCTATTCTCGATTCATTACCTTTGGAAATTCTGAACATTTAATGTTTTCTTTGCTCAAAATGTTCGATGGGTAATGACACACAATTCAAAATTTTATTTAAAAAAACCAACAACTTTATTAGCAAAGAAACACAAAACTTAGCATTGTTTTCAAATTATTGCTACCACCAGAAACATAAATGATAGAGACATCCAATTTCCCTCTGTTAAGTTTGTATACAAAAATCGCAGGGAAGAAAACTTTTTGGAATGAAAGATACAAAGTTGGCACAACTTGTTTGGATACACGAAGTGTTTCTAATCAATGTTTAGTTGCTCTACATATTTGTATAAAACAATTAATTTAAGGCAATTGCGCTGATTACATAAAAAGTTTTATTTTGAATTTTTTTTTATATGGATAGCAACCACTCAACCATCTCTAATATGGTATAAAATCAAATATGCATACATATACGAGTACATACATACAGAAATATAAATTAGGAGCTATTTGCTGTAGTAAGCTTTTTAGCAAAAAATCACAAGAAATATTTATTCAAAAATAAAATTAAATGTTTTTGTTAAGGATTCGAAACTACCTCAGGAGTCTATTGCTGATAGCTTATCCATAGATCACATGAACACATATTTGGTTTTCATTTTAATTTTATACCATATAGATGCATTGATAATACATTGTACATACATATATACTTTTTGCTATGTTGGGCAAAATTAAGATGTATTGCAAATTGATTCTTTATTTACTCTTTCGTTGTTCTTTGATGTGGCGGTTAAGCTTGTCGGATAAAGAAGTCCGAAAGAATGGAATGAAATGAATGCGATTATTTAATGTAGAGCATACACAATATACATACAAACCACGCTTCTTGTTTGATATTGTCAATGTTTGTATGCTTTTGATTAATGAATACATATGTACATATGTGAGAGTACACACATTTATTCTACTCGAATGTAGGTCAAACCATCTCACCATCTCACCATCTCTGGGTCAAACGATCTCACATGGTTTGGAGACAAATATTTTTTTTATTTTTAGAATTTTTTAAGATTTTTAAGTTTGACAATTTGCGCAAAAGTGCCACATTTCTTATCAAAAACACATACTATTTTAAGAAATCAAATACTTTCTCAATTTAATACGTACATGAATGTGTGATTAAGAAATTTAGAATTTATTTGATTTCATATTTTACTGATTTTTATAAAAATGGAAATATTGGTACTCATATTTGTTGTGATTATGTAGGTTTTGTTTATTATAATTTTAATAATAATAAATAAATAAAATCAGTCCTCTTTCTATTGAGTATGTTGGCCACTCACAATGATGAGTTGCAAAAAAGAATGGAAAGGTCTAACTGAGACGTATAAAATTACAGAAAATTTCCTCTTATGGTATACTGACGATTCCAAGACAATGGACGGAACTGGGGTAGGAGTATTTGGGCCTAGAACCAACTACTGGGAACCAATGGGTTCTTTCCCAAGGATTTTTCAAGAGGAGATTCACGCTATTGAAAGTTGTGCCCAGATCAATATTGACAGGAAATATCGGGGGAAAAACATCGTGATACTATCCGATAGTCAAGCAGCACTCAGCAGTTTGAGCACACCCTTGGTGAAGTCTAAACTTGTATGGGACTATATTGGGAAACTGAACTCCCTAGGCAGTATGAACAATCTATCTCTAATGTGAACGAAATAAAATAATATAAATATTGTCGCATACAAATTTTTCTTATTATTATTATTCTGTATGATATTATTATTCCCTTTTACTAATAAGAAATACTATAAAGTGATAACATATTTTATTCTAATTGTTCCTTTTTTGCTTTTACTACTCCAATTTCGTACTATGGAATTTTGGGTACAAAGCCACCCGTTTTTTCGAAGTGAACTCACATACACTGTATATATTTTTTTTCATATGGTAGAAAATTTTACGTTTAAGTTACGCCCGTATGACCGTAACTACTTAGATTTTGTGCTATTGCGAAGAGCATGTTGTGACTTTAGTTCGGTCGCGGAGGTCATCAGCCTATACGAATCCGTACAACACCTCAAATCTAAAGTAACGCTACCAAAGAGTAAAGAGTTTCCATCCGACTACCGATTTGAAACCGTCAACAGATGTTAAAGATAATATTTTTCTGCTAAAAACGATTCAAGTACAAAATAGTAAACAAATCAAAAACGACCAAAAAATAAAAAATAAGCAAACGTTGATTTCTGCATGCACTTAACGAAAACATTGAGTTATTTCTAATTTTGATTTTTTATTTAGTGAGGACTGAAAAATTGGATGTGTTCTTAAAACCAACTAGGGTAAATATTCCAAACCAAAATACAATTTATAATTGGAGAGCACGTGCTCTCCAATGTCTTTTCAAAGATCCCATCAATAGTGTGATTTTTGTGGGGGTGACTCTGCGTTCACAGCTACGCCACTGCACATATTTAATATATAAAGCTTTGATACTAATTTTAGAATTTGCTGCGACCCTATCTACCGATTTACACGTAAGATAGGTTGTGCACAAAATCGAGTGAATTGAAATCTTAGCTTTTGCTACGTAAAATCGTGTAAAACGAAAAAATACCCAAAATATGCATGATTCAGTTATTTATTTAAGTAAAACAAAATTAAGATATCTTGGAAAACTTCAAAATATTCTTAGTTTATAAAACAACAAACATATGAAAGTAATATAAAATTCAAATTATACTTAGTTTATAAAAGAACAAACATACGAGTATAAAAGTAATATAAGTACATATTTAATTTATTTTACATTAGAAACAAAGAAAAGAAAACAAAAAAACCCTTATAAATAAATATAAGTCTTTTCTTTCTGATAGGTATGATGTCACTTTCATCACTTGACTTTTCTTGATGCGATTCTGGCTCAATGGTTGACGAATTAGGGAAGATCTCGGGTTGACAAGACATTATCATGAAACCCATAATTAACAATTGCGTTGGTTTTTTTGCTAAATCTGGACCTCTTCATATTGATTTAAGCAATTATGAAGGTTTCGGTGGAATAGGAGAGCTCGATCAACATTTTTGTCATATTACAGAAATGGTTGACCAATTTTCTTCCCAATTCAAGTCCGACGCTTATGATTCTTGCTGTGAACGCAACTGGGTCAGATTGCTCTTCATCAGATCATTGTCTTCATCATGTTTGATTGTTTCTGTTAAATTGGTGCCGATTATATTAAATAATAACACAGAGTTAAATCCATTACGTCTATATTTAATTATACACAACCAGGAAGAGAGCAAATATAACAAAGGAAATATAATAAGTGTCAAAAAAGCGCAATTACCATATGGTTACGGAATTAGCAGGGATGCCATATTATGGATATTTCAACACCCCCACTTATTGAAGCATTAAAAGAAATACAAAATTATTTAAAGTTCAAATACAAATTCATATATAAAAATTTACGAGTTATTGATTCATTAATTCAATTCAATATGTTATTATTTTAAAATAACTAAATAAAAGTAAATAACGATAGTGGAGAGTTTTTTAATCTTCAATATTGGTTAAACCCATCTCATTAGAGCAAAATACATTTTTGCTAGTAGGCAAAGCCTTAGTCAAGCTGTCAGCAATCATGTTTTCTGTTGCAACGTAGCGTATCTTAACAGTCTGATCGATGATTCGCTCCCGAATGAAATGACGACGGACATCGATATGCTTCGAACGGGCTCTGAAACAGTCCGTTTCAGCTACGGCAATCGCACTTTCGTTGTCACATGCAATCTCAACAGGCCGATCTTCGAGAGCTGGCTCGAAGTCTTGACCAAATTGTTTTAACCAAATGGCCTCTTGACACCAGCTGCCATGGCCATGTACTCTGCCTCCATGCTCGATAATGCTACTGTGGCTTGCCTTTTGCTGCACCAAGAGATAGCGCCGCCACATAGAGTGAATACAAAGCCAGTAGAGGATCGACGCTTATAAATATCAGATCCCCAATCTGCATCGCAGAAACCACGGAGGTCGTCGCAACTACCATAAAAGAGTTTAAAATTAGTTGTACCTTTTAAGTACCTGAATATACGCTTAACCGCCGCCCAATGAGCTTTTCCGTGTTTATTGTTAAAGCGGCTGACGTCATTGACCGCAAACGCAATATCTGGCCTAGTCCCTTGAGCCAGATATAAGAGACTGCCAACTGCTTCCTGATAGGGCACATTCGTCAGCTGATCGTCTTCGGTGCACATATTCGCCGACAGTTTCTGATTAGGGTCGCTTGGAGTTGAAGCTGGCTTTGAATTCGCCATGCCGAATCTTTCGAGGATTTCACGGGTGTATTTCGCCTGGTCTAACCATATACCGACTGTCTTCGCGTCATAGGTAATATGGATTCCCACACAGCTTTTAGCAACGCTAAGAGCCTTCATTTTAAATGCATTACAAATTGCTTTCTTCAGCTTGCTGCGAACGTCTGAATCGCTCCAGAAAATCAATATATCATCCACATAAATCGCCACTATTAGTTGGGAATCAGCACTGTAGAATACGCACGGATCCATTTTGGATTTCAGCAGGCCAAATGACTTCAACGTTTTTTCCAGTTTCAAATTCCATTCACGACCGCTCTGTTTCAAGCCGTAATTGGCTTTGTTTAGTTTGCAAACTTTACCGCTTTCAACGCCGCACCCTTTCGGAAGCTCCATGTAGATATCCTCTGATAAATCGCTTTGTAAGAAGGCGGTTACCGCGTCCATCTAGTCGATTTTCAATTTGAGTTTAACCGACAGAGCTATTAGATATCTTATAGATGTATAGCGCACTACAGGGGAATAAACCTCGTTGTAATCCACTCCATATCGCTGGGAGCATCCCTTAGCGACCAGGCGGGCCCTTATACCGAACGATTTCGCCATCATCATTTTGTTTAATATTAAAAACCCATTTGGATTTGATGGCTTTACTCCCGGCAGGCAATGAGGTCAATGTCCAAGTTTTATTTTGGATGTGGGATTCCATTTCACACTCCATAGCAGCTTTCCATTTGTCGTAATCAGAACGAAGGACCACGTTTTCAAATGTAACTGGGTCGACCTCAGGGGCGTTGATTTCCGAAATATGAGACACATACCCTTGGCTGGCGAAGTCACGCGGCACAGGAGCACGCTGAGTTTTTCTTGCGATGGCGAATTTTCTGCTTTAAGTGTATGTGCGTCACTTATTGAGTCGTCAAAAACTTCATCATCAAAAATTGCGTCAGCCGGAGGTTTAATTCTGATTTCAATGGTATCGGGAGGCTTCGTTTCCATATCCCCCACTAAATCGTCACCTTCGTTGATATCACAAGTGATGCGGTCAACTATCTTTGCAGATGTTTCCATAAATACCACATTTCGGCTCGTTACAATCTTCTTGGTGGCGGGATCGATACACCGATATCCCTTGCTTGTGTCACTGTATCCAACAAATATCAATTTTGTGGATTTCGGGTCCCACTTTCGCCTACGTTGCTTTGGTACATGGATCATTACTGGAGATCCAAAAATGCGGATGTCAGTTACATCGACGTTGGAACCAGTCCAAATTCCTTCTGGCACGCCATTCGTGAGCGATGAACAGGCAGACCTATTGATAATATATGCACCCTTAAATATATCTATCCTCTATCTATCTATGTTGGCCACTCATACCAGGCGAACAGAAAAGGAAAGCAGTGGCAGACTTGAAAGTTGAAATTATTCTTTATTTTCAAATTGTTTGCAATTCCTCAGTGGTCCCCAGTTCACAAAATTGCAGCCCGCTTAAAGAAAGCTTACATATTTGTAAGGTTTCGCACTTCTAGCTGACTTTCAAGCTTGGAAAGCGCTACATATTGCTTCGTACACACACCACAAGAAATGTTATTCCTTTTCATTGTGCTAAAAATATCAGATCTGAAGGAAAGTGAATCCCCAGTACTAATTCTGAATATGCAAGGAAAGTGAATCCCCCCGCAATAATTCTGAGTGGACACTTACATACATTTATACATATATAGTTCTGACAGGTAGCGACTTGCGAATGGACCGAAATGCCAAAACAAACAAAGAAGATTTGTCCACATTACGTAATATTTCAATTTAAGATGTGAAGTGTGATGCTGTTTTCGTTTTCTGTTCGCCTGGTGTCAGTGGCCGACATAATCAAAGAAAGCAGATTTTTGGTACCGTACAATAAATAATTTATGAATGAAGAAGGAAGGATTGATTTGTTTGATATATATGTATGTGTATGAAATATAATATACATATTAAAAATATATAAAAATCCCATTTTGTATATATGTGAAATTTTGATAAAAATTATATATTTCTTATATTGATTTGAAAAAGTCAAAGAATATATATTCCAATTAAAAATTGTAAGTCACGTACAAACACCAAAAAAAAAATTATATGCATTTTGCATTGTTTAAAAATTATATGCATTTTGCATTGTTCCATAATTATAAATGTCAATGTGCTGTATAATCACTGAAGTAAAATATCAACTATTTATATCAGTGGTCCATATTGACAAATTTAAATTGTTGCCTCCAATTTTACCGTTTATAGTTGTGGACGAAATGAACCTGAAATATGGAATTTACTAGAATAAAGAAACGTGTCTGCCTATCTTTTCTCACTGTTTATAACATGCTTAATCCAATAACTAATAGAGATTTTAAACTGAAATTGCAATGAGTGGTGTTCTGGACTAATATTGTACAGTTAGGGCAGTTCGAACCACAAATACGCTAACGTCCCATACGCCATTTATTAAGCGGAAAAGAGTTTATCTCCGAAAAAACAATTTACTTAACATTTTATATGATGTCGGTAGCTTAGCTGTGTATATATCTGTGAAAATGGGAGTACCAATACTTTTATACTTTGATCCATTGCTATCTTAAGAAAAGGAGGATCTACTCCAAGGATCTACTCGGAAGCTGTAGAAGGGTTGGTTGAAAACGAACTATATACTCGCCCATTTTCTATTATCTTATTTTGTTGAAAGGAACACGTCCTAAAAACTGAAGAAACGATCGAACTCCATTGCATATATATTACCATGTAGAGAATATTTCTTTTAGCATCTAGGTCTGTGTTGATCTACGAGTAGATACTAAATTTGTTCATAAACTTAGATCTTGAAGAATTAATAAAATAGAACACTGACAGTAAATATATTTATGAAAGTTCTAGTGTATTTGTAATAGTTGGCACAACCCACTATTAAGCTTCTTAACTTGTTTTGGTTTTGTGTATGTATAGCATTTTTATAGTTTTATGAAACAGTTTTCCCACATTTACTGATTTGAAATGGGAAAAAATGTCCATATTATATTAGGAAAATAATTACACTTTCGGTAGATAACCAAAGATTTGCTCTTTGTTGGTTTTAAGAAAACTAAATGGAAAGAAAACTTCCACATCTCAGTTCAAAAAGACCGAATTAATTGCCTCATTGAACAAAAATGCATTATATTCTGGTATGCAATGCGAGTATTTAAATCCATATTTACCTGAACAATTCAGTACCTTTACCTAAATTCTCAAGTCATAGGAATGTAGACCTCAGAAGACAACTTCTGACATCTCATTACTACATTTTACGTTACTTTAATATATAACTCAATTTTCACACTGCCATGGGCGGACACATTTTTAAAACCCACACTCTCTTGTTTTGATCGAATTACACACGCATATGAGTGCACGTAAATGTATGGAGTAGTTCATTTACAGCCTTCTGAGATTCTAATAGTAATTAAAATGTAAACGTACTCATAGTCCAAATCAACATATTAACAAATGACCAATTTCCTCTTCGCATTTTATGCAAAATCAAGTGTTGCATTATTCATGACCATTTCTTTTAAATATAAAACATTTAAAATTGAATTGGATTTGTTCAGTTGCGTAGAAATTCACACTTTTGTGTAATTTTATGCGACTTAAAATTTGCTGCTGCTGCAAGCAACTTCACACAATTTCCTATTTGCATAAATTCATTAAGGAGCATGAGGCACGCTTTGCCTGACTACATGCGATGCATTTTAATTATACTGGTCTCGATCGTTTCGCCGCAAGCAATCGCGTAAACGATACGCCTGCGTGCAGATATTTGTATTTTCCGTACTTTTTGCGGAACATTGCTGTGTGCATTTTCCAACACTCGGAATACGTACACGTCCTGTGGGGCTATTTTCAAAGTATTTGCAGTGCGGAAATTTTATATATTTAACTTTAAATAAAATGCACACGTGCTCAGTTCTACCAACAAAATTGTAATGCTTTAATTTATTTCACACTGTTTTATTTCTGGTTTAATTATACCGTTTACCTTTAAAACAAGTACAGAAGTCTGAAGTCGGGTCAGACCCACTTCGAAATACCCTTTACCTTTTCTTGTACGTGCGAGTTCAACAATGGGGATGTTTTCTTTATAAATCATCATTAGGCACACATCTACGGTAGTTTTCAGTAGGGTACCTTGAATTGATTATATCGACCCCATTTCATGTGTATGGCTTTGTAGTGTCAATATAACCAGTAATATAAAATTTTGTCGTAAGTTATAATAATATTTCAATAGTGGGCGTGCTGTAAAAACAAGATGCCCATTTCTTTGTGTGGTGTTTAATGGTAGTATCCGCAACCTTCCTGTGAAATTTCGTTGATAAATCTTTAATAGGAAGGAACCTTGTAATGATTTTTGGTTAATTGTGGGCAGATTATTACTACTGCCATACTCACAATTAAAACAAAATTATTACTTGGTTCCTATGGAAGATTCATCACCGTAATTTCACAGGAAGGTTGCGGGTACTACCATTAAACACCACACAAACAGATGGCCGTGTTATTTTTACAGCCACGCCTACTATTGACATATTATTATAACTTACGACCTATACAATATTTTTTGTATATTACTACATATATTTACCCTACAAAGTCATATACCAGAAATGGGGTCGATTAGATAACCCCACGCCTCTCTCTATTATAATCAACTCAAGGTACTTTGCCGAAAATTACCGTAGATATGCTCCTAATGATGATTTATGAGGAGAACATCCGAAGGATAGGCAAAGGGTACTTCGAAGTCGATCTAACCCGACTTCACACTTCTACACTCATTTTAATTTGTGAATGAATTTAAGATCAATTAATAAAAATATAAATCCTGCTTAGACAATACTTAGCTACTTATTACCCGAATTATATTGGACATGATATTTAATTGTATCCTGAAGATGAAACGTACACTGATAATATTTGTTCTACTATATAGAAACGACTTTATAAAGGATTCTGATACAACCTTAAATACAAGTAGTAATGTAACTGGCAAATTTATTTTACTTAAATTCCATTATCTATGAACTTAAGAGATCCACTGTTTCATTCGCGATTGTGGGTCAAATATGATACCTGCAATGAGGCTAGCTGTTATCCCTGATGTCAATTGAATCGTTCATCAATTACATCTTTGTGTGAGAACTATGTTATATTCTGATGAAGAAATCAAAAATTTGACAGCAAAATACAAAGAATCTCTAGACATTTTAACCACTCTCAAATTGCTCAAACGGAACTTAAAAAAGACAAATGGAACAACTCAGCCAAGAAGCTTTAGGCGTAGTGGAGGAGTTTAACACGCGGTAAAAAGCTTACATAATTTAAATTTCCTTGAATATTTTTAGTTTGAAAATTAAATTCCATATCCTTTTGCTTTTATTTACAGTTGGAATAGCACTTTCTACATGCTGAAACGAATGATTAAAATAAAGGATTTTGGTTGTGTCTTTATGCTGGTAAACACAGCATCCCACAAATATCTCCTGAAGATTTGCTGTATCTCAAAAAATGTGTGTATATTTTTCAACTATTTGAAGAGGTTACCAGAAACATGGGTGATTGGCATTCCATCGGTAATTCCACTGATGCACATTCTAAAACATACATTACAACTGGAAGACAGTAAAGCAGATACCAATAGAACATTTAAAACCGTAATTAGATGCACCATCGAACAATTGAATTCAAGATTTGGGGACGTTCCCTTAAACAACTTTTTTGCAATAGCAGTATATTTAGATCCTCGTTACAAAACCAAACTTTTTAATGCGGTGACTAAAGAAAATATTGAGTCTGAATTGACAAGTTTGTTAGACAGCATGGATAACTCTGTAGTAAATCAAGCAGAAAACAATAATACTGACGCTCCTGCAGAAAAACGAGGTAGGTTTGAAACGCCACCAGCCGATATTTCTAACAATAATGTCCAATCCATTTTTTTCAAACATATTGATGTGTAGCGATGATGACAATGATAACACCGTAAAGCCACCACATTGAAAAATTCATCACATGGAAGAGCTTGCTTTAAGAGTATTAACACCGTTATCGATTGCAAACCTCATACCACAAAACTAAATTCGCTACTATTTTAGACCAATATTCTGCTTTCGTGGAGATTATAGTATAAATGATAATTAAAAGACAATAAAAATATTAAAGATGAACCTTAAACACATTTCATCTCAATCTGCCTCTCCTAGGTTTATCCAGAGAAACTAATAAGATGCTATTATCGATGAACAGAAAGACGGTAGCTATACTCTGACAAATACTGCCATGGTTGGTTAATTAATAATGTGTATTTCAGACTACAGATACCCCGTGAAGGCTTCTTGAGGAGCGGCCGAAGCGAAAACGAAATGCAATATGTGAAGAATTGGTTATGTACATATCTGCCGTGCATTACAAACACGTCTCATTTTGTGAATCAGCAATGAAAGCAAAAATTTCATGCTTGTGTATTCGATATTATTAATTAACTATTTGTCTACTTTTACGCTAATATGGAGGAAATACTTACACTTCAAAAATGATATCACTTTATGCTAATGAAGGCCACACGAGTAAATCCCTCTGCGCAACGATTTCAATGGCGTCAATGTTTAGCAGCACATATATACAACACATGCTCATGCTCATGTTCATGTACATAAATGGGTGCCTGTGTTCTGGTGTGCGCTGTCAAGCAAACAAAGCTTGAAGGATGATATTTCGTTTCATTTTAGTTAAGTGCAGCTGGTTTTAGTTAATTACAGCAGCGTTAGTAAACTGCGGCATGAAATTGATTAATAGTTCCTTGCTCTTCCGAGTATATGACCGTATACCTGTGTTTAGTACGCCTAGAACGCAAGTTCCGCTAATGTTTCAACTGCTTATGGTGCACAATTACAAGTACGGGTGCACGTGTCCACAACAACTGCGAGTAAAATATTGACCTCACACGTATTCCAATTATCATGGCCCCGCAGCCCCACTGATAATTCCACAGTAATTACTCCACTTAAATGTCTTAAAATTGTCAGTTTTTTACCTCCTCCGGCCGTACTCTGCCGCTGCACCGCCGCCATGTGTACGGGTAATTGCCCTGTCGTTAGCAAGACATACACAGCAATTCGCCTGGCTCGGTGAGTGGTGGCTAGTTTTATTGGCATTTCAATGTCGGTGCGCTTTTGGCCGCATCGTTTTTACTATGAGCAACGGTCGTGCTTGGGCACTCATGCTAAGCATTTATTCACCTCCTCCAACTCAGCTGTCAAGCTGTCATTTTTGTTAGTCATGCTTTATTTTTGGGCTGAATCAATACTGCCGATGAATATCGTATCATATATAACTGGCAATCAAATTTGACACAAGTTCCTTTAACTAAGCAAAAGCGTTCAATTTAATGTGATCGAAACTCACAAAAGGATTCTCTCTGAAACGAATTCAATTAATGTAATTTGTGGGCACTTTACAGTAATTTTCGAAACACATTTATTTGTTGAGCCAACTTTTCCATTTATGGGGTAGTGCGTGTTTCTTGTGCGCAAAGAAAAAACGTCAAAAGGGTTTCAAATTGATTGTTTATTTTAAGAAACAAATCCATTAGCACTTTGGTGATATATCCACTAAGTAATCATTAATTTGTTATTAATTTGCTGGATGTTCATAGAATTTTTTGTTTGATATCGTTTCCTATACAATAAGTATATAGTAAAGTGCACGTAATGTCCGGTCCTGGCTTCTTTCCTTCCCCTCATTTGGATATTTCCCTCGAAGTTACCATAAATGTTTACTGGACCATCATATAAATAAGATTCCCTATTGTGGACTAATCGAAAATACCCCAACTTCATTCCACAATATTTTATATATTACATTTATATATTCTTATTATTATATTCTTAATGCAACACTGTAGAATTACCACAGGCGTTCAAGCAATTACCAGGGTATGCTTCTACGTGAATAAGTGGAAGTAAGTATACATATTCGGGATCAAAATTATATTGTGCTTCGATTTACTTTTGTCAGTGCCTCTGTCCGTCTGTGGGCAACATTTTTCACATCCTTATAACTTGGAATATGCATAGTCTGGACCTTACGGCAAAATCAGATTGCTATTTATGATCTAAATCAGATAGATAATTTAACATGAAACCATCTGGGATCCAATCGAAGATAGACTGTTGATTTCAACAATTTAGGAGAAATAGTAGATTGACAGTAGCCTATGTGCAAAGATTGCACAGTCATGCCAATAATTTGAAAATGCTCGTGGATGGGGCTTTTAATAGGATTTGCTTACAAACGGTTGCATAATGCATTTTTGCGAGATTATTAATTTTACTCACTCACTAAGTTATTTTTGCTTGTTTGTTCGGTCACTTGATTAGATCCTGTTATTTAAAATTACTTTTTTCTATTTTAACTTTATATACAGTATTTGACTAAACTCGAAGTCAATAAGGCAATAGTAAATCAAATATATTTACTACACACTTTCATAACATTTTAACCAATTTCACTTTCACTTTAATAAAACACTCATTGCTAATGCTTCTAATCCACAACTCTACTCATCACAATGCATCTCCTTCTGTTTATTTGTTTCAGTTGTGTATAAGCAGAAATATTAAATTGATCAAGTTGTATAAATGGCATAAAAATAAGAGTAATCCTTGTGTGTCCAATGCTAAGCAGTCTAATGTACACTGCACGTCACATGAATAGGTGCAGTGTTTAAGCAATCATTTTAAAGTTGCTGCTCTCAAGATAATTCATGGAGAGGATTATGTTGTACTTTTTATTAAAAGGTTTAACAATTGAGAAAAAGAGTGTAAACAAAGAGAAGTCGAAAAAGTTCCGTTAAATTTAATCTGAGCTTCTTTTTGTTATTTGTCAAATAAAATGTGTATTATTTTTGCGTCACTTGAATAGGTGCAGTGATTAAAAAATTAAAAAACAGTTAACAACAGTTAAAAACAGGATTAATTTTAATTCTAAATAGTTTTCAATAATGTGTACTTCCGCCCTTCGCTAAAATTATTTCATAAATTCTGTTGGGAAGGGAGTTATACAGTTGCGATAAATATTGTAACGAAATTTGCGATTTAGCCGATTGTATAGCAGCAACTAAAGATTCTCGGTCATCAAATTGCCGTCCAGACTCATACACTTTCCGAGACAACCATCCCCACACGTTTTCCATTATATTTATGTCCGGGGAATATGGTGGCCATGGCAGCAATTCAACATTTTGCTCGCTAATCCACGTTTTAGTAACCCTTGCCGTATGGATAGGAGCATTATCATGTTTGAAAGTCCATGTATTTGTATAGGAAAGTATTGAATATAATTTATGGTTTTAAGCAAATGAAATTGTTCTTCTCAATTATATCCTTTGGTATGCAAATGGGAATCGAAATTTGTTGGTGAGGAAAGTGGTTAATAATAAGTTCCAAGTATGGAAATCGTCCAATATCACAATGGATTAGTTGACAAATAGAATTAAGTCAAACATACCTCTTTCTGTGAGTTTATTTGTACTTTTGATTGTTTTTCACTCTACATTTCAAAAAAGTGTTCAAAACTTTGACACCAATAAAGCAATACCTCTAAGATGAAATTTTCAAGATATTCCTTGGTGATAATTTAAATGTAATATGAGTTTATTATAATGATTTCTTGAACGAAAGTTGTGTTAGATTTCATTTGAATAAAGATGCAATTGTGTAAAATTATATCTGTTGTAAGCTAAACTACACAATTCAAAAGTATTTATTATACTACTCCCATTGACTTCCACGCCCACTATTCATTAAGTATCCAAATTGACACAAGTAATTTAAAATTACTCCAGCCAGGCTTCTAATGATATTAAAGTAACGGCTGGTTCTCTTGCTCAAGCCCGGAAAGTAGCCAGATGAGCCATCAGCGTACAGGACCTTATGTATGCTGGACACTGCGGGCGCATGTGAACGCATTCTCTGCGCCTGCTTACAAAACATGGGCGATCCAAAGCTATAAAAAAATCAATTTGGTGTCCTACGCGGCCGATCAACGATTGACGCCATAAAACGTCATCACCTAGTACATCCGAAATGCTTTCAATAGCGCAAGGTGGGACCTCATCATACAAGCGCTGAAATTATTTCAGACTCCTCCATACTTGGTCAAAATCATACGCGAATATTTCAGGGACAGAGTACTGCAGTACGAGACAGAAGAAGGCCCAAAGTATCACAAGATGATTGGTGGCATGCCGCAAGGTTCAGTACTTGGCCCAACAGTATGGAATATAATGTATGATGGGGTACTTTATATCGAAATGCCACAACATGTCACCTTAGTAGGATATGCTGACGACATTGCGTTAGTCGTCACATCGAAAAGAGTTGCAACACTTGAGCGTACCAGCAATGCTGCAATCGCACGCATCCGACTCTGGCTGCTCGAACACAGCCTGCAACTCGCTGCAGAGAAAACGGAGGCAGTGCTCATAACACCAAGGAGAACCGCCGAATACATAACAATTAATGTAGCGGGAATTGACATTAGGTCACAGAGCTCGGTAACGTATCTTGGAGTCATACTTGACCAAAGATTGAATTATAAGGAACATACTAAGAGAACTGCTGACAAGGTGAGTAGGGTGGTTACAGCCCTATCGAACATATTACCAAATATCGGTGGAGCACGAGATCGCAAAAGGCGAATATTGCCTACGGTGGTTGACTCGATTGCACTATATGCGGCACCAATCTGGTATAGTGGAAGTTACATGGCTCTTAAGCCTCTCAAGAAAGCAATGCGGATTAACGCGCTCAGGGTTGTGAATGCATATAAAACGGTGTCGGATGAGGCCGCTGCGGTAATAGCGAGAAGGCCGCCGGTTGCAATGAGGGCGGAGAGATTGGGTCAACTACTCGTATATAAAACACATTGTGAAATACCAACGACGGCGGAAATAGAAGAGTCCACAGAGCAGATGATGTGCAAGTGGCAAAGACACTGGGATGAGACGGACAAGGGTAGATGGACCTATAAACTGATCCCAGAAATCAAATTGTGGTCATTTCAGGCCATAGGTGCCACTACTTGAATAGATTCAATATTGTAGAAGACCCGCTGTGTCCGATGTGCCGAGTGAGTGAAGATGCAGAGCACATAACTTACGCCAAGGTTCGATGCGAATCTCACAACCACTAACCTTATCGAAGCAATTGCGTCATCAGCTAGCAAGTGGAAGGCGTTCCAAAGATATGCAGAGGACGTACTAAAAGAGCTACGTAGGCTATAAATAATCGACGGAATTAAATCCAGATAAAGACGCATGGATGCGGCAGAATTGTAGAGGCAGCTTTGCGCAGCATAGCGCCCTGACCTCGACGCCTGCTCTAGAGAGCGTTTTCAGAGGGGATGTGGATGAAGAGGAGACGATTTTAGTGGCATAGGCCTCTTCGGAGGAGTCCCACAATAGCAGCGCGGCAGGAACCTGCTGGTCTCCATGAGGATTTTACATCTCCCAACGGAGAAAAAAAATTCATAAATATATATATATATATATATATATATATATAAAATTTCATTAAATTCCACATTTTTAGAAGTAGAGCACTTTATAAGATACCTAATGGGAGGAATTGTAGTATAGTAAATAATTTTAATTCAATTTTCGATATACTAATAAGTCAATGTAAAAGCGATGAAAATGTTATTTCACAAGTTATGAAGATAATGATATTGACTTCAATAATTCGATGAAAGTGGAACGGAAATTTTTAGGGAAGCTAGTTTCAACCTTAGAATATAATATAAATTTCTCTATTCGAGGTGAAATTAAAAAATCTCGTAACAAAGACATAAAAATCCAAAAGAAAGCCTGTATTATTTGTATAAGTTCAAAGGAAAATTTATTTTTATTGTGGTGTGAAGTTATTGAAGATAGCGGTATAAAAACTCTTCATGATTACATATAAAACAAACTGAGGCCAAGAAAAATTTGTTTCCTGCCCACCACAATCGGCCCAAATATTTAGTTAGGCATTTGACTTTCAAAGTACATTGTAAAAATTAAATTTAGGGTCACCTTTTATGTTAATATTAAATTTGAAAAGCAATTTTCTTATCAATCTGTGGGCAATGTGAACGGAGCCCAAGGTATTTGCCCTCAAAGCATTTACTTTGCAACGTAATTCGTTTCATTTCTAAACTGAAATTATGGTAATTTATGTCAGACATGCAAGCGGCAGTGTATATGAAACTTAGCTTACACACTCTACGAACGAAGTTAACCAATCTGAAGGAAAAAAATTCACGAATATCCAGCAAAACACATAACCAGCCGGGTCCTCGCGACGTATGAGCGACCGACATTTAATTGCTTGTGAGTGAAATGTTTTTTTTTATATAAAGTCAGTGTTTGACAGCTCACAAAAAGCTGACAGCATTGAAGGGTGCTGTTGGTGGTGCTTTATTTTTGTTGCTTGTCGTTTCAATTAAGGGTTAAGGTTGGCATAGCCATCAAGGCCACTCCATGCGGTCGGAGCAATAAGAAGGTTATGGAGTGAGGGGTGCCCCAGAATATCTGTCAGTCCAGTAGAGCCGTGCCACGGTATTATATGCGTGTTAGTTATATAATCATTTACTATTACACGCAAGGATTACCGTTGAGGTATTCGGTATTGTAATTGCATTTTGATTTCTAAATTGGATTAACTTGCAAATGCATTAATTTAATTGATGCGTTCGTACTTTAAGCCTGCTGCTCTTGTATTTGACATCACGCAGTGCGAACGGCAAATGTTGTCGCTGACAGCAAGCAGCTTACATTTTGCTGCTACACCACAGTCATTACGACTCCCCCGATACATGCACATCTTAAAGCATTCCATTCAATGCAAACAAAGTCAACAAGCGTTAAATTTATCCTCCATCTTCTCTTCATTGGTATTTCCAATGAGCTTGACTGCCCTTCTCCATCATGCCATTTCCAATAACATCAATCAATAACAAATCAACGAAGCAATTTTCGATTTCACTTTATTATTCAGTGTGCATCCGTCTTCACCATACACTGCTAAAACTGCATTATTTACATTTATGAGTGCGCAAAGCGTCAGGTCGAGATCATTATCTGCTAAAATGACACAAACAAAGATCTAACTCACTACTTATTAAGATGTCAAAGCTATTGCGTAAACTGTTTCTCATTCGGAAGAGACGATAATTGCCATTCATACGTCCAAAGGAGTATAAGTGAAGTATATGTGAATTTATGAACATTGTCGATTATACCTATTCGTAGCAAAAGCAAAGGCGTTGCACAGTCCTCTGTCCAGAGTATGTAACCTTTGAGGGACAAACACATAAACTGCAGGTCCATCAGCTATGATCTTTCCTAATTTTGTTGAGAGACCTATAAACGTGAAGAGATTCAACCCTTCTGGTCTTTCTGACAAAGTTTAGTTGATGCATTTTATTATTCTCATTGTAAATTGTTAGCATTGCACTTTACATTGTTACGGTATTATCTTAGTTAATAGTTCTAGTACTTAATTGTGTTTAAACGTTCCTCGGGTCAACGCAATTTGTAGCTTCAACTGCTTTTTTCTACACGTTAAATACAAAATTTTCACAATATTCGAGAGTTCATATAAAACAATGTAGATTTAACAATTTTATATACTTATCTACTTTTATTTCTAATGTGTCCAACTGCGTTTCTGAATGTAAATAAGTTTAACAAAAATTACAGTAGTAAGTTTACCCTACAAATTACCACCGCCTCAATAATCCAGCAGAATCTAACAACAAATATGGTTAAAAGGCAGTAACCACACAAATTAGCTAAGTCATCACAGGAATTAAACTTATTAGACGCCGCATAGTCAACCAACGACAAAGGTGGTTTGACTCTAAAACCGGGAAGACAAAACTCATCTCCCAAAGCATACACCAATAGATTGATATAATTTTTGTTGACGTACGTAGAGCACATTTACAATAAAATTATAGAGATACTAAACGGAGCGGCTGTATGTTTCAATAAAGTGAATACACGATCTATTCGAATAAAAGCTTACTCAACATGTAGCCCCAGAATCTTCGTTTCTCAGAAGGCTCGGAAAATCAACAGCCTAACTGCCGACAGCGTAATGAACGGAAGAAAAATCGTGGTAACATTGGATACGGGCGCATCACATGCCATAATTAGAAGGGATCTCGTTCGGGGAATCGAGCCGCTTCTGTGAATAAGATTTCATACGGCAGCTGGAGATGATGCACCAGTGCTTGGAAAAGTTACACTAAAATCTAGTTAAAAATCACTATCGGCACCACAACAGTGACGCACGAGTTTGTAGTTGCGGATATTGTGGACGAATTAATCTTAGGTGTGGATTTTATGATTCGGAATGGATTCAACCCTAGATTTGAAATGCCGAATGTTGAAATATGCGAACACCGAAATACCGTTATCCGTTGGTGAGGGTAAGTATACGACAAGCCATTGGATCGCGGCGGACAAAAATCCTACCAAAGTCAGAGGCAGTTATATGGGCCAAAATGGACGGAGATGTTGAGAAGAACAAGTTGTGGGTTGTGGAGACTGATGAAAAATTTGCACTGGATGACATTATAATTGGAAAAAGCCTCGTAAAAGAACAGCAGAACAGAATAGTGCCAGTAAGAGTGGTCAATCGTGCAAATAACATCAGAACCATAGAGAAAGGACAAGTAATTAGAAATTGCCAGCCAATTTCGGCAATTGTACACTGTGAGAGCCAACCCCGAGACACGAAAATTAAGATACCAGCTGATAAAAAGGTACTTGACGATCTAACGAAAGAATGAAGTAAAGAATTATCCACAGAGGAGAGGAAGACTGGCAGCCAACTTTTGGCAAGACATTGGTCAGTATTTGCTGAAAAGGGTAAAAACGAAGGCAGAACAAAGATGGTGAAACACACAAACACACGCGAAGAGAGAGGAGGTTGCTGAAGGAAATGCATCAGAACAAAGTCATTGAGCCATCAGCAAGCCCCTGGAGTTCTTCAGTGATATTAGTCAAGAAGAAGGATGGTTCCACACGTTTCTGTGTAGATTATCGGAAACTTAATGAGGTAACGAAGAAAGATAGTTATCCATTACCTCGCATCGACGATACCTTGGACACACTTTCTGGTTCAAATTGGTTCACAACGCTGGGTATTGGCAAGTGACAGTAGACGAACAAGACAAGGAAAAGACAGCATTCAGTGCCGGTGATGGACTATGGGAATTTTTGGTGATGTCACTCGGGCTGTGTAATGCACCAGCTACATTTGAACGCTTAATGGAACATGTGCTATGGGGTCTCAACGTGTCTGGTGTACCTAGATGACATCATCGTTATGGGAAAGGACTCCGATTATGGGCTTCTGGGCTGAAGCGCAAAGAAATGCTCGTTCTTCAAGAAAGAAATCAAGTCCCTTGGACATAAAGTCACACCTGAAGGAGTACACACAGACTCAGATAAGATAGACTCAGTAAGGGAGTGGCCAATACCAACTAGTTTGCATGAGCTACGAAGTTTCTTAGGTCGTTGCAACTATTGCAGACACTTTATTCCAACCTTCGTAGAAGTGGCTGGCAGCCTGCATGAATTAACGGGGAAGAAAGTCATTTTGAGTTGATAAGCGAATAGGAGAAGGCATTCAATAAACTGAAAAAGCTATTGTGTACAGCCCAAATCCTTGCGTATCCAATTCCTGGCGAAAAATTTATTTTGGACACAGATGCAAGTGGCTTCAGGATTGGAGGTGTCCTGTCGCAAGTTATTGACGGACGTGAAAGAGTAATATCCTACTTCAGCAAGATCTTATCAAAGCCTGAATGAAATTACTGTGTAACACGGAGAGAACTTTTGGGGGTTATGCAGTGCATGAAGCACTTTAACAAGTACTTGTATGGACAAAAGTTCTTGTTGAGAACGGATCACGCTGCTCTGCGCTGACTATTACATTTCAAAAATGCCGAAGGTCAGGAGGCGAGATGGATTGACAGATTCAAAAGCTACGATTTCACAATAGAACATCGCAGAGGTGGAAGCGACGGGAATGCTGATGCATTATCACGATGGTAAGCACTGTTCTAAAGCTTAAAGGAAAGAAGGAGTAGTCAATGTGCTCTTAATGGCTGTTTTACCAGACGAAGAATGGACAGCAGAGATGATAAAAGGAGAACAACGAAATGACCCAGAATTGGCAAAAATCGTCTCAAGTAAGAATGAAGGAAAACGACCAGATTGGAATGAAATCTCGACTGAAAGTCCGATAACTAAAGCATATTGGGCTCAATGGAACAGCTTAAAGCTGCAAGATGGATGCCTATCCAGCCTGTGGGAGAGCGAAGATGGAAAAACCACGAAGAACTTGATTGTGGTACCCAAGGCAAGAATAAGCGAAATTCTCAAGGAATAACATAGTGGTCCAAGCGGAGGACATTTGGGAATAACAAAAACTGTCGAGAAAATTAAAACACGATTTTATTGGGTTGGTTGCCAACAATCGACAGTTGACTGGATTAGTGCTTGTGAAAAGTGTACAGCTGCCAAGGGACTGAGCCGTCGCAGTCAGGGGAAAATGCATTTATGCCATTTGAGCGTAGTGCAATGGACATCGCAGGTCCGTTTCCAATTAGTGATTGCGGCAACAAATATGTTCTCGTCGTAATCGTCTATTTTAGTACATGGCCAGAAATACATCCCATCCCGCATCGCGCATTTTAATCGAAGCAGTAATATTTGTAATTTTCATTTTGTGTAGTAATAAAGTGATTAATGAATTATTAAATAAAGTAAACTTTAAGTCTAATATTAAGTTTGTAAATTGCAATAATTAAATAAAGCTAATTATTTTAATTTAAGCAGCGATTGTTTGATTACTACACAATCCAGTGGTACGAATCCGAGTGCAGAGAGTTAGAGTAAATTGTCAAGAGGGCAATTTCGTAACAGAATAAATTGTCAAGAGGGCAATTTCGTATCAATATAATCTCCGTCAGTCTCCGACTAAAACCCGAGGTATAAAGTAGTTTTTTTTCTTTTTCCTCCCTTCGGAGGTTTTTGGTGTCAGAATAAAATGATTTTCGGACAGCCAAGCTGACATTAGATCTCTTGCGGGCGTCAGCACGTTCTCAAGACTCGTACAGAAATGTCAGTCAGTTCTAAACAAGGTCTCCATGTATTCCATAGTTCACCTAGTCTGGGTACCTGGTCAGAGGGACATAGAGGGAAACTGCGAGGCAGATGAGCTCTCCAAAGCAGGCACAGTGCTATCCGAAGTAGACCCTTCTCTGGACATAGGCATCTCTCTCGGTACAGCCAGGCTGGCGATTAAACGCAGGTATTTCCATGAGGGCAACAAACTATGGGTGGAGGAATACTCTTGCCATATCTCAGAGATAACCTGGCCTACCCTCAGCAAAAAGCCAGTGCCTCGGCTACTTCAACTCGGACACGAGTCCATCAGCACTACGGTTTCGGTGCTGACGAGGCTTGTGTGATGGGGAGGCATACGGCTAGGCCTGGGTTTGCCCTTTAATGACTTCTGCCGTGGATGTGGTGCTGAAGAAGAAGAAGAAACATTGCTATATCTTATCTATCAGTGTCCATCCTAACCCAGAGGGGTATGCACATCTTCGGGGCTCCTTTCTTAATCATCCTAAGAGAGGTCGCAACCTGTGTTTTTGGGGACGTAGCCAAATTTATTAAACTGTCAAGTTGCTTCCACACTTTGCGAACGCAGTCGTGCTGCCTCAGGTGCTGCATAGGCGCTCACCAACTGAGCGGTAACTATACTCGGCTTAGGTGGTCAGTACGTGTGCAGCACCCCATCCGTGGTACACAATGGGCCATCCTTTGTGCCTGAGTGTGATTTCTGCTGCCACTCCAGCCTACACCTAAACCTCCCTTCGGTCATACATTGTTTTTATTTGTTTCCACCGACATAGTCAGTTGACCGTGAGACTTCAACCTACAGAGCTATTACAGAAGGGCCGGAGAGATAATTGTTTAGTGGCCATTAACCTTCCCGCAGATTTTGCCGCAAGGCTTTCCGCAAAGAGATCGATTGGGGGTAAACTTAGAATGGTGTTAAGAGCAGCCGTTGGTGTTGTCCTTAAGGCCTCCGTCACATACAATGCCGCAAGTCTTTGGACTCTTTCCATAGGTATGCAATAATTTTTCTTCCTAACAGCATTCCACCACACCAAAATATCGTAGAGTAAAATAGGTCGTCCTATGGCTGTGTACCACCAATGCATCAGAGAAGGAGAGAGGCCCCAAGTGCATCCAAGCATCTTTTTACATGCATAGAGAGCGTTGGTAGCTTTCTTTACCCTTTCCTCCACTTTGAGGAGAGGGTAAAGTGTTTTAAAGAGAGTTTTCTACTGAAAAGTATCAGGTCCGTTTTTTCCGCATTGAGGCTTAGGCCTGCTTCTGTCGCCCATCTGTATACGGTTTTTAGAGTATCGGTCATTAAGTCACTGAGAGTCGACAGGCATTTCCCTGTTATAACTATGGCTATACCATCAACATATGCCACCAGTTTTGGAGCTTTACCGTCAAGCTTTTCCAGTATTTTGTTGACAACGAGCAAACAGAATAGTGGAGATAGAAGCCCTCTTTGTGGAGTCACTCTGCACGTCTCCTTTATCGATTCGGCGCCGTTCCACTCTGCCCTTATCCTTCTACCGATCAATAGGCTTCGAATCCATTGATAAGCCGCATCATTAATGTTTGTGGTTCTGATACGCTCTAAGATGGCATCCGTTGAGACGTTGTTGAAAGCACCAGCTTTCGAGAGAAATACTCTTAGGGCGAATTCTTTAGACTCAAATGCTGTTTCAACATTTGCGATTAGTGAGTGTAGTGCTGTCTCCGTGGACTTGTCTTTGGTGTTTGCATGCTGTGCCTTTGACATGCCATCCGGACCTATAGAGTCCTTCATGTTGACATCTAGTATTTTTTCAAGTGTTCTTTGGATAAATGACGTTAAACTAATTGGTCGGTAGTCTTTTGAGTAGCGATGATTGCATTTACCTGCCTTGGGTAAAAGTACAACTCTCGCTTCTCTCCAGGTCACCGGAACATAGTTATACGTCAAGCATCCTTTGTATATTTGCCTAAGACACAGTGTTACCAGATGCAGAACTTTTTGCAGCATGGCTGGGAATATTCCGTCAAGCCCTGGTGACATGTCGGGGGTAAATGAGTTTATTGCCCATTGTATTCCTTCCATTGTAATCAAGTCCCGTGGTAAACTTCCCACCTCGGCTCTTGCGGGTTCGAGATTACTTGTATCTTTGCAGCCAGGAAAGGCCGCATTAACGAGTGCCTCAAGCGATTCCTGGCAACTAGATGTCTATGTTCCACCAAGGGTTTGGGTCGGCGCCTTATACGCACTGGTGTGCAGGATATCCTGTAAACGTGCTTATAGTATGGGTCAATAGATTGACCTTCTCTTCGAAATCTATATGGGATTTTATCGTGCTAGGCCTGACCAGCTTTCCTCCTAGTATTTTGTTATGGATCCCAGTTTGTGTTTCTGGGATTTCTTAGTGTTTTCCTAAGCATTTTTGGGTAGAAAGATACCTCGAAGCTATGATCAGAGAATGAGGGTATGTCGAGTACTCTCCACTCCCTGATCAAGGTTTTGCCGCTGGTGTGGAGCTTGTGTCCAACACGTTTTTCGACGAGGGCCCAATAAATGTTGGCTCTTCACCCAGATTAATAATACTTAGACTACTTTGCATAATACAGTTAAAAAGTGACTCACCTCTGTCATTGATGTCGGCACTGCCCCCCACCGAGTGATGTGCGTTTGCGTCCGAACCTATGATGGTGGCCATTTTCTCCCTGGTAGCTTTTTCTTCTAGCCTTTGAAGCTCTAGTGGTGGTGCTACATCGTCGTGCGGCATGTATCAGGACGCCAGGAGCAGAGATTGATCCTCACAGCTCTCTACTGCCACAACAGTCAGATTGCCTGTAGATAGGTTGGATAGAATATAAGAATCTATCTACTTCCTTACCAATAAAGCTTTTCTTACCTTATTTGCTCTACTCGGGATGTATTTATGCTTGAAAATTCAGTGACTTCAGTCCAGATACCACTTTACCCGATGCTATCCATGGTTCCTGAACCAGAGCCACATCGTACCCGCCCTCCTCTATATTGAGAAGGAGCTCGGCCGAAGAGATTTTACTATGATGGAGATTTATCTGCAGAACCCTCAGCTGTCGCTTCCGGTTCTTCCGTCTCCGTCTCATCGTTTAGGTTAAGGGGGGTTTCTAGCATCTCCTCAATACCGAGTTCCTCTTCCACCTCCCCCGTCTCGAGTGCGTTGGTGTTCTCGTCGTTCGGTTGACACTTTTTAAGACTCAGGTACACACTCCCTACACCCCACGATATTTTCCCGAAACGTGCGTACAATATATCCTCCGCCAACTTGTTAATTTGGAGGATATAATTTTGACCCTCGGCCGTACTTGTCGGCTTCGTGACCCGCAGCACTGTCCAGTCATTGGTCGGTATTTCTGAATTTTGCCGTTTAAGTAGCTGAAGATCATCCTCTGGCTTTACCACTCGAGGGATAAATACCTTCGCTTTGGGTAAAGATGGGATGCTACTTCGGTTCACTATTTCCAGCACCGCTACGTCCCACAAGCTTTGGACTACTACTCCCTTAACCCAATTCAGTGTCGGATCGTCCTTGCATTTCAGGATTTTCACCTTGTTATGCCAGCCAGCTCCGTCAAAAGATGGCATAGGTACTTCCCGCTCCGCGATCATTTTTGCGAACAATTCCACTACTTTCCACCTTTCCTCCGTCAGTTGTCCAAGTGCGTTACTGCGGTCGATCAGCCCCACGATCAGATGTCGTTAGGCAACTTCACTGGCCGCAGCCGCAGCTTTGGGCATTCTCGGTTCTGTCTGCTTTTCTATAACCCCTTCTTTTTGCTTGTGCCTCGTACTGGAGGGCACTTCGCTTTCTGTTTAGCGTTGTCGCTTGTTCGCTACATTTTCCTCGATCCGATTTGCGAACTTCGGATCCGAGGGTGTGCATCCTGGGTTACCTGCAACGTGGACCCGGCCCTTCTCCACAGTCTCTTTGGCCCAACCCAACCTCTCCTTCTCTTCTTTGGTGAGATCGGACTTGCCCGTCAGACGACCGCAGATCTCTACCGCAGCCTTGTATGCAGCCTTCGCCTTCACTCCCTTTCTGATTTTTGGTTTTTCCCGAGGCCCTATCTTTGTGGAACTGGCACCTACGGGGAGCTCCGGAGAGAGTGGCAGAGCGTCTTCATCCACGGTTTTGACGCTGGCGAGTCTCCGAGCATACTGGCACCCGCTTGTTGTGTTGTACCGTGGTCCGCGTCTCTATGGACTACGGCACTCACGCGCTTTAGTGTGGCAGTAGCTTTTGAACTACTGGGGCCTGCTCCAACGCCAGCAGAGGTGCAGCCACTGGCGACACAGTTACTAACTTCTTCACTGTGCCCGCCGGTGGCAGCAGCTGCCTCTCCCACCGACGTTTGGACTGATATCCCAGCCCGGCTCTCTTCCTTTTTTGCAACTCCATATTGGTTTTTCCTTCAGGGACCATACCCCTAGCGTTTTATGCCTACCGCCAGACACCTCCTAACAATTGAAATATGGCACCACATGTCACCCACTGGGGAACAGCATATAGAGCCGCGCTTCCCGTAACCACCATGTGGAGCCGTACTCCAATCTTAGCTAGACTTCATATTACCTACACCTGGTCCTGACTATTCACTCCAGTGTCCAAGAGCACTACAGTACTCAGCCTGGCTGGTAAGGTGCATATAAAGGTTACCCAGTTGGCACCCGCGGAGAGGATATAACTAAGAGGATTTTCGCCAACAAACGACAACAGTAACACCCATAACAACGAAAATTACAATTTGCGAAAAAACGAAGAAATTATATCAACGATTAACACACAAAATGCATCAAACAATACATCCCCCATCCAAAGACTGCAGATAGCAGCAACTTTGGGAATTTAACTGACTTTGTTAATTGAAGATTCCCACTACTCTACATCCGGTAAATCAGACCTTCTTCGCTGAATCGAGGCATTAACGATCTAACAAATTAACGTATCCAATAAAATTCCATGACGTGTCGAATCAGTGAATCCCGGCACTCGAAACGATTCGTCACGAAATTTCAACAAAATGTACAAGATTTTCCAGCTTACATTCTTTGATGTTTGATGTTAAAAGAAACAGATAAGTAATACAATTTTTAATATCAAAGTGTTTTAATTCACATAACAAAGAATCCCGTATAGTTTTATTTTTGAAGTTCTACTTCTTCTTCGGATTCGGAAGAAAGGAGTGAATTATGCGTGCGCAGATAAATTCGGGACAAAAGCAATCATTTGTCATTGCCGGCAGCACCGTAAGAAATTAATGAATACGATGCTCACATTATTTTAATATACATATATGAATATACGCAAATTAAACAAACGTTTTAGGGTCACTAAAGAGGCAGAAAATTATTTGCTCTCAGAACTGAAGTTCAAGGGTCATATATCGAAAAACTATAATAAATTATCAAAAAAAAACCTACTTTTTTAAAGGGACATGAGAATATTTGTGACCTATTCCGAAGTATATGCAACAGCCAATTGCTTATTCTCTTCATTTCCTGTAGTTCAAAAATGAATTTTTCTCACTATGGTATAAAAATATTTTTTTATTGCCCAACAGATGGGGCATATTTTTTAATTTTTTTACAAAATAAATTGTTTTAAGTGCCAATGCATTATGAGAAAACTTAGAAAAAGGAATAAAAACGATTTAGTAATCCAGATGTATTGAGTGGCGTTTCGATTGGTTGCACGCTATCGTATGCTGTGATCCAAAATTACGACACGCTTTGCTCTATAACGTATTCCGTGATCCAAAACGTCAAAATTACGAAAGACTGTACTCGATCTATACCAAAAATAATCAACTGCAATAATCCTCTCTTTCTGCATGATATCAGCCTTGCTGCCAAAAGAAAGCTCACCCCGGGGCGTATTTCCGCTATCCCCGCATTTGGCACCTGGCTCTAAATTTTGAAATTGCCATCAAACGAGCAGCTATAAAGCCAAGTTCACATCCACCGTCATCCAGTGTCAACAAACGACTACTCCACCGTGCAAAACAAAGTACAAATCCTGCAACATACAGGCTACTTTTCTTAGAAATCACAACTCTGAATTTATGTTTACTGCCGGATCCAAAAATAACGACTCGACTTCTTCGCTGTTCTCGCACAGGACGATATATTAACAAAGGGCCTGTTAGCAAATTATTGCTCTGTTTATACAGCTGAAGTGCTAGCCACCCATGAAGCTATACTTTACTCAATGAACAGCTATCTATCTCCAATTGATGCCCTGTTAAATACCAACAACAATAGCTATCTTATATCCACCTTCAGGGATTAACTAATAAAACATACGAGGTTTGATAAAAAAATAACCGTTATTTTCAATTTTTTCAAAAAGTATTTATTTATTCATCAACAACTATCTTCTCCCCTTCAAAGTAATTCCCCTCAGATATAATACACTTATGCCAGCGTTTTTTCCAATCCTCGAAACACTTCTAAAACGCTTTTTTTGGTATCGCCAACAGCTCCTGTTTCGATTTTTTTTATCTCCTCAATCGTAGCAAAACGCTATCCTTTCATCGGTGTCTTCAGTTTTGGAAAGAGGAAAAAGTCAGCGGGGGCCAAGTCCGGTGAATACGGTGGTTGAGGCATGATAACGGTTTTGTTTTTGGCCAACAAATTACGCACACGCATCGATGTGTGAGCTGGTGCGTTATCGTGGTGCAAAATCTATGATTGGTTTTTCCACAATTCTGGGCGTTTCTGACGAATTGCTTCTCGCAAACGGCGCATAACTTCAAGGTAGTATTCCTTGTTGACCGTACGACCTTGTGGCAAAAATTCATGATGCACCACGCCATTGCAATCAAAGAAAACTGTCAGCAAAACCTTTACGTTCGACCGAACTTGACGTGCTTTTTTCGGTCTTGGCTCATCTGGACGTTTCCATTCGGATGATTGGGCTTTGGTTTCAATGTCATAGCCATACACCCACGATTCGTCACTAGTTATGATCTTTTTGAGGAAATGGATCGTCGTTGACGATGCTCAACAGCTCCTGAGCGATGTCCATGCAACATTGTTTTTGCTCAAAATTGAGCAATTTTGGAACAAACTTCGCTGCCGCACGTTTCATGCCTAAAACATCCGTAAAAATTGCTTGGCATGAGCCGAACGATATGCCAACATCATCAGCAACCTCTCTGATAGTGATTCGACGATTATCCAAACTCATTTCCTTCACTGCGTCAATGTTTTCATCGGTTGTTGACATGCTCCGGCGACCAGGACGAGCATCGTCATTGACATCTTCTCGGCCTTCCTTAAACCGGTTATAGCACAATTGAACTTGTGTTCTGCTCATAGTAGACTCGCCAAAGGCCACAGTCAACATTTCAAATGTCCTTGCGCATTTAATTTCATTTTTTACACAAAACTGAATACAGTTTCTTTGATCCATTTTTTCGAATAGTACAAAATCGAAGAGCACACCAAAACACGACTAACCTTTTTAACTGTCAAAAACAAACTGACAATCCAAAATGGTTGGTATTGCCAACATATATAACAGACATGTGTACCAACATAACAGAAAAAAATGCGAACAAAAACATACGTAACTCACGAAATTTGAAAATAACGGTTATTTTTTGATCACACCTCGTACAAGCAAAACAAAAATCTTGTGGGTTCATGGTCATTGCGGTACCTACGGTAACGAATTCGCTGACACTGTTGCCAAATGTTCCCATAAGTTTGACTGCATCGCCTTTCAAACACGTGAAAAAGAGATATTAACCGCGCAGTGGAAGCTCACTTCAAAGCAAAGCTCATCTCGGAATGGAGTACGTAACACCATCGCTACAAGGATCTAAACCCATTACGCATAAAACCGGATTCAGGAAATTGCGATGTTTACTCGCCTTCGAACGTGTTACACAAGACTCACGCATGAGTCAGTGCTAACTGGTAACTTAAGAAGCTGCAATTACTGTAACGCAACTACTATCTCTGTCTCCTGCCTTTTCGATCGCTAGGAAATCTTTCTTTGGTTCATTAACACCATCCACCTTACTCAAAGAACCCTCTGGTAGTAATTTGATCACTATCTTAAATTCGTCTGGCTTTGCAATATTTCTAATATCCGCTAAAATTAAACAAATATGATTTTTCATTTCATATTTCAATTTTATTTTTAGATTTGTTAAGCTATTTTAGTATTGTTTACTTTTGTTACATATAAAACCAGTAATATATATAATAAAACCTCCAAATACATCCTCCAGCCGATAGCCCCGCTGCTAGTGCTGCAAATTATAGTAATATAGTTATTAATAATTGTGTTTCTAATTCTAAATAAATAAATAAATAAACTTCCGAGTTTAAAACTCATGACTTATGGGATCAATGACAATCTGACCAAATTATTGAAGAACTTCTTAGAAAATTGTTTCTTCAAGTAAGCTGCGGTGAGGTTATTCCATCGCTTAATAGAATAGTGTCAAGTGTTCCCCAAGGGTCCATGCTTGCACCTCATCTCTAAAATATTCACCTTTCGGACCTTCCTCAACCCCAAGAAGAGGCAATCAAAAAAGTTGCGTATGCCGATGACATCGCCGTCTTTACAAGTGGCAGCTGTATGCGTCGAATGTCACGCCTACTCAATGAGTATTTGGAGGTCTTGAGTGAATATTACTTGAGCTGGGGTGTGGAAATCAACTCGGATAAGTCTGAAGTTTTGACCATTCTGGGGGTGAGGTCTAGTTACAAAAACTGCAGAAAATACAAACCAAAAACTGTAATAAATAATAATCCTATTCAGGAAAAAGATGCAGTGAAATATTTGGGTATTGTCGTCTTTGACAAAAAAAATGCAACTTCATCAAACACAGCCTTCGCAGCTTGGTTCAATGTATTAAATACCTCCAAAAGCTTACAAAAGAAGTTAACTTGATTTCATAAGGGTTCCCTATTTGGTTTAAAATTTCTAGTGATACAATGGAAAGGTTGAGGCTATTTGAGAGGACGAATTCGGTAGGTTTAGATATACCAGCGCTCTACAGAACTATAGGAATACGCAGAATTGACAGACACCTCATCGAACTAGGCTACAGGTTTTCAGTGAAAGCTGAATTACTTTCTAATAAACTTCTCCAAAAATCTTTAAAGATTGGTCGAGCCCCCGCACGGAGCCCAAATATATTTCACCCAGATGGTTCGGCCGATGTACGCAAATGGCATTTTCAACAAAACTGGCAGAATGCTGTACTACAACAGAGGAAGCAGAAACAAGAACAAATTAACTTAAAATGTTAGTCAGTGAAACACAATCTGTAGTTAGGCGTATTTATTATTGTTAGTTAGTTCTTAGCTAGTAAAATAAGTAAATATAATTATGTGGTTTTTTTTTAATTTTCCACAATTACTTTGAAAATGTAATTTTGGCGATGGCATGTTAAACATAATAAAAACTTTTCCTTATCAATATGAAAAATGAAAGTATTAATATGAAAAATGAACGTAGTCTTAATGCATATTATATTTAGTTTCATAAAATTTGTATTTTAAAATAATATTAAATAATTTGTATTTTTAAATAATATTAAATAATTTAATTAGAGAGTGAATTTTGAATTAAAAGTGAAAGTGAATTCGTGTTTCCTAAAATTCTCAATTCACATTTTACCACCACTCAATTTGTAGCAAAATTCATGATCTGCTGCTGGGAAAGCAGCATTGTGATTTGTTGTTACCTTCTTCGTTTGGTATTAGTTTAAAAAAGAACCGAATAACGGTTACCCCAGGTCCTTAACTTCTACACTTTAAAATATTTAAAGTTTACCTTAATTTATAAAATCTTCAAACACATATTTTGGAACCTTGCAGATATAACTTTACATCCCTTTCTAAGAGTGTCTATAACCTAAGGTAGGTCCCGACTTTAACAATTCCTTAAAATCTTCCCAATCAGAAGAAAAACTAAAAATATAAATGCAGAACGCATATAAAGCCCATGTGATAAACTCCGATTAGCTGTAAAGTTCATGTTGTTGCAGTTCCAATACTCCACCTTCCAAACAATGAAGGGAACAGTAGAACGTAATACTTCACATGGTTACAAGGGCAACAGCAGCAACAATAATTTATTTCTACTTTCACGCTCGACAATTATTTGCGGCCTTTTTCGAGAAATTGGACAGGCGCACGATGAATCTTCTTTCAACGTTTGCTAAAGCAAAGTTTCAGTCTGGCGGAATTAAATTTACGAACGTCAGGTTCTATTGTAGTGGGAAAAGGGTAGGCAAAATGCCAAATTGAGCTAAATTGAACGAAATTCAAATTCGTATGAGATGAATATTAAAGGCAGGAGTAGAATGACTATGGTCATAATGATATTCGAAATAGTTGTAGCCTGTCACATTTTATGAAATATATGAGTATGATAGCCCTTTATCAAAACACCGTTCATATTAAGCAAATTAAGTTCTCGAAAGCGCCGTTCAGATGTAGAAGTATGATGAGTTCAACAACTGGAAACTTCAACGGAGCATTATCGCTGTAACCAATATGCCGAATGTGGGCATTCAGTAGCTCAAGTATTACGCTTCTAAATTGTATATGTCGGAGCGTTAAAATAGGATATGTGAAAACAACTACAGATTTTGGCACATACAGTGGTTCAAACGCATAATCGAACAAACACTGCAGTACACGTTTTTCGTATGAAATATTTGTTTGCCACTGTAAATATGGACACCATTACTTAGTAAATGAAGAGGCCTTTCACATTATGTATATAACATAACCATTTTATTTCATTTACCCAATAGAAAACTAAAACAAAGAAACAGACTAAATTTTCTGCGTCAAACGCATAATCTGACAAGATATTAACAATTTTAATTTTAATATTTTGAAGTGTATCCTTTAGCGTTTATACTTGCTTGCAGACGTGGTGGCTTGTAATCAACTAAATTCTTACAAAACTTCGATGATAATTTATACCATTCTTGTTCAATCGTCCTTTTAAACTCTTCTTCTTTTTTAAACTTCTTTTTATATGCAGTCGACCTTCCCTATAACGAACTTCTATACAATGAAGGTCTCCCTATTAATAAATTTTGAGGCTGGAAATTGAATTATCATCTGATTTTGATCTCCATATAACGAATGTTTTAAAAAATTTTGTATGCATATCAATGAAACTTCGTACCGAGAAAAAAGTACTTTATCATATTTCGGGAATCCTCGAAAGTTGAAAACAACGACAACAAAATAAGAAGGATATCCCATTATCCCCCAGTGATCAGTTGAAAATATCGCAGCGAAGTAGCCTTTCTTTAAAAAAAAGGTATTGAAAAAAAGTAAAGTTGAAGAATGACGAACAAAGCACTAAATGCAAAAGGCTTCGAACCTGTCTTTTTGAGGATATTGATGAAGCAATGCTGAAATGGATAACAGTCGCCGTGGTAGGAATCTTCCTGTCTGGACCACTAATGAGACAAAAAGTTAAGGAGTTCGCTATTCTATTGGGACACGAAGAGTTTGAAGCGAGTACAGGATTGTTGCATAATTTCAAAAACGGCGTGGTATTATTCAAAAACTTTATGTGGGGAAATCTCTCATAGTTATTATTGTGTGTAGGGCACCGCTACCTTTCGATCTATTGTGCCCCCCATCAGAGGTTCAAAGTATATTATTGAGTCCTATCCTCTGGATAAACGTGATGACAAGTTTTAGCTCCAGAGGTTTTACATCCCTGGCAGAGCCCTGGAAAAATCCCAAGTATTTCCTGCGGGTGTTCATGAGAGCCGGACATTCTGGCAACACATGCAAAGATGTCTCCACTTCCTCCATACAGAATCTGCAGGAGCCTGCCGAGGTGACCCCCATTCTCCCCATATGTGAGTTCAGTTTAAAGTGTCCTGTGAGTAGGCCCGTCATCATCCTAAGATTATTCTTAGAGAAATTGATGAGTGATTCGAATGTCTTTAGGTGGTATGTCCTAGCAGACTCTTTGATACCCTTAGGTCTGGTGTGTTAATCCAGTATTTGCGCATATGGTGTCCCTCATCGATCCTAAGCTGGTTGAACAGCTTGCCCGTGCCTACACCGCAGAAGGGTTCTGGGCCAAAGGGTGCGCCAGCCCCTTCCTTGCAAGTTCGTCAGCAATCTCGTTCCCTTCTATGCCAGCATGTCCTGGTACCCATAGAATTGTAACTTTGTTGCGTGAGCCAAGAGCATTAAGTTTTTTTATGAATTTGACTGATAAGAGGTAAGTGCCCTAATTCCCGCTAAGCTCTCCAATAAGATAGGAATTGTCATGCGCTCGTAACCTTTTTCAATGTTGAAATGTGCACATCCCTCAATGGCATGGATTTCCGCCTGAAAGATGCTAGTATATTTGCCTAGGGATTCATAGTATTTGTATTTAGGTCCAAATACCTCCTCGCCGGAACCCTCTTCTGTGAGAGATCCGTCGGTGTACCAGGTGATCGTGTACTGATCTAACCTGTAGGTTTCACTGAGACCTCTCCATGCGTTTTTGTAGCTCCACTCTGTTTTAAACAACTTAGTGAAACTGTAGTGCGTGATTGTAAAGTCTATACCGAAGGACCGAAGATGTCTGGAATGGCCTTTGATAATGTTTCTATCATCTGACTCCCGATGAGACTTTCAGGACCAGTTACTGCTCTCATCATTCTATACAGAGCCCTCTCCTCTTGTGTTTCCACAAATATGTGTAGGAATGTAAGTTCCAGTAAGACGTTCAGGGCGGCTGTAGGACAATCCCTGATGCCAACATACAATATCGTGATGAATGGCTAGTGAACGTTTCGCCGAGATTGATACAAAAATTTGATGAAAACGACATCTTTAATGACGATGAGACCGGGTTGTTTTTCAAATGTTTGGCAACTATAACACTGGCATTTAAAAATGATAAATGCTTTGGTGGAAAACAGACCAAAGAGATAATAACTGTGCTGATAGCAAGCAATATGACTGGGTCGGAGAAGCTTAAATTGCTTGTTATAGGAAAAGCCAAAAATCCACAATGCTTTTGAGGAATAAAATCTCTTAATGTGGGTTATGAGTTCGACAAAAATGTCTGGATGACAAGTGAAATTTTTACGAAGTGAATTTTGAAGCATCACAAAATTCTTCTAAGAGAAGATTACATGCACAATCATGAATAAACGGAATGACTTCTTCACTCAAGTCGGGAATGTTTGCGTCACAAATGACAACAGTGTTTCAGAAACTGAAAGAAAAACTGAACTTTTGTGAAGCATATTTAAACAAAATGTTGTTTCAAATGTTAAATTTTTTCTCTCTTATGCCTAAAAACAGCCCCAACCACTTGACTTAGGAGTAGGTACATACATTTGCATATATTCGTAAAAATAACATAATAATCCTTTACAAAACGAGAACGCTGTACATTCCGACTCCAAGTGCTTTGCCACTTGTTTGTGAAATGCAAACACGGGCATATCCACATCGCTTTTCTCCATCATTTTCTGCCGTCGCTGTTCGTTTTCAAATAGGTATGCAAACTCCACTTAATTCAACAAAGTTTTCATCCTGGCGCTACTCGTTGGTGCTCGTCCGCAGTCGTTTGCATTTTCTCTTTTCGTTGACATCCTAGGGGTGGTTACGCGAATAAAGTGTACCCACGACGCTCCAACATTTGTGACCACTGGAGTAGGAAATTCTAAGGATTCGCAAAGGATTTCTCAGACAACTTTTTTAACGGCAAATAATTCCTTACTTGCTTCGTTTTATGCACAAATGAAAATTTGGAAAAATTAATTGTTACTTGCAAGTTTACTCATATCATAAGTAATTGCTCTAATTTATCTAATTTTTAATAAACTGTAATTTGAACACTTTCAATTCTCCAAAATGCAATTCTATAAAAAAAAAACAAAACAAAAACAACTGTTTTATGACTGCACAAAATATGCTTACCTCAATCGCCTGGAGGTATGCAGAGAATGCAAGCTAGTTTTCAGCTGGCATTGCCGATTGTCTGAAGGTCCTTTGCACTCCTAACTAAAGCAAGGTCGATGTCATCATCATTGCCATCCTATTGAAAGTTTTTAGCGACTTCAATTCGCATAATGGAAATTTCACGTTATTCGACAACTGCAACGGGATATCATGCCACTACTACAAGCGAAAGGCGAACTGAGTCAATGATTTCCTTATTCACAACATTTTCATGGCGGCTGTTGATTTTTCTTTGTTTTTTTGTTGTTTAGTTGCAGTGTGCTTCTCTGTTTCATTAAATTTCAACATTGAACTTTAGGTTTGAGTTCGGCATTAAATTTTGCATATCAGTGCAGCACGCGATGGATACCTTCGCGGTATGGCATTTTGAGGAACGTCTGAACTCCGTGCTGCAGGAATTTAAACACGACTTTAAAGCTCTTAAGCACAACTGCATTAGGTTGGAAATTATTCATTTTGTCATTATTTTTGTCCTCGCGCTGCACACTCAGTCATTTCACTACCCTGGAGCAATAATTTCAGGCACGAGTTAAATGCCAGCTTACGTGTCAAAGAAGTAAATTCCTCAATAATTGAATTGACGCACGCGACAGTGGTGCGCTTTTGGCAGCCAGCCTGTGTCTGCTTCATCAACGTTAAAGACGCATTGTGCATCGCAATGCAATTCTATCAATGTTATGATCAAGCACAACCACTCACTTTCCCTTACCATTTGATTACTTCTTAAATTGTACCTCGGCAAAATTTATTTAAATTCATAATTTAAAATTTCTCAATAATTATAATAAAGCATATGGAAATTTTGGACCCAATTTTTCAATACGGTTTTATCGCAAAGTACCAAAAATCGAGGGGATATAATGCTACCTTGAATATCTAAATATTTAATCGACAATATTTGGTCCTACACATTCGAAGAAATGGCACTCGTACTATCAAATGAAGTATGTTTGTTGTTGAGCTGTCGAGCCTTTTCGTACAGCAGATTATTGTTTTATATAATAATGATAATGATTGGTAATTTAGGCAAAGAAACTAATATATTTGCCATACAGGGCCTTTACGTTTTGGTTACAAATTTGCAAAATGGGAGGACGGAACAATTTTGTTGTTAGAGCAGAGATATGATATGAATATGATAAAAGAAGAGGTAACACAGAGAAACCACCAATTAACGTTACATAGCAGAAAGGAGGGGGCTCTTTCACCAGAAGGATTATCTCTTTGGTGAAAGGGCAGGTCCGGATTTCTGGCCCGAACACCATCTTCAAGATGCCGATATTCTGGGGTGATTCTTAGCAAGCACCGGTCGGTAAAGTGGGGATCGCCTCCTCGTAGACCCGACAGATTGTAAACCAGAGCCTTAAAACGGACGTAAACAATGGATTTGCGTCAGGTTTAATTGGATTAATGAGTCGGTCACTTATCAAAACGTCACTTAGACCTCGCGGCAGCAAGTTGATGGTGGTTCCCGGAAGGGTACTGACGGGCCGGCACTGGAGACCGTTTCTACAATGAGGTGAAATGAAAAATGGTATTCGCAGGTATGCATAAGTAGCCTACTTGGACCTAAGAGTGATAGTGGTAACCATCTGCTGGGTGCAGAGCCCGGTTCGAGCCTGCTAAAGTAGTGCCTTGTTTGTGGCATTTGACGCGACTATGCGATTTCTCTGATGGTGTTCATCTAGCAGTGCGAGTCATATATGGAGTTGTTGGATTCCGATTTCAATGGCCCACCACCAGTGCATCTAGCACTAAGAACCCACGGATTTCGCGTTGCAAGATTGATGGGATGTTAAATGGGGCTACAAGTGATTGTGCTATAAGGAAATGAGGTAAAATGGTATCCGTGGTTCGGCTGCACATACAAAGCACTACCACGTATGCTACCTGAGAGGTTCACATAATGCATACAATTCAACGTAAACATCAAGTGCTGATATGCCCCAGCGTGGCACGCATGTTTCGCAGATCGCCTGATCTAATAATTGAAAGATTTTCATAAGCATAAATTGTCATGCGAGGCGCATTAGAAAACGAAGAGAAAACCAGCCCCAGATGCGGACCACATCGATAACCAACGGTACCTGGGGTACAGAACTCCTCACGTTTGAGCAATTCTTCCCGTAGTAGAAGCGCCGTGCTAGGTCGGACAAATGGCCAGTTCAGGTGTTTATGGACAACCATGTCGGTCAAGGCATACCCAATGGATCATTCCGCTCTCAGGTCCCAGAGGACACAAAATACCTGCCATCAATGCATCGTGGACGTAAATTGGAGTACACAGCCCCTGCGAAGTTGATGTGTACTTGTACTCCATTCAATCTGCCAACTGTAATGTAGTCCTTATTGCTGACTAAGGAACGCTATTCATCTGATTTCCGGCGGGATGTCTGGGAGTAAGAATGTATGGCCTCTTCAAGAGTTTGGGTGAACTCCCGTCTTGTAGGGAGCTTTTCAATTTTCCAATTTTGTTTGTTGCGACATTCGCGGGAGCCGGTATTCACAAATTGCACTTTTGTGGCGAAGGATGAATTTTGACTGGTTGGTAGGGCACCGTAAGGATCCAGCCGAATATTGTTTGTTGCGCGATTAGTGACCCCACAATATTACGGCTCAACACACCAAGCAAGTTCACTGGGTTAACATCCCCACCCAATTAAACATCCACCTGTGAATTGGTGATGCTCGGGTCAGGCAACTTCTGTTGTTTATACTTAATTGGTTGGAGAGGGGGCCAATTCTCCTATCAGGGTTAGCGGGACTTGCTGGACACCAGAAGCCACACATTCACGTTTTATAATGATCCGATGACCGACACTTCAGCACGTAATGTGAGCGCAGACATCTTAAGATACTGTTGGAAGTGGTTTGAAATGGGGCATATAAGTGACGCCCCGTAGTGTAATGTTGATCATGGCGGAACCGAGCAGCACTCGGTTTGCTTGCTGACCACAAGGATGTCTTGGATTAGGTGCCGCCTTATCTGCCGCACCCTTGACTTGCGCCATATGAGAAGAGTATATATGTAGGTGCAGGGTGAGTAGAGATAGTATGCTGCTTTGCTGCTTTATTATGAATCCCACCTGGAGCCGGTGGTGGTTGTTGTGATTTCACATTATGTGGTGTATGTGGAAGGCTTCTATGCAGCATGTTATGGTGTCGCTCCCTCAGGAGAAACACGAGTCAATGCTGAGGTAACTCGCCGCTCTGTGCGATGGTATCCTTAAAGATGATACCGTACTCTACAGGCTCAAACGCCATTCCATGATGCTAAACTTACACCTCCTATATAGATGTCATAGATTAAGGGGAATCGGTGTTGGAGACCCTCGCAGTGCGGCATCATTTTTGTTGGCGCTGGCATCAGTATCACGGACGGCTCTCGAAACAAATTACGAAAGTGGTGCACATATCCGCCGCGTTCGCGAGTGGGGGTCAACATGGCAACAATTTGTTCGCAGCGAATTGCGGTAACAGAAAATGCCGCCACATCACTTATAAAACCGGATGCAGACCCGCCTCAATTGGCCGTTTATACGGTAGCCCGCTCTTCCAACAGTCGTATATGTTCTGTCTAATTGTGGTATACCAGGCAGAGCTCGATTGACAAATTTCGCTGGTATGTAAAGCCAAATCTATGAACTCTGCCTCTCGAATACGCTACGGACAGTTGCATAGTTGGATATGAAAGTATATATAACTCACTCCTGTGATTAGAAAATACAAGAGGTCTTTCTGTATCCAAACAAATCTTCCACTGACTAAATGTGGTGGAAAAGTGCTGCCACACAGTCATTGAAAACGCTACAAGAAATGTGGCCAGCCATATAAAGGAGAGCCCTCCTTCCCTTCTAATGAACTTTGTGGATCCCACCACTTTACACAAATTACCCTATTTATGCTTCTAATGATGATATATGAATACCAATTAATAGCAGCATGCAATATATGGGCATGGATAGAGATGTTCGCTCACACCAGGCTTCAGCCTTCTTTAATGGTTATCAATACATTTTACATTGTTATCTAGAGCAATGACGAATAATTCCCGCTGATATCTTGAAACTAAAATTGGAAGCAATTCAAGTATTTTTATAACGACGCAATCACGAGTCAGCGAAGCTTACAAAATTCTCGATAAAACTTGCCCGCGGAATTTATGTTGAAATTACACAAAGAGCAAAACGTGCTAACAATATGGCTTATGAATAGTTGCTGTTCGGGTCGGTTTTTTTATTCATATCGCTATATAATATATTCAGTTAATAAGATTAGAGCGACAAATTGGGGAAATCCAGCGAAATTTACTGATATAGAAGTTTGAGAAATAGAACTGGAGATCTTGTCTGATGAATAGGATCCCAACGGAGTATTGTATTTCACCAAGGTTTGTCGGATAAGTAAAGCGGTATGTACTTTTGGTGCAAAATTCCATAGTTTTCTATGCACAGTTCCGGTCATTTTATCTCGAACTTGGAAGTACTCTTGTTGGTACGAATTTACGATGAAGAATTCCATTCTAGTCAAGAAAAAATGTGGTAAAGACATTAAATTTACACACGCTTTTTAAAGGTCTTAGCAAACATTATCCCACGTTTAGTCAGCAGCTAAGATGAATTGTGGGAGTTTCTATCGTCACCTACTTTCGTTAAATGACTCTATTTTGGTTGAAACTTGATTCGTTTTGGAGCAAAAATTTTACTGCCGCTTGTTTAGCAATTTAGGAGGAAGAGGGGGAGAGAAAGAAAATTCCAATTTCCCCACCAACGTGGTAATTTTGTGATTTGCACGCATCATTTTTCCTATCTTTGCTAGTAGTTATTCTGCTAGGAATAACAAACTTCGCGTTATCTTCGATGTCGATGCGATCTACATAAACGTGATTTTACTATTCAACAACTCCTGTTCGTTGGTGGGTTCGTCGTTATTAGAACTGTTTGTAATCAGGCTAAACACAAAATATGGTTAATTCAGATGACCAAGAACATTTGTCCATTTAAAATCGAACAAATTGCTAAGCAAGTAAAAAATAATACATACATACTGTGAAAAGACTAATAAATTATCGATGGGAAAATATTATACAAACGTTGTTTCAAATAATAGTTATACCTAGTCACTGTAAATAGTCGATAAATTATTTCCAGGTGTTAGGAGATGTAATCTCACTGTCCCTGTGGGTAATTAACGATTTTCTAAACAACAGATTTCACATGTTACGCAATATTGCAACTATTGTTATAAGGAAGCCGCACGGGTGTCAAGCAAAAATCATTTAAGTTATTTGTAACAAATTCTCTCTAGTCAACGGTCTAAACTTTAGTGCAAAGAAAATCGATTTAGCCATTCGAATGAAATATATTGTCTAGGATATTACTTTTCTAATTAGCTTCACGTCAGAGCACCTGCTGCGTATGGCAACATCAAAAGCACTCCGCTTCACCGCTAACATTAATTCAGTAGAAGTATCTTATCTATGCGGAACTGAAGTTTTCTACTAAAAATAACATTGTTATCTTCATGAACAGCATAGTGTGTTTCGTTTTAGGTTGTAAAGGTCGCAGATGATATTATTTTATTTTGCTACTATATATGGAAATATGAAAGAAATTAAAACACCAGAAAATACGCCAGTCATAAGCATTGCAGCTGCCAACATTCCAGCGGTCACTTGATAAATTGGAGCGACAGTTTGAGGCGCATACATCATAGCTATAGTACTATTGGGAATAAAAAATAAAGTCTTGATAGAATCACTCGTTGAATACACATTTAAATATAAATTTACCTGAAATAGCCGGAACTAAGCGCCATTAAAGCAGTAATTATCCAATATATCCACTCATTGCTAATTAACACTGGAATAAATCTTTCCATGCCTTTTGGTAAGTAATTGCAAGAAAGAAAGAGCGGAATAAACACAGCTCGCAGTGTCACAGGTATGACCAGATATTTTGGAGATGGCTGCAATGGTAATGGAAAAGTAATATCTTGCATTTCTACTTTAAAAATAAGCGCATAGTCATTCAAAATTATATAAAGGTACAAAAATACCAAAGCTGTGCTATGAGAAATAATGTCATTGGGAAACGCACATTGAATCCGAATGAATCTTTTTTACTATATTTAAATTATTAATTAAATAATGATTACCTTTAACATCAACCTGTACTTAATTTGAGCATGCCCGTGGCTTTATTTTTTAAGCCCATTATAATTGAAATCTAATAGGATTGATAATGAATAGAAATCATAATTTTTTTTTATTATCTTCAGGATTGCAACGAATTGGCAATGAAATAGTCAATCGGACAAAATTACAGAGTAGACAAATCTTTGCAATTAAATCGGTTTAGTTTCCTTTCTAAAATAATTTATTTCACATTATTAAGTAACCAATTTAGTTACATTTGAATTGTTGGTGAACTACAAAACCAATCATACATTGTTTCTTTCACATTTCGAAGTGTATATAACTTTTAACTGAAGAAGAAGACGGAACTTTGCCAATTTTCTAATTTTACTAGTATAACTAAGATTGTCTATTTTCTTGGATATTTCCAAAAGCAAAATTTATGAAACCGTTTCTTCTCTAATTACTAATTATAAGGCACATCCTTAAAATCTGTAACATTCCATATAGACGTCAGATATCAGGATTTATGCGAAAGAACAAGATATGATGCGATTATTTAATACACATATGAAATTTTAGTTTCGTCTTACATTTCTAGATTTCTAGCCAGTTCCTGGGAGCTAAAATGCACCCGAATGGGCGGACTCAACAGTGGCGGCAGCGACTTTCGGCCACATCCACCGTCGGCCTAAGAAACGATTTTGGATAAAAATATTCGATTGCTAATATACAATTTTTTTATTTCTGTTATTCATTTGCATTTATTGGAAAAAAATGAGAGCCAAAGTGAAAATATATATACTACTGAAAGTTAGATTGCAAGTAGCTGCTAGTCCTAACCGACAATATCAAGACCAAAAAGGAGCATTATGGACCAACGAGTGGGTTCGCCGCAATCCTATTTCGGTCCTACAAATAAACCAATTAAATTTTTTAAAAGTATTAAGAGCTCTACTGACATCACAATCAAGCCTCTTAGATCCATAAAGCCCCAGTAAACTTATATATCCATAAATTGGTTGATGGATGAATGTTGGACACTCACAAAGAATATGGAAAATTGTTACCTCGTCCTAGTCCCAATTTTAAGATTAATCACGAAACGAAAAGCTAACTAAGCTATTTTTCATCGTATTCCGCTATCGCACAGGCATTGTTTTGTTACACCTATCAAAGTCTTCCGCCCCGACGACTTTTCAATTTAACAGATCTCTCTGATTAAGCTGTGAATTATTTGTTCGTTCATCTTTGTATCTTCTAATGGCTCTGTTGATATCATTCAGGATTTATTGTAAATTTGAGGTGGACATAGCAATGCACATGCTCTCCTTATCAAGGGAAGCCTGCCCACCAATGCCTTTAGAAGCTAACTCGTTCGCAGCTTTCTTACCCGGTATGGCCATATCCGTCATATTAGGTAAACATTCATTATTACTGACATTATTTATGAAATGAAATTGCGACTCCGAGTGTTTTGCGATAAAATCAGCATTCTACTTTTCTCTCTAGCTTAGAGTCATAACTGTAGAAGTTAATAGGATCAATAAAGAATTTCTTTCCGATAGATAGTTAAACTTATATATATTCCAGATAGATCTAAAATTTTAATGTACCGCTCTTTTTTAACCAACGCTGCCACAAGTAATATCCAGGAATTTTTTAATGTGGTGTTCTTCGCGGAGGTATGTGATTTTTCCCAGCAGATTTATGTCAAGCTGTGAAAATAATAATTATTGGTGGGTTAAAAATCGACCTCTACTATTCTGGTTTGGTTATAGACAGGTTAAAAAGTACCTGAAGTAGTTGGGATGTACTGAGAATGCACAAAAGTGTTGCCAATTTTAGTGCGGTACAAGCGCAGTAAATTATAATTTTATTAAATTTTTATATATTCATATGAGGGTGGACTGAAAAGTTGGTAGTATTGAATCTTTACACAAGATCTTCGCCATTTAGCGAATGTTAAATGGCAAAATTGCATGTCATTCTGTCACTTATTATCGTGCATAACTTTCCAAAAAACCATTAATGTCTCTAATTAGAAGAATCAAGAAGAGTTCAAACGTCGATTCGTCACTATGAATGAGGATTATGGAATCTCCACAACACACCAAAAATAAAAGTTCTGTCAAAACAACGGACAAAACGTAGTCAATGAGTCCAAAGATGATAAATACATCAAAAATGATCAAAGGCACAACTTATTCACTAGACCCTAGCTCAAAATCATTCCAATTATGACGGCATGAAGGCTTTCAATGACTCTTTTTAATAGCTTCATGGAAAAGTGTATTCAGCCAAGAAGAGAAATGTCAAAAAATAAAATGATTTTCGATATCCCAAATATTTGTTTTCTTTTGATACAATCCACTTTTCTAACTGGATTGTATTATTTAGCAACACAAAAATACAACAATCTCGGCCGATAGTTAATTTATCTTTTTAGCAGCCAATTTTATTTAAAATTAATTTTGTTTATGTTTTGGTGGATATAAAATCCAATTTACAAACTTGGGGGCCGAGGAAGCTGATTTTGTAAAAAAATATTTCGATGCAGCTTGCGTTCTCCTTGAACTCATGCATTTAAGTACACTGCGGCAACGGTTCATTTCAATCTCATTTATTTCATGGAACATGAAAAATTATTTACTATGGCCTCCGCAGCTTATATTTATCTTAAGATGCCATTGTTTGCCAAGACTGTCATTTACCGGTTCGAGGAATTCCGTCTTTATCTTTGGATACAGTGTACTTATGCGTGTGTAGATTTGTATATTCAGTTTAAATAGTATACTAAATGTACTTACGAGCGAATTTTTGTATTTTACAAGAATTTCACATTATTGCTGATTTGTGCAATTGTGTTCTGTTGATGATATTTCGAACATTCTCTGTGGGTGTACGCGATCCCAATGAGCGGGATTTGCTTCAGATCATACACACATATTATGTATACTTATAAATCCAAATACATCCATCCAAACTGGTCCAGAGAGAGAACTAAGCCAACGAGCACTGCGAGCGTGAGTGGGAGCTTCTTTGTCGCCAGTCGTTGAGAAGAATGTGTAGCGATCAGTTGTGAAGTCGGCGTGTAGGATTCGCGTTTAATTCTCGGATATTCACGGAAATGCTAAATTAAATTTGAATAAATTAACGGAAGAGTCTAAAAGGGCCTGAGTGTATTTAAAAGTATAGATCAATCCTGTGATTAGTGATTTGACAATTAATTTCGATTTCAACTGATTGGTAAGCATTAGAAATGAATTATTATTTCACAAATTAATGCACAGGAATACCTTACATTAGCCAACGATTTATATATTGCTTCAAAGTAATCCCACGAAATGAAATGCAGAATATTTAATATAATCTTCTGATGGTGTATTGAGTACAGGGATATATACAGACGTCTCTCTTCACTTCTTTTTATGTTTTCCATTTATTGAGATGAACAAGATATATAAGAAAATTAAAAATTGCAGCTGTGCCAAATAATTGAATTTATGTATTTTTTTATAAACAATTCCACATTTTAGTGCGATCATTCAAGTGGAATTCTCCGGGCCTTTGGCCGATAAAGCGATATGTGCATCGCAACAGATGCGAGCTGCCGAGTATGAGTAATTGTGTTTTGGAGCTTTAGGCAATTATTTGTGTGGATAAAAACTTCTCGTTTGGTACAATAACGCCGGCAAACTCATTTAGTCTGACGACTATAAATTGCGAGCATGTATAAGTACCCATAGATCACTCCAATGCTTATTTATGGCTTAGTTGCACAAGAATGAATACAAAGTACCAATGTTATGTTAGCTTGGAGAATAAATAATCATTGATCAAAACCACAATTTGGTATTTCTTGCGCAGTGATCCGTTCCTTGCCAGAATTTGTCGATACCACAAATAAGAAGTTTGCATATTTATTTATATATATATATATATATATATATATATATATATATATATATATATATATATATATATATATATATATATATATATATATATATATATATATATATATATATATATATATTTGTATATATATATATATATATATATATATATATATATATATATATATATATATATATATATATATATATATTTGTATATATATATATATATATATATATATATATATATACAAATATATATATATATATATATATATATATATATATATATATATATATTTGGATCGTAAATAAGATATTTAATTGTGAACCAGTTTCGAATGGTATTAATTGTATACTTCCAGGTCCAGTTTCAGTAGCATTATATTGAACCAAATCAGTTTTTTCGCTATAAGGTTTTATATAAATATGTAGCTCAATCAATCAATGTCTGATTAATTATTAATGTGGCAGAACAATTCAGCGGGATAGGCGAATATATAAAATAGCATTGATATGAAACCACCAGTAACAAGAACACATGGTCTTTCAGGATTCCTCTGCTTCTATTCCAACCAGATTTCTGCGAGCCACAATTGTAGGCTGTAGAGTTCAGAATTTTTATCACAAATTTGTATTTGACGCATTATTTTCGTTGAACTTGATACAACTTTATATGTGGGTGGAAGTGTTGTGCCATAACTGATTACCGCTAATCCTCAAACTCTGATGACTAAGCATATCTTGAAACTTAAAATTAAAAGCATTATTAAAACGATACGACTGAACTCAGTTTGAAATAAATAGCATAGTAAATGTAATCAAAAATGTTTTTGCTCATGCGGATTTACGAAAATTAAATAGTACACAAATTATATTACATTCATATCAGCAGAATGAAACTATGGAATTCTAAGTACAGGCCATTTTGCCTTCATGTGAGGATACTTTTTTATGTGACTTAATTAACCCCACCGTGAATATAAATTTTTGAAAAGAGGACAATATAACGAATTTAAATAGAAAATAGATTTTAGCAGTTGGAAGCGAATGAACTAAAACAATGAGCGGTAGGAATGAACATTATACAAATTAGTGCACAAGAGTAAAGAAATCGCTGTCAAATAAAAACCTATCTGAATAAAGAAGCCAGTCAAACTAGTCTCGTACAAAAATTTATATATTGATTATTTCAGTCATATGGGACAGAATTTTACCCTCTCTCCCTAATTCACTGTAATAATATTTATACTTGACTCATAATCGATTATTTTGTATCTGCTTTTAATAATATTTCATATAGGAAAATCATATGGGATACTGATTTCCTTCCAAGCCTGTGTCTTATGTGTGTAAGTAATCATGGTTTTCCCTTTGCTAGAAACTGCTCCAGTATCATTCAAAAGATATATTTAAAATACATATATTTTTAATTACATACATTTATTTTGTGAGTTTCAATAGTTAGAAACCACCCCTTGATGTCCCATGCTGCTGCCACAGCCAGGTAAGAGGCAATTTATATACATAGTTGCGTAAAACCAGTGAAACTTGCGTAGTATAACTTCTTCCAATGAGCCGGTAGAAACCAATTGCGTCATTTTCAAACTATTAATTAAAAAAATTTATTTTATAACCGACATTTTTTATTTTTGATGTCATCCATTTCCAAGATAGGGTACACAAATAAATTTAGTCTATGTACACACTGCATATGAGAACAAATTTTTTGTTTATTCCATTAGCTGACGGTCAATAATTTAGTTTTAGTATGAATTGAACAACGGAATAAAAACGTTTTCACATAATTATTTTTAATTACATTACAAGAATTTCGGCCCAAGGAACAGAAAAACAGGCATTGCAGAAAATAGAACAAACACAGTTAGAAAAAGTTCGTTTCTCACATACCAGAAATAGTCAATTTTATGTTAATTTCCAGTGAAACATTTCCCTTCACAATTAAAAACGAACACAAAATATTTTACAATCGCAATTGTTTGCAAAATAAAAATGATTTTCTGAATATGAGTAAATTTGGTTATTTAATTAACTCGAGAACATCACCCCAAGGGTAGTCCTACATAGTCCCAAAACAAATTATTGAAAAATTAATAATCTGTTATCTACAAATCCCATACTTCAGAGTGTTTTTTCAGGATTTTCATTAAAGAAAGTGTTGGGGCAGATTTGGACATACTGAGTGATATCTTCCAACATAGTTTAGGCTACCTTTTTTGTTGTGGTGTTATGCCTTTGGGTCACGGCACGAAAACGAGCATTTTAGAGAAGGGACTGACTTGAATAGGAAAAGTTTTCTGACGTTGAAAATTGCATAGGAATATCCGAAAACTGTCACAACTATGTGAAAGTGTTGATGAAACAATTCATTAACACACATTTGGAATAGACTGGGCTGAAATGATCTCAGACTTTTATTTTAAAAACCTTCAAAACTCATGCGCTCTGATTCGGTTAGCATTTGGTATCGGATTACTGCTATAACTAGTGTTAAACAAGGGGCAAAGCAACGAGTTATGCTTATATATATCATCAGAATTGATTCTTTTGCATTTCAAAACTTCTTAATCAAGTGTGATTATTTCCATTTGAACGTCGATTTACTAGTGTTAATAAATATTTTAAATATTAAAAAGACATTATGAAAAAAGAAAACTGATTATGTATATACTTTTGTCTAATTGATATATCGATTGTAGAGGTGATAGTTAGGCACCAAGTTGCACCTGGGTGCGCGCCTCTCATAGCGTAAAACGAACCGCGCTTGATATATTGTCAAAATCTGCGTGTGGCACCAATATCGGCTGCTATCTTCCTGATGCTCACACGACGATCTTCGAGTACAATTTTCTTAACTTTTTCGATGTTTTCGTCAGTCACAGCGGTGGATGGACGACCGGAACAAGGCAAACCATCAACCACAATACTTGTCGCTTTAAATTCTGTGTACCACTCGTATGCTTTTGTTTTCAACATTGTCGAGCTCCCGTCACAATATCTCAAGCGCTGTTCATTTTATTGACAAATTCCGAATACTTTTTCAACATAAGGTATATATATATTTGTATTATTATTGACAATTTATTCCTTTCGTTTTCTTTAGAAAGGCTCTATCAACTATGGCAGCCCCTTTCTTTAAATGGTCACATCTGCCACTTACATTTGTCACGTGGTTGCTGCTAGATACCGTCCAAGAGGGCGCAACTGATATAGCTCATTGCAACTATGAAGATACGGTGAATGTAACAGGTAGCAACAAGTTTGCAAACGGGTCTTATTTATATGAAGGGGTTTTAATTCCGGCCGAACTAATTGGAGTATACGATTACGAAGTACTCTATGGCGGATTTCGCGAACCAGTTGGAGAGCACATTCGCGGCTGCATTTGTGAACTGAAATCGTGTGTGAAATTTTGTTGCCATCCAAAAGCGATGAAGAAGCGTTATACAAGGGAGTGCTCCCACGAAATGTCCGATGAATTGAACTACTCCCCTTATATCTATATAACCCTCGATAACGGCAGCCGACAGAGTATGCACGTATTGGATGAATTTGTCGTGCAACAGGGCATACCTTGCAGTGACGCTTACTCTCTAGTGCCTCAGGAAGCCATAGAAGACGATTGGGAATTATTTGAGGTTCAGTGCTTCCCGCAATTCATTTTTCACACACAATCTTGATTCTGCTTATCTGTTTATAGAATGGGACATTGCTGCGACTCTTTGACATGGCCTACCTCACTAAGCGGGACTATTGCTTAACTCCTAACATAGTTAACGACAGTTACGTGTTAAATCCTTTGAATTGTCCAGTTTACTATACACCACCGAAAACACAAACCTTGAACAGCATCGGTACTGCAAAACAAACGGGAATTGCCGATATTTTCATTGATTTATTTGTGTCTTGTAGCTATGCTCGTTTCGGTTCCATTCCTGGTGTTGACCATTTTGGTTTACCTAGTTATACCAGAGCTGCGAAATTTGCATGGGAAGTGTTTGGTTTGTTATCTTATTTCACTAGCGCTTGGATACACCTTGTTGGCGATCATTACTCTGTCAAATGTGGCCTTCTCTGATGAAGTTTGCAGCCTTTTAGGTGAATTTCACAGCATTGTTTACTTTCTGGAAAGAGCCGGAAAATAGAAAATCTCTCGCATTCTTCTTGCAGGTTTTTTGGGTTACTTCTCCTTTATGGCAGCTTTCTTTTGGCTTAGTGTTATTAGCTTTGATCTGTGGCACAATTTTCGTGGAACTACATGTAATGTCCAGCGAATTATGCAAAAGAAGCGGTTTTGTGTCTACTCTTTATATGCATGGGGATTTCCTATACTATTGACAGTTCTGACAATCCTATCCCAACTATCCGACTTCAAAGAGATCCTGAAACCCGGAATTGGCGGAGAATATTGTTGGCTAAAAAGTGAGTATTTTTACCGACTGAATTCTTTTTGTTAAGTTGCAATTACTCGTACAAGTTTAGCGGATGATTGGTCTGCCATGCTCTATTTTTATGGCCCCAATCTTTTGCTGATATTGTTCAACATGACCATGTTCATTTTGACATCTCTGAAGATCTACAAAGTCAAGAGGGAGCTGGAACGTATTGTTGCGCGGGAAGAGGGCACGCGGCACTTGGGTTCAGACAAGGATAAGTATGAAGTATGATCAGAGAAAATATAAATCTGCCATACACAATCCTCAATTTACAGCTATGGTCTATTCTTACGGCTTTTTATTGTGATGGGCGTTACTTGGTTGCTAGAAGTTGTATCGTACATGGTTGGCCCACAGAAACTTTGGTCCGTCTTCTTCTACATACCGGATTTGTGTAATGCCGCGCAAGGCATTTTCATATTCGTCCTATTTGTTTTGAAGCGAAAAGTGAAACTACTCATAATAAAAAGGTAATTCTCCCAAAGATTCATAAACCTCCACTGAAAAATGATAATAACAGTTTGGACAATTTCAAAAGAATTCTGCGTAGAGAAAAAACTTCATTTGGGGCAAATTCAACTCAATCCGATTGTTCGGCAGAAGAAATGTCTCTGAAAGATTGTCCAAGAGGCGAGGTAGTGCAATTTGTGGACTAGGTAAACAAACAAAGACCTACCGAAACGTAAATGTACTTTGTGGTTACAATTTTATTTTGAATGTTGCCTTTTTTGGTGTTGGATGAATCAGTGCTAGGAGTAAATAAATATAAGCCTAGAACTTAAGTTAGCTTCTCTTCTCCTCTGCTATCGTGTTTGTGATGCTCGTACTAACCACTTCTATATTTCTTTATTTTTTAACTACTCGTAAACTTAATTTAAGAAAAACGGAATTCCGGAAAATGTTTCTCATTCATACTCTTCGTGGCAGCATGTCTTGTATATTAAAAATATATATATATATATATTCAAGGAGTTAGATTGGAAATCAAGTAAAAACTGAATCACTGTTAGCAGTGGTCACAATCAAAGGTGGATTCATAATTAATTAATTACAGTTGTTTTGCTCATTAAATACAATTTTGAAGATACGAATAATCAAAATATGCCATTACTGTAGTCTTTGATTAGACCGGGTGGAAACCATATTCTCCACTGATGAAAGTACACAGCTATCTCGGATTGGTCCACCATTGTAGAATAACAAACGCTCACGAAGTTTCTTCAATTACTCCCAAACAAAAACATGGCACAACCAGGTCCTCGGTAGTGCAATACAAGTTTAAGAATATGAGAACATCGTGTACTGTCACTTGCAAATTTTAAATAATAAGCATAACCAAGCAAAGTTGTTCTTAGCAACAATAAAACAAAATCCATTTTGACAGATCCGCAATACAACTTTATCGCTCTCCAATATAACACTACCATGCAACATTTTGGAACCATGTCGAAAATAAGGCTCTGTTTTGGTGTTCATTTTAAAATGTGAATGTGGAGACTGCCATTCCCTTAAATTCTATTATTTTTTTATTCCCTTTCTTACTGTACAATTTAAATAAATGCTTCTTAGGAGCATTTTTGACATTTATGGTGCTTTGCTTATGATTAGAGATTTGTTTACTAACTTTTGATGTATTTTTAATTACCTCAGAGCTTTCAATTATTTTTGGATTGCTATGTCACTAATAATAATGTGCCTTAATTAGGCCTATATACATATTGCTGTTGTCAACAGGCACCACCTTAATGGAAGTATTGAACAAAAGTCAGGGAGACACATGAGCTTCAATTGTTCCGTATTTTCGGCAGCAATGTGTGTATAGTGCCTGCTGAAGGCGGATTGCATATTACATCCAAGTCACCATCATACATGCAAGTGCGAATTGCAATTGTAACAATGACGGAAACTATTTCTCCTTTGATATTTACTAATTTATTGTACATCTTACAGGAAATGTTGTTGCAGGGAAGGACCACTGCATCATTCTAGTAAAAGTAAGACGTCCCTGAAGAGCATGTCGACTGTGTAGCTCAGCGCTGTATCGTTCACAAAAGTAATATAGAAATCATACTCATAAATAGTACCATAAACATTTGGAAGGACATCATGGAAAAAATTTCCTTCGATCGTTAGCTTTAAGGAAATGTAATGCCAAATTACTTTAATATATAAATACATTGAATTATAAGAATCAACTTTTCTTTAGTATTGAAATACCTATATTTTAATGATTATAATGATTCATTATGGAGTAATAAAGAACTTGGATAATATTTAAATATCGAGGGAAAAAAAGTAGTCATTTGATTGTAAAAAAAAAATAAATAAATAAGTTATAATTCTTTGATAAAGGAGTGTGAATGCCGTTATGTTAGCACTGTCGCCTGATTAAGGGCTTTCTCAAAATATCTAAGGGGATAAGTTCTTTACAGGTTTGTTCATGCACTTTTACACTTAGGATATTTGTTATGTTTGAAGCTACGCTTGCAGTCCTTTCCGATCTTTCTCATGTCAAACTCAGCCGTAGAAATTTCTTGGTATCCATTTACGAATATATAGAAACTTACTTACCGCGATTTTATTATATTACAAACTAAGTTTGGATTTTGATTCAGACTATACTAAATGTGTTCAAAAGTATAACATGTCGTTAAACATTTTGCTCGAGTTAATCCAGAGCTGTATACTCGTATATAGAGATCAAGTCATTTGGGACCATTAAAACTTAACTAAATTAAAATTGTATTACGTGTAATAAAGAAAATCAATAATAAGCCTACCCAATGTACCCAAGTAGTCAGCAGGCTGCCAAGCATAGCGAATAAATTGAATGTCAGAAAGCATGTAACGGCTGTGAAATAATCCGGAGAAATAAAAAATTCTGGATTTGAGTTTTTAATATCTAAAAAAGAAAGTTTATTTCATTAATAAAAAGGTTTTCAACTAATAATCACTTCTTTTTTTATATTTCAATCATTCACGAAAGGAAAAACTTCTGCTGGCGTTAAATGTGATGCCATCGGCTCAATTCCTTGCACAACCAGTCAAAAGAAATATTAAAATCAATAAAAAAGCGGATTGTTTGCAAATACGAAATACCTACGAACTTGTGGTGTATGTACGAATAAATCTCCAGAAAAACACAATTTTAGAACAGCTGAACCAATTCTCAAGCTTTTGTATCACTCCTTTAAGTAACCCAAATATCAATACAAAAGGAAGTCAAGTGTAACTGCAACCATTTCTGTTTAGCGCATATATACATTCTCTCTCGAAATATTAGAAAAATACAGAAGGAAAGTGTATCGTACCAAATCTCTAATTATACCCTAGCTTTTAAAAAATGAAAAAGGGTATTGTAATTTTGTCCAGCGTATCTGTTTTGCAATTATAAGCAGGCGTGAAAGATATGAACATATTGTTACGTAATCGCCTTTCCGACAATTTTGCCAAGCTGAATACTTGAATTCGTATCGCTGGATTGTGTAATAAGCAATCAATTCCTTCTTCAGTTAGAGCAATTGGCTTTATTAGTATTCGTCCAACTTACTATTGGCTTTAATTATATTTGCTCGCTTCTCACACTTCGACTTCGCTTATAGTTTGCTTCAGTCAGTCAGTTTTTGCAGTTCACTTTGTTATTTACTTCCGCTTCATAATGCTGTTGCTACTCTCACGATATTCGCTCTGCGACGATCACGGCTCAAGTGCCCGTTGCTAACACGATGTCCGCTCTGCGAGGATCACTATAATATCTCAATGAATCTTTGAAAAATCAAAACCTAATCGACCAAATAACATGTGTACCTCCAATGCAATTGATGATACAAATATAATGGCGCTCAATAAATTGGACACACATGTACCTGTCATACTATATTCTATGAATAATTTAGGTGGGATGTATTTACTTCTTCGCTCAATATTAACACATACTCAAACTTAAGAACTATTAAGTTTTGTTTAAATAAGAATATTGACGGATGGAATATTTCTCAACCATTTACAAATATTCACAACTTGGCACCTATCCTATAATAAATTCAGCGAATAAATTTCACCATGATAGTTCACAGTTCTAGAAAAAACCACACAAAAGATGGGCGGATTATTTTTACAGCCACGCCCACTACTGACACATTTTAATAGCTTACGAAAATTACAATATTTTTGGCCAAAATTACATATTAGTATATATAATTACGCTACAAAGCCATACACAAGGAATGGACCAATCATATAGAGGAAATGCCTTCCGTCCATATAACGAAGTTGGAGACCCCACTTAAAATTGCCCTATCTATGATTCTAACTATGATATATGAATACAAATTGGTAGCATTATATATTAGGTTCGCACTAGCAAACACGCAAATTGAGGGGAGATTATTAGCAAAGAAGAGAAAGAAAAGACATTCAATTCCCTCCAAATTTATTTACCGTTCCGACCATTTTTTTTGGTCACACGTATAGTGTATGTGAATTTATTGTGTTTGTTGTAAAAATATTCCATATCCCTGTAGTGAAAATTATAGGCAGTCTTCAAAATGTACTACTAAATTTAATAGTAAAAAATCAAGTGGTTAATTTACTAGTTCAAAACTTATTTATAAGTTAACCAGTTACTGACTTTTGCGGCTCTTCATTGCCGTGTATACTAAATTTTTCCTTTCTTGTCAATTTAATTAAAAAGGAAATAAAGACAAACATTGGAATTTGAAGAAAAACAGTTATTTTTATAATTTAAAGCACTTTTTTTAATTCCTCAATTTAGAGATAAATCTTCAAGTTAACGCGTGTTTTAAAATATCCGCAAGTGTTCGCAAAGAAGAGTAGAAATGCGACACAATGAACTAACATGCTGAATTAATGCCGAGTACACATTATTATATTATGTACATACATACATATATATGAATTTTACATATAATTATGAGTTTTACTAGTATTTTACATGTCGAGTACACATTATTATAATATGTATATATGAATTTTACATATAATCTGAGTTTTACTAGTACTTTAACTAGTTGGATTCACTGCTGGGATGTTGTCTAAAATAGCGAATATTCGGAGAAAAAAATCAGAAGATATCAGGGCTACGTTTAAATTAAACTTTTAGGGGTCACTTCATTTGTATTTTAAAAAGAACTGCGAAACTTCTAAAAAGAAAATAAAATAATGAATAAAAAAAAATTGTATTATTTAATTTGGAATTGAAAACTCAAATGTTAGCGAGTTATTTTCATAAATTATAACTATTCTTAATGTAAAATCTGATCCAATTGCTTTCCATTTACACTTCTGTTCACTGTAAACGCACCATAGTAATCATAAGATGTAGAATAATAATTATTTGGTTTTTTGACATAATATTATACTACTAATAACTAAAATAATTAATAAAAATTCATTTATATTAAAATGGGGTCCGACTGCCCCAGTAGTACCCCAAGCGTGGCTAAATATGCATGGCCATGAACGAATGAAAGTGCACAGGGGACAGTAAAAATATTAGAATTTGGAACAGAAGGAGACAAAAATTAAGAAACTGACGGTCAAAAGAGAATTCAACGTTTCTACAGTATTCTCACAAATAACAACAGTTTCAATAGTCTCAGAAAAATCTTCAAAATAGGTCAAAAATGCACCTAAACGAATTAAGTTAACGGCTTTATGCTTTTAATTAAACAGAGGTAGTGTTTCTTTCTTTAATAATGTAGAAAACAATTTATTATTTTGTGGAATTAATTTTTTTACTTAAACGTAACTGGAATATTTCGACTTGTGGATCTTGAGGGTTCATTGATAATGAGAAATTATCAAAGAAATTGTATGTTTTCAGTTATTTTGAAAAGTTAAGTGAATTGAGGAATGACGAAAGTTAGAGTTAAGGGGGGTGCACTGTATTTTCACCACTACATACATAAATTTTAAAAACTTCTCTCAGTAGCAGAACTCGCACAAACACATTCATATCAACTGTCTATTCTTGTATTTTCTTTGTTATTAGTACTGCCATGCCTACAATTAACCAATATTCATTTTTTGGGCCCCATGCAGAATTCATCAATGAAACTTCATACGAAGGTTCAGAGTGCTAGTATTCCCATAGCATCAATACGAGAATTGGTAAGCTAATTTTAATTTTAGTCCCGAAAGTTCCTTATATGAAAAGTGGGTATGTGCTTTCTCTGATCAACCCCATTTATTGTCCATAAGTTCCTTCTCATAAAGTTTCGTACATAAATCTCTAATAAATCTTAAGATATGAATATTTGTTAATAGTGGGCGTGGTAGTTAATATATACCGTCATTTTGCATAGTGTTTAGTAGGACTCACATCAACATAATTACCAAATTGCGCACAATTCCGTCAATTGGACCAAAGAAACGGTGAAGAAAGTTCCCTAGGTTAGCGTGCTCTTTGTCCAAATCGGCCATATAGCAATCTGGTTCTGTATCTTTGCCCAGACTATAATTTTGCAGTTTCATTAAGATATCTGTAACGGTCTGGAAAAAAAGTGGTCACAGACGGACAGACCAAATCAAAAGTATTGTAATTATGATCATATCTGTATATACGAGTTCATATGTTTATGTATGTACGAGTACATACCTGCCACGCATCTTTGTGGCAGTTGAAAACCCCCCTATCCCCCGCACAAACTTAGGATACCCTTTCTACCTTTCTTAAAGGTAAAGGGTATAAACAGTTAAACAAAAAGTATTGCCATTGTTATCCATTAGGTAGAATTTAATTGATAAATCTTATAAGCCAGTCAAATCTTACAATCCAAAGCTCGAGAGTTAATTATATGGCTGGTGGGCGTGTCTGATTTCTCTCATTTCTTGCATTTGACTTTATAGTAAATATGATTAATATGATTTTAGCATAAATGTTTTATATGCCGCACGTTTTGAATATATGCAAACAATAGGCCTATATTTACCACAGGCAAAGTCACAGAGTTTAGAATGGGAATAATGAATATCACTATACAATAGTGTCACTATATCATTAATAGAAGCGATGCTATGATCAGCTTTGGCCATTTTAAATGAAATGTGAATGTAGCATATAAGGAAGCTGGGATGGTTCTTTGTCCGATTAGTGCCATTTAGGTCTGTCTTAAGCACCACGAAGTGTTTATGCCAATACTCGTATATATGAATATATATCCAACAGTGTGGAAAGAAATAGGCCCAGACAGACGGACAGACGCATATGACTAAATTGAATCAGCATGTGGAGTTCTCCAACTAGATATTCAAACCATCTAGCAACCATTCGCCATTACTTTTTATTATATGACAAGTAAAATTGATGCCATTATTAAAAATGTAACCGTATATTTTCCAACAACGTCTGGCGGCCATTAGCAGCGTCGGATCTTTGCCAATTGGCTGTTGGAAATTTATCACAAATGTCACAAAAAATTACAATTGGTCCAGAATCTTGAATTGTTTTTTTGGAACTAGATGAAGGAGGAAGCTTAGCACAACATACTTCACTCAGCAGAAGCTCTTAAAGACAAAATTCGTTATTATCGATAATTGAAATGGAAAATTTCATCAAAAGAGCCATTTGACACATTTTGTTGTTCATTTTTAATGGTTAACCTTCCTATATCGATATAAAAAAAAACTTAAATCACATTTCATTAATATACATTGTTTCTTGATGAATAAAATGAAACCTCTAGTTGAAAACCCCTATTCCAGCCACAGCCGCTTCTTAGCGTTGCAAACAAATCTCAGCCGCTTTTCTCTTTTATAGGTTATGGGATTAATTATTCCATTTTTGATCTATAGAAATTGAAAATCAGCGTTTCTGTGTGTGGAAATCAGCAATTAAATGTCTGAAAAGCAGTAACTGAGTTGGTTATTTGCAGAAAGTTTATCGGAAGAGAAAATTGCTTTCTCGGCAATTAATTGCTGAAAGTGACCATTTCGTGTTTTGTCAATTCAGAAAATTGGTTCATGGTTACTTTTAAAGCGAAAATTAAATGCTTGTTTTTGTTTTTGGGTTGTGCTTTCTCTGCAGGTCGTGTATGCATGCAGTGCATGTATTCGTACATGCAAGAATATGGGATGAAATTGTTGTCACGCGCTCGCAAAAAAGTATCTGCATTAATAGTTTTTATATCCAGATTCAATGTTTCATACGTTATTTGTTCAAATGCTTGTCGATATCTGATGTGTGCTGGTTTCAAGATGGTGAAGATAACGCCAGCAGTGAAAGGCTCAACTTTTTATTAAATTAGTATAAAGGCCTTAGGCAGACTGCAAATATAAAATTTTTAATTTGTTACCTGAATTAACTGCTGGAAACACAGCTAGAGAGACAAAAAATACGAAAAATACGTTAAATAGCTGCGGAAAAGCCTGCTTGAAAATCTTCCAACGAGAAATCTTTTGATTTGCAGTTGCGCTTTTATGCTTCGGCCTGGTTTCTGGTTCTTTCATCGATCGCATTTCATAGTATCGATAATATCGCTATACAAAAGATATAGTATACATTAAATCTTTTTCACATTGTAATTAAATAAAATTCAAATAGTAATCCAGCCTGAATATTCAATATTCGTGATAGGACTGATTGCAATGAGTTTTAATGATAGCATATAAAATTAATTACATTTACTCACACTAAGTGGCAATGCCATGAATGAGTTGAGACAGAAGAACAGGACAATGACTGCAGTTAAGAAATAGTAAATGGCTGATGTTCTTTTGGAGGTGAAGATGGACGAACTGCAGATTGCAATAATTGACGCAAAAAATCCGCTTATATTAGAACCCAACACGACACCACCTATATATTTAACAGGAAGCTTGGAAACAATGCCATAAATAGTATTTTGATATATTCCATTTGCCACTGAAATTAAGGAAGCAAGAGAATCTCAACCAGTTTCTAAAAAGTGAATCAATCTCTAATACCATTAATCACAACCACACTTATCATTGTTATCCAAAAGAAAGTACCAGGCCAGCTTGATGAATCCAGCATGGCTAGCACAATTGTTGCCACAAATATGATGATTTCCACCAAAATACTGAACACCACACGCAAAGTGAAGTTTCCACTGAAATAAACGGAACAGAATCAGCTATAAAAATGGTTTATAATGCAAGTGTTTCGATGGTCATGGAATTACCCGTAATTGAAGAACACATTTAACCAGTTGAATGCGAAATTTGGAATTTGGGATGCAAATCCAACATACTGCATGAAGTTTGTTGCGTATGTTAATGTTTCATAGGTATCACTTGCGGCATTGAGTTTAAAGTCAACGAAATACTGGGAAAAGAAAATTAATATTAAATTCGAAAAAATATGAAGAAATTAAATCAACTAAGAATGCTTACGCTCTTTGCCGTTATAAACATATTCCATGGCATGAGCACTCCAAGTCCATGCAAAAGAAAAGTGAAGTACACCAATCGCCAATTGTCCCGTATCACTTTATCTTCTACCATTATTACCACCTTACGATTGAAAGTGTCAATGCCGGCAAATATGGAGGCAAAACGTAGTTAATCAAAACTTTTTAAGCCGAATAACAGAGTAATTCACTTTAATGCGTTCTGCACTCGATTCTACAGCCACAGACACAGATAGGTTTTTATTTACGGGTTTATTACGAATTAATGATGTAGCTTACTCCACTACTTTTATGCTTTACAGTTAACTTCGTTTAAAGTCAACGTTGCCACCATTTTCCAGCGTTTAAATTAAAAAAAAAGAAAATACTTTTTCTGTCTTGGAAAATTTCCCTCCGAAACCCTATATACGACTACTGGTAATTATGTATGCGAAAGTGACAACAAGCCTCACAAAAACAGTTTTCAACAGTCGAATATAATCTTGGCCGGGCTTTCCAATTCTTTAAGCAAATCGGCAAAATAAATTACAAATCATGCCTTCCTATTGTGATTTTAATATTATTTAGTTTCTTAAGCTAGGATTTCTAACCAGCTTTGTGTCTGGAAAAAATTTGCCAACCACAGATGAAAATATAGCGAGATTTGAAGAGTGAAACCTCCATATAATCTAAATACTAATATGGACAAATTGCATATCGATATATCGAATATTGCGAAATAAAATGAAATTGTTTATACCATTTTCATAACCTTCGAAGGACTAGTAAATACCGGCTGTACTTCTACGGAGCCATCTTGATACCAGGCCACCTCTGGAATCAACGGTGGCCTTATTACGGTATGGGACGCTGTCTTTAAGCACCTTCGTTTCCCCTACTTTTGACTAGGTCACCGTGCTAACACTCCGGTGGACTACGCAACTCGCGTAGTTTGCCAGGTGACAGTAAAAACCAAATGATGAACAAACAAAAATTGCCTCGGATAAAACGATAATAAAAACGAATCCGGAAACGGACAAGGAAAAACAAGGAAGGGACGGCTGGAGGTAGTTAGGTATGCGTGGGATAGGGTGCGGTTTCAGAAGGTCGACGACGAGGACTTTGTGTACAAATTGGCTCTTCCTAAAACGGTAGCTGCTAAACGAAACAGGCCAGCACAGCAAAAGCACAAAAAAGGGTATACAGCGATGTGGTCTTGGTCAACCTGCAGGTAGCAATAGAAGACGCCGACAATAACCGTAGCAAAGAAGCCCTACAGTGATGAGGAGAGATTGAGGCTAGGATGTCACAAATGGTAATGGGCCATGTTATTGGTAACCTGACAGCAGACCCGAAGGAGCCTCTCCTCGGTTACGACAGCGCCGAAATTGTCAAGGGGTACTGGGTGGACAAATGCAGTGACCCGTTCTCCAAGGACTTCCTGGAAGGCTATATTTCCAGAATTAGAGACGCAGATAGAGGTTTGACGCTCAAGCTCATCACAGCAATTGAAATCCCAAAATTTCCGGTACTGAAATAATTAAACGCTTCGCTCCGTATAAGTTACCTGAACCGGATGAGATCATGCCAATGATGCTGAAGGTTACGCAGGAATGGCTAATACCTTAGCTTGAGGTAATTTTTAAGGCCTGTCTTGCACTTAACTAAGTTCCTACCAGCTGAAGACGAGCAAAGGTCGTGTCGTAAGTCTGACGTCCTTTGTACTCAAGACCTTCGAGAGGCTATTTGACCTCCATATAGGAATGGAAGTGGATCATAAGCTTAAGTGAAAGGAAAGTCAACCGAAACAGCCCTCCATGGAATATAAACAATATACATTAGCGGCTTTTATAGATATATATAAGGTGCTTTTAACACTACCCAAACTAGAATGGTACAGACACCGCTGGAAAGCCTTGGAGTGGAAGGGTATGTCCGTAGCTAGATGTTATGCTGAAAACAAGGGTTGTAAGTGCGGAGCTTGGTAGTAGCTGCCTAAATAAATATGTATAACACACGTAGCGGGATACAATGGATGGCATCCTCAAAAAATTAAACGAAGGAGGAAGCAATGTGGTGGCGTATGCAGCTGACGTAGTTATGATGGCATCTGGAATGTGCCCAAATGTGATTAGCAGAATCCTTCAGAGGACGCTGAACAGACTAAATGCATGGTGCACGGGACATGGACTAAGGATTAATCCTAGCAAAACAGACCTGATGATATTTACAACGGGAACGAAAATACCTAACTTAAAGTTACCTCAATTAAATAAAGCTACACTGACCGTATCTCTTAGTGCCAGGTACCTGGGTGTAAACCTGGACTCGAAACAAAATAGGAAATTAAACACGGAGTAATAGATATACAAATCAGGGTTTAAACTTTACTGATGCAAAAGGATGATTGCCAGGAAGTGGGGTCTTCGACCAGAGTTAATACTATAGATGTACAAACTGGTTGCGTGCCCAATTTTATCATAGCTTTTTTGGAAAGACTATTGCGCTCGAACTCCCTGTCACCTGGAATGGAAGAGAGGACTACGGACAATACAGATACCACAATCTACACAGATGGAAGGATTGCGGGGTAGGAGCAGGTATCTTCTCAGCAGAGAAAAGGATTAGCAAATCAATCCGACTCCCGTACACATTAAATGTGGCGCAAGTACTTGCAACAAGGGAGGCCTGTAGGATGGCAATGGAAAACACATAGCTATAAGGAAAAAACAACAATTAATTCAGACAGCCTGGTGCTATCAAAGCACTGGACTCGACAGTTATAACCACGAACCTAATATGGGAATGCAGGGAGTTCTTAATGGTACTAGCTCGTCGGTTCAACGCAACACTGATATCGGTGCCGGGGCAAAAGGATATCAATGAAAACGAAAGGGCTGATGAGCTGTCTCAAAGGGGTTTTGCTCTTGATAAACATGAGACGGAGCCAGTTCGTGTGCCAATTGAGTTAATCAAGAGCCCTATAGACAAAAAATTCTTTGCAAAAGCAAAATACCGAGGAAGGAGCATGGAATCCTGCAAGATCAGCAGAGCACTCTGCCCGAAATATAACAAAAACAAATACACATGCAGGTAGGCTTACCACAGTCATCACAGGGGAATATGCGACAAAAATGTGTATCACTTTCAGTACTAGCAGCATCAGCTGCGGAAACCTGGAGGAAAAGGCAGCCAAGGAAAGGACTTCCTCTGTGCCTGCCCGGCATTGTCCTAAAGAATATGGAATACACTGGGTAAACCGATGGTTCCAAAACATTGGAGTTCATAAGCCTCTCGACCTGATTATAAGGTTCAGTTGAAAAAAATAATAACAGCATATCTTTGTAGTCAAAGCAAAAGAGTGGCATCAAACCGTCGCACCTGCGCTAATTGGATGAGAGAACATCGCAGCTGTAACTAACCAACGAATGGAAATAGAAGTGTAAATGGAAGTACAAGCAAAAAGTGATTTTTGAAAAAAATGTGCACACTTGCTGCAAACTTCAAAACAATCGGATACAGAAAAAGCTTCTCCCAAGCCTAGTCTCACAAAATACTGCCTCTAATTAACCACCAAATGCATGTTAGCCTTTTATCTGTGGGGTTATGATTTAACAACCCTCTTTACCAATAAACAAACAACGCTTCACTAACTAAGAACAACAAATGACACGTAATTGAGAGTGTGCTGCCTTATTTATGCGCAAATGTCATCGATAGTTGAATCTCTGGAATGCGTGCCGCTCAGCGATACCGTGGGTTCCAGTATGAGGTAGCTAGGTTTCGTTCGGTTGTTCTCTCATTGGCAACAAAAATATTTTCTCAAGCACTGAATCTTCAATAGCTCGAATTAAATACGGATTCGTTCGTGGATTGCAGTTATGCAACATAGTGAGCACAACATCACAACTTCAATATTTCATTTAAATAGAAAAAACGTTCAAACTACAATATCGACATATAGATTTTGAAAATTTTAGCCGATATATAAAAAAAATTATAATATTGGTATATAGAATAATAATAATAAATAGATTCTATATAGAATTGTTGCCGACATCTCAAGTATAAACAAAATGTACTTCATAAATTTTATTAGCTGAAAAGCTAAATGACGTCTGGGGAGTTCCTAAACAGGACAGTAGATGTGTCGTTTGTATTCTCTCCTCCACATCTTTCACCTGGATTTAGTATTGATATGATTCGCCATACCACATTAATAGTGTAAACCATGTATAGATCTTGAGTTATGAATGATCCTTAGTGACCATTGAACCCTATCGTGTACGTAGTGTTTCACTGAAATAGTAGAAGCTTTATAAGAAGCACGACAACCCCTCATAAAGCATCTTTGTAGTTTTTGTAAAATCAATTATGTGATTTTATGTGTTGTAGGATATTAAAATGATTGTACAACGTTCTCGCAAAGCTTGCAAAGGGTACAGGAAAAATTATTTATTTCCTTGCTTCTTGGTTGTGTTAATTTTTCTTTGTTTGTTACACCCTTCAACTTTAAAAGAGGTAAAAAGGGTAGACTAATTCTGTGCTTTTGAGAGGTGTTGGAACTACAAGAAGGAGGCGTCGCTGTAAAATTAATTTTCTTCGCCGTAAGACTTTCCATTTCATTTCATTTATTTAAGATAATTGATTATACATGTGAGATCAATGATCTCTTAAAGTATATTAGCTGTATTAAATTACGGTATTATATAATATAACAATATATGTAGTAAATTGAATTTGAAATTAAACTAAGACTAGCCTAACAAAATGCATAACTAGAACTAGAGAAGAAATTAGAAAATTATTGACATTACTAAAGATAACAACAACAGCGAGTTTATCCGATCTCTCGGGTGTAAAACCAAAAGATCTTTTAAGATACCTAAACTCCACACAGTGGATTTAGTGAACAATCCATCGTTTTCTCCGGCGTTAGGAGAGGTTGTGGTATTAAAACGTCGCTAAGGCGATAATTGTGATCCATGTGAGGACTGACTTGGATCGGCCACTGAACCAATCAACCAACAACAATAAGCACAATTAATTTACAATAATTTAAATAATTAAAGAAAAGAGAAAACAAGTGATAAAGGCAAAAGATAAAGCAGACAATCGGTTACACAGATTCAAAGAACACAAACATTGACCAGAGAAATGCCCAGTAACTAAGCGCTTAAGGCCGCTTCTCCAAGGAGTGACCTGAATAGACCTTGGTAATGAATTTCATAATCTATGGTGCCAATGAAAAACAATCGAGTAGAGTTGCGATAGTGAAACTCAGAAACAGGATCAAGTCTTGACATCTAGCCGATCGACTGTACTGTAGTTTCTCGCAGAGATACCTGAGAGAATTCGCAGAAAGACACAGTTACGAGCTTTCAAGTAAGCATCAAGGCTGCACCCAAGGATGCATTTGTTCAAAGCTGATAAACTAACAAATCTGCGCAAGCCGTACACGTACCTCGTAGCATTATTGAACACAATTTCCAATTTATGTTGCGAATGAAAATCCAGTCTACTGTATACCAACTCAGAGTATGTGATTATAGGGAGAATGAGCTGAACAATTAGACGACGTCACGTGTCAACGGGAGTGAAATCTGCAGACATTCTTAGATACCGCAGAATAAAATATATTTTTCTGACTACATTGTTAACATGATCAACACAAGTTAAACTGGAATTGACAGTAAAACCCAAGCTGGAAACCTTAGAAATGAACGCCAACTGGACACCATTGACCCGCACAGGAGGCATCTCATGTAAACCTATAGTTTGTTTATATATAGGTAGGACATATGACTTTAAAAGATTAAGAGACAAAGCATTATCGAATGCCCATCGACCAATATAGATAAGGTCATCATTAACTCTATACCCCAATGAGTCTTGAAAGGTAAATTTGGATGTCATCGGCATATGCGTGAATCATACTATTGTCACAAACTGTGAAAATGTCATTGATGAACATGGAGAAGAGAATAGAGCCAAGAACAGACTCCTGCGGTTTGCCTACATCAAATATTTTGAATCGGGAGAAACTATCACCGCCTTTAACTCTCTGCATTCGACCACCAAGGTAGCTGCGCATAAGGCCCACAGCACAATCACTAAAACCAAAGTATGCTCCCAGCTTATCACACAGTAGAGAGTGATTAACACTATCAAAAGCCTTGGAGAAGTCAAGAAAGCACAACAATGTGAAAAATTTCTTATCATATTCAATCCGGACATCATCAAAACCTTGAGCATAGCAATGATGCAGCTATGTCCAACTCTAAATCCAGACGGAAAAAGAGATAAGAGACTGTTAATATCCAAGTACTAGTAATTTGCTCTGCCTTAACCTTTGATATACATGACAAAATGCTGGTTGGCCGAAACTCATTAGGGTCAGATGCATTGGATTTTTTAGCAACAGAAATAATTGTGGCAACCTTCCACAGACTTGGGAAGCAGCTACTTGTAAAGCAGTGATTGATAATGTGAGTAATGTTCGATATGTAAGGCAATAAAAGCTTAATAAATCGAATAGATATTCCATCTTCTCCCACAGCATTAGAACAAATCTTCAACAGGCACCTTACAACATCATCTACATGTAAAGTATTAAATTGCAAGGAATAAGGAAGATTAGTGGAATGAATTAAGTTGCATTTGACATTAGCCTTATGAATGGCATGGCTGGAAAAGTATTCATTGAGGATATTTGGATCCAGCGTACAAACAGATGCCCCTCTACTACACACTTTAAGTTTCTCAAGTTATTCCATAATACCCTCGCAGGTAGCGACAAATTCTGTTAAGACCGATAATAATACCTCTTAACCTCTCTTACAATGGATACATCTCTTACAATGTCCCGGTACTCTCAAAAAAAGTAGTACTAGTTTGGCAACCGTAGAGAAAACAACAAATTGAAAACAACCGCAGGAACTAGAGTAAACAAATAAAAATGAGTTAACATTTAAATTCTGTCCTTAATAAAATTAACAAAGTTATAAATATTTCTCTTAACTGCTACATTCTGTCGTTTACAGTAGGTATGGACATATATAGGTTGTAGTAAAAAGAAATCCAATATTTTTGCATGCAAATGAAGGGTTTACTTAGCATTGATTTAGGTAAAATCTGCACCGTTTTGACCGATAACTTGTTGCCATTTTGAAGGTGATTTCATTATGCCTCTCTCATAGAAACGCTCGTCCCTATTGAAAAAAACTGGGACAGTCGATTTTCACAAGCTTCTCTTAAGGCGAATGCTTCACCATCAAAATTATTCGCCATAGACAGGATCAGGTGGTAATCACTTGGTGCCAGGTCCGGACTATAAGGTGGATGCATAATAACCTCCAATGGATGCATAATAACCTCCCTGAGCTTCTGGCGAATCACTATCGATATGTATGGCCAGGCGTTGCCTGATGGAACACAATTCCTCTCCTATTGGCAGAAGCTGACCGATTCTGGGCGATTGCTACCTACAGACGGTCAAATTATTGAAACAGCTCATAGTAGATGATTTCGTGCCAATCCCCCAAACACACAGCAAAACCTTCCTGGCCGTCAATCCTGGCTTGACAACCATTTGTACCGGTTTACTGCGATTCAACCGCGACCGTTTGTTTTCGCTTGACGCTGTCGTAAGTGACCCACTTTTCATCACCAGTCACCATCCGCTTCAGAAATGGGTCGATTTTGTTGCGATTCAGCAGCGAGTCGCAGATGGAAGTTTGGACCATGAGGTTTTTTGCATTAACTCGTGTGGCACCCATACATCGAGCTTCTTTTTCTATCCAATCTTATTCAAGTGGTTTCAAACGGTTTTTTCTGCAATGTTTAGTTACTTGGCAATCGAAACAGTGCTTTCATGGCGGTCGGACTCGACGATTTCCGACTTTTTATCGACGTTTTCGACAATTGAAGGCCAGAGTGTGTGCACAAAATTACCGGAACGAAATGAAACAAAATTGCGCATGATTGGCTGCTACAGTATCAGGACCATAAACACTATTCACATTTTAAGTCCTCTGCCTTGCGTTTTCGCCTTTATCGAAGAAGAAGAACTGTAAAATATGGTGTATTTTCTCGTTGCTGGTGTCCATCTTTGACGCGGGCTCAAACAAAATTGAGTCAAGAAATCACAAGACCAACTCATTGCTTGCTTTATAATGCCTACATGTTGCTTCTCGTAAAATTTAAAAAAATATATATCTAATAGATCTTAAGTTGTGAATATTTGTTAATAGTGTTCGTGGCAGATAATATATACCGCCCACTTTTTGCACAGTGTTTACTAGGACTCACATCCATAACTGCCAAAATGCGTCACTATTACATGAATTGGACCGAAGTTACAGTAATTTTAAAAAATGTGAAAATAGTTCCTTATATGGGAGGAAAGCGTGGTCTTTGTCTTCCAAATCAGCCATATAGCAATCTGGTTCTGTATCTTTGTCCAGACTATACTTTTGCAAAGTTTCATTAAGTTAGCTCTAACGGTGTAGAAAAAAGTAGCCACAGACGCACAGACGGACAGACAAAATTCAACTTGTTTAGAAAGTGAGTCTAATCTGTATATTTAAGTTCATACCTACCACGCCTCCTTCTTGTAGTTGCAACCCCTCTCAAAAGCACAAAATTGGTATACCCTTTTTACCTTTTGTAAAGGTAAAGGGTATAAACAGCAGAGCGTTATACAAACTTTATGATAGGGTATTTACAAGCTCTGTATATTAGTAATACAATGCTATTACAGTATTGTTAAGATTGTGCGAACAATGTAAAAATCACTCAAAATTATATTATATAATTTAATTATTAGTTTTTTAGTATTAATAAATGATAAATGTTTTTTAATAATATTTGGATGGAGTAAATACATTTATAAAGCTTTTCTAGCACTGTAAATTGAGTTTTAATTGTGCTTTATAAAGCCTGTGGTTCTGCTTTACAAAGGTTCAAACTCTATAAAAATGCAAAACTTCAAGGACTATTAAACTAGTTTCATAATAGCTTAGAGTGCTTTAGTGTATATATACTGCCTAGATTCTGCGTAGAGCCTAGTATGGATCCAATGAATAGTACCATTAAATGTTGTCATTATAGCATTTATCGTTATTTTACATGAAGGATCGACAGTTGCATAAATGGGATTGGGCGTATCCTTTGTGCGATTTGAGTCATATCGATTTCTGTGTCGGCCTTAAGTACAGGCAATGGAAGAGCCAGTGAAAAAGAGACAAGAAGTGCCATCTGCAAATAGTAGATTCGCCTATCCTACTTATGACAAGTCTCATTAAAATGACTGCAATGGTGTGAAAAACACTTTAGCGGAAATCACACCGATCAAGATTTTGTATAATAAAGTCACCTCCCACATATTTTGTTTAAACACTACATCCAAATCGAAAGTGAACGATATACCCCTTTTTATAGCCATCCACTTATAAAGAATAAGAATCCCATTATATACTTCCTGCGCAGTGAACAGCTTGAGCTCAGTGGTAACGAACATAATGTAAATTAATAATGCCAAATCCTCACACATTTGAATTGTGTTTCATTCGAAAACTATGAAATATTCATACAATGGACAATTTCAAAAATATGTCTCATTTCACACTTTCTAACTCTGAAAATGTATTCGATGATACACCACTATGTAAGGGTTCGCAATCCGCTTCCAACTTGGAAGCGCTCACTCCCACACACACGTCGAGCTAAATGCATGCACTAAAATTACCGCACATACAAATGTTGTTACGAAGAAGTTAATATTTCACGGGCAATTTGTAAAGATTGAAATTCACACACAAGAGTAGAATATACTGTCACACACACCCATATGCAGCCGCGCATAACCCATCCCACACACACACACACACACACACACACATATATATATGCGAACATTAGAAAGGCTTCATATTTCATCTCATAAAATTTTAAACTCAATTAAAAGTTTACGCATTAAAAAGTTTGGCAAGGATCGTAACCAACGAATGACAATGCGTCACGCAAAACCTACCGCAAGAGAAACGCTTCAAGGACTGCCACGAAATACGTCCCCACGCACGCACTAAATAACACAGAAACACTTCCCTGCAGGAAAATCGACTAGTTCAATAACTAGTGTGTTACTGGCTCTACAAACTACTTACAGTGAGTGGACGGCTATTAATAAACTGCAGCTTACGGAAACGCAAATTAACAATGAAATTGTGGGGAAGTAAGAGTTTCAGTAAACATAAATAATCCTTAAATTCAAATTTGAACGTCACGATCAAATTATATCTAGAAAATACGGCATGTGATGCAGCTCTAATTTTATAGTTGAGTAGTGTTATTAATGATATTGTTGCCTTATCTCACAGCAAGATGCATGGGCATCCCAATGATGTTATCTCCTGTGTTGAAATTTAGAAATTTCAAGAACTTTCGAGAACTCTTTGGATGCAGCAACGGACTATAAACGTACTTCGTTGGACCACACAAAGTATAGTGGTGAATTGTAGACAACAGTGACAAGACTAATATAGAAGTGTAAGTATAAATTTGTTACACTGCTGTCGGGAATTAACGGGTGTCTCTTATTTCTGAAGAGAATTGCTGTTAAATTAAACTGCACAAAAACAAAGAAAGGTTTTTATAGTTCTTAGCTTGAATCCAGTTAGCGAACTATCAGCAAACAAACTAATTTACGTCGCAATATGATTAAATGTAAATATCAAATAAAAAACCCTCTCTTACCTCCACATCTGCAGTGGCTTGGAAATGACTTGCAAAAGTGGTAGCCATGGATTTTTATTAATAATATTATTATATTTGTTATCCCTTACAATATAATTATTGCTAAATATTGGGCGAATCAGTAGGAGCAACTAAGGCTGCCGAATCGAAGAGAAACACGTTCAACCTATTAAAAGTGTTTTTTTTTTAATAATAAGAGGGAATGCATACCCTAACATATCACGATTCAAGAAATATCAAAGAGACAAAATCAATTCCCAATCTGTGTATATATGTCACATAATATTGTAGATCTGAACAGTTCTTCTAATATCGAATAAATTTTCTCCTATTTACGCGTTGTTGTGTTTACTTTGTTTCCATTAACGCCAAATGCCGAAGTATAGCGAATTTTTCGGCAATCAACTAAAAATTGCATTTTATGAGAAGCGAGAGCATAAGTATAAATTGTGGCCAACTTCTGTGGTCTAGTGGTAAGCATGCTAGACTCACACCCCGAGGGTCGCAGGTTCAAATCCTGCCACGGGCTTGGTCTTCTTTCTATAAAATCTTTTTCTCTTCGAGTCGAAAGCCTCTGTAGCCAGGACTCATTCCCCCAACACCTTGCACTTATAATTAATTATGATGTAAGGAATAATAATAATAATAATAATAAATTGTGGGGTGGGGCCTGGCATTTCAGCAGATAAATTTTAATTTTTATTTTGTTATTTTTGATTTAGCATTTTGGAGTATTTTTGATATTAGTTGTTCAGTCCGTAGTATTCCACACACATTTTGAATAGATTCCTCATACCATGAAATTTTATCATTATATCATCAATAGAAGCAATACTGTAGTTATTTTAAATACTTTTCAACATTTGTTTATGAGAAAATTGCGTGTGGATTTTGACTGTTTCATATTTGAATATCATTGGACAAATCGTATCGAATATTAATCTGCCTTACTCTGAAAAATAATATCCGTAAGCATCCATTTCACAAAATATTCTTCAAGCTTCCAATTCATGTTCCCTCTTCCTACTTATGTGTGTGCGCCGCTTACCGCGCAAGTTGCAAAAATAATCTCCACTGCATAGAAGAATTGCTTGTGATGTCGTTGTTGAACTCCCAAGCTGGGCTCCTCTCATAAAACTTTGTGTCTGGCCCATACAAATTTGCAACTAGTGGCGAACAAACTCGTTTTCTTTGCACTTCTTTCTGATAAGTGGTTTTCAAGCAGCAGTTTTAATATTACTGCAGGGATATAGTCATACCAATTGGAACATTTGAAACATTTTCGCTAAAACACAAACGTAATTTGTTGTAATTTTAGGCGCTGAAAGTTTTTCTATCTATAAGCGAGCATAGAACACAGGAAGTGGTCGTACGTAAGGCATGTGATGGTTTCATACCTGTTGCGGCTCCACCATATTCATAACTTACAAATGTAATCATAACTTGTAAATATTACAATTTAAGCATTGTAAACCATGCTTTGGGCTCTTATATGTTTACCTATCTAACTTATCTAAGACTGTCGCACATGTATTGAAGGAAGCTAGATTTTCAACAAACCATTCAATTAATCGAATTTTTTCGTTTTGATCTAAAGAACTATTTACGAAACATATGACTAGTCAATCATATAGAAAATTGATTTGACTTTTAAACAAGCCGAGCCAACAGAATTCTCAGTGCATACGTGTCCCGCGGCCCCTCTAGCGTATTTGCATACACATCAACATTTACATCACCTCTTAAGTATTGCACAAGCAGCAAAATGCTTCTAAGAATCCATTGAAATCTGTTTCACTCACGCGATACTGAGCAACACTCAATTGATTGCTTGCTCACTGGAGGTTGAAATAACACTGATGCTGTCTGCTGCCACTACGTATCAATATCCAGAGCTTCCAAATCGAAACTGGTTCGTGTCGACATATGAAGTCCCACATATCTAGGAGCATGTGCACTGCAGGGGTATGGGTTTTCAGGTATAGAAACATAAATTGGAACCAGCAATCCAATGAGCGGATTCAACCGAGTGCGCATCGTTTATTTGGTGCTCTGGATGCATTAAGACCAGTCTCACGGTTGCGCTTCCGAGGTAAGGATGGCAAGAAGGAGCTATGCTGTGGCAGCAGCATTGTGTTTAAGCCGAAGAAATGGCAATAAACTTTCAAATTCTTATTTCAGAAATATTTAAGTGAAAAAAACACTCGCAGTAAATGCTAAGAAAACACTATCCTCAAAAATCAAGCAGGCATGCAACTCACCGTGCCCAACTGAAGTTAATAATTGAGCCATTTGCGTTTGTTTACTTTTAGAACTGCTTTCCGCAAATCAATTTAATGCAAAAAAACAAAAAAAAAACCAAAAATGACTCTTGGCATGGAAGTTTTCTTGTGATTGCTGATGCAGCTGTGTTGCATGCATTGACATTGGCATAATGAACTATAACAACGACGACGACAGCAAGGAAAGTAATTTAAATCACTTGCGACTGCAGCCAGTACAAAAACAATTCTCGTAACATGCCGCGTCACTTTTTGCGGATAACCCTGTCATAGAATGGCTTTTTAATTTTGTTTTGCCTGTGGGGCACGAACGTGTTCGCTCGCATTGCAAACTGTTTCCGTTCCCAAGTTTTTAAATTCGGCCAAATACTTGTGGACTAGCATTTGAGCGCGGTTTCGTTTTAATGAAATTTGAAGCTTGCAGTTTCACGTAGTTAACACTTGGCAGTAGGCAGGCAATTTGCATGCAAATGCGACTTTTACGACATACAAAATGTTCTTAATAAATCAGCTGAAACACTCGGTTATTTGTAAATCAAAATATTCGTGTGTACTTCGCATACCAATGAAGACTCTTAGACTCTGTACGCTGCCTCGGGCTATAAGCCTAGAAAAGGGCTCCCTATTTTCGATTACCAGAAATTAAACTAGCGCCATTCACATGCTGGGGGGACACCCACTTACTCAATCTCATTCACCTTTTCACAATGATGACGTGCTCACAACCATGTCCTTGTCCCACCTGTTCAAAGCCGTGTTTAAAAGTTTAAGTTAGCTTCCTCTTTTGTTTTCTGATATTAAAAATTTACTACGCCCTGATTTGAATCATGAAAATATATTTTGTCCTTTTTTTGTTTTGTGACAGAGAAATATAGAAGGGTTTTCCAATTGGGATGTGCAGATTGTGTAGTTCTTGCATCCGGAAGCACAACATTTTTTTACACAAATGTTCTTGTTGTTTTGCCATTGTATGAGTCCAATAACGCCAGGAAATAATTCAACTTATGCCTCGTTGCAGGAAAATGATAGCTAAATCTTTTAAAATAAACCTTTAAAGGAATCACCCAACCTGTGCATTACCATAACACCCAGTCCAACATAAATACTGCCACCGTCCGCACTAGTGCATATAATACGAGGGAGGATCAATCACCAATTACCTCTGAAAACTCTTTTATGCAGCTTTGCTCCAAACTCTTTAAGCTGCCCAAATAATAATTCGTCTCCAAGACTACAAAATACGATTTTACATCTGAGAAGACTTCGTAATTTGACAACATTTGTTTCCTCCTAACCCAACTTACAGCTTTGCAAACAAAAAATAGTCACAACTCAGCCAGATCTGGTGAATAAGGAAAATTGTGAATAAATTCGAATCATAAATCATGAGCCGAAATAGTAAGAAAACCAATATGGACTCATCGGATTCTCATTTGGGGAATAGCCTGAATGACTATTAATAACATTATTCAACAACTAGAAAATAAATTCTTGGAACAATACTAAATGCACCCTGGTTTATAACCAATGAAGACTTACAACGGGATCTCCACATCCCCACTAAAAAAGACGAAATAAAAATAACGAGTAAAGAAGTCTGAAGAAAGGTTAGACCGACCGTTTTTTCGGTAGGGTGCCCTGAGTTGATATAATGGAGGGAGGCATAGCCTTTATCTAATTCTCCTCATTTCTTGTGTATGGCTTTGTAGAATCAATATAAGTATTCATATATACCTCGTTCAAAAATTTGGCAATAGGTCCTAAGTTTTAAACATGTACCAATAGAGAGCGTGGCTCTCAAAATGTCCCGCCCATTTCCTGTTGGATGTTTTATACTAGCACTTTGAATCCTCTTGAGAAGTTTCGGAGATGAATCTTGAATAGGGCAATGAATATTGGTTAATTGTGGTCGCGGCAGTAGTAATAATCTGTCTAAATATTGCATATATACTAGTACGAGCCTAATATATACTGCTACCAATTTGTATCCATATATCATCATAGCACAGATAGTGTAATTTTTTTAAAGTGGAGTTCCAAAGATTATTATATGGGAGGGATACGTGTCCTTTATCTGATCGACCCCATGTGTTTTGTATGGCTTTGTAGCGTCAATATACTTACTAATGTAAAATTTTGACGTGGCTGTAAAGAAGACCCGCCAATTTGTTGTGTGGTGTTTATTGTTAGTACCCGCAACCGTCCTGTGAAATTTCGTTGATAAATCTTCTATAGGAACCTAGCAATGATTTTTGTAAACTGCAGTAATAGTATGATCCCCATATTTTGCAGACACACTATTATGGACCCAGTGTACATGACTGCCTTTTTATTCCCATAGTATCAATACGAGCATATATAGGCTAATTTTAATTTTAGACCCGAAAGTTCCTTATATTTCTCTGCTCAACCCCATTTCTTGCAGTTGGCATTATAATGTGCACATGATGCTTCGCATAAATTCGTCCATAAATTTCTGATAGATTTTCAGTTACTAATATTTGTTAATAGTGGGCGTGGCAGTTAATATATACTGCCCACATTTTGCATTGTGTTTAGTAGGACCACATCTGCATATTGCGTCACTATTCCATCAATTGGACCGAACTAGTAGTAATTTTTAAAAAGGTGAAATTGCGTATATCTGAGGTAGGCGTGGTATATGTCCAAATCGGCTCATATAGCAATCTATATTTTTGTTTTCCTTTAGGTTCGCTAATTGGAGAGATGCCAGAATTCCACCGATGTAAATGTTGTTACATCGATTCCCTTCAACTACGTGACCCATTTATGGGCTGAAAAGTGTTCACAAGAAATCTCGGACCGTCCATTGCCCTCGGAAAATGTTACTGCTTGATATGAACTGTTGGCGAGAGGACCCTACTTCTACAGAATGTTAATGGTCATTAGATAAGATCATTAACTGTCAAGGAGGTACTGGATAATGATACACTATTTTTCTCATTTGTGGCACCGTTTACTTAATATGGACTCTAAGATGAGTTTTTCAATTAAATATTTTACCAAAGACTTGACACAACCGTTCTGCTCAACCGATCATTTTATTCTGCTACTCTCACCGTTTGAGTGTAACCATATTGATCTAAAACAACTAAATTACACAAGGTGACCAGATGTAATTAAATAAATACGTCTAAAAGTAAAGAGTAACTTAAAACATATAAGAGTAACTATACTATTTACATATTGCTCCAATTCGGCCGTCCTGCCCATGAGATCTCCTGATCTTACATAAATTAAACCGAATCATCTGATAGCTTATTTCCTTTAAACCAAGGCTTTAAATTATCTGTTTCCCAGCACCTTTGTAAGGCGTTCGCGACTCCTGGAAGCCTTCCACATCTTCAAGTAAATATCGATAGTTGCGTAAAATTTTACTAACTTTATACGGAACTTCAAATTAAGGAATACATTTTTTCGCCACACCAGCATATTTTATTGCTTCTCGACGGTTTTTATCTATATACTTTTTCTTGTATTCCTGAAGTTTCGATTACTTTAAAACTTCTTTTTCTCTAACTTCTTCTAAATTTTTTTCAACTGTGTACCTTGTTCAACTTCAATCAAACTTTCCTGTGTCCCAATAAATTCCCACCTTTGGTTTAACTAATTTGCTATCATCGGACCTAAACTTCTATTCACTCTCTCTACTTGGCCATTGGCTTATGGAAAACCGGTAGCTATCTTTATGTAATGTACATTAAACCTTTCCAGAAATTGCTTAAAATCAGTTGACGTGAAACAGCTTCCTCTATCCGATACTATACACTTTGGTCGACTCTATGCTCTAAAATACTCTTCAAGGCCTTGAATTACCTCTTTCATGCTTGTCGTTTTTGTGGTGTACAATCTAACAAATTTAATGCATGCATCAATAATTACGAAAATATGTTTTTTCGACCAAGAGTTGTCTACCGGTCATCGGTACATGATCAGTATGTAAAAATTCAAATGGAACCTTTTGTTCCGGAATATTGTGGAGAAGTCCCTCAGCTTTGTCATTTTTGGAAGAAAAGACTATACACTTAAAAAAATTTTTGATGTGACTGCCTACTTTCTCCCTCATTCTAAGGGACCAATACCTTTTTATTATCAATTCAATCATTTTGTCTATACCCATGTGGCCCATTTCATCATGGTATTAATATATAACGTGACCTTCCATATCTTAAGGCACATAAAACAGAACCAATCCTTTTTCACTCTTTCTATACAGAATACCATTACGCATTTCATAAAGACTGTCTTCGTTATTTATAAAATCTTTCTAATTTCGTCCAGCTTTCTATCTTTGTTTTGACAAATAATTAAATTTTCTTCAAAAGTATTAGCTTCTAAAACTAAATTATTGGTGCTCGTTTTGCCTGTTCCTATTTATATTCATAATTCTGTAGCTCTAATGACAAACTTGCTATCCTTGGATTTATCTCCTCTTTACTCAACGTCAATAAATTACAGTCCGTAACTATTTTGAATTTTTTGCTTTGAAGGTACACTTGAAAACGTTGCAACGCATACACAATAGCCAGTGTCTCTAGTTCGAAACTATTGTATTTTGATTCAGTCTCCGAAGAACATTTAGAATAATAAAAACATGGATGCCACTTTTTATCTTTCGTTTTCTGCAACAATATTGCTCCAAAACGTACCAAATTGGCATCACAATGCAAATCTGTAATATCGTTTGGATCATATAATGCTAATATAGGAGCTTCTATCAACTTTTGTTTTAAAATTTCAAAACCTCTACCGCTTGAACGGTCCAAAACAAAATTTGCTTTCTTTTTTAACTAAATCATACAAAGGTCAAAATGTTCTACGAATCTGCGGAAATACGAGCACAAACTAAAAAACTTTGAACTACATGAGGTCTATCTGGAATCGGGCAATTTTTTATCGCTTGTACACCAGTCTGGTCCGCTTGTTCACCCTCTCCTGTAAAAACTCACATTTGCCTAACCTGAACTCAAGCTTATTTTGAACTAATCGCTTGAAACTTCGCTTAGAATTTCAAAATGGTCTTCAACATTTACTGAGGTTATCATTATATCATCTAAATAAATTATTACCTTATTTTGTATCACCATGTCAAAAAATACTTTATTTATAGACCTTTGAACACCTGACGGCGCATTTTTCAAACCAAACATTCTTAAAAACTCAAATTGTCCTAAAGGAGCCGTAAATGATGTATGTATATTTTACTGATTCTGGGTGCATAAAAACATGGAAGAATCCATTTTTCAAATCTCGCTTTTTTTTTTGTTCGCGAGCCTGTCTAACAAGTCATCAATAAGAGGAATCGGATAATGCTCTTTTGCAGTAACTTTATTCAAATTTCGAAAATCTACACACATTCTTAGATCACCCGTCTTTTTCCCTACTAATACAATTGGGGAAACAAGCTCTGATTCGCTCACTCGTATAATGCCTTTGCCTAAATATTCATCTAACGACGTTTGCAATTCCGTTTTCGCCGCATATGACAATCATCTTGGATTACAACTAGAAGATTTTTCATTTTCTACTACCAACTTCATTTAACTTTTAATTAACTGTTATTCAGGACGTTCAGGCTTCAGAAAACACGTTTCAAAAATTTTACACAACTTGCTTACTTTTTCACAAACATTTAACTTCGGTTCATTGGGTTCATGAAGCAATTTCGCAAAATATTCACTTTCATCTGTATTTTCATTTTCAAAACTTTTAACGAAGCATCAATTTTTGAACTATTTTCAAATTCTGTACTCCACCTTCATTTATTTTTTCTAACTTTTTGTTATCGTTTACTACAACTTCACATTACAGGTCTCTTCAAAACTCAAATTTTTATCGTTAACATTGATTCCTTTAAAAGCTTGATTTACATTAAAATTCTTATAATTTTTTCAATAACATTATCATTCAAGTTTTCATTCTTCTTGCTAACATTTTTACTCAGATATTCAGCTTTTTCATTAACTTTTCCAACAAATTCATTTTCACTCATATTTTCATAAATTTTTTTTACTATATCTATTCCCATTCAAGTTCAGAAACAAATAAGCTTACTTGCCCTCGACAAATCTCTGCCTAAGACTGCATCAAAACTCATAAAAACGTCAGCAACAACCATTAAATTCAGTGTAATTTTTTTATTTTTAAATTCAAATATCACAAAATAGAACCAAAAATAGTTTACTATTATTAATTCGACAAAAAACATATCAGCATCAGAAAATTCTTTTAATATAACTTGACGACTGAGGCAGGATCTTTCTATAAAACTGATTGGGTTTCCCGTGTCAATGAGACTCTGTAACCTTAAAAGTTGTTAACTTTATCATCTATATAATAATTTAAATATACCACATACTCATTGTTTTCTAGCAAATTGTCTGATCCTTTTCATTTTGGACAAACAGCAGCTCGATGATCCACACTCCCACAGACGTAACAAGTACCAGACTCCCTCTTGGGCTTTCTATACTCAGCAGCAAGATGTCCAAAAGAATTGCAATTTGATGAATCTGCAACTGGGTTAAACTTTCGCTATTCTTAATTTGCACCTTATTTGCCAAAATAATTTTGTCGTTATAGTACTCTGCAAAATTTTCATTGATTTGCCACTGGCAGGCCTAAAATTTGCGACGAAATACAATACATTTGGTCAATAAGAGTTTCCACTTTTTCTGTTGAGAAATTTCGTTTTGAATATATTCACTTCCGCGATTTTCCTTGAAGTTTTTTTTTTATGAGCGATCGCAGCATGTTTTTATCAAGTCCGTAAATATTTGTGCATTATTCATCCAAACTATGTAACAGGTGGGTGTTAAAGTATTATTTCAGGAGTACGGTACTATAATAATACCGCCTGGGGATTCCCCAGTTTTAGATTATATTATAAAATTTCAATCTCAATTTTTCTTGTGGCCTAATTTGCGTGGAAAAGAACTTAGCCTAAAAAAACAGAAAAGTGTACCGTTTCTATGATGTGTATCATCAGCCTTAGTCTGAGATCTCTCCCCAATATTGTGCAACAGCACCGCATGAACAGTGTCAACAGTTGACAAATGGGATGCACTTAACTGGCATCTATATATATATATATATATATATATATATATATATATATATATATATATATATATATATATATATATATATATATATATATATATATATATATATATATATATATATATATATATATATATATATATATATATATATATATATATATATATATATATATATATATATAGATGCCAGTTAAGTGCATCCCATTTGTCAACTGTTGACACTGTTCATGCGGTGCTGTATATATATATATATATTATATATATATATATATATATATATATATATATATATATATATATATATATATATATATATATATATATATATATATATATATATATATATATATATATATATATATATATATATATATATATATATATATATATATATATATATATATATATATATATATATATATATATATATATATATATATATATATATATATATATATATATATATATATATATATATATATATATATATATATATATATATATATATATATATATATATATATATATATATATATATATATATATATATATATATATATATATATATATATATATATATATATATATATATATATATATATATATATATATATATATATATATATATATATATATATATATATATATATATATTTATATATATATATACGAGTATATATGATTGAAATGATTCCAATTCCGACTCATGGCATATTGGACTATTTAGGAATAAAGTACCAAAATCGGTAAACCGTTCTTCGGATCTTGGGGAACTAAACTTTTCAATAGGTTCTGAAGGAATATAAAAAAATAATAATATTTAATGAGCATATTGCTCTCTTCGAAACCACATTCTTAATTACGCATAACATGGCAACAAAAGCACCCTGCAGAAAGCTTTGACGAATTTTCTGGAATATACATGGATGATCAAACAACTACGCATGCAATTTCATACCAATTGTACTTTCGTCCTTAAGATATCTCTATTTCAACCAATATATATATATATATATGTATATTATGGATCAGGGGTATTTCCTGGAACGATGTAGTCTCGTCCGTATGTTCTTATTTATTGTAAAGATTATTTCCCAATAACTAAAATTATGCTGACATTTTTAACGAAGGTGAAACTTATCAGTTGAATGATCTGAATAGTCTTTGTCACCGTTAGGAATCCGCACAAGTCCACTTTCGGTACTCCTACTTGGTTGAAATAGAGATATCTTAAGGACGAAAGTACAACTGGTTTGAAATTGCATGCGTAGTTGTTTGATCATCCATGTATATTCCAGAAAATTCGTCAAAGCTTTCTGCAGGGTGCTTTTGTTGCCATGTTATGCGTAATTAAGAATGTGGTTTCGAAGAGAGCAATATGCTCATTAAATATTATTATTTTTTTATATTCCTTCAGAACCTATTGAAAAGTTTAGTTCCCCAAGATCCGAACAACGGTATATATATATATATATATATATATATATATATATATATATATATATATATATATATATATATATATATATATAAGTAGGTATGTCCATACCTGCTACGGCTCCTTTTGGACTTTACAAATACAAAATTGATTTTTTTAAAACTATTCTTGTGTAGCTGAAAAACCTTCAAAAAAACTCGAACACAAATTTCATATTTTTCATACACAAGTTTATTTATCAAATTGGTTATTATTGCATCTAACAATATTACAGAAGAAGGATTTTTTATAGTCTTATGTTACAAAAACCTACTCATCAACATCATCGAAATGAAAATAGTCTACAGCATCCTCCTCCGTAGGTGTTCGCTCCTCCTCGTCAAGTATTTCATGGGGATCCTTCTCGGCAGCAGCCAGTTCCATTGCTGGGTATTCAATGTCGTTCGGTATGACAGGAGGTTTAATGGTTATACGTGTGCGATTTGCTGTGCGCTGATTCTCGAGTAGACTCTTGTGTAAGTAGGGAAAACTTTTTTCAAAGTCTATTTTGATTTTTAGCAGTTGGTCCAGCATGCCAGGCGTAAGTATGTTGTTATTTGCCAGTTGGGCCCTTGCATCTCGTCTATAACGTCCATCCTGCAAATAGGGCTCGTAACTGCCGCCGCCGGTATAAATCGGTCGATGTAAGTCATAAGCTTTGTGATACCAGGGATCATCTGAATGCGCTGTCGACTGCTTACCCATAAACGGTTGCAGTAGTTGCGGACCAAAACTAAATAGGGAGCTTACTACTTCGGGATCTTTTGATGTGGATGGCTTGCTGATGACGATGAATGATGTGGGTGCGTGGATTGTGAGGAATGAAATGACAATGGAATAGAAATGAATTATTGAATAGATACAATGCCTAAATGAAATCTTATTAGAAATTAAATCATATGTTCCTTTTTTAGGAACGAGTAAAGTAAAAAATCAATCTACTTGTATGCTTAATGATGAGTTGCCTTTCTCGCTTTGCGTTCAATTGAAAGTGAGTATATGAATTAATCAATGGGAGGCGAAATTATGGAATTGATATGAATCAATTACGGTTTGTGAACTAATCTATGCTTCTTGCTCGTTTAAGAGCCTCGCTGTTATCTGCACTAGCAATGACATTTATTTTAGCTTTCCTCCGTCTGGAACGCAAACGCTTCGTCTTGTACTTGATAGTGCTGTTTGAAGTCACTGGTCTCGCGGTCGTGGTTGCTGTTGTTGCTAATGGTACAACAATTGTATGGGCTCGAATAGCATTTTGAACCTTTATATCTTCCTTCAAATTTAACTCTGAGAGTAAGTACAAAAGTTCAACTATTTTCGCTCTTTTCTCCTCAACATCGTTACTTTTTAAATCTATAATGTGGGTGGTGATTTGAGGAATTTCAGTAACTTTAAGTTGATTTGTCTTCAAGCGACATTTATAACTGCTGGGTATATTTGCCCTCGCCGAAGTCTGCGTGGAACTGATCACACTATTTTTTGTAGTATGTCTGCGCATAAACTTGCCACGCAATGCATAAGGACTTAAAGTGGTTTCATCGGATGCTTCACTTACATCCTTCAGCTCGGTGTTCACTGCTTGCGCTTGTTCCTTTATAATTTTCGCGATTTCGTTTAATCTGCTAAAATCCTCCACCTTGCTATTATCTTCTTTTCTTACACTGTTTTCAATTCGCTCGGCAAAACTACGCATTGCTTCAGACCCATAACTATCTCTGTAGTTCTTAGGAGTCGCTCTTTTATGCGACTGATCATTATTTCTACCGTAATTACTTATATGTTGATTGGCGTACTGGGCCTCTCTGTCCCCATAGTCTTCTGTGCTCGATACTGCGAGATTTAAATTATTGCTATGCATGTACTCCCACTGGTGAGCCTTGGTTAGATACTTTTCATCGTAACCTTTGGCAGCCATGTTGCTTAACCACTTCTGATGATCCAAATCAGTTATGAAATCAACTTTTGAAGCTTGCGAAAATGTGTTTTTCTTCGGCAAATCTGTCGAACTCATCTTTGTATTAGGCACAGTCCCAACCGGTTCTTGCTTTAGACCAAGGTCGTTCCAATTATTTTCTTGGACATTTGTTAAAATGCGATCTTTGCATTTCTCGCAACAGTTAGTGAGGCGTTGTTTTATAACTTTCACCAGCGAAGCAAAAGCATCTTCCGATATATCCGCATTGAAATATGATTTTAAATTGCTTTGAGGGGTTTTGGAAGGATGAATGCTATCGCTGATAGCATCTTCCTTAGACTTAATATATGTCTTTGGCGTAATTGATGACTGTGGTTTGCTAGTTGCTTTTGGGGCTATAATCATGGGCGTACTTTGGCCTACTACTTGAGCATTTTTGGAAAGTTCCTCAACTGCTTTAACTGGATATTGTGGTAATATCTCGTAAGGACTATACCCTTCCATTGGCTGCGATTCTGTCTCCGCATAAGGAAGATTGTGAGGGTGGCCATGTATTGCAGCAGGTCCATGTTGATAGGTCTGGGATTCGTAGTTTATTTGGTTTTTAGGATCTTCTTCATTATAAAATGGTTTCGAAGATCGTTCATAATCGTGTTGCCCTGTAGGAGCGGGACTATTCGTCCCATAATAACTTGTGGCTCCATCGTTATGTTCAATATACTCACGGCTACCATGGGCAATATTTTCATTTTTGAAATAATCGTTTGAAGCATTTATATCATTGGATTCACCTCCTGTTACTTGCAATGGTTCATGGCTGGCACGTTCCAGCGCATCGCGTATTGAAGCAGCATTATATCGCATTAACGCCTCAGTAGGATCTTCGTCTGCATTCAAGGTTATCTCTTTGAGGGAGTCTTTATAAGTTTCTCTTAAGTCACTCAAAGATTTCTCATCAATTGCCTGTAGGGAGCCATAGTTGGCATTTCGCTTTTTTCTGGCGTAAGCATTGGTGCACTTACTTCCACCTAATATACCGTTAAATGTAAATTTAGTTGCTAACCTGGCTAAAGTGTGATCAGTAATCGATGTCGCGGCCGTGATAGGTTGTTGATCATCACTTGAGAAGGTTGCTGCTATAGTGTGTACGGGTTGTGGTTCAGGGGTCCGATCAATAGTTGGAGGTGTCCGTTGTTGCGATTGTTGTCTTTGTTGTGGCTGTGTTTTTGTTTGGTGTGCATCAAAGGTTATTTTCTGAAATGCGTCGCCTGTTAATGATATGGAATTTACACAAAAAACAATTGTTGATGAGCGTGAATGGTGGAAATTAGTTGCGAAATGTGAGTTTCATTCGACACAAATAAGTATATCTAGCTGTAAGTTTTCTTTTGAATGTGTGTGGTGAATATGTCAGTGTTGTAATGTATGTTTCTTACTTATACTTATGTGCATTCATTTGCATATTGCATTCAACCTACCCGCAGAGTATTATGCTGTTTCAGCATGGCATCTATTTCATCGTTACCTACAGCAACTCTGTAGCCTCCCTGGTTGCCGTAAGCGTTAGAACCGTAAGAGCCGCCACCATAACTACCAGATCCGTAACTTGAAATTCCTCCGTATCCCTTTGCACCCTGGCCTCCATATCCACCATAAGAACTTCCGCCACCATAACCTCCAGATCCACCATAAGAACTTCCCCCACCATAACCTCCAGATCCACCATACGAACTTCCCCCACCATAGCCTCCAGATCCTCCAGAACCTCCTGATCCACCATATCCTCCTGATCCACCATAACCTCCCATTCCACCATAGGTTGGATATCTACTGCCACCCTGTCCATAATAGTAGTTGATTACTGTAGCCGGTTTTCTATGTGTACCCCCGAAAAGATCCAAATCGTCGAAAGGATCTGTGTAAGCACGACGGAAAGAATCAGATTTGAATAAATTAAAGTCATTTCGCAATTCACCAAAAAGATTACCTTTATGTCTGGCTCTACCATCATTTTCTGGCATCTGAGGTGTAGCCGCGACAACAACTGGTTGCTGTTGTTGAGAGTCGATGGGTTGTTGTTGTAACATCATTATAGGTTCTGTCGGCTCTCCCATCCGGCGAGCCGCTTGTGGAGTAAGCTGCTGCTGTTGCATTTCAGCGGACATCATTGGAATCGGAACTTTTTTCTGTTGTTGATCTTCCAGCCATTGTCTGAGGTCCGGTGACTGTTTCTGATTTTGCATATCTGCCCACTGGCGTTGTTGGTCCATGGTCTGCATTTCAATTTGTGAATTTGCCAACTGCCGCGGTCCAGGAGCTGGCATCTGTTGCATTTTTTGCTGTTCAGCCCATTGGCGTGTATCGGGAATGTGCTGTTCTTTCATTTTTTCACCTAGCCACTGTCGTTGCCCAGGGATCTGCTGAATTTTTTGTTCCTGTGCCCTTTGGCGCTCGTTATTGGATTGCGTGAACTTCATTTTATCTTCTGTCCACTGACGTTGCTCAGCTATATGTTTTTGTAGCTGCTCCACCCATTGCCGCTGTTCAACTGTTGGTTGCTCTTTCATTCTTTCCTCCACCAATTGCCGTTGATCAGCCATTTGTTGCATTTTCTGTTGTTCAGTCCATTGCCTTTGGTCCGGCACCTGTTGCATTTTTTGCTGCTCAGCCCACTGACGTTGTTCGGCCATATGTTTTTGTTGCTGATCTGCCCATTGCCGTTGCTCTGCTGTTTGTTGTTGCATCTGCATTTGCTCAGCCCATTGCCGTTCTGCCAACGATTGTTCCGGAGCTAATGAGACAGTACCAATATCAGTATTCCTAACTTCTTGAGGATTTGATCTATAAGGAGAATACATCTTTCTCTCTTTCGATGGTTTGCTTTCATTCAGCATCAACTCCTGACCACTCGCGCTAGCCATACGGTAAGCATAGGCCATCATTTTTATTATATCGTCTTTGCTCATATGTGTCATTGGAGCTGTTGGATCATTGGGCATAGTCTGCCGCTTGATGGGTATTCCTGTCAGAGCAGTCAGATATTTCAAGTAGTCGCCAGCATATTTACCATTTTCTTTATTATATCGTTGAGCTGTTTTTTGGAGCAGCTTTCTAACGTATTCGTCACCCAATGCCTTTTCAATATCCTCCCGTGTGATTTTGTGAATTGGCGTCTTACTAAGAGGGTAGTTTAACTTGTATGGCGAATCTTTACCTCCTTTTGCAGTTGTACGCTTGGCGGTAGCACGCATTTCCTTCGCTTGTCGTTCCACCTCCTGCAGTACTTTCAATTCTATGATAACTTGACGCTCGAATGCTTGCAGGTCTTTTTCAATTTGTAAATCTTCAGGAGATTTTGATACACCAGAATGATTTGTCTTATTGCTGTTGTTACTTATTTGAGGTGGGATGCGAAACCACAATATTGGGATTGTTTTTTTGCCAAGTGCTTCTTGTAATGCTGCATTAAATTTCATTTCCGCCATTTTTTCTGATGGCGTTAGTTTCGCATTTAGTGAGCTTGATGGTTGTGTCCTAGGTTCAGGCTTTACTCGTACCTCCAAAATTTCAGACGCCTCCGGCATAGGATTGGATTCGACTGCTGGCATCGCCCCAGGCCATGATGCAATAGGTTTAAAACCAAAGAGGGGCCCGGGTTGCTGCCCAAAGACTTGGCCAAGCATTGTGTTGCCATCGGTTAAAGCTGGTGGAATACCTGGAAACTGTAGTCCAGCTGGTGGTGGTGGCGGTGCTGATGGATTTGTTGGCGCTGGCGGTGCTGGCGGTGCTGGTGGTTCCGAAGATTCTATTGGAGGTGAGGGAGGATCTGGTGCGGGAGGTGGCGGGCCGTTCTCATTTGTCGGTTGTTCCAGAGGAGCACCTACTACAGCGTCGCTATTTGATGCAGTGGCACCACTACCAGATTGACCCATTAATGATGTTAAACCTGGAAGTTTCGATAAGTCGATCGCCCCAAAATTTGTTGGTGGAAGTCCCTGAAAAGCTTGTGACAACATCTGCCCAGCAGACGTTTGACCAATATTTCCTGGTACCACCTGCTGCAGCATCTGACCGGCGTTTTGCGGGAAAGCTGGAATTAGTTGACCTAAATTCGGCTGTTGGATTCCATCCAATGCCTGCGATAGCATTTGCCCAGCGTTTTGAGGAAGACCACTTGGAATTGCTTGCTGCAATTGCTGAAGTGCTTGTCCCCCATTTTGGCTGAACTGCTCAAATGATTGGAAAAATTGCGATAATACTTCCGGTTGCTGTCGTATGGTTCTTCTTTTTTCGTAACCATCTGCATTTATGTCCACTGGGGTATTGGGATCTTCAGCTAATACCAACACGACATTGGAAGCTGCTGAAGATAAATCAAGTGGGGCACCGAGTAATGATTGAGCTGGAAATATAGAACCCCACCTCAGAAGAGCACTTAGAGCAGGGAATATGCCACTCATAAAATTCAAAGGACCAAGAGTCATACCCTGTCCGAAAGACTGACCTACAGTCTGTAAAAAATAAAAAATATTTAAAAGAACATAACTCACAAATTTCAAGCATTTTTATCCATGCGTTACCAACCTCGCCATCTTGACCATCCCCATCGGTCAGATCTGATGGTGCGACATCATTTCCTTCAGTGGTTCCCTCTAATAGATCCTCACCTGGAGGGGCTTCCTGACAGAGAGCAATGTGACTGATAGTCACTGTCAGCAATAGTAACAGAAGGACCTTACGCATTTTCTGCACAAAACGAGATGTGAATTAGTTAAAAATCCTTCAGATATATTTCTCCGATATTCTTTACCCAAATCATTACTGCGCATACGATATTAACTTCACAATGAACAACGAACACTATAAACTAAAGCTGCACTTCCTCTTAATACCGATCCTTTAAGGACAATAAACCACTTTAAGTTTTCCTAAATCTGTTTATGCCAACCGTGCACCTATATGTTCAGACAATAACTGACTCCAATTGCCCAACTATCTTGCACAAATAGACTTTTTCGTCGCAGCAAATTGCAGACGTTGAGACTTTTGCATTTTGCAACAATAGCAACAACAATAACTTATAATAACAAGCAACCACACTAACAAACCTCTCTGACCCGATTTCAGTAAATCAGAAAGCAATTCCAAGTACCGAGATACCCTACGATATGTACACATGTAATTGTATTGTTTTTACAATTAAATATGTCTATCAATTAAATATGTCTAAGAATAAAAAACATCAATGGGGTATATGTGTGCTTGAAGTAAAGTTTAACAGTTGCCCGCACTTTATGCAGCTAATTCATGCATTGTTGATATATTATTAATATTAATATTATACCCTAGCAACATAGTTAATTATATCTCCAAAGATTTGTGGAAAAAAGTACTAGCAACACAGGATTTCAAGTTGAAGAAGAAAGCAGTTATAAAGAACATTTTCGAACCTATAACCTGGGCTGGATACGGACCCGCTACTTCACGACTGTGAGACTGCCATGGCTCCCACTTGATCATGTAGATGCACCCTGAAGACAATTTGTTGTCACAAACGCCTATGTAAATAGAAAGGCTACCATCATGGATGCATGTAGGGCATAGAATTTCTTAAAACAAGAAGATGCATACGCGTTTACAAAGACATGCAAGCAATTGACCTAAAAGAAATGCACGCACCGAACAAAAGTTCAACCACAGCAATGCCATTTCCGCGGATTCACAACTAAAAAAGTAACATTGTTAATACATTTTGCTAATTAATCAACATTTCGGATACACTGCAAAAATGCGTGCTGCTGGTGGAAGTACGTATAACCTTTACTTTTTGCACCTTTTTTGCACGTTTTTTGCCTTCAATTTGAGCCGACAATTACTACAGTAGTGGCGTGTATAAATCTCAGCAGACTGTTTTCAGTCCAACAAATGTTTAACAAAATATTCGTGGGATATTAGAAAAGCGTAGATTCGAAATGTGCCCGTAGAACCGTAAATAACAATTGTACTTAATTGATGTTTTATTTTTATAAATATAAATTTTTATTTAATGATTGTTTTGTAATGTATTCCATTTCGGAAGTCACTTTATATCAATTAAATGTGAAATATTAAATATAATCAAGAATTATAGCTTTACGCGTAACACAGCTCAGTAATCCAAAGAACAATAAATACAGAAAAGAAATGAAAAATAAAATATCTAAAGAAATAAAGAATAAATGGATAATCGGTTGCAAAGTCCGTAAATAGTTCTACTTAGTTAATTTTTTCTTTACAACAAAAGTTGAAACTACAGAAGTCCGGAATCGTCTTCTTTAATTGAAAGATTTGGACAACAGAGTTCAAAAAAGGCATCCATTGCAGTTGAGAGCAATTACTACAGAAGATTTTAAATAATTATGGGTTTCTAAACAATTATACAATCTTCAAAATTCTATATATAGATTGGCGGATTCTTCCTGTCATACAACCAGAACATCCAATATAACAACCAATTCTCGAAAGATTTAAATTAGTTTCAAGCTTTTGTGACAAATTAATGAATTTATTTACAGTGTAAGCAAATGTTTGCGTTTACTGCGCTTAAGTGCAGCGTTAGCATTTGGGGCGCATATAGCACATTTCATTTACTGTGTTTTATGCTCGTTTATTTTATTTTACTTTTTTCAGAATATTCAACAAATTATACGTTGCAAGGTAGACCGATTGTAAAAAATGCATGTGCAAATGTAAAATGTGATAAAAGCGAATTTAGCTGCCATCTGAATTGCCACGAAAAGCCCAGTTTGAATATTTGCACTGACCTTAAATGTTTCAGTTTCCAAAACATCATGAAAACCCGAGCACAATGAGGGTGCAGCGACTACAAGACACACGGGCCCCGGCCATAAAATTGCCATAAGAAGTTATGATATTGAGAATTCTTCTAGAGTATACGAGGATTGTCAAACTACAAATAATTTACCATGGACCACTCGTGTAATGAGAATATTATTTATTTTTTGATTTTATTATTACACAAAGAAAAATTACAGTTAGGAACTAATTTATATGGTCCTCGGTCTATGATAAATAAAAGCATGAAATGGAATTGAATCGAGTGTTGAGTTCTAAAATATATTCAGTAAACAGCACTTCATGTAAGAGATTGACCCGATATTCAATAATAATTCCAATAAAGTTAAAAACAGCAGTTTGGGAGCTTAGAAACTTTTTTAAAGCCGTCCACTTTATAGAGAAAAGCGGACCTGGATTCATGCTTCATGAGCGTATATACTAGCAGACATTCTACATGATGTACGAGAAAGTCGATTGTCAAGAAATCAAAATCTTACCAAAAGTACACGTTTTACATTCACTTTTTCTGATTATTTGAATTGCGGCAGTGTTATCAATTAGTTGGAATATAAAGAGAACTTCTCTAATTAAATGTGTTCGAGAACAAAAAAAAATATTCTACAAATGAGGACTACTTTTAACACAATATCACTCTCCACACTAGACACCAAACCTAGATCTAAGCTAACCTTAAGGCCGAATCTGTCAAAGCTGAGTTTAATATTAAGTCAATTTTTTTGATAATAATAAATACTATTTTTCAACTACCATTTTGATCTGCCAAAGTCGCTCTGAAGAACTTAGAGGTTGAGAAATTCTGTCAATGTATGCCACTGCTGGTAAATGAATCATATGTTGAATTTTTAATTGTATAAAACGTAACAGGCAATTGGGATATTAGCACAATGTACAATTCAGAATCGGCTTAGTTTGTAGGCCAAAGGAAACGCACACTAAAATCCTCCCACGACTAATGAATGAGAGCGGCATTTGCGTCTAATTATAATTACAGATTTGGAATTTATCATAATTTAGTCAAAACCCTGACTTGAACGACATGCATGAGTGTAATTATAATGATTTATTTAGTTTCTTCTTCCTACTATAACCGAAGTTTATTTTCAATTCATAATAAAAACAACATAAATATATCCTTGGCTGAAATCTGGGTAAACTGATCACAGATATTCGTACCTTCCATCCCAGGAAAGTGTTTCAATGAGCTTACAAAGCACCAATCATAACAATGTAGGAATGGGAAACATAAGTTTATGATGCAATATGCAGTTTAAGCACCTTGGTCATCATATTGCATATTTCTTCATAAGTGCGACAGTTCAAATATTATGGACATATTTGGCAATGTTTAGTTTCCTATATCTGACCACCATCTGACCAGATTTGGTTCTCAAATGAATTAATATTATATATAATACATAGGTTTATTATATATAATACATTAGGTTAGGTTAGGTTAGGTTAGACTGGCAGGCCGTTAAGGCCACACATAGACCTACAAGGTCCTTTGCGGTGCTAGATGAATATCCATTTAGGAGCTATAGTATGAATCGTTGAACAGGGAGACGTTCTTAACAAATCTTAAGAGAGAAACTATCCCTAGTTGTGCGACCTCTTCTAATCCTTCAAACCAGGGAGCTACCAGATGTGATAAGAGCATTTTCGATATTGCGGGGCATAGGCATATTAGATGCTCCAGAGTTTCGCTTGTGCCTTGCTCCCACATTTCCTGCATTCATTGCTGTTTGTGAGTCCCATCCTTGTAGCGTGTAGTGAGAATTCCTACTACCGTTCTGCAATCCTTCCTCGGATGCGCCAGTATCAATTTGGTCTGAGTGCCGTACGGTTTGCACATGAGCTTTGCGATTTTACATCCATCATTTTTTCACCTTTCACCTCCACCATTTTTTCACCTTGCTCATCATGTCATCTTCAATACGGCTATTGATCATTCTTAGAGGCATTAGCACGTTACCTACTTGCTCGTTTGGTAGTAAGATTCCGCTTTTTGCAATGGCATCCGCACTCTCATTTCCTTCTATATTCTTATGCCCTGGCACCCAGTAGATATATAGCTTCCAGTTGGTGGGTAGTCTATACATTGATCCCTTGCATTGCAGAACATTTCTGCAAGATGCACAGCATGAAATTATAGCTTTGATCGCAGCCTGGCTATCTATGTAGAAGTTTATTGTGGAGTTCGTAGTTTCTGCTATGCAGGCGAGCTCTGCGGCTTTCCATGCTGCAAAAACTTCAGCTTGAAAGAAGCTGCAGTAGTTTGGTAGTCTGAACGGGTGTTTAATATCTAGTTCGGGGCAGTAGACGCCTGCTCCAACCCCGTCCACCATCTTCGAGCCGCCCGTGAATAGGGTTGTTGAAAGCACCAGCTATATCGAGAAATACTCCTAGGGCGAATTCTTTTTAGAATTCCTCATGTCGGCCTCAAGTATTTTTTCAAGTGTTTTTAGGAGAAATTACTTGAAACTAATTGGTCGGTAGTCCTATGAGTAGAGATGATTGCTTTTACCTGCCTTGGGTAAAAGTACAACTCTCGCTTCCCTCAAGCTCACCGGAACATAGTTATACGTCAAGCATCCTTTGTATATTTGCCTAAGCCAGGATGTTACCAAATGCAGAGCTTTTTGCAGCATGGCTGGGAATATTCCGTCAAGCCCTGATGATCGTTGTAATCAAGTCCCGTGGTAAGCTTTCCCCTCGGTTCTTAGGGGTTCGAGATTACGTGTATCTTTGCAACCAGGAAAATGCGCATTAACGAGCGCCTCAAGCGATTCCTCACAACTAGATGTCCTTTTGATATTCCTTCTACATAAAAATAGTACTCAAAGTGAGTCAAAATTTTAATTACTTCGTGAAAGATGCATAAAGATAGTCATTAAAATATGTATTTCGATTTGAGGATGGCCGCTCAGGGACAAGCTTCTGACAACCACATTTTGATATACATTGTATATTTGTGAGTAGAACCGCTTTGTAAAAGCGACTTCAGATAATACTAAATATTAATTATAATTCGAATATACAAACAAAGTTGATGTGAAAATCACATAACTTACTAAACCACATCCTTGAATTCTGCATAAAAGCGGGCAGGTACTTAAAATATTTTGCACCAATTTTATAAATTATGGCATATTTTGTTGACAAAAACTGCTATCGAGTTATGGAAAGATGGGCGTGGCACAGGAGTTAACGCAACAATTGTTTGTTCAAAATTAATATTGTGACACTGTGATCCATCATGAACATTTTCTTTCATTGCTCCCCTGTTATACGTGTGAATTGAAAGCGTTTAGAGATTCTTATATGGCAAGTGGGGTATTCTCTGTTCAATTAGCAATATTTGGTTCAATTAACCATATGGTCCTCACTCTTAAGTAAAATTTATTAAAATGTGGTTAATCTGGAAAGTTTATCATACACAGACAGTTGGAAGGTAGAGAAAACTTGATTTGTGTGAATCATCTGTTTATATCCTTTACATTTAAAAAGGCAAAAAGAGAATACTAATTTTGTGCTTTTGAGAGGGGTTGCAAGTATAAGAAGGAGGCGTGGTAGGTATGAACTTAAATATAAAGATATTATTAGATTTCACTTTCTAAACAAATTTAATTTTGTCCGTCTGTCTGGTCGTCTGTTGTCACTTTTTTCCTACACCGTTGGAGCTATCTTAATGAGATTTTGAAAAAGTATAGTCTGGACAAAGATACAGAACCAGATTACTATATCGGCCAATTTGGACAAAGACAGCGAATACCTCCAATATAAGGAACTTTTTTCACGTTTTTTAAAACGACTATAACTTCGCTCCAATTGATGGAATAGTGATATATTAACTGCCACGCCCATTATTAACAAATATTCATAACTTAAGATCTATTAGAGATTTATGGACGAACTTTTACGAGAAGCAACATGTGGACATTATAAAGCTAACTGCAAGAAACGAGATTGATCACAGAAAGGAACGGCCCACTTTTGATATAAGGAACTTTTGGTTTAAATTAGCCTACCTACGCTCGTATTGATCTTATCGGAATAAAAATTGGCAGAATTGTACATGAGTCCATGATAGTGTGCGTGCAAAATATGGGAATCATAATATTACTGCCACGCCCACAATTAACAAAAAATCATTGCTAGGCTCCTATTAAAGCTTTATTTTATTTCACAGGAAGGTTGCCAGTACTAACATTAAACACCACACAAAAAATGGGTGGGTTATTTTGAGATCAACGCCCACTATTGTATATACAGTACATATTTGTATAACTTTCGATCTATACAATATTTTGGGGCGAAATTTTACATTAGTATTTATCTTGAAGCTGCAAACCCATTTGCAAGGGGGGGAATGGCGAAATGTTATCGATCAGATAATTAACAGGCCTCCCTCATAAAAAATTACCCTATCTATGCTTCTAATGATGGTATATGAATACAAACTGGTAGCAGTATACATTATGTCTGTACTAGCATGCAGTCCAAATATGGGCACATTATTACTACTCCTACGCCCACAATTAACCAAAAATCATTACTATTTTCCTATAGAAGATTCATCAAGGAAATCACAGGAAGGCTGCAGATGCTAACATTAAACACCAGACAAAAGATGGGCGGATTATTTTGACACTATTGACATATCTTTATAACTTACGACCTATACAATTATTTTGTGCGAAATATATTATATTAGTACGTATATTGACACTACAAAGCCATACACAAGCCTCCCTCTATTATAATCAACTCAAGGTACTTTACCGAAAATTACCGCAGATATGCTCCTAATGATGATTTATGAAGAAAAGATCCCCATTGTCGATCTCGAACGCACAGAGAAAGGTAAAGGGTATTTCGAAATCGGTGTAACCCGACTTCAGACTTCTTTACTCGTTTTAAATTACTGTTAGGCATGGTAACTTTGGATCAAAACTTTCTGAGTCATTTTAGTTTATGACCGGCCGACCATCCGTCTGTTTGTCTGTTGCTTACTTTAGAGATATCACAGGGATTTCAACATTTATTTTTAATTCGAATAGTAAAACGTCCATTTAGTCATCTGTTCTTACAATATTACGACTTGTGAAAAACATTTACATAACTGTAATGATCAAATTGATGGTGTAACAGGAATGAATGATACAACATCATATACCACTGTACTCCTTCTAGTCATCAAAATCATTACTGGAGATCGCTACAGAATTATTAATAAAATTTGGTTTGATGGCGCTGAAAATACCATAAGAGTACTTTTCAGTTTTTCCGATTCTCTAAAGAGGCACAAGGGCTGTCCCATTCTTCGTATGTTATATTTTTACTATCTAGAACCGCAGCCCTAACTTTCCATTGTTTCAAAGGAAAAGTGTTATTTTTAACCCATAGTAAGATTACTCTGCCGTGCAAAGTTGCCTCTCAGTTGCGCACTAATTTTCCGAAACTTCCGCAGCCGTTTTTGTATTCAGAGCCCAGTGGGGTTGTTCATCATATGTTTTTATATCATCTTATAAAATAATTGCATATAAAAATGGCAAAAATCCATATAGGCACAGGACGACGAATACTTCTGCACCTAGTTCTGGGATGCAAGGAATGAGCTTGACAGCAGTTGAAATTGATTAAAAATAAGGTGACTTTCGGTATGATAGAAACAAGTTGCGTCTTTGAAGCAGAAGTGATGAGATTGTTATAGAAGTAAAGTATAGTCTGTAAATAAAAAAAAATATTTGGGCCTCCCTTTCTAATTTAGAAGTATTTTTATTATATTGTACTGGTACAACTCCCACAAATACTTCTATTTATGGACTACCACGAAAACCAATCCTGAATTCCATTTATCCTTTAGATGAATCAATAGATCAACTACCAAAAGCTTCAGGTAAATTTGCTTTAAAAATACGAGTGAAGTACTGCAACATTCCTTCAAATAAACCACCAGCTAAGAATTCAACACGCATTACGAAAGCTGCAGTATCCAATATATGCTAGCTTAAGGATAACGACATTGTTGGGAAACCTTTATTGCAGGAAAATTATGACCGAGGTTATTTGGAACCACTTGAGCAATTCGAAAAACTTGTTGAGGAATAATTACTCCAGTTATGTAAAGAAACAAATAATAAATTTATAGGGGACATCCAAATATCAATGTAATCTGTACCGGAAATGAATGTGTTTATAGGGATACTAATTGTAACTGGGTATTAAGGTGTACTGCATAAAATGGGCCATTGGCCGCTGACTTTGATCTATGGAATGAATTGGTTTCCAGGATATGAGACGAACCCGCTTTGAGCCATTATTCCGACACAATCATTTTGTAGACAACAGTAAACAGCAGACAGACGACAAAGTTTGGAAACTACGTCCACAATCTCTCTAAAAAAATGGTTCGCAAAGCATTTCAGAGACAAAGATTCATGCCTAGCTACAACTTTCAAATGACGATTCAATGATCTAATACTTAGGTGGATGGGTGCTAATAATTGTATGCCATTACGATTCGGATATAAGATATGGTGTCTAGAAACACTCGTAGGATATTTAGTAAAGTTATAGTTTTATAAATGTAGTTACGATATGGCAGCTTGGTGTGAAAGTAGATAATATAACCACAATATCTTCCCTGAACTCCTTAAAAGATTCCTCAAAATAGTACACTGATTTCCTCTTCCGGACAGGATAATAGTTCAATCTGTTGTTTTTATTTCAGACTCACTGCTTATATTAGTCCCTTTGTTCGAAAATTTGTTATTTGAAATAGTTTTAGAGTTTGAATAGGAACCAATACGAAATCTTTTTTTGCGAGTAACGGTTCTAAATAAGATAGATGTATTTAATATAGCTCATTTAATTGGCAATTGATTGATAATTCGAACATTTTTTTTATTACAAAATTATAGTACATTATGCGTTTTTTGCTACATTATGAGGACGTTTCTGACATTTCATCTACTGATTCAATAGATACATTTTTGTAAAATGAACCAAACAATCTCTTTTATTCAAACAATTTGGAAGGACTTGTAAAGTTTTCGTTTATTCATATAATTGGAGCTTCATCATTATCTAAATCTGATGTCTGAGCTCGTTCTGGTAAAACATTCTTTAAATTCAAAAGTTTCGTTATTCCAGAGCTGCACACTTGACGTGCAGATTGGCGAACATCTTCGCAGTCTTCATGCCCAACACAATTTCTTGTGTTTTTACGACACCTCTTCGTTCTATATCGGAGTTTGTTGAACAGTCTGTTCCATTGCTATCAAGGTTATTCACGAACATATTACCTCCATCTAAAATTGCAAACTGCACTGCTCGGCATTGAACAACCAGTTCTTCATATCGGACAGTCTGTAATTATATGATAACAATGTACGAGTATATTGTAAAATTGTGTATGTAGTTAATGATCGCAGTTTATTTTCAATGCAAAGACTTATCTAAAACATCAGTTTTTATTTAAATCGAAGCCTCTATGCTCTGTCGGACATTTACGTTAGCATTAATGGCAAAATAGCAGATGCTAATGACAAAATTAACCCCCGATGGCACAACTAACTTCAATAAACAAGCTCCAGTTTGAGGCAAGCGGATTGGTGAGACAGTGCTGCGGAGGAAGTGATTATAAATATTTCCCTTAACAGCAGTTAGGGGGACGTCCACGTCCATATAGGAAAACATTCTCGTTTGCTTCTACTATTAATTCATTTTGAGTGCTTTGGAAGCACCCCGTTAAGCAAAGAGAATCAAGTGCTACTTCTTACAATTCAAAGATAAACGCTTCGTTTGTGAAAACATAAGTCGCATTGGTCGTAACTGTCCTGAACGTCAGAAGAGATCAAGGTTTATATAGACAAGTTCGAAGAAAATGTGCTGCAGAGCACAGTGACAGAGCTCCTGCTTAACGTTAAGTAAATTGCTCACTGGTTAATGCTAGAAGCAGCTTAATTTCACAATTATAGAGTAAAACTACTGGTATAGCTGTTGGGGGAATAGTTGGAATGAGTCGTATTCAATAATTAGATGCGATATAATCAATGAGGATCTAGAATCACTTAGAGGGATTAATTTAATGACAGCGACGGGAAAAAGAATATAAAATATTGTGGCAAAGGAATCAGGTTAGAAACTATTGTAACGACGACAGTGGAACATATTGGACAAAGATAATCATCGAGGATGACTTCATGTTAAAATACGAGTTTGCACTTGCAGCAACCGACGTATTTTAAAAAGCCACTTACGATGGATTAAAACAATACAAATTCCGGAAGTCATTTGTGCGCAGGAGACTGGTGATTTTGAGAGACAGAAATTTATTAAGCACAAAAACAGAAAGCATTTGATGATAATCAAATAGGGAGAAAAAAGCAAATCCATAGTTGTGAAAGATCGCATTAGTGGTGAATATTCAAACTGTAACGACTCTTCTTTTTGCCGGGGTAAAACTCAGCGGAGTCCAGGGGTCGTATACAGAATTATTTATTCTTTCTGACTACAGTAGATTCCTAGCGAGTCCTGGAACTCGCGTGACTTGAGATGATCCGGAACGCGTTACTAGTGAAGGACCTGGGTGTGTACCGGAACACGCGTAACTTGAGATGATCCAGAACGCGTGACTAGCAAACAGTTGTCAGTTTATTTTGAAGAACGAATGAATGAATGATTCCCCGCATTTTTCGACTTTATACATTTTTTCTCGCCTACTATTGTTTTATTAGTTTTCATGTGAGTGAAATTTGTCAGTGGGCAAATTTCATTCTCACAAAACTTAACTCATCAACCTTATAATAGCTATTCCACAATTATCCTCCTTTTTCTGAACGTTTTTTTCATTGCTCTCCTTATCATCTTTCTCAATCAAAAGAAGTGTAATTGTCTCTTTAGCTCCTGCAGTCATGCAGTGTCTCCCGTTCAATCCCCCAATATCAATTAACCACCCGATGACGACACGACCGATTTTGTATAAAACGGTTACTGTCTGACCACCGACAGGTATCCCAGCACCGCAATCTGAATATACGCTTTTTTTAGAATCCTTTATACCCAAGGAAACTGATTGATCAATGAGCATTTAACCATTAACGCTTATTATTAACTTTGTACATACGTTTAAAATCTCCCCGTATCAGCTATTCATTTCCTAAATACAAATCTATTTCATATCGAAGGTATTTACCTAAAATATTCAGCAATATACATACATAAATTAAATCTGTGGTGTTTCGGTAAACTTGCAGTATCCAATCATCCATATGCTTCTAAAGGCTTCATTCCATATAATTAAAAAACAAGCTTCAACAAATAAGTCAACAAACTAATCTTAACTACCAGTGGAGTAGTCCCTAATTAGAGCAAACGTAAGTTAACGTTCTAGCCCATTTTTTGGAAAAACGGATTATCCTCCTCGGGCCCTCGAATTAATGGAGGACACACATCCCTCCGCAAAACATAAAATATGCCTCTCGAGCTCACCAATGTACCAGTTACAGCGCACCACCGAAAATGAAAATATAGGAACTCACATCCTAACAATATTCTCCACTAATAATAGTAATATTCTTAATAAATAATAAATAAATAATAAGAATAATTTTAAGCGACATCCTTTTCTTTGTTATCATCTTTGAAATAATGCGAAGACCAATACTCTACTTTTATCACTAGAATATAATATAAATAATACCTTAGTTATGTATATACATAAGTAAATAAAGTAAACAACGGGACTGTAGAAATGTTTGTATGTTCGTTACTTCGATTTCAATGAAAACGAAAGCCAAAAAGATAGTATATTGGAAGAGTTTTCGCCTAGAGAGAAGTTATATATTTATTCAATTGGTATTACATATACAGTATTTTTACACATGTATGTACATATTTGCTACATTGTAATTATTATAGATTAACGACTATTTGCAAATAGAAGTCTATTCATTGTCCGCCATTCCCATTTGTTTTTCGAAATCCTCCTCAGATATTTTATTTTTCTTGAGTTTCTTAAATAACCGTATATCGTTGGCTAGTTCATCCAAATCCTCTTGCGAAAACTGCTGTTTTCGCTTCTTAGATGTGCCACTACCACTGGCAGCTTCGCTTTCCTTTTTACGCTGTTTTTTAGCTTTGCGCAATTCCTTTTTCGTTTTGGCGTCCGTTTTTGCTTTTTTTGTCTGCTCCCAAGATTCAGTGCGTTTTTTGAATTTTTTTTTACCTGGCCACTCACCCGTTTCTTTGTATTCTTTCATTTTCTCCTTACGCACCTGCTCCTTTTGAACATTTTTATACCTAAGCTTTGTAATATCCACTTTAATGGATGGGCCTAAAAAGTTCTGCTCAGTGCAATTTTTGAGCTCGGGCATACGCGGCATTTGAAGTAGGCCATATCCGGTGGCAGTTTTCCCCAAGTCTATATCTTTAAGACGCAAAATAGCGCTGCACTCATGTTTGGTATATGCTCGTATGTGAGACACAAAAGCACGGACACCCTTATCGAATACCCCTTTGTCAGAGACCTGAAAATTGTAACCGAATTCACGTTTTGTCATTGAAAAATTTATTGCATTCAGTAACCTGCAGTTTGTGCAGCTTTTGTAGAGTCGGTTGCAATTCCTCACGCTTATGTCCTGCATCCTCCAGTTCATTCAGTTCCACTTTTTGATTTATTTTCAAAAATGTAACATATGCATCTTCGCTGGGCAACAGGAATACCAAAGCGTTGCCCTCGTTTCCTTGGCGGGCAGTGCGTCCAACGCGATGTACAAAACTAGATGCATTCGCTGGCGGATCCCATTGTACTACCCAATCGATTGCAGGAACATCCAATCCACGGGCCAGTACATCCGTACATAAGAGAATAGACTTTGCTTCCTTGTCACTTCTAAATCGCTCAACCACATTTTTTCGTTTGTTCTTCATTTTACCGTGAATTCCGAGTATTGTACGATTACGAAGAAAGTGTGGTAACACCTCCACCCAATACTCCACGCATGCACAAGTGGGAAAAAATATCATTACTTTGCTTGCGGCAGCACGTGTCGAACGCAAAAAGTGCAATAAAGCTATGAACTTTTCATCTGGTTCCACAATTTTGTAAAAATTTTGCAAACTTATGGGAGTGCTAATGCTCGACTTCTCCTTAACTGAAACAAGTACTGGGTTACGCAAACCCGCACGTATTAGATCTGTGACTTCGGTTGTCTGTGTAGCTGAGAAAAGCCCTGTACGACGCTGCCGAGGTAAATAGCTGAGAATATTGTTAATGGTGGCCTTGAAACCTAAATCTAATAAACGATCAGCTTCATCCAACACCAAGAATTCCTACAAAAAAAAAACGTAATTGATCAACCAATAGAAAATGTATCATAATTTTAAACTCACAAGACTTTTCACTCTAGTGGGCAAATTTGGGTCTCCCTTTTTTTTAAACAAATCTTCAAGCCGTCCGGGAGTGCATACTATTATGCAGGGGCTCTCCTTCTTTAAAGCAGCAATATCGTCATCGATGTTATTACCACCAACAATCAATTTTTGGCGTAAAAACTGCAGCTCCTCCCTGTGCAAAAACGATTCCAGTACTTCCGAGATCTGAAATGCTAATTCTCTTGTTGGAGAAATTATTAAAGCTCCGATTTCATTTGATGTCCACGGCATCTCTTTGTGTCTGCGTTGCAATATTTCTAACAATGGCACTAGAAATGCCAGTGTTTTCCCGGAACCTGTGACCGCTTCTGCAGAGACATCTTTACGTGACAAAAGTAATGGAATCGCAGCAGTCTGTGAAGGATACAAGCGTAAGTAAATCCTGTGAAATAATATGTTTTTATTACTTATCACCTGAACCGGTGTCATCAGCTCGAATCCAAAGTCATGGACAACTTCTAGCACTGGTGTAGAAAGTTGTGGGTTGTCTAGCGATTCCCATCTTTTCCGTGACATTTTGGAAAGAATAACTCCAACTTCTTAGTTGGTAAATTGAAAACAATAAAATAGCATCGCCACATGCCTTTTCTTTTGTTTTGCTCCTAATTTTCATTAATTTGACATCCAACGTAAAATTGAATCAGTTATTTCTTTCGCAAGGTTGCATTCGTGCTTGCAAAATTTTAATGACAATTTTTTATTTAATAATTATCAAGTTATTGTAGTAATTTAACTTTTGTAAATCTTATTAGTTTCATTAAGTCTATCGAAGTGATTGCCTTTACTTACCTACTTGAGCAAATTATACTTCCTCTTCAGTTAGTATTGTTAATAATTCACATCAACGAGTATGTTTTCCACTAAGAAATAATCATTTTTAATATCCAATATATATCATTCAGTTTCCTTATAGTTCATTATTTATATGTTTGTTTATATATATTATAAATTTCCAACAATGGTTTAAAAATTAACAAAACAAAAAATTATTATCTTTTTATACATTCACATTAATATTTTGTAAATGCAACTTGTGTTAAATTTTCAATTACAGTTTGGCGGATATACCTAAAACGACCATCCCGTCTTCACTACCTACTCCGTGACCTGATATAAATTATTAGATCCGATGATCTGTGAATTATGGAAAGTTGTAATTTTTGGGATTTTTCAGTTAACAGGAACATGTTAAATGTATGTTAATTAACATGTTGGCAACATTTCCCATTGCGAAATGTCACATTTACGCGCCAAAAAACTTGTGCGTTACTTGACTGTCCACTTATTAATCAAATGAAATAGAACAGTCGAATAGAAGCGATTTTGTTTTTATTTGAAAAAGTGAATTTAATAAACAGTGAAATTGCGACAGATTCTTCTCGTATCCGATTGTTCATTCTTTCTTTTTTTCTAGAAGCAAACTAGTGAGAAATGGCAGTAAGTAGTTCTCAACACCACAAACTTCATTACAAATCTTATATTTTCATCGCAGGACCAGGTTAGTTCACCTGCACCACCAACGCCCGTTGATGGTGCTGACCGCCGTGATTTGCGATCTGCTATGACTTCCCCTGCTGGCGAATTTGAACCTTTTGAGAATGAAGATGAAATTCTGGGTGATCAGACGGTTCGCAACGAAGATGAAGAGGATGGTGAGGAACTGTTTGGTGACAACATGGAAAACGATTATCGTCCAATGCCCGAACTGGATTACTATGACCCGGCAATGCTGGACGATGAAGCGAACTACTCTGAGCTGTCTCAAGGTGAACGGATGTCAGCTGAGGCGGAAATGCGCCGCCGTGATCGGGCCAAAGGCATCCATCGTGATGATCGTGATTTGGGTTTCGATCTAAGTGACGACGAAGATGATATGGGCCCCCGTGCCAAACGCCGGGCTGGCGAGAAGGCTGCAGTTGGTGAAATGGAGGATGCTGAAATGGTAGAATCTATTGAAAATCTGGAAGACACCAAAGGTCATACCACCAAGGAGTGGGTCAGCATGCTGGGCCCAAGAACAGAAATCGCCAACCGCTTCCAATCGTTCTTGCGAACTTTTGTAGACGACCGTGGTGCTTATACGTACCGAGATCGCATCAGACGCATGTGCGAACAGAACAAATCATCATTTGTGGTTTCCTACACAGACTTGGCCAACAAGGAACATGTTCTCGCTTACTTTCTGCCTGAGGCACCATTTCAGATGCTCGAAATTTTTGACAAAGTGGCCAAGGATATGGTTCTGTCAATTTTTCCAACATATGAGCGAGTTACGACTGAAATTCATGTCCGCATTTCTGAGTTGCCCTTAATTGAAGAGTTACGTACTTTCCGCAAGCTTCACTTGAATCAGTTAGTGCGCACTCTCGGAGTAGTGACTGCCACTACTGGCGTTCTGCCGCAGTTATCAGTGATAAAGTTTGATTGCGTGAAGTGTGGCTACGTTTTGGGCCCATTTGTGCAATCACAAAACGCTGAAGTTAGACCGGGTTCTTGTCCAGAGTGCCAAAGCACCGGCCCATTCTCGGTAAGCTTACAAAAATGTCTGATCCAAAATGTTTGTTTATTTCATGTAATTATAAACCGCATTATTACAATTACTTATATTATTAATAAGAATAATAGACAAAAGTCGTTGATAAGGATTATTTTTTCTTTCTAAAATATATATATGTATATTTTTAATAGATTAATATGGAGCAAACTCTTTATCGGAACTATCAAAAAATCACCCTTCAAGAATCGCCCGGACGTATTCCGGCGGGGCGAATTCCTCGTAGTAAGGATGTTATTCTTCTGTCAGACCTTTGCGACCTGTGCAAACCTGGTGACGAACTCGAAGTAACTGGCATCTACACGAACAATTATGATGGATCGCTTAATACTGATCAGGGTTTCCCAGTATTTGCAACCGTTATAATCGCGAATCACATTGTGGTGAAAGATAGCAAGCATGTGGTGCAGTCGCTGACCGATGAAGACATCGCCACTATTCAGAAACTGAGTAAGGACCCCAGAATTGCCGAACGCATAATTAGCTCAATGGCACCATCCATTTACGGTCACGACTATATAAAACGAGCTTTGGCATTGGCGCTTTTTGGTGGTGAGTCTAAGAATCCTGGTGAAAAGCACAAAATCCGAGGAGACATTAATTTGTTGATTTGCGGAGATCCGGGTACTGCTAAGTCGCAGTTCCTCAAGTATACTGAAAAAATAGCACCAAGAGCAGTTTTTACAACGGGACAAGGTGCCAGTGCTGTAGGTCTGACAGCGTATGTGCGCCGCAATCCTGTATCCAAGGAGTGGACTCTAGAGGCAGGCGCTTTGGTTCTGGCCGATCAGGGAGTGTGCCTTATCGACGAGTTCGATAAGATGAATGACCAAGACCGTACTTCAATACATGAAGCTATGGAACAGCAATCCATTTCTATATCGAAAGCTGGCATTGTGACGTCATTGCATGCACGTTGCACAGTTATTGCAGCGGCAAATCCTATTGGTGGCCGATATGACCCGTCAATGACATTTTCAGAGAATGTGAATCTCTCTCAGCCGATTTTGTCACGTTTCGATATACTCTGCGTTGTTAAAGATGAGTTTGATCCAATGCAGGATCAGCAATTGGCCAAGTTTGTAGTCAACTCTCATATTAAGCACCATCCTTCCAGCGAAGAAATTATCGAAGATTCACAGGCATCGGTTGTGGGTGGAAATGAAATTCCGCAGGATTTACTACGACAGTATATCGTTTATGCAAAGGAGAATGTCAGACCAAAATTAACTGTGAGTTTTATTCGGATCTTTACAATTTTCTTTACTTATTATAAATTTCCAGAATATTGATGAAGATAAAATTGCCAAAATGTATTCACAATTACGCCAAGAATCGTTTGCTACCGGATCACTGCCCATCACAGTGCGTCACATAGAGAGCGTCATTCGCATGTCCGAAGCACACGCACGTATGCATCTGCGAGAGAGTGTTATTGAATCAGACATAAATATGGCCATACGCATGATGCTCGAAAGTTTCATTGAAGCGCAGAAATTCAGCGTAATGAAGAAAATGCGCACTACATTCCAAAAATTCTTGTCCTTCCAAAAGGATCATTCTGAATTGCTATTCTTCATTTTGCGTCAGTTAACACTCGATCAATTAGCCTACATACGCTGCAAGGACGGTCCTTCTGCCACCCATGTAGAAGTAATGGAACGAGATCTTGTGGAACGTGCCAAAACTATGGATATCTACAATTTAAAGCCGTTCTACGAATCTGTCTTATTTAAGCAGAATGGTTTCTCATATGATGCGAAACGGCGAACCATATTGCAAATAGTTACAGAGGCAGCTGTGTAAATACTTCTATTATATGGTCCATTCGTATACCATTTTTATTTTCATTGTCCAATTTATATTTTTTACAAGCATTTCAGTGTTCACTCCATCATTATCGAAATAAACAATTCAATATTCAAATATGTTTCTTTGATATGGGAGAAATTATTGGTTTTTTATAGGAAAATAGAGATACATTTCGTTTTATATGAAATCCAAACAAAGGGAACTTTACCTTATAATATGTAACAATTTCCATGAAAAACGGTCTTGGAGGTATTACAGACACCTGGGGCCGAAGCGCGGCATCCGTGATGGAGCATTCTTTCGTAATTTTCACGTTTTGGGTCGCATCCGAGTAACCAATCGAATGCCAACATCAGAGGCTATCGAAATAATTTGAAAATGGTTTTTATTCCTTTGTTTTAAGTTTTATCATAAGGTAATGGCACTTAAAACAATGAAATGAGTAAAATTGAACTAACAAAATTGTGCGCCATAAAAATTTATTTAAAACCTAAATGAAAAAATTAATTTTTGAACTACAGAATTATTAATTGGCGGTTGCATCTACTTGGGAGTACTTCGGAAATATTCTGTTGACCGTTTTTTGTTTTGTGAACACAATTATATAGGAAATGTAAGTTTATTTTGATTATTATAAATTTTGTTTGGATAATAGATCATTTTGTTTCAAACTCTTTAGCATAAATTTAAATAAAATAAACTTCAATCAAAAAAAGTTAATGGTTAACATATGCTCGTTTATAGTCCGATGTGCCTTCCGTCTATACATCCAATTACTGAAAAATTAAGAAATTATATATGTATTACTAATAAATATATCAATCAATTGCATGACAAATTGGGATCTGCGAGAAGCATATCCAGAGAATTTCCCATTTTGAATGTTATTTATTTTTTTTCCTATAACCAAATACTCTCTATAAAGCTCTGCAATATCAAAATGTTCCCAGCCCCGAGCCAGCAACACAATTTAGTACTGAAGAGAGGTTGTCGCATATTCTTATTATAGAGTATTTGGTTGCACTACTAAATAATCATGTGTGCTAAATATTTAATTAATGAGATTTTGTCACCGCAGTTTACAAATGTTCACAAATTAATATTTCATCATGAGGGTTTATGCCAACCCTTGGTTTCTTTTTGATTAGATTATATTGAGGGTGTGACCTAAAAGATCTATTGTCATGTCCTTATTTACTAAAACGATGAGGTTAGTCCCATCTGTATCTTCTGTCAGGTTTATATCGGACAGGAAGTTTGGTATTTTGGAGGGATCCAGTGGAGGATTTTTACTCATATCCAAGGTGTATTCTCCACAACACCACTGTTTTTTGTGATTTCTAGAGTGACCATTCAAAATGCCATTATTGACATAATTTGGACCGATGTCAGTTCTTTTAGAGGAGCTTTCGCTTGTCTTAATCCATGATTGACATATTTTTTCTTTGTGGTATTTCTTCAACAGGCCAAAAGTATTGGATGATAATCCACAGATGTGTTCATAACCATTTAAATGAGAACCTTTTCTTGCCTCCTATCAGCCTTTTCATTTCCTCCTACTCATGTGTGGTCTCTTAATGGTGAGCTCCAACTGTTTAATTCTGCTTATCGTCAGATTCAGAGCAGATTAGGTTAGATTAGGTTAATCTGGCTGGCCATATACCAGATGGAGCTAGTCCTCTATGTAGAGTTGTACGTATCTTGAAGGATGTCCACGTTTTTCGTGAATTTCAGGAGTGCTTGAAGTTCCATTACTGATACGTCCACTTTAAGTGTGTTCTTGATAATGTATAATATATACATAAGATATATTCCAGTCTCCCTTGTATTCGGCTTTCTGCACTTCCTACATATGTATGTCGTTATTTGTAATTCCCATCTTGTATGCGTGTGCCGCTAGTAAACTGGTTTGTCAGTATACCCATGATAGTCTTGCAGTCTTTCAATGACAGTGCTAGTACAAATCGAGTACACTTTCTTACGCAGATCTGCAGGTGGTTAAGCTATTCCACCTCGCCGTTACCTGTCTCTACATATCTTCATCAATTTCATTGTGTATATTTTTTAGAGGTTTCTGTACGTTGTTGTCTTGTTCAAATGCTAGTTGAATAGCGCTTTTGGCAATCTCATCTACTATTTCGTTTTTTTCAATGCCTCTATGCCCCGGTACCTAATATATATGTAGCCGTCAACTCCCAGCTAGCCTTTCTATGGCACCCCTGCTCTTTAGGAAATATTTATACGCAATATGGTATGAGTTAATTGCTTTTATTGCTGACTGATGTTAACCTAGGAGTTGTTTTCTGTTTTAGTGTAGGCTAGCTCCGCGACTTTCCACACAGCAAATCTTTCCGGTTGGAAAATACTACAGTGATCAGGCAGCTTATCAAGCTGCCTGATCACTGTAGTGCTCTGCGAGTAGATTCCATCTCCTACACCGTCCCTCAGTTTTGAGCCGTCTGTGTAGAACCTTGGCTAGGTTTTATACCTCTACGCCACCCCCTTTTTCGATTTTAGCCCGGAAACTTCTCTCCCAATTAAAACGCGGAGCCATTTAGTCCGTATTAGCTAAGCTTCTCCTATCTATTGACCTATTCGTATGTCCAAATTCGCTTGTCGCGGCCAACCTCCCCGCAGAAGTCGCTACTATGCTTTCCGCAGCCACACTGATTGACGGCAGGTCGAGTATCATTCCCAGAGCAGCCGTTGGAGTAGTCTTTAGCGCTCCCTTTATACACAGCGCAACGAGACGCTGGGGCTTTTCCATTGACTTACGGTATGTTGGTTTGCTCGCTGCGGTCCATCACACCAGAGCACCGTAAAGGAAGATTGGTTTGTCTATTGCTGTATACTGTCAGTGCATTAGTGTAGGAGATATAGCCCAAGTAACGCCTAACATCTTTTTACATGCGTATAGTATATTACTAGCTGTTTTCGTCCTTTCTTCAATATTGCGCTTCCGCAGCAGTTTGTTGTCCAAAATCACTCCTAGATTCTTTGTGCGGTCTTTAAGAATCAGTTCATTGTCGTTCAGTTTTCGTTCCTTGTGAATAGTATCATGTCTGTTTTCTCAGCGTTTACGTCCAGGCTTGGTTGAGTCGCCCATTGATGTATCACTGTTAGCAATTCTACTATAGTAATTTCGTCTGCACATACAGGTGCATACCCATCAAATTTCTTTAGCAGGTCGTTTACCATAAGTATCCAGGGGAGGGGCGGTAGCACACCACCTGGTGGTGTTCCCTCTCCTGCTTGTTGGTTATTCTGGTTTCAGTCCATTCCGCTCTTATTTTTCTGGCATCCAATAGGCTTTTTATCCACAAACAGATAGCGGCTTCTACATTGGCTGATTCCAGGCTCGTCAAAATAGCTTCTTTTGACACGTTGTTGAGCGCTCCGCTAATCTCTAAAAATACTCCTAGTGCATATTTCTTATACTCCAGGGCTTTCTATATATTTAGCACTAGTGAGTGAAGTGCAGTCTTTGTGGATCTATTCGTAGTGTAAGCGTGCTGTGCCTTGTATGTATTATATGTAGTACCCCTGATATGAGCGTCCAGAATTTTGTCTAGTGTTTGAGGGTTGCTTTTACCTGCTTTTGGAATAAACACAACTCTCGCCTCTCTCCACAAAGCAGGCACGTAGTCAAACCTCAAATCAGTAGCACTGGAAAAATTCTATCTATTTCCGGAGATTTAAGTGGGTCAAAGGAATCTATTCCCTATACTATTTCTTGTAGGTTCCAGATTTACAATGTCCTTACAGCCAGAAAAAGGTGTACTGACAAGGTCTTCTAATCTCCGTTATTTACTTATATTAAGCCCTGCGTACTTTTGTTTTATATCGTTTTAACAGCTCTTTATACTCGCTCCAACAAAATTCGTTGTTAGTTACTTTGGCCAACTTAAAGACTTCCCGCAACTTTTGCCTATGCGATCCAAGTTCCTTCTTCCACCAAGTAGGTGTCGATGCTCGCTTTGCTTGTAATGATGGGTACGCAATGTAATATGCTTCATTAAGGGAGTTGTTAGCAACTTCACATTCTCAGTGAGTTATACTCCGCAGGTCTCATTCGTTTGTGCAATAGTATCTTCCTATACAAATGCCAGTTTGTGTTCCTAGGATTCCTTTGGATCATACCTTTTTTTTGGATATATGTAACATTGAATCTAATGTTCTTATGTTTAGAAACCGATGGTGCTCTAAGCAACATCCAGTCTTCTACCATGATCTGTTTATTGGAAAAGATAATTAAATCTAAAAAATTCTTCGAAGTGAGTCCAATATATGTTGGTTCCTCCCCCAGTTTGCTACTTCTAGACTAATTGGAAGAATAAAGTTGAGTAGTGACTCACCTCTGTCGTTTTAGATTCTTCCCTGAACCGTGTTATGCGTGTTTCCGTCGGAGCCAATTACCAGAACATGCGTCCTTTTTTGGGCTGCTGCCACCAACCTCTGAAGTTCACTTAGTTGGTCCTCGTCGCCCCATATATATATATATATATATATATATATATATATATATATATATATATATATATATATATATATATATATATATATATATATATATATATATATATATATATATATATATATATATATATATATATATATATATATATATATATATATATATATATATATATATATATATATATATATATATATATATATATATATATATATATATATATATATATATATATATATATATATATATATATATATATATATATATATATATATATATATATATATATATATATATATATGTGCCTTCTGCTACAGTAGTCAGATCTTCTGTGGAGAAATTGGATTCAATGCAAGAGAATATACGGTTCTTTACCAATATCGGTGTTCTTACCTTATTTGTTGTACTCGGGATATACGTATTTACGTAATTTAGTAACTTTAGGCCAGAAACCACGTTTCCCTAAATTGGCCTGAAATATGCCTGAAGGATTTGGGATGAATCCTTTTTGCCGACCTTGGGAATAAATAGTACTTTAGCTGTGCGTATATGCTTCCGGAAGATACCCAAAAGACAGATTTGCTCTAGAGATATTTTCCAATCATTGGATCAGTATCTTCCTCACCACTCCTTTGGAGAAGGAAAGATACTTTCCGTACTATTACAGTATTTCAAGACTTGAATCCATCTTCTGGGATGTTGATGAATGCCCCCTAAAAAGTAGCGCGATGCAGTGACAGCGCGATGAGAGACTATATGTTCATATTTTATTATGATGGGTGTGAAGTCTCCTGTCAATAATTCTGAAAAACATAAATAATTAATATAATTTCTAATTACGATACAGGTGCGTGGAGTGTCAGCTGTGGCATCCCATCTTATCTTTGTGTCCTTGTTCCAAAGACTTCTAATGCGACCTTTACAACACCATGGGTCTTGAATGAGTGCCAGCCCCAATTGATGTGGCAGCGAATAAATATCTTGGATCATTTTAGGCCACAAGCAATATCGGAAATAAGGATATGGTTAATAGCCGCAAAACTGGAGCTGGCTGCACATAAGACCGAAGTGGCACTACTAAGCACACGCAAGGCACGGGAGGAGATTCCGATTTCGGTGGGGCAACACCGAATTGCTTCGAAGCCATATCTGAAGTATCTTGGAGTCCTCTTAGACTCCAGGATGACCTTCAAGGACAATCTAGCAGCAGTAGGCGACAAAGTAGTCGGTGTGAATGGCGCGCTCACGCTCATAATGTCAAACATCGGAGGACCACGAGAGGGTAAACGACAGCTGCTGTCAGCGGTCATCACGTCTGTGATAATATGCGCCGCACCAATTTTGGCTGACGCGAGGAAGGCGCATACGAAGGAGATCCGCGCAATTCATAGGCTGAGCGCTCTGCGGGTAGCGAGTGCGTACAGAACGGTGGCCGACGATGCCATATGCATCATAGCAAGAAAAGTATCTGTCGATTTATGCCTGAAGGAACTGCAGCGGCTTTACAGCACAATGAGGGAGTAGGGACCAAGATTAAGAAAAAAAATGAGAGGCGCCGATGGGAAGAATCTTCAAAGGGTCGTATGGGGTGGACTCTTCGAAGGATTCGCTGGACGTACTAGATAATACCCAATATCTCAAAATGGGTCAAACGTAAGCATGGTGAGGTAGACTACTACATGACACAACTGCTGAGCGGTCATGGATGCTTTAAAGGGTATCTACACCTCTTCCACCTGGAGATGACCCTTTCTGCCCGGTCTGTCTGGAAGAGCAAGAGTCCGCTAAACACGTGATTTTTCGCTGCCCGCACTTTCAACAAGAGAGAGAAGAGTTAGCAAGAGTTTTCGGAGTTCCCCCAACTACGGAAAATTTGACACCACAAATGTGTGAAACGACCGAAAAATGGACAGCTGTATGCACTATGGCTGCGAAGATAATGATAGCGCTTCGCAAAGCTCAATAAAGACTCCAGCAACTCGCAGCAACCTTCTGACGAAATAAGCACAGACCACGATTGTTCAACCTAAGACGCATTCTGAAGAGAACGACGATTTGAGCAGTAATGCTTACAACGGCCTCCCGACGTATTACTTAATGGAAAAGTTCCGGGAGGATCAACCCGTATGGACGAGAAAATATTTTAGGGCAGTTCGACTGACTGCTACGGCCAATGGCATTAGATGCTTTCCTCCTATTAAAAAAAAACCCCATATTGACACTTTTCCAATTATAACTGAGGACGCCTTGGCAAGATGGTTCTTTACCTGAGCCACTTTCAGTTTCGCCATCTATGTAGGAGGACGTGATGTTGTTCCCATTAAAATTCTCCTCATCCATAGAAATGCTCTCCAGACTGTGTATCAGTGGAGACCAGTCTGCTCCTATCTGGCTGCCCTTGAAGTGATTTCCAGTGCTAGAGTGTATGGCTTTAAAGGTAGACTTTCATAAGCCTTTTCCCCTGACAGAGGTAGGATGTTTGTCTCTCCTGTCTTGGATTTTTCCTGAGTATGGTTCGAACAATTGGCCGCGGATTTTTCCAAATCGGTTTTCAAGGCGAACCCAGAACGTTTACTGAATTGCATAAAGGCATCATATGCTTGTTTTTTCCGGACAATAATTCTCAGGTGCTCTCGTCGTTGTAACTGCATAAATCGAAGAATTTGGTGTTTAAATCAATATTCTGATTGGAGTGGAAGCTAAGATTTTGCCAATTACTTCGGGGAAGAAAGAGAAAGATCGTGTGTGACCTCCAGGATGTCATCTTCCACTCTGGCCACCAAACTGACCCCCTACTTTACTGTCAGTGTGGTTACGGTCCTTTTCAGCCACTTCACTGAATCCTTCGTGGAGAAGTCAATGCTCAAAAAACCTGGCTTGAAATGGATACCATGGAATGGGAGGTCCAATCCTCAACCAGCCTTCCAAGAAACTGCTGTTCGATATTCGTTAGCTCACTAATGAGAATGGTGTTTGGAAAGTTAGCAGCAACGACATCCATTTTGGCAACCGATACCACTCTAGCGTAGCTGCCTGTTGCTTTGGACCCTCTTCTGCTAGTCGGGGCCGACGGTATCGCGCTGTTCATCTTCTTGCCAGGGTGAGTGTTCAAGGTTTTTCGTGCTTAATCTTCAAATTCATGTCCCCTTTTGGCCGTGTCACTTGCAGCTCGGTGCTCCTTTGCTTTTGCTGGCTGCAAACGCTGATCCAGGTAGGTGTGGTATTATCTGCCACCTGTTCCACTTAGCTCTTTTCTTTTATCTATACCGTTATCTATACCCTCAGGCTGAAGAATATTAGGAACAGGAATTCCTCTCTTGGCCATCCTTGAGGTATTTTTTGGGCTGGTGGGACAGGAAACATTTTTTCCTTCATAAACCAGTTTTACTTCCAGCGTCAAAAGACTCTCTTTAGAATAGATGGGAGCAACAGAGTTAGACGGCACATCATCGGAAGTAGAATTCTATAGAAATATTCCTGTGCTGCTTTTGTCGTGAGTAATTGCCTTTTTGATCGCACTAGTACTGACTTTGGTCTTGACGGGTGGTCTGGCCCCACTGAGCATTGACCTATCAAGGATTCGCTGCTCCATTCGCTTCGCCATTTCAATAAAATCTAGTTGAAGTTCTGGTTTTTATTTTTTCCTTCATAAAAGTTCTTCAATGTGGAGAATAAATAAGATCACTCGAACAGAGATCCCCAATATTCGAGATAGGCTATTTCCGCTTTAGGGCAGCTTAGGGCTTCGTATGCGACTAGACAGTTTAAGAGAGCCTCTAGCGTGGCAGATCAGCACGAGTCGCATGACACCTTGATTCTACCTTTTATCTTCGAACCACAGTGAAGGTGTAATTCTCAGAGCTGTACTATTAAGTAATATCGAGAACTGCACATTACATCCTGGCTTTAGCTAGATCCAGAACCGTTAGAGTAATACTACTGTAGACCTATTACCAACCAGTACCCTCGGAGAGAGATTTTTTTACCGGCCCCTACGTTGTGATATGCTGCCAATATTTATTTGACTTCAGACATTCTCGCTGTCCCAAAGCCGATACAGTTGTCTGGTATAGTTAAACACTAGCACTGCACCCAAAGGGCGTTTGCTCCCCCTAGGGAGTGTTTGCATTCCATATTGGATATCATTTCCACTAGCTTGCTGATGGTTCAATTAGATTATTCTATTACATTGCATCGATCAGTTTCGTTAATTCGCAACTGTTACTGTTGTATCATATCCCATGTTGTTGTTTTAAAAAATATCGGTTAAGGTACAAAGTGAATTCTAGCCATTAAATCAACTCCAAATATTTCGTCCACAACATCAGCAGCTATGTATTGGTGCTGTTTTAATATATGTCGGACCTTCTTACCTTTTCCATAATTTGAGCCATTTCTCCTATGGTCATAAACTTTTTCACATCGGTAGTTATACGTTCTCAATGATAATAACTCTTCTGACGATTGAATGCATTGCACCCGTATCCAATATCACTGTAAAATACTTTCTAGCCACTATTCCATCATCCGGCAGACAATATTTTTTTGGTGCTATTTTGAAAAGAGAGTTTATTTAATAAAAGCTTTTTGACAAGCGTCTTGTCCCTATCGACTTCTCTCAGATGTTTTGGACAACGTTTGCTTCCATCGTTTACAGTAGTCTCGATACTGCTTTATTTTGTAGTAGTTGAAACTTTGTACTTCATTTCAACATCGACACTGACGATGCGTTCCATTATTTTTTTGTCGATTTCCTGGATCACGAATTCCTTCCACGGTCGCCTTCATTTTAAAATTCTCACGTATATCATTATTATATTATATTCCCGACACTATAAATGACATAATAGAACAATATTTGCTAAGAATTCGATGAGTGGAATAAGTCCTCAAATCACTGACACATTTCCTTACTAAAGCACTCATCAATATATAGTAGCTGTTTCGCAAAATATAGGAACAGTCTCCAGAAATTGTCGCTATACTAGAACTCTTGCTATTGAAGTGCGAAGTTTTCTCGTTACTAGCATGTGCCTTGGAGCAGACCATTTTTCATTCGATTACATCAACTTTACTATATAGTGCTCATCTAAAACATGATTAAATTGGACTACACTATCATTGTACTTTCTGTCCCAAGCTTCTTTTGCTCAATGTTGGTGCTTACCCATCATGACTCGTAAGCATTGGAATAATATAATTATCCTAGCAGCAGACTCTTTTTTGACAGTGCTCCGTTAAATATCAAACAATGCAGGTACTTATTTTCAGGTAGTTAAACTAATTAATTAATTTTTTCAAGTCACAGTTAAAAAAACGTGCTGGAGAAAATGTGTACCCGAGATGTTTGTAAAAATTTTACAAACAATTCTTCAGAAAACCAGTTGGAAAGATTGAGACATGCAACTTTCAAAAAATAATTAGAATGTGGCAGATATTTCTTCAGCAATAACACTGCATTCCTTGGGAGGTAGAACCTACAGGTAATATTTTTTATTGTTTATTAAAATTTTCAAAGACTTAAGTTTTTGTAAGTACAGGTATGTCTACTTAAAGGGCTACCATTTACCTGGACATTCAACATTACGAAGGTGGGATGCAAAAGTTGACTACCAGGGGCTTTAACGAGGTCAATTTCGTGATTTCAGAGAATAGGTCAGGTCATTTCATTTGATGAAATGAAGAGAATGTGTTCATATGAATATTGTAAAAGTTAATAATGTTAATGTGTGATTAACAATACGATAAAGCGAGTGATACTACTCTTGAAGCTTCCAAATATGTTCCAGCCGTTATATTAAGAGGATTGGTTAGGAAATGGAAGCTGCCAATTTTTTTTTCTTTTATCTGACTGCCCCATATATAACAAATAACATTTTGTTTAAACTCATAGACATGCTAGATGAAATTAATGACGTCCGATTTAGGATCGCCAAATATAGCATTGACGAAGCAGCTAAAAAATTATGCTGATAAAACATATTTCATCAATCTGAGATATGGTATTAAACAAATATTTGTATTTGCAGACGTTCCCCACTTTATCAAACTGTTAACAAATCATTTATAGGACATTGGTTTTGAATTAACAAATAATATTTTCAAATAACTGTCGAACCGATTGCAAATTCGATAAAGTTAGAAAAATTAGTCGTTGTGCCGTCAGTTACTCAAGGGGACTAACATATATTTCGATATAAGCGGTAATGGCTGGTAAAAATTGCACATTGGATGTTCGGTGCGATCTTTTCCTGATAATAGGTCGCATAGCATATCTAATGTACAGTTGGCTACGACAGATCGCGCGGAGGCAGTAAATCCTGCAAAAAAATCCCTCCTAACCCAAGGTGTTATACGACCCGTACCTATTGGATGTTTTGTAGCCAGGGGGCAACACCGGCTATATTTTTACGGAGCTACCTCGATACAGGGTCACCTCGAAGTATATTCACTGGCACGGTCGACCACTATGCTTACCCATTTATTTTGGAGATCACCTAATACAGTGGACTGGGATCATAAGAAACTGATGGATATCAACAAAAATTGGGGGGATGGAGTGTCAGAGGTGGAACCGAGTTTTGGTTCTATTAAATCGTATATGCTAAGTAGGGCATCGGCTGATGGCAGTGTCTGTTCCTTATCGGACAAGGTGGCGCAAGGCACTCTGACTGATGAAGAGGAGCTACTGGCATTCGACGAAGAGGATGCTGATAAGACGGTGGTGGAGGTGGAGACCAGTAACCATGATGTTACTGGTACTTCAAATTAGTCTGCATCACTCATAGGTTGCGTCCGCCAATCTTATCCTCCATATGTCAAAGGACAGAAACCATATTGTCCTGATTCAAGAACCATGGGTTGTACATGGTCATGTGTGCGGACTAGGGACTCAAAAATACAAAGTGATGTATACACATAATACAGGTAAACCTAGAGCGTGTGTACTAATACGTAGAGGGATAAATGCTTTTATGCTCTCTAATTACAGCGATGCCGACAAATGACTAACAGCCTGCAGTCTGGTGACGAGCGGATCATGCTACCTGGCCCACGATCACGAAGAGCTACCAAGATAATTTTTTAAGGATCTGGTGACGCACTACCAAAGGCTAGGCGTTAAACTGATAATTGGTGCGGACGTAAATGCTCATCACACGGTGTGGGACAGCACGCACACTAATATGAGGGGTGATTGTCTTTTCGACTATTTGTTTGGAACTAACCTGCAAATCTGTAATAGGGGTGTTAAACCTACTTTTGTCATAAGCAATAGACAGGAGGTAATAGACTCAACCTTTGCCTCTGACTCTGTTGTAGGAAGAATAAGGGAGTGGGTGGTGTTAGAAGAACACTCCTCCTCTGACCACAGATACATCTCGTTTGAGATCAACAAAACTCTACCTAAACCTAAGCCTGGTAGAAATATCAGGAAAACAGACTGGGTTGAATATGTACATCTAGTTGGGAATACCTTGATTGTCTGTCCATCTAGCGAACCAGGAAGCATAGAAGTAAGAGAGAAAATGGTTGGCTCTGTTACTGGCAGCGTCAACGCGGCCTTGGCAGAAGCCTGTCCACTAAGGAAGCTGAAGGGAAGGCCGAAACCTCGGTGGTGGACGGAAGAGCTAAGCAAGCTTCGGGTAAACAGTAAGACAGCTTTTAATCAGGGGAAGTATACACGTCTTGAAAATGACTGGAAAGTATACAGAGAGGCTCTTAAGGTCTTTAAGAAGATGGTTAGAACTGCTCAAAGGCAATCCTGGAATTCCTTTTGTGAAGAAGTAGGCTTCTAGACTTCGGCAAATATTGGCGGGAAGCTCTCAGAACTGGGAGCATCTACAGAAGGTGGATGGCACATTCACTACAACTAGTAAGGAGTCTCTAGAGCTTCTACTCAGCACGCATTTCCCAGGCTGCTCAGATATGACTGGCCACGAGAGGGAAGATACGTCAAATAGTCGGGAAGTTTGGACGCTCTATCTGAGGATCGACTCATGGGCTACTGAAAGTTGTAAGCCTTTTAATTCCCCTGGTCCTGATGGTATTTATCCAGTGGAATTACATAAAACCGCTGGATACCTGAAAGGCTAGTTGTTAGCAATCTTTGAAGGATGCTTTAAGTTTGGGTATATACCGCTTCAGTGGAGACAGGCTAGAGTGGTCTTCATTCCAAAAGCCGAAAATATTCACATACTCATCCAAGGACTTAAGACCGATATCTCTCTCATCTTTTCTTTTGAAGACTTTAGAAAGAGTGATAGAAAACCACTTAAGATTAACTTTAGACAAGAATCTAATCTCATCGCCTCAACATGCCTTTACAAAGGGGAATCAGTAGAGACAGCTCTACATGACCTTATTTCCATTGCAGAAGGGTCATTGCACAAGCAGGAATTCAACCTGGCTGCCTTTCTTGATATTGGGGGTCATTGCACAAGCAGGAATTCACTCTGGCTATCTTTCTTGATATTGAGGGGGCCTTTAATAATGTTAACGGGGAGGCCATCACTGCATCACTTACTGAACTTGGGGTGGAAACGGGCCTGGTAGGCCTCATTGGTAAAATACTGAATAGCAGAATCATTGAGGCGAATCTAGGAGAATCTGCACATACGTGAGTTGGTGAGCAGGGGTGCACCTCAGGGAGGTGTACTCTCACCATTTCTATGGAACACAGTTGTTAACAAACTCCTGATAAGATTAAAGGCGTTGGGATGTAAGGTGGTTGCTTATGCCGATGATGCTGTCATTGCTGTCTCTGGAAAATTCACATTTACACTGAGAGATTTGTTGCAAAATGCTCTAGATATTCTTTCAAAGTGGGCGGAGGACTGTGGTCTTGGAGTAAATCCGGATAAGACTAACGTCATTCTGTTTACTAGGAAACATAAAATCCAATCTCAATTAGATTCAATTACGCTTAAGGGAAAAAAGAGAGAAATACTTGGGTCTTATAATTGATAGAAAGCTTACTTGGAAGTCAAACACCTTAGAAAGAGCTAGGAAAGCTGGGGTGGCTTTTTATGCATGCAAAAAAGCCTAGAGTAGCTCACTGGGTTTATACTGCAGTTGTCAGGCACATTCTTCTATATGGAAATGTCTGGTGGAGTGCAATGAAGAAAAGGAACTGCGTACTGCAAAATGCTTAGTAAGGTACAGATCAGCAGAATTACCAATAAATTTATTTATTTATTTTTTGTTTTTCCATTTATTTAACTACAATTTGTCCAGCTGGACATTCAGTACTACTTATATTATATTGGGTTATAAACATGTGTGTGAATTTTCACTAGCATTCAATACATTAAGTACATTAATTTAACAAAGTTAGGTTTCATATATATTAATTTCATTCATTCATATTTGTTTTTTTAAAATTTTAATCTTATTTTTTAATTTTTAATTCTAATTTAATCTTAGGGGGTAAATCTGAACGGGAAGTCCGATGGTACATATTTTTTTAATTCTTCGCGCGCTGGTATCGCTGGTTATCAATTCTACCGCCAGGTTATTGGGATGGACTCTAAGACATTTGCGATATGAGTGGCTACATTTCATGATTTCATAATTTACTTTTGGGATGTTTAGATCGCAATGAATGATGTCGTTGCTGCATACCAAAGTGCATTAGCACACAGTCGTATAACTTTTGATTGGAATCGTTGTAGGATGTCTAGGTTTGACATGGATGCTGATCCCAACATTTGAATACCATAAGTCCATATGTGCTTCAGTATTACCCTATATATCAGGACTTTATTTTCAAGTAGCCAGAACAATGACCTAAACGTTAGTCCAAGTTGTTTCCGTTTGGAGACGAAGTGACAGCGCCACGTAAGGCGCCGATCCAGGTGCACCCCAAGGTATTTTGCATGGTCTGCTTGTGGCAATTGGCAGTTATTTAGTGTCACTGGAGGGCAAGCACCTGCATGTAGGGTAAAAGTCGTTTGCACTGATTTTCTTTCATTTGCTTTTATTCGCCACTTGTCTAGCCATAAGTCGATTCGATTCAGGTTAACCTGCAAATGCGTCGAAGCTTTCTCAGGGTTTTTGTTGCTGACCATTACAACAGTATCATCTGCAAAAGTTGCGTTGCATGTGGTATCAGTCAAAGAGTGATCAGCCGAGAATAGTGTGTAGAGCACAGGTCCTAAAACGCTTCCTTGTGGAACACCAGCTTAGATTGGATAGTTACGTCGCTGTTAACTTTAACCATGTAGAATATGCTTTCTAAGTAAGACCTCAATATGGCAAAGTAGTGATAGGGTAAAGGCATTTTCAATTTGTACACCAAGCCTTGGTGCCACATCTTGTCGAATTTTTGGGTGATATCCAGGAATGCGGCTGAACAGTATTCTCTGTTTTCTAGTGCATTCCGTGCAAATGCATATACTCGATTTATTTGTTCTATTGTAGCGGGATGCTTTCGGAATCCAAATTGATGGATGGAACAAGACTAACTTCAGCTACTTTCTATTGGCTTGGGAAGTGGTCTCATCGGATAATCGCATTGAATAGTTGGGCAATGAATTTATAGTCGCAATCTAGTAGCTCTTTTAGGATTCTGCTAGTAATAAGATCATATCCCGGCGATTTTTTGTCTTTTAGCGTTTTCTTGAGAATTCCTCTAATTTCTTTTATTTTAAAATGTTGGATCGGAATATCCATTTGGTATGGGGCATCTACTATGACTGTGCTTTTTCCTTCTCAGATCTGGTCCATCCGCCATCTTTCGTTTTATAATCACCCCCAGCGATGAATCTTGAAGTGACAATAGTTTTATTTGAAAAACCTTTTAAAAAATATTTTTATAAGAAACTTATTAGCATGCTTATATACTTCATTTATTTGGTAAAATATTGGACATCTGGATATGATAAAACCCTCCAAGTCGACGCGTCAAAACGAACATAAGCTAAAATTCGTAAAGAGAGTAAAGAGCGGTCGCCCGCTGATTGTTACCCCGCATTTTTGTGATTTTGATCCATTCCGCATTCACATTTCGTCACATTGTTTCAAATCTTCCTTAATGACATCATATGTTATCAGCCCAACCCTCCACCTCTTTCATTTTTAGAGCCCTTTGAATTTTTTGATATTCACATATTTCATTTTTTTAAGTTAAGTGCTAATAATAATAATATGAAAAATCCAAAAAAATCCATATACTTGTTCTCTATTTCAAACTAAGCACTTCTGGAAAAATTGCAGCCATTATTAAAAATTCCCATGACATCACATAAGACGTTTCTCCACTCGCCATCAAGTCACAATTAGTCGCACAGCAAAAAAGCCCCTCCCCCAATCAACGTAACGGTATTTGTGGACCCCCCCAGAGAGAACCCTGCACTCCTTCTAATACATGAGTACGAGTATGCATATTCTTGTTCAATATTTAACGAGTACAAACCAAAATTCTGCATAATTCCTTGACTTGAATTCTACCTTAATGGAGAGAGTTCTTTTCGTCACAAATACAATCAACTGATCTGATTACTATCATAAAGTATCATGTCCCGTTTCAATATCCTCATCATTTAAATCCGAAACCCATTCTTTCTAAATGTATATCGTTTCTCCTGGGTATTAACTTGTAGTTTTTTATCCTGACTTGCGACACCGACGTCACTGGTTTTTAGTTGGAGTTAGACTATACTTCCTACTATAAAAACATGTGCTGATGCAATCAAATGAAAATATTTTACGCACAACAAGTGTCCACAGCAAAGCCCACTGTGGCTAATTAATTTGTCGAATGCCAGTATTAATATGTTATACAAACAGTGACTATTACACAACACCCACGACCTTCTTCCTTATTCAATTATGAACACTCTCTCCTTTACCGACGCTTTTCCGTCCCACCTCTAATTTGCATTCGCCAAATTACCCACCTAGGGGTTGAGTAGCTATAGCAACAAACTTCTTTGCACTATTATACAAACAAAACTGACTGGCGTGGTATACTCCAGGCACCTTAGCCACCACTAGAATGAAATGAGTGTGAAAAGAGCTTTGCATACGACCGCACTGGTTTTATTTAATTGAGTACTGATTCTGACGTCCTCCCGGGACGGTCTGTTTATATATTATTAAAAGCAGATTTCCAAAGCAAACATTTGAAATGTTCTTCCATTACTTCAGCCTGTGCTTCCTGTTGGCCGTTGTTCCGAAATCGAAGAGTTGGGCATTTGAAGTGCATTCTGGAGTCAATGCTACCGTCTTTACATTTCATGACATGCAGTTGTGCAGAAGAAATGAGTATTACGATTTGGACAACTTTGCGTGCACTGCTTGCAATGAGGAGGATGAAAACTTACAACCCACCCCAAACAGTGAGTATTGATTTAACATGCGAATAATTCTCATCCTTATGTGTACTAAAAATTGCATCTTGCTAATTGAAAGGCTGAGCCACCTTTCGGATTTGTCACATTACTGTAACGGGTTATTTTATTTGCCAAAGTACCCCCAACTCCTTTTAATTGCTTATAGTGGTATTTTATGAACGCAACATCCATATTCGGGTTTTGTTATCTTTAGTATATTGCAATATTTCTATCCTTGTATCCAAGGCAAGTGTTGTTTGGTGTCCTAGATATGCCTGTTACTCTGATGATATTGAATCAGTTCAAAAGCGGTTTTAATTGTTTGGACAAGGAACTCCAGTTTTCAACTTCCCTCTTATGTGAGTCGTCTTAAACTTATTCGTCTCCCCTCTCTTAAAATCTGTACAGTAACTATGCTATGAAGTCAAGCAGCACTCGAGAGTCTGAGCTCACCCTTAGTGAGGTCTAAACTTGTGTGGGATTGTATTGGGAAGCTAAACTCCCTAGGCATTGTGAACAAGTTATCTCTAATGTGGGTACCAGGCCACATAGGAATAGAGGGAAATGAGAAGGCTTATAGCTTAGCTAGGAAGGCTGCGGCCTCTTACTTCAACGGCCCTGAACGCTTCTGTGGACTATCATCCAATACCATTGGAGGTATGCTCTCTCTTCCGGGATTAAGACAGTTCAAAGCTCTTCTGGGAGATTTAATCCTAAAATAGCTAAGGAGTTAATAAATATCCCCCGGAGTAAATTAAGAATTATCACAGGCATTTTAAGCGAACATTCTAGACTCAACTACCATACGAATAAGTTGGGTATATCTTCAGATGCCATCTGTCGATTCTGTGGAAAAAGTGACGAAACCTCACTGCACCTGATCACAGACTGCGGACCATTAGCACACAATAGACTCAGGTATTTTGGAGATTATATCTTAGATATGAGCAAGACCCTCATCTTGATTCCTCCAAAATATATGAATTCCTGTCGGAAATTAACCTGACAGAAGATTTATAGATGAGACTATCCTCATCTTTCAAATAAATAGGGGCATCACAATAGATCTTTGAGGTCGCAGTGTATAATACCATTAAATATATCTATCTATCTATCTAACTATGCTATGAATGGTTTGTGTTTAAACTCATCAGTTGGGAAATAAGAAGTAGTTTTTTGCGTGGCATTCTCCAATTTATCAATTTCAATTTATTTTCGGAGGTGATTTGTTTGAATGAATCCAAACATATCTATGTTGAAATCGAAAATAACACTTTTTCTTTCAAACCGCGATTAGTTCTCTTTGTATATCTTTCTATATCTGTTTAATACCCTTCAGAAATCGCTATCAGGCCTTTGAGGCTTAGCGTAACTGTTAGGTCTCACACTCTTGGATGGTGCGTACCCCCTCGTGTCTTTTTGAAGATTTCCCCTCCCTCCGCAAGCATTTGCCCACCCTCTGGAAGCATTTCCCCTCCCTCCGGTAGCATTTAAAAAAATAGTAAAAAAATACTCACGATCAAAATTGGGAACAGGTAAAGACGCACCCAAAACGTAGGTGGATAAAAGAGAAGTAAAGGTGTCTAAGATTAATTACGGAAAGTATGAATATCTGTGTTACCCCTTTCAAACCCTCTTTGCATGCTATATCATTTTCTTGCATTGCTTCCAAAATTGAGATACATGTGCATAACTATCTAAATGCACCTGCGTCCTCTGGCCTTGTAAATATACTATGAGTACAAGCATGTACGTGTATTTGTGTGTAGACAGAGGACACCATTAACCGCTCGCATATAATTGCACTACTTTCACTTAACTTTCACTTTGGTTTAATAGCTGAACCAAAACTTTTTATGACAACGGAGCAAACATTTTAACCACGTGCAAAGGTACGACCACATACATACTCGTATGTATTTATGTAAGTATGTTTATATGTAATTATGTGTGCACCACAGTCGATAGCCAATAGCATGTGGCATTGTCAATTGTTTTGCAGTGCCAGTGGACTAATTCATTCACTTGGAAACTAGAAGTTATTAGTGGCAGTAAAGTTGTAGAAAATAGTACTCGTAAAATTTTGAGAAGAAGCCCGTTACCGGTGAACCATATTTTGTGATAACCGGTCTGCTAAGTTTCACAGTGGTAAATCTTTCGTTGTATGAAATGTTCGATTACTGCCGAAAGAAATTCACAGTGTGATTAATATTTGCTGTATTTTTGATGTATTTTAGATTCGCATTAAAAAATACCCTAAATAATTAAATATTGATGAAAACCTCGATTTTATTCGAAAGTTAGTTTATTCCATTAATATTTTTCACTATTATGGCCAGCGCCTTCCTGAGAAAGTTGATTCTGGACGCCTAATATCCAACCATCGTTTCGAGTAAGCAGGGAAGAATATTGCCAGTAAAGTATGTAATGTTGGCTTCCAAACTTGTGACTTAACGTAGCCCCATAGTTTATAATCAGAAGGTGCGAAACCGAACGAACTTGAGGACCCATTTCACGAAATCAGATTGAGGTCAAATTGCGATTTCAATAAGTCGTAGAGCCACTGAAATCATTCAATACCATTCAAATTAAAAAAAAAGATTGATTGTTTGTAGTCCCCGGAATTTTGTCACCATTGCCTATAATGTTACTGAACTAAAGTGCCCAGGGCACGATAAAAAAAAGTGGCAAAACTAAAGGTGTGTGGGTGCGCTCGGCTTTACTCGCGAATCGTCGGTACACGTACAGCTTTGACAGATTTTTGATGAAAGTCTAAAATGTTTGATATTTTATTTTAATAATTTTTGTGCGCGGGTGTGATTGCCAATATTCAGTTGTGCTTTGGCCCTACTCTATGCTTTGGCCGTAAAGCTATGAACACGTACGCGGATGAAAGCAAATTTATGATTGAGTGATGTGAGAATGTCGACTTAAAGTGATAGAGAAGGAAAAAAAACAATATAGGACGCGTTTTATAGGGAGCAATATACACATTTCTAGATTTTAGGAAAAATATTACGGTTATGATTAAATATTACGGTTTTGATCATCGTTGTCCTACTTTTGAAAAAAGGCTTTCGAACCTCACCGACATATTTTTTCTTGTTCTATGAGGTACAATTTGGGTATTTAAATTCACCAATGTGAAATTCGAGTCGTAGGTCCTGGCAGCTAGTGCTCAGTCAATATATTTAGTTATAGTATTTTATATTATTACTAAAATTAATACATAAAATTAAATTTATTTTCCTGTCGCCATAGTAACAAAGTAAAATTTGTTTCCAAAGACTATTAAAAGTCATTATGAAAAAATGAGATAAAAACCCAATAACATATATTGAGACATGGTAAAGTAGTGGGCTCAGAGACCGCTTCCCACAGCTACCGAAAACTGTTAGAGATATTTTCTGAGGACTGGGCACTGAAATGTTACCCAGATCCATAATTTAATTTTTTACCGTTATAGCAAACTTTATTGTCAAGTTTACGTATAACTTCTTTCATGAATGTTATATACTGATCCAGTTACAAAATATATGTGAATGGGGTCGTGGCAGTAGCAATATAATATAATTTGTGCATACACACTACTATCGGTACATTACTACCTTAATTTATTCCTGTCAACAAAAATAGGCGCAATAGTTGTTTTAAGATATGTTGATACTGAGCGTGGAAATTAATATACTCGTATACTGCCCAGAGTCTAAACTACAAAATTGTGTCACCATTAATTGGACCCAAGTAATGTTCATATAACTATATGGCTCTCTTTTAAGGCCCAAGCAATACATTTGTAAAGAGCATTCATCTATCTCTGACGGTATGGAAAAAAAATTGCCGGCGGAGAGGCGATCAGTTGGTGCAACAAAACCAAATCAATTCAGAAAGTGTATGGCACGCCTCCTTATGGAATTAACAACATTTATTTGCACCAATTTGGTGAACCCTCTTTTCTCTTCTTATGGCTAAAATATATGGAGAAATTTGAATTAAAGGATTAAAGGAAAGTGCGATTTTTCTTGTTATTTTCCGCAAGCGTTGAATCTTCGGTACGGAAATATCGCTCATCACTATTAGAATACGTTTAAACACTAACATCTGCTTCTAAACGCGACAACGCACTTTGCGTTTTTTGCGTCCACCCGTTTTTTGGAAAGAAAAAAAATTGTGGAAAACATGTGCAATTAAACGGAGCACACCGTCGCTACCTGCACGCACAGGCCGAACGACAATTGTGGCGTGTCCCATTTAACTGCATGTGTTGGTCGCGATGTCTGTAAAAGCTGCGCCTGACGTTCGTTGTTCGCATGCGCACATATGGCAAATTGCGCTACCCTAATAACGCAACGTGGTTCTTCGTGTTTGAGGGTTAATGTCCTCGATTATACAGGGGCAGGAGTTTTTCCTTTAGAGAGAGTGAAGAGGTGAGATTTGTGATCGGAGAAATGGAGTAATATTAAATAGTGCCTCACACTTGGATTGCAAAAATGTTCACAAAAGAAAACATAATTCACAAGCAAGGATACAATACAATTTACATAAAGTACAAAATGTAAAATAATCAGTAGATTAATTGTATAAGAAAGAATGCTTTCTACATGCATCAACTCCTTCGCGTTACTCGTATATGTATGTGTTGAGACTATATAATATTGTTAATAATATTTTTATTATTATATCTTTAACTGAGATATTATAATATTATATTTGACTGAGATTATCAAATATTCATACTAAAACACATGAGGCTTAAGCGCGGGTGGATATATTAAATACTCCTATATACCAAGTTCCTATGCATTCCATGTTTGAAGTTTTAAAGAAAATTATAGACAATTGCGGATATTCTTAAAAATGTTTATTTATATATTATTTCATTAAGCTTTACATAATAAATGGGGCCAAACAGATACAGGACACGCCCCCTCCCATATAATGAACTTTGGGGACCCCACTTAAAATTACCCTATACGAGGTGCCATCAAAAAATAACCGTTATTTTCATCTTTTCGTGAGTTACGTATGTTCGATGTTCGCATTTTTTTTCTGTTATGTTGGTACACATGTCTGTTATATATGTTGGCAATACCAACCATTTTGGATTGTCAGTTTGTTTTTGACAGATAAAAAGGTTAGTCGTGTTTTGGTGTGCTCTTCGATTTTGTACTATTCGAAAAAATGGATCAAAGAAACTGTATTTAGTTTTGTGTAAAAAATGAAATAAAATGCGCAAGGACATTTGAAATGTTGACTGTGGCCTTTGGTGAGTCTACTATGAACAGAACACAAGTTCAATTGTGGTATAACCGGTTTAAGGAAGGCCGAGAAAATGTCAATGACGATGCTCGTCCTGGTCGCCCGAGCACGTCAACAACCGATGAAAACTTTGACGCAGTGAAGAAAATGAGTTTGGATAATCGTCGAATCACTATCAGAGAGGTTGCTGCTGATATTGGCTTATCCGTACGGATGTTTTAGGCATGAAACGAAGATTATTGCAAAATTGCTAAATTTTGAGCAAAACCAACGTCGCATGGACATCGCTCAGGAGCTGTTTTTGGCCAAAAACAAAACCGTTATCATGCCTCAACCACCGTATTCACCGGACTTGGCCCCCGCTGACTTTTTCCTCTTTCCAAAACTGAAGACACCGATGAAAGGAAAGCGTTTTGCTACGATTGAGGAGATAAAAGAAAAATCGAAACAGGAGCTGTTGGCGATACCAAAAAAAGCGTTTCAGAAGTCTTTCGAGGATTGGAAAAAACGCTGGCATAAGTGTATTATATCTGAGGGAAATTACTTTAAAGGGGACAAGATAGTTGTTGATGAATAAATAAATACTTTATTTTTTGATCACACAATAACGGTTATTTTTTGATCACACCTCGTATATGCGATGATACTCGTATATGAATACAAATTGGTAGCAGCATTAGGTCTGTTCTAGCATGCCTGAAAAATATGGGCAGATTATTACTGCTGCCACGCCCTATGCAAGATTCATCACCGAAACTTCACACGAAGGTTCGGAGTGCTAGTCTAAAACACACACAAAAATGGCGGTACATTTTGAGAGCCACGCTCTCTATTGATACATGTTTAAAACTTAGGGCCTATGCCAGATTCTTGGGCCAAATTTTATATGAATTAGTATACGGACGCTGCAAAGCCATACACAAGTAATGGATAGGATTAAATAATGGCCACGCCTCCCTCCATTATAACCAACTCAGGTTACCCAACAGAAAATTAGCTTAGATATGCTCCTAATGATGATTTGTGAATAAAACATCACTCTTGTAAGGTAAAAGGTACTTCGAAGTCGGTCTTACCCGATAACTTCTAGATCTTTATGTACGAGTATGTTTGAATTTTGTATATACCAAGGCAGATAGTTCTTCACAGTTTAGATTGCAATTGTTGTACCTTTTCAATGTTGAAGCTGATAGTTCTTCACAGTTTAGATTGAAATAATTTCTTTTCTATGTTGAATATATTCGTTTAATGATTGAAAAAAATAATTTATTGTTTTATGATAATTTTGACTTTGTACCGATAAACCAATTCATATTAATAACCAGCCGTCCTCTGTGGTCTGGTGGTAAGCATGCTAAACTCACACTCTGAGGGTCGCAGCTTCAAATCCTCCTCCGGGCTTGGTCTCAAAAATGCTCTTTACAAACAAATTTTTCTCTTCGAGTCGAAGACCTCATTCCCCAACCTCTTGCAGTCATAATTAATAATGGTGTAAGATATGCTAATATTAATAGCTATAATTTTTGCCTGATTGCGCTTCATTTCTAAATGGGTTCTCCATTTGAACGTTTTATCGCAAATCACTCCAATACAATTAACTTCCGTTGTCTTACTAAGAACTTTCTATGTGTAAGTAAGCTTTTGAGAATTGAATGGATTTCTTGTGGAAGAAGGGTTTGTATTTTGTACAATAGCTTATCAAACGCTTGAGCAATGTGTAGAAATACGGCAGTGCAGTATTTATTTCTCCGAAAGCTTATTTTATTTCTGAGACAAATCTGTGGACCTGCTCTATGGGGATGTGGCATAATTCTGAATCCATATTGATTCATGGGAAAACTTTTTTTATTTGGACGTCTGGTTGTATATTATCAATGATTTGAATGATGATTTTTCGAAGATTTTCGAGATTGGGTGAATACAGTTGTAAAGTATATTGCCAAGTTTCAGTCCCATAATTATTCCGGATATTTTCCAACGCTTGGAAAGTCATTGAATTTGATTATTCCATTCATTATATGCATAATTGAGAACTGGGATAATTCCACTATTATTTTGTATGTAATTCTGTCTGGTCCAGGTGCTTTATTTGTATTTAGTACAATCATCATTTTATTTAAGTATTTTTATGTAAAACGAATGGAGTTATTGTAGTAGTACTGTAGTTGGTGATTTGTATAGCAGACTGGTATTGTGTATTGTATTGTGTATCATGATTGTATTAGGTGTAAATGTTGCGCGAATGCACCACCTTACTCCGAGTCCCTTCGAGCCATGTAACTGTCACATTTCTATTAATAGGTCTCTTTGACCCTTTTACCGCCTTTCAAAGGAAGTAGTCACCTTGTTTTGTTGCTGTAAGACTATGAAGACAGATTTATAGGCTCCTTTCTCTGTTAATCGATATACTGGAAGTAGTTTTTAACCTTTTTGTACAAGCCCCAAGCTGTTTCTTTAAGTGGGGTGATCTGCAGATTTGCAAATCCCTGATGAAACTTGATAAGATTTTCTATCATACAGGGTGCAATTATATTATCAATTTAATATTGGTATTGTACCAGCTTCAGTTATTATGCTTGTGAGATTGTCAATTGCTAGTTGGATTTCTTTGACACAAAAACTGTGAAAGGCAGAGCAAAACGTTTGTTGCACTTAAAAAAAACGAGGCACCTCCGTTTTATTTTGTAATTATTTATTTCTCCCTTTATCAGGGTTATCAGTTTGCGACTGAACAGAGCTCACTGAAATACTCTACTACATTTCTTGTGTATGGCATTGTAGGGTCCATATGCGTACTAATATAAAATTTCGTCCAAAAATATTGTATAGGTCGTAAGTTATAATAATTTGTGAATAGTGGACGTGGCTGTAGAAATAGCACGCCCTTTTTTTGTGTGGTGATTTAATGATATTTAATAGGAACACAGTAAAGATTTTTGGCTAATTGTGGGCGTGGCAGTTCTATTATGATCTCCATATTTTGCACACACACTATTATGGACCCCATGTATGTTTCTGCAAATTTTTATTCCGCTGACATCAATACGAGCATTGCTAGGCTAATTTTAATTTTAGACCCAAAAGTTCCCTATATCAAAAGTGGGCGTGTCTCTTCTCTGATCAGCCCCATTTGTTGCAGATAGCTTTATAATGTCCACATGTTCCTTCCCGTAAAATTTCGTCTGTAAATCTCTACCAGATCTTAAGTTATTAATATTCGTTAATAGTGGGCGTGGCAGTTAATATACCGCCCACTTTCTGCACAGTGTTTAGGGGAACCCACATCTCCATAACTGACCCACATCTCCATAAATGTCACGATTCCGTCAATTGGACCGAAGTTATACTCATTTTTCAAAAAGGTGAAAAAAGTTCCTTATATGGGAGGTAGGCGTGGTCTTTGTCCAAATCGGCCCATATAGCAATCTAGTTCTGTATCTTTGTCCAGACTATACTTTTGCAAAATTTCAATAAGATAGCTCTAACGGTGTAGAAAAAAAGTGGCCACAGACGGACAGACGGACGGACAAAATAAAAATTGCTTAGAAAGTGATTCTGATCATATCTGTATATATATGTCCATACCTACCACGCCTCCTTCTCGAAATTGCAACCCCTCTCAAAAGCACAAAGTTAGTATACCTTATTTACCTATTTTAAAGGTAAAGAGTATAAAAATGTAACATTTTCGCAACATTTTCACAAAAGAACGCCGACCCTGACGCAGGGTTGCACTTATTTGAGAAAAGGACACAAAATCCACGCACTGCATCGCAAGTGTAACATTTTTTCGTAGAAAAGAAAACTCTATAAGTGTACTGCACTCCCGAAAGCAATGTTATTATATATTCGTATTTTTAACTTGAGTGTTAATGTTGCTGCTTAGGTCTATTTGTTTTTCTTATATGGATATTTCAAAATAGCTATAAGTAATTAATAATGATAAAAGTCAATATTTAACTAATTTTATTTAAATTTTCGAAGGTAATTCATTTTTTACACTAGTAAACCCGCTTTCTTTTCTAAAGATCTATATTTTTTCCACATCGGTGGAAAAGACGGCTTTGCAGCACTAAAGTGGTTAAGGTTAATAGTATAAATTATAATAATGGCAAAGGATGTGATTCAATTACATTAAAAAACTGGATGTATCCTCAAATCAGTATTTCTGCAGCTCGAGAAGGCTCAAGCTGAATAAAAAAAAAATAGTTTATAAATATCTGATTTGGAGAAGTTTCTTTTATCTTGGATTTCATAAAGTCCGTTGCTAGGAGCCCACATTCATGTTCTTTGTTTTTTAAACATTTTTTAGCAAAATAAAATTTCGTATTTTCAGAATTTTCCTGCGAATGCACTACTGCCGCTATTACAATAGCCATTTACGATGCTAGAAAGCAGCTTCCACAATGTCCAGAGATTTGCAACAATTTTGAAGAACCGACAAGCAGCGAAGTGATGGACGAAAACAAATGCGAATCTGTCCCTGAGAATGCAAATCCAAATTGTAAATTTAAGTACATCAACTCAGTTTTGCCAAATAAAATTGAAGTACTGCCAGGATCAGCAAGTGCCAAACAAGTCCGCATAACCGCATTTGATCCCGACAGACATAACAATTGCAGCACTTGTGACCTGACGCGGAATTTCATCTATCAGGAATATTGCATCGCAAATGTACTGCTGAAGCCGTATCTAAACTACAATGCCTTTTGGCAGCACACGTCTCTCAACGCGCACATCGGTTTCGGCGACCTGAAATTCGTCGCATTCTTTTGTTTGGAATTGCATAATAGCACCGCCTGCAATCAGTTGGCCAATCTTTGCGTCATGTCGCATTTCTCTTTTGATAAAAATTCTCCCTGCAGTGCATTTTTGCTGACGCAAACTTCCGATGCTGTCTTCAGATACGCGACTATGGCAGGGCAGCTGCAAGCGATCCGGCCGTACTTGTTTTACAAAAAAGGAAAGCAAACTGCCCAGTTGCTGTTGAGACCCATAGCAGGATCATCCTACAGCATCAGTGGCAAGCAGAACAATAGACTGGTGGGTTTAAAACCTAAGATGAAAACCTGCAATTATATATTCTTATATTGAGCTAATATATATTGCACACATATACATAATTTATGTTCCAGCCTGACCATTTACAATTCTCTAAAACGACTTACGCACTGGATGGCAGTTTAGAAAGCTGGGGCACCTTAAAGCTCAGTGAGGTTAATTTGTGTCAGCTGCATTTGCTGGATGACGCATTGAATTCGCATCGAGGAGTCTCTTTTGGCCGAAACCTCTTACCCAGCCACTGTAGTATAACATTGGACGATTTGATTGAGTTAACCAACATTTATGGCAATAAACATTTTATTAGTTTGTATTTGAATTACTCCAGCGAGAAAACACAAAAGAATCGATATATGCAATCAGTGCCAATCTTGATTGAGAGCTTGACTCCCGAGAATGCAGTAAGATACTTTAAGGACGGGTGAGAGTTGGACTAAAATCTTAAATTAAATACGTCATATCGGTTTAGTTTAGTCGAACTCACACACACCCTACATACTCATACCTTCCTTCATAATGTATCGGTTTTACATTCATTCCATGTATTGGGCGTTACCCTGGCCGATTAGGTATATAAAAAAACCACTACTTGTTTCTCGGTAAAGTGTTATTCAGATGTATTTCGTCGTTTACGTGTTCATAATCGTTGCAGGTATTAAGTACACTTATTCAACCACCAATAAAAAAAAAAAAATTTATGTAAAGACATTCAGAGACAAGGACACGTTACCACTAAGTTCTATCATAGCACTTAGTATGCATACATAACCAAGAAGTTTTACGGTTAAAACTCTTTATTTTTAATATTTAGATATAAAGAGAAAATATATTATAAATAGGTATAGTTCAGTTCGCTCTTTACTTGGCGCGGTGGCTCTGGGGCGTCATTTTATCATAGCTTACATTTAAATTCCATCTAGATTCTGGAACAAGGCTACCGCAATCTATTTTATACTCGTTATTGCTATTAATAGTGACTTTCTTATCTGTTCCACTGATACTGTGAGGCATGAATGATGATTTTTTTAAATCTAAGAGAACCAATAAACTATTATTATCACGAGAGCACACTATGATGTAAAAATATTCTTAACAATGCGTTAGCATGACTATTTTCAAAACTCTTAAGAACATATCCCGGTATTCTTGAGAATAATACTCTCATTATGTATCGGTACCTTTATTGTTACATTAAACTACTTAAATTCAATCCAGTGTTCGAACTATAAGCAATAAACAAATTTCCGTAACAAGATGAACCAAAAAGGATGCAGTCTCAATATTCGCATTTAATATACTTTCAATATTTCTACCAACTGCTGCAGAAAAGTCGATTTCCATTAGATTTTGAACAAGTTTGGAATAGGTAACCGACAGATAGTTCCGGTGCCTGCGGAACAGTGCAGTGATTGTCATGGAATGGGTGTTTAACTTTTGCTTATGATTTATATATAACATTATTCTGTATTGTGATTTTAAAGCGCAATCAACCCGAAGATTGGCAGCTGGTAAAACGTTTTCTGCTCATTGAGGCTCATCCAAGACTAAGACATCAAAGGCCCACGCAAGACGCTGCTTACAAGCTACAGCTCTATAGATCGATACGTTTTGTGGAGTCATTCGAAATTCATTACAAAATACACGATAACAATCGTATCGGGATACCGATTGTGAAATTGCGCTACCGCCACATTCAACTTAGCACCACTAACACCACACTAGGCGAAATTTACCATTTGAAGTTCCAATTAACATTCGTCAGAGTTGGCGAGGCCACACATCAGCAATTGCTAAAAGAAGTAGCGTTACCTGTACTGCTACTAGTGGCACTTGGAGCGGCTTTGCTGCACACCTACAACTTTAGAAAGCGACTTGTATCAGCAACCACAGCCGGAGCTGCCGCGAAAGGGGAGATTTGTGACTTCTCATATTTAAGTGAATTTATGCTGCAGTTGATCTCAAACGTTGCGAACGCACTTTTATTATGCACCATACTACATGTGATTGCCAACTCTCTGAAGTTTCTTACACAAAATACCGTGGAGATCACATTGCCGATCGAGAAGGATCGCAGCACGTCGCAAATCATACTTTATGTCGCCTCAATGATGAAAGTAAACGAATTGAATAAATTTATTCGTATCATCAGGATATTTTCCGCTTCTCTTTTTAGTTAATTTTTCATTGTGTCCACTTCTGGCGCATCAGTCACGTGGATATATTCTTCATCGATTGGGAACGCCCTAAAAGTTATGACAATAATCACTTCAACTTAAAGTGCAATTTGGAAACGTCATCCGTTTGCTCCAGCGTGCGCACTTTTGTTTCGGAAAACAATGTGTCGGCATGGAGGATATTCTTTACAGCAAATGAATGGATATCATTGAGCGGGAAGCAAAAAACGTCCACGCTGATACAAGGACTTTCAGTGCTAACTATTTTCAGGGTAAATATTTTGCTCGAGGGCATTGCTTAAAGATTTTTTGACAGTTCACCCATTTCGTTTATGTGCAGATCTTGGATACAAATGATATTACTCGGAAGGACTCAACACTGAAATTATTTATAATCATTATATTCTATATAATTACCTATGCTGGGCAACTGTGTTGTCGTTGTTTACTATTTAACCGTATTTTTGGCAACCCTCTGCAGAAGTTCGTCGATCTTTGCTCTATGGCTAACATATCCGTGTTCTCACTCCTGCTATCATCTTTTGGCTTTTATATACACGGTCGATCGCCACATGGTTTTGCTGACACAGATATGTGTTCGATCGTTTTGCAACTGCAGCGTGAGTCGCAGAAAATGTGCGGGAAGCGTGGTCTGCTAGGCGACTCGGATCAGCAAACCTACATTATTCTGCCACCAACAAATCTCCGGTAATTGCGCTTTCATGTATTACATGGATTCGCTAATTTTTTCGTAATTTAAATTTGTTTTCAATTTTAGATCGTACGTTGAGAAATTATTGATTCCTTTCCAACGCTCACGGAGCATTTCACAAGCACATTTCCAAAAGGAAATCCACAACAGTGATGGTAATATTTTGGAAAGGACTTCCTCCATTCCATACAGTGGTGTAAATCGTTTCTTTTGTGCTTTTATTGATCATGTGAGTTAATTAAGCACTTCGGCAATGGTGTAATACTACATAAAGTTTAATATTTTCGCAGGCCATTAAAGACATGGATTATATCATTAAGGAGAAGACATTTGTAGAGAAACTATTTAACTGTGAATTTGACAATTACCTGACACAGAGTGAGCAGCAATCCTATGAACTTTCACATCACCAATATTTGTGTAGCACAATTTGTACCTCTCTTCGCAGATAAGGGCACTTTTTATATTGACGACGCCCACTCTTTTAGCCAGTTATTTCTGTACGGAAACAGCATGCATATATTCCAAATAGAGTTTTTACTGCTTTTGTCGATTTATATGTTGACCATCAATCTCACCGCTGCAGTTGTAACAGTCGTCCTTCTTAATAAGGTAAGCTTCCACTTGGGCTCTTTTTATATTCCACACTGACGGAACCCTTCTTATCACAGCTTTTTGAATGCAAATTCCGCGGTTGGGTGCGCGAAAATGTTGCCAGGAAAACACTGATTGACAGGAGATTTTTAATGTGAAATTAACATGTCTTTCTGATGCTTTTCAATAACAACAATAATAAATATCAAGATATCGAATTTATGATCTCAACTCTGATTTTCGGTGTAAATGTATTTTTATTTTGCTACCTCCGTAGTTTAGCAGTCCTTCCTTCATTCCACCTCTAAACAACTGTCGAGACAGGCACGTAAGTAAAGTACATATTAAAATCCGAGAAAATATATCCAATAGGCTTAATTTATTGTATCTCTATCGCACTTATCTCCTACATGATTAGATCTTACTTGATGTTCAATATAAAATCAGGTGAAACGATTTTCGTTACTTTGGTAAATACTGAGGTTGTGAAAAACAAAACGCTTTTAACTAAAAACTGTTTCTGCTAGCAAGATTTATATGTGGCGTTCCTCAGTTTGAGTGTTACAAGCTCAACACAAACGAAAAATGTAGTTTATTTACTTACTTTCGTCGCCTAATCGCAGCATCTGCGTAACAACCCGCTTTCGGGTTACTGCCGAACTTAACAAAGCGCGCCAGGCGTCTGTTATACCAATCGTGGTTAGGGTTTCCTCGACTTGGTCCTTCCATCAGAGGCATGGTCGTCCCCTACGTCGTTGTCCAGCGGCTAACCGCTTCGAACATCTTTTTCGCTGGAGCTTCTTCGTCCATACGCACGACATGTCCAAGCCAGCGAAGACGTTGTATAGTGATGCGTCTGACTATGGCAATATCAGCGTAGAGCTCGTACAGTTCATTGTTCATCCGAATGCGGTAGTCGTCGCCGACACGAAAGGGACCAAAGATTTTACGAAGAATTTTCCTCTCGAACACCTCAAGCGCGGCTGCATCAGTCTGCGACTCGGCCCATGTTTTTGCGCCAAAGAGCAGCACGGGTAGGATGAGCGTCTTGTCAGTTTTGTCGGTCGAGAGAGGGCTCTACTACACATTTGTTTACTGAGCCCATAGTAACACCCATTGGCAAGCGTGGTTATTTTCCGTGTTAATGGCGGACCCAAGGTATGTCGATGTCATCAGCATATGCGAGGAGCTGGACACTTTTGTAGAAAATAGTGTCATTCCGATGCACACCGGCCTTCCGCAGTACCTCTTCCATGGTGAAATTGAAGAGGTCGCACGACAGTGGATTGCCTTGTCTGAAACCTCGCACGGTATTAAATGGTTCGGAGAGGTCACTTCCTACCTTGACAGAGCTGGACGTATGGCTCAATGTCCTTTTACAGAGCCGTATTAACTTTGTAGTAATACCGAACTCAGACATGGTGGCATAAGGCAATTCCTTATCGGGCAATCGAAAGCAGCTTTATAGTCGACAAATAGATGATGGGTGTCGATCTGTTTCTTGTGGATTTATTCCAGGATTTGGCGCAGCGTGATGATCTGTTAAATGGTGGACTTTCCAGGTCTTAAACAGCACTGATAAGGTCCAATCAGTGTGTTGGCATATGGTTTCAGTCTATCACACAATACGCTAGAAAGAACCTTATAAGAGAAGGCAATAAGACCGAATCTGCGGTAGTTGGCGCATATCATCGGGTCACCTTTCTTCACTACAGGACAGAGGAAACAGATTACAATCGTTGGCAAAATGCAGTTATGTTAAACATATTACCAAAAAGAGCATCATCCACCCCTCCAGGATACACTAAAGAGATAGCAGCACCTCTTGTTAGGAAAACGTGTACAAAGTTCCTGAAAACAATATAATAATACGAAGAGAAATAATAACTGCTAAGCTTAAGGCCTTAGATGCTACAGCTGCATTAAGATAACTTGTAATTAATTTACAATTTATTAAATAAAAAAAAATAAAGAAAAAAAAATAACTAGAAAGAGAAGAAAATAATCCTGGCAAATATTCTAAAGGAACCCGAATGAGGTGCAAAGCAACACCAAAGTTGTAGGTAGGTACTCTAAAAATGTGTGTTCGTACACAGTCTAGAACTTCAGTCGTCGAGTAGATATTCAAAAGTTATGGTTCCATATTCATCAATCGTATCTACTCTGGGCCGAAGCGGAAGAATAAGAATTATAACATTCGTAAAATTTAAGTGGAGTTTGAACTCATTGAAACATTTCAAATCACCAACGGTAAATGAGATTTTTACAACTATTAAGAATCGAGTCTTCCAGCATAAATTCACGTTACATTATATCCAAATGGAAAGAGGTACGAGTAGTGTCTCTCCCCAAGAGCAAAAATGAACCGAATATTCTACAAAAATGAGGCAGATCAATAAGTTTGTCATAGTTTATAGTCAAGCACAAAAGCTTATATATATATATATATATATATATATATATATATATATATATATATATATATATATATATATATTTGAATGATTTTATTATATATAAACCCTTACACTTCAATTTACATTTCAAAAGGACAAATCCACAACTTGGTCAAGTTCTTAGTAACTTCAGAAAAAATAATCAAGATTGTAAAGAAATGTGTCCAGTACCATGGTGTTGGTAAACCTCAACGAAAGAGGTTTTACTACAGTAGGCTATGTAGATGACAAAACAATCATAAAATTGAAAAACCTAATGATATTATTGGATATCTAATATGGAAATAGTGCGACAGAAAACTTCTATACATAAAGTCTCAAAATGGTATCAAAGTCTCAAAATGGATTTACAATCAATGGATTGTGCCCAATACCAGAGTATAGAGAAAAGAATATCTCTTTCTCTGTCCGCGTATATAGTGCTAGTGTATTTAGTAGTTTGTGTGCTTTTCCTATAGTTTAGCTGACACGCCACGATTTTGAGTGGATTCACCACAATTTTGAGTGGATTCACCACAATTTTGAGTGGATTCACCACAATTTTGAGTGAACCCAACTTTTGTGATCTATGCCCAACTTCACTTGACTTTGATATTGGCAATCGTTATAATTTGAAAATTGTTTTAGCGCAAGGAATAATTATAATAAGCAAGCTACATGCACTTTTGTACAGAGATCCACCAACAACTATACAAGTGCACGGTCATCCCCAACATCCTATAGTTTAACAATTGCCAAAAGGGCAAACGCCCCAATGTTAATTGCAACAACACTCACAAACAACATCGGGAGCACAGAAAATCTACACGAATAAACTGTCATACAGATTGCATTGCCAATTAATTATATGTAATAACGAAATCAAATGCAGCGAGAGGAAAACGTACGCACAGAAGAAGTCAAATTAAACAGCTCCAGAAAAAAAGACAAAGCTTCACACACATCAGAGGTAATTACACGATAGACAATGCTCGGGAAATACTGAAGGTAAGGCAGCCGATCTACTGCAGTAACAACAAAAGTACGAAAAGACGATACGAGCAACAAAAAGAACAACAACAACAAAGCGACAGAAGACAACAAGCAAAGCAGCCACAGCAGAGAGATGTACAGGTCAACCGACCGTAAGTACATGACGCAAAGAAGACAATTGAAAATCAATGTTCTAATACAGTACAATTGAAATACTTGCTAGCGCCACAACAACAATTGCAAGGCGACAACAACAACAACACAACGGTGAGGCTCGACCAAGGACATGTGTTACCCAACAACAACAAGAAAAACGAGTAAAGAAGTCTGAAGTCGGGTTAGACCGACTACGAAATACCCTTTACCTTTATAGTTTATAAAACCACGCTCATTCAAATAAAATGTACGTGTGAGTTAAACCATGGCGATCAACACATATTTTTCTCCTTGTCGGTTGAAATGTTACACCTATAATGATCACTAAGTTTCATAGTTGAATTTCATAATGCTATAGAGACATTTCTTGATATATCTTGTAGAAATTTCGAGTTATATAAATACTGAACTGAATCTGCTAGCTCAATTTTGACATATATAATAATACCCTTTGAATGCAATCAGAAGATTATTCATAAGAATAAAGGACGCTTGGTTAAAAAAATTAAAAAAAAAACTGAATGTTGTACTGATTTCATGTTATAATCCACCATTTTGTAAACATTACCAACTTCACTATACGTTGAACGCCATCAGAAGATTATACATAAGAATAAAAAAATATAAAAAAAACCGAAAAACCGTCTTTTATCTGGACCACCTCATTTCTTTTCTATGACTTTATAAAGTAGAATTTTTTTTAAAATTGTGTTTAGGTCCAAAGTTTTAATATCCTATCTATAAAGGGCGTAGCTCATAAAGTGCATCTCTAATTTTCTTATTTATGTTTTGTGCTTTATACTAACACTCTGAAGCTTCATATGAAGTTTCGTTGACGAGCTTTGCATAGGGCCCCAATAATGAGTACTGCTTAATTGTGGGCGTGGCAGAAGAAATAATCTGCCCATATTTTGCATGCATGCTTTTTCGGAACTGTTACATCCTGCTACCAATTTCGCCCAAATATATTGTATAAGTTGCAAGTTATAAAAATATGCTAATAAGGGGTGTGGCTGTGAAAATAACACGCCCATTTTTTGTGTGGTGTTTAATGTTGGTACCCGCAACCTTTCTGTGTAATTTCGTTGATAAATATTCAATAGGAACCTAGTACTGGTTTTTTGTGGATTGTGGGCGTGGCGGTAGTAATAATCTGCCCATATTTGAAACGCATCCTAGTATAGATCCAATGTGTATAGTTTAACAATTTTTATTCACATATCATCACTAGAAGCATAGATAGGGTAGTTGTCTTTAAGTGGGGTCCCCAAAGTTCATTATATGGGAGAGAGGAGTATCCTTTCTCTGATCGACCCCGAATCTTGTATGTGGCTTTGCAGGGTCCATATACGTACTAATATACAATTTCGTCCAAAAATATTGTATAGGTCGCAAGTTATAATAATATGCCAATAGTGGGCGTGGCTGTAGAAATAATACGCCCATTTTTTGTGTGGTGTTCAATGTTAGTACCCGCAACCTTCCTGTGAAAAATCTTTAACAGGATCCTAGTAATGATTTTTGGCTAAATGTGGGCGTGGCAGTTCTATTATGATCTCCATATTCTGCACACACACTATTGTGGACCCCATGTATGTTTCTGCAATCCGCTGGCATCAATACGAGCATTGGTAGGCTAATTTTAATTTTAGACCCGAAAGTTCCCTATATCAAAAGTGGGCGTGTCTCTTCTCTGATCAGCCCCATTTGTTGCAGATAGCTTTATAATGTCCACATGTTCCTTCCCGTAAAATTTCGTCTGTAAATCTCTACCAGATCTCCAGTTATTAATATTCGTTAATAGTGGGCGTGGCAGTTAATATATACCGCCCACTTTCTGCACAGTGTTTAGGGGAACCCACATCTCCATAACTGACCCACATCTCCATAAATGTCACGATTCCGTCAATTGGACCGAAGTTATACTCATTTTTCAAAAAGGTGAAAAAAGTTCCTGATATGGGAGTCAGGCGTGGTCTTTGTCCAAATCGGCCCATATAGCAATCTAGTTCTGTATCTTTGTCCAGACTATACTTTTGCAAAATTTCAATAAGATAGCTCTAACGGTGTAGAAAAAAAGTGGCCACAGACGGACAGACGAACGGACAAAATAAAAATTGCTTAGAAAGTGATTCTGATCATATCTGTATATATATGTCCATACCTACCACGCCTCCTTCTTGAAATTGCAACCCCTCTCAAAAGCACAAAGTTAGTATACCCTATTTACCTATTTTAAAGGTAAAGGGTATAACAGCAAAAAGTGACACAAGGGCAAATAAAACCAATAACAATAATACATGAACAACGACAATGGACAGTGGCCTTAGCAACAGAGAGAATTGGCCATTCCTACAACAATGGCATGTACTGGGCGATGTGGCAACTTATAAAAGCGCCAGCGGCCCAAGAATGGCTCTCTTCCTCACACCAGCGAAACCTGCATCAGCCAGGAGCCCACTCTTGTTGACTCCAACAGCGAACACTTAGGGAAAACTAACGTAGACCGAACAGTGGTTGAAGGTTTTTACCGACTCCACTGTGACATTAACTTACGCAGACAGTGCCAGTGGTTCAAGGTTCTTACCGGTTTCACTGGGACATATTGATAGGGGTAGGCACTACGTTAGCTACATATACTAGACTTATTAATTACTATAGGAAACTTAATGTTAGATATTTACGTGAAATATAATTTTTAAATAAAAACTATTAAAATCGAAAATTCACACTGCATTAGAATAAATTTCTGTTTACGAACCCTGGACACCGATAAGTATACCCCAGCGAAAGCAAGTTCGTTCCACCATCTATGATGGCCTCAGTTGAGACAGTGCCCTTTCAACATTTGCAATTAGTGAATGAAGTGCTGTCTCCGTGGACCTGCCTTTGGTGTATGCGTGCTGTGCCTTTGACATGCCATACGGACCTATAGAGTCCTTCATGTCGGCATCTAGTATTTTTTCAAGTGTCCTTTGGAGAAATGACGTTAAACTAATTGGTCGGTAGTCCTATAAGTAGAGATGATTGCTTTTACCTGCCTTGGGTATAAATACAACTCTCGCTTCTCTCCAGCTCACCGGAACATAGTTATACGTCAAGCATCCTTTGTATATTTGCCTACGCCAGGGTGTTACCAGATGCAGACCCTTCTGCAGGATGGCTGGAAATATTCCATCAAGCGCTGTGGACTTTTAAGGGGTAAATGAGTTTATTGCCCATTGTATCCCTTCCGTTGAAATCAAGTCCCGTGTTAAGCTTTCCACCTCGGTTCTTGGAGGTTCGAGATTACGTGTATCTTTGGAGCCAGGAAAGTGCGCATTAACGAGCGCCTCAAGCAATTCCTGACACCTAGATGCCCATTCGTTGTTATCTTTACGGATAAGACTCGGCATTGGTATGGGATGCTTCGCTAGCATCTTTCTTAATCCAGCCGTTTCATCCGTCCTTTCGATATTGCCACAATATTCCTTCCAAGAGTTTTATTTGGCTTTTCGCACTTCCATCTTGTATATCCGTAGCGAATATTCACGAGAATTCACCCCAGCATTCTTCACGATCAGCTAACCTGGCTAGTTTGAATATCTCACGCTGAGAACCCAACTCTTTGTTCCACCAAGGTAGTTTGGGTCTGAGCCTTATACGCACTGGTGTGCAAGAGATCCTGTAAACATGTTTATAGTGTGGGTCAATAGATAGAACTTCTCTTCGAGGTCTATATGGGATTTGATCGTGCTAGCCCTGACCAGCTTTCCTTTTAGTATTTTGTTAAAGAGGTCCCAGTTTGTGTTTCTGGGATTTCTTAGAGTCTCGAAGCTATTGTGCGTCAATTTTCGATAACAAGGCTCTCAGTAGCTTCATTTCCACTACTTTCTTCCGTCAGCTGTCCAAGCTCGCTCCTGCGGCCGATCAGTCCCACGATCAGATGTCGTTTGGCAACTTCACTGGCCACAGCCGCAGCTCTGGGCATGCTCGACTCTGTCGGCTTGTTCGCAACTCCCTCTTTTTGATTGTGCCTCTTACTGGAGAGGCCTTCGCTTTCTGTAGAGCGTTCCTGTAGAGCGGTCCAGCAGACGTGCTGCCGCTGGCGACACAGTTACTAACTTCTTCACTGTGCCCGCCGGTGGTAACAGCTACCTCTCCCACCGACGTTTGGGCTGATATCCCAGCCTGAGTTTTTACCTTTTTTAGAACGCCATTGTGATTTAATTATCAGGGACCATATCCCTAGCGTTTTATGCCTACCGCCAGACACCTCGTAGCAATGATTGGAATTCGGCACCACATGTCACCCACAGGGGACCAGCATATAAATCTGCACCATGTGGAGCCGTACCCTAATTTTAGCTAGATTTTGTAGTACCTACACCTGTTCCTGATTGTTCACTGCAGGGACCATGAGCACTGCAGTAATCAGCCAGGTTTGGTAAGATGCATACAAAAGCCACCCAATTGATAGTAAACGTGAAACTACGCTGGTCTGTTGTGGCTGAGCATAAACTTATTTCTTTGTGCTATTATTGTTGTTTTTTAATTTATTAAATCAAAACCGAGCTGTATAATCCAAAAAAATTATTTCATTAAATGCCGTCACTGAAACGGAAACGGTGTAAGCAGTATAAACAAGGAATCAAAAACTTTTTGTCAACTATGATGTAGGGAACTGCAGCTGCCACTTGACATACGAAGTAACTTCTAAATTCTGGCCTACACATTTCACACAATAAAATCAGGCTCTAGTAAAATAACAAATAATTGCATTTATCATTATGCTCATGAATACTACGTAAAGAATTACTTATAAGCTGGATCCGTATCACTACAATGTTGGGAGAATATATTACTCTCAGTGATATATACTCCCCACCACGATTCACTGTCACTGAAGTTGGGTTCAAAAAATTGTTTCATACCTAGGCCCATCTACTGGCCGACAGATTTCAAAATTTACCCGACATAATGGACTGCGGTTATAAAAAGTATTGGGAGAGAACTTATTGTACCTGAAAAGAGCTGAGGTTCCTTTAACCACCAGTCATGTTGCATGTGAATTCTCATTTCATCCACAAAAACAACATCATGTAACTAATGCCAGTACAAGCTGGCTTAAATATGGAAAGTATTTAAGCGCTCATCTTAACACCGATGTGTCGATAAGACTGCAGATGACATTGATTATATGACATGAAACTCAATCAGACGTCAAAGTAAATATAAAACCTCATCAAAGAGTAAAGGCAAGGGTGGTATCGAGACAGATCTCCATTACTAGAAAAACATGTAGTTTCCCGACATGAGACTGCTCTAAATCATGAACTGAACGAAAGTCTTAAAAATTACGGAAGCTCTCGCACCGATTAAAGACATTAATTATTCTCTGTGGAAAATACACACGATAAAAACACCAACAGAAAGTAATGCCACTCTTCGAACTATTAATGGTGAGTGTTTAAAAACCGACACCGAAAAGTCTTTTACGTCCCACATACGAGATGCAGTTAGACGCGTCGCTGATTGACCTTACTAAAAAATTTTATTAAATTATCTCTAAGTATTTCACTAATAAGAAGACGGGTAAAGAAATAACGGTGTACTCTCTCCTCTTCTTAGGACCCTGGCCTTGAGTGATTTACTGTGACAACTAAACACGATCGGCTGTGAGGTGGTGGTATATGCTGATGATTTAGCTATTGTGGCATCAGGAAATTTATCACGATTTTAGTCCATCTACCCTAAACCCTAGTTGTCTAGAAGTTAATCCTTCAAAGACTGGCCTTGTCTACTTCGCAAGGAAGTACTAGATTCATTCGTACCCCCACGCTGAAAGGAACAAATTCCAAGTAGATGCCGTGTCGGAACTAGGATTATATTTCTATTCGGACGGTTCCAAGAGAGAGGTGGGTTGGAGGTGGCGTATTAGCAAAAGCCTTTAGCTTACTGAGTGCTTCCGTCTCCCTGTTGGCATTCGTCCCACTTTCAAAATGGCTGGAGTATCGCTCCGCACAGATTCTCGTGACGTACAATGTACTTGAGTACACAATGGGCCTCTACATGGCCTAAGTCTTTTGTCCGATTATATGTGCCCTAGACAGCCACTTAAACATATACATATACCTAAACCTATGTGACTCAAACAGATGCAAATGAAGAGGCAAATGAAAATCAAAGCCTCTACAATAAATCGCAGTTATGTCTAGAACGATAAAGCCAGCTTCGACGTGTGGCGCTCGGACCAAACTTTGAGCAAAATTAACGAGAACAATCCAACATCTTGTGAAATATATCAGCCTAGTTTCTTTAAAAGAAAAACATTCCTCTGGACTTAGATATCCCGATGGTTAAAGAGGAAATCAGCATTTTGTTTTTTTCTTTTTTGGAGCAACTAGTCATATATAGCTCACAGACCACAAGACATTCATTGTACTATATTTGATGCTCCATTTTGAATCTACCTGATTTGTGAACAAACCTCAGTAGGTCCCGCCCCTAAGTTTCCGCGAAAGTGGTGCACACGCATAAATAGTAATCCACCGTCTCAACACCCTCTCCACAAGCCAGGCAAAGTGCACTGTGCTTATCATTTGCGTATGCTTATCCCTTGGAAAATGACCCGTAATCAGTCGTATCAGAAGTCTGCAGTCTCTCCTACGAAATGATAGAAGAAGCCTTGACGTTCTAAAATAACAGGTAGCCTTTACCCATATCCCGCCTCTTATGGCCCCCCAATCGCGATTATGTGTAATAATGACCCTAATGGTAGCAGAAGGTACTGAAAGAACAGCTTCCGGGCCAGTAAAACTAGCCTAGGGATCCTTTATTCGACAGTTCATCCGCGACTCTATTCCCCATAACGCCCATGTGTTCTGGGACATATTATGCTTCCCAACATAATTTAGTCTGGATTCACACAACAACACCAACTTGAAAGGGACAAGGGGGCTGAGTTAGGCCTGTAGTACAGCCTGACTGTCACTTCACTTACAAAACTATCCAATGCATCTGCTTTCCATCACATAGTTCATCGCCCTATCCCATAAAGTTCCACCTGAAAGACAGGGCTGGACACCATTAAGCTTCACGAAAACCCCTGAATCCGATCCAATATCTGTTCTGGGGCCATCGGTGAAAATACTACCTTCTGTTATAAGTTAGGATAGCAGTATCCATGTCAGTCCCAATAATATATTCAACATTCCAACGCAAACCTACCCACTTTCCATTGTGCTTTAACCTTCAGAGGGCCTTCAGAGCCCCATCTTAAATAAAACCAGTACAGAAGTCTGAAGTCGGGTTAGACCGACCTGGAAATACCCTTTACCTTTCCTTGTGAGTGCGAGATTGACAATGGGTTTGTTTTCTTCATTAATCATCATAGGAGCATATCTACGGTAATTTTTGGTACCTTGATTTGGTTATAATAGAGGGAGGCGTGGTATTTATCTAAGCGACCCCATTTCTTGTGTATGGCTTTGTAGCGTCAATATACAAACTACTATAATATATTTCGCACAAAATAATTGTATAGGTCGCAAGTTATAATAATATGTTAATTTTGGGCGTGGCTGTAAAAATAACAGTCCCATTTGTTGTGTGGTTTTTAATGTTAGTAGGTTAGGTTAGGTTAGGTTAATGTGGCAGCCAGTCCAAGGACCAGCTCACTCAGACCACCATGGGACCGCGCCACAACGCACCTCCGATTCACTCGTCGAACCATTTTGAAGCCCTAATAAAGCGCAGGATTTGTTTGATCTTCTCGCTAGACACCTCTGTAAGAGACCTAAAAGCGTATTTGCCTAAAGAGCCCGCTCTGCTTCTAGCCAGAGCGGGGCGACTACAGAAGAGATGTTCCACTGTCTCCTCCTCCTCCTCATCCCCACAGCTTCTGCAGTATTCATGAGAGAATACTCCCAGCCTGAGAGCATATCTGCCGAAAAGCCAGTGACCAGTTATGCATGCCACGACCTTAGAGATATTCTCTCTCGGCAGGGCAAGCAAGTCTCTAGTTTTCCTTCTATTAAGTTCCAGCCACATTAGCCAAGTCGTTAAGCAAGTGCCCTCTTGTGCCCAAGACCCATTGGTCTCACGCACGACCCTATCCTTCAGCATCAGTTTACAGGTGTCAATTGGTTTTCCAATCTCACATCTGTCCGTGCCTAAAGGAAGGTTGGTACCCCGTCTGGCTAAGTCATCAGCCCTACAGTTTCCCGCAATATCTCTATGCCCCGGAACCCATATAAGGCGTACCTTGAAAACGGTACTGATATCATTTAGGGCTGCTCGGCAGTCCTGAGCAACCTTTGATTTCAGTGTCACCGAATTCATTGACATGATGGCCGCCTGGCTATCCGAGTGGATATTTATAATATTTTTTGTCACGGCATGTCTATTTAAGTAGACGGCTACCTCCTTTATGGCTAGGACCTCTGCTTGATAAACACTGCAGAGGTCGGGGAGACGGAAAGAAAGTTCCAGTCCCAATTCTTGTGAGAAAACTCCAAAACCGACTCTATCGTCAAGTTTGGATCCGTCAGTGTAGAAATTAAGTTCCCCCATTCTCCATGGCATTGGTGTTTCCCACTCTCTTCTAGACAAAATATATGTCTGGAAGTGCCTATCGAAGTTGAGATTAGGTATAGAGTGGTCAATGTGTTGGATAGAACTACTCCAGGCATGCGCAATAGTCGAGTGACCAGTCTGCCCATCATGCCATAACGCCGCACATTTCAGCCTTAGAGCTGATGTGGCGGCCACTTGTTTCCCTACCAGCTCTAATGTAGGTAGGTTGAGTATTACTTCTAAAGCTTTAGTAGGCGTGGTCCTTAAGGCACCAGAGATGCATAAAAAAGCCGTTCTTTGGACCTTGCTCAGAAGCTTCAAATAGCTTTGTTTCTGAGTGGCTGGCCACCATACCAGTATTCCATATAGCAATATGGGTCTGACCACCGAAATGTATAGCCAGTGCATAATTCGTGGGGATAGCCCTCACCTGATTCCGACCGCTTTTTTACATATGTACAAAGCAATATTGGCCTTTCTGACTCTTTCTTCAATATTGAGTTTCCAGGTAAGTTTTCTATCTAGTACCCAAATATCTAACTGTCTCTTTCATCGGAATTTCCACACCTTTGTATGTTAGCGGGGAGACCTCAGGAGATCTATTTTTCTTAGAAAAGAGGATAAATTCCATTTTCTCTGGGTTTAACCCTAATCCCCTTCTTCCCGTCCAACCAGTAAGCGTGGCCATGCTAGGCGCAAAATATCCATAAGAGTGTTTGGATATTTCCCTCTGATCACAATTGCCAAGTCATCAGCGTAGGCGACGACATGGCAACCCTCCCTCTCTAGGGCTAGCAGTAATGAATTTACCGCCAAATTCCAGAGCAGGGGGGAGAGGACTCCTCCCTGAGGAGTGCCTCTGCAGACCTGTCTGCTTAAGGTGTGGGAACCTAAGCTGGCAGTTACCCTTCTACTGACGAGTATCATTTCTACCATCGCTACCATATTAGGATCGACGCCCAGAGCTTCTAGCGCTCCCGTAATGGCGTTCGCATTTATGTTGTTAAAAGCGCCCTCTATATCAATGAACGCCGCTAGTGCGAAATCTTTCTGCTGGATGGCTTTTTCCACTATACCAATGAGTACGTGTAACGCCGTGTCTGTCGAATTTCCCTTCGAATATGCATGCTGTGCCGAGAAGATTCTACCAGTTGGCATAACTGCCCGTAAGTGTGCATCCATCAATCTCTCCAGTGTTTTTAGGAGGAAAGACGTGAGACTGATTGGTCTGAAGTCTTTAGGATTTACATGAGAGGACCTGCCTGCCTTGGGTATGAAGGAAACCTTCGTTTCTCTCCATCTCAGCGGAATATAGCCCATGTTTAGACAGCTAATTGCAGTCACAACCCAGGGCGTAATTATGTCCCGTGATTGTTGCAGTTCAGCTGGATAGATTCCATCCGGACCCGGAGATTTATATGGACCAAAGGTGTTAATGGCCCACTGAACTTTCTCGACTGTAACTATCGCATTCCCTATCTCAGACTGCCTGCCCCTAGGTGTCGGGTTATCACCCTCCACTGCGTATCTAAGAGAAGAGCCACAGATTCCTCGCTCGATTCACTCCACACATCACCCGGACCTTTAAGGTAGCCCAGGTTGTGTAGTGTCCTCGCTAGGATTCTTCTTAGTCTAGCTGCTTCCGATGTTTCTTCCGCATCCCTACAATAATTTTGCCAGGACTGTCGCTGCGCAGTTCTGGTTGCTTTCTTGCATATTTTTAGCTCAGCCTTGTAGGCTTCCCAGTCCGCGGGCAGACCCGAAGTTTTAGCCCTGTTAAATAACCGCCTATTGGACTTCCGGAGATGGCCTAGATCCATTGACCACCAAGGTGGTTTGTTCTTGCCTCTCAGTTTTACAACCGCGCACCCGGCTGTCAGTGAACTATTCAGGGCCGTGGTTACCTGATTGATCAGCTCGTCTAATTCCACAGGGTCTGTGGGATCAGACGGGGGATTTATAGGCAGTGAGGCCCTGAGAGTTTTCCTATACTTCCCCCAGTCCGTTCTCCGTATATTTCTAAAGGTCTTAACTGCAGCTACTGGGAAGTTCACTTCGTATTCTATATAACGATGGTCAGAGTAGGAATTTTCATTCGACACTCTCCATCTTTTTATATTGTCGTCGGCTCTGAGCCTAAATTAAGGACACTAAGCTTATTTTCTATAATAATGTCTAAAACTGACTCACCTCTTGCGTTAGTGTTTGTGCTTCCCCACAATGTATTGTGGGCGTTTACATCACTGGAGACAACCAAGTTCCTTTTGGCTGCGGCTGCCTCCATGACCAATGCCCGAACCTCCTCCGGTGGAGCGACCTTGTCATGAGGCATATATGCGGAGGCTACCCAGAGACTGCTATTTTGCAGCTCAATGCTTGCCGCCTCCGTATCGCCATTACTTAACTGTGGGAGCAAAAAGATGTTAATGTTATCCTTTGCTACTATACAAGCACGAGGCTTACCTGTGCTCTGAGCGGCTATCATCTTGAAGCCTCTCATCTTCAAACCGCAGATTTTGTTGCCGCATATCCACGGCTCTTGGATGAGGGCGAAGGCAAAACCACCGGAACCCAGGCGGACCATCAAGTTCGCAGAGGCTAGTTTACAATGGTGGAGGTTGATTTGGATCAGCTTCATAAGAATCTGTCCTTCTTACCTCCACCATCGTAACGTCCGCGTCCTCCTCTTCTTCGGTGTAGTCAAGAAGGTCGTCCTCCTCAAAGAGCTGCCCGACCCCGGTCAGCTGCTCTGAGTCAGTCGACCTTTGGCTGCTGGACAACCCTTCTTCACCACCGTCAGCCTCGCTAGCCTTGGGTTTTCCTCTAAGACTTGGGGGTAGACTTCGGCAATCGCTTGCTCCACCCACCTCCACTTCTCTTTGGGTATGACCCCTTCCTCCTCCTTCCGGTCAATGATGGCCAGCATCTCACCCCCCACCTTTGACAACTTCGCTGTAGGATGGGTATTTCTGGCCGCCGACTTTTTGTCTTTTAGCGACCTCACCGGAGTCTCATATTTGGCCATGACCCTCATGGCCGCCTTCCTATCATAATAGGCCTGCTTTGACGGACGGACGGGTTTAAACGACCCCCTGGCCTACCCCAGCAACCTTCTTTGAGCTGCTGGGCCCCTCTACTGTCTGCTGCCGATAGATCTCCGGGGTAGCCCCCCGCCCCCTGACCGCAGTCAGCGTTTGGGTTTTTAGCACCTCCTCCGAGTTTCTTCCTTCAGCACCCCTCTGAAAGAGACGAGAGACCGGTTTTCCCAAGCCTCCCCATCCCCTACTACCAGCACTCGTGATGGGACCAGCCGTAACGCTTAAGCCCCTTCTGCCTCCTGCTGCTATCGATCTGTCTGCCACCCTTATATTAGCGGTAGACAGGATCGCCTCTGTCGGTTTTTTGGGAGGAGCGCCCTCCTTTGGTTTTGGTTTTGGATTTAATAACCACATATGTGGTCCCACGAGTATCGGACAAGGGAGGTCCGCTCGCGCAGAGGTCCGTGTGTGCGAGTAAGGCTAGATAGAACCGGAGGACGCCAAGTATCCGGAGCACTCCGTTAGAGACTGGGCTATTATTTTTTTTTGACCTGGGTCCCCAGCCAGGCTGAGCATCGACATGGGTCGTATGACATCTTACTCCAACCCAGAGGTTTTTTATAGAGGTTTGCTCCTCCACACCCTGTATCCTGGAAGGTGTTTATTGACTCCTCAGTCTAGATCCGTAGTGTTCTGTTATAAATAGCAGGGTTACCTCGGGCAGGATGTGACTCTTCGCCCCGCACTATCGGTCTAGATGGAATAGAGGCTAATGTTCCTAGAACTATAATCTCATATTCCCGTCCTGCGAAAATTTAAGTTTCAACGAAACTTACGCTTCAACGAAACTTACGCTTCAACGAAAACTGACGCTTCAACTCCTTAATGTTAGTACGTGCAACCTTTCTGTAAAATTTCGTTGATAAATCTTTAATAGGAACCTAGTAATGATTTTTGGTTAATTATGGGCGTGGCAGTAGTATTATGATCTCCATATTCTGCACACACACTATTATGGACCCCATGTATATTTCTGCCAATTTGTATTCCGATGGCATCAATGCGAGCATAGGTAGGTTAATTTTGATTTTAGACCCGAAAGTTCCCTATATCAAAAGTGGGCGTATCTTTTCCCTGATTAACCCTATTTGTTGCAGATAGCTTTATAATGTCCACATGTTCCTTCCCGTAAAATTGTGTCCATAAGTTATGAAAATTTGTTAATAGTAGGCGTGCCAGTTAATATATCACTATTCCATCAATTGGAGCGAAGTTATAGGCATTTTAAAAAAAGTAAAAAAAGTTCCGTATATGAGAGATAGACGTGGTCTTTGTCTATATAGCAATCTGGTTCTGTATCTTTATCCAGACTATTCTTTTGCAAAATTTCATTAAGATAGCTCTAACGGTGTAGAAAAAAAGTGGCCACAGACGGACGGACAAAATAAAAATTGCTTTGAAAGTGATTCCTATCATATATGTCCATACCTACCACGCCTCCTGCTTGAAATTGCAACCCCTCTCAAAAGCACAAAATTAGTATACCCTTTTTCCTTTTTTAAATGTAAAGGGTATGAACATCTAGTGCGGGAAGATTCAGCGGCGCACCAAGATCAGGACCAGAAGCTGTCGGAAAGGATCCAATACAACAAATAGCCACAGTTCTCGGTAGTCTAGATAGGGCACACTCCACCCCCTTGAGAGACAATCTCTTCCCCAGACCACTGCGTAGGATATTATTGGCCTTATAGATCTAAAGGCCTTTCGAGGGAGTGAGACCCCATGTCTCTGGTACTCCAAAAAAGATTCAAGCGCTTTCGCTACCTTTAGTTCACCGTGTGATTTCCAGAACTTATTTTCAAGGACGACCAGAAGATACTTCACCTCCCTGGATATCTGAATAGTGTTGGCTGAACAATTCCTTGAACCCGCCTCTTTCTAGTAAAGAGAACTAGATTAGTTTTAACTAGGTTGAACGCAAGTCCATTTGCCTCGCACTTATTAAACTTATTCCTAGTATAAAGCACTGTCCTGCAGACCTGCACAAGAGAGATTCATGACATTACACGTACGCAGGCTATATCATCTGCTTATTCCTGAGCGTAAATATGGTAATCATTTAGGGAGACGACCAAAGAATCAATGACCATGTATCAGAGTAGTGCAGACAGCACGCCACCTTGAGGGCAACCCTTCTTCACACCAAACGATACCCACAAATTCTGCTTCCCTCGCAATACAATAACCAATTGGCAGGCATTGAACGAATTCCATCAACCTGCACAGTATCGCAAAATTTTCCACTTTGAAAACCATGTTGAAATGGAGGTAGGAGATGCTCTTTAAGCACAATTTATACACACACGAAGCTCAACTAATCGATCCAGATTTTTTAGCAGAAAAAGCATATTGCTAATGAGTGTCGGTCTCCTAGAATTAGCATAGTCATCCTTTTCAACGTTTGGGATAAATGAAACCCTGACAAACCACAAAGAGTGTGGAATATAGGCTAGCGCTAAATATGAGGTGAAAATTCAGAGCGATTTTAAGCTGTCAAAAGATGCAATCGAATACCTAATATCATATTCATTCGCCGCAGTCCTGGCAACAATTCAGTGCAACAGAGAAGTATTCGGCCTATGCAGTTCGTGCTCAATATTTGGTAGCTGCTGGGCAGCTGTACCCAAATTCCCAGGGAACTCCAATAATAAACAAAGTGTACTACGCCTTTCGGTAAAATTATCATCAGGTTTCCTAAGCAACCCCGAATCTAGAGAGCGATCCTTCTGAAGAATAACTAGTCTAGCCGTGTCACCCAGTGATTCGATATTGCTGCAAAAATCTTTAAAAGCAGTTCTCTTCGATGTCCGAATAGTTTTCTTAAATTCCCTCTGCGTTATTTGATGTCGGTCGCATTCCTCTTCAAGATTTGTCTTAATGGCGTCATCAAGTAGTTTTCCCGCTTTCTTTCACAACTCGTGAAGCTCATGGTTCCACCAAGGTACGGAAGTCCGATTGAGGAGACAACGAAACAGACAGCCAGCAGCAAAGCTGACTTCGAACGCTGAGTTGATTTTCTCGACGTCTCGCTCGCTCTATAATTTTGTTTGCTTTACAAGGTTTCAATGCAATACGTCCCTAAACTTATTCCAGTCCGCTTTCATTGCTGTTAGCGAGTAATTGCCGTAAATTCCTCTCATCTGACTTGAACTGAATATACCTGTGGTCCGATAATGAGTTTTCATTCAGGACTCTCCAGTTTAAAATGGACCATCCCACCAAATTGTTGGATACAGTAATGTCAATTAGCTCCTGTCTCCTAGCAGTGAAAAAGGTAGGTTGACGGCCTACGTTTTGACTATTAAAGGCGGAGGAAACGGCATAGTCGAAAAGCAGGAACCCACGCTCATTGCATTTGCTATATGGTATGCTGGGTATTAGCATCACAACAAACTAGAAGTCTCAGATGTCTTTCCTCATAGAACTTCACTCAGTCAGCACCTTCCCTTGGTGGTGATGGCAGAAGCGCGTCGTAGGCAATCACGAAGTGTGACCCTTCATGGGTGCTTTTGTAATTCATTCTAGCAGCTACCAGGTCTTTGCAACGAAATTGATTTAACTTGGTGACTTTTAGCTGCGAAGCTTATAGTACCTTAGCCCCCAAGACCACATAAACGTCCCTTATAGCCCTATGGTTCTTGAATTGCAGTTATATACAGGAATGTCTACATTCGGGAAAGCCGTTTACTTAGGAGACCAGTAGCGGCTTATGAATTGCAAGTTAATCTGTGTTATGTCAACACCCAGATTTTTATCGGGAGATTATGGAATGTAATCCAAAGAACAGGTTAAGGCAATTTTCGTGCACAGTTGTGGTCCTATCGCACAATAAGGGTAGAATGGTTTTTGTTTTTCCGATTCTTACTTCTAGTTTGCCACATAATATGCCAGCCTGTTGTGTCAATGTCTGGGTTCTGAGTATGTATAGCGGGAAGCACATCTTTTGTCTACAGCTCTGAATCCTGAAATCATTCGACTGACTTTCGTGGGTGTTAAGTCTCCTAACTATATACAGAGAAAAGAGCTTCATACAGAGCGGGGATATTATCTACCTCTGTCCGGACCAATTCGAAATTAGACAAAGACGAGTACTTCTCATATTTATTTTCGCCTTTCGTCTCATAACCACCCGCCCCTCCTAACCGAGGCGATTACCCGTTCCATAACATGGGAATAGGGAACGCTACAGACACATGATTAGATAAGTTGCCATACATCTCCTGTCAGAATCAATTTATTACGAGAAAACTTCAATGATCGTGTAAGCCCCATTAATGCCGATGTGTTATGCAATTTAACTCCTTTAGTTTTTCTTCTTTGGTGTTATGTTAAATCATTGACCAAAAATTGGTGTTACAGAATCGAATTGATTGTAGCACGGGATGTTTGGTATGATACATTACTTTTGCTATAAATTTGAACAAGTTGTGCAACTGTGTTATTTTCCATGGAGATTTACCAATCCAATACTGAACACAAATGTCAATTTTGGCGGGAATCTAAAAAAAAGTAACTATGACGTTTGAAAAATATTATCTATATATTAATACGGAAGCACATTTTTTGTTCGCCGTTTTACCAACTTCCTCTTAACCCGCTTTTCGATTTTTTTTTTTTTTTGTTCATATATTGTCAATAACCGGGTTAAAATCAGGTTCAAAGTTATGCATATAAACAACAACAATATCAGCGCCCATATTATCAGTATTATGCTTTGTGGATACAAAAAAGTTGTGCATACCGTTTGTTGTTGTTGTTTTCTCAGAGAAAATATGTATACTGTACATGCAAGGTGTTTCAATTGATACTTAAGGAGGTATTTTTGGTTTTCCCTCTCGCTACATAATAAACTCAAATGAAAATTTAAGAGAATAATAATAAAATCAGTTAATGAAATTCAACAAATATTTCAACTGTTATAAAACAAAAATTTCAGCCGTCAAAGAAATTTTTAACAATATTACAAATATCCTCATGCCTCCGCCTTTTCATTCAAATCGTGTCGCGAGCAGACGTGTTCTCCGCGGCTCTAAGCTTTAACCACGAAAAAAAAGAACTAAAAAACGAAAACAAAAAATTAGAAACATCATCAGAAACAAAAAAATCAAAGTTCTCTACCCGGCTAACAAAAAAGTACTGATAAATATAACTACATACAACAAGGAACAAAATAAAAAATCGCGAAAATCTGACCTGTAAACATTACATGTTGCGGTCGCCACCCGCGCGTTCAGCTAGTGCAGCAACGGCAACGAAGACAACCGATGCGCAAACACAACAAAACAATAACAACAGCGTGAACATAAATAAAAACAGTTGCGATCTCTCGCCAAGTGAAATTGATACACTTATAGCGCAATTCGACAGCAGCGGTAGGCAGCGCAGCTCTTCAGTGTCTGACTGCTCCCATAAACAGCTCTCCCTCTCTGGCTCTGCTAACGCTGGCTCTCAGCTTGAGCACGTTACAGTAAGTAACGACTGCTGCAAAAACGTAAGTACGCTTATTGTTGGCTCTGGGTCGGTAAACACTTTGCCGTGTGGAGTATGCAAAGCAACTCTCCCTCACCATTTGAACCTCTCAACAATACACATAGCGCTACAGGCAAAGAAAAAAACAGCCAACCAAGGGAAAGGTTCGGCAATACAGACTGGTATGGACCGCTATATTGTGGTTAAGCGCAAGTTGAGTCCCCAAAAATTGTCTCAAAAATCGGCAAAGCAGATTAAATCTAATAATTCTGCTCCTGAAAATAATCCACTCGCTTCTAACAGCTTTGCACCTCTTGCAAATGCCGAAGACAATTCTACCCAGAAAGTGCTAAAAGAGGTAAAGCCCCCACCAATTTACTTAAGGGAGCGCAACTCTAACGCTCTCGTAAAAACTCTAACTACTCTAATTGGTGCTAAAAACTTTCATGTTGTCCCAATACTAAAAGCAAAATACATGAAACCAAAATTCAATTATATATCGAATCAAGCTATAGCAAAGTCGTCAATCTCTTTGACACAGAGAAAAAAAACTATTACACCTACCAACTTAAAAGTAGCAAAGGCATTGTTGTTGTCCTTAGAGGAATCGAAGCTGACGTAGATGTCAACGAAATAGGAGAAGCCCTATCCTAAGAGGGTTTTACCGCAAACTCTGTGTTTAACATACGCAATAAAGATAAGATTCCACTGCCTTCTTTCTCGTTGAGCTACAGCCAGTCGACTCGAACCTGAGAAAAGGCGAATCACACCCGATCTACAACCTCCGCTATATTCTACATAGAAAAATCTCTGTAGAAGAACCCCACAAGCGAATTGGACCAGTTCAATGCCTGAACTGCCAAGAATTTGGGCACACTAGAAAATACTGTACACTTCCCAGTGTATGTGTCGTTTGTGGTGATCTCCACATGTCACAAAACTGCACAAAGCCCAAAGACGACTCCAGTGTCAAAAAATGCAGCAACTGTGGTGAAAATCACACTGCTAACTACAGAGGCTGCACTGTATACGCTCATATAAAAAAGAAATTTGCACCTCAGCCAAAACAAGTTAAAACTGTTCCTCCCGTAACAGTTTTGCGTGAAATCTCTGCCAGTTAAGCACAGCCTTCAAGTATTTCTTACGCAAATATTCTCAAAGGTACCCCACCAGTAAACCCTAAAACTGATGAGAGTACTCTTGAAAAGACTTTACAAGAGTTCATCGCAAATATGACGCAATTTATGTGCTCAATGCAAAGTATGTTGCAAGACATGATATGTAATCAGAACATGCTTTTGCAATCCCTATTAACAAAACCATGAACGCACTGAAAATCTGTCATTGGAATGCAAATGGCATAAGTCAGCACCAAAATGAGCTCAAACTATTTCTCAACGATAACTCAATAGATTTGATGCTAATTTCTGAAACTCACCTTACTCAGAAACATTGTTTCCAGATAGCGGGATACAAAGTTTATGACACCAAACACCCCGGTGGCAAAGCACGTGGTGGTACAGCCATTCTGATCAAGAATAGAATAAAGCATTTCCCAATGCAAGGATACTGTACCGATTATCTACAAGCGACGACTATTCACCTCGAAGAATACGTCAAAGGCTTGACAGTAGCATCCATCTATTGCCCACCCAGGTTTAATATAGATGAGCAGCAATACAAACAATTCTTTAGTACTCTCGATGCTAAGTTCATTGCTGCTGGAGACTTGAATGCTAAACATACTAATTGGGGCTCACGTTTAGTAACTCCCAAAGGCAGAAAACTCTTCTCTGCGATAAATGGCTTGTCCAATGGTAAGCCTACATACTGGCCATCCGACAAACAGAAGATTCCAGATCTTATTGATTTCGCCATCACTAGAGGTATAAATAATGTACACTCTCTTGTGCATTCCTCTCTGGAGCTGTCCTCTGATCACACTCCCACAATAATAACTATCTTTTATGAAAACTCCTATCAGAAAAACGTGAGTGGTAGTTTCGACTACAAGAATACAGACTGGCTTAAATATAAGATGTTCATAAGTTCACATCTTGAAATAAAAACCTCCCTAAAGTCTGAGCAGGAAATAAACTCCGCTATTTTCAATTTCACTCAATTGCTATCCCAAACAGTAAAAATTGCTACACCACGTTCTAAAGCTCAAACCCGACAAGAGTGTACTCCCCAAGACATTCTGAAGCTCCTCTCCAAAAAAAGATCTCTTAGGAGAGAATGGCAATTGCAGAGATCACCTTCTCTGAAGAAGAAACTGAATGAATGTACTAAAAAACTGCATCACCTTCTAAAAGAAAAGGAAACCTCCTAGTTTCACGAGTTTGTAGAGATCCTCTGTCCTACAGAAGCCTCAAGCTATTCTCTATGGCGAACGGCGAAAAACTCGAACAAACCCATTCAAATGGAGTCACCAATAAGCCTTCCCAATGGCAACTGGGCAAGAAGTGATGCAGAAAAGGGAATAGCATTCGCAAATCATTTGGAGCAAGTTTTTATCCCTAATCTTGCTAGTTCCGACCGTTCTCTAACGGCGGTTGATGCTATCCCTAGCGTCAATGGTATCTCGATTGCCAAAAAGGGGCTGACAAACGCTATCAAAGAACTCAATGCCAAAAAATCTCCAGAGCGTGATCTGATTACGGGCCAAATTATAAAAGAGCTCCCAGCAATAGCCACAATGCATCTCTTGCATATATTAAATGCTATAATACGCATTGGATTCTTTCCTTACTCATGGAAAATTTCTCAAATTATCATGATTCCCAAAGCTGGAAAGGACCCAACAAGCGTCTCTTCCTACAGACCAATTAGTCTACTATCAATTTTTTCAAAACTCTTTGAAAGTTTGATAATAAAGCAAACCACCAGTTTGGGTTTAGAGAAAAACACAGTACTATCGAACAAGTTCATCGCATTGTAAACACTATACAAGAAACGTTCGAAAAGAAGCAATACTGTTCTGCAGTTTTTCTCGACATCACTCAGGCATTTGATGAGGTCTGGCACGAAGGAATCTTGCACAAACTGAAATGTATGCTACCTCTTAACATCTACACATTGCTCGAAAGCTAGCTCTCAGGTAGGCGCTTTGTGGTGAAACAAAAAAGCTTCATTTCAGATTAATACCCTATACAAGCTGGTGTACCGCAAGGCAGCGTATTAGGCCCCCTGCTCTATACGTTGTTCACTGCAGATATGCCAACAAACGGCAAGACTATCACCTATACTTTTGCCGATGACACAGCCATATTGTGTACTCACACAAATCCGAAAGAGGCGTCAAAACTTCTCCAAGTACACGTCAACATGCTTCAGGAATGGCTTGACCACTGGAGAATCAAAGTCAATGAGTCGAAATGCGTTCATGCCACATTCACGCATTTAGATCGCAGACTTACTTGGGCAAAGCATATAAGTGCAAAAATTACTCAGATTAAACTCAAAATAAACGAGCTAAACTGGCTTTTGAACAGGCAGTCCAAGCTCAAACTGGACTTTAAAGTTCTACTCTACAAAGTCATTATCAAGCCCATATGGACCTACGGTATCCAACTCTGGGGTACTGCTTCACCCTCAAATGTCGAAAAGCTGCAAAAAGCCCAATCGAAAATCCTTCGAATGATTACCAATGCTCCTTGGTACATCAAAAACGTTAACATCCACAGAGATTTACATATCCCGTATGTAACTAAAGAAGTTTCCCGACTTGCTGAATCTTACTTAGCAAAGCTAGACAAGCATCCCAATGCATTAGCGAGGCGCCTACTACAACATCAAGGACACACCCGCCTGAAAAGGATGGACGTGCTGCGCCTGCTGACTATTTTGACAGAAGCGAATTCTCTCAAAATTTATCTGCACCACCCAAGAATGATAAAATAGAATATTTATCATTCTTGTGCACCACCTGTACGTAAATTCTGTTCGCAAAAAAGGGTTGTTTTGTACTCAAATTTGCATTTGACGAATTCGGAATACGAAAGAGAATAGGAATTTTTATGATAAATTGGTTATTAATATTATAGTGTTTCATATTAGTAAGAGGAAAGAAAAGAAAAAGAAAGATTTGTGTGGGAAGATATTTATATTATTTTATTTCATCAAGTTCAATAACAAATATACTAAATGAGGATTTTGTTTTTATACATTAAAAATCTATATATTTACCTAGAATTTGATTTCAACTGCTGCTTTCAAATTTTGAAATTCGACATTGAAAAACAACCAAACCTGTTTCGAACCCCCCCTAGTCATGATACAGTGTGGTGGCTGCGGCTAGCTCATAGCAACGGTCGTGGTTCCAAACCCGCCACACTGCATCGGGTAGGGCCACACTAAAGAAGAGAGAAGTCATCTAACTCACCATTGTTTTGGTCCAGCAGGGCATCCTCCTCCTCGACGTCAAGCGAGCCAGCCCCATCACTTCCGCCTTAGCCTAACATTTCATATATATTTTTTCTACACATTATACTTTTATAAATAAATAACATGTATATTTAATTTTAGCTTAAACAACTTTATGCTTACTCTTAATATGTATAAATATAACCTATATGTTCACGCCACTGGCAAACCATTTGATGTTCACGCTACTGGCGTACGTTTTGGTTGCAGACATTGCATGCGAGAGTCTTGTTCCTTCAGAATGGGCCGGGCACCACCTTCTCCTGGCTCCAGTGGGCCCCGATTCGCGAATCTCAATGGTTTGTTTTGTTTTCAAGAGATGACAGTTTTATTCTTTATTATTTAAAATTAAAACGGACGTGTAAAAATAGGCCACGACAAGCACCTTTCAACCGGATGGACTACTTCCAATCACATAAAAAATATCACGCACGCCATCACAACCAACCGACACACTATCAAAATTTATAGAAACAAGTACCTTTTGTTCTTCTCCTAGCCTTAAATCCTTTTTTCTTTCTCCTCCGCTATTCCACCATTGACCGTTTCAGCGGTCAAGCCGGTCAATCAACTCACTTTCAAATTTAGACTAGTCTGAGGCAGCGCCATCTCTACCTGAGAACTGTCAGTATGCATTGACTTGCCGCAATCACCAGAACAGTCGAAAGATGGTACAGGAAACAGAAGGGGAGAAGCAAAAAAACAAAAAGAATACAGACGGAGGTAACAAAAAAATACGATCGCAACAAACCAATAATTAAAAATTAAAGGAGGAATTAACGATAGCCTTAGATTTTAATTTTCCCAGAAGCAATCGGTTTGTTTATCATTAGCTGTGGACGGTTAATTGGTTTTGTTAATGATTTGGTTGGAAAAAATTGCGGCCATATGATTGGCGTTCGAATCCGGATAAGTTGCAATAATAGGATTCAATAATAAGGCGAATATACGACATCCTCCCTTCAGTACTAAATTGTGTTGCTGGCGATTGGCTGGTTTCATCTTGACGTTGCAGGGTCATTTGCTGAATTGGAGCGGATTTTTAAGTGTCTATTCCCACAAACATTACAAACACACAAAACTCAAGCAGCACAAGTAATAATATTAAACTCATCAAAACCAATACATCAGTAAACATAACATCTGCATTAAATTCAGAAAATATCAACTTATATAATACCAAACACACAACTCCGACATTATCCTATCTTAACCAACCTACAACAAATTCGATCATTTCAAACTCCATAAAGTAAAAAACTAAAACACTACAATATTGAAATCAAAATCAAAACAATCTACATGAACTAGAAATTCTCATCAAAAAAGAGTCACCTGATGTGATTACATTACAAGAAACCCACATAAGAAGCACAATACCATAAACATTAACAGCAACTACCCTTTCCACTTAAACAACTCCAACTCCCAGTTTGCCAAAGGCGGCACTGCTACATATATTTGTAAAAAAAGCTATTCAACATTCCCGTTGTAATTTAACCGGCAACTTATTTGGGGTAGCAATCACAATTAAAGACGTGATACAAGTCACTATCATTTCACTATATCTTCCACCTTCCACCAAATTTCCAATCACTGATCTGGACTCAATTTACACAAGTACTCCAATTCTCCTACTAGGGGATCTAAATGCCCATAATTCTCTTTGGGGATCTCCCAACACCAGCAAAAGAGGTAAAAGAAGTGAGAATTTATTTCTACAAACCAACCTTTCAATCTTAACCGACTGTGCTCCAACCACTTCTCAACACACTCCCCTTTCTCACACGTTGATATTTCCTTTGCTTCAGCAAACCTCCTACCTCATCTGTCCTGGAAAATAGAAAATTATCTGCACGGTAGTGACCATTTTCCTATATACGTAACTTGCCACAGCATAAATCAGTCTAACAGGTCACTTCAAAAAAAAAATTAGTAAGATTTAAATTCGATGACGCAGACTGGGAGAATTTCCAGCTTCTCGTGGCAAGTAAAAATTCTAACACTATTAATTCAAACAATAACAGCAAAGATGATGCCCAATTTCACAAAAATATCCTATCTGCTGCGAACGAAACAATACCAAAAACATGCCAAAATCCACAATAAGCGAAAAGCGTACCCTGGTGGAATTCTGACCTTGCTGTACTGCGCAGAAACAAACAGACACTCTGGCACAACTAACAAATCAGCAAAACTCATGGAATCAAAAATCTCTCTAATCCTGTACTAGCAAACTCCTGGAAAAAATTATCGGAAAAAGGCTTTCTTGGTTCCTCCAGATAAACAAATCAATCCATCCCAAACACGTAGCATTCAAACCCAATAAGGGCACTATTGATGCTCTACTTTTTGTGGATCACAAGAAGCCTAAAAAGCGAAAACCAAACCACTTTCAACCACTGTATCTACGCCGGCGACCTATACCTAACTGAATATATAAAGATGAGACTACCCTACAAGGAAAATTAAACAATCTTTTCTCCGAAATCAATGAATGGTTACAAAAAACAGGAGGGAAAATATCTTTCTCAAAATCAAAGAATTTACACATCTGTAGGAAAAAAATCTCTTGTTAACTGGCTAAATTTAATTAAATGTTTAACTTCCCCTTATTAGTGACACTCACCCAAACACAACTGTGAATATTATTAAATCACTAATTCTATCAACAATAGAATACGGGTTATCATTATATGGGTAAACAAAAACAGCTAACGTCAGAAAAATCCTTTCAATTTCCATGCGGCAGCAATGTAAGCTACTGGAGCGCTCCGATCCACGCCTGTTACAAATATACTAGCAGAGACAAGGCTCCTGACCTGCGACTAAAGGAAAGGCACCGCTAACTTAGCAAAAAATATTTTACTGCCTGCGGAAAAACAATTGCTTCCAAATTTAAATCATGTCTCAAGACACAAATCAAAATCAGTTTTGGAAAGAACATATATCCTCATACACCAACTTGGCCTTAACACCATAAGAGATTACTTCCACGTAACCCTCCACGGGCACTCAGAGACAGTAGCTTTATATGGACATTGATGTTACTACCAAAAATTTCCACATATTTAAAATACTTCCATGATAACGAAGGAAACTGGCATATGAAGCGATGGAATTTCTACTACACCGATGGATCCAAATCAACCAATGGAGTCCCCTACGCAGAATCGACGCGTAACAGAATGTGGTCAGAATCGCTCAAATAAACGATAACTGCTCTATTTTCACTGCAGAAGCAGAAGCGATATTAATCTCAGCAAATTTCTGCAGAAATATAAAGGGCAAACACATCATCTGTACCGACTCCCTGTCAAGTGAAAAAGCGATTCATATTATATTACATACAAACGAAACAGAATACGTGATATTCTAATACAATATCCCAATAAAATCAAAATTATGTGGATTCCAGCGCATGCTGGAATCACGGGAACAAAATTGCTGATACCGAAACGAAACATGCGTCCAAGGCTCCCATTTTATTGCAACAAACACATCACAATAAAGACCAACAAAGACAGATTAGAAACTATTACCTGAACCTGAACTCCCACTACTACAAACAAATAAACATTGAGGTACGGTCCCGATCTACTCCAGATTCAGCCAGAAAATCCACATCCATAAATATGCCAGAATCCTAATGGGACACACGCTCTAAACATATAAACATCTAATGGAACAACAACCACCAAAATGCCCACTATGCTATAATATACTTCTAACAATCTCACACTAGTCTTTGAGTGTATTCATTTAGTTAATAACACAAATACCTCGATAATACAAATTCTCCAAGAAGACACAAAAGAGAACATCTCCAGCCTTATGAATATCCTTAAATATAATAACTTATACTTCCTAATTCAGCTATGTAAATCCCAAATGTAAACATGCAGTCGAATTACAATTAGGCCGAAAACACTAGTCGTTAGTGCCTTAGTTTTAGGGTTATTCTACAATTGTATTATGTACTAAATTGTTTAATAATAACAATAACAATATTAAGTAATTGCACCAATTTCAACTTTTATGATGAAAATCCGTGTCTTGATATTCGATGGTCGGCAATGTGGTTCCGAAAAAATTGTTGATTCTTCTTCGCTGGCTTAAATCAAAGTTGGTTGTGTAGTCGCGCCTCGATGGTCAAACCAAATACTCTATAATAAGAATATACGACATGCTCTCTTCAGTACTAAATCGTGTTGCTGGCGATGACCAGCCCATCGGCAGCTGTTTAGTACTGAAGAGAGGATGTCGCATATTCTTATTATAGAGTATTTGAGTAAAACAACAAATAAAATTCTAAGCGATCTGCTACTAAGTAGAATGCAGGAAAGCCCTTATATTGCCAAAGTGAGTTCTGGAAGCAGCTCAGTTTAAATTTGAACAGTGTGAATGTGAGTGGAAGATGGTAAAAATGTGTTCATCCTCTATGCCGCCCATTAAAAACGAATTACTTTTTGATTCGGTTTGGACCGACGAAAGGCGATCTGTGCGAAAGAATGCTGCTTTTAATAAAATACATGACGGGGCACATGGAGATGTACCCGAATCAACTTCATGGTCTTTACCTACTCCTTTTTGGTATCCGCTCTCAGCAAAAAAACACAAGCAAGCGCAGAGTTTCACGATGGGCGGAATTCCAAATGGTTGTCTTGACTATGCCAAAGAGGTGGAAAGCAAATCCAATAGATACTTAAATGCCGGTTTGTTCAGTCTGTAATATTGTTGAAATCTAAAAAACACACACATTTGCTAAAAAAGTTTTTGTGGAAAAGTTTCTTAGTCTTCAAAATCTTCGCGTATCTCCAAAGGATTGGAATGGTCCCTTAAATGCCTGCGAACTGCTCGTCCCTGAATAAATTCCTCTCCTTCACACAAAAGTCGTAGCGCTATACTATGCATATTCTTAAAAATTTTGTATCTTTATGCTTTAAAACATCAGTATTTTGAATTTTTATTAAACTTTTAATACTTTTGCACTTTTATTTACAGCTGTCAAAATTTAAAACGGTCTCGTCCGAATTCGCTTGGCTGACTCGAATTTAATATTATTTGGGCTAAATATGTAAAAGGCAACTATATTTCGGGCGAATAAAAAAATGCGAGGCAAATTATTTTCCTTGCGGAACTCCCGATAAGACCGAATCAAGGTGAATTTACTTACATTGTGGCTGCAAGGTGAATTTCGTACCTTCGGAATTGTCAAACATAAGCAATGTGCGATCAAAATAAACGAAATTGAGAGGAATGAAGGAATACATAAAACCTGCTAAAAGTGGCACACAATTTATATAAAATATATTTTTAATAGTTAAATAGACAAACAATTTCTTCAAAAAATTTTGTTCTTGCAGCCACCATGTAAGTAAATTCACCTTGGACTGAATTTACACACTTCTCCTTTGGTATTGTCAATGTTATTCTACACGAATTTAGGTAAAACCAAGGTGAATTTAGTTACATGGTGGCTGCAAGAACAAATTTTTTTGAACCAATTTTCCCTCAGTGGTTGTCAAAATTGAAATTAAATATATATTAAATGCGATCAAAACAAATATGCAAAAAATTGCAAATAGAGTTTTGATTTGAGTGAATAAGAGTTTTTTAATTGTTATTTTTGTAAAGTTTGAACATTATGAAAAAATTGTGACTATTTAACTATTAAATATATTTTATATATGTAAATTATGTACCACTTTAAGCAGCTCTTCTGTATTCCTCCATTCCTCTCAATTTCGTTTATTTTGATCGCACATTGCTTATGTTTGACAATTCCAAAGGTACAAAATTCACCTTGCAGCCCCCATATAAGTAAATTCACCTTGGGTCAAACATTCTTATATTATTTAGTCATATATTTTTTATCTTTCATTAAATTATATATTTTTTATCATTTTGACGTTGACAATTTGCGAGAATTTGCCACATTTGATTTCAAAAACACACACTATTTTATGATATCAAATACATTCTCAATTTTATACGTACATGAATATGTGTGATTATGAAATCTAAAATTTATTTGATTTCATCTATTACTGATTTTTGTAAAAATGGAATGATAGGTACTCATATTTGTTGTAATTTTATAAGTTTTATTGTATTATAATAATAATGATTAAAATAAAGTCTTCTTTCTATTCAGTATGTTGGCCAGGCGAACAGAAAACAACAGCAGTATCAGACTAAAATCAAAGACGAAATACATATGCACTACACATAGGATTTACGACAGTTTTCGAAACTTAGAAATTAGGCATGTCAAGTATGAGCATAAATGTATATTTATATTCTAGATCAGTGTCGCTTCCAGAGACAATTTAACTATATGCGTCTCTCTCCTCATGCCTTTTAAAGAGTATAGCCCGCAACTAACATAATAATATATACGAGTATAATATAAAATGAAATAAAACATTTATATGTTACATTACATATGAAGTTATTTATATTTAATATTTTCATTTTAAACTTAAAAAATAAAAGTTAACATATTGTATTACAACTCACATTTTACATATTCTCTTGCATTACCATCAATATAAATACTCTACTAGAAAATTAATTGCTATGATAAGTTGCACTAAATCTATTAATCTTGTATGATTACACAATTTTAAAGATATTTCACTTGTACACATTGCAAGTAAGAGTGCTTAATGTGGTTGTCGTGTATCTTTTTAACAAGATGTGCAAGTAAGTAAAGGGGAATATTTTGAAACATAAATTTTTGAATTGCATCAATGTGGACTCTACGTACTTTTTATATTAGGGATATATTAATTAGCATATATTGTATTTTAATATTAACTACAACTAAGCGTATGCGTAGCTTGCGGTTTTTAAAAACGAAAAGTTCCATAAACACATTACAAACACATTTTTCATGTTACATATAGAAAGTCCGTAAGACACAAATATGTTGAAGTAGTCACGTTCTTTATCATGAACATTATTGGCCTATGCTAAAAAAATGTGTAATTATGTAATTGATACAAAGCCATTTTGAGGATAATATGAGATAGATGAGGAGGGGCGTATTTCAATATGCGCAACTGCATGCACAAATAATGATTTTTATGCCTTAGGGTGAATGTTATTTTGTGTTCTATGCAACTATAAATAACGTATACAGTAATGAATGCATTTGAGTTGCTAATTTAAAAATGCAATTGAAATTGAAATTGAAACTTCATTATGATGTCGTATAAGTGGCTGCTTGTCTGTCTGAGCCTGTTTTACATATATTGTCTTATAACAAAGCGAATATTTTAAGACAATGTCCAGATGCTTGCGATAGTTTCATTTCCATTACTAGTAGCTGAAGTTTTCCTATTCCCTTTCAAATAGCCAAAATTTATTTGGGAAAATATTTACAATATTTGTGGTTTGCATTGAATTTCGCTATTAACAAATGTCAATTTACACAAAATACATTTTTTTCTCTCTTCGCTTAAGACTAATAGTAGTGCTTAGATACGCTTAATATTAACTAAAGTCTAATATATTATTTAACACTCGAAACTTAGCTTTGATCATTGACGATTTGTCTTTCTACCGATGTTATTGCAAGTTAATGTATTCTTATGAAAATCTGCCTTTGCACAAGGGAAGCTTTGAATGTTAATGTTGTCTATATATAAATATATATATTGTGTAAGATTTTTGAAGACGATGATTTAATGTAAAAATGAATTCTTGAATTTTTAAACGTCGAACTCATTTACAATATCCGGAAATTTAAAAACAAAATGAATGGAGAATATTTAGAACATTAGAACATGTTATGTCACATTTCTTAAAATTCAAAGATTCGATTTAATTGAAAATATTACATTTAAAATTATTAGTTTAAATTATTCCAATGTCTGAAAGTTTGAAACTTTTTTAAAAACAAAATATATCTATATCAATATTTATGTACTTTTAACTTAACTACTATAATAATACCTTACGATATACTATAAAAAGGGTCATGCAAATAATTATCTCCTCTAAACTTATGTGTGTATGGTTTATGCCTTGTTGCATAAAAAACCAATATAAATTAAGCTTATCCTATTCGGTTAATTTACGTATCCTTTTACTTGGATTGCAACTGTCGTCGATGTCATTGGGGTTGCCTCTAATACCTAGCGCTGCACTGCAGCTTTTTCTACCATTTTCCACCAATGTACCAGCAACGGCTGGCGAACCGACTACAACTGAGTTCATATTCAGAAGCCCTGGGGAAGATGATGCTGTGGAAGAGCCATTGCTGTTATTATTGCTGCCTGGATTGGTAGCAAGTTTCGAGGCAAAATTAGGCAGCCATTTGCCCAATTGTTCTTCAAAGAAATTTTCCAAGTACTTTGCATTTGTATATGTTTTGGAGTCTTCCTGCAAGTTCAATTTAAAGCAAACCAAAAAACAAATATAAAAGCGCTATCTATAAAAGTATAGTATTGAAACACTCACTTGATAGAAAAGGTATGTATTCTTGAAAATCAATCGAACATCCGCTATAAACCCAGCAATATCCTTGTAATGATTCTGACTGGATGGATCCAACCTAGTACGAATCACGTCTAGTGACATCGGACTGTAAAAACAAAACGATAAATCTATACAATAGCATTTTGATGATTAGTGCTCTTTTACCTGCAAATAATCTCATAATATGCGGTATTCGCTGGTGACTCTGGTTCCCGGAAGTGCAGACTCTGTTCATACTGGCAGTACAACTCCAAGCATATCCGTTGCATTATCTGCAGTTCTAGTCGACTCAATTCACCGAGAGGTTTCTGTGTGTTCTCTACATTATTGGCAAGCTCTTTTAGATTCACGCATAGCAAACATTGCCAGCTTTCGCTCTCATCCGGTAGCGAACTGATGGCAGGTATGTGACAATTTTGATGAAAGACTTTGGGACACTTGTCACAGCACATGAGTTCACCGCCATCAAGACACACCGCGCACCAATCTTCATTCGGATCGTCTTTTTGATCATTTTTATTATTAACTGATTAGTTTTGGATTTCGTATATAGGAATGGTTTTTGTTTGTTTGTTTGTTTGTTTTGTATTGTTTGTATGCAGATGTGTTTTATGTTTTTATTAATGATTAGTATTTAAAGTCGAAAGTTTAATTTTTTATTTTGTATTTTTCGATTGGAAAAGAAACAAACAAAGCAAAGTTACAAGTAATTATACATAGATCAACTGCAGTTGCGGGTAAAATATTGAAATGAAAACAAAAAAAATTCAACTTTTAAATTTGCAATATTGGAAAACCCACAGCAGCGAATGCCGACTTGTGAGTTCTCCAGTAGCGTATTTTTTCAATGAGGCTTTTCTCAGCTAATCTTGCTGTACAGTACAAAATTATAAAAACAAGCTATAAGCGGCATGTATTCTACAATCTTACCTTCTTGTGTGTTTGACAAATCGGTTGAGCTGTGCACCTGTGGAGATGTTGTCTTCGTGCGGCCCTCGGGTAGCACCTGCACCCCATTGGAATCCAATTTGGCGATTGTAGCCATCAGATCATTAATGGAGTCGTCTCGCACTTTATCAATTGGTTCAGTAAAATCCTTTGAGGTCTTCAAATACCAGAAAAATACCCCAAATTAATTATAACAATTCACAAAACTCTACATTCGGAACAAGTACATAATAATTAACAATAATGGAGCACCACCTACCTCATTGGTACTGGGACTTGGTGTCTTAGGGTTTGTGGATGTAACATTCGGCAGTATAGAGACTGCAGGCCCGAGTCCAAGTGATGCTGCATGCAAGGAAGACGAGCCATTGCCTTGCACGGGATGCCCACTAGAATTGCCATTGGGAGGTGTGGTGTTTTTAAGAGTATTCGGAGACTTCAAAGATATTTTAAAATTTTCAGTTTGACGTCCATTGGCAAATTGTATGAGAGGCCCTTGTTGAGGACATGCTGTGCGACAACAGTAAATTCATTATTGTAAATGAAGAATATTATTAGATATTCGGTGTATTGTGTTTCGCGATAACCTACTCCCTATTATTCTCACCGTTTGTTTGTTGTGCCGACTGCGGTATGTGCCATTTGGCCATGCTATGCATGCTACTCATGCCTCCTCCCATTTGAGGCGACGATTGTGGTGGGCCAGAATTAAAACCTGGCTGGTTCCCATGAAACCCCATATTCTGCAAAACCAATTTTATAGATAGCATAAAGGAGAGTTTCATTTAGATATATCCGAAAAACTCACATTCTGCATTGGATTAGATAATATTTGTGGGCGCTGCATTGCTCCTGGTGATGGTATTTGACTACCACATGGTCCTCCTGGAGCACCGGCATTGGTAGCCATGGCTGCCACTGCCGCCTGTTGCTGAGCATGGCTCGACATACGCTGGTAGCTCTGAAAACGAGCACTGTTATTCAAAAAATTTTGATTGTTCGGTCCACCAGGCGGATTTTGGGGAAAACTCTGATGTTGTTGTCCCGGTGGACCGCCCATAAAATGCGGTCGCATCTGTGAGCTCATCTGTTGGTGTGGCGATGGAGCTCCCTGGGGTCCCCCTGGATAACTTGGCGGACCGTTGAAGGATAAATGAGGCTGATTTGGACTCTGAGCTGCTTGATTGTTGAGTAAACCACGCAGACTAATGTCTGGAAGTGGAAAAGTAAGATTAGCTACAAACATACATTCTGTCAAATATTGACCCGGAATTCATTAATAAAACACTAAATATTCATTTAACCATCAAAATGTATTTTATCGCCTTCAAAGTAGGCTCCTTCTGAAGGAACACACTTATGCCAACGATTGACGCATCCATCCATACACTTCTTACAGGCCGATGCGGGAATGTGATGCCCTTAGTTCCTTTTTGCGAATTTTATTTTATGGCTTCGATCGACTCAAAACGTGTTTCACGAAGTAACAATTTCAGCTTTGGAAACAGGAAGAAGTCACTCGGACCCAAATCTGGGGAATATGGAGGTTGCTCGATGATATTCGTTGTGTTTTTAGTCAAAAATTCATTCACAATGATAGCCTTGTGTGATGGTGCATTATCGTGATCCAAAAGCCAACTGTTGGCCTTCCATAAATCTGGCCTCCTAAGACGAATACCCTCGCGCAAACGCTTCATAACTGCCAAATAATATTCCTTATCAGTTGTTTCTCCTTGCGAAATGAATTCAAAACCACGATAATCGAAGAAAAGTAAACATTATCTTGATTTTTTACCGACTTGGATGTGTTTTTTTCGGTTTCGGCTACTCTTTTGTCCTCCACTCCGCTGAATGTTGACTTGTTTGCATGTCGTACTTGTAAACCCATGCCTCATCACCAGTTATTATGCTTTGCTTGAATGTAGGCGACTCGAGAAAGCATGTCCTCGCAACAGATTTTCGATGAACTATTTGCAAGAAATTCAGCTCTTTTGGAACTAGTCTTGCTGCGACACGTCTTATTCCTAAAACATCAACTAATATGGCATGAACTGATATGTGAGAGATGTTTAGTTTCTGTGATATCTCTCACAAGCTAAAATGATAATTCCATCCTCAATTCCTTCACTTTATCAATGTTTTCTTTACTTGTAGCCGTTTTTTGAGCACTGGCACTAAGCAAATTATGAGCATCTGTTCGACCACTTTTGAATTCTGTGTAGCACTCACATTCGTGTGTCTTTGATAAAATAGTCTCCGTAAGTCTTTGCCAACATTTTTAACGGTTTAGCACAAGAAATTCCATTTGTAGCACAAAATTTAATGCAAAATCTTTGTTCAACATTATTATCCATAGTAAAAATCAAATAACGTTCTTGAGGTAAACTAATAGCATCGACAGCTGTAATGCTACTAATTAACGGATCGGGCTCAAATTTTATGGGATAATGTGTTGCAGTGCTGGCAACATAACGCGAAAAACAGAATTTTTAAAATCTAATTGCGCGGCCATTTTTGAAAATGAATTCGGGGTCAATATTTAAAAGAATGTACATCGACCTTTCTTGACAATGAAGTCAAGCAAGAATATGTGGAGAACAATATTGTGTACTTACCCATATTTTGTGGATGCGTGGAGGAACTGACATGGGGCTGTCCTTGACGTTGCATGCCAACAGCTGGAATACCACCGAAACGCACTGTAATGAACGCAAAATCAAAAACGATCAGCAAAAGAACCAGAATACGCATATGCAAAGAGCACAGGACATAGAAATGCACATGAAATCGATACTACAAATTAAGCGAACGATGTGATGGCGTACCCTTACCTGGCCCATCGCCAGCGAACGAGCGGCTCATCTGCATATTGGTGAATTGTTGTTGTGGAGAAGTGCTGTTATACATAGGTGGACCGTTTTGGCCAAAACCTCCTGGCGGTCCATTGGGAGACATTCCGGATGGCATTCCTGGGGGCATACCCGGACGCAGTGGTGGTGCCATATTTGGACTAGGCTGTTGGCGCGGAGGACCGTTTGGTGAAGGAGCTGGTGGATATGGCTTACCATCGACGATGACAGTGCCAAGTTGGGAAATCACTAAAAAGGAAAAAGTGCGCATAAAAATTGTGGCTTGGCACTTAGATCCGACTACTATATACCTTTTTGCAGTTCTGCAACCTGATTTAACTGTACTTGTATGCGCACTGGTATCTCCGGATTCGGTATATCTGCTCTTTGACATTTAAGCTTTTGGAGATGCCGCACTAAAGATTTCTTACTCGACAGAATAGCGTAGTCACTGCCCTTTTCCAAAGCGTTCGCCATAAACTCAATGCAGTGGTCAGTATTGTCAGATAGTAGCTGCAGTGCATCTTTCTTTTCGATTAGAACCTTCATTTTGCTATCGCAAACCTCGTTTAAGCGCATCACCAATTGCTTGCCACGCATGTTCACAGTGTTAGTAATCTTCACTACCATTGTAGTTATCTCCTTAATGAGATCCTTCTTCTTATCGGCGATTAGCTGCTGGCGATCGTCGATTACCTTTGTGGCGGAGGAAAGCAGGAAACGCTTGTAGTTAATCTCTGATACGAGCGTTGAAAGAGCATGCCGCGTTTCGGTAGCAATCTCGTGTGCAAATTTATATTTGTGGTCCCGATGATCACTGAGTTGGCAATCGCGACATGTCAATTTGTCACAAGTTTCACAAAAGAGCGATAATTTTTCTTGTGGATGTAGGTGGCACATATGCAATTTATCAACGCCAGCGGCGCCGGGCAATTGCTCGTTGTTGGCCTCCTCCTTTGGTTTGATTGTGTGATCCTTAGTAATCTTGAGACGTTGATGTGCCTGGACGCAACTGTCACAGATATATTCGGAACAATCGACACACCATGAAGTTGCTGTTGCATTATCGGAGCAGCTGCTGCACTGAATATTGGCAGTGGCCGTTGTCTTTGAGGCATCTGACAAAGAGCCACCGTCAGCACCGGCTACATTGTTTTCACCCACTGTACACTGCTCAATTAAAAATTGATTATCGATAATGAATTCATTTTGGGAGGCCATATTGCAAACAGGACAATGGATTAACGGAGGCATAGTGCGGTCTAGCTCGGAAAACTTTGTGTTCACACACTGCAAACAAGATACATGCAGACATTCCAACAATTTAGGACGATCATTAGTACCCAGCAATTGGGAACACCAAACGCACTTAAGCAAGGCCAGTTTTGTGGAGGCAGAAGTTGTAGATTCCGACTGAAAGAGACAAATAATATAATAAATATAATAGCAAAAATTTTCATACAGGTTAATGGAATACGGAAAATTTTATAAAAAATGTTGGATGTGCTCAGTTTTTAAGTATTTTCAGCATAATCCTTTGATAATAAAACACTATAAATATTGTTTCAACACTCCGCGGGGACCCCACTCGAGCCCACTGCTTAATATAATTTCCTAACACTTCTATATGTAAATGACAACTCATCTCGGATTCCGTAAAATGTAGAATTAACGAACTCTCAACACAAAATGTGGAATTTTGGTTACAAAAACACTCAATCATTAATCATTTCGCATTTAGTTACCCATAATAGGAAATAATAAAGAATATTCTTCTTGAGGTATACATAACTATTTTTGTAAGGAAGCATCCTTCGCGTTGTGTCACCATTCCCATTCCATTCGCTGCTGGCGATTTGATTGTATCAAGTAGGTATGACTACATTTAAACCAATACTGGTAAAAAACCAAGTATTCGCTCTCCTGCGCACCCTCTCTTGATTGATTTTAACCAGAATGGACGTGCTAAACACGAGCGAAGAGTTCCCTTTATTCTTACATATTTTCGTTTTGCTACAATTGCCACTCCTGAATTGCTGTATTGAAAAATCCAAACATGTTCAATAAAATATCAAATAAAATCCTCCGCACATTGAAAATAAATTAAAAAATTCACCAACGGTTCGTACTCTGTTGGTTTAGTCAGGCTATTAAAGCTACTTAAATTTGGTGTATAAATTGTTTGCCCCAACCTGCTCCTGTTTGGTACAACAATCATTTTCAAAGTAAAAAAAGTTCAGTATTTAGATGAATTGTGAATAAATTAGCTAGACTAGTACAGGAAGATGACGTGAAAGGAATAAAGAAGAAAGTTGACAGGTTTGGTTCACATGCAAATCAAAGGTGGGCTAAAAATGGAAGATCTATAAAAAATGTAATTACACTGAAAACAAATGGTTTGCCCTTGAGACTTTTAATATACGTATCACCAAAAGGACATCCAAGAGTTGCGTATGCCGTCGCGAGTGAACGCCAAAGGGAAGAATAGCTTCACACGTTTCTTCACAACACGAAATCAACACATCAATGTTAGCTCACAGGCTGCTGCAATATCTACGCTAACGTCAAAAGAAAACGATTTACGATCTGTTTTAAATCAGGGAGCCGAATCTCCGACACGGCCTCTGAGATTGAGGAAGATTATAACATCAACTAATCACTTTCGCCCGAAGAAACTTTATAATTTTTATTGGAAAACAGTTTGGCAAAGAAACAATACAATAATATTAGGGAATTAAGGAAGTTCCCTAACTGTGATATTTAGTAACTTAGATATTTACCCTGCATGCCATCAGGTTGCTCAATGCAAAACAATGTCGCCCAAAGGGAATTAAAGTGGCTGAAACTTGGTCGCAAGGGCCTTTGCAAAATTTGGTGAACCACATTTTAAAAGGAATAAAAGGTCCCCAAAGAAACATTTTACAACAGTTGGCAATTAAAGTGAATGCAAAGTTTATTTTAAGCTATGGATTTGGTGGCTCATCGGGGCATAGTTTATTCAATCAGAGATTTCCAAATATTGCGTTCGAATCATTCCACCAATCGCTGTTTGTCATGTTAATCATTCCTTTAAGGTTAATTATGGTAATGGTTGTACGGGTTAGGCTAAGGCCTTTATGCACTGCGACCAACTTGATCTATTGTGCGCCCCTTCGTACTTAATTATTTAGTATACTTAGTATATCAAGGAATCGAACCAACTCCTTTGGAGAGAGCATTTGAAAGTCTTCATCTTCTAGTATATAGGAACCTAAGATCCTGTGTCTCCTGTGGCCTAATGCATCACAGTTGGTGATTAAGTGTCCCATAGACTCCTCTTCATCACAGCAGAATCTGCAAATGCTCGTGCTAGATACACCTATTTTGTGTAGGTGTTTGTTGCAGGCGAAGTGGCCTGTTAATGCTCCAGAGAGTAATCTAAGGCATTTTTTGTTTAAGGTAAGAGCGATGTTTGCTCTATTAGCGTCAAAGGTCAGGAATTTTTTGGAGTGATTGAGGCCGTCAATGCCATTCCAACATTCAATGATTTTATGTTGGATCCATTTTTTGGTCTCTTGTTTTATGTTGTTTTTATTAAAGCCAAAGAAGGGGGTGGGTCCAATAAATGATCCTTCAGCCCCTTTTTTGGCATAAAGGTCTGCCTTTTCGTTACCTTCGTGTCCAGGCACCCAAATCAGAGAGACCTGATTGTGGATGGCCAGTTCGTTGAGTGCGTTGTTACACTCTATAAGGACTTTTGATGTAAATGTGTAGCTTTTAAGAGCTTTGAGGACTGATTGACTGTCTGAGAGTATTTTAATTTTCACTCCTTTAAGTCCTCTTTTAGATAAGATTTCCACTGTTTCCATTATAGCATAGAGCTCCGCATGGAAAATCGTGGTATTTGCACTTAGGGTTATTGATTTGTGTGCTCTAGGTCCCACTATTCATCGTGTAGCCATGTTGGGCTATCGTTCCACTCCTGCCTTGATGGGAATATGACATTGTACCTCTTGGTGAAATTGAGTACTAAGTCTGTGTGGTCACTTGCCTGGGTCATATGCGTAGCATCTTTGACCAAATTTAGAACTTCTAGGTGTCCAGTGAGATTTGCTGGTTTGAATTTTTCATTTGTATGGATTGAGAGTGCTTGCCTTGCAGCTTCCTCTTGTATTGCTAAGTGTAGCGATGGTAAATTTAACAACGCTTCCATGCCAGCAGTTGGGGTAGTTCTCATAGCCCCTGTGATGCTTAGGCATGCCAGCCTTTGTAATTTGCATAGTTTTAATATGGCTGTTGTTTGTTTTGTTTTTCCCCACCATACCAATGCCCCATATAGTATGATGGGTCTAACCCTTTGGGTGTATATCCAGAAGGTCATTCCGGGGCTCAGACCCCAGGATTTTCCCAGAAGGTTTTTTGTAGTCCAAAGGTTTTTCGTGGCCTTTTTTATTACCGAGTTAAGGTGTGCCTCCCAGGTGAGTTTTTTTATCCAGGATGATACCTAGATATTTTACCTCTTCCTGTAAGGGTACCTCTATTCCATTTATTTTTAATGTTGGGATATCAAATGCCTTGATTGATGCCTTGAAATGATTGATGCCCCTCTTTCCTGCACCACTCCCCCCTGCGGACATCCCTTTACCGCTGTAACTCTCATGTTAACTTGCCCTAAAGAGGCTGTGATTATTCTTTGGTTTAGCATATTGCTTACCCATTTTACTATTGCTGGATCTGCTCCCCTGTTGGAGAGTGCTGGATCTGCTCCCCTGTTGGATAGTGCCAGTTCTATTGCTTGAAAGTTCGCATTGTCGAAAGCGCCCTCAATGTCCATGAATGCACAGAGGGCTACCTCCTTTAGGCCTAGTGCCTTTTCAATATCACGAACAATTGTGTGCAGTGCTGTGACTGTAGATTTCCCTTTTTGATAAGCAAATTGTAACTTATGTAGTGGAGTATTAGAGATTACCTCCTCTCTTAGGTAGCAGTCCAATATATTTTCCATGGTTTTTAACATGAAGGACGTTAGACTGATTGGCCTGTAGGATTTGGGAGATTCAGGGGGTTTATTTCCACCCTTTGGTAGGAATATAGCCTTGACCACTCGCCAAACCTTAGGAACATATCCCAATATTAAACTAGGTTAATTATATTACTTGGCACTGCAGTTTGGAAGGACAGAATACCACAGTCCAAAAAAATTTAGTTTGTTGCAAAATGCAAGGAGTTAAATTGTTGTGAGAAAAATATTAGATCAGGAAATATTGTCCTTAAAACCATTCGTGTGGCAAATGGACGAAGGAATAGTACTTAGAGTACATTATAGTCTTACTGACGGAAAAGAGTTAAATGTTTTAGCCCTATATGTGGAGCAATCCCAAAACAATTTGTCGGCAAAAAAAAATACATTGCAGTATGGCATAAGTCCATTATATGCAGGGATCTTAGAGTTCGTCTTGCACCTCTCTTAGCGAATGGATTTCAAAAAATTATAAATAAGACAACAAGAAGAAAAAAAACATCTTAAACAAAAAGTAAAGATATAAAATAATTTTTGGGAGGAAATGAGATTGCACGCAGACAAACCTAAAGGAAATGTATTTGGAACAATAAAGGGCAGAAAAACGGCAAGAAGAGCTTTCTCTAATATAGATATAAACTTTTCAAATATAGATATAAACTTTTTGAAGAATCTAAAAACTATGTTGATTTCAATTTCATGTGAGTTTGAAATTAATATAACAACTGCCGAAATGTTCAGAAGAATGACTGGTATCGCATGTCACCTACACTACCCAAAGTTTTGACTCATTCATCGCAAATCATGAAGTCATCTGTACTTCCACTTAGCTGAATTACCATCAACATCTAGGCACGTATTAAATGAAGCACACTACAATTCTAACGACGAAATGAAAATGATGTCTGGCTTCTCTCTTGAGTTAGAAGGGGTAAAATGTTGGAATTTTGGAACTTTTTGTGATAATTTGATATAATATGAACTGCGTTTATTAAATAATTTCAATTTTAAGGTTTCGGAAAAGTAGTTTGAGATTTTCTTGATTGGGAAACCCTTAGATAGATATATTTAAAGGTGTTATACACTGCCACTTGGGAAACCCTTAGTTAGGAATTATTTTGAACGATAAATGAACCACATTTTACAGGGTTATATTGTATATTAATAACCATATATAGGAAATTTTCACGTAAAACATAACATCTTTCATTAAATACAAGTTCTATAAATATGTCAATTGATTTCATTATTAGACTGTCGCAACAGGATCTGCTGAAGGAGCTCATTTGTTTTCTTTTGTTCTTGAATGATCCCCTGCAATAAAGCTTCTGTACGGTTTTGCCTTTCAGTGTACTCTTCTCTGATCTTATCTATCGACGAGACGAATGGCTGATTAATGTTGCGCGCTTGGGCAGCAGGTTTCTCGGCCGCACTACCGTCGAAGAATGGACCTTCATCCCAAACCTCATTAGCCACATAAATTTTTTCAGTTTTTATTTCCATTCTGTGCTCTTCAGGAAGTATCTAAAAAATTACGAGCATACTTGATCCATTTTATCAAATAAAATATAACATTTTTTGTTAACTCACCTGACGAAAAGCTGTTTTTGGGGTTGAGCAACTGCCTTCTACCGCCCGAGTTGAAAAGAATTCAATCACCTTTTTATCCAGACCTTCAATAACTTTGGGCGCCCCCGCCTCTGTCAATTTTCCCGTTCTATCCAATTCGTACAATTTCCGGGTCAAGTGTTGTCTTTTAACTCCAGATTTCCAGTCTATCCAACACTAGAAACAAACACGACATTAATAAACGATTACGGTAAGCGCGAATAACTCACTTTTTTCCACTGGTCACTAGTTTTATGGGCACCCCCGAATGCATTTAGCTTGCCCGCAACGCTTTGCCAAAACTTTTTAATTTTTTTGTTGCTGTCGGGACCACGGAGTTGGCCATATCCGACATCCCTATTAGCTCTCAGCAATTCCAGTAACTTGCTTTTTTGTTGTCGTGTGACTCGGCCGGCTGGTCTTTTCTAAAATTAAAAAATACATAATACTTACTGCATCCATTGTCGAAATCGCCAGCAAAATATGTAACTAGAATAAACTCAAATATTCGGGCAAACACACTGCACATGACAGATACTAAAATAAGGCAGGTGGGTAATAAGGTCAAACATACGAAAACCGACTGCTGGCTGATCTAACATGATTTCTTGGAATCAGTATTATCAGCGATGGCAACGTGCAATATTATGGCCTCAAACATAAAATATACGTGTTAATTTTTACTCAGAAATAATATTAGCTGTCTTTCTTTCAACGCTAGTGTGAATAAAACGCCCACTTATGCATACATATGGACCGCTTAATTAAGACAAGGTGTCTGTATCCGCTTATGGTTTAGCGCCTCAAACAGAAGTGCTGCCAAGGCATTTTTGATGTCTATTGTGAACGAGACAAAGAGAAAACCCAGAATTACCCGCTGTAATTATATAAAAAGCTTTAATTATATAAAATGGCATATATAGTAAGTATATTATCGTGTATTAATGAATATGTACACAGATAAAGTTAGATTACAAACGTTTGCTCAGAATTTGTCAAACCACTTTAAATGTCAAAACCAGTGCTACCAAATACTAAACTGTTAAGCGACGGGTGTCGTTTTATTCACACTCGCGTTGAAATAAACACAGCTATTGAAATTTAACGCATTTAATGCAAATATAAAAAAGTTTGTCCAAAAGGGTGATTCGATTGGAGATTATATTATTATATTGAAACATATATGATTTCATACTATTAGGATCCCATTTGGAGTTTGAGAATGAGTGCACCACCCTATATATTTAAGCCAAGACACAATCCATGCAGATAAAAACTTCTTTCGATACTTTTAGGATACCTCTATTAAGTGCAGTTCACAACAAGAGAGGTGTATATAAGTAAAGACACGATCTATTCGAATAGAAGCTTACTCAAGAACCATCTTTCGAGGTGTAGAGGATGCTCTAGAATGTTCTCGAAAATAAAAGCTTACGCAAGAACCCTCTATCGAGGTGTAAATAAAATTCGAGAATCTTCTCGAATTTCTACCGAAGTATAGGGAATAGTCTAGAATTTTCTACTTGAACCATTCGAAACGTATATGTATAAGCTACCAGAAATTCAAAGTTGAGAACAGTTGAAAAGCACTCGTAACAGTGTGTACATCGTGCATTTCACTTGTAGCAGTTACAGTATTAAGAAGTAATAAAGTAATTAATGAATTATTAGAGTGCAATTTGTAATAAAGTAAACTTTAAGCCTAATATTAAGTGTGTAAATTGCAATAATTAAATAAAGCTAATTATTTTAATTTAACTATTGTTTCATTACTAGACTATCCAGTGGTACGAATCCGAGTAAATTCTCAGGAGGGCAATTTCGTAACAGAATAAATTGCCAAGAGGGCAATTTCGTAACAATATATTATTTATATCTGGCAATAATATGATTATTTTAAAAATAATAGGCTGACAGTTGACATCTGCAATTATTGTGCATTGCCATTTGCAATTATGGAGCAATTTCCGAGGGAACAACTGTTGGGTGTTAAATAACCACTAAGTTGAGGCCTCTTTTATAATAATATCAGCGAACAGGAATGGAATTGTAAAATAAAATTGTGGCATGAGGGGGTACAAAAATCCACAGGCCATTCTCCAAAAACCAATTCAACCGATTGGACAACATTGATGTGGAAGACATGTGGTTTCAACAAAACGGTGTTGGCGCTTATTAGCCACAAATAAATTAATTGAAAAAAAAAATTTTTTTTTAGTAACTGAAACTAAAATATCAAAAACCCTTAAAACACATTTGGTTTTGACTGGTCCAGAGTACTCCACAATACATTTATTTATTAGTGACCAAATAATATTTGTTTACAAAAAAATCCATCAGTAGTTCAAAATAACGTATATTATAGTATATATCCAAATATATGTTCTGTGCATTGTTGTGGGCTCTCAAGAATTCAGATAAAATAAAGTTTATCGAAAGCCTCGGTTTTTTCTAATCAGGTGCAGTTTGTATTACAAATTAGAGTGAGATGTTGAATTGAAAAACCAAAGTATTAAAGATGTTCAACGGAAATAATACAAATCGGACAAGTAATTCCTTTTTTGCCGATAAAATGTAGGCAAGCTAGAGCCAGGTCATTGGAATAATGATTCAATGTACCTGGCGTTCATATTAAAAAGATGTTACATAGATTTGTTTTATTAAAAGATCTATCACTGGATTATGATAATTTAGCTTTAATTGAATAAGTTTAACTTATATTTAATAGCAAAATTTTACATTTATTTACAACATATTAACTCCTCTTTATTTCAGCAGCTGTTGAAGCCATATTAACAAAATCCAGACGCAACTGCATCTGTAGTACTGGATTCTGACCTTTCACTAATGACTTTTCATTAATAATTAAATCATTTTTTCATCGGTACAGTCATTGTTTTTTAAGACAACTTTCATGTTTATCCATGTTTGGTTATAAGTGACGAAAAGATTATTTCGTTAAAATAGTAACGTATTTTGGTTTGCTATATAAATACAGTAACGAAATATGGAAGAGCATAAATAATTTTATAGACTTCGTTATCCCTATACAGTGAATATATGGAATACTCTTCATAGAGGAGAAATTAGAAACACGTTTTTCCACTTTGCTAACCCAACCCTTATTACAGGGGATTTTAGCTGCAAACACACCAATTGGGGCTCACTACACAAAAGAGGAAATACTCTAGCGAAATACATCAACATCATCCAATTACATTCTTGTGATGAATACAAAATGGTCAACCTCGGACAGCCGACAAGGTAGCGATCACTTTCCAATTATTATCTTCCTCTACTGTCGAAACTCTTCTAAACTCCAATCAAAGAAAGCAACTTTCATAGTTAAAAGTGATAACTGGCAACTCTTTCAAACAAATCAATCTCCAATATCGAATCACACTCTCTTTCCCTTAACATTAATTAACCTACCAATATTTAAAAAAAAAAATATATATATATATATATATATATATATATATATATATATATATATATATATATATATATATATATATATATATATATATATATATATATATATATATATATATATATATATATATATATATATATATATATATATATATATATATATATATATATATATATATATATATATATATATATATATATATATATATATAAAACCCTCAGCTCACAGTGATCCTAACCCAGACAGAAGCATTTGTGAAGTTGCGAATATCCGTTACGTTTCAGCTGGGCTAATTCTTGTAGTTCTTCAAAGAAGGCCGAGCCCATATACCTGGGCCGTCTCCTCTGAAGACCCGGGCAATCCCAGAGCAGATGTTTCACCGATTCCACAACTCCTACAATAATCTCTGAAGGAAGCACCGTACCTAGCTGCCATTCGGCATATGATCCAGTGCCCTGTCAGAACCCCCACGATAATCCTGAGTTCTCCTCTACTGAGCCGAAGAAGTACGTCAGTCCTATTTTGGCTCAGTTTTGGCCACATGCATCGAGATGTTCGACAGTCGGCGGTAAAGTACCACCTTTCATTCGTTAATCTTTTTACAGTGGTTTCTTTTTTGCTTGTGAACTCCATGAGAAGTAGAAGGATGTCCTCTCTTCCGGCAGTTCCGATCCGAGTGTGGCACATTCGTCAGCTTTTTCATTGCCAGCGATACGCCGATGTCTAGGGATACAGCATAGCTCTATCTTGTGATGTTTGATCCTAAATAGCGATTTCCTGCAGGGTTCTACACAATTAGTTTTTACAACATTAGCGTTTAGCGCTTTGATCGCTGCTTGACTGTCTACACAGATGATTATTGTCGAAGGAGTAAGCTCTTTAGCTCTTATCATTTGTGCAACTTTGTCAATGACATAGATCTCAGCTTGAAAGACTCTACACAAATTTGGCAGTCTAAAGGACCGTTCAATTTCTAGTTCGTCCGAATAGACCCCCGCCCCATGTCTATCTTTCACCCGTCAGTGAAAATGGTCAGGTCATTTCCTTCAAGAGTTGTCCCCATTCCCTCCTTGTGGGAAAGTTAATGTTGTGGGTTGTGTTAAAATCTACCTTTGGTGTTCTATAATTTGTGTCTTTATGACACTGAATGATCGATTGGCAGAATATGCAGTAGCATCTCCAGTCCTGCCTGTGGTGCAGATTTCACCACCCTAGCAATGCCTACGCATGCAAGTCTCTGTACCTTACGAAGCTTGCCTGTTAACGACTTGGTGTTCGTGGCTTCTCAACACGCCGATAGAATAGGTCTTAAAACCGACGTGTACATTCAGTTTTGCGATATATGGTTTTGCTTCTCATTGTTCTGTTGTATGTGTAAAAAGCACATAGAGTCTTCCTAGACCACTCCTCCACGTTTCTCTTCCATGAGACTTTGGAGTCGAGAATGACACCCAAGTACTTCGCCTCCTTGACAAGATTTAGTGTAGTACCACCTATCAATGATAGACTGTACACTGGTATCTTGTAATTCCTAGTAAACAACACTAGATCCGTCTTATCAGGATTAAGCCCAAGACCATTTCGTTTTGCCCATCCCTCAAGTTACTAAGTGCAGAGTTCATCAGATTAATGATTGTGGGAATGAATTATCCTTTTATCATGATTACAATGTCATTCGCATAAGCAACTACTTTTATTCTAGCTCTTTCTAACCTGGTGAGAATTTCGTTAATAACAAGGTTCCACAGACTCGGTGATAAAACAGATAAACATAAATAATTACGAAGCCCTGTCCCAAAACTATCTAGAATTGATCTAATCAAATGTATGCATTCGTCTTGGACAACATATTCTGTCCCCTGCCAATTCTAGTCTTTCTCTGCCCATTTTGCAATTACCCAATTAATGTTCAACACGTACTTACTGCGTGCCAACATTTTATTAGACAATAATCCTTATTTTTGGACACCAAGACCAAACTACTACTACTAACTCTCCAATCCTGACAATAACGATATCAACGTAATTATCGATTTCTTTAAACAGCCAAACATGATTTAATTTAATCAAGAATCCAATCGCCCTCTGGAAAGCGTTTTGCGCGCAGGCTTCCCTTAGCTTATAATTTTAATTATAAGTTATAGTTGTAAATAAAAAAATTATGATGGGTTAACACCAAGTAAGGTTGTTACTAGTGTTCTGATACTCCTTGAAATGTTTACATAAAAATATCAATATAATATTTATAAATAGATTTTATATTCATTATTTCACTGGCAACCCCGCTTGCCGTTCCTAACCTAACCATTAATCTTATCTAAAGGACAATTGCGAGTAGACGAGCACAAATAAAAGCTTTTTCACAATTTACGACACCGTGTCAGATATAACCCAAATGCTGCCATAAATTATGATACAAATGTAATTTAAGTGGACTTTTGACCTTTCTTATCTTGACAGTTAAATAAATTTCAGCTTATCTTATCGCTTGGGCAGTGGTCATGGCAAAACGGAATAATAATTACGGAACAGGCTTCCAGATACGAGATAACTTCATAAGTAACAACGGAGAAATTGACGCGGCACGATTTTAAATTGTTAAGTATTTGCGAGATAAATTATTTTCTCCGAAAACTAACATTAACAATTTTAATGGAAAAATCACAAACAAACAAACAAACAATTTTTTTTGTTCCAACTGCTTCTGTTGCAACGTACATTCATGCCATGCATTAAAAATTCTTCATTTTCCTCAACGCATGAAGATTGATTAGGTTTGTCGCAAGTTGGAGCGCATAAATCTTATTGATTGATTACGCTTGTTCCTTTAAAAGATTCGCTTTTTAACCGAGAGCGAGACATTGATGGATCTGTGTGCTGCACTTTAATTAACGCGACTCCAACTTGGCTTTAACTTGTAAATTGAATTTACTCTGAATAAAACAATTTATGCATTTCATAAATAGAATTTAATTACTGTACTTTAAATATTGATTTAAAATTTGCACCCGAGGTCTAATTAGTACCCCCGAATAAGAAAACCAGTAGCAGAAGAAGCCATTTCTCCAATCAAAGTCACTAATTAATTCAGAGGCAACTAAATGTCTTTCTCCCCTAAAATATAAGGTTAGGTGGGGTGTGCTGAATAAAAATGTCCGTACTGAAATGAGCGGTTCTTTTGGCTGCGTTTATTGCTTTCAATATGATTGTTTGTTAAAAAGTTTCTTAAGTTACTCAATAACTCCAGCAACCAGACGCGTTCAATAAGCACAATGCAATTGATTGACCTTATAATAAGATTACGCTTATTAAATCTTTAATTTGCTTAAAGGGAGAGGCCTACATTAGAAGTCGTACATAATATTTTGTGCAACTCGTTGCTTGGTCGTACTCGACTGGTAGTTGGACGAAATTCCTTAGTTTGCAATTAATTTATTTAGCATCTGAAATCATAAAACCTGATATAGTAGCGACAGAGTAGTAGTGATAGCAAATTCTGTACAAATATTTTTTGAAAAATGTTTTGATTGAATAAAAATTGTGAGCGGTGAAAATTATACACAAAGATTGTAGACAACGTTACAATAATTCCAGATGTAAATGAAGGTGATCTGCTGTTACCACATGCAAAAACATTCTTACACATAAGAACTACATTCCAATTAAGTAAGAATTCTGTTCCAAAAGTAAATTTTTGTGGTTCACACTAGCAACAATATTTAACTAAATGTGTTCCCTCAGGTGTGAGTGCGACCCGCCGCGGTAGTTATTTTTAACCTTCGCTGTCAAGTTTTCTATTCAAACCATATTTGTTAAGCTGCAATATTATTCAAATACAAATTAACTGTTTGACACTGTTCTTTCAATGAACTACTTTTCATAATTTTTGTCGCAATAGTTCGTATGAATAAAAAATAGGAAAAACCCAACCAAGTTAATTTGTAGGCAGTGCAATTGCAGCAAAAGATTTACTAATATTTTATTCAAACCATCAAATAAACTAAAGATCCTATACTAGGCTCTTTAACCCAGAAAAAAGTACACAAACTTACAAAATTTAATATTCTGAGAAAGTCTGTAAACATCAATAAACTCATTGGGAGCCAGTATCTATTGTAACTTTTTTCCCCCTTTTCTGTAACTACTTAAGGCATTTATTTATTTATTATAGATGATATTATTTATTTGGCAAAAATTTAATAAAAAAAAAATAATTTAATTTCCTTAGCAACAAATAATAAGTTATTTTAAAAAAAGCGTTATTATATATATACGAGGTGTGATCAAAAAAGAACCGTTATTGTGTGATCAAAAAATTAAGTATTTATTTATCAACAACTATCTTGTCCCCTTTAAAGTAATTCCCCTCAGATATAATACACTTATGCCGCCATTTTTTCAATCCTCGAAACACTTCTGAAACGCTTTTTTTGGTATCGCCAACAGCTCCTGTTTCGATTTTTCTTTCTTCTCGGCCTTCCTTAAACCGGTTATACCACAATTGAACTTGTGTTCTGCTCATAGTAGACTCGCCAAAGGCCACAGTCAACATTTCAAATGTCCTTGCGCATTTAATTTCATTTTTTACACAAAACTGAATACAGTTTCTTTGATCCATTTTTTCGAATAGTACAAAATCGAAGAGCACACCAAAACACGACTAACCTTTTTATCTGTCAAAAACAAAACTGACATTCTAAAATGGTTGGTATTGCCAACATATATAACAGACATGTGTACCAACATAACAGAAAAAAAAATGCGAACATCGAACATACGTAACTCACGAAAAGATGGTTATTTTTTGATCACACCGTATTTATATATCGAAATGATTTATGTATTTATATATTTATTTATTTTTTAAATTTTTTTATTGGTATCGAACCTTATCTTAAAATGATACTCGTGGTTCTTTATTTAGGTTAGGTTAGGTTATCGTGGTAGCCGGTCCACAGACCAACTCACTCAGACCACCATGGGTCCATTGTGATACCACCGCGTAACAACGCACCTACGATTTACTCGTCAAACCATTTCGAAGCCCTAACAAAACGCAGGATTTGTTTGACCATCGCGCCAGACACTTCTGTAAGATAATTAAAAGCGTATTTGCCTAAAGAGCCCGTACTACTTTTAGCCAGAGCGGGGCACCTACAGACTCCTCCTCATCATTGCTACTTTATTTAAAAATCTATAAATTCAAAATTGCCTTTTAAGGATTCATTTCAAGGAAAATATACTTTTAATAGTTTACATGTTCCTCATTGCAACCGAATTGATAACACTGTTCAAGTTGTAAAATGGTACAAACGTGAAAACCATATGGTTGTGTTTGGATGAGCCCCCTGAGTACTACTCCATCGATGAAAGTGCCAACTTGGCTCATTGGGAAAATTTTATAGCGTTTTGTTTGAATTTCGGTCAATTAGTGAATTTTTTACCATTTAAGTCGCTATTCCTGTATTCAAAATTTCTTTCGTTATTTTTATACGGCTCGCAATTACTAGTTCTACCATTAGAACGCACATTTCAACTGAGAAAATCAAATTTTTTAGCCTATTTTCATGATTTTTGCCCATTTTTCATGATTCGATGAAACTAATCTTGGATTCTGTGAAATACCATGAACATTGTTGGAAAATATGCGCTGATTTGAAAGTGGTTGCACTTATCTGTGGCCTTCAAACTGGTTACACTAAAAATATGTGCTACTTGTGTACGTGGGATTCGCGATATACACCACAGTATCAAAAACGAGATTGGTTACCGAGAACAAATCGTCTAATTGGACATCAGAACGTTATCCACGAGGAGTTGGTGCCGATGGATAAGGTATTGCTGCCACCATTGCACATTAAACTTGGTGTAGTGAAGAATTTCATCAAAGCGTTACTGGTGCGTGGAAATAGATTGGCGTTTGAACGATTGCAGTACATCTTTCCACGCTTGAGTGAAGCGAAAATTAAAGCAGGTAAATAAATATTTGGCATTCTTTTTCCGCCAAACGAAGATGAAGCATTCTTAAAAGTTTTTATATAAAATCATATATTGAATTCAGGTGTGTTGAATGGCCCAGACATTCGCAAACTGATGAAGGATGAATACTTCAACAATGTCCTTCAAGAGACGGAACTCATCGCTTGGGATAGCCTGAAAGCAGTGATCGAAAAAGTTCTCGGCATTCATCGGGTGGACAATTGGCGTGCCATTGTTGAAGATATGCTGCAATCTTTCGAAAACATCGGTGTTCGAATGTCGTTGAAAGTGCATTTCATGCATCACCACCAAGATCACTTTGAGCGTCAGTTGCCGTCTGAATCAGACGAGCATGGTGAACGTTTCCACCAGGTATCAGCACAGTTGGAACACTGGTACAGTGGAACAAAATTAGATTCACTTTTGGCAGATCTTTGCTGGAATTTGTTAATGGAATTGGAGGATAACGAATGATATTCCATTGAATAATTCTATATTTCAATTGCCAATTTAAAATTAATTACATTAATACGGAGAAACACGCATTTCCATTCATTTTTATACCGAAAAAATGTATTCAAAAAATTTATTTAAATCAATAAAAACCGCGAAAATCATCCGAAAAAGCGTAAAAAGGATGGTTTCTGTATTTAAAAAGTGTGTTGAGTTGCTTGAAATGGCAATAATATTGCATAGTATATTGTAAAAAGGAAAAACTGTAAGAACTATATCGATAAGTTTGCGCAAGAACTACACAAAAGCGCATAAAAACAGCAAAAAATGGGGAAAATCGATGAAAAATGGGCAAAAATCATGAAAATAGGCTAAAAAATTAGATAGATTTATTAAATTAAATAGACGATTTGTTCTCGGTAACCAATCTCGTTTTTGATACTGTGGTGTATATCGCGAATCCCACGTACACAAGTAGCACATATTTTTAGTGTAACCAGTTTGAAGGCCACAGATAAGTGCAACCACTTTCAAATCAGCGCATATTTTCCAACAATGTTCATGGTATTTCACAGAATCCAAGATTAGTTTCATCGAATCATGAAAAATGGGCAAAAATCATGAAAATAGGCTAAAAAATTTGATTTTCTCAGTTGAAATGTGCGTTCTAATGGTAGAACTAGTAATTGCGAGCCGTATAATAATAACGAAAGAAATTTTGAATACAGGAATAGCGACTTAAATGGGCTTAAATGGTAAAAAATGCACTAATTGACCGAAATTCAAACAAAACGCCATAAAATTTTCCCAATGAGCCAAGTTGGCACTTTCATCGATGGAGTAGTACTCAGGGGGCTCATCCAAACACAACCATATGGTTTTCACGTTTGTACCAGAAATTTCGTGTCAAAAACTTGAACAGTGTAATTGGCGTTAAACATATGTATTTAGTTGCAGCTATCTCTACCTCGCGACATCTTCTCACCTAGTTTGAGAACATACCGTTATTTTTGTTGGGCAGACCATAAGACTACATCGTATATTTTAATCAATGGGGGAGCAATATTTTGCAAACAACTAGAGGCGGTTAATCCACTTTGAATTACTCGACCGCACGAAAATATATAAATAATAAAATCCAAACAATTTTATTTGGATAAACTGTGCAAATATTTTATATTTATATATGATAAAAGCGGAAGCAAACAAGAGATTAAAAAAACACGTTCATATCCGTTAAAAATCCAGCGGCAAGAAAAATCCAAACTTCTTACTAAAGAAAACAATTTTGAATGGTTTCTAATCAGTAAATCCGGTTGGCTTGTGAAACAGGGATGAAATGTCACTAATTTTTTCATTTCAAAAGTTTCCTCTGTACCGTGAGGCCGTTCGCACTTTTTCTGAATAGCAAAAAGCTTGTCTCTGTCTTTAATTCACGTTCATGTTTCTTATTTATTCATTATTTTCGCCAGGCCCACTTGTCTATTAAACTCATGAGTCACAATACTCTCGACTAAACAATAAAGTCAAAATAAAACTAAACTAAAAAAAATCATTTAGCATATACAATTTTTTCAAATCTCTTCTCATGAAATAGTTCTTACAAGATATTATTATCTATTCTTTATATTTTAATAAAAAGTCGGTTTAATGCGAACTATACTAAAAAAATATATAATAATTTTTCCTCAAAAGTTTTGAAAACTTGGGGAAACAAAATTTTTTGGTTGCCGTGTACCAACTATGTCTCACATTGTTCGATAGGCTATTTCCCCTATCTTTCTTTTTATTTCAACTAGAAGATATCTGAAAATATTACATATTTGCAAATATTCTACAAAGTGTATGCACATTTAAACTAAAATTAATAATTTGCATGTGAAACAAATATTTCAATAATTAGCATATACATTTGTATAATGACAATTTACTTTTGTGTTTGCGATTTGTTTGTTCAATGGAATTTCAATGACCAATGAGGATTTATAACTCCACACCTCATTCCTTGGATTGAAAAAGTATTTACATTGTTATTCTCATTATGAATTCAATTAATTTGAATTAATACATTTCAATTCAAGATTTAAAATGAGAATGAAGAATTAAGTTCACCGGTGTGGTTTTTCCATGATTAAACTTTAATTTTAAGCAAAAATAGCATTCGAGTCTGAAATAACACCAGAATGAGGATTTTAAAATAACATCGATATTTTTTTGTTTCAAATGCATTGATCACTTTTATATTTTTAGTTCTAAAGAATTCATTAAATTTAAATACTTATTACTGGTAAATAAAACTATTCTGATTTATCAATCCTTTCTGAGCTCTAATACCTATTATACGGTGTTGTCATATTGTAGAAAAATCAAAAATATATTAAGTGTAAAATAACAAAAAGAAAGTGAAATAAAATATATATGAAGTATATGAATTCTAAAATTTAAAACACTTGTATTCAATCTATTCCGATACTCGTGTACTCAAGTTGAATATCAACTAAGTAAAAAGAGAAACATGAAGAGAAAGTTTCCAAAGCTATTGTTTTACATAAATCATTTCGCACCATCCATTACAAGCCCAATAATATCATGCGATGACGACGCCATCGTTGCCAGCATCATCCCACATGAAAATCATTCATCATCAGATTCAGTCACACAGTTTCCAGTTTCGTTAGAGCAACAGCCGAGCAGCCACTGCGAAGGCGCAACACACTCCGATATTTTTAAAAATTGCAACAGCATGACACATTCTATACTGGGCTGACCTAAGAGTGAATGGTAGGGCAAGCGACGTGTGAATGCAATGGATACAATAATTATATAATATAATATTTGGAAATACCAATTCCAAATTTTTATCAGTATTTTAATTGAATTCTGAAGGTTTTCTCATTTACTTTGCACATTTTCAAATAGGGAACTAGAAATAGACATACTCACCCACGCACATATAAATCTTCAAAAGGAAATAACTGGATAAGTGCATTTGTGGATGATTGATAAGGGTTCGGTGGTTCTATGAAAGTGCAATAGATCCTTATGCAATGACTGCCGAGTGCTGCGCAGGTAGTCCGAGAAGAGAAAGAAAACGGCGAATGAACGAATTCGTATATTTATAAGCAGAGAGTGTGAGCCAGTCTGCTATTGAAACAAAAAACAGATTATTTTATAGTATTGTCAGAGAAGAAATTTCTCTCATTCGGATTTAATGATTTTTTCGACAAGGATCCGAATTAAGTAGTAAACCATAATAGCCATTGTTGTAAACTTCTGCCTAGGGAGCAAAATATATCAATAAAACCAAAGATTGGCTCAAAATTCCATGGGACACATTCCAAGCAAAAGAATTATTTTTGCCCACGCAATATTTAATTACAAAATATGTTGATGTTCTGATGTAACTCGCAACGACTGATTTCAGATTTCCGTGAATCTGAATGTGCTCTTGGCAAGTGCCGAAACATAAATCTTGTTCGGGGCTTGTTATTGGTCCTTTGAGACCCACACGTAGCAGCTATAAAATTTACAGCGATTAGAATTCCACAAACAAAACAAAATCAATTGTGATACAGTTCATTGGGCGCAACTGCTAAAAGTACTTCTAAAAAGAGCTCTATCTACATAATGATAACTTACTTCTATTATTGTCTACGTTCTTTTATATTAAAACTGTTAATTCTGTAATACTTTCTACCACCTGTTAGAGAAAGAATAGATTTCCTTATTTTACTTGTGCGACTGTAAATTAATAAAGTATTTCTTTTATATTTACTTCTGGATCATAAAATACTGAAAGATACCTGAAGCTAACTAGAAAGCCGTCGAATTGAAAGTAGACAAAGCAATAAAATCGGGAAATTGTTATTTAACTAAGTAATACTAGTAATTTCTCTAATTCACAATTTCTCTTTCACACAAAGCAATGGTATTTGTTCTCTTCCCTTTATCAAATTTTAATGACAAACACTATATCTCCAAGTCTCCATTCGGTTCTGGTAAAATTTCACAATGTTCTGTCAAGACGACTGTAATTACTCCTTTCATTAGTTGCTTTAAACAGGATGTATTTCAAAAATTGTAGTTGAAGTGCAATATATTTCAGACATTGTACATTATTGAATACCATATTTTAATACCCATACCATGCCATTGAACTTCGTATTTCTGGTTGTTCTGAAACATGTTCGCATTAATCAGACTAGTTTATTCCTCAAGTTAAGAAATATTTATACACATGTACTGTTCAGTCTTCACTAATAGACACCAGTTCTAACAATACTTCAAAAGAGTTGCCTGGAAACAATCAAAGTTATAGCAGTGCAGATATCCCGGAGCTTATCAGTATTTTCTATTTATTAGCATATATATAGGGTGTTCACCAGAAAAGTTTACTACTTTTTTTGTCACTATTTTGGTAAAGATTAGTTTTGACAGTTCATATTTGGCAGTCCTGAGGAAAATATTTGATTGAGCTACGCGTTTTAATATTGAAAACCTTATTTTTTGAATATTTTTAATTAATTATAAGTGACGAATATTAATTAATTATGAGTGACGAAGCTCATTTCCGCTTAAGTGGACATCTAAACAAACAAAACAGCCGTTTCTAGGAAGTCGAGAATCCTCAAATAATTTCTTAATCACCATTACATCCCTTGAAAGGTGTGGTGTGCAATTTGGGCTGAATATTTTTTTGAAAATTGGAATGGGTCAGCTGTTACAGTCAATGGCGAAAGTTATCGTGACATGATAAGGAATTGCATGCCAAAGGTTTGGTGAACATGTGGTTCCAATAGTACGGGGCCACATGCCATACTGATAGAGAAACCTTGGAATTGTTACAAGAAATGTTTCCACAACAGTTAATTGCGAAATCTGGTGATGTGGATTGGCTTCCACGGTCATCCGATTTAGCTGCTCCCGATATCTTTTTATGGGGTTATCTTAAAAGTATAAGATAAACCATATAATACTAAAACAACTTAAAAGGAACATTAGAGAAGATATTAAAATGATACATGGTGAACTGTGTGAAAAAATGATGAAATATTTAATCAAAAGAGGTCGTAGGTGTAAGGCCAATAGAGGCAGACATTTGGCAGACATTGTTTTTCATACAGAATTCCAAACATTAAATAAACGATATGTAAAAATTAAATACACTTTCTTTTATTTATTAGGCAAAAAAATGATAAAATTTCCGGTGGACACCCTGTAATAAAATAGAGGAGCTTCAATTAATTACTTAGCATTCTTGTTATAAATAAATAATACTAATTTAGCTTATCTCAAGCATATTTGTTTGATTAGATTTGACCCTTGGTACATGATTCAACTCGTGCTTTATGCGTGAACTATACGCAGTCACTACTGCTGCAAAGTGTTAATCAATTGTATATGTAATCTTTAGGATGTTGTCTCCAATAATGGGGCTCTATAGACCCTACCTTTTCAGTTATAAACTCTATGTCTCGAAATTCGCCGAATCAATATTTGCAAACAATATAACAGTTTATTATATCTTTCCTTATTCAGCGTGTACAGTTTTTATACTATTATTATAAACATACAAAGTACGAACGACGTAAAAGTTTTTTCATCAGTTACCACTGATCAAAGCAAACGAAACACTTCCCACACATTTCCATTAAAACATCTGCTTTTAAGGATTCACACAAAATCTTTATTACGTCTACGTTTAATGGCGTCATTTCGTTAGAGCACAAGATAATTTTTATGGCAGCACTAAAACAACGAAAACAAAGTCGTCAAAAAGATATTGCAGGGGTTTATTACTATTAAAATAACTGAAAGACATTCTAAGAGGTTCTTCACATGGTGAATTCTTAAAAAAAAAAAAAAAGTGAGCAGAAAGGGTATTTGTTAAGGGAAGTGAAAAGTACATTTGTTAAAAAGAGAATATGCTCACATCCAGACATATAAACTCCCATTTTCTGAACCGGTATTCACTTTATGTCCTTATGCATTGATATCCATCTCATTTTGGCTGTTCTTATCGAAGACCCATCAAGCTTTCACGCACCCCAATCCAGAATAGTACAATTCACCCTTATTAAAAAATGTTCATAAAACTACTACTCGACAATTTATTTGTTAACATAAATAAAAATGTTTAAGAGACTGACTTTACTAATCGGATTTTAAAAGAAAGTCTTAAGCACTTTATGGGTACAAATGTTAAACTCTATTGTTATATACTTTGCTACCGGCTTGACGGTATGCGATTTGGAAGTCCTCCTGAAATACGAAGTTGAAACCCAGACACATAATTTTATAATATTTTATTTTAGTTTGTTTTTTTGAAGTGAACGTATTATTTTTATTTCTAAAGGTTGGAAGTTCTGATTATTTCTAAATCCGATCATTAATCAATGATAATTTCCACGTTATAAGTTAGTTCTTTAAAAAAATATCGTTAAATATATATTACCCCGACTAATTGGAATAAATGTATTTAAAGATTAACAAATCGATTAGAATACAAAGTTACTGAACTATGAGGAACATTCTTCAGATATTATAATATATTTATTTAAAAATATATTCACTAAATGTAAAAAAAAATCTTATTATCGAAGTGAAAATTCTGAAGGAAAATTTAAGCTATTGTTTTCCACAAGACGCATTTTCGCACTTAAGTGAACATTAAACATATGTAGTAGACTCCAAAACGTTGAAAGTCAGGCCAAACAATTTTGCAACTTGTGCAAGAAATGTACGAGTGATAATTATCACATTGAAGTAAAAATACTACGGAATAGCTCTTAAAATTGTTCAGCCCTTTGTAAATGTATACCATATTCCTCGCATCGGTAAACATATGCGAATATCTTCAGTAAGTTTTACACATTAAGGATGGTTCCAATATTTATTCATTTATTGAGCTACTGTTACGTAACTAATCATGCCGTTACATAAATTGTTCTTTGCTAATCAAAAAGCAATTGATTTATTATGATTTGAAGCAGTCTATGCAGTTGGCAATATTTTCTCAAATGTCACTTTATTGCAATAACATTATTATTGCTTCTGTTTCAAAGTCCCAAAACGCGCTCTGTCGTCACGACACACTTCTTATTTATATAAGATATTTTGTTATAATTTCAACATAGTCCAGAACTATTTCTGTTAGTGCAAAGGAGATGACATAATTTATGTCTTCTTGTTTATGACATTTTACTAATAATGAAGAGTTATCACTAATGACCTCTACTTAATGCCTTACCACTAATGACCTTTCCCTAATGACTTAATGACTTGAACATTTATTTCGCTCTGAATGTCGAAAATCCCATTCCATCAAAATACAATATTATAATATGCATGGTGGTGTTCACTGAAACTTACTAAATGCCAAAATTGACTCGATATATAGCTTCAACATTTATTTTAACTTTAGATTTCACGATGTAGTCACAGTTCTTTGAGAATAAAACTAGCTCCAGGCGCAACTAATATGCGTTCTGAAAGTTTTCTTGGCTTCAATGCATGCTCGAGAGAAAAACTGTTCGAACAACTTTTAAGGAAACACTGGGTTGCTTTAAGTTGTCCACTGTGCAGTTTAGACTCACGTCTCTGCAAGCGAAGGATAAAAGACACAAAATTATACATATTACGCATGCATTGAGCCACTATTTAATTATAATTTAATTTTCATTATTTATGAGCTGCATATGAACCTAGTCATTTCAATTTCAAAATAGCAACTTTGTGCACGTAATAATAGCCTTTGTGCAAGTACATTCAAATTTTTCAATTTTATGTAATTGACTTAATTAAGACTTATCCCAATTTTATAACATAAAGTATAATTAGTAGCACTGGAAATGTGAAATGATAAACACACCCCAGAAGAAAATACCATGTTTCACTTATGATATCTCGCTTATGTATGTATATATAGTGAACCTCAATTTGCCGTGTTCACCGTTTCCGTCCAACGCTGCTATAAATTTGAAATAATTACATAAAAATCGATTTGGTTTTGCTTCCTTTCGAATATGAATATGAGGACTTCACAAACGAATTCCAATTTATTATAATGAAAAATGTATGAACATTTCTGGGGCTTCTTTTTATGAGCACACTGCCTCGCCCCGAGACGTTGCGTAATAAATCATAACGTTCGTTTCTATGGCTTGCTCCTGCACCTTTTGTACGCAGAAGGCACAGCTTGTTCTATTCTGCGCGGACTCCCACAACTCCCCCTGCAACAATGCAATCTCTCATCTCCTTTGTTGCTGTTCTGAAAATTTGACACAACCATTTGGACTAAGAGTCAATTACAATAGCGAACGACCGAATATCTTTTCACCTTCTGAAAGCCTTTATTTTAGCAATGCTACTTAAGTTCATTGAAGTCTGCAGCCATGCAAGATAAGCTAAGATTGGTTTCGTTGCTTATAATAGCACAAAATAAATATTCAAATTAAACTTTCCCTAAACATTTCTGAACAAAGTTTGAAATTGTCTACTGCAGCCTCCCAGTGGTATGGAATATTAAACTTTCAGTGAACCCTAATGCTGATTTGCATCTCCTCAAGTTGAAAGTGTTGGTGTCTAGTGCTCAGTCCGGATTAAATCTTGCGGACCCCATTAGTCTTTGTGCAAAGTGTTTATAAAAGTATGAAATTTCTATAAATTTTAATTATTATTGACATTATTAAAATTTAAAACGAAAATCACGATACAACTGGGATATACGAAGATTGTCGGCGTCACATAAAATAATGGCAATAACTGCTCTTTTCGTGCCGTATCTAGTTTAGTTTTCAGTTCACGAATCTGTTGCACTGAAATTGTTGTAGGCCAGGTTAAGGTCACATCTAAAAACTAACTGAACTAAAAGTAATTAGTTGGCAATGAATTTAAAGTGTACGAACTATTCTGACAGTGAACTGTATTTGGTGTGGCTGATTCAACGTAATCAATCTTATTAATATAAATTGCACAATATATGTAATGACTTGAATAGGTTCTACACAGGGCAATATTGTCCGACGTTTTTGAGTTACTAAAGAGACTCGACATTTCATTGGTCCTTATTTAATCAACTTAAGCCAATATATTGTTTGAATCCATATTCTTTTAAATTGATTAATTTTTTTAAATTGATGCTTTCAGAACAAAGGTGCAGATATAAGTTTATTGAGAAGCCTAAAATTGTATTCAATGTATTTACATACAAATGTAAAAACTATCGAGAAAAGAAACAATAGTTTCAAAAATTATGACAGTTAAGGCGCTTTGTGAATATCCTTAGTATGTTGTTAAACAAAATGGAACAAAAAATATGTGGAACCAAATGTTACCAAATGTTAGAAAATTTATAAAAATTATACTTATACAAAATAATTTATATTTTATTTCCGGAAAATAACATGGATCCCATATTGAACTAACAACGTTCAATTATTTTATATTTTTATCATCATGAAAGTTTTTGTGATATACTGAACACCTTTTTTTATATTCACGGACTGCGTGGATTAAATAATCAATACATCATTAATTAAAGAATAGCTAATATATGAATATTCCACAATGAATGTGTGCTCTTGTATTCAATCTTGCGAGTATTTTAAACAGTTGTTAAATTTTTAAATAATTATTTTTAATCTGCTGGAGCAATTATACTGAAAATATACATTTAAAAGAAGATGTATTCAATATGAGAATTATCTGTGTGCAAGTATGTTAACCCAAAAAAAGTCACTCCTGCCGTCCCGGCACTTCACAAGCCGTCCAACCGTACCACCATCCTCTTTTCTAGCCCTTTCTGTTACATCACTACAGTACTATTTCAAAAGAAAAAAATAGTATTCATATATTTATGTACTCTGAAATGAAATGATGTTACAAGAAATTGAATCTGCTTAACTTGGATCAAAGCTAGCTATATAATGCATTCAAATTACTTAATATACCTTTACCCATTTTCATACAAATAATAAACGTATATATATAAATACATTACTACAACACCGACAGGAGCTGAATTTGGAACGTTATAAAAATAAAAATTGAATATAATAAAATCTTAATCCCAATTTTCCCTACGGACATCTTCCATGCAGTTAAAATAAAAACGATAAATCAAATCATTCCGAAGGATATATAAACCATAGTAACTGTGCGCATCGCATTTTCTCTACAATAAAAAGTCCATTCTATTTTCGTTTCTCATTGGGATTCGAGATTTTTTGCCTTCAGTGACTAAAAATGTATTCATTATGAAATATGAAAGAGGAATAACATGCAGAATCAGATCAATTTTCAAAAACAAACATTTTCGTTGCATTTGCCTGCATATTTAGTGTAACAATATTTAAATTATTTTGATTAGATGTTGTGCCATAGAGTAATATAGAGAGTAAACAAAAGGAGGCAGCCACGCAGGCTTTATGGATGTATGTAGGAAATAGGTACAAGAAAGGGTCACCTCGAGATACTTAACAGGGTAGAGGACATCCTTGACAAAACAAAAACCCTGGATCAAAGGGACATAGGCATCGACTTTACAAGAAGGTACAAAGTCATGTTTCCAACAAGGCAGCAATGGGCTCTAGGTCCGTCATGGGTAAACGATGACTCACAAAAGTGGTACACTGATGGATCAAAAACGTCTACGGGCGTGGGCGCGGGGTTAGTGGGCCCTAGAGTACACATCTCACTCTCCATATGCAATGATACGACTGTGTTTCAGGCCGAATTATTTACGATCCTGGAGGCGGTGAACATCATAAACAGCAGACAACCTATAAGAGTTAAAATCAATATACTCTCAGATAGTCAGGCTGCATTAAAAGCACTCAACACTTCCCCTTCCAAAACACTTTGCGAGTGCCACTGTGCACTCAACAGACTGGCGACAACACAACAGACTTTCTCTGGTGTGGGTTCCAGGCCATGAGGGACACGCAGGCAACGAAGCAGCGGACATTCGGGCTAAAGCAGGGGCAGACATCCCCTACATAGGACCATGTCCATTGTTCGGATTCAATAAACATGGTCTTAAGCTGAATCTAAAAAACTGGACGACGCAGCGGAAAAATTAATACTGGAGCTTAGAGGGTCTGAGGCACTCGAAGAGGTTCCTGTGTTTCAACGCAGAAAAGGTTAAATTGGCTCTATCACTGAAAATAAATCAACCAATGATAGTGTGCGGTGTGTTGACGAGTCCCTGCAATGAGCACCTGCAAAGAATGGGCCTCGCCGATACCAAATTATGTAGATTTTGCTTAGAAAACGGTGAGTCTATGGGGCATCTAATCGCCAGTTGCCCTGCCCTTGCACGAACAAGAGTAAGGCACCTCGGCAAACATTTTCTCGGAGATGACGACCTGATGCAAACATTGCATCGCAGACTGGTCTGATTCAATTCCTGAGCACAGTAATCACTAACTGAATGAATGGGCTGGCACTATAGATCTCTGTGGTCGCAATGCCTAGGTATTCTTGTATTATATTTATTTATTTATACCAATTATTGTAATAAAGTTAATCTTGAATACATTTCCAAAGTAGCATAAGCAAATAAGCTTTGGACAAGCCTAATCACCATATTATTTATAACACCCAATTATTTGTAGATTACTACAAAAATTAACCAACTATATAATCAGAAAACTTTAAAGAGTATTTATGATATATTAAACCATTAATAACATACACGTTCTGAGTTGATGTGCTACTTTTTATTTATCATAATGGATTAAATGAATGGAAATAAGTTATATAAAAACATCAGAATGTATTTATGAGTCTCCAATAAGCTCAATATAATTGCTTTATACAATTTACAAAATTTGCTCCCTTAAATTATATCTAATTTTATAATATATCAATAATTAAAGCACTGTTCCACTTCTGATTTTAATTTATTCACTTAAATGTATGTAAATAAGTAGTAAAAAATTATTAGCATAAGCATACTCTTTCATAAAAAGTCCAAATGTATTTGTTCCCTGGGGTTCACTAGGAAGCCGCTGATCGCTAGCAGACCCAGAGCTCTTATACACTTGCACTCGATTTCCCATTGATTTTGTTGTTGGATTGACGAAGTCAGCTCTCTATGTTAGTGACCGGAAAATTCTACTTCACTTGATTTTATGCGTCTCTATCGCGATGTTTAAAAGCATATACACTTTTTACACTGTGGAAACCACTTAATGCGGAACGATTTAAACGTGTCCGCACTTCAAAGATCACTTTACCAGATTTAAGATCAAACCTCAGAAGGGTCTTTAACGAATGCTACACAAGTCGAAATTTGCAAACTTACAGAGGAAGCTTAAAGACATACAAATCGATTGAATCACTGAAGGACTGTGCCAGGCTCTGATAATTCAGAGCAAAGTAGCAAGTCTGTGTGTCGAGAACACGTACCAGATGAGTTACTTGGGAAAATTCTGTCTGTGGACAAGGTCGTCTGGGCAATGAACAGTTTTTCACCATACAAATCCCCAGGTCCGGACAATATCATGCCTATAATGATGCAAAAGACACAGGGATCCATAATATCTGAGTTAAGGGAAATTGTCACTGTGATTTCTCTAAATTATATACCAAATAGGTGGAGGAAATAGGGGGCATGAATTGGCCAAAGATTTCAGACCGATTAGTCTTACTTCCTTCTTTCTGAAAGTTCTTGAGAAAGTCGTCGATCGTCACATTCGAGATCTCTTTATGCCGCACCTACTATCCGCAATCTGTATCATCAATGCGACAACGCCCCGAATCCACTTTTAATGGTTCTTTTTATACGAATCCTTCCCCGCTACGTCGGAAAGTATTCAAAATCGCTGAAGAATTTAACCGTGCCTATGGCAGTATTTCTACAGGAAATTAATTTTCACAATTTTTTGGTCTGTTCCTTTCGACTGAATTGCTCAAATTTATCGTTATCATTATGTAAATTATAAGAAGTGTGTTTGCCGCTACTCACTGACTTCGGTGCGTGTTCGGCACTATAGTAAGTGCTTGTTAGATACCATATAAATATCTTAATAAAAATTCTAATTAATATTTATATAGTTATTCAATTATATAAGTGTACTTTTAATTTCGCTAAAATTGTTTAAGATTATGCCTTAATTAAACCTTAGGTCGAAATTTATTTCATTATACTTTGCAGCTTTCACGTGCGCACTCAACGAATATCAATACGTCAGACCGATAAAAATAGTCAACTTTTTATAACATATGATTAAACATTTGAAGCCGCCAATGATTCAATAATGACGCTTGGATACAAACTTCGTCATTAGAGTCAATATGCAGTTGTCTCAACAAAAAGTTTCACGTAGCCTCAAGGTACATAGTCGTTCATTGGTTGACAACTGAGGCGCTGCTCCTTTTTTCACGTACCATTAGCGTCATAAAGTTCTATTTACGTCAACGACTCGCATCTTATTTGAGAGGTATACAACGGCAAACAAAGACTGTTATATAAATATTGAGGTCTGTTATTGGAAGCAGTGTATTTATAAAACGTTTACTTTACAGCTTGTGCAATACTTTTTATTAATATACGATAAATGTGGAGAATTGCTTCTTCTATCCAACTAAGTTTAAACACCTGAAACAATTGATATTTAGATCTCTCTTTCCCTATCTCAGCCTATATCGTTAATAAGACAAATATTTCGTAAAAACCATGATAACAAAATACGAGTAGTGACCTGACAATGACAAAATAGATAAAAACATCCAACCTGAAGTTTAACACTCACAGATGTGACAAAACATTATATTTTGATGGTGGAGTTTTCGGAAAATTTTTTTATGTGGGATTTTTATAAAGGGGATAGGTAAAACTATTGCTTCATTCTAAATCTCTTCCCACGCGTAAACTAAGCAATTGACGCTCCTCTATATTTTTTTACAGGGTGTCCACCGGAAATTTTATCATTTTTTTTGCTAATACATAAAAGAAAAAATATTTAATTTTTACATATCGTTTATTTAATGTTTGGAATTCTGTATGAAAAACAATGTCTGCCAAATGTCTGCCTCTATTGGCCTTACAACTACGACCTCTTTTGATTAAATATTTCATCATTTTTTCACACATTTCACCATGTATCATATTAATATCTTCTCTAATGTTCCTTTTAAGTTGTTTTAGTATTATCTGGTTTATCTTATACTTTTAAGATAACCCCATAAAAAGATGTCGGGAGCAGCTAAATCGGGTGACCATGGCAGCCAATCCACATCACCAGATTTCGCAATTAACTCTTGTGGAAACATTTCTTGTAACAATTCCATGGGTTCTCTAGCAGTATAGCATTTGGCACAGTCCTGTTGGAACCACATATTCACCAAACCATTGGCATGCAATTCTAATATCAAAAAGTTCCTTATCATGTCACGATAACTTTCGCCATTGACCGTAACAGCCGCACCGATTTTCGGAAAAATATGGTCGAATGGCCCTACCAGCCCATGGTGATTAAGAAATTATTTGAGGATTCTCGACTTCCTAGAATCGGTTGTTTGTTTAGATGTCCACTTAAGTGGAAATGAGCTTCGTCACTCATAATTAATTTTTCCAAAAAAGCCGGATTGTCATTATCAATCATACGTACAGCGCTGCAAATGGTCTCTTGGCAGCAGCTCTTTTGTTAATTGAATTAATTTGCCACGTGTGTACTTCACGACTACCAAATATGCACTGTCAAAACTAATATGTATTACCAAAATAGCGTAAACCGTAAAGCGTAGTAAACCTTTCGGGTGGACACACACCGACAGAACTACGATTAAGAGGGCCGTTAACAGTTTTTTTTATAACTCCTCTCTTGTTCTTTAAATTGATCACTTCATAAAACGAAATGTAAGAGATGGCCTTTCCAGTTTTATGACAAGAATCAACCAAACCTACGAGTATTCATTATTTTATAAGTTCCTACGAAGAGGAATTACTATATTGTCCAACACACTTTTGCCACACGTACTTCTCGTAAGACTGTAAGATTCATTGTGGGCATGTTATACCAGAGAAAGTATTAGACTACTAAAGATTTTAATGAAAACCAACACTTCGAAGCCTTTGACGGAGTATATGTGTACATCGTCACCGAACTTGATTTCACACCAACAATTTTACCATAGATTACTAATTAATAATAATAATAATATTAATCTATGATTTTACATCCATTACGTTGCAGCTTTGATTTTGTAAGACAAAGAACATTTTAGCGCAACAATAAAATATTTATTATATTGTTACGAAATCAACACGCCATCTGATTGGTTGATGGTTTTAGGCTGAGCTTCGTTTTCAACCCCTAAAAATGCACATGCGAGTAGGCATACGAAGATGCGTTCGGAAGCTGGTTGGGGTTCTCGTGTGCAAGAGGTATATAAGTGACTGCACACGAGAAATCAGGATCAGTAAATAAGTAAAAGTAGACAAGTGAGCAAGTAGTAGCAGCATCAGTGAAACAGTGAGCCTAGCCGAAAGTGAGCATCTTAGTAGCAGAGCAGTTAACCAGTGACAGTGGCAAAAGGATCATAGCGAATCCTGAGAGTGGCAGGCAGCAGCGTGAGCAACGGGCAGTTGAAACTGATGTAAGTAAAACATTGTGGTGCATCAACTGACTAACTGAAGCAAACGTTAGTGAAGACGAAGCGAGCAAACTTTTAAAGCCAATAGTAAGTTGGACGAATACTAATAAAGCCAGTATGCAGCAGCGATTCCAGCAAAATTCTGAATCCGTGAAGCAGTCGCAGCATCAGCTTCAGCAAAGTGAGGAGAAGATGCAGCAACGCTTACAGCAGAGTAGAACAGAACTCACTCAACACACCCTCTTGTCAATTTGAGATATCTGTCATAGCTATGCTACCCTTGAGTCCAAAATGAAACACTGATAAAACAAATGGCTCTAACTTCTATACGGTGCGTCCTACACCTATCAAACTTTGCAGCATTCAAATGCTGTAACTTTTACTGGAGCGTCATACAACCTTGAAATTTTGTGACAATAAAGAACTCGTCCCTCTTGTCAATTTGATATATCTGTCATAGCTATGCTACCCTTGAGTCCAAAATGAAACACTGATAAAACAAATGGTTCTAACTTATATACGGTGCGTCCTACACCTATCAAAGTTTGCACAATGCAATAGCACTCAATTAGCTAAATACAGAGAGAGCGAATGAAAGAGAGACATGCTACCATTGTATTTATATCTATATCTACCTTAAATTGTCTTCAAGTAAACTTTTAGGAGAGAAAACTTACGAATTTTCTCTCGAATATCTCACCGTAATATAACAGTTCTGGGCATATATATTTGATGAATGAATTCAGAAAAACTCATCCGCCGAACTAGTTGTTTTTACATACAAATGTACCCTTTGCAATTCCATAATATTTTAAGACTCTTACTGAAGTGAAATATGAGCTTAAGTGCCCCTCCATATGTCTGACAGATAAGCGATGGAATTTAGAATTTTTAAACTACATATTGACCGACCACTTCAAGGCGTTCAAATTTACTTGAAGGCGTTCTTTTAATTTTTAAGCTTTATATATTAAATTTGCATCCAAAGACGTTTTCACTTATTGCAAATAAATAAATAAATTTCCGAGTGCAAATAAATGTTATAAAATTATATCCTTGCTATGAAAGCCAAATATTTGCAACGAAAGAAGGAGAAATTAAAATTACTTTCAACCAAACCTTTCATAAAAGTTCGAACTTATAAAGCAGAGTCAGAACGGGATAAGGAAATACAACACAAGAGAGCGAGAGAGTGTGAGACCGAAAACTAGTTTTGACGAAATATGTAGGTGCATGAATATTAACTGCTTACGGCGCAGTTCTTCAGTGAAAGTTGAATAAGCAAAAAGTTATACATGAATGCATATGGGCACTTATGTAAAATACGCATTTATCATTTAGAGAGCCCGACCTATGCAAATAGCAGCGCCACCGGCTGATTCCCGCTGCACAATTGATAATACGCGCACTTGATTTAAAGTACCGGCCCACTAGCACCAACCAAATACCCGAACACATCCCAATGCTCGAAAGCATTTTCCACAATTGGGCAATTTAACTTAATTACAGTAATTTCCGAGGCTTAACAACGACAAATAATAATCGTCATTATCATAGTCATCCAGGCTGCCATATCGAACGCCAATTGACTTTGTCCTTTCGCTAACAAGAGTCCTTCATTAAACTTTACTTCATTCTGTCGGTTAAGCTAAAACAAAATTTCTTTGGTAATAACCTTTTAAATATCTGTATTTATTTTTAATTGCAAATTGACATCGAAGTTCCGTATTTCGACCGATTAGAACGACGGTCGTAAATGTCGGATATAAAAAAATCGATTTTAATAAATAATTTATTAAGAAGTAGGAAGAAATTACTTTCCCATGCTTTGTCACACGCCCTACTTTATAGATATATACTAGAAATGTCCCAATAAAATTTGGATATTTCTCAAATTGCATCTCAGTTGACAATTGAATGAACTCTTGAGTGGCCTCATCTCCATTTAGCAATAGGAAATCTATGCACGTACATATTTATTTTACATATATATGTATATCTACACACATATACATCTATGTAATATCTGTCGTGCACCAAAAAAGGCTTCGCTCGGTTGGTTGCACCACAGAAACATGTAGCATGCATTAATAGCGAAGCCACTGTAAATGGCAGCACTGCCCAAAGAAAAGCCGTTCAAAAACCACAAACCAACTAATGGACGGGCTTGGCGGTCGGGTGATCAGGTCGCTCGCTCGGACTTGATGGTTTTCACTCGACTTCATGAACAGACACGAATAGATACAATTATTCGTACCCTCGCATGCGACTCCGTAGTCGTGGCCTCAATGATTTGTATGATTAAGACTAAATAAAAAAAATTACTCGTTTCGCCATATTGTAAATGTTTCTTTCTAAAATGGCGACGGCATGTTCAACGGAAATTTTCATTTATTTATTTATTTATTTATTACAGCCACATATTTGAAATTATCATTAAAAGTGTTATTGTTAAATTGTTCAATATCTTTATTAAATTGATGTTTATTATATATGTATGTATGTATATATACAAGTGTTTTGTAATTTTTAATTACAAACCACAAAAAATGTTTCGTTCTAGGAAGCCAAGGTCCCTCTATTTCATGTAATTAACAAATATACGGTTAAATAATCTTTCAGCGTTTTTGTCTTTCACCTTTAAATTTATCTCCCGCCGCACACCCCCATATTAGAAAAGGCAACACCTAAAAATTATGACTGAAAAAAGTTACCTAAGTTAAGCCGCTTTCGGTGATCGGATATTGTCCTGCGGCTTGCAGCTGGCAGTTTTGGCACGCACATGCATCTTCTCAGTTCTACTGGGGAGGATTACGCTGACAATAGCGTGGACACATTTCCAATTCCATCCTTTGAAATTAAAAAGTCAGGTAGCGGTAGTTCATTACTATTTATTTCTGTTTTTTATAAATATCTCTTTCATTGCAGGTGAATTTTTTTCATAGTTCTCGTATACTCAAGTAGTCGATTAAAAATTACAAAGTTCCTACTAAGTGAAGGTCAGCTCTAATTGCTTTGCACGTATGTATCGCATTATACTTGCATACAGTGCTTATGAACTGGTTGCTGTAAAGTCAAAGTTGAAGGTCATTGGTAATGGTGTACTTATTACAAAAATAATCGATATTTTATAACGAGTGATATAATTATGTATATAAATCAAATCAAATCAAACACAATTTTACACAGGGATTGTGCACAATGAGAATATATAGTCTCGCTCTCTTTACATATTCCTTTTTTATTAGTTTTAAAATATGTCCTTACTCTCTGATATATTTATATATGTTGACGACGATTTATTCTCCAATTAGAGAAAATTAGATACAAGGTAAATTAATTGAGTGTGTTTTTATATACCAAAGGCAATTAAAGTAAATTCAAATAACCAATAATAGCCCATAAAATATAGGAAAGAATTTCATCCCAATTGTTAAATTTTCATTGTAATTGCGATATTTCACAAATCTATTTTGGATAAGGCAAATAAGCTGAAGGAACTGTTGGAATCCATATACATTGAACATCGCTAATATGGGGTGCGGATGTATAAAAACAGAGTTAAAGAATGTTCTTCAAAATGTGTGATGTAAAAAGATAATATTTGGGGTTAGTTTCTAGTTTAGTTTTATATAGTTTAGTTGTTTAAAATATTTAATTTATATTATTGAGGCAATTGCTACAGCTATTCACCGAGTTTAATTTCTCTACTAACGTTCACTGAGAGAAATGAAAGTAAATAATTTTAAAAGAAAGTCATGTAATTTTATGAAAGGATACAAGTAAGAGTAAAATCGTTGATAGAAGCTGTAATATATTGCCAAAAACAAAAAGGTGTCATGTACCAATATTCTCGTACTGTAAATATAATTTGAATTATAAAGGAATTCTTGGGTTTAGTTTAGTTGCCCAACCCTTTTAAAATTAATGACAAAATAATAATTCATGCCCTCACACTATGAGTACTACTACTCCAGTACTACCAGTAACCTCCTATTTATTTTATTATACATCCATTAACGGTTTTCTTTCTTGTCGTAAAAAAGTTTCTCTCCTCACCATAAGCCAAACCTAGCACACGTTGCTTTACCAAACACAGATGTTGTAACGAAATGTCCGCTCTGCTGTCTACAATTCTTTGTCAATAATAGGAAATGGAATAATTTAGCATTTCAAACAATAACAGAGCAAAATGAATTTTCCATACCGAATAATGACAACTTCTTAATGGAGAGGGTTATACAGTTTGTCAAGTAATTGTTTGCAAAATAAAAACTGTAATGAAATTTTCACTTTAATATTGATTTGAAGCAAGCAATGCATATATTTAATTTAAAAAAATATTATAATTTAATATTTGCCAATTTTCCTCAACAGAAAACATCAAAAAGATCCGTTTCTGTAGCAAAATAAAAAACAATAGCCACTTCATGGTGTCAAATAATTCTTTGCAAAATTCAAGGAACATACAAACAAGCTATTAAACTAATAGTAAATAATTGAATACTAAATGTGACTACCAATAGAATCAATAACGGCTTACAACCTTTTTGACATAGACGCAAGAAGTTTTTGTATATCGTGTTATTCGGGCACCTTTTCCCATTCCTTCCTCCTAACTCTTATTAGAAGCGTTTTTATTAGTTGGAACGCGAATTGCACCTGTTTTTATAAGGTGTGCCCATATATTCTCGATTGGGTTCATATCAGGGCTTTGTCCTGGTGTGTCTATGACTGTATATAGGCAATTATATATCATCCAGGGCCTGCAGAAGAGCGATTTGTGCTTAGGGTCATTGTCCTGATACACTTTGAATTTTAACTTTTCGGGATTTTGTGGGCCAATGAAGTCGAAATTCTGAACACTGTTTTTCAATTCGTTTTGAAGAATGTTTAAGTAACACTTCTTCGTTATGATATCGGTGAAAAGTGCTGAAAACCCGTGAATACTCCACCAAAATAGTTCGTTAAAGGCCGATGCTCTCTTCAATGAATATTCAAAAGAGGATGAATTTTGCTATTGCAAGCGTTTCTAAGGAGTACTGGAGGAATGTGACTTTCTCCGATGAAACAAAAACTATGTTGTACTCTCACGATGGATCCAATAAAGTTTGGCGGAAACCGCAAACAGCACTGCAGCAGAAGAATATGATCCCCACTGGGGAGTTTGGAAAGTTGTCAGTGATGGAATGTGAATGGATTTCAATGGAAGGCGTTGGGGAATTAATAATTTTCACGAAGAAGTGTTACTTAAACAATTTTCAAAACAAATTGAAAAAAGTGTTCAGAATTCTGCCTTCAATGGCCCACAAAATTCCGAAAAGTTAAAATTGAATGTGTATCAGGACAATGACCCTAAGTACAAATCGCTCTTGTGCAGGACCTGGATGAGATATAATTGCATACATACAGTCATAGACACACCAGCACAAAGCCCTGATATGAACTCCATCGAAAATTTATGGGCACACCTTAAAAAAACAGTTGCAAAACGGGTTCCAACTAATAAAAACGCTTCTAATAAGAGTTATGAGGGAGGAATGGGAAAAGGTGCCCGAATAACACGATATACAAAAACTTATTGCGTCTATTCCGAAAAGGTTGAAAGCCCTTATTGATGCTAATGGTAGTCACACTAAGTATTAATATATTTACTGTAAATTTATTAGATGATTTGTATGTTCCATGAATTTTGCAAAGAATTATTTGACACCATGAAATGGCTATTGTTTTTTCTTTTGCCTCAGAAACGGTTCTATTTGTAATTATTTAATAATTTTTTTCATTGTTTTCTGTTCAGGAAGATTGGCAAATATTAAATTACAATATTTTTTTTATTTAATATATGCATTTCTTGCTTCAAATCAATAATAAAGTGAAAAATTCGTTACATTTTTTATTTTGCAAACAATTACTGGACAAACTGTATTTCAAACATTAAAAATTCATAGACTCTAAGAAATCCAATCAGATCCAATTGTTTGGTAAGTGTGTTGTTTGCAGTAATTTTTCTCAAGGAACACCAAAAATCATTCTCTGTTTGAGCGGTGCCTTCGGCGGCATTTAGCACCCAATGATATTTCCATGACCTGTTCCCAAATGTTACAAATTGTCCGTTCCCCGACACAATAGAACAAAACTTTTCCAATATAAAACGAAATTTCATATTTGTATCTCAAAAATGTCTGAATCTATGTAAAAAGTGTACACGTCAAAACTACTAACTTAATTAAATTTATGTCAACTGCTCTGGACATAAACAGTTGGAAAAAGCGATAATCAAGGAAGAATGCTTCTTTGGAAAAGCATTACCATAGAGTAGTATAGAGAAATAACTTCGTAAATCCAACAACAAAATCAATGGGAAATCGAATGCAAGTGTATAAGTGTAAAGGAACAAATACATTTGGACTTTTTATGAAAGAGTGTTACTGGTGGTAAAATTTTTGACTACTTATTTACATTATTATTACTCTATGGCATTACGATGTATCAAACTTTCAAGCGGTACTTAGAAAGGCTGCTAAGGCTTATTTCATACCGACTGAAGGAAACGTTTATTTTTGTTTACTGAAACAAAAGTACATTGTATAATTAGTTGTCGAAAATAAATGTTGTCGAAAATAAATGTTGTCGTATACGGTCGTATACGGTCGTACACACCGACCGAAATGTTTTCGCTTGAAACCATATCGATAATTGGACTAATTTTTTTGGCGCGTTCACACAAAATGTCATGAAACAAACAAGCAAAGCGAACTGAGAATCATAATTGGTTGTGTTTCGATGCCCTGTTTTTTCTACGAGTCATAATTTCGTTCAAAGCATCCATTTTTTCCTTTTATGTCAATGTTTTGAGGATTGAAGTTGATGCCGAAAAGCTGTTGTATTTGAATGAGACTCGAAGCACTTTATATAATTAAAAGACTAAAACCTTTCTAAAAGAATTATGACTGAACATTTTTTTGGGTTATCTCAATGCACTTAAACGAAACAGTGAAACTAAATGTTTAGTATTTTTTAGATCGTGTTTCGCTTGGTGTGAATGAAAAAGAAACATGTTTTTTGCCTCGGTAATCAAAATCGTTTAGCTTCAACCGGTGTGTAATAAGCCTTAGTCAAACATAGTGAAGTAACTTATATTTATTTCAATAAAAAGTGTATTTACCTTTAAAAAGAAATGTGTCTGGTAAGTATGTAAGAAGTATTAATACCGGATATTCACAGAAAAATGTTCTTTTATATACACGAAAGATAGTCGGAAAAATATAAGCTGAGAAGCTATTTATTAATGTTATTGTGATTATGAATATTATTATAAATTATTATTGAATTCGATCGAGAATACATATACACTTAGCAGAAAAAATCTACGTACAACATATGAAAATAACAAATTGAGGTTATTTATCCAATTTCGGGATGATTTTTTAAAATTATGTTGATGCAGTATCATAGTCTTTTAAGTTTACTGTATATTAGCAAAAAAAAAAAATTGGCAAAAACAACAACAAACAAAAAATAACTGAACTTAAATCCAAAAGCAGCGATATTCAATGCAGAAAAAGTCTACGTATAAAAAGCATAAAGATACTTATTGAGACAAATAAACACAATTATTCCAAAATATCAAGACTGTTAATTCAGCAGTGGTATTTTTATTTCTAAATACTCCGAAATTTTAAGAAAAAAAATCAATTTGAAATATTTTTTTTGTGATTGAAGCTAAACGAAGGGAAATCAATGTCAGTGAACGAAATATCATGGTGCATCTTTGGCAAGAAGGGAAAATATACCGTAAAATTGGCGCAGTTGTAGACCAGGCACGGTCTTTTATACAAACAGTTATTAATAACTTCTAAAAGACGGGTAAATTAACCTCATAACCATGCTCTGCTCGTCCATCACTATTAAGTACCAGGCAAATCCAGGGTCTTATAGGGCAAGTAAAAGTCAATCCACGATTAACGGCAGCAGAACTGGCAAAGAATGTTGTGGATAAGCACATAAAAAAATTATGGGCAGATATTGTACTAAAAATAAAAAAAACACCACTAACATGGCCGTATCGCTCGCAAAAAACCGTATGTTTCAATAGTTAATAAACTAAAACGACAAAAATTTGCCCAAAAATATTTAAATGAAGGGGAAAGCTTCTAGAAGCAGTTAATGATTTCTGACGAAAGCCAATTTTGCATTTTTGGCTTTAAAGGATCTAAAATAGTCTGGTGGAGACCCGGTGCAGCCTTCCAAAACAATAACTGTTGAACACAGACGTAGAATATTGATGATCTGGCATGCATGGCACCTTCAGGAATGGGCGAATTGGAGTTTATTGAGAATAAAATAGACTACCTAAATATCGTCCAACATAAGATGAAGACCAGCGCAAAAAATTGTTCCTTAGATCCATCTTTTTACTTCCTGCACAACAATGACCCAAAGCATACAGCAGAGGTAGTGAAGCTTTCTCTCCTTTATAATGCACCCCATCAGTTGGCAAGCCCCCAAAATGACCCGACTTAAATTTGATTGAACATTTATAGGGTTTACTAGAACGCCCCATTCGAAACCACCATATTTCTTCGAAGGCTTTGCTCAAGGACCTAATTCGGGTGGAGTGGGCAAACATTATTACCACAGAGACCGAAAAATTGGCCTAATCAATGCCGAAATGTTTAGCAGAGATGGTTAAGAGAAAGGGTTACCCAGCCAGTTATTAAATATTGTTTTTTTATATTAATTCTTAAAATTATTGTTAATTTTTCCTTTAATTTATATTCTGTGCGTAGACTTTTTCTGCATTGAAATTTGCTCTTTTTGGATTTAAGCTCAGTTATTTTTTGTTTGTTGTTGCCAATTTTTTTTTTTTGCGAATGTACAGTAAAAATAAAAGAAATTATGATAATGCATCAACAAAATTTTAAAAAATCATCCCGAAATTGAATAAATAACTCCAATTTGTTATTTTCATATGTTGCACGTAGACTTTTTCTGCGAAGTGTATATGTCGGAATTTATAATTACTAACATAACTATTATTGACATCATTGTTACTTTTATAATTATAATTATCAACATTCTTATTATTATCACTACTAAATGTATATTCATTTTAATCCCTTTCATTCTCTTCATCACAACCGTTCTGCTTTCCTTGATAAATATCATGATTTTTATCGTCGGTGAAGTATTTGATTTTCTCTAGTTTCCATAATTTTTATATTTTCTGTATCTTTGTGTCTCACTGGAGACTGGACGGTTTCGATTGATGATTAGTAATAGTTTGTGTCAGTCACATATTATATTAAATATTTTTGAAAAAAATTATGTAGAACAGGAAAGATCCTAAAAGAGCAATTATCAAATAATGGAATAATTTGTGTTCTCATACCAAGATAAGGAAGCTATTTAAAGTGATGAAATGCATATAGAAATTCTTTATCACAATCCAGGAACTTATAAAAATTCAACATATTCTTAGAATTTGCTCTAATATATACCGCTGACTCCGAAAGTTTCAGCAATTAGTTTTCATCTAAATTGTCCCTGCTCATTATTAAATGCATATTGAACTTCATAATTGCAATGCCTCCGTTGGAAAGTAAAAAACAAATTCCGAATGGAAAGATGCGGCGGAACAACACACTTTTAACTTAACTTTTTAGTTCAAAGTTATTGGTGGTACTGTATTAATGACTAAGATTTATGAAAAAGTGAACATGTTCGGCGGAAAAACAATGACCATGTCATGTTAAGTAAATAAGATGGTGATATCTTACCCAAACTGTAAAGCAGAGTTTCGAGAAATCCCAGGGTATAGAAAGACCAAACATTTCCTTTGGGAGTAATACGATATTTCCCCCCCTTATTTTTAGTTGAACTCCTAGTTTTATAATCGCAGCAACAACGTGCAATGGTGTTGCTCTTTATTCATTTGATGATATCTTTCCAGTTTGGTCTTTCGCCTGCATTTGGTTGCAACAGCTGCATTTTCTTTCTTAAAGTCAAAACAAGAAACTCTCCCCCTACTGTAACCATATAAAGAAACTACTGATTTGACCGCTTTTTATGTAGCAAAGGTTCTCATTTATAAGTTTTAGAGATTTAGAGTTTTTGTTCACCAATTTTATTTGAAGATTTCCTGTTGCGATTTTTAGATCTGGCACCGGTACTAAATTTTATATTATAATAACACAAAATATATTCCCGTCAAAACATCTCCATCAACATGTATCTGAAACTAAAGCGTATTGTCAATAGGATAACTAGATTTTGCCAGATTCCTTCTTACACATAATACAAAATTATACACAGTAGACATATCTGAACAAATTAAATTAAATCGAAGTTTATCGAATACGAATGAAGCAAGAGTTTCCATTGGTTTCCATTACAATGATGTCTCGAACGTTACTAAGTGCACTTTGCAATCATCTGAACTAAAAAGCATTGCATGACTAATCAATCACCCGGAGAGGAAAGGGTTTAAATAAGTGCATTGGAAGTAATTAGAAAGATCCACAAAACATTTATACTGACATGATTCTTAGATTTAGATTAGATTTTAATAAAGTATGGTTCTAAAAATTAAATAACTCTTCCAAAGAGTAAACTAAAATAAGAAAAATCTTAAAGGAACAACTTAAAAACGAAACATATTAAGCCTTTATATAAATACAGTGTTGCAGCTGAGTGTAACCTCGACTCAACTTGACACAACGTAAACAAAAACTCAGATTTAAAACTTCAGAAACAATCAAATAAATCTATGCACGCAACAACCAGCAACCACACCAATAAGTTTCTCTCGTATAAACTTGGTATCTTGATGCTTTAACAATTGACTCTACTAAGAGCTCTGCGTCGATCTTTTTACGGGCTCTCGTTGTTCCGTCGTTCACTGAGTTCGTGACACCCATGGCGACAACACGGCGCACGGATCATGATTTTTTCTTGAAGATAAAAATTGCCTAGCCTTTCACGATCCCAACATACGACACTGCTGAGTGAACACGAGGCAAGAAAGCGAAACTATGTTCAGATTATGTTTCTTCTCTGTTGAATGGTATTAATGGAATGTAGAGATCACATAATTTTTTTAAATTTTACGCAAGACTTCGTATCGATTAGCTTGTTTCTCTTTGCTCGGAACAGTATTTTGAAAATGAAGGATATAGAAATATATGGGATTTAAATCAGAAACGGGTAATGTTGGTTTTATTTCAATTTACAATGTAGTTGACATGTAAATACAAACAATTGTTACACAACTGTTTACACCAAATACATACAGATATCTCCCCAATTAACGAAATTAGGATTGATTTCAAATAGTATTTTTCATATTAACGAAATTTATTTAAAGATAATCTTAAAAAAAATTAAAGTTTCAATTGTAATACTGTATGCACTTTGACTACATAACTGGGGTGCTATAAATTAGAAATAACATGCAAACGGAAGTTCTTCCGCTGGCGTCCTATTGCCAACACAGTAAGCAATTTATCAGACACTTACCCGTTTTTCAGCGCTGTCGCAGGGGTTTCCAATTGAGGATGAGGATGTGGACGCTGTTGTGCCCGTAGTCGCAAGCTGTTCTAGTGGGCCTACTTCCGGCATGGCCGTATCCATCTGTTCCTGCTTTATAAGCGGAATAAGTGGCAGAAAGTCGCTTTTACTGAGATTCTCTAGTTCTTCCAATTCCATGGCAGAGTTCATATTGAAAACTTATCGCTACCGAGTTTACAAAAGCACTTCAGGCCGCGTTTTTCTTTCCCTTTTCTTCGTTGCAATTCAATTATTTACGGACATCACATTCGTAAATTGCATTTTGCTCACTTCCCATTTGACTTTTATATTTAATATTTCGATTCCGTCAGCGGGATAGTTGCATTCAAGGAATTAACAGCAAAGCATAAACCAAAGATGAAAATTTACACCGTGATGAAAGTCAACAAGCAAAGCAGAGGCGTATCTCAAAATTACACCAAAATCATGAATTTTTTTCGTTTTTAATTTCTTCTTTTTCAATTATTTTATTTTACTTTAATTATAACTTTACTTTCACATTTTTAGTTATTTATTATTGGCTGACACTCGTACAAACTTATTATTTTGTCAATTAAAATATGGCTTTAACTTTTTGGAGAAACCTTTCCTTGGCAATTTTTCTACACCTTTTGCACAATCGTGAAGGAAAATTGACAATTTTCACTTCATATTTAAAACAAAAACAATTTCTATTGAATACAGTTTACCATAATGTCTTTTCTCTTATTAATAACAAGCACTTGATTTTATTTGTTTGAAAATTGGTAATTCAATAAATTTTATTGTTAAAATAAAATTAAAAACGCTGAAAACACACACGGCGAGTACGAATTAAACGTTTTCTCGTCGACGCTTCTTCACTGTACAGAAATTTTCAACTCGTCGCTATCATCAGCAGCCATTTTGAATTTCATTAGCAGATGTCTGAAAAGTTGCATTCCAATGTAGTATAAACAAATTGGAAAATATATATTGAACAAACGATTCTTTCATAAAAAGCAAAAACATTACAAGTGAGGTTTTTGCAAAAATTATTGTTTTTTATTGTCATATGAATTACGTATAACTTCTAAAGAAATATATATAAATGATATCCTTAATTAATATTCTGAGCAATGCAGTTTATTTATAACAGTTTTGCAATGAAACCCTTACAAATAGTATTAAGCGCGGATAGTGCTTATATGCAATTGTGATGCCATCCGAGCCGAAAATTAGGTGTTGAAAATTTTTGAGGGGCTCAAATAAAATGTCGAAATGTTTATATATTCGAAAACGTTATAAATTTGTATTTTATAAACGTATATCATGTTAAATTAAATATAAAAATAAATATCCCTTGAAGAAAGGAAATAGTTGTTGTTAAATAAAATAACAAAATTATAATGATTTTGTGATCAACAAATTTTTCTCTCTCGTTTGAGAAAGATCAGCTTTTGAAGCAATATTCTATTATAGTAGCGAATTACCACAATTATGATGTCCCACAATGTGGTAAACTTATCAAATTTTATAAACAATTTCCATAAAAATGAATTAAAATAGGTTAAACCTCTAACACGTTATCATACTTATAACGAATCGTGAATACCACTGTTTTGTCGAATTTTGAAAAAGCAACAACCTGAATTTAGCAGTGACAAAGAAATCCAAAATTGAGAGTGCAATATCTTGCATATCTTAAAAAATATTGAAATTATGTTTTATATGAAAATAATCTAGGTGTTATGTGGTTATATCACAGTTATATTTACAGTTTTTTTTGGATAAACCATTGTCCTCTTCAGAGATCTTTCAATGAAAGACAAATTTCCCAGATAATTTGCGCATGAACTCTCTAGTTATGCGAGTTTCCGCGCAGTCAGATTATCTAACTAGCGGTGTCAACTCCTTCGGCTAAGTTTGGTCATGTATTGCCTAAATCTACTGCACTTTTAACTATTTTTTTTAATGTTATTAATACCCCTTATTTCTCAAAGTACTTTCATCTATTCATTATAAGTAAAGACATGAAAAATTGTCGCATATAGTAGAAAGATTTTTAAGTCTACTCTACTATATTTAATGTGTTTGTAACAACTTACAATTTCTTGTTGTTTCGGACAAACTTTAATCGTACTTCTTCGTATGTAAATGAACACGTTTTCTTGAAGATTTTTTTAAATGGTAATTTACAATAATAATAAAAATTCCTAAACTATTATAAATTGCACTTTGGAAAACTTTGGAATCCATTTTGCTTTCAAATATGCTTTTAATTTTTCATCATGATGGGATTAAGAGGAGCATACGTTCTATTTTAATTTGAAAGAACGTATTTTTTGAGTATTATAATAAACGTTTTCCTTTGTGTTTAGCTATATAATTTACTCGAAATGTGTGTTATATGTATGTAGAAAGGAAGCCAGATCACGCATAAACTAATTTAATAAGAGAATTCGCTATTAACTATTGCAACATTACAATTGCTTAAGTTGGTTTTTGTCTCCTTAATCTCAGGATGCAATCCCTAAAATTGATGGTATTTTTTCAATGAAACTCATTAGTGGGTAGAACGTACACTTCCTTATGCACTCACAATACACAATTATCTGACAGGGCCAGTAAAAATTTGATGGTGACTGGACGAAGCTTAAGAGGATATTTTTACTCTCTAAAAAGTAACGGTAAACATTAGTTCCAACATAGCAATTGAATCTAGTTGTTTCAATACTAAAAATATGGGCTTATGTGTTCCTGAAAATATTAACAATAAGCCAACAAACCACAAAATGTTTGATTTGGCAACATTATTTTTTTTCGATTATTCAAAGGAGTTTAAATTGACCAAAACCTTCAACGAACAGATAAATAACCTTTTTCTGCCACTTCGGCATAAATACAGTTTGAAACAATATTAGGGAAACACAGAATTTGTTTTAGATGATAGTTAAAACTAATCGGGGGAGAACAAAGCAGGAGTTCAATTATTTTATGAGCATCTGTTTTTAACGCATCTACTTTTTCTTTTGCTAAAGATTTGAGTCTTGCATTGGACTATCCAAGAATAGGCTAAGAATTTACCCTGCTGACTGGACACTGTCGGCTCAAGAACATTCGAGCAAGCTAGGAATTGTAGAAACTCTCATGTGCAGATTCTTTGAGGAGGATACTGAATCACCAGAGCACATAATTGTGATTTGTGGGTCGTTGATGTACAAAAGGAAAAAGCACTTGCGCTCCTTACTAATACAAGGTAGCGCAATAGCACTACTTTGAAGAACTCAAATTTGATTGAGATATTATAGGGATATCTTATTAGCAGAGGGTAGTACAATATATCTATTTGGTCGCAGTACTTCATTATACATTACATTACATAACATTACATTTCATTTTGCTATAAGCGGAGCAAAAGAAAATCCATACGAGTATTATTAGCTTAAAAAGGGAAGAACATATTGAAACTATGTATATATTGATGCACAATAATCATTTATTATACCTTAGCCATAATAATGTATGTCTATGTATTGGGTACCTCGCACGCACATATGTATGTGTAAAGGTAAAGGGCATCTCGATGCCGGCTTACCACGACTTAAAATTTTGTTACTTAATTTTTGAGTTGAAGAACAATTTATAATTATTTAAAAGAGTACAAAACTTACTTAGTACGTGAACTGGAATAAAATAATCAAATATCGGATCAATATGTATGGCGGTCTATTTCTTCATTCTTCGTAAATTATGTGGCACTCATCCATGAAGAAGTTTGTGTGACAATCTAATTGCAAATTGAAGGAAGGTGCGAAATACAGATTAGGTTTATATATTCTAATTCCAATTTGTTTGTCACTGCATTTCTCCGATGTCAGAATTCAGTTCCTATGTATTTATTACGACATATGTTTATAATTACGACAGGTGTATTGTATTGCAGGAGAGTTGACTAAAACGGCTACTTAACAATACGATGTTCTATGTAATTGAGCGGAATATTGTAACTAATTTTGGAGAAATATTTATATACAAAGCCACAAATAAAAATAAATGATTTTTGATTATGATATTTTAATGTAATATACTATTGTGAGGGATTAAAATTTATAATTAAAATTTTAAAATACTGTGAAATAGGCAAGTTTTAATGCAAAAATGTCACATCATTTCATTAAATGAAAAAATAGAAAATTGTTGCCAGAAATGGGAAAAATTATCTAGAGTATTTTTCCAAAAATACGGCAGCACGGCTAATAATATATGAAGAAAATAAGGGTTTCGTAGTTTTGCACTTAAATCTTCTATATATATAGTGTTTATGTGCTCCAGTTGCAACTCTTCTAACAACTTGTATATAATTTATAACAATTTATAAGTTAAGCAAACACCTAGCTGTTATAATTGTTACCAACGGGTTAGGTAAAGAGAAGTAATGTTTCGAAAAGCTAACGAGTCTGGAACAAAAAGAAAAATATTAATTGCAGTATTTAACGCAGACTCCTTGTTTTTCTTATTATTAACATATTTTACAGCTACATAATTTCTATAATATCAGCAAGAAGCAGTTTAGTGCATTTCAGAAAGCAGTTTTAGAAAAGTTCAGAAAATTAATTTCACAATATTATAATATTATCAAGAATAAACGCATCGTGAATAGTTTACAAAACTTCTGATATTTTTTTGAATATAAAAAAAAACTTTAAGCTCATAGCGAAGAAAAGGATATGAAAAGGATAATAATAGTTTAAGTATAGAACATTTACATTATTCAGAAGTACTTTGTGCCTTCGGTCGAACACTTTCGCAATGTCCAAGAATAGAGCCATGTCGTAATCCTTTTTGTTAATATCATCCAAAAAATTGTTCACAACTCTATGAACTTGTTGCACAATTGAATGGTTACGTCTAAAGCCGAATTGATGGATTGGCATAGCTTGTTTTTGTGTCAAGATAGGATCAATTCGAACAAATGATATTTTTAATAAAATAATTGAATATTTGAAAAAATTGGCAAAATACTGATAGGTCGATATGAACTGGTTTTTTTTGTCTATTTGGTTTTGTAACAGCTGTTAATTGTGCTTTATTCCATAAGATTCGAAAATAGTGAAATCTTATGTATATATTATATTATTTCATTATTATTTTACATTCATTTCTGAAATATATCATTGTTACGTCAGGTAGGTAGGTAGGTATAATGGCTGACACATACTCGTACTAGGGTCGCTCAAATAACACTTGTGCCGTATTGATAACATATACTCTCGAGCTTAAATATGGTGATATACTTTGATATAAATTAAAACTAGCCGGAGTTTTTCATACATTTTGTTGAGTCTGAAAGTTCTAATCTAGAGCAATGCCCAGAGTCTCCATAAAAGAACTCATGCGAGCGAGGGCCGGTCAATCGCAAAGAAAATGGACAACTATTTCTAGTATTAGTATATTCTAATAACTCAATGGGGCAGTATTAAGCAGGCGATATATTACAGATGCAGTTCTATTGCAGTTTAATCAAATTTAATTTATGGATATTGTGGACGAATCGCAGAATGTCGAAGCCTCTAATTCGCAATAGGTACCGCCCCATCTACCTGAGTATTCTATTTGCATTAATGACTTTTCACTTTTCCCTGCATATTGTCGTTAAATTTCTTTTCATTATTTATTTTATTAAATAAACCATAGGAATAAATTCAATTTATACAAAAATTGGAGGAGAACCAGCTGCATAAGCTTTCAGATCTCTCCTGTTAATATGGTTCTTTAGAGGGATTTTCAAATAGTTTCTAATTTATATTAAAAATGTGTGGCAGCACTAGAAAACAATGGTGTCTGAATTTGACAGTATAAATTGTTAGATTTTTTATATTTACTTCAATTCCGTCAATTGGTGACTTTTCTTGCTTCGATGGAAACCCTTTTGGAACAACAGCGACGTTACCATGAGGAAAGGGAACGCTTGGTGAAACAGATGGTAGATGAGTTCGCCAACAAAAAATCGAGTGAAAAGGAGCGTATATTTTCGGAACATAGGCTTAAGTATCTACAAGATCTACATCATAATTCTACAGCACAGCTTAGAGAATTATATGAAGATAAAGACAATGAGCGTAAAACGGAGATTCAGGCGCTTTCAGGACCAAATGAGTTTAACGAGTTCTACGCACGCCTTAAGCAAATTAAGGAATTTTACAAGAAGCACCCAGCTGAGGTATGTGTCCCGTTATCTGTTGAATTTGAGGAACTTACAAAAGTATACAACAACCCTGAAGAGATGTCAGCTTTAGTTGAATTCACGGATGAGGAGGGTGGTGGACGCTACCTTGACCTGAATGAATGTTATGTGTTGTATCTAAATCTACGAGGAGTAGAAAAGGTAGATTATATTACGTATCTCATGACATTTGATCACGTCTTTGATATACCCAAAGAGCGAAAGAATCGTGACTATCGTAAATATATCGAAAGCCTGAATGAATACCTGCACAATTTTATTTTGCGAATTCAACCACTGCTAGACACTGAAGCTGAGATACTGAAAATTGAGTTGGAGTTTCAACGACAATGGCTGCAGGGTACATTCCCAGGTAGTTATTATTTTTGCAGATAATTATTTGTATAATAATTTTGAATTTAAAAGGTTGGGCATCGAAGGAAACTGAATCAGCTTTAGCTAACACTGGTGCACATCTTGATTTATCTGCTTTCTCCAGCTGGGAGGAACTGGCTTCACTTGGGCTCGATCGTCTCAAATCAGCACTAATGGCTTTAGGTCTTAAGTGCGGGGGAACCTTGGAGGAGAGGGCACAACGCCTGTTTTCCACAAAAGGCAAGAAAGCACTCGATCCTTCATTGATGGCAAAGAAACCTTCAGCAAAGAATGCAAGTGTGCAGACCCGTGAACTTGAGCGCAACAAGGAAATTGCTCATTTAGAGGCTCTCCTATACAAGTATGCAGAACTTGTGTCAGAACAGCGTTGCGCAACCAAAGAGAACGTTCAACGTAAACAGGCACGCACAGGTGGTGAACGTGATGAAAGCGATGCTGAAGCTAGTGAGAGCGATAATGATGATGATCCCGATGCGGATGATGTACCATACAATCCAAAAAATTTGCCGCTAGGTTGGGACGGGAAACCAATTCCATATTGGCTTTACAAGCTACACGGACTCAATATCAGTTATAATTGTGAAATTTGTGGTAATTTTACTTATAAGGGACCAAAAGCCTTCCAACGGCATTTTGCCGAGTGGCGCCATGCTCATGGTATGCGATGTTTGGGGATTCCCAATACCGCACATTTCGCGAATGTCACACAAATTGAGGATGCTATAACACTATGGGAGAAGCTTAAATCGCAAAAACAAAGTGAACGTTGGATCGCCGATCAAGAGGAGGAGTTTGAGGACTCATTGGGCAATGTGGTCAACCGTAAGACATACGAAGATTTAAAGCGACAGGGACTGCTTTAAGTTGGAATAATTTATGCAACTCTAGAATAACTTGAGATAAATTACAAATTTCAACATATGGTATGATTTTAGAACTGATTCAGTATGTTTTCATCCTCAAGAAATTTTTCAATCGACAAAGAAAATATACATAGATATATAAAATAACCCAGTTTTAAGTTCATATTTTTTATTATATTATCTAAGATTTACGTTAAAACACTTCAGTCATCACCTCTATTCCGAATGCGTTTATGGTTGTCAATGGCAAAAGAGAAATCTTCTTGTCGGCCTGGCTTTCGATATTTTCGTGTATCCAAGGAAAATCCTATTGAATTTAAAAAAATCAGTATACCTTTTGTCATACACGCATTCCTTACCTGATATTGCGAGTTGTGACTAAACTTGACGAAGCCGGCTTGTGTAGTATGAAGTAGAACCTTGAACTTCACGTCTGGTGGTAGTTTATCCAACGTTTTAAGGCGCTCTGCTAACGTATGGAGGGATGACCGTAACTGTTCCTCGAAATCAATGAGAAACTCATCATCATGACGGGCACGTGCCTCCATCAATGAAGGTACATCTTTACTTAAGAAGAAGTTATATCTTTCGTAAATTTCTAATTCGTTGCGGTACAGTAAAATTTCTAACCGCAATAATTCTCCATTGCGTAGAAGCTCCCGTGCGCTGAGCAGTACTTTGTAAAGGTATAAATTAAGAGGCGGAAAAATTGAAACAAATATTGGTGTATTGTAAGCTCGACGCTTTTTAAATATTTGTGGCGGGTACACATCACGCACATAAAGAATATGATTAAAGAAAATTTCGAAAACTTCGATAAGCATGTCTGTGCAATCTGCAAAATTATATTTAATATATTATATAATATATTGCTAGTGGATAATTATTTAATGCACCGACCATCAATGTGTATTTGTTCACTCATCGCTTCCCGTAGAAATTAACCTTTTAGATTTGGTAAAGAAATAGCTTCGTGCTCTTAATGATAACAGGGAATGCATGGTCTCGGATGATAGTAGTTTAAGTAACCAGTGTTGCCTGCCTACTACCAAAAATAATCCTACTACTATTTGTATTGAGGATGTTTTTCAATTACTGTGAATCGGCGGAACAAACATATATTTATCATTTCTGACTATTAACCAGAAAACACAGAGAAGCGACACTAAACGTCAAATTCTCTGTCGTTTAAAAAAAAAAAATGTCTTTTTATTATTAGTTGGCAATCTGTATAAGTTTGTTTATCATTGGTTAACCATCAATCTGAAGAAAATAGCCACACTACTACAGATTTGCACATGTGTAAGTTTGCGCAAATCAAGAGTCATTTCTCTGTATTCTCTGCTATTAACTACTATTTTTATTTTAATTTGTCGTATTGGATAAATAAATTTAATTACGTGAGAATGTTCTCAATCTCTGCGATGCTTAAATGTCAATTATTATTATTATTTTTATTAATTTTAATTAAAAGCATAATTAATATGCTGACACACATTTTTATAGTATTTATGGTGTCAAATTCTTGTGTTCTTAACATAAAAATTTGTTCTATTGTGTTACCGCACCACTAGAATGATGCAGTGTGGTGGCCACGGCTAGCTCACCGCAATGGTCGTGGTCCTTAACCCGCCACACTGCATCGGGTGGGACAACACTACAAAAAAAATTTCAACTCACCATGTTTTCTAACATCCTCCTCTACGACGACAAGCGAGCCCGCCCCATATTGTCCGCCTTAGCCTAACATTTTCAACATAAAATTAAACACAATAAACATCCTACTGGTACTTAAATAAATAACATATATATATACGCGTATACTTAATAATATCTACATACACGTGAATACTTAATAATACCTATGTATACACGCGTATACTTAACAAATATGTACTTATCTCTAGGGGCGGGCGGCAGCCTCCTTTTCCTCCTATGCTCGAAAGGGGTGGGCCGGAACAATAAGTTATCCCTCTTATGGGATGGGCTGGAGACAAGCGGTTATGGATCTAGTCAGCACACTCAATAATCAAGGTAAACTTTCTAACGCCAAATCTTTAAACTAAACTAACACTTTAAATTGATTCAAAATTTTAACGTTTATTTTCGACACAGGTACATTGTAATTGCATTCAAAAAAAAAAATTTCAATTGCTATCTTTCACACGTTAAATATACCCGGATAAAAAAAAAACAGGACCACGGACGAGACGAGAGACTGTCCATCCAAAAAAACCGACACGAACTGAAAAAACTAATCTTAATTTTCTCGGCCTCTTCCGCTATTCCATCAGTGACCGCTCCAGCGGTCGAGGCGGTCAGTCACCTTTTTTTAGAATTTCTACTATTCTGAGGCAGCGCCATCTGTACCTCAGAATCGTCTGGTAGGTTTCAGCCTGGCCGCATTCACCAGCAAAGCGGACAAGTGGAAGGAACAAAAGAAGGAGAGGAGCAAAACAAACATACAGACGGTAGACGCCAAAACAACGATCGCAACAAAACACACGGGTTGCCAGGAGCACTATAAACTCCGCCGGAACACGGATGGAAGCGTCGATCAGAACTTAATGCTCTACCCTGAGCTAGCCGGGCAACTATACCTACATATACCTAAACATATAAACTAACAAAACTTCCTTTACAGAACCACCACACTGATGATGATTACGGATCCCAGCACCTAATTGCACGGTAATTATTCACAACACAAAATTTCCTAATCTAACTCTATACTTATTTTGTCTTCCCAGCCATTCGACTCGAAGAATCACCTTCACCACTCTACTCACTAATAAACGCTAACCTACACACCTATACTCTATCGTATAAACAGGAACATTTTTATTTATTTTACCTTAAAAAAAACACATAGTAATCAATTCTAATTTCAGATTTTTAACTCAGATTACCTCTAGACCAACGAAGCTGATTTTGGGAGTAAGTTCTTTTATATGTATTATATAATCCATAATTCCCTATGATTAACTTTCCTCCACCTCCTTACTAACTATTGCTACTTCACGTACCACAGGCGCCAACGTGAGCTACGCCCACAATCCCGAGATTAAGAGTCGCGTGCTCTTACCGGTTTAGATTCCTACTATTGTTTTATGTCCTTGGCATGGAACACTCCTACCGGTTTCCCTCGTAAATCTTCTAATAGGTATAGACAATTCCCCAGTGGCTTCACCACCCGACACTTTACAAATTTTCTGCAAAATTTTGCATTCATATTCCGTGAAAAATCACTCAAAGTAAAATTACGTCGAAAGACTTCCTGGCCCGGAGTATAATTAATTCGCCTAGCTCGCTTGTTGTACTGACGCGCTCCCTTTTCGTACGCTAAATGCAACCTTTTCTGCACCTTAGCGCGAATTAACCGTATTCGGTCTTCTCTTGGTAGGCCACTGACTTCTCCTTCCTCTAACGCTCCTAACTTCCTCGCCAACTCATAGTCCATGCCGCTGGTGAACATATTCTGCCCAAATAAGGCAAAATAAGGTGACATTCCTGTCGCTGAGTGAAGTGAACTTCTCAACGCACACTCGATCTCACCCAGGAATAAATCCCAATCGCGGTGGTCCTCCTTCAGGTAAGCCCTTATAGCTGCCAGAACTGACTGATTCACGCGCTCCGCTGCATTAGATTGTGGCGCATAAAAACCCGTTTTCACATGCTTAATCGCATAGGACTCCATCACTTTACTAAATTCCTGACTCACAAACTGTTTTCCATTATCTGAATGTATCGTCTCTGGTACACCAAATTTATGAAAAATTTCTTCAATCAAAAACCTTACTACATTCATTGCCGTGGCCTTGCCCATAGCTTTTAAAAACACGAATTTCGTAAAATGATCCATTACCACCAACACGTACGCGTGGCCCGCCTTGGAGCATGGATATTTTCCTAAAAAATCTATATAAAGCCGTTGGAATGGCCGCTCGGTGCTAACTTCCTTTCCCATAAAAGGTCTAGAAACCTGAGTGCTATGCTTCGTTTCCTTGCAGATCCTGCAATCTCTCACGTAATTCCGCACCTGCACCGCCATACCAGGCCAATAGTAAAACTGTCTTACCCGGTACAATGTCTTAGCGACTCCCCCGTGAGCTGACAACTCAGGCTCATGGGCTTGTGATACAACTGTCGACGTTAATGCTTCGGGCACCCATAGCTTCCAACAGGGACCCCTGCCCTCTTCCTCACTAGCCACAGTACGTTTATATATCTTCCCATCACGTACTTGCAAATCCTGGAACTTCCCTATATTCTCTTCAATAATCTGCTTTCGCTGAACATACTCAGGCGAATCGTATTCCGTAGTGTCCATATCAAGAATATTCAGAGCCACTTCCTCCATCAACCGGGATAGCGTATCGGCCACTACATTTTCACTCCCCTTCCGGTGCTCAATTTGAAAGTCATATGCCTGAAACTGAAGAGAGCACCTGGCTAACCTCCCACTCAAGTCTTTCAATGACATGAGCCATTTTAAGCTAGCATGATCGGTGATCACGGTAAAAGGCATCAGCTCCACATAGGCCCTTGTTTGTAATCACAGCTCTAAAGGATAGTACTGGTTGTAGCTAGTCTCTCAGCTCGTTCTCAGCTCTTGCTGCTCAGCTCGCCAAGTGTAGCTTCTAAAGAGCTTCCCAAGTACGTGCGCACACAATTTAAAAGATGACTTGCTTAATCACCTGCTGCAGCGGACGCTGTTTGCCACTGCATGTTTTCTAGTCTCACTACTATATGACTCTCTTCTCTCGGAAACTCTCTTCCGTTCCTTCGCCCTATGTTACTTCTACTCCCTTGCTCCCTGGTTAGAATCTCCGGACCACCCTCTTCCGCCTCCATCCGGTTTGGTGGTTCACGGCCACTCGTTGGGGCAAGCTGGCTCCTCCATCTGACACTTTCGCGACCTTCCTCTGCTCTACTTAGGGGTTCCCAACCCGACTCCGATGCCACGGGCATCGCCCCCCGCTCCGATAGCTGTTGCCGTATTGGCCGCACTGCGTCATTAACCATTTTCATCAACTCAATGTGATTCGCTCTTACCGTTTCTTTTATTTTTTCGGTCTCTACACTTAATGCTACTCGATAGCTATTATGGCTCTCGAGCAACATCAAATTAATTGCCGATCGGTATTCGCTTGGGAGTTCTGATGGCCTCATTTCCCGTTCTGGCCTGGTTTCGTACGCTGCCGTGGCTAACCAGCTATCTTCACTGCCTCTATCCTTCGGCACCGCCCCCGTGCCGCTCCAACCTAGTGGCTCCCCCGCTGCCTTACCTTCCTCACTCCCTCCTTGGGGCGAGTGTTCCACCGGCATAGTTTCCCTGTTTCCCTGTCTTCCTGGAATATCACGATTTCTGTCAAATTCTGCACTTCTTCGATTTTTTTTTGAACTACTTCTCAAGTGCATCTGACTTACCAGAATAACCCAAATAACTTCTGACAAAAAACTTAATACCGGAAACTATGTCTGGAGATCTACACCTGCCACCCTATACCCCAAGAGAATAATACATATATACATATTTATATAAAAATTTATCCATATAAATATAGCCAAACTAAATATATTCCAATCTTAATATTTACTAACAAAAATTATAATGTTTTTCTAATACAAATTAATGTTCAAATGGGTGGGGCTCCCTTGTCTTCAATCCATCGGAGGACTGTTTCTTTTACCAGGCGAGTTGTCATTTTTTTATTAAAATTTTCCTTTACATCTACTGAGACTCCGCCTCTCAGCTATCTCATCAGTGCTACGATGATCTGTTCAACAGACCACGGCCACGATGAGATAGCCGGCTTCATCTCACATTTAGCCTCCCCCTCTTGTCGTTGCAGTTGGCGTTACGCATTGGCACGTCAAGTCAGCGGCAAGAGTGGAGCACATTAACTAAACAACAAAATGCTTCACTACACACAACGTTACAATACATTAAAAGGAAAATTTTAATTTAATTATTTTTAATTGGGCGCCATTAATGTTACCGCACCACTAGAATGATGCAGTGTGGTGGCCACGGCTAGCTCACCGCAATGGTCGTGGTCCTTAACCCGCCACACTGCATCGGGTGGGACAACACTACAAAAAAAATTTCAACTCACCATGTTTTCTAACATCCTCCTCTACGACGACAAGCGAGCCCGCCCCATATTGTCCGCCTTAGCCTAACATTTTCAACATAAAATTAAACACAATAAACATCCTACTGGTACTTAAATAAATAACATATATATATACGCGTATACTTAATAATATCTACATACACGTGAATACTTAATAATACCTATGTATACACGCGTATACTTAACAAATATGTACTTATCTCTAGGGGCGGGCGGCAGCCTCCTTTTCCTCCTATGCTCGAAAGGGGTGGGCCGGAACAATAAGTTATCCCTCTTATGGGATGGGCTGGAGACAAGCGGTTATGGATCTAGTCAGCACACTCAATAATCAAGGTAAACTTTCTAACGCCAAATCTTTAAACTAAACTAACACTTTAAATTGATTCAAAATTTTAACGTTTATTTTCGACACAGGTACATTGTAATTGCATTCAAAAAAAAAAATTTCAATTGCTATCTTTCACACGTTAAATATACCCGGATAAAAAAAAAACAGGACCACGGACGAGACGAGAGACTGTCCATCCAAAAAAACCGACACGAACTGAAAAAACTAATCTTAATTTTCTCGGCCTCTTCCGCTATTCCATCAGTGACCGCTCCAGCGGTCGAGGCGGTCAGTCACCTTTTTTTAGAATTTCTACTATTCTGAGGCAGCGCCATCTGTACCTCAGAATCGTCTGGTAGGTTTCAGCCTGGCCGCATTCACCAGCAAAGCGGACAAGTGGAAGGAACAAAAGAAGGAGAGGAGCAAAACAAACATACAGACGGTAGACGCCAAAACAACGATCGCAACAATTGTTAAATTGATTTCATTGAAAAAAATAATTATTTATGGATTATTAATATAATTTTTTTTTTCATATGAAGGAAACAAAAAAGTAGCAGATTTATAGTGATATTTACGTTAAGTTTGGATAATCACAAGTTAGTGGTTATTTTATTATGTTTCAAGTCGTTAAAAACTTATAAGTTTCAGAATTCCTTGGAAGTACGATGCCATCCCCATTAAGTAATCATTCATCCGCTTTGGAACCTTCTTCAGTCGATGTGGTGTCGCTCTCGGTGTAGTTGTTATTATTAGAATTTTAACCCGATTCTCTACTTGTAGTTATCGGGTAGGATGTTTTAACTATTGTAAATTGGAAAATTCAGATTGAGAAATGTCGTTTTGGAGCTAATTAATTGGGACATGTAGTTCGGACATTAATAATGACAACTTTAAAGAATACGAACAATGATACTGTTGCAGTCGCCTATTTGCTTTCGTTTTTGTATGTGTGTTTGGGTTCTTGTATCCTTTTTTTTTTTGTTAGTAAACTGTCACCGGTGTCTCCTTTGTGCACCTATCCAAAGCTTTGGTCGAAACCTTGATCACCACTGAAACGATAGACAGTTTTGTATCGATATCATAACCGGTACATGAATCGGAGCTTTCCGTAAAAAACTGTATCGGAATTAATGTGGGAAGTGGGAATATGAGTCAATGGCGAACTGCAGTAAGGTAGTTGACCTAGTTCATACAGCTGTTGCTATGGCTGCTGCCTCAAACAAAGAGGCAGGATGAAAGGCTGGATAGGTGGTAAGAGTAGAGGAAGTATGAGGGAGACACATAGAGTTATTGTAGCGGACGTATCTTGTAGTCTTAAAAAGGGCATATAAGGCGCAAAACGAGGAAAACACAGGACGTTTCCGTTTAAATCCGTGTGGTCGGCTAAGGCAGTTTAAAGTGTTTGGGACTATTCCCATTAAGTTGAGTTGTTTAAAGTTTTTGGTCAGGCGATGATACCATCGTGCGGGCGGAAATAATTTGGTTAATTTCCTTTTCTGACGTCTGGCGATAAAATTGTGCTTGTGTTACTATTTTTAAATATTATTGTCTTACGATGGTGCTCGCATGCCCAACATTTTTTTGGGAAGAGTTTGACTCCGACTATAAAGAAAGGAAGCAGGAAGGTGTCTCCCACCACCATACCAGATAACTTCAAAGTTACGAGTAGTAGGGTTATATGTAGTATATTATTTTTTTTAAGTTTCATGTAAACTTATATGTAAAGGGTTATTCAAAACTTAATATATTCATATACTCGTATGTAATACATATTAAAAAGGTATGTGGTATAGTATATAATGTTAAGTCGCCATTCGATCGATCGCAGCAAGGTCACCCCGGCTAGCTTTAGCTTCGTGGGAGCGGATCTTACCCGGCCTCGCTGCGACGTGAGAATAATCAATAAAATTTTGATTTCCTCGGTATACCATCCGTAGCCGCACTCACGTTCTTACACCGCAGCTTCCGTTTTACCACATCGCCAAGCGATCTCGCCCCATCCCTTCCGTCTTAGCCTAAAGCGGCCCTTAGACGGTCAATCGATTGAAGGGAAATTTCATGACGTAACGATAGCGTTTGCACTTGTTACGTCGATTTTGACATTTAACCCAAAATGTGACGCTATCAAACGCAACGAGCTGTTTTGTCAACTCCTTAAAGAATAAAACAGCAAAAATGAGTGAATTTATTGAAATTTTAAGAAATCTCTCTGAAATAACAGACATTTACAACAAATATTTGGATTATGTGGAAGCAACGAGAGAAAGTACAAAAAAAAAGAAAAATAGAGCAATAAACAAATCCCGAAATGTGAATGGCTTTTTTAAAGTGTCCTTCCTCAAAATTAAGGAGTTGGACCCTGGACAGCTTTTTATCCACACACGGATGTCGCGAGATTTATTTTTGAGCTTCTTTTGGCGTTGCGCGCACCATATTAAGAAGATCATCAATTCGTGAACCGATATCACCAGAACAACGACTGGCATTGACTCTGCTGTAAGTGAACTTTGCCAATAGCATTAATTTGTTTTTAATTAAAATTCAAACATTGCAGATATCTTTCACAAGGATGCAGCATGCAGAGCTTAGATGGGAGTTGGAAACTTGGAAAGGAGACGTTCCGCACAGTGGTATATGACACTTGCGATGCAATTTGTACCGTATTAGCACCAATTTACGCCTCGGAGCCAATGTAAGTGAGCTGGAAGGTATTGCGAATGATTTTTGGTCCATATGGAACATGCCGAACTGTGTTGGCGCCATCGATGGCAAACACATTGTCATTTGGAAGCCACCGAATACTGTGGCCGAATTTTACAATTACAAAAAGTTTTGCAGTCTTGTGCTCATGGCAACATGTGATGCCAAGTACTCGCTCACCTACGTAGATTTGGGTCCATTTGGATCGCAGAGCGACGGTGGCAAATTCTAACTCAAATTTTTATAAAAGTCCTCATTTATTTACTTATTTCATTTTTTTTTATTAGGTGTCTTTAATGCAAGCTCTTTTGGGAAACACATACTTTCCAACACCATGTCAGTACCACCAGCGAAACGGCTTCCCAACTCCCAAAACACGCTTACCCACTTTTTTGTAGCAGACGCTGCGTTTCCACTTAGTCTAAATATTATGAAAGCCTATCCAGGAGTTTCTCTACTGGCAACAAAGGAATATTTCAACAAAAGGGTTTCTAGAGCGCGTCGTGTTATAGAAAACTCGTTTGGTCGCTCGATAGAGAATTTTGTTAACAACATTACATATGCTTCCTCAAAATGCCGAGAAAGTTGTTTTGAGCTGCGTGGCTTTGCATAAGTTTCTCATCATCCATAGCCAAAGTCAAGCATACATTCCACAACGCTATGCAGATTGGGAGCACGAGAATAATGTTGTTTACGATGGGTTGTGGAGGAATGATGTTGCTAATAATTTGAATCCTTTGAGACCAGATCCTCATGCTCACATATACGAAAGAAGCACATCTACTGCGAATAGAGACCAACTCTGCACATATGTCAACACCTTTCGGCGTTAGACCTTTATTTGCAATAACTTGGACTATTTTTTTGCTCCTAAAAATCAAATAAAACTACCTTGCTTTAAAGCAATTTCATTCCAAAAATTCATCTTTACTATTAATAAATCGGTAAGCCTTTCTATGTAAATAAATTTTCTTGTCTTTAATGTTTTAGGAACAAATTACCACAGTTTATTTCAATAAAATAAAGTAAATGCAAAACATTGCAATTCTACTTTTAAACAAAATCAAGTTTTCTTACATTAGTTAACACAGTTAATTTTACTTAAAATAAAATACATTCAGTTGCAATTTTAGTTTTTAAAAGTTTAAAAAAAATTAAGTTTTTTACATTCTATAATAGTCCATTTCATTATAAAGAAAATAACCTAAAAGATGTTCTAAAGAAACGTATTCAACTGAAATAATATAAAAAAAGCTATTTGTAACAAAACGAAGATTAAATTGAAAAGCAATGAATCGATGATGAAGAATTATATAAATCATTTAATCAATCGATCCTTCGTAGAGTTTCATTCGCTCTACTGTGATCAAATTGAATATTCTAGCCTTCATCAGGTCCTTATGCCTCATTGGAAATGGTTTGAGCATTGCAACTATATTTTTGGCATATACTTCGTCATCACTTGATTGATTTTCAATTTTGTTTGTCAGAGTAGCCCATGCATTTTTAAAGCCCACGACTATTTCTTTTTGATGATCTATTTTAGTTTTTTTGGTAGACGATTCCAAGGAGTCGGCTGATTGGAAACTTTCATCTAGAAGCACCGTCTCGGGAATATTCTCTTGTTTGCAGCGTGTCCTAGTAAAAAAATTTTCATAAATAAAGACAAAAAGTGCAAAGTAAAAAAAGTGCCAGACTTAATTCACGCCAAACGCTTCTACATCTGAAACAGATTCTGTCGATCGTCGGGGTACTCATAGGGCAATGATAAGGATAAATGCAAGCACAGCTGGCAAAATATTATGTGTATTGTACGGAAAACTCACTTTCTTTGACTGCTCATCTCCTCAAAATATGGCCAAGAGGTTTCTTCGACGGCACCACTACCAGAGCTAGCAGCCTCGTTGTGAAGAATACTGCTGAACTCCTCCTGTAGAAGCTTCCATCGTTTTTCACACTCATCCTCTAAAAAATTTTGAAAAAAAGACAATGAAAAAACTGGTGCTCCTAAATTATTTGAGTTTATGTAATCCTACTTACTGGATTTGTTCAATTTTGCAGCTATCCTCTTCCAAGCTTTATGCCTTTCGTTTTTATTTATGTAAAATGGATGGCTTTGAACATAAATTCCGAACTCATCCCTCACAGCGGCGATTAAATTGTAGATAAACTCCATCATTTTAAATAAAATTTTTTAAAAAAATAACAATCAACAGTTAACAGCCACTTTGTTGTGACGAGTAGCAGACGTTTGCAGTTCGGTTTTTACGGAACCAACGGTCACGTCTAAGTGTTTCGTTCAGTTTCGATCAAATACATACTATAACACTCCACACTAGCTTCAGCACAGAAAATGAGAACGTGTGCACCGCTCCGGCGCTGCGAACGGAAAGAAAGAATGGAAAAGCCGGAAACACGAAGTGTGTTGCTCAGCAGCCAACACAGGCTAGTTCCGGTTTACCCGCGCGGAACTAACGCCTGCTTGCTGGGTGGGGGTAGTGGTGTCGCCACAGGTATTCCTCCCCCAGTGATCGGTGCAGGAGGCGCGGAGAACGATACCCGTTTCGTCGGTCGACTCCCCGGCTGTGGTGTAGGTTGGTACCCTGAGCGGGGCGGTGGTTGACTCCTCAGATGACTCCTTGGATGGATCTCTGGCGGGTCATTTGTCGCTGACGATGGCGACGGTTGCGGCGATGGCGATCGGGATGGCGATGATGATCGGGATGGCGCTGATGATCGGGATGCCTGCAGCGATGGCGACGATGTTGAGTCACTCATTTCGAGGTGGGCCGGCTTCAAGCAGTCCGTAGAGATGGCTTTCTCGACGCCGTTCAAGTCGATGATGAAGCTCTTGTCGTTGACCCGGCGAATTACCTTATGGGGGCCTGTATATTGCGGCTCGAGTGGCCTCCGGATTTTGTCCAGCTTGCAGAATACGTGCGTGCAGGTGCGCAATTCTTTGAAGACGAACGGCTTCTGTCTCGAGTGGTTGGACGCTGGTACTGGCTTGATCGCTTTTACCAGCTTGCGCAACTGCTCGATGAAAACCGGTTGGGTGGTAGGGTCGTTTTGTTGTCCGAAGAATTCCCCCGGCAGGCGTAGTTGGGTGCCGAAGAGCATCTTGGCTGGAGTTGCTTTGAGGTCCTCTTTGTACGCCGTCCGCATCCCCAATAGCACTGTTGGCAAGGCGTCTGGCCATGGTGTGTCTGGACTGCACATCAAGGCCGCTTTTAGTGTGCGGTGTAGTCTCTCCACCATGCCGTTTGATTGTGGGTGGTAAGGCGTTGTGTGAACATGGTTAGCACCCGTCATTTTCGCGAGAGCCGTGAATAGCTCCGCCTCGAATTGTCCCCCCTGGTCGGAGGTGATGGTGAGTGGCGTGCCGAAAGTGCAGATCCAACTGTGGAATAACGCTCGTGCGAGGGTCACAGCTCGAATGTCCGGGAGTGGGACAGCCACCGGCCATCGGGAAAAGCGGTCGACGATAGTCAGGCAGTGCGACAGTCCTCTCACTAGCGGTAGCTTAATCAGGTCAACATGAACGTGGCAGAACCTGTCATCTGTCTCCCCGAAGCTTTGCAACTCGGCGCGGTTGTGGCGATGGACCTTCGCGCGTTGGCATGGTTGGCATTCACGGGTCCAGCGGAGCGCGTCCTTGCGCATGCTTGGCCAGAAGTATTTGGCCACCAGATGCTTCGCCGTTGCTCGACCACTCGGGTGGGATGATCCGTGTACGATGCCGAACGCCGTTCGACGCAGGTTGGATGGCAAATAAGGCCGTGTCGCCCCATCGGTAACCAGACAGTAGATCTCGCTGTTGTTGAAAGCGAGACGATCCAGTTGGATACGCGGATTCTCCAGCAGGTGAGGCAGCTCTACGTCAGAGGCTTGCTCCAGGCTGATAGTGGCTTCGTCGAGGATGGAAGGCATCGAGACGGTACAGGTTCGCGAAAGTGCGTCTGCCACAACGTTTTCTCCCCCAGGAACGTACACAAATCGTGTGTTGAACTGGAGGATGTAGTCCAGGTGTCGGCTCTGCCTCGACGTTGCCTTGTCCGAGCGTTGTTGTGCGGCGTAGGCGAGCGGCTTGTGGTCCGTGTGGATTGTGAAGGCGTGTGCCTCCAGGATCCTCCTGAAGTGCCTGACTGCGGCATACACCGCGAGCAACTCCCTGTCGTAGGCGCTGTAGCGAGTTTCTGGGGGACTGAGCTTCCTAGAGAAGAACCCCAGAGGCTTCCAGGTCCCATCGGGTTGCTCTTGGTTGAGTGCCGCTCCGATGGCGGTGCTCGATGCGTCGGTGTAGAGAGCGATTGGCGCGGTAGGCGAGAGGAAGGCTGAATCCGCAGCTGCTGCGATACTCGCCTTGCACTGCTGGAGTGCCTGCTCCGTTTGCGTCGTCCAGCTAATCGCCGCCTTCTTCTTCGTTAGGTTCCTCAGAAGCTCGTTGAGCGGGGCCTGTAGTTCCGCGGCGTGCGGTATACACTTGCGGTAGTAATTAACCATACCCAGGAAACGTCTCAGCTGGGTAGAGTCTGTCGGGCTTGGAAAGGCATCGATCGCCTCGATCTTTGGGCGCGGGGGCCTGAACCCCTCTTTCGAGACTCGATACCCAGCGAATGTAACTTCCTGGGCACCGAGTTGGCATTTGTCCAAGTTGATGCGTAGGTTCGCCGCTCTCAGCGTCTCCAACAATTGGCTCAAATGATGCAGGTGCTCGTCATGCGTCTCGGATGCGATGAGCAGGTCGTCTACGTAGCCCTTCACGAAGGGGAGTTTCCTCAGTAGGTGATTAATTACCCGCTGAAGCGTTTGCGCGGAGTTACGCAGGCCTAATGGCATACCCACGAACTCGAAGAGGCCGAAAGGTGTTGTGACTGCCGTCTTCGGGATGTCAGCTTTGGCAACCGGGATTTGGTAGAAGGCTTTCTGCAGATCGATTACAGAGAATACTTTTCCCCGGCTCTCCTAGATTAGGTCCTCGATGATCGGTAGAGGATATCGGTCTGGCAAGGTACACGCGTTGAGGCGGCGGTAGTCGCCAGTGGCTCGCCAGCTTCCACTGGCCCATGGGCTCGATGATGGGCGTACCACCCCCTTGTCGAGGAGGTCGGCGAAGTCTTCTTTGGCAGCAGCGTGTCGTTCACCGACGAGTCTACGGGGGCGCTCGAAAACGGGAGGGCCCTCCGTGACGATGAAGTGTTGTACCGGCAAGTCTGGTACAGTGGCCATGACCCCTGCTGGTGAAGCGAGTTGCAGGAAGCGCTGGACAAGCTCTCTATACCGGTCGCCATGTGGTCCCACAGGTGCATCAATGCGAGCCACTGTGGAGATGCCGTAGATTCGAGCCGGGTCCATGCGGCCCGTTGCCGCGATATTGGTAAGGGGGTCTACGATGCGTCGTCCCCTCAAGTCTACCAGGAGCCCATAGTATGCCAGGAAGTCCGCCCCGAGAATGGCAGTTTGCACATCGGCCACAGTGAACGCCCAAGTAAAATCCCGACGCAGGGCGAGGTTCAGCTTCAGCGTGAGCTGCCCGTATGTGGCTATCGGCGACGAGTTGGCGGCGTACAGCGTGAGGCTGTTTCGCTGTAGTTTGCGGGCGACCGTTCCCCTCGGCAGTAAGGAGACCACTGAACCCGAGTCCACGAGAAAGCGAGTGGATGTCGTTCGATCCATTACGTGTAGGCGTTTTTCGGTTGGTGGTCGGCCGGCGTCGTTCGCCCAAGTCGGCGTCGGCAGCGCTAGTTTCCCGACGGCGTCGAGGCGGCGGCCACGGCGGCGGCAAAGATACACGGTGGTCGGCACTGCTGTGCTGTCGCCCCGTACTTCAGGTGGTACCAACATTGGCCAGGCGCAGTAGAGCGATCTCGATGCCGGCTGGGGCTGCGGGTTTCAGCGCGACCCCTATGAAGTGGGGGCGTTATTTTACGCAGCAGCTCCTGATTCTCCCGCGTTAGTGCCACGAGCTGTGCCACTGACTGGCGCAGTGCGGCAAGCTCTGCGTGCACGGAGTTACCCGTTGAATCGTGCGACGATCTGTTCGCGAGTGGAGAGCGGGGTCTCGGAGACGAGAGTGGAGGTGACGTAGCTGCCACTGTAGGTCCGTTGTCGACCAGCTCGTCAGCTGCCTCTGCGAGCTCCTCCAGACTGGTGCCTTTCAGGATTTGAGTAGCCGTCGCGTTGACGGCGGCATCAGGTCGAGCCACTTCACGCGGATGATGTCATCCGTGGCCCGGTCACCCGCTAGGGAGCGCATCTGTCGCAGGAGTTGGGACGGCTTCCTGTCCCCCAGCTCGAGTTGGGTGAGTAGTCTGTGGAGCTGTCGATCCGCCGAATCGGTGAGGCGATTTAATATTGCCGTCTTCAGCACCTCATACTTGCCCACGGGCGGCACTGTGCGGAGTACATCCGCGACCTCGGAAATAGTCTCCGGGTCGAGCGCCGCAACTACTAGATTGTAGCGGCTGTTGTCGTTGCGCACATGGTGTATTTGGAACGCGGCCTCGATCTGGTAAAACTACAGATCGGGGTTACTCCTCCAGAAAGGTGGGAGCCGACAGCTGCTCACCGCCTCGATCGCGGGCGGCGACGAAAAGAAGGCGTGTCACCCAGGTTCCCCTGCACGGTGTGGCGGCAGGTGGTGTGTCGGTATCAGCAATGGCGTGGGCATGGCCAGCTGTGCCTGCGCATGCACGTGCGGTGGTTCTGGCTGCTGGTGTGGTGCCGGCGGCGCCGGTCCTTAAGCTGTTGGCAAGTGGAGCATCCTATGCGTGTTTTATATCACGTCGGGGTCACCAATTTGGGTTACGCTCGGGAGTAGCGTATCCAATAAAAAAGAAAGAAATAAAAATAAAATGCTTCTTTTAATTTAATAAATTTAAAATATACTATGACGTATTTGTTATATCATATACATAATATAAAATTCGTTTCTGCAAATTCCTAGAAATTTTGTTAAGTCCAGTATTTAATATAAATTTTAATTTCACAAAACGCTCTATAACACTCCACACTAGCTTCAGCACAGAAAATGAGAACGTGTGCACAGCTCCGGCGCTGCGAACGGAAAGAAAGAATGGAAAAGCCGGAAACACGAAGTGTGTTGCTCAGCAGCCAACACAGGCTAGTTCCGGTTTACCCATAAGCACGCTGTGCGACAGCGACAGCGTGTTAATAGATGGCGCGCGGAACTAACGCCTGCTTGCGTTGGCGTACCCGACAACTGGGTGGGGGTAGTGGTGTCGCCACATATATATATATATATATATATATATATATATATATATATATATATGTATATATATATATATATATATATATATATATATATATATATATATATATATATATATATATATATATATATATATATATATATATATATATATATATATATATATATATATATATATATATATAAAGAAAATCGACAACACGTATGACGGTCATCGTTTTTCTAATTATTAAATCTTCAGCGCTCAACGACTGGTGTGGTAACACTATTAAGTTAAGAAGATAAGAAAACATCATAGAGAGAGAGAGAGAAAACATTTACAAAGTAAAACAAGTGTCAAACAAGAAAACTTGACATATCATGAGTATGGAGACAGGGCACATGTAAAAAGCGAAACAAAGTGTCAATTAGTTAAAATAAAATAGAGACTTAAACTAAGTATTATAAAAAGAAAGAACACAATCTGAAAATAAGGCTTTAAATGTTGTTTCTTTCGTTTACAGGTAACATTGTTAAATAAACAAATATCTAAAATGTTAAATAAACATTAACTTTCGTTTACAGAGAAACGCAATTGAGTTTTATTTCAAAGAATTTTATTGCTCAATTTGATAAAAATAGAAACATATTATAAAACAACATTTTTGCGAATATTTTCACAATAATTATGGAAAAACTTAGATTGAATGCGTAGTAAAGGCATCGCCAAGCGATATTAAAACAAATATAATCGCCATAACCTCAATTGAATCAGAAAATCATGAGGTCTACAAAATTCCAGAAGAATACCAGCATTATGTGCTACATGAAAAACTAAAAGAAACAGAAGCTTTTAAAAAAGTAAAAACTACACTGACAAAGAGAGGCACCTCAAGAAAAGTTTGGATCTGTTTAAATGAAGACACTTTAAAAACGTACAAAGATTCAGATGGTAACTATATATTTAACGACTACTTATTAGAAGAACACATAGCACATACAACTCAAACTTAGCGAATTGCGACACCAATCACTGGCATTTCGGCTGAAGCACTACAACAGATTCTAGATAAGTTTACTGAAACACAAAGACCTGCAGTCAATAATCTGAAAAATATATCAGAAAAGTTTGTTATGGAAAAATTTACTGGAAAAAATGAAAACGTACTACAATGGATGGAAATTTTTGAAAATGAATGCACACGTCTAGGTGTTGAACAAGACACTAATAAGATTGAAACATTAAGGCTTTTTTTAGATAAGTCATGCATGGATTGGTACACTTCAATGCTCATAAAGTGGACAATAGACTCTGAGTGGGAAGTATGGAAAAAAAACTTTTGCGACACTTATACCAATAGAGGTTGGACTTCAGTAAGACATGCTATCGAGTACAAATATATAAATGGTTCTCTGTTAGACTATGCAATAAAAAAAGAAAGGCTTTTACTAGAAATGAACAAGTCGCTAGACACGTCTATTCTTATCGACTTAATAGCTGTGGGACTGCCAAACTTTATATCGGATAGGATTGACAGAAATAAGCAGCATAATACTGAGGATTTTTTTAATGAAGTAAGATTTTTAGAGAACTTAATAAAATCAAAGTTTATTTTTAAAAGAAGTTTTAATAAATCAAATCCTGAAAACAAAATGGGATCAATTGATGAAAAGATACCATGCAAAATATGTGAAAAAAAAGGAAAAGGGATTCGCTATCACCCTGCATCAACTTGCTGGTTTAAAGACAATAATAATAACATACTGAGAAAAAGTCACATACACACCGCTAACCATTCAGAGCTAGAAGTCGAATTTAATGAAGAAAATCCAAAAAACTAATTGTTACACCATTAATTAAAATAAAGTTACTATTAAATGACACATTAGAAGTTTTGGGTATCTATGACTCAGGGGCAAATGTGTCAATTATAAACTCAAAATTATTGAAAATAAAGAATGCAAAAATAAATAATTTAAAAATGGTAAATTTAAAAACAATTAATGGTGAAAAAAAGACAAATGGAATCGTAAGATTAAAACTTAAAATTTATAATATAGAAAAATACATGAATGTCTTTGTTGTGGACAATAAAGATTTTAATTATGATTTTCTGATTGGTTTAGACTGTATAAAGGAATTCAAATTAAACCAAGATGAAAATTTAATAATTGCACAAAATGCAATTTTTAAAATAATAAAGATGTCAACATTCCTGAGTGTCCAGGTGACACACAAACAAATAAAACGAAAATGTTCTCCAATATTTTGGAAGACAATATTAAACATATAAACTTTAATGAAGATATAAAAATAGATGAATTTAAAATGTCAGTAAACTTTTTGAATATTGCTCAACAATCAAAAATTAATCGATTAATTGACAAATATAAATCAGTTTTTGCTAAAGACAAATATGACATCGGCACTGTGAAGGATTATGAAGCACATATTGATCTAATGACTGACAAATATTGTTATAAACGCCCATATAGGTGCACTATTGAGGACAAGAAGGAAATAGAAGAACAGATAGCTAAACTATTAGAGAAAAACTTGATCGAAGAATCATATAGTCCTTTTGCGGCCCCAGTGACTTTAGCCTTTAAAAAAGAAGAAAATAAAAAATCAAGATTATGTATAGATTTCCGAGAATTAAATAAAATTGTAGTCCCACAATCACAACCGTTTCCGTTGATTGAGGATCTTATGATAAAAACTAGGAACTGTACATATTTTTCGACCTTAGATATAAATTCAGCATTCTGGTCAATCCCTTTGAGAATACAAGATAAACACAAAACAGCATTTGTTACACAAGAAGGCCATTATCAATGGACTTGCTTACCCTTTGGCCTAAAAACGTCCCCAGCCATTTTCCAAAGGATTTTAAGTAATATCATAAGAAAATACAAACTTTCAAGGTTCGCAGTTAACTACATAGATGATATCTTAATCTTTTCTAAAAGTTTTGATGAACACATAATGCATTTATCACAACTATTGGAAGCAATTCTAGCTGAAGGTTTTAGGTTAAAATTCCTAAAATGCATTTTCGCTTCAAACTCAGTGAAATACTTGGGTCATATTATTGAAAATAATTATATAAAACCATTAACAGATAATCTTATTTCAATAAGGAATTTCCCAACTCCGGAAAAACAAAAGAATGTTCGGCAGTTCTTAGGAAAAATAAATTACTATAATAAATATATACCACAAAATGCAATTATACTAGACCCTCTGCACAATTTGTTAAGGAAAAATCAAAAATTTATATGGTCACAAGAATGTGAATATACGTTTAATAAAATAAAATTATTACTTTGTTCACAACCAGTATTAAGAATTTTTGATCCAGATTTACCAATAAATATATATACAGACGCAAGCATGCATGGGTTGGGAGCAGTGTTAAAACAGCAAGAAAAAAACGGAGATGAAAAACCAATAGCATATTTCTCAAAAAAATTAAATGAAGCTCAAAAAAGAAAAAAACCCATTTACTTAGAATGCTTAGCAATAAAGGAAGCTGTAAAATTTTGGCAACACTGGCTCATTGAAAAAAAATTCAAAGTATACACGGATCACAAGCCTTTGGAAAACATGAATATAAAATCTAGGACTGATGAGGAACTAGGAGACTTAACATACTATCTGTCTCAGTATGATATTGAAATACAATACAAACCAGGGAAAAATAACCAAGAAGCGGATTGTCTTAGCAGAAATCCAGTTATAGAACCCGATATAAAATCAGAAGACTATTTAAAAATCGTAAACTTAATTACTTTGGAAGACATAAAAAAAGATCAAAATATGCATAAAGAACTACAGGAAAAAAAGAATAAATTAAAATTAAAAACCAATATTTATTACAAGCATTGTAAAAATCGATATAAAATTTTTCTATCAGAAGATTTTAGCACAAACTTAATAAAAAAGGTACACAATAACTATTGTCACATAGGGAAAACACAATTGCAAAACAAAATCGTACCATTCTATACAGCAAACAATATGACCAACAACATAAAAGCAATTTGTGATCAGTGTGAGATATGTATGAAAAACAAATCAAGGAGAAAACCTAAAATTGGCTTATTATCACACTTGGGCCCAGCAACGTATCCATTTGAAATCGTATCCATAGATACAATTGGAGGTTTTGGAGGTTCTCGTTCTACAAAAAAATACTTACATCTGCTCGTAGATCATTTTACAAGGTATGCTTATATTTTAACATCTAAGACTCAAAACTCTGACGATTTCATAAAATTAATAAGTAATGTAACAAAAAGCTATAACATAGGCACTGTATTATCGGACCAATACCCAGGAATAAATTCAAAAGAATTTAAAAAATTCCTAAGTGATAAAAACATAACATTGGTTTTCACTGCGGTAGATTCACCATTTTCAAATGGCCTCAATGAAAGACTAAATCAAACACTAGTAAATAAAATAAGATGCAAAATAAATGAAGATGAAGGAAAAAAAACGTGGACAACCATAGCACGAATATGCACAGATATGTATAACAAAACAGAGCATACCGTAACAAAATTCTGTCCAAAATATTTATTAGAAGGTGAAAATATGGATATTTTACCGCACGACTTACAAAAACAACATACAAAATTTAGAAAATTTAGAAAGAGACAGAACACTTGCTTTAGAAAATACTAAAAGATCACACACTTATAATAAGAAACAATTCGATAAACGTAGAAAAGACTACGAGCTAAATGTAGGAGACCTAGTTTATGTGGAAAACGGAAACCGATTAAATAGGAAAAAACTAGATGAACTTAGAATCGGACCATATAAAATCCTGAAGAAAATTTCGAATTCAATGTATGAAGTCAACACCGGACACAGGAAAACCGAGTCAAACCTCTTTCACATCACAAAATTGATTCCCATCCCAACTACACAACAGTAACCATTCACTCTTGTTATTACTCAGTACCTTCTTCCCATAGGGGAGGAGATGTAAAGAAAATCGACAACACGTATGACGGTCATCGTTTTTCTAAATATTAAATCTTCAGCTCTCAACGACTGGTGTGGTAACACTATTAAGTTAAGAAGATAAGAAAACATCATAGAGAGAGAGAGAGAAAACATTTACAAAGTAAAACAAGTGTCAAACAAGAAATCTTGACATATCATGAGTATGGAGACAGGGCACATGTAAAAAGCGAAACAAAGTGTCAATTAGTTAAAATAAAATAGAGACTTAAACTAAGTATTATAAAAAGAAAGAACACAATCTGAAAATAAGGCTTTAAATGTTGTTTCTTTCGTTTACAGGTAACATTGTTAAATAAACAAATATCTAAAATGTTAAATAAACATTAACTTTCGTTTACAGAGAAACGCAATTGAGTTTTATTTCAAAGAATTTTATTGCTCAATTTGATAAAAATAGAAACATATTATATATATATATATATATATATATATATATATATATATATATATATATATATATATATAATATATAACAAATATTTCTGTTTTTTATTGGTAACGCTACGTTGAGCAGCCAAATATATAATTATATATATATATATATATATATATATATATATAAATATATATATATATATATATATATATATATATATATATATATATATATATATATATATATATATATATATATATATATGTGGGATTTTCATCTGCCACACATATGGCAACTCTTTCACCGTCACAAAATCCATGAACAACGAGTACGCAAGAGAGGAGAGGGACTCCTAACCGAGACGCGGACGATTAAAGACGTGAAGACGCAGAGCAAAAGACGTGAAGAGTTACGATTCCTGGTCAGACGTTGAGGGGCTAGCTAGGTTGCCCGCTTGGCGCTAGCTAATTGGTCAGCCCTTCGGGGAAGTGCGGCTATCTTTCAGACCAATGGCTCATTTTCAGTACGGTCATGTCTCTGCTGAGGTTGAGCCGCCGATAGCCGGGCGGGGAGAAGGAAAACTCCCTGGGGCAAGGGTTCGCCCGCGCTCTGGATCTCCAGTCTGGAGCGCGGACGGGCCTATTGACCCAAACAAACCCCCTAAACCCACAGTGGAACAGCTATGCTTGTGGGCTTGCTTGACGGGGTAGAGCCAAGCTTAATAGCGAACTTGGGGTGCCCAGGCAAGGCCCCATTTCAATCCATGCCTTACCGCGCTACCGGGGCACTGGCGTGGTGGACCGATATTTCCCCTTTACTCGTGGGAACAAAATGAACACAGATAAACAAAAACCGAATGGCGAGAGCAGCCACAATAGCTCACACAAAGAGGCCACAGCACCTCAGCAAAGAGAGGCAGAGCAGCCCTCGATTGGCGCGAGCCAAAACGCCGACCTCCAAAATCCGATAGGCACGGAAGCAGCAGCTGAAAAGCCTAAAAAACTCAGCGGCGCGGGCAAAAAGAGGTTCAGTTACTTCCTCAAGAAAGGGTTCAGCAGAGAAGAGGCTTACGCCAAAGCTATGCTCCCTATGCCCACAAACAAGGTCGAAGGCGGAAAACCAGGCCCCAAAAGGCAGAGGTCGGACGAACAAACACCTCCAGAGGCCACATATAAAAAGCGGCTAAGGGATGATCAACCCTCCACCTCCAAGGCCGTAGCAGCAGCAGCAGCACCGGCTATTAAAACAGCACAAGCAGCAACCTCTGCAGCAGACGGAAATACATCCAAGAAGAGGCAGCCCACTGCCTCCTACAAGGATGTGGTGACAGGCATCAAAATGGCAGTACTCGCAAGAGACTATCCCAATACGCCCCTAACAACGGAGCAAATGGACACCATCCAGAAACTCATCCTGGATAAAATCATAGCCGGAAAACAACAGGCTACAAAACCAGCGTTCCTGGGCGCTATCTACAAAGCAGGATACATGGTTCTGCACTGTAAAGATATCGCGTCAACAGACTGGCTAAAAGCGGCCATCACCAACGCGTCGCCTTGGGAGGGTGCTTCACTGTGGGTCACAGAGGAGTCCAAGATACCTCACTCGCGGATCGCTGTGGGGTACTTTCCCAACTCCCAGTCCCTGGAGACCGCTAGGATCCTGGACTTTTTGCAGGGGCAGAACAAAGGCCTCCACGTCGAGTCGTGGCGCACACTACGAAGAGCTGAAAGAGGCTCTAACGTAACTCTGGTCCTAGCAGTAGACCAGAAATCAGCAGCCAGCCTTGTGGAATCCGGTGATAAGGTCAACTTTAGATTTGGCCAAGTGAGTCTCAGGCTAAAGGCTGCATCCCCCAATGCTGATGAGTTGGCGGATAAAATGGATGCTGTGGAGTTGGAAGAAGAGGACGAAAGTACTCCATCCAATCCCAACTGAGTAGCACCAACATGAAGTGCATCCAGGCAAATCTTCACCATGCTAAGGCTGCAACGGCCGAACTTAGCAGAAGGTTTGCCTGTGGAAGCACCAACATAGGACTTATCCAGGAGCCCTGGATACATAGAGGCAAGATAGTAGGCCTCAAGACACCAAACACACAGGTAATCTATGACGTGGGTGCAGTCAAACCAAGGGCTGCACTTATCATTGATACCAACATTATATATATACAATAACAAATATCTGCCATTTATAGAGTTTATGAATGGCGACACAGCAGCAGCACTCGTCGAAGTGGATGCAAATGGGAAGAAAATAGAGGCTGTCGTAGCCTCAGCTTACTTTCCAGGAGACACCAACGAAGCACCACCACCGAATATCATAGGTCTAGTGAACTACTGCAAGACACACAACAAGACGTTAATCATTGGTTGCGATGCAAATGCGCACAATACAATCTGGGGCAGTACAGATACAAACACAAGAGGTGAGTCGCTCCTAGAATATTTACTACAAACTAACATAGCTATTGTAAACAGGGGCAATAAACCCACCTTTGAAAATGCCATACGACAAGAGGTTCTTGACTTAACACTCATAACAAATAATTCACTTGATATGATCACGAACTGGAGAGTCTCTGATGAGGACTCAATGTCTGATCATAAACATATTCTCTTTGAAATCATGGTGTTAAATAAGAGCGTAATGCTCTATAGAAGCCCTAAATCAACAAACTGGGATAAATACTCAGAGTGCTTAGAAACTAAGCTAACCAGAAGCATGCTTCACATAAGATCGACAGAGGAATTGGATGCATCAGTTGAAGCTCTGACTGACTCCATTATATCCTCATATCACGAATGTTGTCCACTCAAGACAAAAACCTCAACGAAGAGGGTCCCTTGGTGGAACAAAGAACTAGCTAATTTGCGTCAAATAGCAAGGTCTAAATTCAATGTCGCAAAGAAATACAAAACATGGGACGAATATAAAAAATCCCTGACACTATACAACAAGGAACTGAGGAAATCAAAAAGGAACTAATGGAAAAACTTCTGTGAAGAACTTAAAGATGTCCCAACGACAGCCAGAATACAAAAATCACTGTCCAAGGGGGTAATTAATCCAATTGGCACTCTAAAGGCACCGGATGGTACTTTCACAAACATTTTTAAGGATACACTAGAGCTTCTTCTTAAAACTCATTTCCCTGATTGCCGGCCTAACACAACCAGCGACAACGATCATGGGGTGTCAGCGTACAATCGCTACAGGTCAAGAAACTTTACTATCTTCAAAATAGTAAAATTTGAAAGGGTTGAATGGGCAATCAACTCGTTTAAACCCTACAAATCACCTGGACCTGATGGTATATTTCCAGCCCTACTTTCAAAAGGGACCAGGAGATTAATACAAATTTTGGTTCAAATCTTTAGATCTACTTTAATATTGGGATATGTTCCTAAGGTTTGGCGGGAGGTTAAGGCTATATTCCTACCAAAGGGTGGAAATAAACCCCCCGAATCTCCCAAATCCTACAGGCCAATCAGTCTAACGTCCTTCATGTTAAAAACCATGGAAAAGATATTGGACTGCTACCTAAGAGAGGAGGTAATCTCTGATACTCCACTACATAAGCTACAATTTGCCTATCAAAAAGGGAAATCTACAGTCACAGCACTGCACACAATTGTTCGTGATATTGAAAAGGCACTAGGCCTAAAGGAGGTAGCCCTCTGTGCATTCATGGACATTGAGGGTGCTTTCGACAATGCGAACTTTCAAGCAATAGAACTGGCACTCTCCAACAGGGGAGCAGATCCAGCAATAGTAAAATGGGTAAGCAATATGCTAAACCAAAGAATAATCACAGCCTCTTTAGGGCAAGTTAACATGAGAGTTACAGCGGTAAAGGGATGTCCGCAGGGGGGAGTACTATCACCACTGCTATGGTCCATACTAGTTGATAACCTAATACAGATCCTTAATAATAAAGGATACAAAACAATTGGATATGCAGATGACATATCTATAATAATCCAAGGCAATCATGAAAGGACTATTGGAGACCTGATGCAAGATGCCTTAGACACAACATGGGAGTGGTGTAGGAAAGAGGGGCTATCAATCAACCCCACCAAAACCACTATTGTCCCCTTCACCAGGAAAAGGACATTTGATATCCCAACATTAAAAATAAATGGAATAGAGGTACCCTTACATGAAGAGGTAAAATATCTAGGTATCATCCTGGATAAAAAACTCACCTGGAAGGCACACCTTAACTCGGTAATAAAAAAAGCCACGAAAAACCTTTGGACTACAAACCAACTTCTGGGAAAATCCTGGGGTCTGAGCCCCAAAATGACCTTCTGGATATACACCCAAATGGTTAAACCCATCATACTATATGGGGCATTGGTATGGTGGGGAAAAACAAAACAAACAACAGCCAAATTAAAACTGTGCAAATTACAAAGGCTGGCATGCCTAAGCATCACAGGGGCTATGAGAACTACCCCAACTGCTGGCATGGAAGCGCTGTTAAATTTACCACCGCTACACCTAGCAATACAAGAGGAAGCTGCAAGGCAAGCACTCTCAATCCATGCAAATGAAAAATTCAAACCAGCAAATCTCACTGGACACCTAGAAGTTCTAAATTTGGTCAAAGATGCTATGCACATGACCCAGGTAAGTGACCACACAGACTCAGTACTCAATTTCACCAAGAGGTACAATGTCATATTCCCAACAAGGGAGGAGTGGAACGATAGCCCAACATGGCTACACGATGATTCGCAAAAATGGTATAGAGATGGATCCAAAACGCTCAAGGGGGTAGGAGCAGGAATAGTGGGACCTAGAGCACACAAATCAATAACCCTAAGTGCAGATACCACGATTTTCCATGCGGAGCTCTATGCTGTAATGGAAACAGTGGAAATCTTATCTAAAAGAGGACTTAAAGGAGTAAAAATTAAAATACTCTCAGACAGTCAATCAGTCCTCAAAGCTCTTAAAAGCTACACATTTACATCAAAAGTCCTTATAGAGTGTAACAACGCACTCAACGAACTGGCCATCCACAATCAGGTCTCTCTGGTTTGGGTGCCAGGACACGAAGGACACGAAGGTAACGAAAAGGCAGACCTTTATGCCAAAAAAGGGGCTGAAGGATCATTTATTGGACCCACCCCCTTCTTTGGCTTTAATAAAAACAACATAAAACAAGAGACCAAAAAATGGATCCAACATAAAATCAGCGAATATTGGAATGGCATTGACGGCCTCGATCACTCCAAAAAATTCCTGAGCTTTGACGCTAATAGAGCAAAAATCGCTCTTACCTTAAACAAAAAATGCCTTAGATCACTCTCTGGAGCATTAACAGGCCACTTCGCCTGCAACAAACACCTACACAAAATAGGTATATCTAGCACGAGCACTTGCAGATTCTGCTGTGATGAAGAGGAGTCTGTGGGACACTTAATCACCAACTGTGATGCATTAGGCCACAGGAGACACAGGATCTTAGGTTCCTATATACTAGAAGATGAAGACCTTCAAATGCTCTGTCCAAAGGAGCTGGTCCGATTCCTTGATATACTAAGTATACTAAATAATTAAGTACGAAGGGGCGCACAATAGATCAAGTTGGTCGCAGTGCATAAAGGCCTTAGCCTAACCCTTACAATCATTACATTACATTCATTTAATTAATATATTTCAGTTTTCAAACAAATTCTTATTTACATTAACATTGAATTTATCTCTATAATTTAAAATAATAAAGTACTTTTCAATTAAAACAAACTAAACCCCCATATATATATATATATATATATATATATATATATATATATATATATATATATATATATATATATATATATATATACACATATATATATATATATATATATATATATATATATATATATATATATATATATATATATATACATATATATATATATATATATATATATATATATATATATATATATATACATATATATATATATATATATTTACTAGTGAATGCGGCCAGGCTAAAACGTACCAGACGATTCTGAGGTAGAGATGGCGCTGCCTCAGAATAGTAAAAATTCCAAAGAAAAGTAACTGACCGACTCGACCGCTGGATCGGTCAATGATGGAAGAGCGGAAGAGGCCGAGGAAATGGAAAAAATACGGTTTCAAGAGGAAAGGGAAAAAAACATTTAAGGCAGTGGTAGGGAAAAAACGGTCTCTGTGCAGTTTTAAGTGTTTGGGAAGAAAGTTGTTTCGAATTAATTTTGTTGCCGCGCGCGTTCAAAATTTATGTTTTACTGTGGATGCTCATTTGAGAGAGAAAAATAACCTTAGTTACATTCGGGTACTGAAAATATTCAAATTACCACAAAGTCCGGATTTTGCTGTTTAGAAACGTGTATAGAAAAAAGTCTAGTCTAATCTAGTCTATTCTGTGAGGATAGTCTCTCGTCTCGTCGGTTGTTCCTGTTATTTGTTCTGATACAGTAAAAGTGTGAACGGTTCCAAAAGTATATATGGTATTATTTAAGTTATGAAGTATATATGTATGTTATTTATTTAAGTGTAAGGTTGAATGTTTAGTTATGTGTAAATTTATGTTTAAAATATTAGGCTAAGGCGGCAAATATGGGGCGGGCTCGTGGAAGAGGATGCCCGGCAAAATGGTGAGTTGAAGTTTTTTTTGTAGTGTTGTCCCACCCGATGCAGTGTGGCGGGTTAAGGACCACGACCATTGCTGTAGCTAGCCGCGGCCACCACAATGCATCATTCTAGTGGTGCGGTAACAATATCTATATATATATCATATACAAAACATACACTTGGTTTTTATTTGCACCGCTTTTGATCACTTCATCATCGCTAATCTCGTTTGTTTATGGTCTTTTTATTTCGATTTTATTTTAATTGGGGTTTATAGCATTTTGCGTATTATTTGTATTTTTTGTTAACTGCCGCGAAGAAGGTCAAACCTTAATAATGCACGCAACATAGGAGCACGACGCCTATGAAATGCAAGAGACAATAGAACGCAAGCACAAATTGCGCAAATAAATGAAGAACAAAGAATCAGCGCAGTAGAGAGATGTACGCAAAAGTCTCCAGCACATCGCAAAGAACGTTTATGGCAAAATGTATTAAGAGCGAGAGCGTCTAAACAATATAGACATTTTCAGAGCACAAGAACAGCAAAGACAGCAAAAATGTCGTTTATTAACTCGTGCATCATTTGTTCGTCTTGCGTTCGAATATGCACCAGACATCAATTATTCAGCGCATTCTAAAATTGCCATCAGTGCAATGGAGAAAGAATGTCAACATTGTCAAACGTTAAAACTCAGCAATGAAGCACTCGGCATCTGTTGCGCATCACGAAAAGTTGAACTGCCACCACTTACCTCTTCGCCGGAACCTTTACCATCACTTATTGCTGGCGCATCAGTCGAATCAAAATTGTTTTTGCGCAAGATACGCAAATTCAATTCTTGCTTCCAAATGACGTCATTTGGAGCAACAAAAATCAACGATGCAACTTTGAATCTACATTCAAAATACAATACCAAATATATCATAAAATTGGTTCATTGATGCCGATGCCTAATGAGGACCTGAAGTTTCTCTAAATTTATTTTATGGGCAGTGATGAGAACGCGTGACAATCCGGTGCCAGTACAATTCCATCGAACTGGCAGAAGAGCGAGCAATTGTGGAATTGCTGGAACATTTCTTGAAGAATCGAAAACAACTTATTCAATTGTTTAAAAGAGTGTCGCCACAATTGAGAAATGACTACTATCAAATCGTCATAAAGGCCGACAAAGTACCATCAGGAGAACACGAAGTTGCCATTATTATGGTCGGTGATGCAGTTGAGAGCCCAGCCATCAAAATCACACGTCGAGATAGCACTGTTAGTACGATTTCGGAGATACACCGTACGACGTACTCCTATATCCGCTGATATTTTGGGAAGGACAGGATGGGTATCACATCAATATCAAACAGCGAGATCCTGTCAGAGGTGCAATCTTCAACTTAACATTTATTCATTATTTAATTTCTTATTTTATATAATCAATTTTTTTAGGTGTCGAATCAAACAAAAAAGTCAGTTCTATGAACTACTACGCATATCGATTATGATTAGACGTAATCAGGAGAACCCTATCCATCTATATCGCCTGCTGTACCATCAATATATTGTGGACATGTACGCTAAGATCGAAAGCGAACCTTTGCGATATATTCTATTCAACCTGGCTAAATTGCGATCGGAGGAATTCATCCACTTACGAGATGCTATTATGGAAATGTAAATATCAACAACATCGGTAATGCATTTATTCTAACCTCAAGATACATCGATAGTCCACGAGACATGCAGGAATATATACAAGATGCGATGACATACGTACGCCATTACGGTCGTCCAGATTTGTTCATTACATTTACATGCAATCCGAAATGGAAGGAAATACAAACTTTGCTATTACCAGGCCAACAACCAATGCATCATCATGATATCACTGGACGTGTGTTCAAGCAAAAATTAAAATCATTGATGGATTTGATCGTAAAGTATTCGATTTTTGGTAGCACACGTTGCTGGATATATTCGGTTGAGTGGCAAAATCGAAGTTTGCCTCATCTTCATATTTTGATTTGGCTCCATGTCCAAATCCCACCAGAAGAAGTTGATGAAACTAATTCGGCAGAAATACCAGATCTTTCAATTGACTAAGAATTGTTCGATATTATTACCACAAACATGATCCATGGTCCGTGCGGTGCTTTTAATATGGCATCGCCATACATGGACAATGGAAAATGTAGAAAGCGTTTCCCAAAACAATGCATTAATGATACTGTTACGGATATCGACGTTTATCCATTGTATCGCCGCAGAAACACTGATAATGGTGGCCACACATACATAATGCGAATGTCAAATTGAAATTGATAATCAGTGGGTGGCATCACACTCACCACTGCTTTCAAAAACGTATAAGGTTTATATTAATGTAGAGTTTTGGAGTTCTCTACAATCCATCCAGTATATTTGCAAATACGTTAATACAAAATGCAAATACATTTCAAGTACAAAATATAAGTGAAAACGAAGAAATATCACGATACCAAATGGGCAGATACATTAGCAGCAACGAAGCTGCCTGGCGTATTCTTAGTTTTCCCACTCACGAACGAGACCCAACTGTCCAGTTTCTTGCACTACATCTTGAAAACGGTCAACGTGTATATTTCACTGAAGAAAATGCTCTCCAACGAGCATTCCAGCCACCAAAAAGGACAATTACCGAATTTTTCACACTGTGCCAAAAACCTGATGTGTTCGGACAATTCGTACAAACATTATTATATACCGACATTCCACGCTATTTTACATGGAACAAATCAGGTAAGAAATGGGAGCGACCTAAACAAGGCGAACCACATCAAACAATTGCAAGGCTAAGACATTAAGACGACTTTACACAGTACATACAGAACTATGTGAATGTTTCTTTTTGCGTTTGTTGTTGGTGAATGTAAGAGGACCAACGTCTTTCGAATTTATGCGAACAGTCAATGGACAAGTTCAATACATATCGAGATGCATGTCGCGAGTTGCAATTGCTGGAACACGACAATCATTGTGATCTGACATTTGCTGATGCAGCATTTGCATCCACGCCGAATAACATTCGTCAACTGTTCGCAATTATATTGACGACATGTTATTCAACACAATCATCGGCTTTGTGGGAAAAATACAAGAATTCGACACACAAACCAAGATCAAAACATTGATTACATGCTAGAAATGTACAATGAAGCATTAGTGTTGATCGAGGATATGTGCATTCTAATTTCTAATTGGTCACTTAATCATTACGTTATGCCATCGCCTGATCGCCCGGCCGCCGACTTAGTTACGTGCAGCGAGAAGAGCAGTGTAACAACGCTGACTTAGCCACATTTATTGCGAACAATGAGCAATTAATGACTGCCAAACAAAAAAGCATTTATGATCGAATTATGCTGACTGTTGCTGCTAAACAAGGCAGCTTCTTCTTCATGGATGCACCAGGCGCAACAGGCAAGACGTTTCTAATATCACTTATCCCTGCAAAGATACGTTCGCAGGAGCAAATTACTTTTGCAATTGCATCGTCAGGCATTGCTGTCACTTTGTTAGATGGTGGACGAATGGCACACTCAGCCATTAGATGTTCATACCAAACCAAACGCAATATGTAGCATTAAAAAAAGCGGAATGGGTGCAGTGTTACAAAAGAGTTCGATCATTATCTGGGCTCATAAACATTCACTCGAAGCATTTCATAGAACTATGCAAGATTTAAACGGCTATCTTACTACTATCCGTTGATTTAACGCAACTTTAAAATAAAAACATTTTGATCGCAAAACGTCGAGACAGTTCGAATGACTATCAACATGCGAGTACAATTGCAAAATGATCCGTCGGCACAAATATTTTCTAAACAATTGCTGGATATTGGCAGCGGTAAAATAGAACTGCATCCAACCACACAATCCATCAAATTGCCAAACAATTTTTGCACCATCGTTAATTCAAAACGTGAGCTAATTGAGATGTCTTCCCAGCCATACTTACCAATTACTTGAACCATAATTGGCTCTGTGAACGTGCTATTTTGGCAGCTAGAAATGTTGATGTTGACGAAATGAACTTTCAGATACAACAGTGGTTACCAGTCGAACTGATGTCTTTCAAATCAATCGACACTGTCGTTGATGAAAACGAAGCAGTAAATTATCCAACTGAACTTTTAAATTCACTAGATATGCCAGGAATGACACTACACACCACCAAATGCCAATGCCACCACACACCACGAGTGAAGATAGGTTCGCCGATAATTCTGCTTCGTATTTTAAACCCACCCAGATTATGCAAGGGCACACGTTTGGTCATCAAACGGATCACCAGAAATGCTATTGAAGCAACCATTTTGAACGGACAGTTTAAGGGAGAAATCGTTCTGTTGCCACGTATCCCAATGATACCGTCAGAGAGTACAATCGCATTCCAACGGCTTCAATTTCCGATACGTTTGGCATTCGCTATGACAATCAATAAATCTCAAGGGCAGGCCATGGCCAATTATACGTTGCATGTTCACGTGTGGGTAAACCATCGAATCTATTCATATTGGCAAAAGATGGATTGACAAAAATACTGTTCACCAAATCGCACTATATTAAATTTAAATTCATCATCAATCATGGTGGAATATATGTATATTTTTTATATATACTCGTATATATATATCCTAATACAATATTACTTGTATTGAGCTGAAGACTCCCTACATATAGTACATTTATTTTTAGGTAAGTATATAAACAAATACCCGAATATACTCTATAGATTCCTTTCCTTCGTTGGCTGTTTATTCTTTACAACAATCACTAATCACTAGAAATTTACAGCTTGATATCGAATCTATTGTCACACACCGAAAAACTACGACTTCTCCCGTACATTTATTCAACTCAACCACTAATCAATGCAAACTTCCTAACGCTAACCTTGCCACACTCGCGCGTGACTCAAACTTATTTTCTCTCACGGTCAAAACTTCACTAACTGACCAAAATTTGCGTTTTTTTCTTCTCCAAGTCGACATTCATTCTCATCACCTCATGTCCTAACCGTACTCAATGCTGCCGTACTCAATACCCAGCGCACTCGCTCCCACTCACACGTCTCGCATGCCCATTCAGAGGCCAAACGTCCATCCTTGTCTGACTCAATCAGCAGGCAGACCTAGCAACCGCCATGCTAAGTAGGGCTACAACCTCTTTCAACTTCGGGTTTGACCGACTTTCCCACCATATCGGTCAAAGCATTGTCCCAAAGTTGCGAATAGGCATGCATAGGAGCGATCACCAACAGCTTGCCACACAGCCTGGAGCCGAAACCGGCCACAATACACAAATAAATGAACAATTGCAGAAAAAGGAAAAGCGGCATGCAACAATAACACATGTTTAAATTAAATTTAAGTAATAAACAAAAAAATATACAATATGTAGATATTTATCAAAAGGCTAAGGCGGAAGATATGGGGCGAACTCGCTTGACGGAGGGGAGGAGGAGGACGTCTGGCTACAAAATCTAAGGCTAATGGTGAATTATTTAATTTTTTTTTTTTTCGTCGACGTATCCCACTTACCCACCCATCCGACAGAGGAGCACGTCCGCATAACGTACGGAGCCGGTGACCGATCAGCAACAGTCTGGACTGTCCTGAACTCGCGATCGGGACCACGACAATGGGATGCGAATCAATAAAACAGCTATAGATTAACTAATCAACAGCTTTTTGGATGAATCAAGCAATCAACTATTCAAATATGACAGTAATGATCTTTTAATAGCAAATGGGGAGAAGAAATATCAAACAATGAAAAATATTTGTGAAACTCGTCAAGAATACCACGGACTGGATCAGACAATGCATAATTAGATCTACACATATTCAATCTAATGAGAATATAATTTCTGGACGAACGCATAGGAGCAGAAAAATACATTTTACTCAACAATATGGTTTGACCACTAAGCAATTGTACTACGAAACAAATATTAAATATTACTCTTCTACTTTCCAACGTAGGTAATTTCAATAATTTTAAACGATGTTCGTACGGTGGAAGACTAAGCCACGGATTCCACTTGAAGGAATGCAGAGCAAATAACAGAAACTGCTTTTGAACAGATTCAATTTTAGCAATATAACAGTTGTAGTGGGGATTCCAAACGCTAGAGGTATATTCTAAAATTGGACGAACAAGGGATATATAAAGACTTTTTGTGACATGTGGATCGGTAAACTCCTTCGACCGCCTTTTTATGAAGTTAAGGACACCCTTTGCCATATTTACACAGGTGTTAATGTGAAGATCATAACGAAGTTTCGGATCCACAAAACTGAAGACTCTTGCCAGAGACTTCTAACAAATAGTATATGGATGACGAAAAGGGTGTCTTTTAGAGAAAACCATATACTTACATTTGTCATGATTTAGTGTCATGCTTGCTGAACTCCAAGACGACAATGAAGAAATATCATCCTGTAACATTTATTGAAATGCAGGTGAATAGAGGGATAAATAAAGCTTTACGTAGTCAGCGAACATTAAAATTTGAGAAAAGTTAATGGCAGATGGAAGGTAATTTATAAAAAGTGAGAAAAGAACTCAACCTATATAATTTCCCTGGGGAACGCCGGAGGTATCATTAATTTTCTCTGACAAAGCATCTTGAATAAAACCCTTTGTGTGCGAACACTTAAATAGGATGTAATCCAAAAAACAAGTTTACTGGGAGTACCAATAGAATTTTGTTTCTTAACTAGCAAGTTATGGTTAACTTTGTCAAAGGCCTTTCTGAAGTCTGTATAAATTACATCAGTTTCCAGACCTGCAGAGAAACCCTGAATAACTGAAGAAGAGAATTCAAGAAGATTTGTGACAGTGGATCTTCCTTTGAGAAAACCATGTTGATATTGGGAAATTACAGACTTTACTGAGAATGCTAAATGAGAGGTAATGATGCACTCAAACAATTTAGGAAGAACACTTAGTTTAGCTATTCCGCGGTAATTGGATACATCAGACTTACATCCACTTTTATGGAGCGGAATCAAAGAAGACTCTTTCCAACAAACAGGAAAGTAGCCTAACTCAAGTGAACCGTCAAAAATACTAGTAAGGGCACTCAGAATGACATTTTTAAAGATGTAAGATTATAAAGATCATCTTCAGGTAAGATGGAAAGCATAAACCCATAATTTAATGAACTCAAAGGATAAGCGGAATTTGCATCGTACAGGTCACTGGAATAGGGAGATTTAAAGAAGTCTGCAAAGAAATTGGATATAGCCAGATCATCAGTAGGTACGGGCCCTTTCGAATTCATTGTTGAAGGGAAATCAGAGTATTTACGCTTCAAATTAACGAAGCTATAAAACGCTTTGCTACTTTTGTGAATTTCACATTTCAAATTACTTATATAAGCTTTGTAGTATGATGCATTTATAGTTTGATAACTATTTCTAAGAATCACGAGCGTACCCGATGTCTTGTAATGTTTAAAGGCTCGATTTTTAAAATGTTTCAATTTCTGAAGTTGCCTAGTTGACCATAATGGACCCCCTAAAGAAGAATATTTGATCTTAGGAACACAGAGCAAGTATAAAAGATGTTTTTAAATCCTGCCACCCACACTTCGAGATTAGTTCCATAGGTAGGCCAATCAACTGCATACCAAGACCTCACAGAGACAGTCAAAACTATTTAAGTAAAGATTGCAAAGCTTCGAATTTAGACCTCTGACATTCTGATACAAAATGGTTAAAACGTTAGGGGCCCTCTTTAGTTTTTTGAGACAGAAAAGCGAGGAATACTTACAACATCAGCATCATTCGCTTTCTGCTTATAGGTAAATTCCTTAACAATAGCCCCATTTGGCCAAAAGTTCTTATCAATCCTTTTCATAAAATTATCAAAGCCAGCTGTAATTTTAAAGGAAGCTATTTTCCGCTCGTAGCTGAAGTAAACTTGAAAATAGAAAAATCAGTTGATTTCATCATAGATCTGATAAAGCAATTTATGTCGCCCACTGATGTTTCAGAAGAAGGTCTGGAAATAAATACAGCCTTTCTTCGAGGGACTACCACTAATTGCCTGGGTAAGTTTGGAGCACAGGCAACAGATGCGACAGAAGTAACAGAAGTAACAGGGGATGGCCCCAGAGCACTAGATAGTATAGCAGGGCTCTGTAAGAAGGTTGGAGGGCTTGGCAGTTTATCTATCTCTGGGGGAATATTTGTCGAAGCAACATTCTGTTTAGTCGATGACCGGATTAAGGATTTTTTTTCTTCATAGAGATTGGCGAAGACACATCAACAGTCTTTAGTTCGCCTAACAGCTTTTCGTAGCGCTGGAATTTAGGTAAAAGGGAGGACAGGCCATTACCAATATCCGAAAATGCCTCTTTTGTTTGACGAAACAATTTAATAAGTTCAACATCCGTGGGCCTGCATTTCGCGCAAGTCCAACGGAGGCCCTTCTCCTCGTTAAGATTATCATACACTCTTGCGGAAAGACCAGTGCATTTAATATGCGCTAAGCCATCGCGTAACCAACATGAGACAAAATGCTCAGTATCAACACTAATCGAATCTATTGTTAGTAGATAGAATAGGTATTAAACGTATCTCATTTTTTTTATTATTGTTCCCCCCATGCAGTGTGCGGGGTTAAGAACCATGACCGTTGTTGTGAGCTAGCCGCGGCCACCATACTGTCTCAGTTAGGGGGAGGGGGTTGAATAACACGACGCATGAAAAATGGAATTAGCAACAACCAATTTCTGGGCATAACCGAGCTTAATGGGAAATTTATTAGGGACTATGTCAAGATTATGAGCAAACTTATGATATTATCCTAACAACAGGTGCGCCGAACGTTTCGATTGGAGCTGTACCAATATTGATTGAAACAAAGATTGCACAGATCGGTGAAAACAAATTTTTCATTCTGCGCATCTACGTCATGTTTGTTGGGTCACAGATTGGGAGTCGCTCCACTTACCATCGAGTGAGAGCAGCTGCATATCTATTAACTCATACACGTGTAGGTGTTCTTATCATGCACTGTCATAACATTAATATGCAAAACCGTTGACCAGCTCGCAGTCACATCGTTCGAATTTTTATTTAAGGGCACAGCCCAACGTACTTACATTCGCTACAGTTTCTTATAATTTTCGTGGTTGAGGAAAACTCACCCAATTCTACACTGCTTGTAAAGCAGATTGTCAAACTAGCATACATTTTGTATACAAAAATGTGAACATTACTGTAAAATATTAAAAATAGCATGATTAGTTTATATAAAAAATTTCTCGGCGAAATAAATACGGGCACATATTACAAATATATTGACGACTATATCTAGTTTAAATTCCAATTATTTTTATTGGAAAACCGACAATCTTAAATGCTTAATTGAAGAAATAAGCTGTGCGGAAACGGCCTGCACGCGATTTTCGTGCTTCGGCTTACAATACATTTGTGTTTTTTATTGTCTATCTTTGCCATGTTTTGGATTCTTTTTGTTTGTTTTATCCTTTATTGTTTCTTTATTATTTTCTTTCTTTTTTGTTTTTTGTTTTTTTTTGTGTTTTGTTCTTTTTTATCATCATTTTTTATGATATTTTTTATATTTGTCTTTATATTTTTCGTCCCACTCTTTTTATTATCTATTATTCTTTTCTTCATATTTTATATCTCTTTAGTTTTATTTCTTTTTTTATTTATCATAATTGGACACTTTTCTTACAAACTAAAATTACAAATTCTATTAATAATATCATTCTATTATAAATATATAAATACTTACCCTAAACTGCGACCTCTGCTATCTGTTGGTTCTGGTGATGCTCGTCACTGTTGGGGTGAAGTCCCTCGGGAAACTCCCCTCCCCTCTTTTCGGAACGGTTCGTATAATATTCTAGGCTGGCGTGCGTATGGCTCATCATCACACTCCTTGAAAACTTTGCCTGCAGTGACCCTCTTCTTGTATTTCACATTTTCCCACGGATGTCAGTGGTGCTGCCTCTGCTTATAGTGTTCAGCTCGTCAAATGCACTTGAATTCCGTGAGAGTTTGGAATAATCCTCCGTTATTTACTTCGCCGCACTGTATATATATTTATATGGTGTAAAGGTTTGTTTTCAGCTAATAGTGGAATTCGTATTCGTTTATTTAAACGTGTGGACTATAGGAATTTCTCTGAGATGAACGTTTAATGAAGTAATTCACGTACTCATATCATGTGTGCCTCATATTTTATATATTCATCCTTTCGATTTGACATATGGCCCGTAATGAATCAATTGATTCAATTCCCACATCGTCTTGCATTTGCCATTACAATTAATAACTCTCAAGGTCAATCATTGAATGTTTGCGGCCTAAACTAAGAAAATGAATGTTTCTCACCTGGACAACTGTATGTAGCGTGCTCGCGTTTCAGCAAACCACTCGCTTTGTTTGTGTTTGCACCGGATCAGAAAACGAAAAATGTTGTGTGGGGCCGTTCAAGTATTACGTAAGCAGATTTATTACAATTATTATGGATCTAATATATTATGGATGGATATAATTTTTATGGATCTTCTCGATGTGACGATTTAGTGACTTGACGGAAGTATGATAAAGACCACACGTTTTGCATGTTCGACTTAATAGCTTCAATTTTACCGTCGGACAAAAATAATCGTATGGCATTTGTAGGAAATCTTTGAGTGAAGAATTTAAGCGTAGAGCTAAATTGACTGGAAGACTGAGAAATTGCCCTCCATCATCCAAAACCAAGTCATCAACTGTTTGTTTTACTTTTACTGGTGGTGGAAGAAACCTGTTGTCTAGTAATCTAAATAGGCCACTTCTTGGACGACAGCATCCTATGTTTCTACATTTTACAATTTGAAGCAAGTATTGGCTTTCACGCACATGTTCTGAATACCATTTAATGTCCGGCAAATCAGGCAGATCTTGTTCGCCCGGCCCAACATATTTTGCAGTAACATGATAGCCATCAATTTCCATTGAACTCCATATCTCAGCTAACACATTTCCTGCAAATTCGAAATTGGATATTTCTAAATGTTCATTAATTGTAACACCACGTTCATCCAAATGAGACCCAAAATGGTCATGAGGCAATATCAAACCAGCCAGTTCCCGACTAAGAGGAGCTATTCTGCGCTCTACTCTGTTATACGCACTTCTGCCAGGAGCATTGGTAGCTAAAAACAATGCATCGAGATCATGTCGCTTAAAGTGTTTAATAGCAAACCCTATAACTTTTTTATAACGCGGATTTTCATCTGGCCCTCCATCAACCGTCATGATTACTACTGGTTTTACCAACCCATGGTCAATTTTAGCTACTGGTCCAGAATATCCAACGGCTTGCGGTTGTCCTAGCATAATTGAAGTGATTTTGATACCAACATAAACTGATGGTATTAATTTATGCCGTTCAGCGATTTCCCAGTCGTGATCAGGCAATTTGATTCTATATTCCATGTGCATTAGAAGAGGTGATTGCTTATTTGCCGCAGTTACACCAATAAGGACCCGAGCTTTATTATCTTGAGATATAAAAAATACTTGATCTGGTCCAAGTATGGATGCTATGTTCTCCAAATAATGGATTGATGTTTCAGCGAAATTGCTATCTAAGTGGCTTTTGTGGTGATCAGTCTGAGCCCGAGTGAGCTTTACAGGGGCTGTCGATACATGTCTTCGTCCCTCTGCAGAATTAGATTTTCTGGGAATCAAACGAAGATATGTCCCACTTCGACTAATGTCAAATCCTATTTTACGTAATTCTTGTGTGAGTTCGTCAAGAGTTTTTACACTGCGAATAGATTCTGTTCGTCTTCTATCATCTGCTGCACTCCCAAATAAAGCAATATCCGCAATTGTTTTCAATAATAATGGTTGATCATTTTCTAGGCTAGGCCGTCCCACTGAATCCCTCAGGGATAGTTTTTTTTTATTTCTGGATTTTCATGAGAAATATCTTCTAACTTTCTTTTCATACCATCTCTGTGTTTCTTCTGGGCAACTGCGTTTTGAATCTTCCTGTTTAAAGACAGTTTCGCTATTTTTAATTCTTCGCGCAACTTAATGATTTGTTTATCAACTTCAACACGGCTTGGCATACTATCTCTGGCAGAATACAAAGCATTCAGATTTTTTTCAAGTAGAGCAAAATATTTTTCATAGCTTCCTGCGAAGGTTTTGCTTTCGGCTGTTTATCTGTATTTTCTATGTTTTCACATTGCTGTTGTGATTCCACTCCGTGGTTAATGTCGTCTTCTTTTTGTTCTTTAGAATTTGAAGCTGGCTGTATATTTTGTGATTTTTCTGCAGGCTTACAGGTATTCGTTGCTTAAAAAGTGAAACATTCTATAGGTACTGCTGATGTTTGTCTTATTAATACATACACACTATAGTGAGTACATTTAATATGTTTAATTTACTTTAACTTCGTCACTCACCTTGGGAAAAAAAACGTAGTAGATTGGATTTATTCTTAGTCGCTGCTTGCAATTCTTCTTCAATTCTCTTAGAGACAATAATATCAAGTTCCTTGTCGGATTTTGCTTGTAACTTATAATTACGCCACACTTCGTTAACTAACTTCTATACTTTTTATAGTTTTATATTTGGTATAACTTGGATTTGTCTATTTGAAACGACATCTTAATCAATTCAACTTTGGCGAAAGTGGATCAACGATAACACAAACATTTACTTGCTTTGCTTTGCTTACAACACGTCAAATCGTCAATCGTACCGAAACGAAACTGATTGAAGAAATTTAGACAAGTGAATAGCGCGCGGTAATTCCCCCCACTCGGTTCATTTTTTGTGGGAATCCCCGAATATGCGTTTTGTTTTCGAGCATAGACATTGTGTGGGTTGCCATATGTGTAAAAAAGTAAAGAACTACTGCTGACGTAATCACCATCTCGACCCCCACCCCCCCATGTCATCAAAAATAAGCAAAGCAAAGACCCCCCGCCCCCTATAGTGCTTACGTAATACTTTAACGGCCCCTGTATCATAAAGCACTTCAATGAAGCGGTGGCTTGCCGATACGTGAATCACGGTTCACTTTTCATTAAATTCATTTTGTTTTTATTTATAGTAATTCAGTTAATTACAGTTCATTACATTGTAATTTTTTGGGCCATTTCGATCACCTTCAATATCGAACAACGTCCCCCTTCCAAACCGAATGTTCAGATTACATATTTGACAAACTCTCACTCCTCATGGCCGACAATTGACGAAATAATTGCTGCACTGGCCTAAAATATATGACAATTTAAAATGATTGAAATAAAACTTAAGTTTAATATTTCAGCTTGCCATTTTGAGCTTTCACTATAAACCTTCCGAATTTGTGGTTAATGAACAATCAAAATTATGAAATGAGAACAATGACGTTTACTCCATCTGTAAAATCACATTTAATTTGCTTTTAGGCGAAACAAAGCTCGCCGGGTCCACTAGTCTATATATATAAAAGAGAGTGGCTCAGAGGGTGCGACGCCATATCTCGAGATTGACTCAACGGATTTCCATGATTTATGTTTTGTTGTATTTTTGTCTTGGAAAAGTTAAAGTTTATACGGAGAGAAAATTCTGAAAATTCCACCGGAAAAGTCGGAAAATTCAAAAAATCGTTGTTACGAAATTGCCCTCCTGATAATTTATTCTAACTCTCAATACTCCGATTCGTTCCACTGAATTGGGTAGTAATCAAACAATCGATGTTTAAATTAAAATAATTAACTTTATTTAATTATTGCTATTTACACACTTAATATTAGGGTTTAAGTTTACTTGATTACAATTTGCACTTTATTTAATAATTTATTAATCACTTTATTACTTCAGTGGCTTTAGAGAAAACCATAGCCAACTACAAGAAGGCGCCACAAGAGCTGGATGAATTGTAGGTACAGTTTGAAAAACTCGACAATACCATCCGCGACCAACATGACAAGGAAGTCGACCACCCGTATTTTGTGAAAGATATACACACTGCCATTCGCATGAAATACCGAGAAGCCCGCAATGAGACGGACAGAGCAGTACAGGCCATCAAATGCGTCCAGGCAGTAATCAATCAAAAGACTTAAGACAGCACGGTCGCCACTGTGAGCCAATAGACATATCGAAACAAACACCGTGATAGCGGCCACCAGAAGTCCGTCACGTCAGCTATGCTCACTAATTGCCAAACAAAAAATGTCAATAGACACAGCTAGCAAACTACTTTGCCAATTGCTTAATAGTGTGACACAACAAACGTCGCACTATTATGCAATGCAGGCGAAGACAGTAGAAATGCATTGAAAATCTGCCCAGGACTTGCACCAAAGGATCTGGTTATCTGATGAACCCAGTTCATACGACTACGAGGGTTTTGCCCTCATTGAGCAATCAATCACTGCAAAGATCCTGCAGCTTCAAGACATGGTCCGAGAATCAGAGGCATCAATTATGCAAGCCTCTCCCACAGCAGTCAGCCGGCAAACAGCCAACATGACGACTAACGACAACGACGAAACTACCCAAGGTTGAACTACCAAAATTCGATGGCAGCTACCACAAGTGAAGGCAGTTCCACGATATGTTTATGGCAACATGCAAGAAAAACACGACTCGTTACCTTGACCACTCAAATAATATTAATTTTATTCCTTTATATTATAATTGGGAAACTTATTGGCTAAATTTCCAATATTGCTTATTCTATACATTTCAGTCCGAAGAGAAATTCAGTCCGGTGTTGGCCCGTGCAGACAATTGGTGTTGTTGTCGTTGCTGCGCATCCGCTGGCTTGCTGTTGTTGTTGTTGCTGCACATCCGCTAGTTTGCTGGTGTTGTTGACCTGCTTATATTACGTTGTCCGTTGTCTTGCAGTGTTGTTATTGTGGTTGCAGTAGGGCTGTAACTCCTCCTCCCTTAGAATAAAGCGACGGCCACAAGGATGCGGTAGGGGCTGGAATGAAAATCAAAGGATTTGCAAGATATTTGATTTTGGTTCTTCTTGCGATGTATACAACGGTCGCGATGAACAGTGTGGTTAGAGTACAGATGATTACGCAGATTATGTTGCACCTTCTGGATATTGCTTTGTCGTCTCCTATTTGGTAATTCTTAAGTTTTGTCATGCTCAGTTTTTCTATCGTTGTGTTTGGTTTTATTTCGGAGATATACCAACTTGATCCCAGTATAATCTGGGTGTGCCTCTGTAGATTGCGCCGTTGACATCTAATGTGCAATTTGTGTAGTGTACTAGGGCGGTACCCTTGACTTCGTAAGATTCTTCGTTGAAGCTGCGTTTAATCAAAGTTTTATTAGTGTTAATGAAAAGTATGAAGTTCGGTTCAGGCTGAGATATTGAGTGTATTTCGTCAATGTCTACAAAGTTGCAAAGGGGTTCTTTATTATTGATTAGTTGAGCGGTACAGGTTGAGTTTATTGTGTCTTCTTGGTACTGCGATTGTGAGCAACAAGAACAGTTCTCTATTTTTGGATAGGCTTCGCTGAAATGCTGAATGTTGTTTTTTTTGTAAGTTATGAATTGTTTTATTTTTATTTGTTTAGTGTTATTTATGGGAAGGGGAATTATGTGGAATACTGTATAATCATATAATAGTAAATTCGGTATTTGGATATTGAATATAATATTGGAATTATTGTAGTAGGCCCCAATCAGTTCATCCATTTGTTCATTTGATTCAATCTTAATTGCTTGATTTTCCATATATTGCATCCAATTCAGTTGGATTTAATATAAACTTAGATATTATATTTAGTTTGGCTAGGATAGTGGCAAGTGCTTCTCTAGGAGATCTATATATTAGTTGATCTGATAGACGTATTGTAGTTTTAAAAGGTTGTTGTGTTCTTTTAATATGGTGTTCATGAATTTGCCAAGGTAGCTGTTGATTTGCTCTTGTTCTGTATTGATATGGTTTGTGATAGTTTGTAGCCTTTGTTGCATTAATAAATTAAATTTACTTTGATTTGTAAAAGTTTTTTCTATTTGGTCAGTATTTGTTATTTGTTTATTTATGAAAAGTGCATCGTTAGAGTCCATGTTACCCGTAATGAATTTGATAGCAGTGCCTAAGCCGTTAAATAATCCGCGTTTAATTCTTTTGGATGGTGTTAGTGTATATACTTTGTTTTCTAAATCTTTGAGTTTCAGTCTTGTTATATTGGTGAAGCTTGTGCAGTCGTGGAGTTTTTCAAACGTGTTGATTGTGTTATGTACGAGTATGTTGTTGATAGTGTTGGTATATTCCTCAAAGTAATGATGTGTATGAGATTAGTGTGGCTGTTTATTATCTTTGCTGGTTCTAATTGGAATTTTACAACTTTCTTTTGTTTGTTGATGTTGATCGTATGTCGATTAGTTGACCGGTCAGGAATGGTGACCAAGGGATAATTAGACTTTTTTTTTTTGGTCTTAAAAAAAATTGTTAATTATTTTTTGTGCAGTTTTTTTATTTTAGCTTTGTGAAATTTCTTATCATTAGTGGTATTTGTTTGTATTTATTTTGGTTTTTATTTAATGAATCAATTGACAATCTTTATTTCTTGTAAGAACATTGGCGTAGCACGGAGCGGCTCCCTTGATGAGTTAGAGTTGAAAAGGAGGTGTTGCTTCACTGCTGGCTACAAATTAAATGTTTCGAGCGTCAAGTCGTAGGAAAGCTTGGAAGCTCCCAGAGCCGATCGGTGACGGTAACAAAGAGAGGCTGTCAATGGTTTCCCGCGCTCTCAATGCTCAAGTCGGAGGCGCGTGGCGTGAGGAACTCTCTCCGCAGCATGCCGCATCACTGATGCACGAGAGAGCAATAAAAAAGTACTCTCAAATTTAAAAAATGTTTAAAAAACATCAACTACAATTATTATTTTCACAAAATTTTTTGCTGTAATGTAACTGTTGGACATTCTGGTACTACAAATAAAAAAAAAGTTTATAATACTTTGAAAACAATGAAAAAGTACTAGTACCAAGCCACCTGTTCTTTTTATGCGCCATATAAAAAGTTACCCTAAATGGTACGAAAATACGTAGTTGTGCAACAGTGTGCCGCACTCCGAATTGAGAGAGAACACATGCGACGCTCGCACCCGGCAGCGACCAACGGTCGTGGCTTTGGCTGCAAGGTTCACCGCGTGAACAAGCTGTGGTAATTGTTGTTGCGAAATATGAAGACGGGAGTTTTTTTAAGGTTTAAATTAACTTTATTAAAGTGATTGTGTGAACACGCGTAAGGTTATTACAGATCCGCTGTCTTTCACAATCTGTTCTTTTCAGAATGCATCGCTCCATTACTCTACGTCTCCGTGGGCAATTTTTGATGGCATGCCATTGGCAATTTCAAGCAAATTTGCTTCAAGTTGGCAATTTATGTTATGAAATATTTTATGCCATAAATTGCTGTGTTGCAATCAGTTGTCATTTTGTTTGCTTGACAGCGGTTTTTAATTTTTTCGTGACGCTCACAGTGGCAGCATCGTCGAACATTTCAGTTTTACCGCGTCTATTAAATTAATTTAAGCGTTAAAATGTATGGAGACTGTGCATTTGCATTCTTTGTAATAAAGGATTCACCCAGAATTTCGATTTCCTTCTTTTTTCCTCTTCATCGTATATATATAAATTTTTTTCAAGCGCGGGCACAGCGGAGTAGATTGCTTGACGACATTTTCAAAATGACGATGGCATAACATCGCAATGCCCACCATTAAAATATTGCCAACCATTGCAATCAAATTTGACAGATGTTATGCCATCAAAAATTGCCCGTGGAGACGTGGGGTTATATATGTACATTTTACTACTCATAGCAAAGCACAAAATCCACTATTCGGGAGCGAGCACAAATTCTGAATTCGTGGAATCAAATTCACCAGCTGGGATCATAAATGTTTCATGCTGGCAATTAATCGTAACAATTAATGGGAAAAAAATACAAAAATAATTCTTAGGAAAAAATTAGGTAAACAATTACACAGAAAAATGTTCGAAAACAGTTATGCGGAAAAAACTTTACACTTAGTTTCTAACAATTGTTATTCTATTATTGTTCTTAACTTTATGTTCCTATTTCAATTTGGTTCTTTTCGAAAGATTGTCTGTTTCTCTAAGTTTTCTGGTTTCGAACGGTCTTTGTTTAATTTATGTATTCGCTGTTCAGTTTCTTTTTGCATTTTTTCTTTGACGAATGGATAAAGTCAGTTTTGGAATTTGTATAATTGTTCATGTTCGTTATTGAATGTTATCGTACATATTTTTGTACTTGAATGTCCTGCCAAAAAATAGGTCAAAACGAGTTAATTTAGTAGCATAATGTATTGCTTTGTTGTATGCTATTAGGGTTTCGGTAAATATTTCGTCATGATCCTCACTTAAGTTGTTTTGCTTTCTGGTGGTTTTTACTATTCTGTAAATCTCTGTAAGAGTAGAGTGAAGTCTTTCTACAGGAGCGTTAATGGTCCTCTGTTTAAAGGAAGTAATATGAAAATTGATTTGAAACTGTTTACAAACGTATTTAAAAATGTTTGGTGAACTCTGATCCTTAGGCGGCAACTATTATTCTTGAGATACCATAAAGAAGAATGAAATCTTTTAGAGACTTTTAAATGCAAATGCTGTTTCTTGTTGGTAGGGTATATCATGCTACAAATTTTCAGGGGTCTTTCGGGGTGTCTGATTTTTGAAATACGGGCTTTGAAGGATTCCCGTCATATTTAAGCGTATTTATTGTTGGTGTTTTGTATTTTGTATTTCATTAATGGAAAGAACTTTTCTGTTTTGAGACGAAGGATTGGTTCGTTTTTACCACGATAGCTAATGAATTTCATGATAGTATCTTTTTAGTTTTTCTTGTCATCAGTGTTTGTTATATCATTTAATATTTCTTTGCAACCGCTTGCTGTTGGAAAATAATTTTGAATAAATTGATTGGATGATACGAAAAGTTTCATCATCGATGAATATGGCTGATAGTATATTTGGATAAAGGAATTTTTTGAAAATTTCGGTCTTTGTATATTGGTTTCTTAAATGTGCGGCGTTCCTTGGTTTTAAACGGCATTTCTAGGAGCATCTCTGGGTTATTTGTGGATTGTTAAAAAATTAACTGTAACTTGAAGTCGTTTAGGAATTTTTCTGAAATGTATATGCCGTCGTTTAGAATTGTTGTTGCTGTTTTATTTACATTTATATCTAGTACAGTGTGAGGGATTATTTTAATTCAAGGCATCCGCGTTTGTGTTTAGTTTCCCTTTTTTATAGACTATATGTATTGTAATCGGATTCCTCGAGTTTAAGACGCCATCTGACCAATTTCGAATTGAGTTCTTTTAAGCTCATGAGCCATGTAAGAGGTCTGTGACCCGTTTCTATGGGGAATTTTCGTCCGAAGAGGTAAGGCCGAAAATATTTGGTGGGCCATAATATGGCCAACAGTTCCTTTTCTATAGTCGAGTAGTTGCATTCGGATTCTGATAGTGTACGGCTAGCATAACAGATTGGCTTGTCGTTTCCTATACTTCCTTGCGATAGTATTGCGCATAGCGGAAAGGCAATCAATGACTTTGCGACATTCTGTTTCCCGCTGGCGTCTAGTTTCTTTGGCACAATCCTTACTGGAGCACTCCATGGGGAATAGCTTGGACGTATAATTCCATATATTAGCATGTCTGCTATTTACTTTGTGTATGTGTGGATACCGGTAAGATTTTGTGTTTAGGAATTTCATCCGACTTAATTATTCTATGTTTGATTTGGTTTGTAAAAGTCAGTTGTTCGTAGTCTTTAAAAAATATGTCGCTGTAAGTTTTGTTAAGCTTAATTTCTCTCGTTATTTAGATATTCTACTCGTAATAATTGTGATATGTCGACGTCTTCACAATTTTCTAATTTGTTCGTATCAATTTTAAGTGCTTTTATGAATTCCTGAGTGTCATATGGTGTAGGTTTTATTGGCTATTCTATGAAAAATAGCAGTTTGTTATGTATTGTTAATGTATTTTGATTTTACGTAAATTTCTCCATTTTTGAGATTTACTGGAATTTTTACAATTGTTTTTGAGTTGGGAATATTGAAACGTGATTGCATACTTTTAGGATCTCATCTGGAGTTTGAGAATGAGTGCACCCTATGTATTTAAGCCAAGACACAATCCATGCAAATAAAAGCTTCTTTCGTGGTATTGATAATGGTGTATAGAATGTTCGTGACTCGTGGTGTATATAAGATTCTAGAATGATCCAAAAACTTCTACACTATTGTAGAAGTTTCTACTTCAACCATTCAAAAGCTATAAAAGCCACCACACTATTCAAAGTCGAACACAGTTGAGCAGAGATCGTAACAGTGTGTACATCGTGCATTTTAATCCAAGCAGCAGTATTTGTAATTGTTATTTTGTAAAGTGATGAAATTAATTATTAAATAAAGTGATTAATGAATTGTGAAATAAAGTGCAAATTGTAATAAAGTAAACTTTAAGCCTAATATTAAGTGTGTAAATAGCAATAATTAAGTTAGAGTAAATTGTCAAGAGGGCAATTTCGGAACAATATATATATATATATATATATATATATATATATATATATATATATATATATATATATATATATATATATATATATATATATATATATATATATATATATATATATATATATATATATATATATATATACATATATATATATATATATACAGTCGAAACTCTCTATAACGAACTCCTATATAACGAAGTTTTCTTTATTGCGAAGCAATTATAAGAACACTGTGTTTTGGGTCCACTTTGAGTGTATTATAATCTCCATATAACGAATTTCCCTATAGCAAATATTTCCTTATAACGAAGCATTTTTGCGACCGTAACTTCAAGATTGAAGCGTTTTCAATCTCCATATAACGAATTTATTCAAATAATTTTTCGTTATTATGTATTTACATCAGTGGTAAGCAAAACCGAATGCACGCACACAAAAAAGGAATCGACGTCGCTTTGTTGTGTGTTATTGGTGTTGTTATTGTTGCTCTGTGTGCTCTGTGTGTAATTTGGGGAACCACCGAACTATGCTAGTGACAACTGGAATCATTACCATCTCTCACATTTCTTGCAGTCGCTATCAGTTTGCCTTTGCATATCGCGATACATAGTAAGTTGTAAAATGACTCCGCGCATAAGTATTACTGTGGAAAAAAAGCTATTGATCATAAAAGAAGTTGAAAAGGGAAAAGCTTCAAAAAAAGACATTGCTAAGCAATTTGGAATCCCTTCCAGTAGCTTATCTACGATTTTAAAAAACAAGGATAAGCTTTTAACCAGTGTCACAGATAATGCATCCAGTATTAAACGCAAGAAGCTTCGAACTTGTACCTTTGAGTATTCGCCGCACGTGGTAGGAATCTTCCTCTGTCTGGACCAATACTGAGAGAAAAAGCAAAACAATTCGCTGAAGCATTGGGTCACGGAGAATTTGAAGCAAGTGTAGGCTGGCTTGAAAAATTTAAAAATCGTCACGGCATTGTTCAAAAAACATTGTGTGGTGAAAGTGCTGCCGCCAACATCCAAACTCGAGATGAATGGGTGACGAATGTCTTGCCAAAATTGTTAGAAAAATATGACGAAAACGACATCTTTAACGCCGATGAGACGGGTTTGTTTTTTAAGTGCTTACCTAATAAAACGATGGCGTTTAAAAATGTGAAGTGCTTTGGGGGCGGAAACAGCAAAGAGAGGATTACTGTTATGGTGGCATGCAATTTGACCGGATCGGAGAAAGTTAAATTGCTTATGATAGGAAAGGCCAAGAATCCGAGATGCTTCAAAGGAATCAAATCTCTAGATGTGGATTATGAATTTAATACGAAAGCATGGATGACAAGCAAGATTTTCTTGAAATGGCTCTTGAAATTGGACCGAAAGTTTGCTTCTCAACAAAGAAATGTTTTGCTTTTTGTTGACAACTGCGCTGCGCACCCTAGGGATGTAAAGGACCAATTGAAACATATAGAAATTGCTTATTTCCCACCCAACATGACTTCGTTACTTCAGCCAATGGATCAGGGCATAATTTGTAACATTAAAACACATTACAGAAAACGCATTTTGACAAACATTTTGTTACAAATGGAGGAGAAAGAACCTCCCACGCCCATAAATTTGCTGGATGCCATACGAAACTTAAGCAAAGTGTGGAATGTCAATGTAAAATCCGAGACAATTGCAAACTGTTTTAGAAAAGCAGGATTTGTAAAAGTTGGCACCACAACGAACAACAGTTTGCCTTGGCACGAAGAAGACTATCTACCACTATCCCACTTCGCCTTCTTAGAGTCTTCATTTAAAACAGTTGCTAATATTAATGCAACATTTAAAGACTACATCAATGTTGACTGTGATGTCATTGCCACAGACAACCCTTCCGACGAAGATATCCTCGAAAGTGTTCAAGAAAGTTTTGGAGCACCAGCTATCTCAGGTAAAGAAACAATAATAAAGAAAATCCGTGGCTAATAATTTTCTGATGTACATTATTATTTCTCTTTTAACAGATTCAGATGAATACGAAGAAGAATCTGCCGATATTGCGAAACCGTTACCCACATATGGACAACTTTCTTCATCAGTTGAAGGCTTCCGTACCTATTTGGAAATGACAACCAACGTACCAAATACTGTGTTTACTTCCCTAAATGTACTAGAAAACTATATTGAAGAAGAAAAGTGGAAAAATGTACTTCAAACCAAAATAACTGACTACTACAAATAAAAAATGTTAAAAGGAACAAAATTGTTCATCTTTTCTATATAGCGAATTTTCTTTATAGCGAAGTAAATAGCCAGTCCCTTGGAATTCGTTATAGAGAGTTTCGACTGTATATATATATATATTCATTTGTTTTTATTATTACTTCAGGTTACTGCACTCTTCTCTGGAGAGTCCTCCTTTCGGTGGTGAATCGCAGAGTTTGTTTTCTTTTTTGTAAACCGGAGGGTCCAGAATTTGGAATCGCGGTTTTAAATTGTGTGTGTTCGAAGCTGTAGAAGCCAAAATTTGATAATTTTTATTATATTGTGGCTTTTATCCTGGAGGGACTTTATTGGCTACGGAATCGCAGATTTGATTTTTTATTTATATGTAACTGGAGTGTCCAGATTTTGGAATCGCAGTTAGTTTTTTTATTTTGTTATTTAAATATAATTGTATGAACTTTCTTGTATAATAATTGTATAATAGCTGTGTTTCTTTCAACGTGAGTGTGAATAAAATGCTACCCGTCGCTTAACAGTCTAGCATTTGGCACACTGGTTTTCACATTTAAAATGCTTATACGAGGTGTGGTCAAAAAATTACCGTTATTTTCATCTTTTCGTGAGTTACGTATGTTCGATGTTCGCATTTTTTTTCTGTTATGTTGGTACACATGTCTGTTATATATTGTTGGAAAATAGTATTATTAACTTTCGTTAGATTTATAGTTAAAATTCAGAGACCGGTTTTGTACAACTCTGGGTTATAAACCAATGTTGTGCATTCTTCTTTCTCTCTTTTCCTATGTTCGTCAAAGCGCTGCCTAAAATGGCCATTTGATCTTGAACATCGAAAGAGTGAAGAGAGGGTGCAAAACTGCGGTAAGTTTGTAGTATTTGATCATCAATGTACTAAATTTAATTATTTTACAGAATAAACATACGTACACCCGTAGTTGTTTTAAGCAAACCCTCTTTAGCCAAAGTCGTAGCCGCGACATCTTTATTCGCAGTTTTCGTTTTGTTTTAACTGCGTCGCTTCCACTGCCGTGAAGCATTGACTATGGAGAATCGCCGAAGCCCTCGGCTCAACAAAGCAGAAGCGGAGAAAGGTGAAGTAAAGCCCAGTTCCACCTTGTCTACCGCCTCCGAAAATACCGCTGTTGCAGCCGCAAGTACCAACGCCACCGCCAGTTCATCAGAACTAACTTCAATGTTGGAAATGCAGAAGCAAATCGACGCGCTTCAAAGACAGATAAAAGAATTCCAGGTAAGGTTAGGTGAACAAAATCGCCATTGCCAAGGGCTGGAGACTGCATTGCGTAGCTCAGTGCATCTAGTTAATGATGCACCCATCGCCGCCGCCACAACTATAGTACCCGTCGTTGCGCAATCGTTGACTTCAGCTGCACGTGCCCCAGTACATAACCTCCCAAATTTGTCGGCTAGCGCAACAACAGCTAACATTACGCCATCTGCCGTAAACAGTTATGCACATGACACGACGTCGACTATCGCGAGCAGCGATGCCGTGCCGCTAGTGCCGCAAGCAACTGAGAACAGTTACGGGTTTTCTTCGCTGCCGACGTCAACTGCGAGCGCCGTCTTTGCGCCAATATATGCAATAACGAACCAAGCGCACGCTACACCAAGTCATTCCGGCGTGTCTTATACATCGCCACTGGCCTTTAACAATTTCAACAATTTTACGCGTACGCCTATGCCAACAAATGAGTTATCATTTCTGTCAAATTCAACAACAGTGCCACGAAAATTGCAAGATTTGCCCGAGTTCAATGGGGAACCAGAAGACTGGCCTATCTTTTATACATCCTACATCCAGTCGACTTCAGCGTACAACTACACCAATCTGGAAAATAATCAGCGGTTGCAGAAAGCTGTTAAAAGAGAAGCGCGCGAGGTGATTAAATCGCTTTTAATTCACCCAGATAACGTCGGTGCCGCCATAGAACAGCTTCGCTTTCGCTACGGACGTCCCGAACAACTAATCCAGAGCCAGTTACGTCAAGCAAGGGAGTTGCCTAATATTTCGGAGAATGCATTGTCCAAGTTGGTGCCCTTTGCTACCAAGGTGAAAAATTTATCAATATTCCTGCAATCTGTGAATGGCCAACAACACATCGCCAATCCTACGCTATTGGAGGAATTAGTGTCGAAGCTCCCAATGAGTAGAAAACTGGAGTGGGCTAGAGTAGCCGCCTCCATACAGCCGTATCCGACAATTATACATTTTAGCAATTGGGTAACTGAACTTGCAAACTTAATATGTACAGTGCAAGATGTCGACAGTAAAGAACAAATGCGCCGTGCGGTCCTGCACACATCCGAAAAACGATGTCCAGGTGTGAGTCCCTTAAAGTGTCCCGTATGCCAGTGGGAGCATAAACTGCAGGATTGTCGCCGTTTCCTTAGTGCTACAGTGCCAGAGAGATGGGATTTTGTAAAGAGACATCGTGCTTGTTTTTCGTGCCTAAACGTGGGCCATAACACGCGTAACTGTCGCCGCAAGAAGTATTGTTCGGAAGAGGGTTGCCGACGCAGACACCACGGCCTACTGCACGAAGCCACTGCTACAGATCCGACCTCTAGTGCCCGAATTGAACAACGAGGTGAAGTACGAGGAAGCGTGTTGAGTTGCGCGGCTGTTGGCAGCACTAAACCCAAGCTACTCTTTCGTGTGCTGCCTGTAACATTGTATGGTGAAAAGAACCGGATCAATACATACGCCTTATTGGATGAAGGTTCTTCGATTACAATGTTAGACAGCGAATTAGCCAAGCAGTTAGGAGTACGTGGCCATCAACACAGTTTAAATATACAATGGTTTGGAGGAAGGGCAGCGCAAGAGCCGTCTGAGGTTTTCAACATTGAAATCAGCGGGACAGGTAAAAAGAAGCGCCATCTGCTGCGCAATGTATATGCCGTAGCTAACCTCGATTTGCCCACGCAGAGTTTAAGTCGTGACGATCTAAAGAGTGGAGACAAATCAATTTCGTCTCTACCCTTCCAGCCGTATTCCGATACTGTACCTCAGCTTTTGATTGGAATTGATCACGCACACCTAGGCTTACCGACTGATATAAAAAGGGTTAGCGATCAAGGCCCGTACGCTTGCAACACTGAACTGGGATGGGTAGTTTTCGGACCAACTAGGCGAGCGCCGTTAGCCACCCACTCTTGCTTGTTTGTGCGCACACAAGAAGAAGAAGGCTTACATCAACTTGTGACCGACTATTTCAATGTTGAGGGTCTCGGTGTTAGACCTTCACCGCCTGTTGAAAGCAGCGATGACGTCAGAGCTAAGCAGTTACTTGAAGGGACAACTAAGCGAGTGGAAGGTCGTTTTGAAACGGGTCTATTATGGAAAGACGATGACGTACGACTGCCCGATAATTATACTGCCGCTTTACACAGACTTGAAGGCATCGAGAAAAAGATGAAACGTGATGCAACGTTTGCAACAACGTACAAAGGTGTCATCGAAGGGTACTTGAGCAAAGGGTACGCTCGAAAACTCACACTTGAGGAAGCGAGTTTGACTTCACCAAGGAAGTGGTATCTACCGCACTTCGGCGTCGTCAACCCAAATAAACCGAAAAAATTACGTTTTGTTTTTGACGCAGCCGCTCAAGTTAGAGGGGTATCTCTGAACTCGATGTTGTTAAAGGGGCCACAGCTCTACATATCACTACCTTCGATTTTGTTTAATTTTAGAACACGTGCAGTTGCAGTCTGCGGAGACATCAAAGAGATGTTCCACCAGGTAGCTATACAGCCAGCTGATAGGTGCGCACAGCGTTTTCTATGGCGTGATGGCGAGAATAATAAGCCGCCTGAGGAGTATGCAATGAGGGTGATGATTTTCGGCGCCGCGTGCTCGCCCTGCTCTGCGCAATATGTCATGAGACTGAACGCCAGGGAGCACCGTGAAAGTCACCCTCGTGCGATTGAAGCTATCTTTGATCACCATTATATTGATGATTTTGTCGACAGTTTTAGTTCGACTCAAGAGGCCATAGATATCTCAAAGCAGGTTCGCGAAATTCACAGCGATGGTGGGTTCGAATTACGCGGATTCGTATCGAACTCAAAGGAAGTAGTTAAAGAATTGGATGGCAGTACGACAACGAAACAGATCGCTGCAGGTGAGAGTACAGAGAAGGTTCTTGGGTTATATTGGGAATCGACAAGCGATAATTTTAAATTTAATCTGAAGTTCCATCGTATTGAACATACAGTAATCGCAGGCGAGAGGAGTCCTACAAAAAGAGAACTCCTTAGCATTATTATGTCAACGTTTGACCCGCTGGGGTTTTTAAGCTATTTTACAGTTGCAGCCAAATCTCTTATGCGTGAAGTTTGGCGTCGTGAAGTCCGTTGGGATGAGTCCATCCCTAACGACGTGAACGTATTATGGGAACAGTGGCGTCAACAGATGCACACGGTAACGGAATTTCGTGTGCCGCGATTCTACTTCTCTTATGGTGTGCCCCAAGATTTAGAGCTGCATGTGTTTGTTGACGCCAGCGAAGAGGCCTTTGCTGCAGTCGCCTACTGGAGGTCAAGAGGGCCGAATGGTGAAGTTGAAGTTACGTTAGTCTGTGCGAAAACGAAGTGCGCCCCGCTAAAGGCTGTAACCATTCCACGCCTAGAATTGCAAGCAGCTGTGCTAGGCGTACGTCTACGGAAATTGATATTGGACAATCACCAACTGCGCCCTCAACGATGCTGCTTATGGAGCGACTCTAAAACAGTTTTGAAATGGATTGGCAGCGAACATCGACGCTACAAACCGTATGTGGCGCACCGCGTTGCAGAGATTCTAAGCGGGAGTGAAGTTCGCGAATGGCGATGGGTACCAACCAAAGACAATGCAGCCGACGATGCGACAAGAAGCAACAAAAGCGTTGATTTTTCACAAAAATCTCGCTGGCTGCAGGGACCGAATTTCTTGAGATGCGATGAGGATACGTGGCCAGAAGAAAACGATGCTAGAGTCATTGTGGAAGATGATGAAGAACTTCGCCCCAGATTTGCTTTAATTGCCAGCAACAACATTTTTATTGAATATAATCGTTTTTCAAGTTTAATTAGGTTAAAGAGAGCAGTAGCGTGGATTCTTCGCTTCATAAATCGATGTCGTAAACGGGAGCTAGAATATCATGACTATGGGCTTACTGCAGCTGAGATTGAAGCTGCCGAGCATCTGTTATGCCTGCGCGTTCAAACAGAATCATTCGCTTCAGAACGCAACTGTATCATAATTGGTCAAGGTATACCAAAAGCCAGTTCATTAAAACAACTTTCACCATACCTGGACAACGACGGACTACTTCGCGTGCAAGGGCGTATAGATGCAGCCAGCTTCTTGCCGTATAACGCCAGACGCCCGATTATTCTGCCGTATGGGCACACCTTTACACGGTTGGTCGTCCATTATCACCATTGCCAGATGAAGCACCAGAATCACGAGGCGACTATAATCAATATTCGTCAGAAATACTGGATTCCCAGAATAAGACAGCTGCTACGAAGCGTAATAGCTGCATGTAAATTTTGCCATATCAGCAAGGCTGAACCGCACACGCCCATGATGGGGCCTTTACCTGAAGATCGGCTTGAGCCATACGTACGGCCCTTTACCTATACAGGACTCGACTATTTTGGGCCTATTTGCGTTACTATAGGGCGGCGTACTGAGAAGCGCTGGGTCGCGCTATTTACGTGCCTCACAGTACGCGCAATACACTTAGAGATCGCCCACGACTTATCGACGGATTCCTGCATAATCGCCATGCGCAACTTCATGAATCGGAGAGGGGTTCCGACACGTCTACGATCCGATAATGGAAAAAACTTTATAGGAGCCAATGAAGAAGCGAAACGTTTTTCTGAAGTTTTTGATACCGAGCGTGTTCAAAACGAATTGTCAACGAAGGGAGTTGAGTGGTTTTTCAACTGCCCTGCCAACCCATCGGAAGGAGGAGTGTGGGAAAGGATGGTGCAGTGCGTTAAAAAAGTTCTCCGACATTCATTAAAAGAAGGAGTGCCACGTGAGCATGTCCTACAGAGCTTTCTGATAGAAGCAGAGAATATAGTAAACTCACGCCCATTGACGCACCTATCCATCTCTCCCGACGAAGAGGAACCACTAACACCGAATCACTTCCTGATTGGCGTAGGTAATGCCTCCCAAACGCCAACGGCCAATACTCCTGAAGAGAAGGCACTTGGTTTACGCAAACAGTGGCGCATTGCACGGAGCCTAAGGAACGCATTCTGGAAACGATGGGTACTGGAGTATTTGCCGACGCTAACCCGAAGAGTCAAATGGTGTCAGCGAACAGCACCTCTTACAGAGGGTGATGCAGTATTTATTTGTGATCCGAATATGCCAAGAAATCTGTGGCGACGTGGAATTGTTGAACGAGTGCACACTGGCGCGGATGGTGTAGTTCGGCGTGCGGACGTGCGTACGGTTGGCGGACTTCTGCAACGAGCGGTATCTAAACTGGCAGTCTTGGATCTGGAGAATAGTGAAGCTGATCGCTCCACGGGGGTGGGGGTGTTGGAAAATAGTATTATTAACTTTCGTTAGATTTATAGTTAAAATTCAGAGACCGGTTTTGTACAACTCTGGGTTATAAACCAATGTTGTGCATTCTTCTTTCTCTCTTTTCCTATGTTCGTCAAAGCGCTGCCTAAAATGGCCATTTGATCTTGAACATCGAAAGAGTGAAGAGAGGGTGCAAAACTGCGGTAAGTTTGTAGTATTTGATCATCAATGTACTAAATTTAATTATTTTACAGAATAAACATACGTACACCCGTAGTTGTTTTAAGCAAACCCTCTTTAGCCAAAGTCGTAGCCGCGACATATATGTTGGCAATACCAACCATTTTGGATTGTCAGTTTGTTTTTGACAGATAAAAAGGTTAGTCGTGTTTTGGTGTGCTCTTCGATTTTGTACTATTCGAAAAAATGGATCAATGATGTTAGCATATCGTTCGGCTCATGCCAAGCAATTTTTACGGATGTTTTAGGCATGAAACGTGCGGCAGCGAAGATTGTTCCAAAATTGCTAAATTTTGAGCAAAAACAACGTCGCATGGACATCGCTCAGGAGCTGTTGAACATCGTCAACGACGATCCAGATTTCCTCAAAAAGATCATAACTGGTGACGAATCGTGGGTGTATGGCTATGACATTGAAACCAAAGCCAATCATCCCAATGGAAACGTCCAGATGAGCCAAGACCGAAAAAAGCACGTCAAATTCGGTCGAACGTAAAGGTTTTGCTGACAGTTTTCTTTGATTGCAATGGCGTGGTGCATCATGATTTCTTGCCACAAGGTCGTACGGTCAACAAGGAATACTACCTTGAAGTTATGCGCCCTTTGCGAGAAGCAATTCGTCAGAAACGCCCAGAATTGTGGAAAAACCAATCATGGATTTTGCACCATGATAACGCACCAGCTCACACATCGATGCTTGTGCGTAATTTTTTGGTCAAAAACAAAACCGTTTTCATGCCTCAACCACCGTATTCACCGGACTTGGCCCCCGCTTTCCAAAACTGAAGACACCGATGAAAGGAAATCGTTTTGCTACGATTGAGGAGATAAAAGAAAAATCGAAACAGGAGCTCTTGTAGATACCAAAAAAAGCGTTTCAGAAGTGTTTCGAGGATTGAAAAAAACGCTGGCATAAGTGTATTATATCTGAGGGGAATTACTTTGAATAAATAAATACTTTATTTTTTGATCACACAATAACGGTTATTTTTTGATCACACCTCGTACATACACATTTGTAAACAAATTTTATAAATGTATTTTATTTATAAATTTCCACAAACTACATTTATTTTTTAATTTAAACTAAAAGTTATTACATATTTTTTTTAATTGCAAACCGATTTTCTTTATTCTCCATTTAGCTTTTTAAATCATTACAGCGGTTAATTCTTGGCTTACATTTTTTCTCGTTCACAATAGACAACAAAATGGCTTTGGCAGCACTTCTGTTTGAGGCGCTAAACCATAAGCGAATACAAACAGCTTGCGTTAACTACGCGGTCGTATGCATAAGCGGGCGTTTTATTATTTTAATATATTTTCTTTTTTATTATATTTTTTTATGGGTTTAATTTAGTATGTTCAACTCACCAAATTGTCTATAGAGGCACTATCATCTTGGTTCCAGTGATAAGGAATTGAAATTCTCGAATTCTTCGCGTGTGACGTTGGGCTGCCTGGAAATTTTTTCAAGGTGTTTTACTCAATCTGTTACTTGGTGAGTGGTTTTTTGGCGTTACTGCGGTGTCAAATGTGCTGGAAAACACAAGACAAACATGTTCACAAATCGATGCTGATAGAGTAAATATTAAATGCGTACATTGCGGTGAAAACCACACGGCAAACTACAGAGGATGTGCGATATATAAAGCTCTACAAGTCCAGAGATACCCTACACTTCGCAAGAAAGAAACAAATGAACAAATCAATATTGAAACAAACCAAAACAATCACAATACAAAAATAAATGGCCAGAAAATCATCTCTGGTATTTCATACGCTCAAGCTGCACAAATGGAAACAATATCACAGGAGCCAAATCAAATAAAAAGCAACAGCACATATGAAATAATATCGAACAATGACGATCTATCCGAATTAAAAACAATGATGAAACAACTAATAAATCAAATGACCAGTATGATGAACATAGTAACTATGCTTGTATGCAAAATAGATGAACGCAGTAAATAAAATAAATTTGGCAATATGGAATGCAAATGGACTGTCGCGCCATGAACTAGAACTAAAGACTTTCCTAATAAATAATTCAATAGATGTGATGTTAATCTCGGAAACACATGCTACAAACAAAACATATGTTAAATTCCCTAACTTTGACATCCATTACACAAATCATCCTGACAACAAATCTCACGGTGGAACGGCGATCATTATAAAAAAAAATATGAATTACATTGAACTTGACGCATATAAAAAAGAAAACCTTCAAGCAACCACAATAGCACTAAAAGACTCGAAAGGACAAATCGTAGTATCTGCTGTCTATTGTCCACCAAAATATAACAACACAAAAGAACAATATCTAGACTATTTAAAAAAACTGGGGAATCGCTATTTAGCCGGAGGTGACTATAACGCTAAAAATGTTTTATGGGGATCAAGGTTGACAAACGCAAAAGGACGCGAGCTACTTAAAGCTATACGATATAGTAATGGTCGATTCATTAGCACTGGTGAACCAACATATTGGCCAACAGATACAAAAAAACAGCCAGATTTAATAGACTTCTGCATCACAAAAAATATTATTCATAAACAGCTGACTATTAAATCATGTTTAGAATTATCCTCAGACCACTCCCCAATCCTAATGTCATTACTAGGATCAATAGAGACAAGACTTTTCTCAGGCATCTATAACAATAAAACTGACTGGAATAATTTTCGTCTAGCACTGGAAAAACAACTAAAAATAGATATACGATTAAAAACAAAAAATGAAATCGATTCCGCAATCGCATACTTCAATGATAGCGTCATCGAAGCAATCACAGCTTCAACACCAAAGCTAACGTTAGCAAATACGGACACTACACCAGCGTTCATCAAGGGAAAAATTAAATGGAAAAGGAAGCTCCGGAAAACATGGCAAATCACTAGGAATCCGGAAGATAAACGCAACCTAAACAAAGCAACAAATGAATTAAAAATTTTACTTCAGAAAAACAGAGAAAAAGAACTAGAAAAACATATGCTGAACTTGGGAACGACCACATCAACAAATTACTCTCTTTGGAAGGCTACGAAAAAAACTCACTGGTGCAATAATACACAAATCTCCTATCAAAACACAAACCGGTACATGGGCGAAAACAAGTAAAGACAAAGCCAACACACTGGCCAAACATTTCCTTGAAATATTTACAAGCGAAATGGACAATCAAACCACTCATCTTGACAATGTAATAAATATCCCGCAATCCAAAACAAAAAAGACGTCAGTAGCAGAAATCAAAAACAAAATTAAAAAATTAAAAGACAAAAAGGCGCCAGGATATGATCTGATAAGCGGGAAAATGCTAAAAGAAATGCCTGATATAGCTATAATATATATCCGAAATATATTTAACTGCATGCTAGAAACTAAGTATTTCTCTCGCTTATGGCAAGTTGCACAGATAACAGCCATCAGAAGGAATCAGGAAAAGATGCCACCAAAACAACTTCTTACCGACCTATCAGTCTATTGCCAATACTATCGAAAGTATTTGAAATGATACTACAGGACAGATTAGAGCCAATCTTAACAACAAAAAATTTAATACCCACCATCAGTTTGGATTTAGAAGACAGCACTCAACTGTGCAACAGGTCCACAGGGTTGTAAACAAAATCCTTGAAAGTATAAACAACAAAAAATACTGCGTAGCTGTATACTTGGACATTGCAAAAGCATTCGACAAGGTGTGGCACAAAGGACTTCTATATAAACTTAAGCGAATATTTCCACAAAATTATTATGACAGTTTAAAGAGCTATATAAGCGAACGACAATTCTACATAATATATGACGAGGATTGCTCAGACATCCTACCAATGACAGCTGGAGTACCACAAGGCAGCGTATTAGGACCTCTACTATACTTAATATTCACAGCAGATATACCAATTCCAACGAAAAGCAATGCGATGATAGCAACATTCGCAGACGACACAGTTTTAATGGCATCACACAATGACGAAAAAAAAGGCAACAAATGCTATCCAACATATATTGGACAATGTAGTAGCATGGTGTGACTTATGGGGAATAGAGATAAATAAAAACAAAACTGTACAAGTTGTATATACAAACAGAAAATCGACAAAATACAGCCTTGCTATAAAGGGCAAAAAAATAAAAACTCACTCTGCTGCAAAATATCTTGGAATAACCATAGACGAAAAATTGACTTGGAAGCAGCACATCATTAACAAGCGAAACGATGCAAAAAATAAGTACCGACAGTTAAGCTGGCCAATTTTTTTTTTTTTTTTTTTTTTTTTTTGTCGGAACAATCTAGTAAGCGCAGCACTCAGACAAAGTATCCATTGTACTGCACTTAAGGTTCCCTTTTACTCTGTTTTAAATCTACCCGACCTCCGAAGAAGTAGAAGTAGATCCTGTGGTGCCAAGGAGCCAAGTTGGTTACTCCTCAGCACATCAGTGCCAAAAATCCCGAACCTGATTCGAGCAAAGGCAGGGCAGACGCAAAGAAAATGGTCCGCCGTCTCGTCTTCCTCTCCACAGGCTGGGCACAGCGCACTGTCTGATATGCCAATCCTTTCCATGTGCCTAACCCATAGAAAGTGCCCTGTCATCACGCCAACCAACAGCCTGCAGTCCCTCCTACCTAAAGATAGAAGGAACCGTGACCATCGGTCAGAGATAGCAGGTAACATAATTTTCGTCCATCCGCAGCCTCTCTCAGCCCGCCATGCTCGCTTGTGGGTCGAAACAACCCACTTGTTTGCAGTGGCTTTGATGGCAGCGGAAGGGAGTGGCAGAACAGGCTCAGGGCCAATAAAAACTGCCTCGGAGCCCATCCTGGCCAAGGAGTCAGAGGTCTCGTTACCCGCAATGCCAGCGTGTCCCGGAACCCAAGTCAACGTCAGACTATTATGTTTTCCAACACAATTTAGCCTGGATTTGCAGGACCTGACTATCGTAGAAGTGGTGGTCGGACTATCCAAGGCCATGAGCGCAGCTTGGCTGTCACTGCAGACACAAATAGATTTGCCTTTCCACCTGTTTTCCACAACAAAGTCCATCGCCTCAAGTATCGCATACACCTCCGCCTGAAACACAGACGCATGCAGACCAAGGGCAAAGAACCGACGGGTCCCACAGGATTCCACGAAGACACCAGAACCTGAACCTTCTTCGGTCCTGGAGCCATCAGTGAAAATACGGCAGCAGTGTTTGCCGGGCTCGTTATCGGGATCTAACCATGAACGAGCCTCTGGCAGCAACACATTGTACCGCTTTTCTAGTATGACGGTTGACGACATGGAGTCCGGGGGCATAGACAGGATTGCAGAATCGATGTCAGTGCCTGCGCCGTCGTCCAACATCGAGCACACCCCATACCAGTGGCCACTATGTTTCACTCTGCAGATGGCCTTAATGGCCTCTCCGCGGATGAAGACATCTAGTGGCGGGAGATTCACCAAAGCATCAAGTGCCGGGCCTGGAGTAGTCGGAAATGCTCCGATACAACATATGGCCACAGCACGTTGTAGTTTTGATAGAGCTTTTTTGACCCCTACAAGAGAGAGTCTGCTCATCCAAACCATCGATGCATAGGTGATAATAGGTCTTACCATAGCTGTATAGATCCATAGGACCTTACTAGGGGAAAGACCCCATGTCTTACCAAATATTCCCTTACACTGCCAAAAAACTGACAGTGCTTTGGATGTCTTCAGTTCGACATGTGTTTTCCAAAGAAGTTTGTTATCAAGGATGACTCCAAGATATTTGATTTCCTTGGATAGCTGGATAGTGACTCCTTTCAGTGTAGGCAGAATAAGTCCATCAAGCTTTCTCCTTCTGGTAAAGAGGACAATACCAGTCTTGACAGGATTAGCCGATAGCCCATTCGCACTGCACCAAGTGTCAATCATATCCAGAGTACTCTGCACCCTTCTGCAGACAATCATAAGGGATAGACCTGTCACAAGACAGCCAACATCATCCGCATATGCCTGAGCGTATACCCCCGAGTCATTAATGGCGTTAAGCAGGGGATCGATTACCATGCACCAGAGCAATGGAGACAGTACCCCACCTTGGGGACAGCCTCTATTAACCCCAGACGACACCAGCAAATCTTCCTCCGCCCGCACCGTTATGATTCTCTGGGCCAGCATTGAACGTATCCAATTTACTAGGACCCGGTCTACGCCATGCCGCCTAGCAGAGCCGCACATACTGTCGAAAGTAACATTGTCAAACGCACCCTCTATGTCCACAAAGACGCCTATTGCGTATTCTTTCCTGTCGATGGCTCGCTCTATCCTTCCAACAAGGTTTTGCAGAGCCGTCTCGCAGGATTTTCCGCTTTGATAGGCATGCTGAAATGGAGATAGTGGATGCGTCTTCAGAGACTCCCTACGCATGCGAAGCTCCACCAGCCGTTCTAAACTTTTTAGCATGAACGAGGTCATACTAATAGGTCTGAAGCTCTTGGGATTGGTGTAGTCGTCTCTTCCAACCTTAGGAATGAAGGCAACCCTCACCATCCTCCAAGAGCGTGGTACATAGGCCAGTGCGAGACATGCAGTGAAGATCTTCTTCAGTGTTGCACTCACTAGCTCAATGCCTTCCTTCAACACAATCGGATATATGCCATCCAGTCCGGGCGACTTGAAGTTGTCAAAGGATTTGATAGCAAATCCAATAGCAGTCTCATTCGCCACAGTTCTGGCGACATACCAATCATGTCGAGAGGGCGCAGCTGCCCTGACAACATTTCCGACCAAAGGTGGTTGTTGACGGGCTATGCTTACCTGATTTCCTGGAAAGTGTGACTCCAACAGCAAGCTGAGTGTCTCACTTTGCCTCTCCGTATAGGAGCCATCAGGTTTCCTGAGCGACCCCAGCTTAGCGGTTTGGTCCTTCTTCAGGACTTTCACCAGTTTTGCCGTGTCACTCAGGGATTCGATATCACTGCAGAAGTCTCTAAAAGAAGTCCTTTTCGAGTCCCGAATTAGCTTCTTGTAGTCCCTCTGAACACGTCGATATCGTTCCCAGTCCTCATCAAGATTCGTCTTGAGGGCCCGGTTGAGGAGTTTTCTAGACTCACGCCTCAGCACCTGAAGCTCCCGGTTCCACCATGGAACAGGAGTCCGGATTGGGCAGGCTAGCTCGAAGCAGTTTGTTAGAGCGGTGTTGAGATGTTCAACAGCCGCCTCAATGTTCTGCTCCTTGCGAAGTCTCAGTGGCGTCACGTGATTGCTACGCAGTGCCTCCCTGAACTTCGGCCAGTCTGTTTTTCTTGGGTTTCTGGTGGGCAATGGCATCTGCGCCCGCTCGCCACACTGAAACTCAATGTATCTGTGGTCCGAGCACGAGTCTTCAGCGAGGACCCTCCAGTTGTTGATCGACCACCCCAGTCTTGGATTTGACAGGGTGACGTCAATTACCTCCTGCCTTCTCGCAGTCACAAAAGTAGGCTGCCTGCCTACATTGTGGATGCTCAGGCTGGAGGAGGCAATATACTCGAAAAGTCGAGAGCCCCGCTCATTGCACTTGCTGCTGCCCCAGATCGTATGCTGGGCATTAGCATCGCAGCAAAGAACCAGACCAAGACCGCGCCGCTCACAGAACCCTACGAGAGTAGCGACCTTCCCAGGTGGTGGCGCCTCCAAAGCATCGTAAGGAAAGTAAGCAGATGCAATCACAAACCTCGACCATCCGTGCATACTCTTAAAACTAATCTCTGCCGCAACCAGATCCTGACAACAGAATGCGTCAAGGCAGGTCGCTGCGAGATGGGATGATATTATAAGGCCGGCTCTTGGTCTAATCGAGTTTCTGTCATATAATATCGTGGCCCCTTTCAACAAGCCAAGGCCACAGAGGCGACCCCTAAAGACCCAGGGCTCTTGTACTGTTGTTATGTGAGGTGATGTGTGCAGCTGGGTGAGTCGTCTACTTAGGAGTACAGTAGCGGCTTTAGAATGCTGCAAGTTGATCTGCGTTACCGTCAAAGGACGATAGCTACGAGAATCGTCCGAGCCACTCATCTGGGAAAGACATGAAAGGTCACAGTCCCAAAGAAGAGACTCAGACGGCTCCGGTACCGAGAAACCATGACATCAACAGTGGCCTCGTCCACTCGCACCACAAGACTAGCACCTTCTTTACCATCCCGGTTGCTACCCCTGGTGTGCGAAAGAACTCTCCAAAGCCTCGTGTTGATGCCAGGGTTCTGAGCACGCAGACAAGAAAGGACATCTGTGGTCGTCAGATCGGGATCCGGAATCCAGCAGATGGCCTTCCTGAGGGACACGCCTGCTTCGCTATAGACCGCGAAGCGAGTGGTCCCCATGGGGGGCACGTCCTTGACTGCACCCCTGAGCCAATCAAAGTTGGCCTGAGACGCGCACGACACCTGTAGAGTGCCGTCCTTTGTCTCATAGCCCCTCGCATTAGCTTCAGGACCGGAGGCAATGACGCGACGCAACAGATGACCTTTGCAGTGTTTTATTTCTGCATCAGTCAGCTGATGGTCAGGCCCCAGCTTCCCAATCACCGCCATTGGTTGCGGGCCGTTAGCCTTCTCGCTGTACGATGGCTTGGCTGCACCTTTGGAAGTGCTTAGGCGAAAGTCCAGCTCACCACCCGCCACTGGCAGAGATTTCGCCGGGCAGATGGTTTTGCTGGATACGAGGGGCTGGGCAAGTTGCAGCTTATTGGCAACATTCTTCCCCGCCACATTAGCCGCCACCGAGGTTTCGCTCGTACCCTTTGGGGTCGTGGCGCCACCAGCAGTAACAGCTGCAGGGCAGGTGGGAATGCTGTTTTCAGCAACAATCTTCCGCCGCTTACCTCGCGAGCGAGCTTTCGGAGCGGTCAATCCCTCCGCAGGCTCGGTGGCTTCCGTGGGTGTCACTTCCGCCGACCTGGGCCTTTTGGAGGGAGTCGACACAGAAGGGCCGGCAGAGCCACGTGAGGATTTCTCCTGCACGAGCCTATCAAGCCGCTTCTTTCTCTGTCTCCTCGCTTGTGTTCTCGTTACCCTAGAACCATTGGTAGGTCGTTCCGCCACTGTGGTGACTTCCCGACGCAGGCCCTCTGGATCCAGGGTACGTTCCTCCGTCTCTGAAGAAGAAGAGATTGCGGTAACAATCCCCGTCTCCTCCAGGATGCGCTCTCGCTGATAAAGGCGAGAGACTTTAGCGATGGTTGGGACCTCCAGAATCCGTGCCCCTGCCGCCGAAGCGGGTGGATTTCCACATGCGTGGGTTCCACCTGGAGTAATAAATATTTTTTTGTCCATCGCCAGACAGTGGTTTTTGTTCGGGACTCCTCCCTAGCCAGTTTGGTCCGCGGATGGTACCCATTCTCTATACCATCATTGTGATAGACAGACAGCCATAACTCCCGCCCCTCCTAAGAGGTTCAGAAGTAATGTCATTTGCCTACCAAAGGTCCCCCTATCCGCCACCTGGGGACGCGTCCGATGGGATGTCAGGCAAATCCAACACGGATCCAAGCTGGCTACTTGGACGAGCATCTAGACTATCTCTCTACAACAAACTAATAATATACAAGACAATAATAGCACCTATCTGGAAATATGGAATCGAGATATGGGGCACAGCTAGCATATCAAACTTAAATTTAATACATAAATAAAATGATGGATAAATAGAGAAAATTTAATAAACAAATAAATAAAAGAAGTTCTTTTGGCATTGGCAAAAAGAGCATATTCAATCCAAACCTGCACAAAATATTACTTAATATTATTGTTATAGATTGTAATATATAGAGGGAGAAATAAAAAAACTGCGGTATTACTGCACAGCTTTTCACTTTTTATTCTCACTTTCCACCAATATATCGCTGCACTGAGCACTATCAAAAAAAATTATTTTAAGCTCTGCACCCAGGGCAAGAAAAACACGACTCGTTACCTTGATCACTCAAATAATATTAATTTTATTCCTTTATATTATAATTGGGAAACTAATTAGCTAAATTTCCAATATTATTTATTCTATACATTTTATAAATTAATTTGTGAACTAAGCAAATTATTACATATACCTTATTCTAAGAAATTCAGTCCGGTATTAGCTCGTGCAGAGAATTGCTATTGTTGTTGCTGCGCATCCTCTGGTTTGCTGTTGTTGTTGTTGCACATTCGCTGGTTTGCTGGTGTTGTTGACCTGCTTATGTTACGTTGCCTATGGAGGTTTTGTTGATGCTTGCAATGTTGATTCACGTAAGTGGCAGCGATGGGAAAGAGCAAGGTCTGTAGTTTGTGCGACCGGCTTGCGAAAAATAGGAACGACGGGAGGAGGCAGTGTCGGTGGTTTTGGTCACGTAGGCTGCCGTGATAGTTGAGGTGCTGCAGGTAACTTCGGTAATTGTAACTAATAAAATTAAACTGAAAAATAATTGTAAAGCAAATTCTTAAAAGATCACATTATAAAAAATAGTGAGAATAAATGCAATGATTAAACATTAAACTGTGAAATAATTGTAAAAACAAATTCTTGTTGAGCCAATATTGTAAGACAAAGCAGATTGTAGTACAGTTGTAAGACTCTAGTAAAAAAAATGCTTAAAACTAAATTCGGAAGATAAATAGCAAGAGTGAATGTGTCGAGATATAATAAAATTGTAGAAGGGAGGGGTCTTGGCCACCGCATCATCGGAGGAGCGAAGTTAACCATCCATCCGGATCTGTGCGAGCTATCAGCAGGCAGGCAAAGAGTTCCGTGGAGGTAAGTTAGCACCCGATCGAAGTTAATTAGTGACGGAATAAGGTTGGGTAAAGTTCTCTGTCGGCATACGGTACTTCTGTATACTGTTCCTGAAGTACTCCCAACTAAAGCTGTTAATTGGCGCTCAAAGTGGGGCTTGAGAACGCCGTGGCCATGGAGCCGAACTTACCCCTGGCTAAGGTCTTCCAGTCACGAAAAAAAGGCATGAATTGCTAAATCTACCACTATCATGGAATGAAAGCCCTGATAAGACAAGTCACCAGTCGCAAACTCGTAGCAAAAAAGTCGTTACGTGCTAACTCGAACCGAACTCAGGTTGAACGATCTTGGGGCCGCTCGAGTTCGTGTGGATCTCACCCCTCTCTAAGGTTTCCCAAATGGCTTTCGATGGGCGAGCTCCCTCCTATAGGCCTAAGACTCCACCTCGGTGGGATGCCCATTCATATTGTGAGCCGCTTGTGAAGCCCCACTAAACCATTTCCAGATGCGGACTCCCTTGAAGGAGTGCGGCCGGTGAAAACGGACTTTCAGGTTAAGACATTGAAATTGATAGGAGTTAATGTCACTTTTTAATCCTGCCCAGCTCAAAGACCTTCGACTCCATACAGGAGTTCGACTTTCTAACAGACGTGCACGCTCGCCTCGATTTGTAAACTGGACTGCTTCGATACGAACAAGGTGAGGAGCCCCTCCATTACCATTCATGTGCAGAGGTGAATAAAGTCACTGGTCTAAGCCAGCGTTTGTGATATTCCATTTGGCTCTCGGTGAACTCGGGGGTATTTCGAGATCCCAGAGAGGGCCTACCCTTTAATACCAACATCTTAGCTAGAATAAAAATTCTGCACCCGTTTTTGCAAAGTCTTATTCTACCCAATTGCTGCTACCGAATTCGCCAACAACAATCCCTCCAATAAAAGATTACATGAGTATGGAAAGCCAAAGGAGCCAATTGTCAAAACAATCAGTGACCCCCCCATACCCGACACCACGATTATTCTCGCCATTCTAGCCAGTCCTCCTATTTTTCCACTACAGATCTGAAGGACGAATTTTATCAGATTTCGTTGGTGGAAAGGGAGGGGTTAGTTCGAAGGCCAGAATCGACCTCAAGGGTCTTCTGTTGGAAGTCCTTAACCTCTTCGAGAGTACTCGAAGAATTGTATGTGAATGAGAGATCGTTTAATTCTAACGTGATAACAGTCCCTCATAAGCAATCACTTCAATGCAGAAATGTACGCGGTGTCCTTCTAATGGGTAGGTGGGACGCATCCACACCACACTAGCAGAAATTACCAGGTGCTTCAAGCTGGCATCTGATGTGGAGGTACTGATGCTCTTGGCTGTAAGCAGGTACAATCGCACCATCCATTCAGTAACGCGTCAAAGACCCATCGATATAATCAACTCCATTCCTGAGGAAGTTAGGCATCAAGTGGATAAGCGATTACGCTTGGCCAAGAAACGATGTTGAAGTCCTTTAATAGAACCCGTAAACCATACATTCCAGGAGATGAGGTCTCTATCAAGGTGAAAGTTAGCTCTCAAAACTGCACACCCGGACTACGGTTAAACGTGACATGGGGTCAAGCGGCGTCGTGAAGGGTAGAACGGTCCAAAGGCATAACTTACGATAAGGAAGTCAGTAAGTGGAGATACCGGCGCATTACTCGGTGGTGGAAGAGACGGACAAGGTTCTGGATTATTTTCCAATGTCTCACATGAAAAAGTTGGTCGCAGCGGAACCGAGCTCAATATTCTGCTGAATTCTATAGCTATAGGGGAGAAAAACATGATAAATCCTACACTTTTAGACAACAGGGAAACGAACGCAATAGTTAGGGCGGGAACAGTACAGATAAGTGAGCGTTATGGATGTTATGTAGGACTCCAACATTACCATTTTATTATCAGAATGTGGGAATCCTGTTGTTCATAATCAAGTACCCCATAGTGTCAAAAATTTGTGAGAGGTCTCTGATATACCCAATAGTAAAAAAGGTGGAGTCATTGGGTTATCCAGTCTTGGCGAACTGAAATAGAACATTCTTGCCTGTGACCGCTTGTAGGACGGCTTCGGAGGCCGTGTGGTTTGGCGAAAACGACTCAAAGTAGACGTGTGCCAGCAGACTGGTCTCTAATTTCTCGACAGACTGTGCGTCAGTGCCTGGCTACGATGTTCCCCCACTCCAAATTGTGGAGATGGAATTATTTTAATACTTAATTTATAATAAATAATATGAACAGCACTCATAGAAATTAAGGATAGGGCTTCGGTGACAGCGACAGGGACAACCCTAATAAATTTCGATAAGGAAGTAACTGTCAACGGAACCTTATTCCGCAATGCGGTTCCTTCGCTCACCCCTCAGATGCCATCATTCCATAGGTATACATTCCATAGGTGCACAATTTATCCTATGTTATCACTCTCGTACCTAAAGGAACTTAGCGGTGCGAATCTAAACCACATTGAAGAGATGCGGTGGGAGGTCATGACGAAAACCTTGCAGGGCTTGAGGCTTTCGGGTCTCATTCTCCTCCCCATACAGAGGCGAATGAGTAGTTAGTATTTAAAAATTCCACTTCCGCGTCATTATCGCAAATCATTTTGTCGTATCTAAAATAACTTCTTTCTTCCTCCGCCATTCGCTTGAGAACATCTCTGTTTATGAGTGGCCAATCTTCATCTAAAACAACGGAACACAAAATGCGTTCTGACAAAATGCTTTCCGCAATATTTCCGAATACATCATCAATTAAATTACTTCCATTTACAACTAAGTGTTGCGGTCTTTCGATCACATTTCGACCAAACTCTAGGAATTCCCTTGCCTCGCTATTGCCGATACTTTCCAAAAATTCAACATATTCTATATTCTATGGTCTGGCTCTTATATTTGGGTGAGGGTGACATGATGGAACGAAGTAAACTCCTTCCAAACAGTAACACAATTTTCAATTAAAGTGGAACGTGTACCATGTGGGACAACTAACAATATTTGCCGAAAATCTCCACATAACCAAATTCCTTTCCTGGGCAAACAGTCTATATTTATATTGATCGTTGTTATATCCCATGTGGTGGCAACGGCTAGCTCACTCCTACGGCAGCTCACATCCACTCCCTACACATTTTACTTTTAAGACTAAATTACTACTCTTATTTTTATATCCATTCGCCTTCTCCTCCAACTTGCCTCGAGTTCACTTTCCACTTTCTTTTTTATTACTCAAAATAATTAAATTCAATAATAAATCAAGAATGATAGAATAGAAGATTCATTAGAAGGTGCTCTGGTGTTTCTTCTACCCCCACGCAGAATCTACACGTACTTTTTGGTGAGAATCCCAGCTTCAGCAGTGCGTTTAATGACATGTAGCCTGCTAATATTCTTCAATTGTTTTTACTCAAGTGTAGACATTGAGCTGCACGCTTTGTGTTATAGTCGCCAATCATGTGCTCGGGTTGTGTAAGGTTTGGGAGTGAGGCCCAGTAGAGTGATCTTTTGACTTTTTCCTCCTATTTTCAATTATATTTTATGCTATTTGCTTCTATGCCAAAGAATGGTTCAGATCCAATAAATGGTGTGGCAGCCACATTCCTGGTAAAACTCCGCTTTTTCGTTTCCAGGGATCCCAGTGTGTCATGGAACCCATATTATGAAAAGTTTTTTGCAGCTTCCTAACTTATTTAGAAGTTCTCAACATTTCCATACGAGTTACAAATGAATCCCTTAAGAATGGAGTGATTTTATAGCTGCCTGTCTATCAGTCATGATAGCGTTGTCTTGACCCTTAAGGTTACTTCGGAATTTAAAGACAATACAGAGGTAAACTGTTTGTGACTCTGCCTGGAATATGCTGGGTAATGCTCGGTCCAAATATGCCAGCTCCTATCCCTTTTTCAGTTTTTGAACCATCTGTGAACAACCTGGTGGTATGAGCTATTAGAATATCCTGAAGTGATTCAGGCTTCCATTTGTTCCCAAGCACAACTGTGAAGCCTTTCTCAAAGTTGTACATTTTGTTCATGTCGTCTCTAGGTAGGTCCGCGAGGGGTATAGTGGCAACAATGCAGTCTTGTTTTTTGTTACTACAAATTTTCTCACGGCCCGCACCTTCCTTGACGATTCCTAATAGAGTTCTTTTTGGAGCCATTTCGACTGTAATATGTAGCGGAGTAAGATCTAAAAGTGTTCTCATTGCTGCTGTGGAACATATTTTCATAGCTCCGGTAATGCATATACATGCTAGTCTTTGTACCTTATTCAAAATGTTCTTCATGGTTTGCAGTTTGGTTCTTTGAGCCCATGTCACTGCTGCATGTGTTAGAACCGACCTAACTATCATGGTTTAAATTATTTTCAGAATGTGAGGTTTGCTGCCCCATGTCTTCCCAGCTAAATTTATGTTCACCTTTAATGCACTGAATGCCGTATTTATACCTTAAGTAATATCATATATAAACATAAAGGTATAGAGCACATTGTTTGTGCCGATGATGTATTAACTTTTTCAAAATTACGTGATATAAATATAGTAAAGGAACAATTTTTTACTATACTATCTGATATAACAAAATGCTGATATTATTCAAGTCTCCGTGAAGAAAAATATACGAACTCTCGACTATCTTCCCTGACTTCTTCCTCATTCGTTTGGCTCAATTTACTTATCCCTCGGACCGGACCATATCTCCCGGGTGGATGCATCCCCCTGACTTCTCTCCTCAGGAAGAATCTCTCCGCTTCATGACACTTATACCTCAATTGTTCTATGCTATAACAGGGTACAGGGTAAACAATTCTGCCCAACAATTCTGTTGGTTGCCATTTCCAGGTGAAACCCGGATACGCGCATGACCACCTTTCCTGATCTCCCCACTCTCTGTTGATGCTCATACGCTCTCCAAATTACTGACTGCCGAAGGCATCCCAGTTTATTCCGGAAACGATTGCTGAGGCTGAGCGCGGAACGAGCGATCGAAGGATAAACGCAGAATAATTTCTAAAATAAATATTTAAAAACTAATCAAGCGTATTTTTTTTTTTTTTTTATATCGTGTTTATTGGTATAATTAATTATACAAATAACTTAATGTTAAGCTTAAAGCTAAGGCACTAACTGCTAAGGTTTTCGGCCTATATTTTATTTTATATAGATGCTACACGCAGGAGAATACTTAACTTATATAATAAGTACAAAATGGGACCTAGGATACAACCTTGAGTACAGTTGCATTTATTCGTTGCAAGGATGAATAAGCATTTTCGTGTTTTACGCGAGAGAATCTATCATCAAGATAAAATGCTAGAATCTCGCAATATTGTTGTGGCAGGAGTGTGTTCAGCTCTTGAGTCAGTCCTAAATGTGTGACTCATCAAGGAACACACCGGAACACAGTTGTTTCTCTTCCAGAGCAGATTCAATGGATCTTAAAACACTGTGAACTTGATCGATAGTGAAGTGATTTTTGCGAAAACCAATCTGATGTGCTGGGATCAGGTGTTTACTGTCAATTATTGATAATAGACGTGTCAACATCAATTTTTCGAATAGTTTCGTTAACATTGGCAACAGAGATATTGGCATATAAGAAGATACATCATTGGGTGATTTTCCATGCTATTTTTCTAGTTTATTTTATGAATTTGACCTCCTACTTTTTCAAGTGTGGCTGGCTTAATGTGAACACCAATTTCTATCCAATTCGCACTTATTATTATATTATATTATATTTCATCAGAACCTTCTTTTGGAGTGAAAGTTTTCAGTAGATGCTCAGCAAAGAGGTTTGCTTTTTGTGTGCAAGTTTTTGCGCATTAGGTTTGGATTATTTTAATTGCGTGATCGGTACTATTTAAAAATTTACTTATATAAGAATAGATTTACCATTTATCGCTGAAAATGAAACTGCATCAATTTTAATTACGTGGCAGAACACGTGAACAAAAAAAGTTGAATTATTTCCTTAGTAACATAAACATTTTATGGGCAGAAGTAGTAATGACAGACTAAAATGGCCAATATAGAAGTTTTTTACGCTTCAAATCTCCTGGTCCTGATTTCATCAATCCGGCCGATCAGCAAAATACATCGGATCGGAAATACTTCATATTGCAAACTTATGGACTATAGGCCGATTAGTCTGTCCGCTTTTTTGAGCAAGACCCTTGAGAGACTAATTGTCATCCACATTAGGGGAAAAATAAGTCATCTAGTGTATCTAAATCAACACGGATACCCGACGGTAAAATTGGTTGAAACAGTTTTCCACTCTCTCGTCCAACAACTTGAATACTCCCTATATCACAAGGAGTTAAATTTAATAGGAGAGAGCTTTTATCAACATTAGCCTGACGGCTGTCACTGCACCCATATATGACATGTAGCTAGACGCTTTACTGTATGATCTCACTAGAAAACTTTTGGTAAACAGAGAAATGAACTCATCGTTAGGTGTGCTCTCTTCTCTGGAACCTGGCGTTGAACGATCGGCTATCAGACCCAAACTCCTCTACGGTGTAGTTGCTTGGTGAACGGCTCTCAAAAAAGGAGACCAGATTAAACCAATATACTCTGTACAAAGATTTGCGGTGAGTATTACAACTGGTTCCTTGAGATCAACACCAAAAAAGGCTCTACAGTTTCTACACTTTCTCCCTGTTGAGCTGCTTGGCAAGCAGATGGTTTGCCTCATAGCTACGAAACTCTATACGTTAAGCAGATGGACTCGACTATATTTTGCCCATAGTCTTAATCTAAACAACTTACCCTTCATTGCCAACCACATTGACTATTTCTTTGCTTCTCACCTCTTCGACACCAAATTTTTCACTTAAACTCCAAGTAGACGAGGTGTCGCAACTAGGAGTACGTTTCTGCACTGATGGCTCCAATCTGAATTGGATGTTTGGGGGTCCAATATGTGGAAACCTTCTACTACTGCAGCGTGTTCCTGGAGGAGTTGCTGGCATTCTTCAAAACTCTCTCGTTACTGGGGCAGTACAATCCAACAAAGGAACATGTACAAATCTGCACTGACAGCCACCTCCACGAATATAGTCTCCCTTGATCGATCCCTGCTCAATGAGCGTACGCATGTGCCCCCCATCTCCGTGACTTGGATACCAAGGCATTGTAAGGCTCCACAAATTCTCGGGAAGTATATGTTTATTCCCTACCCTGTGGTATCATAATGGACCTCCGCATAGCCTAAGTGTGTATTCTGGCCGATTACCTGTGCCTTTTACAACCACTTAACCCACCTACCTAATCTAACCTTTGTAACCAAATGTTTTTTTCACAGAAACCGCAGAAGCAACTAGAAAACGGTTTTATGTTGAATTATCCTCCTAAGCAAGCTAAACATATTACCATATAATGACACAGAAGGAGAAAGAAAATAAAGGTCAATATCCTCCATCAGAGAAACATCAATTTTTGGAATAAGCATACCCAATTTCATTACTGAGTCTTACCATAAGGAAACAGTAAGTCCAATTTTTGTCCATTCTCTTTCACTCTCATTGTTTCATTCTGATCCTGGCATACATAACCCTACGCCTCCACGGGCAATTTTTGATGGCATAACATCTGTCAAATTTGATTGCAATGGTTGGCAATATTTTAATGGTGGGCATTGCGATGTTATGCCATTGTCATTTTGAAAATGCCGTCAAGCAATCTAGTTCGCTGTACCCACGCTTGAAAAATTTTTTTATTTAACGATGAAGAGGAAAAAAGAAGGAAACCGAAATTCTGGGTGAATCCTTTATTACAAAGAATGCAAATGCACAGTCTCCAATCATTTTAGCGTTTTTATTAATTTAATAGATGCGGTAAAACGAAAATGTCCAACGATGCTTCCACTGTGAGCGTCACGAAAAAATGAAAAAAGGCTGTCAAACAAACAAAATGACAACTGATTGCAACACAGCACGTTGGCAATTTATGGCATAACATATTTCATAACATAAATTGCCAACCATGAAGCAATTTGGAGTCTCCATTGGCAATTTGCTTGAAATTGCCAATGGCATGCCATCAAAAATTGCCCGTGGAGACGTAGGGTAAACAAGACTAATAGAAACAAAGATTGTGCAAAGCGGTGTACAATCCTTTTTCTTTCCGAGCATCTACGTACTAGCAGCCTGGTTATAAAACGGACTATCAAACTAGCATACATTTTGTAAATAAAATACTGAGAAGCAGATGGATGACATCGTATTGTAACCAATGATGTCGATATGAGGTAAAACGCATCCTTTCGTGCTTAATTAGAAAATCAATCTTCTAAATTTTTATTGAACAGTTTCTATTAGCAATAACATATAAATTTTGATTTACAATTATTTACACTTCTCCAATTTTGCCATCTCCAATGTCACCACAACTCTTTGAATTAAAGGATGTATTTCTATCTACATACGAGTATATGAAAAAATATGCTGGTATTCATTCAGTCAAAAAAATCGTTTCTGAAAATCTTAAGCGCGTACGCCAATATAAAGAAAGTCGCAAATACCCTGCACAAAAATAAAAGTTAGTTTGAAATTTTAAAATGTAACATAAAATAGGATCTACTTACCGAATGATTACGACGATTATGGCGAAGCAGTGCAATCCTTTGCTAAAATAATCTTTGGCATCCTCTTAATCATAATTGTTTCTATAAAGTAGGTTATTTCGAAAATGTTATTCATTTCTTCTCGCACTCTCCATTTCCTCCTTAAATCCTAATTTAGTCCAATCTGATTTCTCCATTAACTGACTATTCATGCGACAACGTAAATATTCCTTTGCCTCCTCACGGCAACTTGAATTGTCGTTTTCATTGCGATGTAAACAACTCATGTACAATACATAATATTTCTTGCAAATGTTTTCGTGATCTAATGGAAAACTTCCCTTTTCCGGTGGAGTAGGCGCAAACTTATTTTGGCTAAAAGTATACGAACTCATTTAATAATACTGTTGTTGCTCAAACTAACTGAAGATTGAAGAAAAATATATGTAAAAGTTGTGACGAAGAGATATCAATTTCTTCATATTTAATCATTCACAGTAAATTATAATTCGAACCAGGGTACAGCTAGAAGGTAGTCGCAAAGGAGAATTGTTCTTCTCCTTCTTTTAGTTTTGAAACTGCCTCATTTTGTTATGCGTACCTTTATTTGCCTATTAGGTTTGTAAACAAAGTTTGAAATATACAAATAATAATTTGTAAATAGTTGAGATATAATAATTATTAAAAATAAAATGGGAAAGTGCGCTTTATGTGAAAAAGTGAAAAAATTAAAAGGACAATTGTTTTGTGTTCCAAATGATGAAGAAAAAAGAAAGCAGTGGAGTGAATTGTGCGGTTTAATTTTAGAGGCAAAGGATGTTGTGTGTGCAGACCATTTCCTACAATCGCACTTAAGAATTGAAAGAAAGGGGGTCCACCTAATGCCAAGCGCAGTTCTTTTTCTTCGACTCGCTTCTCGGACTGGGAAAGTGAAACAATTAAAAATAAAAATATTAAAATAAAAATTTTATAACGAAAGAAAAGTGTTACGAACTCGATACAAGTGACGAATCCAATGCGCCTATTTATTCGTTGCAAGGATGGAAGGATGCCATGCATAAACAAGACTAATAGAAACAAAGATTGTGCAAAACGTCGTACAAACCTTTTTCTTTCTGCGCATCTACTGCAGCCTGGTTATAAAGCCGCCTATCAAACTAGCATACACTTTGTAAATAAAAAAATGAACATTACTGTAAGATATTAAAAATACCAAGATTTATTAGTTTACATGACACATTTTGCGGCGAAATAAATTCGAGAACATATTACAAATGTATTGTCGAATATATTTAGTTTAAATTGCAATTATTTCTATTGGAAAACCGACCATCATAAATGCTCAATTGAAGAAATAAATTGTGCAAACTGATATGTATTTATAATTTTTTGCGCTGCTGTGACGTCAGAACTCGTCAAAATAATAACGGACATGTGCAATGCGTAATCTTCTTCTCTATCATTCTTGATACAAAAATACATATTTCGCGGTAATTAACAATTCAAAAATTGATAGAAAAATCGGCTTGGTTAAAATTTAAGTTTGGTAATATTTTGAAGCGGTAATTGAGAAACAGAATTATACTAGCTTTAACAATGCAAGCAATGCAAAAAAGACTCCAGAAATTAAATATCAGAAAATAAATTACATATAAAGCCCCCAAATACTTTTCCGAACTAAAATACAAAAACCTAAGCCTCTTTAGTAATAATAGTACCTTCTGCTTATGTCACGACCTCAGTGGAATGGGTTGTATTTTTGGAATGTCTGTCATTTAATCAAAACAAACTCCCGTCTAGCTCGGCTCAACGTGTGTATAAATGTATTTTAATTGTATCTATTTAGAATTCGATCAAAATGTCTGCAGAACCGAAAATAGCAAAGGATGCAGTATTGAAACGTAGTGATCACATCTCGGAGGATGTATCTATTGTGCGTGGTTACGACTGGAATGCAGGTATTAATTATAGCAGATTGCTGGAATCCTATGTGCACACAGGATTTCAGGCTACTAATTTGGGTTTGGCCATTGAAGAAATAAATAAAATGGTAATGAGAGGGTTTGCGTATGATAATTGCAACCAAATTAAATTGGTTTAGCTTGATTGTAGGGCACAGCCATTGGACGCTGAACAGGAGGACGGGCATGAGGTGGATACTTTTATACGAAGGCGTCACAAATGCACAATTTTCTTGGGGTACACCTCGAATCTTGTGTCATCGGGTATGCGAGAGACTTTACGTTTTCTAGTAGAACACCAAATGGTCGATTGTGTAGTCACGACGGCCGGCGGAGTGGAGGAAGATTTCATAAAGTGCATGGCACCCACATATATGGGTGAGTCGTATACAGTCACTGCCTAATGCAATTATTTTTTAATTATATCCTCCATAATATAGGCTCTTTTGAATTATCTGGAAGTGAGTTGCGTGATCGTGGTATAAATCGCATCGGAAATTTGTTGGTACCAAATGATAATTATTGTAAATTTGAGGACTGGTTAATGCCACTGTTAGATGAAATGCTTGAGGAGCAGCAAACAAAAGGTACCGTATGGTCCCCTTCACGCATAATACAAAGGCTTGGTGAAAGAATTGACGACACTACCTCCATCTATTATTGGGCTGCGAAGAACAACATACCTGTTTTCTGCCCCGCACTCACCGATGGCAGTTTGGGTGATATGATGTATTTTCATTCTTTTCGGAATCCGGGTCTTGTGGTGGATATTTTATCTGACTTGCGTCGTCTCAATACAATGGCTGTAAAGGCTATTAACTCGGGCATGATTATTATTGGTGGCGGCCTCATTAAACATCATATCTGCAATGCTAATCTAATGCGCAACGGCGCTGACTTTTCTGTCTTTATCAATACTGGTTCAGAGTTCGATGGAAGCGATAGTGGTGCACGACCAGATGAGGCCGTTTCTTGGGGTAAAATTCGCAAGACCGCTACACCAGTGAAAGTTTATGCAGAGGCTACTTTGGTCTTCCCTTTGATTGTTGGTGAAACTTTTGCAAAACGTCATTATAACCAAAATAAATGACAGAACTTTGTTGATCTGTTATAATAGTTAGTTGAGAGATTTTTGTTATCAATTGTAAATGAAATTTTCGTCGTAATAAATTTTTGACTGCGACTATAAAGTTACCCCAAAGTATACATAATTCTCATATATATATATATATATATATATACTCGTATATACGTATATATATATATATATATATATATATATATATATAATATATATATATATATATATATATATATATATATATATATATATATACATATATATATATATATATATATATATATATATATATATATATATATATATATATAAATATATATATATATATATATATATATATATATATATATATGTATATATATCATAGGTAAGATTGCCCAAATTTTAGTATGGTTGCTGTCTACTTATAGGGAGGGTTGACGAAAATGTGTTAATACAATTTCTTATATAGCAAATACAAATTTTTGAATTCTCCAGGGCTTTTCTAAATAAGAAATTGTATTGTTGTCTACTGGCACTACCCATAACTCATTTCTCCTAAAATATCCATTGATTTCATTGGCGTTGCTCTGTTAAAACATGTTTTACTATGGCGTTGATGTACTCTTTATTGAATGCGAAGAACTCGAATCCATTGTAAGTGTAAAAAGCAATCAGTTCATGGTACTTTGATTTGACTCTAGTTTAGCGAACGATTTTTGTTCATATTATCTGCATCGTGGTAATTTCGCTCAATTGTAGACTACGATCGTTTTAGCCGTTTATGGAAGGTCGTGTGCTCATCTTGTCGCAGATGAAATTTTTCCTTTGAATGTGTAGAGTTTTGATGATATATTTAACGCCGCAATAATTTTCTCCATCATTACACTGATTTTTACCCGCCGTTGCTTAGATAATTGAATACCAGACGTGCCATCGTAAGTTGCCGGTTTTAGGCTAGCACCAAATATCTCTCGAACGCCTTTGGACTAGAAACATTTATTTTAAGTTCTTCAAATGGTTGTCATTGATCTGCTCCCTAACGATCTCAAATTTCACTTTGATTGTCTCAACTTGACTATCAATCGTTTCTGAAATTTGACAATTTAAATTTCACGGTGTTTTACTCTGTTGGGTTTATTTTCAGCAACTTTATTGCAATGCGAAAACTTAGGTACAGCTCTTTCTTTGTCCCTGTAGTTGCAATTTCATGTACTGTCCTCCTTCAGAAGTTCTACTTTGAAGTGGTCCAACTCCATTTTTAGTCTCTCAACACAATCTCATTTCCAAATACATACGTGATGATTCCCCCTCCCTCCGGAAAAAAAACTAAACTGGTAGAACTAGAAATGATGACCCACATTTGGACCGCTGCGACATGGTAGCGTTAAATAACATTCCTTATATGAAGTACTGTTAAGGCAGTATAAATATATGCTTCCGGTATAACGCGTTCAGGCGCCTGCACTGTTTTTTGTAGTTACATATACATATATTAAATTCAACAGTTTTATACAAGTTTTAACAGCGATCCACGAAAAGCATTTCCTCATTTTGGGAGCTCTTGGTGTATATCACACAAATTAAATTATTATTTGCTAAAATGTTTTAAACAAAGATATTTATTTATTTTATTAAATAGATTCCTAATAATCGCTGAATTAATTGGTATTTTCAAAACAACAAATCGAGCATATTCTTCATTGCGATTTATGAGTAACTCCTGAAATCTTTTCATTAGGTGTACTCTGTTCTGCACGTGTTGGCCTTTAGGAACCAGGCGAATCAACTTCCAGTAGTAACATGTACGAGTAATTTAACATTTATTCTGCTTTGTTTTAAAAGTGAAAATATAACATCAATTAGATTCATTTTAGATAAAATTTTGTTTTTACATTCAGTTCCGCAATTATACCCTCCATTAACGAAAGAAAAAACAATTTTGCATCAAATCTAAACTAAACGCAAGCAATTCATTACTGTATATGTTTATGAAACACCAGTGCTGAATTAATTCTATCCATAGGTTACGCCTTTTTATCATGACACGACAAATGCACTACTTCCCCGTTGGGGTATCGTACAAACGCACTTTGATTTGTAAAACGCTTCTTGCATTCGGGACAGACAGTAAATTCGTTGATTTCTACGAATTTATTTTTTTCCTTTTGAATCAGTTCCTTAGCGCGCAATATCTCTGCGGAAAGAAGGCCCTTCATAATTTCACGGTGATGATTTTGTGCCATTTGTGTACGCAATACAGTGTCCATATAAGTACGCAACCGATATAAACGCAAATTATCGGGCAAATACTGCAATTACAAAAATTGAAGTCTTACTGAACAGTGATCTCAAATATATACTTACGGGCCATATTTTGTTCGGATCAATTTTAACTGTGTATCTGTTCAGTAAGTCTACAACAATGTCGTGGTTGGGTTCCAAGAAGTCTGGATGCAATGAAACTCCCTCATAAGGTGGTACTTTCAAAGGATTCAAAATAGTCTTTAAGAGCGTCAAGAAAATCTCATTATCATCATTATAATGTTCCTCGCAATACTTAGCGGCCTTTTCTACATCCCCCAGTATTTGAATGTATATTGCCAAGACTTTTTCGTGTTTTTTTAGCCGACCTAGTATTAAAGTACGCTCCTCGAGCATTACATTCGTTGGGAAATCCTGAAGAACCACATCCGGCGAATAATTATTTGAATTTTTCAGTAAATCGTACAACTTCGAACGATAGTGTTGTAACTGTTCCGTTTTTTCTCTGTGAAATAATAAAACTAAAAACATTTTTTGCGGATAAATTATTTACATACTCTTTTTCTTTTGCCTCCGAACTGTTATTCTTTAAATCCTCTAGCAAATTTTGGACTTTTTCACGATATTGCTTGATAAGTACATTATGTATTAAGGTATTGGTGTCTTTCCATACATTTATAACGTGTTCCAAGTAAGGAATAACCAAACATTTATGGTGAGTCAGCAAAAAATCTAATATGTTAGCGCGTGGAAGACTTTCTACTTCGATAAAGTCCTCAGTGAATATGCGTAAACCATCGTCAGGATACTTGCTAAGCACCCAATCGGAAAAATCAAAAATCAATTGTAGATTCGCTGAACCTAATTGCTGCAAGTAGCGGATAGTGCGTTCATGCCCATAGAGAATGGAACCTTCAATTGATGCTTGCGATTGCAATAATTCCAGTGCTTTTTTGTGTTTACCTTTTGTTTGATAAAGTATGATTAATTCTGAAATTTTATCATGCTTTTTCAGCGTCTTTTCAGATTCCTCAAGATGACATTGATTTAGCCTTAAAAGAGGGGCCACTAATGAATCGTTAGTCTAAAATAAAAAAAAAAACCATATAAGGATTATGATGACCGAGTTATTACAAATTACTCTTAACTTGTAAATAACACTTCAGCAAAGTTGTATCAATTATGGACAGCAAAGATTTTGATGTACTCTTAGTGTCACGCAATTTGACAATTTCCTTCTGTCTGGCCAAAGCCAAAAAATCAATTAGAGCCATGAGAGCGTTTTCCAGATCTTTATCTTCTAATTGTGGTACGGATATTGCGGGAACCATTGCATCATTTCCTTCAATAACAGTCGTCTTATTAGATTGCTCCTGCAGCAGATTCGGAAAGAGTCGAATGACATCGTATGGATTAGCAGCAGCTTTTGCAAATTCCGTCATTGCTGCAGAAAATTGTTTGTTGGCAAATAATTCTTTTGCAGATCGCATGTGGATCTGTCTTATAGTCTCCGCTTTCACCTCCTCTGTTTCGCTAGATATATTCTAAATAATGTACACAAAATGAGAACGACTTAACTTAAAACATTTCTTCACTTAAAATACCGTTAATTCAATTGCCAACTGAAATTTTTTCTGTTGGAGCAGCTGCTGCCTTTGTGTAGGTATATCTACCAAACGGATGCACCACAACTCTGAAACAGCAGCTGCAAATATTGTGCCTTTTGTAGACCGTACGAGAAATTTGGTTTTACTCAACTCGGGAATGGTTTGAACAAGTGTATCTTTATTGATGCCTTGTTGTGCTTCTATGCATCTCACTTCAATGGCGTTAGCCACACGCCCGATCGCAAAGGGCTCGTCCCAAACTTGTCAGGAGAAGATATTATAAGATTTAAGATGCTTACAAATATTAAAAACTTACCTAAACCTAATAAAGGACTGCTCCACATCATAGGCTTAACAGTAGTTCTGGCTTCAGCGCCCAAAGTCGTTCTATCTAAACTTCCTTGAGTTCTGGATTTTGTATCGTTACGCTTAACATATTCATTGGGATCAATTGCAACAAGGTATACGTCTTTCGAAACACCTAATAAGTTGTTTTTTAGAAGGCAAATGCATGGGTCCATACTATGCGATGAGGACGTTACTATGAGATCGTGTTTTTCTGGTTTGTTGGAAAGAATCTTAAAAAGTTAAATTATAAGATATCGAAAGCTGTTTCTATGTTTATAAAATTGATTACATTATAAATTACGTATTCGTCTTTAAAGCCGACACACACAACATCATCCACCCAACACAGTGCCTTTGGGACGTCCTTCAAATCAATACTGAATGACGGGGAATACAGAGAATCTAATTTCCAATAAAAAAACTGAAGGCGTCGTTTAATGGCGCAGCAGACCCGAATTACGGTTGCCGTTTCACCAGTAGTTGATTTTGTTGTCTACGGAATGTTTTAAAAATGATTTGGATATAAACCATTATCCAGTAATATCGTATATACCTTGACATCAAGGGTAAATAGACTGCATCCTCTAGTTAGTGGAGAACTGTGAATAAAGGCAAAATTGTTCTCAATGCGACTGATATCGCAAACATGGATCGTGCTGTCTGTCAGCACAAACAAGAGGTGCTCCGCAGCGATTACTTCCATCTGGGAAATGGCCTTTTTGCTAAAGCTCTTGTTGAACATTAGCATGTCTACAGTGCCACGCTCATCGACTGAATACATGATAAGCTGTCCACTACGAGTTCCTAGAATCACATTGTTCTCTGTGGGTGTGACCACAGATTTACAGTAGAAATATGTTATTTCATTTCACCACCAGACATACCATAAGCCGCTATAGATTCAATGTGTACTCCTTGCTTCAATATCGAGTGAACATTGTAAGCCTGATGCATCGTTTTCGTTAGTATTTGGACTATAGAAACGTTTTTTACTGTAGTAAAGTGTATTTAATTAAGTCGGCGAATTTTCTTTTATTCCAGTAACTGGAATTTTTTCCTTCACTACAGCTGACTTTTGTTATTTGCATCTACTTAAGAGTTGCCAACGCTCCCAAAATTCGAATATACCCCATGACACATTTTATGAATACTTTCTTCCGGCGAAAATATGTAAAACAACGATGTATGACAACAACTCCATAATGTATTTCAATATACGAATACAGATTTACAACTAATTTTAAAACAACTATAAAAATGTAAATCAATATATATGAAATCTAACTTTGTTAATAATGCAATGAATGGTATTGAGAATTCTTACACATGGTCTTTATTGATTAGAATAAAAGTAATAATGAATGTTCAGTTGGACATATTGCAATTAAAACCAGTAAAGAAGAAAAAGATCTTTGTATATTGCCACCAATGGGGGACCGCAAAGTTCATTATATGGGAGAGAGGCCTAACCTTTATCTGATCAGCGTCCGTATACATAAAAATATAAAATTCCGCCAAAAAATATTGTATACGTCGTAACATAGTGTCTCGGCTATTCATGGCAATGTTTACGTCCTAACATCAAAACGTTAAGTGGAGACCCCATATGTTCATGTCATACGAATAAAATTTAACATTTGCAGCATTCTTGCAGCCCATCGGATATCCAACCAATGGCTGCATTCTGGCACCCCATCGGATACCAACCGATCAGAATTCTCCGAATTTTTTTCAACCAACTGACTGAGCCGACATTTTCTTCGTTACCATATGCAACACTTAGCACAGCTGTTTGTAGAACAGATGTTTATGTATAAATGGACTAATTTACAAATAAAGTGCGCTGTTTCACTCATGTGATGAATGCACCCATTATGTCAAGACAGCAGTGCTGCTATCAACCCTGATATAAATTTAAATTTTCACTCCCATGATACTTGTCAAATTTTACAACTTGACGGGCAGTTTGCGCTTCGAACATGAATGATAGTTCGGCCACTACGAGCTCTCATTCCAATCTGATGCATTTTTGACTGTCAAGCATGTTCGATAATGTGTACCTCACTTTATAATACTATCATAACTATTGTAATCATGCTGTTCTCAGGGCAAAATATTTAAGATGTGATTGTTAATTAAACTACAATCGTAATTTTTGGAGATATAATGACGCAATTTAAAATTTGTGGAGTTATTGATTGTTACAGCAATGTTACTATAAATACCATCGATGATATAATCTGTGCATACTTGGTACTTCAACTATATTATCGCTACCCAACTGTGGAAAACGCTGCATATTACCATATCCTACCAATTTAAGAAATTCAACGTAAAGTGTGTTCGTGTCTTATGACCATGTTCACATTAGCCTCAGAGGGCCGACTCATTTTGACATGAGTCCGCACTCTCATGTTCATACTAAAATGTCTGAACACCGCCGCATAATTTTAAAGCTTGCAAGCTGTCAGAATATTTTTGTTTTCCTTTTAGCAACATAAACCTATAGCAGAAGAAAATTAATCATCATCATCATCATAATTGGCGTACAACCATTTCTGGTCATTGCCGCGTTATCAGCTTTCGCCAGTCGTCTCTGCTTCGCGCACGCTGACGCCAATTGGAAACACCAAGTGCAGCCAGGTCCTCCTGAACCTGGTCCTTCCAACGTAGTGGTGGTCTCCCCCTCCTGCGTCCGCCACCTGGCGGCATCGATTCAAATACTTTTTTCGCCGGAGCACATTCATCCATTCGCACAACATGTCCCAGCCAGCGCAGCCGCTGTGTTTTAATGCGCTGAACTATATCAATGTCGGCGTACAGCTCATACAGCTCGTTGTTCCATCTGATTCGATACTCTCCGCAGACGCATATAGGACCATAGATCCTTCGAAGAATTTTTCTCTCGAACGCCCCCAAAGCTCGCTCATCGTTGTTTGTCATCGTCCAGGTTTCGGCACCATAAAGCAGGACGGGAAGGATGAGGGCTTTGTAGAGCGTAATTTTTGTTCGTCGAGAGAGGGCTCTGCTTCTCAATTGCCTACTGAGCCCAAAGTAACACCTGTTGGCAAGAGTGATTCTTCGCTTGATCTCCTTGCTGGCATCATTCGTGGTGTTGATGCTGGTTCCCAGATAAACGAAATCCTTCACAACTTCAAAGTTGTAGTCGCCAACAGTGACGTGGTGTCCAAGACGTTGAGACTCTTTATGTGTTGACACCAAGTACTTCGTTTTGTCCTCGTTCACCGCTAAACCCACTCGCCTCGCTTCTCTCTCCAAGCCGGAAAATGCAGCACTCACGGCGCGGCTGTTATGGCCAATGATGTCAATATCATCAGCATACGCCAGTAACATGACACTATTGTGGAAGATAGTGCCTGTGCGATTTAGACATGCTGCACGTACGATTTTTTCCAACATTATATTGAAGAAAACACACGATAAGGAGTCACCTTGTCTGAATCCTCGCTCAGTAACAAACGGCTCGGACAAGTCATTACCGATTTTAACTGAGCCAGTGGTGGTGCTTAGCGTCATTTTGCACAGCCGAATTAGCTTAGCAGGGACGCCAAATTCAGACATAGCGGCGTATAGTTGACTCCTTACGGTGCTGTCGAATGCGGCTTTGAAATCGACGAAAAGGTGGTGTATGTCAATCTGCTTCTCTAGGGTTTTCTCCAGGATTTGGCGTAGTGTGAACATTTGGTCAATGGTGCCTTTACCAGGTCTGAAGCCACACTGATAAGGCCCAATCAGTTCATTGGCGATGGGCTTCCGCCTTTCACAGAGTACGCTCGACAGGACCTTATATGCGATGTTCAGAAGGCTGATCCCGCGGTAGTTGGCACAGATTGCCGGATCACCCTTCTTGTGGATTGGGCAGAGCACACTTAAGTTCCAGTTGCTGCGTTGCGACACTCTTCGTCATACCAGCTGTTTTTCTTCGGGCGGTGATAGCCAATCACCTCTTCAGCGGCCGTGCGCATGGAGTGGGATATAAGCGACCACTGCGCGCAAATATCGAGATCAGGGGGAGAATCCATCAGCATATTCGAGAGCCGAGAAGCAAATGCGGTAGCTGTCTGTAGCGATTGTAGCTTTCCGACGTCAAGCTTCCTCTGCGAATTAGAGCGAACGTTTTTTGCCGCACTGAGGCGAGTGCGAACCTTAGCTACAACAAGGTAGTGGTCCGAGTCAATGTTGGCACCTCGAATTGTACGTACGTCTAACACGCTGGATGCATGCCTGCCGTCGATCACAACGTGATCAATTTGTTTTCTGGTTTTATGATCAGGGGACAGCCAGGTGGCTTTATGAATATCGGGATGCTGGAATCTAGTACTACTAACTACCATGTTCCGCGCTGCGGCGAAGTCGATCAGCCTCAAACCGTTTTCTGATGACTGCTCGTGGAGGCTGAACTTACCGACGGTTGGTTCAAAAATGCCTTCTTTGCCCACCTTGGCGTTGAAGTCACCTAGCACAATTTTTACATCGTGGCGGGGGCATCGATCGAAGGTTTTTTCTAGTTGATCGTAGAATGCATCCTTGGTGTTTTCGTCTTTCTTATCCGTCGGAGCATCTGCGCAGATTAGGCTGATGTGAAAGTATTTTGCCTTAATGCGGAGTGTGGCAAGCCTGTCGTCGACTGGGGTAAATCTCAGGACTTCATCTCGCAGTCGTTTGCTTACCACAAAACCTACATCGAGTCTGCGCTTCGTCGCATGGCAGCTGTAGTAGATGTCACATGTAGCTTTTTTGAGCGTCCATGTCCCGTCCATCGCATTTCTTGGAGTGCGGTGACGTCAGCTTTATATTTTTCGAGGACGTCAACCAGCTGGATAGAGGCACCTTCCCTATTAAGGGTCCGGACATTCCAGGTGCATATCCTTAAATCGTGTTCCTTATAACGTTTGCGGGGGTTGTCGTCAACAGTTGTGGGGTATTTCATCCGAGGCTTCAATCTTATATTCACTGGATTATTTGTCTTTTATGTGGCGGGTTCCAAGCCCAGCGCACAATCCTAAGCTAGGGATTTTTTGTTTGGTAGTGGTAACCCACTTCGGGGGTATGGGCGCTGCCGTTGGTACCTATAGTACTCCTCCGCCACCGTTCCTACATGCGAGACCCCACCTGGCCTCGCACACTTTGATGAATCCTTAAACCGAATATGTCAGAGTGGCCTCACCAAAGCTCCCTCTCTCGTTGGCCCTGACCAAGGATCCCACATGGGTTGGTTACCACATCATCACCTAGGTTGCTCAGGTTACCAGGGTGCACCACGTGGAGGTGAGAGTAGGAAGATTTAAGAGACATGAGCCGTTAGTAGCAGGAAACCCTAACGTGAACCTGCCCCCCTTGGCAACCCCGAAGAAAATTAATAATGCATTTAAATATGAGTGATAGTGAAGAAAGAAACATTTGTGTTTTAACGCTATAAAAAAAAAATAAAAAAATCTGGCCTCAAGTAACTTTTCTCCTTCCCACCTTCCCTCTTTGCCCGTAGACGTCAAAATTAGTCGGCTCTCTGAGGCTAATGTGAACATGGTCTATGAACTCGTGCAGTGCGAGTTCACTTCAATTCCTTTCAGTTCAGTAATTTGACGTTTGCGACGTACACAGGAAAGTGTTAAGGCCCAAATACAATAACGGGAGAGCGAGTCTCAGATGAAATATCGAAAAGAATTTGTACAAAAGGATGGTATGTGGCAATATACAATAATGCTTTATACGATAGAGCGAGGCGAGGCATTTCTATAAAATTAGAAATACCTCGCACTCTCGTGAGAGACGATTTGTCAGAATAATCAACTCTTTCGTAATGCGCATTTGTTTATTTCTGATTTGCTGTTTGTGGCTCTGCGTTTCTTTTATTTAATAAAAAATTTCAAAACATTTGGTTTTTAATAGTCCTTTAGCACTTTTGCTTCTGTATAAATATGGCTGGCTCTTTGTTTATTGTATACTAAAATTCGAGACAGTGCAAAAAGAGATGTCGTCCGAGACTCGCTCTCCAAAAATAAGCGTAATTTGAACAAAACTGTCAAGTATGTTCGTTAATGTTTACCGCACTTAAGTTTATTCGAAATGTGCATTACAGTTAGCTGCCAGTTTCATTTTTTTATAGTGTACAAATTCAAATTGAACTCGAAGTACTTCGAAAATTTTTAAAATGTAGTATTAAATTAACATACAAAATGTTTACAAATATTAATTTCTGTGACCAAAAAGATACCGCATATTGTATACGTCCTGTATGGCTTCATGGCACATTTAACACTGCTGGTAGCGCCATTTCCTATATGTTTATATGAGAATTGTTTCCGCATAAGCTTTCTCATTAATTTTCACCTCATATTCATTTCACATTCATAGCTGAGGCACGTACTTTAAATGTCACTACCACTTGGATTTATAACGCTCCGGTTGACTTCACTAGAGTTATACCAGAGGCAACAGAGACACGAAACTTGAACGTCTCTCGTTTTGCGCACACTAACCCATGCGCAAAACTGTAGTAGTGTGGCTGATTTTCTTCAGAACCAATGATACACAAACCTATCCATATAGCAACTAATGATAAACAAAGAGTTCTTTTGACGTTTAGTCAGAAAATTTGACGTTTAAGTTTCCCGTTTCTATGGTCTCTGTCTGTACGACCTCTCCTTTGTACATCAAGTGCTTTGCGCGGCACAAATATTTTCATTATAATTGATTCTTTCAGTGTACTGTCATTATGTACCAGCACTATTCACAAACAAAAACAATCTCAGCTGATAGCTGAAAAACAGAAATATCTGCAAAGCAGTCCAAAAATGCATTAATTTGACTCATTTTTGTTACAATAAAGAATTGATAAAAATTATTCAAAGTGATGGAAGAAGTGCAACACCCATTATTTCTAAGTACAGTGCAATAAATAATATTCAAATAACCATTGATTTAAATTGAAGATTTTCGCTTATCTCTTGTGCTCGACTCAGAGTTACAAATTGCATGAATAACGTACATACAAAAAATCATTAAGTACACAAAGTGTAATAAGAATCTTAGAAATAGTACAAAGCCGAGTATGTACATATGTATAAATCAGTGGACAATGAACTGCTTTTGTATCACGTAAATACAATGGAAACAAGGGTGGAGCATTATTTGGAGACACTACCTTGCGAGGAACGCCACTTTGTTAAGGTAATTAAACAATTATTTATCAAACGTTTTAATATGATGTGTATGTATAAATATGTTCCAAAATTTGTAGCTATTTCTGCAGTTGGTGCAAGCTGGATCTAATACACAACCATACGATGAGAAACTGTTGCCTTTGCTTACACATCTGCCTTATCCTCTTCTGCAAATTTTACAACACAGTCGTGAAAATTCGAAAATTCACATTGATAGAGTCGTCATGAAAGCATTGAATTTGTTGCTGGCAGAAAATGAAGATTCCTTTTCACTGCATTTTATCAATTTCCTTGCTAATTTCCCACTTAGTGCCCTGGAGGACGCCGCTTTACGAAAGAAACTATTGGAAATTTTATCTTCAAAAAATCTTAGTGATGAAGCGTACTTAGCTCTTATAAGTCGTCCAGATGGCAAGTTATTGCCTGAAGTGTTGGATTACTTGAAGCAGAAGTGGGAAACCCCTGGCTCAGGAAGCATTCCTAGTAATGAGTGTGTTTTATTTCAAGCGCTTGACAACAAACTTCACTTTGCTCCACTTGTTGGTATGGAGTTAAAGGATCCTATTGACATTTCCGATATTGCCCTGCGCAATAATTTGTTGATATTAAAGGTGGTAAATGAGCTATCAAACACTACACAAAAGCTTGCTGAAGTAGGAAATATCGCTAATTGGTTGAAAGAATTTTCGGTGGCAGATGTTCCTCATGATTTGCAGGAAGTACATAAATTCTTTTATGCTGATTTCCAACGTTTTTGTTTAGTTTTAGAGTTTTTAAAAAAATACCCAGACAAATTTAACGTAATAGCGGTTGAATCCCTGCTGAATGTCACGGGCATACTGGAACTTATTTTCAAATATAACATCAGTGCAAGGTAGGAAAGCATGTATGACTTAAGTTATTTATATCTTACTCACTAAAAATGTTAATGATACTTTGTAGCTTTGAGGATGCGCGTAGCATTATTGAATCGATGTACAAATGGCAGCAGCAAATTCCTGCCACCAAATGCGTGCATGATATCGAGTTAGAAACGCTTATTTATTATACCGCGCTGACCACCGTGTATGATGTGATTATATCAGAAAAGGGTCTAAGTCCTGAACAATACTATTCCAGTAAAATACAACAACTTAATATGTTGTTTCGTCAAATGCGTAACCTCGATGTGCTCTGCTCTCTAATTGAAGATATATTTCAAATGATGTTCCTGCGTTGGGAACACCAGCAACATGATGCTCCACGGTTTGCAAATTTGCGACCAAGTGGCAGCAAATCAACGAATTCCAGTAGCTCTGACAGTAGCGGGAATGCGGGCATACGAATCTCTGCCCGTTATGACCAAACATTGGGCATACGTCACGGTTTCATTTGCAGTGGTCAAGCCTTATATACAATTGTTGCGTTTCTAAAAAATTTTGTCACTAAAAAATTGCATTCGGAAGACTACAAGCATTCGTCTGACCGCATACAGATGCGCTTCCAATGTATCGTGAACATCATTGGTGAAGCCTTATGGAAGTATTCTGTAATAGAGAAGATTGACGACTCGCTCGCGCGTACAGGAACAAATCAAAAATATCCCTTGGATGCAGAAGATTTGCTTCAATTAGTTAAATTGCATATGAATCCTATGGAAAAGTCATCCAGCGATGACGAAAGCCGTGACCGTTGCAACTTTACCAGTTTAACTCGTCGAAAAGTAGCGAAAAAGAAACGTAGAGCCACATTCAGTGGTGCTGCAGTGACTCGGCCCAATCATCTTGAAAAATACCGTGTACATTCTAATTTCATGACTAGCAGCGTGAGTGCAGTACAGGGTGCCACAATCCCTGAAATGCAATTAAAAACACGAAATATGATTGCTCGCTTTGTAAACAGGAGTATTATTCCTAAAATGCTAGGTTCTCCCGAAAACTTGGCAATAATGGCTTTGGCCTTACAGAATTTTAATGACGTCAAACACATAATCGAGGTATGTATCCATTATATGGGAACATCTTTTAATTGACCTTATAAATTGTTTCTGCTTGCAATTAGATTACATTTTTGTGAGATATCTTCATTAATATAATAATTTAATTGGTGGGGACAGAAACTAGTGCAACTAGTGCTAACTATTGCACGCCTTTGCACGGATAATATCAATTCCACCAAAACACTTAAATGGTAAAAAACTATTATTTCGGTTCCTAAAAACCTTAGTTCTGCCAGCGCCGGTGGTTAAAAGGGGTTTGAGCCTAAACTTGGTTGCCACTGATCTGCACTAAGTTCTGTAGATTCGGGTAATTTATTCGTTCACCTACGTCCATATTCGTGATTTTTTTCTAGCGGATTCCTGCCCTGAGATGTATGTAATTATATTTCTAAAGTGTAAATGTAGCAAATATTAATCGGCTATACATTAAAACTATTGTGGTTTCGTAACACTTTTGCGGGCAACTCGTAAATACCCTATAAATATCTTCTGAGACAATTTTAATACTCTTTTATACAAAATTATTATAATTTATTAGTTCTCCATTAAATATTTTAATAATATATTAGTTTATTTTTTCTTTGCTCATCATATTTTTTCCAATCAACTGAATATCACCATTTTTACATCTTTATTATGAATGTCTTTTGTCCTTTCTTTTATTTTGTACTGTTATAAAGTTGTTATACTAAGCTAGTACATGTTGGGCTGTGCTGATAATACCCAAAAGGTGGAGGTGTAGGCACTAATCATGATACGATTTAAGCATGTCCGCCAGTCCACCTGTACATACATTTTATTAAAACTATTGGAGATATCTTCATGAAATTATATCTTGATATAGAAATTGAATGTAACTTAATGAGCAACCGGATTGCTATATGGACCAAATCGGACCTCTCCCACATGCCAACGTTGACTTCTAATAAACTATAATAAATTCGCTCCCATGGTTGGTATGAAATTTTATGCGAGGCAGCAAGAAATGGGGTTAATCAAATAAAGGACACGCCCACTTTTCATATAAGGAACTTTCGCGACCAAAATTAAAATTAGACTAGATATGCTGCTATTAAATTGGTAGCAATGTGCGTGAGGTGTATACTAGTGTGGAAGCGTGGAAGTGTGGAAGGAGATTAGAATTACTGCCCCACCCACAATTAAGCAAAATTCTTTTCTGCAAGATTCATAAACGAAATTCCTCGCGAAGGTTCATAGTGCTACTATAAAACACCAATCAACGGGATATTTTGAGAGTCATATCCACTATTGATATATGTTTAAAACTTAGGACCTATCAAAAATTTGTGGACCAATTTTTATGTGAATAAGAATATTGACGCTCTAAATACATTCATAAATGAGGTCGATCAGATAAAGGGCACGCCTCCATCCCTTATAATCATCTCTGGGTATCCCACCGAAAATTACTCTAGATAAGCTCATAATGCTAATACTCGTATATGAATACAATTTGGTTGTAATGCTCATTATTAATGCTTTAACTTGCACGCACATGTAAGGGTAAAGGGTGTCTCCCGACTTCAGCTTTCCTTACTTATTTTGAGTATATTCATGTGTCCCGTTAGGTCGTCCATCGGACCTGACCTCTTGAATTCTGCCACATGTTTTACCATACAACCTTTGCATACATTACGCGCATGGCTTTATTGATTACACTGTTCAGATGTTAATTCCACGTTTCTGTTTTATCAAGGATCACTTCAAGAGATTTCAATTCATCCGAGAAGAGTATTTTTTTCAACCAGTTTTGCGTGCCATCTTCTGGCGAGTGGTAAATGCGGTTCTCATGTCTTTGCACCAAATTACAGTCGTGCACAAGGCTTTTTAAATTTAATTATGGTGGAGCTACGACAGCCCGTGATGTACATCATTCGCATATCCTAGCATTTTGAAACCTAGGGCAACCCTTATTGGTTATAATATTCAAACTTTGACCTAGGAAAGCTGATCACCCTTGTTCGCAACATGTAACATAGTCATGAGTGATCATTGGGCTTATATTTTTCCTGATCATTGAATTTGTTGATCGTTTGGACGGTCACCTCATGTTTATTAGCCATACGACCCTGGCAATTCTTTATACCCGGCCTATTTTCAACTGTTACAACAAACATGAATTTTGGATTGCTTTCCTTGTAATATTTGTCGTATTTGCTTCCAGTGCTTCATGATTGCGCTTGCGTCTAATTTGCACTTTAATTATTAAAAATGATATTTTGCTTTATTTCAATTCAGTGATAAATATGTACATATGTAACAATTATAAATTATAACAAATGGAAAAGAGTAAAAATAGATTTTTATAAACAAATCCGAAATTGCTACTGAGTGGTGATTGATCCATTGTTGTCCATTAGCCTGAAAGTTTCTCGGTAATGGTATCTCAATACATTTGCCTTCTGCCAAGCAGCATTGGCGAATGACATGAGCAACGCAAGGAGCAGTATGAATTCAAAAATGCTACCTATTTCAAAGATGAATTGAACATTATTTTCTTTATTTTAGACTTTCAATTTGAGGAACACTGATCTAAATCGCGAGTTGTCGTTCGTCGAGCAGCAGCAGCAAGTGAAGCAAAAATTGGCAACAATATATGCCAGCTACCAGAAACAAGAAAACAATAGCAACAATCGAGAGCCCAAAGCGACAGTGGAACAAATTAAAAATGTTGCAGCCAAAGGGTTTGAAGTATCCAAAATTATTAGTGTAATAGACAACTTCGCGCAATTGCAGAAGGTGCAGCAATCCGCGGAGTTGAAGCAACTGCTTCTGAAGTACAGTACCAATCCGCAGTACATATTCCTCCATCAATTCGAGGAACGTAATTTAAACGCTGTGATAATCACTGATCTTATACTGAATCTCCCTTTCAATCGTGAAATTACTTCCAATGTTCTCATTGTAATTAAAAGGCAGCAGCAAATCGCGTCTGGCATCGTTAAAAATTTTAGGGAAGATGCGACTGTTAAGGTTCAGTTACCTAAGGACATGGGTGCAATGCCGTTGCTCGAAAACTTGTGCGAATGTATGCGACATCTGGAACACAAGTCACTTAGTGATCTGTTCTACAACAACTACTACTCTCTGAAGCCCCGAAAACTAGCGATGGAGTTGCAACGTGAACGTGGATTTGAAACAGTATTCTATAAAAGTCCTTCCGAAGTAGGCTGTTTTGAAGATATGAAGGCGCATGCGTCACACTTTCAGAACTTGCAGTCAAAGTGCAACTATTATACGCGTTTCAGCGCTTACATAGCACATTTGGCTAAACTCTTGCAACTGCGCGAACACAAACTACATTACCATACCAGTGAGCTGTTGAAAATAGATCCGTGTGACATTATTGGAGAATTGATATTCGAATGCGGCATGACGCCTTTTGAAATCGAAGCTAATGTTTCAGCTTTGAATTTAAATTTGGTGCATGTGATCTCTTTGAATATATGTCCAGAAATCGGTGGCAAGTGCAATAAGACTACAAGATCTCTGCCAGCCCAGAAACTGCACACGATCTTCAATTACATATCAAACCAGAACAGCCTTCTGGCGTATTTGCTGCAAAAAATTAACAAAATTACCAATTTCGTGATGAGCAATAATATTAACCCAGTATTCCTACAGCGCTTTGTGCTGTTGCCAGAAATGGAAAAGCTGGCTGCATTATACGAGGGCAATACATTAGTTGCCGCTTTGCGCTCAGACAATTTCGATATGAAACTTATGCAACACTTAGACTCTAAACAGAATTTCGATATTTTGCAACACCAGATAGGAAATTGTGGTAAGTCCATTTCAAGATCAAATATCACCATGTAGGCATGTCTACGGAATAAAACATTTGGATTCCGTTTTACCCTCATTGCTTGCCATCTAGACATACATTCGTATTTCGTGTCATTCACAACACACAAGTTTCCACCCTTTTATCTCTTACTAAGAATTTACCATTTTATAATTTGACATATAACTTGGGAACTGAGCTCTGCCTAGACACCGGGCAGCATATTCACTTCAGGGCAATTAATTCAAATACGGATCATTTGGCTGGTGTCACACATAACGCAACTTCTGATATCCTTCTAATTTCTTACAATCGTAAATAAAATTTATTAAGTTTTTCAAATTTTATAAAACATTTTTATAATAATTTTATACCAAGAGATGTACTGAATATGCTCTGCATAAACTGAACTGACAGTTCTTACCATCATTTGCTATGCAATATATTCAAAGATGCCAAAGATGTGTTGATGAGCCATCTGGATCCAGCCCACTGCTTGTTTTCTTAACATTATTGGCAAAGATTGCTATGACCAAATTCAACTATTGATTTGAGCACCTGCGGATTTTTATATCGATTTTTATAGTTTAGGCTTAAATATAAAGTTCATTCTTGCCATTTGAGAGAATATGTTTACAGATCATATGAAATAAATATATGTAAATTGATTTTTCAGAACCTAGGCATAAACAAGCTAAACGCATCGATGCAATCATAATTCAACTTATAAGGGAGGATTCCAGGAACATGTACCTGGCAACACAAATTCACGACATTTCTCTTAGAGCGAAACTAATACAAGAAAATTTTACGAAAATATCCACAACTCGTCTTGCGAAAGAATTGATAGAGAGTACATTGCACCACAAGGAAGCCGTATCCCGCATACCACACAGTTTGCGAGCACAGCTAGAAGCCACTCTTGCGGATATTACGATATACGCTAAGGTATCCGAAGTTCTGCAGTTTGAAACATGGCCACAGGCTTACGACTTCGGCCTGAAGACCCCGAACGCAATATTTGAGAAACTGTTGCAATTGCATTTGTACAAACTCTGTTACAAATGGTGCAGAGCGGTGAAACTCGCAGAAAGGTTTGTGCAACACAAGCGCTTATTCTTAGCGGCTCTGCTGAACTCTTTACTGGAACTGAACGACGAACAGGCCCACGGAGTGGAGGTAAACACATACTTACTGCAGATATTTGAAACGTTTCCCATGCGGGACTGCATCACGTTTTTGGACACTAACAAAGATTCTTTCCGGTCGGTGGTGCTGTTGCAATACGTTATTAACTTTCTAGCGAAAAATGCTCGAGACGACAATAATTACAAAAATTATAAAGTATCTCTAATAATTTTTGAACACTTAACTCTCGGTGAACGTGATCAGTTTTGGAATTTGCTGAAGTTTCCATTGCTGATAATAGAGCAGCTGATAATGAATGCAAAGTTTGAGATCCTAACGAAGGTTCTAACTGCGGTACGCAAATCAATGCAGCACGACAGTGCCAAAGTTCACGAAGATACGCAATTGTGTCCATTCTGCTTCGATAAACGGGGCAACATCTACGACGTTCATATGAAGGCCCCACATCCTTCACACAAAGTGCGCTTCCAGCTCGGTACCGATACAACCAATTCCGCTCATTCGGCTTTTATATTACTTAATTTTAACCTGTACCAGAAGGATCATGTCATCACAAACGAGTGCATCGACTTGTTGTTGCGCATATACGCCACTAAAGCGTTAGACTATCACGTTTCTGATATGCATTCTTCCCAGGAACGGATTTCACAAACCACGGACACACAAAACTCCCTGGACTCGTTATGTGGTGCTTTTCAGTTGCCAAAACTGGCTCCCAATCGAGATGATTGGGTACGTGATGATGAGGCAACGCATTGCATGTGCTGTAGACGTGCAGCATTTACAATGCTGATGCGTCGACATCACTGCCGTCGTTGCGGTCGGGTGGTGTGCTTTGCCTGCTCCACACATCGTATGCGCATACCTGAGTTGTACGCAGAGGTTGAGGTTCGAATATGCAACGATTGTCACCGTATTGCTGACGAGGAGCAACGCAAGTCGGCCCGATATGCTTCTGCAGATACGGAACATAATGCGAACTGCTCGAGTAGAGCCCATGAAGTTTACTGCTGCAAATGGAAATTGAGTGGTAATATTACGCACGACAAACTGCTACGAGAGGAATTCTGCTACGAACATGCTCCGAGCGTTGCGCTTTGCCTTTCTATACTTGGTTATCATTTGGGTCAGCAGAAGTGCGTGGACTTGTTGTTGTATCATTGTCGCGAACTGGAGAAACTTATTATACCCAATCCAGAAGTCGACTACGAGTTGATAGCGAAGATGATGAACTGTTTGGCTTTAGCTGCAAAGGTAAGTATATTTTTTGATGCTATGCTCAACATGTATTCAGAGTACGCCTTCCCCAATTATGGCATATGACAGAAGATCTCTCTATCTGTGTATTGGCTTTCATAAATTTAGCACTGCTTCCTAAATTTTGAAATTTGAATGGAGGTTCCATATTGTGATTTTCTGTAATTATTAAACACATACATTCTTGAAATTTTCAGGTACGTGGAGGTCCAGCAGAAGTAGAAACTATTCGTGAACATTCGGAGATTATTAAGTCAGTTGTGCACAATGGTTGCGAATCTCTTTTGCCTCCAGGACCCCTGAACAATCACAGTTTACGGAAGCTGGCCGATTCACTCGTGCAAGCGGAAAAGTGGCAGTTAGCTCTTGAGGTGCATTTGAAGTGTGGCTTTACGACAGCAGGTGTGATGGCGGCCCACGGTCTAGCTTGCTTGAGGGCCGGTTGCTTCGATACAGGTAATGCGCTATGAAACAAATTCGAAATATTATAAAATCTGTGATCTCAACATTTATACAGCTCGTGAAAAATTCTCCCACTGCATGTCAAAGTTATCGAATGAGTTAATCAATTTGATGCTACTCAAGTGCATCATGAATCCCAATACTGCTAATGGTGACAGTAACCATAATCCGAGTGATCTTAGTAAAGAATGTGACATTCCGAATATTAAAAGACCTCAACGTGGGCCTCCACTTTTGCAGGAGATTTTTAAAATAATCGAATCTATTCCCTTTGGTAAGCCTCAACCTGAAACTCTCCAACGGGCTTCCATAATACGCAACTCGAATACATCACTTGCTTCACTGATTTCGCGGCGCAAGGATCCGTATGTTATACCAATGCACGAGCCAGCCTTAAACGTGTTGACCACGCTGGCCAATTTGAAGCGCATCACAAAAGGTCATTACAGCGACAGAACTTGTGATCAATTGGAGCATCTTATTAAGCCAAACTTTAAGCAGACCCAAGCACGTGGGTTCGAGGAGTGCATGCATTACGTACTTACATATGGCTCACATGCTGATGTTTTGCAATTACTAATGCGGCATCGGGAGGTAGGTGCCGCTTTAAAGTATTTTACTGTCCAGAATCTAGAAGCAGATCTCTTTATACACAATGTATTTCTTGTATCGTTGCTCTGTGGTGAGGTTCCCGCACTCATTGCGCAAATATTGGAATGCGACGGACGCTTGCTTTTTTGGCGCACTACACTAATCCAAACGTGCCGATATCTGGAGATACAGAATCTCTTGAACTCGTTATATCAGCTGCAAATATTACTTAAAGATCCAGTTCGTGCCAGTATGACCTGCGTAAAATTTTACTCCATGAACTGTGACAATTTTCAGCAGTTACATGCTAACGCCCAGCACCTCCATAACGCTCACAGGCATTTACAGTCGGAGCTAGAAATTTCCCAGTGGGAAAATATTAATATGGAGTCTGCACCATTAGTAAAGAGCTCATCGGGCAGTCGTAGAGCGAGTGTGGTCTCTTTTGGTGCTAGTTTCTTAATGCAAATGGATGCGCGTGCGCTGAACGGCCATATAAATACAATACTAAAGCAATTGGATGTGGCAAAGTTCTTGGCAAGTTGCGAGAAGGAGAATAGCTCGGCAGATGGTATAATAACGGAGAAATATGTAAAACAGGTGAGACTGAATTTGCGACATATTTCCTCATTTTCTTTCATTGTTTCGTTTTTATAATCTTGTGTTGAGGTGAACTCGATCTTAAACATCTCTACAAATAGAGAGAAATTCACGAGCGTTAGTTAACTTTCAACTTCCTAATCAAACTCACACATAGTAAATTTACGTTCAACTAAGTTAAATATTTTCAATTATAATCACATTCTGCAGATACGGATGGAAACGGGTAAAATTGCTCTTCCAACGCTTTTCGATAGTGCTCAAGAGAAGATACAAATTTGCATCTTAATCTTGCTTTGTGGCAAGAACATTGAGGAGGGCTTCGGTTTGGCCTATAGGTAACAGCTCGCAAATTTTTCCTTATCACGTCTATTTTCATTTGATTCTCTTTTCTAGAATTATCCAGGATTATAAGCTGGAACCGATGAAAGTGTTTGCTGCGTGTGCCAAATATTTAGCGCTTAACCAGCGACTACTTGAGGTGGAGAAACTGCTGAATTGCATTACGAGTAATAACGGCACCAATTCACGTGATATAGATGAAATTCTTTCCATTACCGTTTATTCGGCAATTCACAGCCATAAGCCAGACGTGAAAACAGCACTCGATATTCTTGTGAAGAGGATTCACAGCGTGGATTTGCGAATTTCATGTCACATTTTCATCGGGCAATTGACGTCTGCGTATCTGTTGGCGAATAAGTATGAACGTTTGGTGGATATTCGCAAAATTTTACGGCAAGCAGAGTTAACAAACCAGGTTCATATAAAAAAACTCTGCGAGAAAAAATTGAATATGATCGCGCCACAGCCGGAATAATGTCGTTCATATTTGGTGGGCGAAAGTTTTACACTTTGTATTATTTATTTGGATATCAGAAGGATTTTATAAAAAGTCAAAGCATGTCAGAGGATTCAATGTTTTTAAAGTCTATTCCAATTTAATCGCGTATTACGCTGATTTTATAGTTTCATTAAATTAATTTTTGTAATTTCTAATTTAAGGTGTTATTTTAAAAATAAATATAATTCAAAAACTTTTCTTGTAGACATATTCCAAAGCAGCATTTGAAAGCAAGATTTGTTAATAATGTAGCTCCTATGAGCATCGCAGTAAAATCAGAAATAGTTGAGTTCCTCTGGAAATAATAAAATAAGTCCCGTAGGAGTTAAATTTGGAGTACACATTTCTTAGTACTGTCTATCAGCATTTTTCTAAATTAAAACTTGAAGCATCGTCAATTAACGCCTTATTATTGATAGCGTAGTAGGTTTTCGACTAACGGAAAGAATGAGTATTGTACATATTTCCAAATTCTCACTTTATTTTTGCCAATTTTCATCAGCCTGATATACAGCCGAAGAAATCTAGTGTGACCATGTGTTCTAAATTAAAACCGACTGTCGGGCAGGGCAGACTTAGTCTAACAATGTCCAGTGGGCTCAAACGCGTCAGACGGGCTGCCGACCCTCACCCCATCCCCTCCCTCTCTCACATTCTAAATTTCCTTTTCACTTCCATCCAATTCGATCCATAATTGTGGCGTCTGTTGTATAGTGGGCGGCCTTTAATCCCATAGCCTCAAGTTTACGGGGCATCAATTCCATAGTGGGCTGTATTTAATCCCATATCCTCAAATCCTAACGTCTGTTCCATAGGGGGCCCCTAGTTTGGGTCTGACCCCAGTGGGGCAACAGTTATTCAAACTTCCCAGATAAGTATAAAACGCAAATCATCAAAGTGACGCCTACTATAGGTACATTTGCACGGGGTATCCAGCTAACTGATAGTGTCCCCGCCGACGCGTCGGCGACTTGGGAATCGGATGTGCAGGCCCAAAGCTCATCATCCCTAATGATCGAGACTGCCACTTATGGTCTCGAAGGAAATAAATTACTGAGTGATTAGCGGCTCATTGACTATGTCAATGGACAGCCTACAACTGGAGGAAAGGGAGGGGATCTGTCATCGAACCAGTTGGAAGCAACAAATGCTGAAGCTATGAAGATGCTAGAGAGTTCATATAGCTCCTACAGGATAATGGTATCGCTTACGTCTTCGACAAAGGTGAAACTTGGTGCGAGCCAGGGGGTCATCGGTAAGAAGACGGAGGGTATTGGTGGTCCTGAGACAGCCGGAAAGCTGTCTGGGAGAGGAAGTCCGCAACAATAGCTGCGGTGATTACTCGACCTCCGTCTACTTCGACGCCTGTGATGGCAATGGGGAGCCGTAACAGAACAAGATAATTTGTCTGTCATGTCACACTCGTCTGGTGTCAATCTGGGGTCTGCGCAGGAAGATGGGAAGAGCAGAAAGGCAAAAAGGAGGAATGTCGCAAGACCTCCTGAGAAGGAGGTGGTGGAAGGACCCCTAAAGAAGTCGGATGATACTCGTCTGTCTCCCTCTAGTGACTTATTCGCAAGAGTGGCATCTAGAGCTATGACGTTAGAGATATATACCGACAAACGGGATGGCCTGCTGTGAAAAGGGCAGCTAGGCTATGTCGACAGCTACATTTGGAAGGCCATCGGTCAGTCGAAGGACAAATCGAAGCAGGAGGGGATGAGTGTGGAAAGCGGCTTTGTAAACGTGCAGTGCTCTTCTGCGTCTTCCTGAGAATCAAAGTTGTGGCTGGGGAAACTGCAAATTTCTTCTCACTGACGGTACCAGTAGCAGAGTTCGCTGAAGGTCCTAAGCTCCAGATACTGATACTGTCCACATTTGGATCTTGGATACATAATTTACCGGGTTCAGCATAAGGAAGGGATTAAGGCGCAAATAAAATTGCAGCATAGCAAATCGTCTTACTGTGCAGTAGGCTTGCGAAAATGCGTCGTAGCTTCCAAATAATATTAATCCAAGAACCATGAGTATGTTAAGTGGGCTAGGACCATTAAAATGGGGGAATATCCTTCAGTACGAAGGGAATGATAGGCTGCGTGCATATATTATCATGACACTGTTTATTGAATGCGCGATGCTTAGACAATTCTATTCTCAAGATGTCGTTGCAGCAAAAATAAAGTACAAAGGGGAAGGAACATGGTAGACGCAGTTATTGTCTCGGCCGACCAGCCTTACGATTCAATGCTTCCCCCACCATCAAGGGAAGTTGCAGAGGTTGTTCAGTATGCAGAATCCAATGGTTGGGGCCTGATTGTGGGCTGTCACTAAGTGTAGGGTGTCACTAAGTGCAACTTTCGGGGCAACAAGATGCTGGATTTTATTCTGTCTTCAGATTTGGTGATACACAATGTAGGTAGTCGATCCTTGTGACGCACAAAAGTCAAGAAGTGATTGATCTAACACTAACTAATAGGTTTCTGACATATCAAATAAAGCAGTGGAAAATTCTGGAAGAGGTATCTCTCTCGAATCATTGTTTGATTGAATACCGACTTGACGATGACAAAATAATTGTGCCGGAAGGTCGAAATCCATGAAAGGGGGATTGGTCAAGTTTAGCGTTCTTGCTGAAGAGGGGACTCCAGGTTTTCCTAATCTCAGAACCAGAGCGACAATCGAAGAGGCGACCAAACGACTAACGAGAACTTTGATCTGTTTGTGTCTGTTGAGAATGAGCAGGCAGGGTAGATCAGTTCCATGGTGGAATGCTGAACTTCCAAAGCTTCGTAAAAGGTACAGAAAACTTCTGAATAGTAGTCGGCAAGGCTGTGCAGGGTATTTCAGCGGGAGGGTATTTCAGCCTTGACTCTTCTCAAGTTTGATGGTTCTTATAACAATTCAATTGCTGAAACTTACAATACCCTTCAGAAAACACCAATTCCCGGGTAGCAGAATCATTACTGACGCAGGAATTACGGTGGAGATTGACAGCTCCAGACGAAACTGTTATACGGTATCAAAAATTCTGACGGAGGATAAATCTCTTTCACCTGGATCTGGTAATGTATACCCAATAATATTAAAGAATGGAGGAGATAAGTTCAATAAGGCCTTGAAAAAGAACTACATTGCTTGTCTTGCTCTAGGCTACGTACCAGATCTTTGGCGACATGTTAGGGTGGTCTTCACTCTCAAAAACGGAAAGGATGACTACATACTAGCGAAAAGCTTGACAATAGTTATTATGTTTGACATCGTTCATGTTGAAAGGTCTGGAGCATATGGTGGAGAAGTATATTAGGGTAGGTTTAGTGTTGAATAGCCCCTTGGTATCCATCAACATGCATAGCAGAGTGGAAAGTCAAGCGAATCAGCTCTACACGATCTAGTGTTTAAGATTGAAACAGGGCTGGAAACTGGTGAATATACAATGCGGGTATTTGTGGATATTGAGGGGTTTAGCGTTTGATATTGCTATGTACTCGGCTGCTAGAAGACATGATGGACGAATCTGCTCTAAAGTGGCTACATTTCATGTTATAAAAAAGGCTGTTAACCGTTGGGGAGACAAACGATAATTGCACAGTGGTTGCTCGTTGCTCGAGGGTGGGGTACTTTCTTCTCTTCTGTGGTGTTTTGTATTGGACTCTCTTCTGACTAAGTTACAGAACCACGAAATAGACATCAAAGTACGAGTATATGTGAATAATGTGTGTGCACTAGAATCAGGAATGTCCCTTAGGACGGTATATGCTGACGTACAGAAAACTCTGAGCAAGATTGCTGAGTGGTGCACTTTGCAGGGACTTACTATTAATCCGAGTAAGACAACTGTGGTATTGTTTACACGACTGAAACTACCAGTACTAAATGGTGTTAATGTCAGTCTTTCCAGGATAGTGAAATATTTAGCCATCGTTCTTGATAGGAAGTTCGCTTGGAAGGCGCATGTTGAGCTGAAGTATATGGGCAGTGCCGAAGAGCGTCTGGTAAAACTTCGGGTCTGAAACTAGTTGGTATATTTTGGCTGTACACAGCACTGACCAGACCAATAATTTTGTATGCTGCTGTGGTCTGGTGGCACAGAACTGGGGTTTAGTTTACATATTTGGGGTTACACAGACTGGTTAGAGAACTGTTTTTTTGTTTTTTTCTTTTAATTTCCCAATTTATTTACAATCTGTTTTTCCAACAATAAGTAAAATTATTTGTACAATTGGGTTATACTATATATTCTGGCCCTGCCAGAGCATATATTATTTAATGAAGAAAATGTATTTTTTATACCTAAATACATATTAATTACTTGAAAAACAAAACATCAAAAGACAATGTTAAAATCTATGTGGAAATTCGGTGGGTGCGTTACTTGTGGGAAATTTTCCATTCCCGACAGTTGTCGCATATGAGGATTTTCATGGATTCTTAGACGCTCCGTGTCAATGTTTAAGTCGTTGTGAATGTCTTCATTCGTCACGTACCAGTCAGCCTTCGCTGTTGCACGGAGAATTTTTGATTGTGCTCTTTGGATCAGTTTTATGTTGGATTTGCTCGCAGTACCCCAGATTTCTATCCCGTATTTCTATATTGGTATGATTATTGTCTTATATATTTTTTGTTTATTATGTAGTGGAATTTGGAACATCTTCCTAGTAGCCAACTTAGTTGTCTGAATTTGTTTCTTATTTCGTATAGTTTACTTTTTTTGTGTTGTCTCCAAGTAAGTTTGGCGTCGATTATTATCGCAAGGTATTTTGCGCTAGGCTGAATTTAAATTATTTCGTCTTTAGTTTTTAGTATTGTAGTGGACATTGTGTAGGTTGTTAAATTGGATATTTTGAGTGTCCAATGTCGTTATTGAAAATGTTTGCGAAGTGTTTTGAGAGAGTAGTTGCTCTCTGAATGTGCGTTTTTGCCCAGGTACTATTTTCTCTTTTTATGGGTGGTTTATTTATTGCACTTTTTAGTTTTTTAGTAGCCTTCCAAAGGGAATAATTTGTAGCGGCCGTTGTCCCTAAATTGTTTAGATAATTTTCTAGTTTGCAATCCTCATATTGTTTTATCGTTGCTTTCAGTTCTTTTGCCGCTTTATTGAATTTTGTCTTCAGGGTGTCTAGTAATTTGCCATTTTTTCCCGAGTCTTCCTTTTTGTCCTATTTTGTACTTAATGTGAGCTGGGACAGTAGTAATTTGTGATGGGCTTAGAATTGGGGTTGGCTGAATTGCTGCTTTAACGATGTTGTCATTTACGTATGCTATTGCTGTGTCAATTTCTTTATTTGATTTTAATGAAACATCTGTTGTCATGTTATTTTCTATCAATTGGCGAAATTTGTTCCAGTCCATTTTGTAATTATATAAGCCTCCAGTTATTTTTGTATCCGGCATGCTCGCTTCCGGCGGTCAATAGGATTGGATTGGGTCTGATGACAAATCTAAGCATGTTTTTATTGCTAAGTGTTCGTGCAATATGTTATTTGTAATGCAGAAGACAATTAAGTCAGGTAATTTTATGATGTCTGCTGGCCAGTAAGTTGGCTCACCCGTACTAATAAAGCGACTATTATTTTCTTTTATGCCGGCCTTTCGCGCTTGTCAGTCTAGTGCCCCATGTGGAGTTTGCATTATAGTGCTCTCCAGCTATGTAACTGCTTCCTAATGATTTTAAATAGTCCATGTATTAAGCCTTTGTGTTATTATGTTTGGGTGGACAGTACATCTTTTTTTTTTTTTTTTTTTTTTTTCGGAACGATCTAGTAAGCGCAGCACTCAGACAGAGTATATATCCATTGTATTGCACTTAAGGTTCCCTTTTACTCGGTTTTAAATCTACTCGACCTCCGAAGAAGTAGAAGTGGATCCTGTGGTGCCAAGGAGCCAAGTTGGTTACTCCTCACTACATCAGTGCCAAAAATCCCAAACCTGATTCGCGCAAAGGCAGGGCAGACGCAAAGAAAATGGTCCGCCGTCTCGTCTTCCTCTCCACAGGCTGGGCACAGCGCACTGTCTGATATGCCAATCCTTTCCATGTGCCTAGCCCATAGAAAGTGCCCTGTCATCACGCCAACCAACAGCCTGCAGTCCCTCCTACCTAAAGATAGAAGGAACCGTGACCATCGGTCAGAGATAGCAGGTAGCATAATTTTCGTCCATCCGCAGCCTCTCTCAGCCCGCCATGCTCGCTTGTGGGTCGAAACAACCCACTTGTTTGCAGTGGCTTTGATGACAGCAGAAGGGAGTGGCAGAACAGGCTCAGGGCCAATAAAAACAGCCTCGGAGCCCATCCTGGCCAAGGAGTCATAGGTCTCGTTACCCGCAATGCCAGCGTGTCCCAGGGGACCCAAGTCAGCGTCAGACCATTATGTTTTCCAACATAATTTAGCCTGGATTTGCAGGACCTGACTATCGTGGAAGTGGTGGTCGGACTATCCAAGGCCATTAGCGCAGCTTGGCTGTCACTGCAGACACAAATAGATTTGCCTTTCCACCTGTTTTCCACAACAAAGTCCATCGCCTCAAGTATCGCATACACCTCCGCCTGAAACACAGACGCCTGCAGACCAAGGGCAAAGAACCGACGGGTCCCACAATATTCCACGAAGACACCAGACCCTGAAGCTTCTTCAGTCCTGGAGCCATCAGTGAAGATACGGCAGCAGTGTTTGCCGGGCTCGTTCTCGGGATCTAACCATGAACGAGCCTCTGGCAGCAACACATTGTACCGCTTTTCTAGTATGACGGTTGACGACATGGAGTCCGGGGGCATAGACAGGATTGCAGAATCGATGTCAGTGCCTGCGCCGTCGTCCAACATCGAGCACACCCCATACCAGTGGCCACTATGTTTCACTCTGCAGATGGCCTTAACGGCCTCTCCGCGGATGAAGACATCTAGTGGCGGGAGATTCACCAAAGCATCAAGTGCCGGGCCTGGAGTAGTCGGAAATGCTCCGGTACAACATATGGCCACAGCACGTTGTAGTTTTGATAGAGCTTTTTTGACCCCTACAAGAGAGAGTCTGCTCATCCAAACCATCGATGCATAGGTGATAATAGGTCTTACCATAGCTGTATAGATCCATAGGACCTTACTAGGGGAAAGACCCCATGTCTTACCAAAAACACCCTTACACTGCCAGAAAACTGACAGTGCTTTGGATGTCTTCAGTTCGACATGTGTTTTCCAAAGAAGTTTGTTATCAAGGATGACTCCAAGATATTTGATTTCCTTGGATAGCTGGATAGTGACTCCTTTTAGTGTAGGCAGAATAAGTCCATCAAGCTTTCTCCTTCTGGTAAAGAGGGCAATACCAGTCTTGACAGGATTAGCCGATAGCCCATTCGCACTGCACCAAGTGTCAATCATATCCAGAGTTCTCTGCACCCTTCTGCAGACAATCATAAGGGATGGACCTGACACAAGACAGCCAACATCATCCGCATATGCCTGAGGGTATACACCCGAGTCATTAATGGCGTTAAGCAGGGGATCGATTACCATGCACCAGAGCAATGGAGACAGTACACCACCTTGGGGACATCGTCTATTAACCCCAGACGACACCAGCAAATCTTCCTCCGCCCGCACCGTTATGATTCTCTGGGCCAGCATTGAACGTATCCAATTTACTAGGTCCCGGTCTACGCCATACCGCCTAGCAGAGACGCACATACTGTCGAAAGTAGCATTATCAAACGCACCCTCTATGTCCACAAAGATGCCTATTGCGTATTCTTTCCTGTCGATGGCTCGCTCTATCCTTCCAACAAGGTTTTGCAGAGCCATCTCGCAGGATTTTCCGCTTTGATAGGCATGCATGCGCATGCGAAACTCCACCAGCCGTTCTAAACTTTTTAGCATGAACGAGGTCATACTAATAGGTCTGAAGCTCTTGGGATTGGTGTAGTCGTCTCTTCCAACCTTAGGAATGAAAGCAACCCTCACCATCCTCGAAGAGCGTGGTACATAGGCCAGTGCGAGACATGCAGTGAAGATCTTCTTCAGTGCTGCCAACACTAACTCAATGCCTTCCTTCAACACAATCGGATATATGTCATCCAGTCGGGCGATTTGAAGCCGTCAAAGGATTTGATAGCAAATCTAATCGCAACCTCATTCGCCACAGTTCTGGCGACATACCAATCATGTCGAGAGGGTGCAGCTGCCCTGACAACAGTTCCGACCAAAGGTGGTTGTTGATAGGCTATGCTTACCTGATTTCCTGGAAAGTGTGACTCCAACAGCAAGCTGAGTGTCTCACTTTGCCTCTCCGTATAGGAACCATCAGGTTTCCTGAGCGACCCCAGCGTAGCGGTTTGGTCCTTTTTCAGGACTTTCACCAGCTTTGCCGTGTCACTCAGGGATTCGATATCACTGCAGAAGTCTCTAAAAGAAGTCCTTTTCGAGTCCCGAATTAGCTTCTTGTAGTCCCTCTGAACACGTCGATATCGTTCCCAGTCCTCATCAAGATTCGTCTTGAGGGCCCGGTTGAGGAGTTTTCTAGACTCACGCCTCAGCACCTGAAGCTCCCGGTTCCACCATGGAACAGGAGTCCGGCTAAGAGGAGGTCTAGTTGGACAGGCTAGCTCGAAGCTGTTTGTTCGAGCGGTGTTGAGATGTTCAACAGCCGCCTCAATGTTCTGCTCCTTGTGAAGTTTCAGTGGCGTCACGTGATTGCTACGCAGTGTCTCCCTGAACTTTGGCCAGTCTGTTTTTCTTGGGTTTCTGGTGGGCAATGGCATCTGCGCCCGCTCGCCACACTGAAACTCAATGTATCTGTGGTCCGAGCACGAGTCTTCGGTGAGGACCCTCCAGTTGTTGATCGACCACCCCAGTCTTGGATTTGACATGGTGACGTCAATTACCTCCTGCCTTCTCGTAGTCACAAAAGTAGGCTGCCTGCCTTCATTGTGGTTGTTCAGGCTGGAGGAGGAAATATACTCGAAAAGTCGAGAGCCCCGCTCATTGCACTTGCTGCTGCCCCAGATCGTATGCTGGGCATTAGCATCGCAACAAAGAACCAGACCAAGACTGCGCCGCTCACAGAACCCTACGAGAGTAGCGACCTTCCCAGGTGGTGGCGCCTCCAAAGCATCGTAAGGAAAGTAAGCAGATGCAATCACAAACCTCGACCATCTGTGCATACTCTTAAAACTAATCTCTGCCGCAACCAGATCCTGACAACAGAATGCATCAAGGCAGGTCGCTGCGAGATGGGATGATATTATAAGACCGGCTCTAGGTCTAATCGAGTTTCTGTCATATAATATCGTGGCCCCTTTCAACGAGCCAAGGCCACAGAGGCGACCCCTAAATACCCAGGGCTCTTGTACTGTTGTTATGTGGGGTGATGTGTGCAGCTGGGTGAGTCGTCTACTTAGGAGTACAGTAGCGGCTTTAGAATGCTGCAAGTTGACCTGCGTTACCGTCAAAAGACGATAGCTACGAGAATCGTCCGAGCCACTCATCTGGGAAAGACATGAAAGGTTACAGTCCCAAAGAAGAGACTCAGACGGCTCCGGTTCCGAGAAACCATGACATCAACAGTGGCCTCATCCACTCGCACCACAAGACTAGCACCTTCTTTACCATCCCGGTTGCTACCCCTGGTGTGCGAAAGAACTCTCCAAACCCTCGTGCTCAGAACCCTGGCATCGCAGACAAGAAAGGACATCTGTGGTCGTCAGATCGGGATCCGGAATCCAGCAGATGGCCTTCCTGAGGGACACGCCTGCTTCGCTATAGACCGCGAAGCGAGTGGTCCCCATGGGGGGCACGTCATTGACTGCACCCCTGAGCCAATCAAAGTTGGCCTGAGATGCGCACGACACCTGTAGAGTGCCGTCCTTTGTCTCATAGCCCTTCGCATTAGCTTCAGGACCGGAGGCAATAACGCGACGCATCAGATGACCTTTGCAGTGTTTTATTTCTGCATCAGTTAGCTGATGGTCAGGCCCCAGCTTCCCAATCACCGCCATTGGTTGCCGGCCGTTAGCCTTCTCACTGTACGATGGCTTGGCAGCACCTTTGGAAGTGCTTGGGCGAAAGTCCAGCTCACCACCCGCCACTGGCAGAGATTTCGCCGGGCAGATGGTTTTGCTGGATACGAGGGGCTGGGCAAACTGCAGCTTATTGGCAACATTCTTCCCCGCCACATTAGCCGCCACCGAGGTTTCGCTCGTACCCTTTGGGGTCGTGGCGCCACCAGCAGTAACAGCTGCAGGGCAGGTGGGAATACTGTTTTCAGCAACAATCTTCCGCCGCTTACCTCGCGAGCGAGCTTTCGGAGCGGTCAATCCCTCCGCAGGCTCGGTGGCTTCCGTGGGTGTCACTTCCGCCGACCTGGGCCTTTTGGAGGGAGTCGACACAGAAGGGCCGGCAGAGCCACGTGAGGATTTCTCCTGCACGAGCCTATCAAGCCGCTTTTTTCTCTGTCTCCTCGCTTGAGTTCTCGTTGCCCCAGAACCACTGGTCGGTCGTTCCGCCACTGTGGTGGCTTCCCGACGCAGGCCCTCTGGATCCAGGGTACGTTCCTCCGTCTCTGAAGAAGAAGAGATTGCGGTAACAATCCCCGTCTCCTCCAGGATGCACTCTCGCTGATAAAGGCGAGAGACTTTAGCGATGGTTGGGGCCTCCAGAATCCGTGCCCCTGCCGCCGAAGGGGGTGGATTTCCACATGCCTGGGTTCCACCGAGAGTAATAAACCTAATGTTGTCCATCGCCAGACAGTGGTTTTTGTTCGGGACTCCTCCCTAGCCAGTTTGGTCCGCGGATGGTACCCATTCTCTATACCATCATTGTGATAGACAGACAGCCATAACTCCCGCCCCTCCTAAGAGGTTCAGAAGTAATGTCATTTGCCTACCAAGGGTCCCCCTATCCGCCACCTGGGGACGCGTCCGATGGGATGTGAGGCAAATCCAGCACGGATCACAGTACACGGACAGTACATAGTTGACACGTTAATTGGTCCTTTCAAGTCACTTATCTCTATAGGGGTTGCTTGAATGTGATGTGTTTTATATTCTTCTAGTTCTAGACATTTAAAGGATTTCTTTACGATAATGACTGTTCCCCCGTGTGCTCGATTGTCAGGGTGATTTATATAATAAATATTATAGTTCGGTATGTTATTGTAGCTTTTGTCAGTAGCAAGCATTTTAGATATTAGCATAATGTCGATTGAATGGTCGCACATGAAAGTTTTAAGTTGTAGTAAGTGGCGCGCTAGTCCATCGCTGTTCCAACTAGCAAACGGTATTTTACTTCTGGAAACCATCTAGTTTCGATACGAGCTGTGTCACAATGTCCATCATACTTGTCATTTGGGTTATTAATTGCTTCATAATTATTTTGAAATCTGAGAGATCGTCGTTATGCTGTGTTGGTATCATACTGTTTACTGCTGCGTTCAGGTTTTGTGTTAAGTCCGGTGCTGTATTTACCGCTGCTACTTTAGCATATGACATTCCAGGTGTGTAGTTTCTATTTGTTTGTACTGTGGGTATATTCACAGATGGTTCTGCTGATTTTTGTTCCTGAGTTGGGGTAATTTCTATTTTACGTACCGTTGGGTATTTTTGTATTTTGAGTGATTTGTAAATCATACAGCCTTTGCAAGAATGATAGAGAAGAAGATTAATTATTAATTGCGCAGGTCCGTTATTATTTTCTCTCTGAGTTTGATATTTAGTTGATGGGCTGTGACGTCGCAGTAATAGTTCAGATTGTGTATTCTTAATAAATAATTAAATGGCAAGAAGATAAAGAGACAATTGTGAAAAATGAAATGTGCAGTGGCAGGTTGTGATATCGGCAAGAAAAGCGATGTGACTGTTTTGAATAAAGTGGATAATTTTCTGCCGGCGCGAAAACGTTTTCCGAAGACCAGCTTCATTTGCAAGGAGCATTTCACAAGTAATGACTTTGCAAAGAGCCTGAAATATCGAATGGGTAAAATACAAATTATTTAAATTGCAATCGTATTGCTGAAATTGTACAATTCTTCTAGGCGAAACTGTACAATTCACCACGCGGATTGTTGTTGTGGCGCTATGTCTACAATTTTCAAACCAACTTTTGAAAATCCGGAGATTACTCAACGGGTTGAACGGAAAATAAAAAGATTGTCGCTAAGCTACTCCTAGAGCAAAATGTTGCCGCATCTCATAATGGTAAAACAAAATCATCACCAATTATTTATAGGGATATTAAAGTTGTAAGTTTTCGAGCAGCTTGTGGTAGAAAGCTGTGTGCCCAAAGAGTGTGGCCGCAGAAGACTCGCGTCCAGTAGATGACAACAAGGAAAACCTTTCCTCTATCCTGCAAATTGGGCCATAGCTGCCTCAACATCACGAGGAATCGTAGATAATAATAGAAATGTATTTGACGAAATGGAGTATTTGCAAAATCAAATGTAAGTGTAATAATAAATTTAAGATTCAAAGAATAATTATTTTCAATTGTGTATATTTTATACTACTCATACATAATTGACTATTATTATTAATATTATACTATTATTATTATTACTTTAATATTTTTTCATAATAAACTAATTGAAAAAAGACATACGCTTCACTTATGTTTGCACAGCTTATTTATTCAATTTAGCATTTATCGTGGTCGGTTTTCCAAGAGAAATAATTGCAATTTGAACTAAATATTTTCGTCAATCTATTTGTAATATGTTGTCGGATTTATTTCGCCGAAAAATTGTTCATTTAAACTAATAAATGTTGAAATTTTTAATATTTCACAGTAATGTTTACTTTTTTCTTTACAAAATGTATGCTAGTTTGGCATTTCTCTTTCTACTGTGACGTAGATCTGCAGAACGAAACATTTTTGTACACCGCTTTGCGCAATCTTTGTTATTTTTGCAGCCTTTGTAGTTTGCTGTGTGGTTTTCACTACAGAGAGCGCATTTGATTTGCTGTTTCATATCTCTTTCGACATTTTATTTCATTGTGCTGTGGTTACCTGCGCATTTGACACACACAGGGTCTTTATGGTCTTTAGAGCAATAGTTTTTAGTGTGTCCATATTTTTTTGCAAATCGTGCATTGTGGAATAGTTCTTTTTCGGTGAGGTGGCTCGAAGTTTATTTTACAGTGTAAAAGATGGGTTAAGGAATATACATATGTCTTTGTTATTATCGTTTGGTTTAAGTTCCAGGGGGAATAAAGGAAGTGGTCGTTTATATTTTGCATGTTGTGAATGTTTAGTACTAGTTATGCCGAAATGCTTGAGGGTCACGTAATCCAAAGACTCGTTCGCTTACCTTTGCATATTGGCAGAGAAGCTGAGCTTGAGCATTGGGAAAGTTGAGTTGGGAGAGAGACAACAACAACAAACTGCATCGCCCATGTTTGTGATAATGCAAATATGCACTGACTGCAGCGACGGCGAAATGGTCGAGGGGTGATGAAGAAGAAGTGAAAGAGCGCGGAGTTGAACTTTAGTCTATTCAAGTTTAGTTTTAAGTTGTAGTTCTTGAGAGGAATTCAAACCTGACATTGTAAAATAAAAATTTGGTGCAGCAAACCCAAAAACACTTTAATTGGCGCCCAACGTGGGGCTCGAGGAAAGTTAATACAAATATTTCAAATCTATTGCCAATCCGATTCTCAAAAAATGAGTTTCGCTTCATTTCAGCAAAAATGTTAAACAAATAAAAGTAATAACGAGAGACGTTACCATTACGGCGTGAACCACATCGAACGACGTTGAAAGCAGCGTGGCTGAGAATCAGTTCAAAGAATACCAGCAACTAACATTTTTTTTTATTCACGGAAAATCTTGTGTAAGTGATTTGCTCAATATCTTTTAAGTAAAAATAAAATATAAAATAAAAATTTTTTATTCATCATTTAAAGTGCTTTTTTCATATTGGCTTCTTACTTTTTCAATTGTGAAATGCATTAAAGCTTTGGTTTGAAAAAACAACAACTCAAATTTTACTGTTTTGCTGCAATACACCATAACACGTGATATTTTCTCCCAGAACATCGTGTATTTCATGAGTGATTCTGAGTATGAGCTAGTTAATCTCTTTAAAAATTTAGACGCAGGTCATAAGAGCAAAGACAAAATGAATAAAGAAGACGTAACGGCTGCTGCAGTTATTTATTATTATTAGCAGGCTAACCTAAGAGATCTATTGTGCAACCTCGTACCCTACTAAAACAGTCCTAGACTATTTATAAATCTCGTAACTGCTGTGGGCTTAATTTTAACTAGGTGATTTCGAGATAAGAACCCACTGCCTAGGTAGTTATGTCTGCGTCTTGCCACCGCTGGGCAAGTGCATAGAATATGTTTTGCTGTTCCCTCTTGACAGAGTCGGCAGGAATCGTCTTCTACCACGCCTATTTTTTCAGATGGCAATTTTGTCTACAATGTCCTGTTAAAAGTTCAGTATAGAGTTTGATGTCATTTCTGCTGAGGTTTAAAGAAGCATCTACCCTGATGTGTTCAGGATCAATGAGTGGTGTCGACTGCCGCATGCCTTTTTGGGCTTTCCAGTAGTTCAGCAGACTTCGTTTTTCCTGTTCGCACAAGTTATTTGTGAAGCTACTGTTTACCCCACAGAAGGGTTCTGGACCTGTGAAGGCAGTGCCTGCGCCCCTTTTTGCAAAGAGTCCGCCATTTCGTTGCCCTCATGTCCCTCATGTCCCGGTACCCACATTAGCGTAACAGAGTTTCTCGTTGCTAGGGTATTGAGCAGTTTAGAGCATTCCCAGACCAGTCTTGATTGGAATGGAAGTTTATTAATGCTTTCAGAGCTGCCTGGCTATCTGAGAGTATGCATATTTTGGTGTTGCGTGTACCCCTGCGTAGACATTCTCTGGCACAGAACTCTACGGCGTGAACCTCCGCCTGAAAAATGGAAGCCGTTTTTCCCATTGCAATTGGTTTTCAAACTTGCCTCTGACCATAATTTCCAAATCATCCGCAAATCTCTGAACTTTGTATCTGAGGTCATTGAGAGTTTGTTAGAGCTCTTCGATAACCAATAACCATAGGAGTGGCGATAGGACGCCCCCCTGTGGACATCCTTTGATTGAACTGACAATTAACCTTTCTGCCCCTGATTCAAAGATTGTCGTTCTGTTTTTCAGCATATTGAGAACCCATGTTACGATCAGTCTTTGTATGCCTTTCCTGTTCATCCCTTCCTCAATTGATCTGAAAGTAGCTTTGTCAAAAGCCCCCGTAATGTCAACCAATGTACAGAGAGCTATTTCTTTACCTTCAAACGCCTTTTCAATTTTGCTCGTTAAGCTATGTATGGCTGTCTCAGTCGATTTGCCTGATGGGTAAGCATATTGTTCAATATGAAGAGGCGAGTCTTTAAGATAAGTTACCCTGATATATTGATCCAGAATTTTTTCCATAACTTTTAGCAGGAATGACGTTAGGCTAATGGGCCGATAGGTTTTTGGCGTGTGGTCCACTTTTTTGCCTGCTTTCGGTATGAAAGCCACCCTAGCCATCGTCCAAGGTTTTGGCACTATGCCTAGTCCCAGGCTTATCTTGAAAATGTTTGTTAGCACAGGTGCCAATACATCAACACCTTGCCGAAGTAGGCACGGTTGTATATTATCGACACCTGGGGATTTTAATGGTCTAAAAGTGGAGATACCCCATTTGGTTTTGTTGACGGTAAAGATTCTGCGAGCCAGTGAGAGTTCCTTCCGTGTAGGCATCAAGAAACGAGTATTCTCGATGATTTCACTATCCTCTCCACTAGTGGCACAGCCTGGAAAGTGAGTGTCCAACAAAAGCTGTATCTATGGTCTGACAAGGAGACCCCATTAAGCACCCTCCAATTTGAAATGTTATTTGATATGAATGCGCTAATTAGGGTGAGATCTAACACCGCCCCCCTTATAGCATTCATAAAGGTAGGCTCGTTACCCCTATTTACCACAACCAGATTGTTAGTAGTAATATAATCAAGAAGTGACTAGCCTCGTGCGTTCGTGTCCGTACTTCCCCAGATGCTGCAGTTACAGTTGCATTAAATACGCAGAAACAAGATTTCGACAAAAAGTTAGAAGCGCTTACGCAAAAATTTACAACGACGCTAAAGTCAAACGTAGAGACTTTCGAAGAGTTTCATAAGTGCGACGAAACGCTTGACGTTGTGAAGTCTTTGCCCGAGTTTAATGGAAAGCAGGAAAGTTATGTGTCATGCAGGAAAACAGCGCACACTGCATACAAAATATAGGATAAGTTTGATGGAAGTGCAAAGCACTACCAAGCTGTGGCAATTATACGTAATAAGAGGCCCTGCAGATGCTGTTCTAGCTTAACACGGTGCTAAATTTTAAAGCGATAATAGCTAGGTTAGATTTTACTTACGCCGATAAGCGGCCGGTATATTTGCTTCAGCAGGAGCTTTGAGGCAGGGACATCAGACGGTTTTGAACTTTTTTGATGAAGTGGAAAGAAAACTTACTAACAAATAAGACTATAATGTCTTATGAGAGTAGCGTTGCTAAATGAATTAATGAAAAGTATAGAATGGATGCGCTACGTGTTTTAATTTCCGGTTTCCAAAAACCTCTGCGTGATATACTTTTTGTTAGTTGACCAACCGATCTACCATCTTCTTTGGCTCTTGCGCAAGAAGTAGAAGCTAACCATGAGCGCTATATATCCGCAGCGAATTTTTCAAATCGGTTTGAAGGTAATGGTAACAATTCCACTTCATATAAGAAGCCAGACGTGAACAGCTATAATCGGCAAATAGGTGCTGGCGGTCAAAAAATACTCACTATCGAAATAGTGAAAACAGGCAGTAAAAATATGATGATATTTACACGAAAAGACAAGAGCGGCCTGAGCCTAAGGACGTAGACCCATCATCGTCTCTTTGAGGCGCAAAGCCAAAGAGGTTTTGCTTCTCAGGAACACAAAACAAATCATTTTCAAAACTCTAAACAGAGGCAATTTAATCATAGCATACCCAATCAGAGACAGCAGTTTAAAAGACACCCTGAATCCGACAGAAGTACTGGATAAAAAATACAAAGAATTAATCATGTTTCACAAACACGCGATTTAATTGATGAGGATAGTTATGATAGCATAGCTGAAAATTAAATTGAGGAGTTTGAAGGAGACCAGATTAATTCTCTAGGGGTTCATCCCTGCTCCCAAGGATCAGCAGAACCGTTGGGGCGGGGGAAAGAAAATCAAACTTTTAATAGATACAGGAGCCTCAAAAAATTACATAAGCTATTGAGAGAATTAAGAGGCATTTCACCATTTCAACTAATGCAATATTAGACCTTCCAAAAAGTAAAATTTTTCATGACTTCGGAATAGAAGACCTGTTATTTTTCAAATCCGAAAGCGTAAATAACATGAACATCCAGGAGCAGAATATCTCTCAAGCTGTGAAGAAACAATGTTTTAATATGATAAAAGTAGGTCAGAAACATTTGCTGATTCAAACGAGTTACTGCCGTACAACACTAGCGTGGTTGCGACAATTCGTACAAAGCATGAAGAACCCATTTATCCCATACTGGGGCGGCCAATTTCGTTAATAAAGAGTTAAAGGATCTTTTGCATAATGGCATTATTAGGCAATCTCGATCGCATTACATTAACCGCATTTGGGTAGTCGGCAAGAAAGGTATTGATGAATTGAGCAATAGAAAGAAACGTCTAGTAATAATAATAGACTTTCGGAAGCTTAATGAAAATACCGTCGATGATAAATATCCCATTCCTAACATTGTGGCGATATTATCTAATATGGGAGACTCACAATATTTTACTATCCTTAATCCGAAATCAGGGTTCCATCAGATTGAGCTCGCGGAGCGAGACAGAGAAAAACCTGCTTTCTCGGTTAACAACGGAAAGTATGAATTTTGCAGGCTACCGTTTGATTTTAAAAACGGACCCAGTATTTTTTAGAGGGCAATAGATGATGTTCTTAGAGAACAAATTGGAAAAACATGTTACGTGTACGTCGATGACGTCATAATTTTTTCCAAAATAAAAGAACAGCATGTACGGGATATGATTGGGTCTTAAAAAGTTTATGCGATGCTAACATGAGAGTTTCACCCGAAAAAACTGAATTTTTTAAATCTGAAATAGAATACTTGGGATTTGTAGTATCAAGAGGGGGCTTAAAAACTTGCCCAAATAAAATATACACCATGTTAAATTTTCCTCCACCGACAACCTTATACGGAGTAAGATCTTTTTGGGGTTTAGCAAGCTACTACAGGTGTTTTATAAAAGACTTTGCTACAAGAGCCAAAATTTTGACCGCCATTCTTAGAGGCAAAAACCGAAGAGTCAGTGCTAATAAGTCAAAAAGAATTCAAATTGCGCTCACTCTGAGTCAACTCCAGGCATTCAATGACTTAAAGCAGATTTTGACATCGGACAATGTAATGCTTGTGTACCCGGATTTCAAGAAACCGTTTGATCTAACGACTGATGCTTCTAGTCATGGCCTAGGTGCAGTTCTGTCACGAAGGAACGCCCATAACTACGATATCGGGAACCTTGAAAGACAATGAGACGAATTTCGCAACCAACGAAAGTGAACTCTTGGCCATAGTGTGGGCACTTAAATCTCTTCGAAACTACATCTATAGTGTAAGAAATCTGTATATTTGTACAGATCACCAGCCGTTGACTTTTGCTGTTTCGGAAAAGAATTCAAATGCAAAGATCAAGCGCTGGAAATTACATTATAAACCTGGAAAAGAAAATTATATTGCTGACGCGCTGTCGCGCCAACATATAAAAGCAATAGAAGAAGATTGTAATTCGGATGCAACGACTATTCATAGCGAGCAATCGCTGACGTACACTATAGAGACAGCCTGAAAGACCTGTAAATTATTTTAGGACCAAATAGTTCTTGAAGAAGCGGAAGTTCCATCAAAACAGACTTTTATTATGTTTGGAAAAAGGCATGTCTTACGGTTTAAAGACAAGAGTAGTATCTTAGAGGTCTTTCAGGATTTGTAGTTACCTTGCCTGGTTTATATTCAACATGGCTTGGTGCAGAGATTTCCGAACACCAAATTTAGATACACAAAAAAATTCGTAACCGATATTTTTGATCAAAATTACCAGTTACGACAGAGCATAACCGTGCACACCGCGCCGTACAGGAAAATGTGAAACAACTTTTGGACGATTATTTCTATCGAAAGATAGAAAAAAGGCGAAAGAAATAGCGGCAAATTGCAAAATATGTTCGCAGTCAAAGTACGATAGACATCAGAAAAAATATGCAATAGCTGAAACTCCAATACCATCGTATCCGGGAGAAATTCTTCACGTTGACATATTTTCTACTGACTCGAAGTATTTTCTGACAGCCATAGATAAGTTTTCGATATTTGCGGTGGTGCAAACAATATCGTCCGAACAATTGTGGACATTAAGCCCCAGCTAATACAACTTTTGGACATTTTCTTTGACGCAAAGATCATTTACTGTGAAAATGAAAGATCGTTTCCTTCGTTACAGTCAAGCCTTTTTTGGCTAGCAATTTTAATGTTGAAATCGTAAATGCTCCACCACTACATAGTACTTCGAATGGACAGGTGGAGATATTCCACAGTACGTTGGCCGAAATTGCTAGGTGCATAAAACTAGAGAGAGATGTATAGATGATACAAAGATTTAATTTTGCTGTAAACCATTGAATATAATAAGACCATCCACTCTGTGACTAAGAAAAAGCCTATTGATTTATTCCGGTGCACAACTGCTAGCTTAAATATGCAAGTATCAGCGAAGATAAGGCAGGCACAGGAGTCATCTCTTAAAACACACAACAAGGATAGAATAAAATGTTTTTTTAATGTAGGAGATAAAATTCTTATCAGAAGGAACAAGAGACTAGGAAACAAATTGACTCCGCTATACCAAGAACAAACAATAGAAAAGGATTTGGGAACGACAGTTCTTATTAACGGAAGGGTAGTCCATAAGGCCAATTTGTAATGAACGCGCACTTTGTATTTCTACACTTAAATAATTATGAGCAAATTTAAATTTAACTTTAGGTCACAATGATGATTTAAAAGTAGTAAGTAAGTTCTACTGTTTGAGTTTTGTACTTGCGTGCTTGTTACTGTTGTTGTAATTGGTGTTGCTGGCTTAGTAGACATAAGTGTTGCGCTAGAATAAAACAATGTACTTGTCGTAGCTGTCGAAGCTACTGTTGTAGTACAAGAGCTTTGTGTTGTGGTTGTTCTTCATTATGTTGTAGCTGGTGGGTAAGCCTCCATCATAGTAGTGGGTGTCGCGCATTGAACAATCCACGGTATTCAAGCGCTGGTAGTGGTGCCGTTAAGGAGAGCGGGAGATCAGGATTTGGCTTTGCTCCCTGCTACTTCTGCAGGTAAATTGAGTAGAGACAAATGAGAAATATGTATTTCTATTTGTCATTGTTTTTTGTTGATGAGTGTCAGAGACACTCATTTTAATTATGTTGTTCTTTTTTTAAAAATGTTTTGTGAATTTTACACTTCACTTTTAATCTGATCTTGCAAAATAAAATATTATAAGGTATATAAATAAATTGCACTTTTGTATTAGCGGCTATATCGCGAAGTTTAAATAACGAATTAGATTTAAGCAGAGAAAACCCGTCACAATCACGGAGCACGTATGAAATCGCGTCCGCACAATTTGAAATTTCACTTCTATGAATGTATATTCTTGGCACGACGACAATTTAGGGCATAGAGAGATCTTCAAGAGGTTGACGGAGCAATACATGTTGATTCTAACACCGAAGGGTTGGCTAGAGTTTCTTTTGGAAGAAAGTACAAAGTCAGCTTCCCGACAAGGGAGCAATGGCAGTCAGTCTACAAACCAACTCACTCAAACCACTATGGGTCAATTGCGATACTACCGCGTAACACTGTACCTCTACTTTTGCTCGTCAAACCATTTTGAAGGCCTAATAAAGCGCAGGATTTCTTAGACCTTTGCGAGGAATACTTCCGTAAGAGAGCTGAAAGCGTATTTGCCCAAACAGCCCGCTCAGCATCTAGCCAGAGCCGGGCACCTACAGAAGAGATGCCCACAGTCTGCTCCACCAGATCTAATATAGGTAGGTTGAGTATCACTTCTAATGCTATGCACAAAAAAGCCGTTCTTTGGACCTTGCTCGGAAGCTTCAAATAGCTTTGTTTCTAAGAGGCTGGCCACCATACCAGTATATAGCAATATAGATCTGACCACAGAAATGCACAAACAGTGCATAATTCGTGGGGATAGCCCCCACCTGGTTCCGACCGCTTTTTTACAATTGTACAAAGCAATATTGGTCTTCCTAGCTCTTTTCTCAATATTGGGTTTCCAGGTAAGTTTCCTATCTAGTATTAGTCCCAAATATTTGACATTCTCCTTCATCGGAATTTCCACACCTATGTATATTATCGGGGAGACCGTAGGATATCTATTTTTATTAGAGAAGAGAATAAATTCCATTTTTTCGGGGTTTAACCCTAATCCCCTTCCTTCCGTCCAACAAGTAACTTGGCCATGTTGAGCGGAAAATATCCATAAGAGTGTTTGGATATTTCCTTCTAATCAAATTGCCAAATCGTCAGCATAGGCGACAATGTGTCAACCCCCCTCTCTAGGGCCAGCAGTAAGGGATTTACCGCCAAATTCCAGAGCAGGGGGAAAAGAGCACCTACCTGAGGAGTACCTCTGCAGACCTGTCTACTTAAAGTGTGGGTACCTAAGCTGGCAGTTATCTTCTGCTGACGATTATAGTATCAATCAGTGCATTCACACTAGGATCAACGCCCAGAGCTTCTGACGCTCCTAAAATAGCGTTCGCAGTTATATTGTTAAAAGCGCCCTCTATATCAATGGAGCCCACCAGTGCAAAATCCTTCTGCGGGATGGCTTTTTCCACTATACCAATGACTACGTGTAACGCCGTCTCTGTCGAATTTCCCTTCGAATATGCATGCTGTGCCGAGAAGATTCTACCAGTTGGCATAACTGCCCGTAAGTGTGCATCCATCAATCTCTCCACTGTTTTTAGGAGGAAAGACGTGACACTGATTGATCTGAAGTCTTTAGGATTTACATGTGAGGACCTGTCCGCTTTGAGTATGAACGAAACATTCGTTTCTCTCCATCTTAGCGGAATGGTTAAGACAGCTTCTAATTGCAGCCAAAACCCAGGGGGTAATTATGTCCGGTGATTGTTGCAATTCTGCTGGGTAAATTCCATCCGAACCCGGAGATTTGTAAAGTCCAAAGGTGTTAATAGCCCACTCAACTTTCTCGACTGTAACTCTCGCATTTCCTATCTCAGACTGCCTGCCCATAGATGTCAAGTTATTACACTCCACCGTGCTACTATATTGAAAAGAAATTCCTCGCTCGACTCGCTCCACACATCTCCCGGACCTTTTAGGTAATCCAGTTTGTATGGTATCATTGCTAGGATCCTCCTTAGTCTGGGTGCTTCCGATGTTTCTTCCACATTCCTATAATAATTTTGCCAGGACTCTCGTTGCGCAGTTTTGATTACATTTTTTGTATATTTTTAGTTCAGCCTTACAGGCTTTCCAGTCCGAGGGCAGACCCGAGGTTTTAGCCCTGTTGAATATATATATATATATATATATATATATATATATATATATATATATATATATATATATATATATATATATATATATATATATATATATATATATATATATATATATATATATATATATATATATATATATATATATATATATATATATATATATATATATATATATATATATATATATATATATATATATATATATATATATATATATTAGGGTGACAGTTAATTTCGAAAGTCTTATTTTCTTTGGTCTCATACTTTTTTTGGGTTGAGTTTTATAAAAAAATAATCCCTGTAAAATTTCAGGGCCCTAGGTGGAGGTTTAGGGGTCGCGTCGGCCCCCCAAAGTTACACAAAATGCGTTTTTTTTGTTCTGTTGTGTTGACTTTGTAAAAAATTGTTGTTGACTTTGTGTTTACATGACTTTGTGTTGTTCATTTATGTGTTTACAACAACTTATTCATACATCATTTTTATCTAATGCCAATATTTACTGAAATAAATTTAAATAACCTTGTTGTGATCTAAGCCTTCAATAATCTCTTTTCATTATCATTGCTCTTAAACAAACCATAGTTCTCTTATACATTTACTATTTAACCTTTACATTCTTTTCTTACTCTTTTTTTTCATTCTCTTTGATCTTAACGTTAACATAACAAGCTACTTGAGCATAATTGCCTTTTGATTTTCGATATTAGTTCAGTTGTTATCTAGCTTTCATCTCGCTGTCAAGTCGTTTCTCAAGCATTCGGCTTCAGTTAAAATCTCTCTTGTTGTTGTAAATAAAGCAAATATAATTTGTACTTCAATTTTAAACCCGTGCGTTTTTTTCTTTATTCGGTATAATAATTGGCATATAAAACCATCGAAAAATATCGTTGGTTCAAGAAACCTATTAATAACATTTACTTTTCTCTATTTATTTGCAGTGAATACTTGAGAGTGAAAAGTCGACAATGTCTTCTACAATTTTACGTGAACGAATTTATTTAATCGGATATTGTTCAAATTCATTAACAGGAAATAAACTTCCATCAAATTTAGAGTTGTTGAAAGTTTTGTTTTTTAATTTACGTATAGTGAAAAAGAACTTACGGGAAAGTGCAAATTTAGTTGTGACAGAACTATTTGTATTCTGGGAAAAAGCCCGCATTCCCACCAGAGATAAACAACACTGCATAAGTAAGGTTGAGAAATTATACAAAGAATGGCAAAGTATGCAAAAAGATTGTAAAAAGACGTCTGAGTTTCATAACAACAAAGTGAAAGCGTGGATAGAAAAGTTGGATCAGCTTTTTGACGTGGCACATTCCAATGCATTGCAAATGATGTCTATTGAAGAAGATAGAGCTTTCTTGATAAGTCAACGGCACCCCGGACGCCCAGGCTTTATGTATGGCATTGATTACGAGGCAGTACGAAGAGAGCGCCAAATTGAGAAACGTAAACAAAATTTGATGAAACAGGTGGAACGAAATAATCATGAAATTGCATTAATTGGTTCGTTGTATTTTATTGTTTTTTTTTTATTTTTATTTTCTTAAGACTTAATCCTTTTTCCTAGATGAAACTGCAGAATTGCTCTCATCTGAATCAGGGGGGGATAATAGTTTTACAAGTGCAGAATGTGAACCATGTTGTAGTCAACCTCCAGCCAAAAACCTTAGAGGAAAGAATAAAATAATAACTCCAAAACTTGCGGCCGCATTGGACGCCTGTAAAATTAGTGACAGATATGCAGTTCATATAATAAGTGCAGTAGCTGAATCTTTGGGCCACAATATCGAAGAGTATGTTTTAAACCGAACGTCTTTGCACCAGGCAAGGGAACAAATCCGCGAAGAAAGAGTTTCAACATTGAGAAAGAAGCTAAAATTAAATGAGCTGGATACAATCTGCCTACATTGGGATGGAAAACTTTTGCCAGCGCTGACGGGAAATGATAAAGTTGATAGGCTGCCTATTATAATAACGAGCGGGCAAGTTGAACAGCTTCTACAAATACCTGCATTGAATTCTGGTACCGGAAAAGAACAGGCATTCGCTGTGTGCGATGCAATTTATGAATATGGCCTACAAAATCACATTAAAGCTCTAGTGTTTGACACAACAGCGGTCAATACTGGGCGATTCAATGGTACTTGTACCTTAATAGAAAACAGTTTGCAAAGACCACTTTTGTGGTTACCATGCCGGCATCATATATACGAGATAATTCTTAAATGCGTTTTCGACGAAAAAATAAGCTACTACGGAAGTCCCAACGTTAAATTATTTGAGAAATTTAAAAATGCTTGGGCTAAAATTAATAAAAGCAACTTTGAGTATGGCCTTCTAGATCCCCTTGTGAAGAATTACGTGAACGAATCAGCTGCGCGAATTATTAATGCTGTAAATACTGTCTTAAAGGTAAAACAACCCAGGGAAGACTATAAGGAATTTCTGGAACTGACTTTACTATTTCTGGGTGAAAAACCTAACAAGTCACACCCAAACAGCCTATTGTTTCGCTCACCAGGAGCTGTTCACCATGCCAGATGGATGGCAAAAGCCATTTATTGTCTTAAAATATTTTTATTCCGCAACGAGTTCCAGCTGTCAACACTCGAAATAAATGGACTTCGTCGAATTTGTATTTTTATTGTTGAAGTCTATGTTGAAGCGTGGTTTTCTGCTCCTTTGGCTGTTGAAGCGCCATACCAAGATTTTGTATTTTTGCGCAAACTGGAAAATTTTAAGAATATTGATGCTGAAATATCGCTCGTTGCGCTGAAAAAGTTTAAGAACCATTTGTGGTACTTAAGTCCTGAGGCGGTTGGTCTTGCATTTTTTGATAATAACGTACCAGTGTCTACAAAACAAAAAATGGTTGCAGCTTTGGAAAACGATTGTGAACTAGAGCAGAACACAAAACGAGTTAATGTAAATGGTAGAGAAATAGCTGAAATATTCAATGGCGGAATTGAGCAGTTCGTCTCGGTCGCAACAAAGGCATTATTTGAAAGATTTCAAATAAATACTAATTTTTTAAAACTTAATCCTGCAAAATGGCATCAGGACCAGTCGTATAAAAAAGTGGTTGAAGTGATGAACAAACTTAAAGTTGTAAATGACAGTGCAGAAAGGGGGGTCAAATTGATGGAGGAGTTCAATGAATTGTTCACAAAAAATGAACGTCAAAAGCAATTTGTTATTAAAATTGTGAGTGATTATCGGAATCGGTTTCCAGATTGTAATAAAAAAACATTGACCCAAGTTCTTTAGACTTAATCAATAAAAACATGCACTCTAACCAAAGTTGTTAATTTATTTCATGTTAAATTTTTTAAAAGGTGATTGTGAGCATTTTTAAATTTATTTCAGTAAATATTGGCATTAGATAAAAATGATGTATGAATAAGTTGTTGTAAACACATAAATGAACAACACAAAGTCATGTAAACACAAAGTCAACAACAATTTTTTACAAAGTCAACACAACAGAACAAAAAAAACGCATTTTGTGTAACTTTGGGGGGCCGACGCGACCCCTAAACCTCCACCTAGGGCCCTGAAATTTTACAGGGATTATTTTTTTATAAAACTCAACCCAAAAAAAGGATGAGACCAAAGAAAAGTAAAAAAAAAAACTTGCCCATACATTTAATTGTCACCCTAATATATATATATATATATATATATATATATATACTTCTTATAAAAATTTGAAATTTTAACTTGGGATAGAATTGCCTTTAAGGGTAATTTCGAATACTGAGATACTGAAAAATATTTTCGTTTACCGTTCGACGTTTAAGTTTCTTTTCTCTGTATTCACTGATAGGTACGCAGCTTGGCGAATCGAACAACAAAATCATCGCAAAATGGATTGGAATAGCAAAGAACAAATAGAAGAGGCTCTCGATATGAATGTATTTGTGCGAGTTCTGCTAGAATGAGAATGTTTTAAAATTGACGTATGTAGTGGTAAAAATACAGTGCACTCCCCTTAACTCCAACTATCGTAATTCCTCAATTCACTTAACTTCCCAAAATAACTGAAAACACAAAATGTTGTTGATAATTTCTCATTGTCAATGGACTCTCAAGATCCACAAGTTGAAATACTGCAGTTGCGTTTAAGTAAAAAAAAATTAATTCGACAAACTAAAAAATTTCCGTTTGTTATAATTAAAGAAAGAAGTACTCCCTCTGTTTAATTAACAGCATAAAGCCGTTAACTTAATTCGTTTAGCTGCATTTTGGATCTTTTTTGGAGATTTTTCTGAGATTGTTGTTACTAGTGTTATTAGTGAGAATACTGTAAAAAAAGTTAAGTTCCATTATGACCGGCAATTTTTTAAGTTTCGTTTCCCTATGCTCCTAATTCTTCTAAGTTTAGTGTCTCTATGCTCTTTCACTCGTTCATGACTATAGTTAAATATGCACATAGAGGAATATTACTGGGGCACTATGACCGCATTTTAATATATATGAATTTTTATTAATTATTTTAGTTATTATTAGTGATTAAACACTATTATTTGAAAGGGAAAACGGCGAAAGAGACAAAAGAAAAGCTCGATAAACATTACGGTGAGTCTGCTCCGTCAGATTACATGGTAAAATATTGGATTGCTGAATTTAAACGCGGCCGAACAAGCACTGCAACAATACCATCAACAGGAAGGCCAAAAGAGGTGGTTACTGAAGAAAATATCAAGAAAATCCTCGATATCGTTATGAATGATCGCTGAGTCAAGTTGCGTGAGATTGTTGAAATGGTAAACATATCATATGAACGTGTGTTCAACATTTTGCACGAACAATTGCATATGAAAAAGCTATCGGCAAGATGGGTGTCGCGTTTGCTCAGTGTCGAACAAAAACGAGTTCGACAGACCACTTCACAGCGGTGTTTGGACATGATAAAGCGTAGCCCTGTTGATTTTTGGCGTCGATTAATAACTGTTGATGAAACGTGGGTCCACCATTACACACCTGAAACCAAAAATCAATCGAAACAATGGTTGGAAGCTGGTGGAAGTGCTCCGAAGAAGGCGAAGGCAGTGAAATCGGCTATCAAGGCTATGGCCACTGTATTTTGGGATGCACACGGAATATTGCTCATCGATTATCTTGAAAAAGGATCCACAATCACAGGAAAGTATTATCGTGCATTATTGGATCAATTGATTGATGCAATCAAGGAAAAACGACCACATTTAAAGAAGAAAAAAAATGCTCTTTCTTCAAGACAACGCACCGGTTCACACAGCAATAGATACGATGCTAAAATACGTGAAATACACTTCGAATTGGTTAATCATCCACCTTAAAGTCCAGATTTAGCTCCTAGTGACTTTTTCCTGTTTCCAAACTTGAAAAAATGGTTCGCAGGAAAAGGATTCATCTCAAACGAAGAAGTGATTACCGAAACTAACGCGTATTTTGAGTGGTTCCCGAAATCGTATTATTCAGATGGTATAAAAAAGTTGGAATATCGTCTTACTAAGTGTGTCGAAGTAAAAGGAGACTGTGTTGAGAAATAAATGTTTTTTTCCTACTTAGGTAGCTTCAATATCAATCCGCCCTCGTATGATTACCATTACAGTCAACAAAACTGAAAATGGAAAGTAATTGGATCAGATTTTTTATTAAGATTAGTTGTAATATAATAAATGAACTTATTAACATTTGACTTTTGAACTCCAAATAAAATATTATAATTTTTTTGGATTAATTATCATCTTTTTTTAGAAGTTTCGGAGTTTCTTTTTAAAATACAAATGAGGTGGCTCTCTAAAAGTTTAATTTAAATGTAGCCCTGATTTCATATGATTTTATTTCACCAAGTATTCGCCTTTTTACACAAACATAGTCAACATCCCAGCAGTGAAACCAACTGGTTAAAATACTAGTAAAACTCATATATATGTAAAATTTATATACGAGTATATGTATGTACATAATATAATAATACCTATTCGAATATGTATAATAATTTTTGTGCATAAATGAGGAATTGGTTAATTCAGAATGTTAATTCAAGATTCCGCATTTCCACTTCTCTTTCTGGACACTTGGAGGATATTTAAAAACTCGCGTTAACTTGAAGATTTATCTCTACAATGAGGAATTACAAAAAGCGAATGAAATTATAATTATATTTTATTTCTCTTTTTATCAAATTGACAAGAAAGGAACAAAAGTTCTCAAAACTTGTTATACACGCAATGACGCAGTAGTGAGCAACTGGTTTACTCGTCAAACCATTTCGAAGCCCTAACGAAGCGCAGGATTTGTTTGACCTTCGCGCCAAACACTTCAGTAAGAGAGCTAAAAGCGTATTTGCCTAAATAGCTCGCTCTGCTTCTCGCCAGAAGAGATGTTCCACAGTCTCCTCCTCCTCCTCATCCCTACACCTTCTGCAGTATTCATGAGAGAATACTACCAGCATGAGAGCATGCTTGCCGAATAGCCAATGACCAGTTATACAAGCCACGACCTTAGAGATACCTTCTCCCGACAGTGCAAGCAAGTGTCTAGATTTCCTCCTATTAAGATCCGGCCACATTAGCCTAATTGTTAAGTAAGTGCCCTCGTGTGCCCAAGAACCATTGGCCTCACGCAGGACCCTATCCTTCAGCATCAGTTTACAGGTGGCAATTGGTATTCCAACCTCGCATTTGTCCGTGCATAACGGAAGGTTGGTGCCCCGTCTGGCTAGCTCATTAGCCTTACAGTTCCCCTCAACATCCCTATGTCTCGAAGCCCATACTAGGCGTACCCTGAAAACGGTACTGATATCATTTAGGGCTAGGCCCGGCAGTCCTGAGCAACCTTTGATTTCAGTGCTACTGAGTTCATTGACTTGATGGTCGCCTGGCTATCTGAGTAGATAATCATAATGGTCTTTATTACGGCGTGTCTACTTAAGTAGACGGCTATCTCCTTTATGGCTAGCACTTCTGCTTGATATACAGTTGTCGGGGAAACGGAACGAAAGCTCCAGTCCCAGTTCTTTTGAGAAAACTCCAAAGCCGACTCAAAGTTGAGATTAGATATAGAGTGGTCACTGTGTTGGATAAAACTACTCCAGGTATGCACGATAGTCGAGTGACCAATCTGCCGATCATGCCATAACGCCGCACATTTCAGCCTTAGTGCTGATGCGGCAGCCAATTGTTTCCCTACCAGCTCTAATGTAGGTAGGTTGAGTATCACTTCTAATGCTTTAGTTGGAGTGGTCCTTAAAGCACCAGAAATGCACAGAAAAGCCGTTGTGTGGAATACGTGTACAAGAAACACAATAAATCCACTTACACTACACGTGTGACCAAAATAAATCTACGAAACGGTAAATAATTAACGCGGGATTCGATTGTTTTTTCTTAGATCGAATATTTAATAATATTATCGTATACTTACCAACCCCAACATCAAAATCGTTTCCCTCTTGAAGAACTGAAATAAGCTCATTTTAACGACATTTGATGTTTTATTTATGTACAATTCAATTTCATCATAATCATGTATAAATTATTGCATACAGGTTTAATTATTTGTTAAATTTAGTATTTCATCCTGTGTTAAAGAGTTACTTTCAACATAGATTCCGATTTGGGAATCTTTCTCTAGTCACAGATATGGGTAAAGGAAAAACATAATTATACATATATTTCTTTGCACGCATTAGCAACTTTCCTAGAAAACATCAATGTCGAAATAAAATATATTTACAATTTAATATTTTTTATGTTTCTTCGCCGCCATCAATTACACTGTCTGCATCCATGGAGTCGTTGCAGATCGACAAGTCTGACTCGGACGCCTGCCTGCTTCCACCCATTTGTCTGATTTCGTCGCTGTGCTTTATTTCATCGCCTTCTTCACAGCTTGGCGGTGATATCAGAGCAGCTGTTGAAGTTGCAGCTGCAGTACCGATCGTGGTGTTCACCTGACTTTGACGTAGTAAAGCTAAACGTTGCTGTGTGATTTCCAAGTGATGCTTTCGCCACTTAATGCGGCGATTTTGAAACCAAACTTTTACTTGAGCTTCAGTTAGCTGCAGTGTGTGTGCTAAGTATAGTCTCTCTGGTCCCACCATATACTGCTGCCGTTCGAATTCTGCTTCCAATCTTTCCAGCTGTTCCGGTGTAAAAATGGTGCGCACCCTTTTGTTCTTCAGCGACGACTTTTTTCCGTTGCTGTCTGAAAGTAGAAACATAAATGAGACAATTACACCTCGTATTATATGTCCACAGATTTTGTGGCAATTTCATTGTCAAAGTAAATTTGATAAGAAAAACAAAAAGCAAATTCGTTGACAAATTTAGATAATTTTAAGTCTTGTAAATAAAGATTAATAATGAAGTATTCGTAATTTATTTTGTTATACTTTGAAACCATAGCAAATGGCTTTACATTTATTTTAAGCTGCTTTATGCAAAGTACTGATCATAGCTTCTGACCTAATTCAACATTTCACATACTCGTAGTACCATCTTATAATGGGAGAATGTTTCATATCACCTTAAAATCGAAAATAAGTTTTTGCAGCACACACAAAAATATTTCGGAAAGGGTACGGCGGTACCAAATGAACATCCTCTAAAGAAGTATATGTACATCATGCCATTTTTATTGGCAAATCAAATCTTTTTGTGGAAGAACCATAGTGAGGTTTTGTTAGAGCATTATTGACCAATTTCAATTTCTGTAATTTTAACTGACACGCATGATCCAATTTCGATAAAAATCACAATTAGGGATTGTACCGAAGAAATGAATACTGCACGATGTGGTAATACTATACCTGGCAATAATATATCTGACAATGGGCAATGGGCAATGGCCCAAATGTTTATAGATAACTTGTAATAAACATTGCTTTTTTTCATGTATTTCTGCATCTCAAAAATGCACAACTGCACAGGTCGTCATGGAAAAATCATATGAGTTGCGCTAAGAATTGCTTTGTCATCCACCATATTATCAAGATTCAGCCCCCTGCGACAATTATTTGTTTCCAACCTTGAATAAATCTAACGGTGAAAAGAAATTTGGGTCGAATAGCTGAGATTGATGTCCATTTTGAAGTGTTTGAAAAATCGTATTATTTGAAGATCATCGAAAAATTAGAGAATAATTGGATACAATTTTCCGATATAAATTGGGTGTATCCCAAAAATAGTATTTTCTTTCCTAGGCCGTTGTGTTTCCCGTTCACCGGTTGAATGGGATATTAATAAAATGCAGATCAAGTACGAAAGGGGCTCTATTAACTAAATTGTACAACAAATAAATGGAAATGATTTGTTATAACTGATCTCGTTGTTAAGTCCGAAGTAGGGTAAATCGAAAGGAATTTGGGAGAGTATGGGAATCAGACTTTACTGTAAATTTGGGCAAAAAACCCAACGGCCGTTGTCAACGTGTGGTTTTATGAACTGGAATACAAGAGAGAATTTATAAGTCCATATAAATTGATGTGTCTGGTAAATTTTCTTTACCAAAAACATGAAAGGTATGGAAACCGGATGCGTTCAGTGTAAATTACTCAATGCAGGATTGCGTGAAAGAGGCGGCAGATTTAAGGAATTGACTTGACAACTCTCAGCGAAGCCACCGAAAAGTCTGTAAAAACTAAGAATGACAGACTTTAAAGTCCACAAAATTTGAATTAAAAAAAAAGTAGTTTAGAGGGCTTCAGTGCACAATAGATGTATAGGTACGATTCCTGGCAGTTGGTGAATTGTTGCGTTCACATGCATAATCACTATTGGAAAAATTTCCTTTCGTTGAAGGATCTCTGAAGGGAACAGAGGCTTGTTCGAAATAGCTAGTCCTATTTTCAATAATTCTCCATCCACTAACATTAGTCCACAAATTTCGATTTTTTTTCACCACCAAACTAGAATAGAAACAAGTAAATAATGCCGGACTTCGAGATACCCTTTACCCTTACATATGCGTGCGAGTTAAACCATGGCGAGCTACATTACTTCCAAATTTTATTCATATTTCATCATTCACTCGGGTAATTTAGGGTGGGGTACCCAGACCTGATTATAAGACGTGGCCTTTATCTGATCGTCCCCATTTCTTGTGAATGGCTTTGAGGCGTCGTAGTCGTATACTTTTTGTGTGATATTTAGTACTAGTGCCATGAACGCTCGTAACAAATTTCATTGATATGTCTTGTGTAAATTTGGTTAATTGTGGGCGTGGCAGTGGTGATATGCTGCCTAGTTTTATACACACGAGTATGAACCCAATGCACATTCATATATCTTCAATATGAGATAAGTAGTCTAATTTTAATAAAAAAGCATCGCAACGCTTGATAATGTAAATAAAATCTCCTACAATGCTTAAGCTATGCTTTTATGAAGTCTATGAAACTTTATAACATCACACAATTGGGTCTATAAAAACTTTGTAGACTCTTTATAAAGGCTTTCAGCATTTCAACGAAGCTCTGAAAGGGTTCTTATGGAGTTTGCTTTGCCGTTTGTTTTATACCTTTAATTTTTTTTTATTTAATTTCAAAAGCGTTCACATATAAGACAGGGACTTTTAAATGCAGCTTGAAATAGCAGAATGATAACGAATTATATACAACAAAAATTACTTAAAACTAAGACTAAGAATATAAGTTAAATGAAACTAAATTATTATTGTATATGGAAAAAAAATAAATATTTAATAAGCTAAGATCAAATAAAAAAATAATTAAACAAATAAATAATTGAACAAATAAATAAATAAATAAATAAATAATTTTTATGAAATAAGAAAAAATCAGAACAGAAAGACAATGAAAAACAAAAAGGAATAAGAAATTAGTAAATAAGAAAAGAAGAAAATAGCATTAAGAGAAGCAGTGAACAATTGATTGCTTAAAGTTGTGCTTACTTGAGATACTCTTAATTCCCAAAGACAACGAATTCCACAACCTGATGGCAAAAAAGAGTCTATTCGAGGTGTTCGTATTTATATCAAGTTATGTGGAAATATGCAATTTCTAGTATCCAAATAATTAAAAATATTGCAACCAAGGACTTCATTGCAAAATTTACTGATGTTGTCAAACTTTCTTAAACCATATACATATATTGTAGCATTATTGAATGCAACTTGCAACTTATGCCCGGAACCGGAGTCAAGTCTACCATAAACAACATCTGAGTAAGTCATGATCGGCACTATAAGCTGAAGCACCAACCTCCTTCTGGTCTCAATACGCACAAATGATGCAGTCCTCCTCAGATTCCGTAAGGTATAGTATACCATACTCACCACAGAATTTATGTGATCCTCACAGGATAGTGCAGAGTTGTGTGTATCCAAGGTTTTTTACTTTTTCAACAAATTTAAGTTTCGTATAATCTAGTGAAATTGTTGGTATATCAGAGGAAGGGAAACCAGACTTGGAAATCGGGAGGTCGTATAATTTTTGAGAGTTTAGCTTGAGTCTATTAGCTTTAGCCCATTCTGCTATTTTGATCAAGTCTACGTTTACCCTAGCACATAAATCATCAAAGATACCAATAAGTTTGGACAAATACAATTGAAGGTCATCAGCATATGCATACATGGTAGCATGACGACACTTACTGAAAATGTCATCTACGAACAGTGTAAATAAAAGTGGACTAAGCACTGAGCCTGGAGGCACTCTACAGGTTAAATTACTGAACGCAGACACACTCTTTCCCACCCTAACCCTTTGAGACCTTCCAACCAAGTAACTATAATTATCATACGGACCGCCGAGCTGGAACATCCAAAATTCAACTGTAGCATAGTAATGAGTGATCCACAGAATTGGATGCTTTAGAAAAATCTAACACAAAGCAGGTTCAAGTGTCCCATATAAAATGACTCTCTAATGTCATCCAATATTTTAACAACATCAGTGGAGCAGCTGTGTCCTAGCTGAAAACAAGATTGGAGTGGAGAAATAATGTCAAATTTTTTGACGTTTTCTCAGATTTCCTCAGCCATGAGAGATTCACATACCTTTAATAAAGCCAACAACAGACTTACATGAGGGAAATCGGTGCATTAGCACTGGACTTTTTAGCTATAGGGATACTCGTCACTAGTTTCAAAATATTGGGGAAGCAGGAACTCGCTAAACAACGGTTAATAATATGGGTCAACGGGCTTAGAATGAGGGGCAAAATAAGTTTAATAAATCCTCTCCGACAGCATTTGACTTTATTTTGATGGCACAGCGAGCAACGTCACCTTCACCCACAGAAATAAACTCTAACACAAGTGGGCATTCAGAAACATAGTCCTTTGCAACTACAGCAGATATATTATCAGCTGACGCTGAACTACTACTAAAATAGTCATTCAAAATACCCGGATCAATCCGACAGTCATCAGATTTCCCATTGTATACCCCAGCTTGTTTTAAATTATTCCATAGCTGCTTGGAAGATCGTGCTAAATATAGGTTGGACATGAAGTATCTGCATTTAGACAATTTAATAGTAGAGTTTGCGTCATTCTCTAGCTTTTTTGAGCTGTTCCCATCTAGATGCAGTTGGATTTCTTTTCCACTGATTGTATGTTCTAAGCCGTTTTTAAGAGCTAATTTGCTATTATTCGTAAACCAGGGACAACTGCTGTTAGTGACAGAGCGAGTAACAAGTGCAAGTGCAAGTCAAACAATTCGGTATATTAAAGAGCTCATTGACAGAGCTAAACAGCCAACATTCAGACCAATTAATAAGAGACAGGTCATTCAACAAAGAGTCAAGATTAATTCAGTTATAGTCTCGAAAAGAAAAAGACTTTGTTGCGAGAAAAGATATTGAGAGGCCACAGAAACTGAAAAATTCGATAATGAGAATTGCACTGATATATATTAACGTAACCGCCCTTTGTGTTCGAGTGGTAAGCATGCTAGACTCACTCCCCGCGGGTCGCAATTTCAAATCTTAGCACGGGCTTCTTTCCATAAAATCTTTTTCTCTTCCAGTCGAAAGCCTCTGTAGATAGTACTCATTCCCCCAATACGTTGCGCTCATATTTAATTATGGTGTAAGATATAATAAAAATAATAATAATATTAACGTAATGTACCACAATGTACTCTGTGAACACACTTATGTACCTGTTGTACCAAATGCATAGAGTATGTGGAAGTGGAACGCGTGAGGAACAAATCGGAGCGTTTAAATCGATCAAGAGAGGTTAGCATGGGCTTTAAACGAGTGCGAATAGGGATATTAAAGATGTTATACCAATTGAAAAAGCAATGGTCTGGGTTATTAATAGATGTATGCAAGTTATATTGCCATTTTTTAATTTGTATTTTATATTTTTTAATCATTAATTACCATTTTAAATACTCGATGAATATTGTTTTCTTGAACTATATATCTTAATAAACTATCAAGTCAAATGAATTAATTTTATAATGATACTTGTACAACTTGGCAAACAATGAGAGAGCCACCTTTGAACTAGAGCTGAACGATCAAGTCATTTTGCAGTACCATCGTTATTGCACGACAAACTACTTTGAAGTTGATAATTCGTTGAGTGTTGTTTTTGAATGCAAGCACTTATTGGTAGTTTTAGTTCAGTACCAAAGTAGTCAAATCAAATGTTATCTCGCGCTTTTGTTAAAAATTGCGATTTATAACGACGGTGAAGATCATGGTTTTGTTTAAATAACTTCACATGTTTGATAACAGTAGTTACTAGTGATGTTTATATCAGACCATCATATATTATATCAAACCACCAGCAGTGAAATTTAGCTCTTCTCTAATTTGAATCCTTTTGGGTGGTACAGACGGAGGATGCTCTCTCAATAATTTCACAAATTTTTTGTTTAATAAGAAATTCGTTGTCTCAACTGAGAAAAAGTAACAAAATAATAATGTTTATCTTGATATCCAATTATGTCACCCAAATCGTCGTCTTTTTTGTCGTGAAATATCAGTCGTTTCATCAACTCGTCTTGAAAAGCATTAAAGGGAATTTCTTCCTTTAATAAATTTGTGGATTGCCAATTCTGAGATTATGACGAAATAGTTGTTCCAATATTCATGTCTAAACATGAATATAACGTTATACGCTATGTCATTAGTAAAGCAAATCTCGAAAAATCATCATCATACATGTGGGTTCCTCTCATACTATTAGGAATTCCATTTTGCACTGTAGGAATGTGTTGGAACAATACTGAAAGCATCTGAAATAAATAGAAATAGGATGCGACGAGAAATTAGAGGCGTGACTTATAAACAGACGCTATAAAAATGAAAACTGGAACTCGAATATTGTCAAATTATGTAGTAACCCAATCTTCCTAACTATTGCTTTAGGGAATTGCTGTTAGATTAAACTTGTTGTTGTTGTCGCACAGTTGTTTTCGAGAAACTTGACACAATCCACTATTAGCAAAACTAGGTTATTTAACAATATTAAGTGTAGTTCATTTTATATGAATGCGCTTTAGTATACTCTCTAATGTCTTTATAAGATTGGAACCCCCAATCCTTTAGAATGGCATTTTTGAAAGGAGTAATTTTGGAAATATTGTGAGGTGTTATTCTAACTGGAAAGTTTCTAAATTTTTCCTTACATTTTTATCGGGCGATAAGTTTTAAAACAATACATATTCAACTTTTCCAGCATACTGGGAAATTTGAGAATTATTTTCATACTATTATAAGAACCACAATTTACCCATTTGAAGAACTATGTTTAAGAGCATTTGGTTTACAATTTAACATCAGTTTGAATACAAAAGGTTAAAATATTTGAACAGGTTTACTTTTATACTATCTATACAGTTACAGTTTAACAGTTTACATATCAGCACCACATGTAGATATACCTCCAATGATCAATTTTCGTATTATTTAATTCAGTCTATAGCTGAGACACATGGAAGGAGCAATTTGATTTGCAATGCTTCTAACTGCAAACATATTAGATATCAAGAGGCTATCTGAAGAGCACATTCCCACATATAAAGAGATAATATATAGTAGAGATAATTAACGAATCATCTCTATTCGTGCACGAATATTAATGCAAAGAATCAAAACGGTTGAGTCGATTGAGTTGTTATTTGTTATATTGTATCGTCACTCACCTGCTTTTAGTTTCTCTCGCTGGAAACTCAAACTGGCCTGTTGAGCGTGGTGTTGGTGCAACTGTTGCAGGCTTTGTAATGCTGATGGTCCACTGCTACCTGCGGCGTTCGCTGCCGCAGCCGCCGCTACAGCAGCCGCAGCAGCAAAACTGCTTGCGTGCACCTGCGAGGACGCCAGAGTCTGTTGGTGTGAAACACTTGCGACAAATGATGATGCCGAAGATGTATTTACCGTCGGCAGATAGCGGTTCACCAATGCAGCGCTGCTAATAGCAGCGTTGCTATCACAATTGAAACTATTTACACTCGCATAACTATTACTTCCGCTTGATTTGTTGCTGCTGCTGTTGTTGTTATTGCTGTTGCAAGTGTTATTAGCGGGTATTATGTTATTTTCACCTTTGTCCATTTCATTGAGGGCGGGGAGCTGGTGGTGGCTGTGGTGGCTGTGGTGATTGCTGTTGCTACTATTTAACGATAGATTGATGACGTTGTTGTACTCCTTGCGATTGCTTTCTATTGCGCTCTTTTGCAGGCCCAAGATGGCCGCAATTGTGAAAGATTTGCCCACATCGAGAGAAGTGTTAGTGGCGTCGATGAGATGCGCGTGGGGGTGCGGGGAGTTTAGGTGGTGAGTGTGATGATGGTTGGCCATGATGGTGGAATGATGTTGGTGGAATTGATGGCCTGTGGCGGTAGTTGGGAGCACGTGCGGACGTGCATTGTGTGCAGATTGTGAGTTATGCAGCGCCAGGAAGTGTGACAAAGGATTCGGATGATATTTCGAAGGATTTTGTAACATGTTTACCTTGCTCACTCTTAGATACAAGTATTTAATAAAAGCGCTGCTCACGGTAGTGCGATGTTGCTGCTACCACGTCTGCGATACTTTTGCATTTGTGCTCAGAAAAATGCGTGGACTATGGGTGTTTTCGTCTTGGAGCGCTATTTTGTGGTCATTGGTCTGCTGCCACACAAAGAGTAAAAAAGAAATAAGTAAAGGAAGAGAAATGTTAAGTGGTTTTTTATTACATTTAAAGCAAGCGACATGACAACAGATGGATATTTGATACGCTTTGAGGTACAACAATTAAGCCAAATTAAACCAGGCGCATCCAAATGTTTTATGAATGAAATGCAACTCACAGTTCGTATATTTAAATGAAATGCTAAATAATGTTGGGATTTTTTATATTTGCGTTTTCTTCTCAGACACTTGTTCAGGAATACTCACAAATGCTAAGTGCGCATACATTATTTCAACTCAATCACAGAAATTATGGTCTTCACATTGGAACAGCAGTTGAATTGTTCGATATAATAAATAATATCCCAGTAAAGCAATTAAAAACTATTTTAAAAATGAATCAAGTATATTAATACTCCCCAGTATAGACGTACATTTAATAATGACTACCTACCTAGACACACATGGCAGGACTTATTTGATGATAATCAAATTAAACCCAATATTCCAGACCATTTAAGTGAAAGTTGTAACTTTATTTTTGTTACATAAACAGAATTCATTAATATCGTAATCAAGAATACAGTTGAATGAATGTTCCCTCAGATGAATGAACTTTCCCTCAAAAACTTTCATAAAGGTAGTAAACCTATATTTCGAATAAGCACGCTGAACAGAAAGTGGAGCAAAAATCATGCAACAAAGCGAAAATATTTTTCAGAAGACGGTCGAAACTTTTTTGACACTCATTGAATAATGACACTAAATTTATTATTTTTATGCAAGATGTTGTTTTAATAAAGTAACGGAAAAAAGTCGGTTTGTTGAAATTCCAATAACATGGCTATAAACACGGAGCATATGGTCAATATTTTTAGATAAACATCTCCAACAAGCATAATCAAAGACAAACATTATTCGAAAAGGTATATAAATCAATTTGGAAATTTATGATAAAACTGATTTCATGCAGTTTCTTACAAATAGAAAAAATAAAGTTATACAATGAGCACATTTTCATTTGGTCCTCAAACATGCGATTAGATGTTTGTAAATACATTTGTGCACAGAAGCGAGTTATAAATTATTTTATCTTGACTTGTTTAACAACTCTAAAGACAAATTGTTGTTAAAAGTTTGTTCTCCTTTTACGCGTATTTTCTCGATGTAAAATAAGAGCGGTTTCAAATGTCGCATGGTATAATAGAAGAACATTCTTAAATTCTACAATAAATATTTAATTATTTCGCTGCCAGACAATATTATTATTTACAAGACAAAATTCGCTGCTAGCTTATTGCACATTTCTTACTTCATATACTGCTTTAAGTGAATTCCCCACTGAATTGAATTCTGTATCTAAGTTGAATTAAGTTGAAAATTTACTGTAATGGAGTTTGCAGGTTTTGCAAGGAAGAAGGTGAGACCGCGAGTCACATGTTGGGATCATGCCCAGTGCTAATGTACACATGAAAGAAGCATTTGGGTAATCATCTAAACTGGATGAAGAAATGATACTGGGCAAAAAAAGGTTAATACTAAATGTATCAAGGCAGCTGGACTGAGAGAAATACTCTGAATCCATGAAGAGGGCTTAATAGATCTCTAAGATCGGAAGAGCAAGATCCGCCTTAACAATAATAATAATAGTGTAGAAGTTTCAATTCGGCTCTAGTTAGTTTTCAGCTATCGGAAGCCGATTGTATTTCAAGATTGTGGTATTCTTAATGAAGCAGCGCCCCAGCAGTCGCTGATGTGACTTTCCTTGTTCATGCAAAGTCATAGGTCCTGATGATATCTCAGTCCAAATATAAAATTTGTATCATTTTGCAAAATCTCATTGTAACTTTGCCAACATGCAGCTAGTTCCCAGAAATTAGTGGGATTGCATAATAAAGGTTGGATATGTCTATTCAAGGTAATATTGATTTGTATGACTACATTTTTGACCTTGCGGTCTTAACAAGTTAAGAATTATTTTTAAAGTAATACTCCAACTAATTTGGTGGGACGTCTAAATGTGCCATTCTCAATTACCGAATTCTACCAAAGCGACAACAACTTCTATAGTTAGAGCTCAAGTCAATGGGAATGTGTTGAAATTCATATATTTTGATTCCTGCCAAAAGTCCAAGATATTTTACTACACCTCTAGTCACAATTTTTTTATTTGAAACATGATGTTGGTTTTTTCCTTACACTCTGCCTCTGAACTGGACATGGTGTAAGTCAGATTATATGGTTCTCATTACCATTTCGAACACAGAATAGATTCTAGCTTGATAATTCATTTATCACACACCTTTAAAAAAACAGATTTTTTTTGTGTCGTTTTTTCATTGTCGCAGTTCCGTTGTTAGATTTTAACTATGATCGAATATGCAGGAACATTTGTAGGAATTTAAAAGCAAACAACCCGACCGTTGAGAATGGCTTTTTGATTCAATTTATAGTTCTAATATTCTGTTATTCTTAGATTAACGGTTTAATATTAATCTCATAATTATTGGGTTGCAATTTATTGTTAATTTAATATTCAGTTTTCCTAATATACTCTTAATAATGTTTAATGGCATATATATTTAATTCGTTAGTTTCCAAATAAATCTTTATCCGGAAAAAAATTTGAATAAGAGTCCATTGATTTTGATGATTATAGTATTGAAGTTTTCCAAAGACTTTTCAATTGTATTTTCCTTCTTACCGAGTCGTCATCTGATAAGTTGAATATTTAATTTTGTATGGCATCGAACCACTACAAATAATTGTCTGATCTTAAATATCGCTTTCCGTCACTTTGCATATTTATCGGAGGGGTTTCCAAAAGCGTGTACTTCAAACATACACCATATTATACGAATAATATATCTGTCTTCAGAATTCAACTACATCTATCTTTTCAGTAATTACCGGTTTTCGAAGCAATGATGTGCCTTTTACATAAGGAAGTACATCTCCTGTAGTCCACTATATACAAAAAATATGACTTTGAACTGGTCATCCTTATGAATATTAGCCATATGTAAAAGCTTGAAACCAAACTGATGAAATTATTTGTGCCTCAGAGAGATCAATAAAGGCTACTGGGATACGGAACAAGGACAATAAGATTTCGTTCACATCACAGCGTAACGCTTGTTTGGCATTTGATAATACACAACTGCTCGTCAAGTAAATGTTTTAGAGTAGTGTATTTGGGCTGATCGAACTTATATCAGTGTACTCTACATAGAAGCTACAATTTCATTTAAGTAATACATTTTCCGGGTAGAATTATTAAATATATTTGGCACTTATCAAGCCAAGTGATATTTAATTCACAACGAGATACTTAATAATGAAGGAAATCCCGCAATTTGGATTTGTTAAACAAAACTTGAAAGAGTTATTGAATCCATATGCCTTAAATCTCTATTTTTAAACCGGAAAGTCTATTCTGGAGTAGTCAACTATCATATGGAGCTCTCGTTATGAACAAAATGCATGGCCCTATTTTTACAAACGCCGGCTTTTGTGATCTAATGGCAAGTTCGCTCAAAGGGATTGCGGGTACGAATCCTCCGTCTTTCTAAATATTTCTGTTCGAATCGAAATCCTAAGTAACTAGTCCTCATTCCCCTAAACCCTTGCAGACATAATAAATTATTAATATAGTGTATATAATAATAATAATAATATTTTGGGAAATATAACAATTGTCCATATATTTGAGAGGTTATTTTGGAAACTGTCAAATATGACGGAAGTATGGTGAATCCGTAATGCTCGTTAGACAAGATTGTTGATGTACATTAGCTGTGTTTATTTCAACGCGAGTGTGAATAAAACGACACCCGACGCTTAACAGTTTAGTGTTTGGTAGCACTGGTTTTGACATTTAAAATGCTTTGACATACACATTTGTAAACAAATTTTAAAGAGGAACAGGAAAAATTGAAATTTTGAGCAAGCGTTGGTAATTCCACTTTAAATGTGTATATATTAATTAATACACGACAATATACTATATATTTTATATAATTACAACTTTTTGTATAATTACAGCGGTTTATTCTTGGTTTACTCTTTTTCTCGTTCACAATAGACAACAAAAATGTTTTGGCAGCACTTATGTTTGAGACGCTAAACCATAAGCGAATACAAAGAGCTTGCGTTAACTAAGCGGTCAAATATGTATGCATAAGCGGGCGTTTTATTCACAATACAGCTAATGCATTCTGCTTATCAGATCCTATGGCAGCACTTCACACTTGTCATAAATGTGGTACAATTTTCATATCTCTACACTATTCTCAGGTAATTGTTATTCAATCAATTTTCTGAAACAAAGCTTTATGAGCTTGTTAAATCCTTTCTGCGTATGAGATTCGTTGCCAGTTACTCAATCTTCAAAGCATAAATAACAGAACATTTTGTTAATCACAGATGAGTACGACGATAAAGCTCAATTCTTCAGAACTACTTTGCTGCTATTAAGTTTTATACTCCATCATAAAATCTAAGACAAAGAAGCATCTTTTGTTTACTTTTCCATAGAATAAACTATGATAAAGCTGATCCTATCTTTACTGTTTCTAGAAAACGAATACGTTTAGATAAAATTAAGTGTTATGTATTTTGGGGTTTATGTTTGAATAAGTAGGGAAACAAACCGAGTGACTCCATGCGAGAGTATTAAAATTACTTTGATTCCATGTGTATGGAAATAAATGGATAGTTACAATTCCATGATTTTCAGAAATGACCGTGTAATGTGGTATTCTTAATGGAAAGTAATTGGAAGTAATAAGAAATGAAGACCTTCTATCGACAGTAATAAGGAGCAGATACGATTGAATACTGAGCATCACACTTCAGTTTTTACGGCATTTTTCTATATGAAGGTGAGCGGGAAACTTTACTGGATCCGGGCCATTTGTGGATATCGAGTTATGCTTACTGCGAAATTTCTGGCTTTATTAGCAAGAGTTTGTTATTCTGGGAAAATAGGTTTGTCTTGTTGACTCTCCTAATTTGCCCCCATTTTGTATTATTTTATTTATTTTGTATTATATTATTTATATTTATTTATTTTACATGATTTATATAATAATAAATTAAAATATAAAGAAAATAACTTTGCAGCACTAGCAACTTAGTTTATTTATATATTATGAATTGTAGGATCTGAGAGAGAAAGATATAGAAGAAGTATTTCGAAACCATGTTTTGAGCAGGATGTGACCCCACAATATCACAACAAAAAAACTTGAATGATATCACTGAACTGCGGAGGCCGGCATATTTTGTACATATGGTGATAGAACCGAAGTCGATGTTGAATACTAGTACAATATATATATATATATATATATATATATATATATGTATATATATATATATATATATATATGTATATATATATATATATATATATATATATATATATATATATATATATTTATATATATATATATATATATATATATATATATTTTGCTTTCATAATCATATTGTTATATATATATATATATATATATATATATAACAATATGATTATGAAAGCAAAATATTTCATATATATACTGCAACTATTCGATGCTTTCGTCGGCATGATAGAACTGTAAATTGATAATATATATATATATATATATATATATATATATATATATATATATATATATATATATATATATATATATAAAATGTACTTTTTATCAGAAAGATCATGACAATTGAAGATGATTCACACAAATGGTCATAGGGTCTATTCTTGTCGAATCTCATTCTAGAAGTCCAATTTTCGACATTTATTCCGATTAGTGATGCCCTTTTATCACGAAATATCCAAAAATGTTAGCTCCCAAAGCGGTAATTATGAGGCTAAACCGTTGAATTAAAATAGACATGAACCATATAATCAAGAACTATCAGATCAGAAGATCTTGCAATAAAATAGGCAGTACCAATTCCCGAAACTACCTTGTCGTTAAATTGGTATCTAAACAATTCGATGGTTGTGGCACTTTGGCGAAACCACTACTCAGTTGGATCAATATTTGGACGATATTGATGGTGTCACACTATCATATATATATATATATATATATATATATATATATATATATATATATATATATATATATATATATATATATATATATATATATATATATATATATATATATATATATATATATATATATATATATATATATATATATATATATATATATATATATATATATATATATATATATATATATATATATATATATATATATATATATATATATATATATATATATATATATATATACATAAATACATAAATACATAAATACATATATATGCATATATATATATATATATATATACACCTAATTCTGTTTTTACACGGTTTGAAAATAAACAAATTTTAAATTCTTTTACACGATGTTATTCCATTTAGCACGATTTAAAATCTTTTGGGCTTAAATTTTTTTTGGTTAAATTTAATTTTTGCGAAATATGTTCATATCAAAAATTTAGGGGAATTCCTCTTTTGTGGATACAAGCAAATTTACTGGTCAGAGCAATTGTAAATAGCACAAATTTTGGGGAATTCCCTTTTAGTGCATAGAATCAAATTTATTTGTGACAGCAACTAGAATGTGTTAATATTTTCTGAACTATCCATGCAATCAGACGTAAAAACACATTATAAATGTAAATTAATAAAATAAACCTGAATAGTTGTTCTTAAAAAATCCTTGTTTTTAACTAATTTCAATAGGTTTTAGAGATAAGGAACCAATCACCTATTTTGCATACGATCAGTGTCTTTTTTTACACGGGTTTTCCTGGAACCAAGTACCGTGTAAAAACAGAATTAGGTGTATATATACGAGGGCAGTTCGAAATGTTCTTAGCTTAACAATGAAAAACAAGAGCTAGATTTATAAATTATTTTATTTTTCAACATAATCTCCTGAAACTTCAATACACTTAGTCCAACGTTTTTCTAACAATTCTACCCCTTGATTAAAATAATTTTCCGGAAGCTCCTCAAAATAATCGTTTACAGCTGCCATTGCATCTTCGTTGTAGGTAAAACGTTTGCAAGCAAGGAATTTTTTTAGATTTGGGAACAGGTAGAAGTCAGAGGAAGCTAAATCAGGAGAATAAGGTGAGTGGTCAAGCAATTCGTACTTCAATTCGTTCAATTTTGCCATTGTTAGAACACTCTTGTGGCATGGTGCGTTGTCCTGATGAAAAATATTATTTTTTTGTTGTGAACCAGGTCGTTTTTCTCGAATTTTCAAATTCAATTGATCCAAAAGGTTACAATAATATTTAGAATTTATTTTTTTACCTTTTTGAAGATAGTCGATTAATAAAATTCCTTTGAAATCCCAGAAAACCGTTGCCATGACCTTACCAGCCGATTGAACTGTTTTTGTCTTTTTTGGTGCACTTCCACCAGCTTCAGTCCATTGTTTGGATTGTTCTTTTGTTTCTGGTGTGAAGTGATGGATCCATGTTTCATCAACAGTTATGAAACGACGCTTAAAATCCATTTTATTTCGCTTAAAACGATCCAAACAAGCTTGAGAAATTTTCATTCGAATACGTTTTTGGTCAACTGTTAACAAATGCGGCACCCATCTTGCAGAAAGCTTTTTCATATGTAATTCTTGTTGCAAAATAAAATGTACTCGATCATTTGAGATGCCTATGGCATTACCTATTTCACGCACTTTCACTCGTCGATCGTCTAATACCATATCATGAACTTTAGCTATGATTTCTGGCGTTGTTGCAGTTTTTGGACGTCCACTTCGGGGTTCATCTTGAATGCTTGTACGACCACGTTTAAATTCAGCAATCCAATTTTTTACTGTTGCATATGAAGGAGCACTTTCACCTAACACATTCACCATATCATTATGAATTTCTTGTCCCGATAAACCTTTCTTATGTAAATATTTAATCACACCACGAATTTCGAATTTTTCCATTATAAAAAAATCACTGAAGCGTCTTTTTTGAACACGTGTTACTATACGAATGAGTTGCCAGATCTCAATGAAATTTAACATGTGTTTATATGACGGATGGAAGTTTCCATTATAGAAAGCTTTTTGCTGTTTATACCGCCATATATATGTCAGGCTAAGAACATTTGGAACTGCCCTCGTATATACTCCTATATATATATATATATATATATATATATATATATATATATATATATATATATATATATATATATATATATATATATATATATATATATATATATATATATATATATATATATATATATATATATATATATATATATATATATATATATATATATATATATATATATATATATATATATATATATATATATATATATATATATATATATATATATATATATATATATATATATATATATATATATATATATATATATATATATATATATATATATATATATATATATATATATATATATATATATATATATATATATATATATATATATATATATATATATATATATATATATATATATATATATATATATATATATATATATATATATATATATATATATATATATATATATATATATATATATATATATATATATATATATATATATATATATATATATATATATATATATATATATATATATATATATATATATATATATATATATATATATATATATATATATATATATATATATATATATATATATATATATATATATATATATATATATATATATATATATATATATATATATATATATATATATATATATATATATATATATATATATATATATATATATATATATATATATATATATATATATATATATATATATATATATATATATATATATATATATATATATATATATATATATATATATATATATATATATATATATATATATATATATATATATATATATATATATATATATATATATATATATATATATATATATATATATATATATATATATATATATATATATATATATATATATATATATATATATATATATATATATATATATATATATATATATATACTGTATTGAGCACCATTAGCTATAATTCCAGCTCTAGCTTCAGTTTTGTTAGGTTAATATATCTCTTCAACCGCTTCTGTCTTGGCATTTCTCCATATGCAAGAATTTATCTTATTAACATACTCGTAAGCCAGAAATGAGGAGCATTGCTGAACAGAATTCTAAGATTAAACAACTCTATAAGTTTGGTGAATCAAACTCTGGGTTTTAAAGGCGATTTCCACTATTTATTGATGTTGCTGAAATGTAAAACAGCCCGTTATAATCTGCCAAAGGTTGTAACAAAAACTATACAAAAATAGTTTATATACTGAAGGCCATGGCTAAGTATAGCATTTTAAAATATTTTATTAAATTACACATTTGAATTACTTTATATATATAATATATGCACATATGAAAGTATTTATAAAATCAGATACTCTTAGTAAAATCAGCAGTAACGCACATTTGCATGCGTGCGTTTGCTTCTACAATAAATTGAATGCACTTTACTAGTATTGAGTTCACGTAAATAAACAAGATATGCATGAAACTATGCTGGTCGACATTTGATAAATACGAATCATTGTCCCCAGTAATTTGATACTTCATTGAGACTGTCACTTAATATACGGACGCATGGAGAATTTGCTAAGGTGCAAATACCTCTTTTGCCACTTGAGTGCTGCACACTTAGAGACACCATTAAATTCATTACGAGCTAGTATCTAATGTGGGAATTGAGTAAATGAAGATGTTTGCAGCACACACAAAGCTGTTTTAATGGCCATTGTAATGCGAATAATGCTAAAATTACTCATGCTCGAAGTGAAATGTCAACGAGACTTGACAACAATTTTATTTAGCATTTATTTTATCTTCTTTCCTTATTTAAAATGGATTCCCTAAGACGTTACAAATTACACTGCTGTCCCTTTAAGTTAATAGTTCCTAATACTGCAGTCCTATTCTTACACAACTGGACGATTTACGTACATCTGTGTGCAAGTTTCGTTTTTAGAGCAAAGTTTCCCAATTATAACATAGCACAGCTATCAAAATCGCCCCAAAAATGTTAGCTAGGTATCAACTGGATGACTTCCAAAACTTTCTGAGTCAAAAAAACTTTCTGTTAAAACAAAAATTGACAAGTGTCGCAAAAGAGCTGGAAAATACTTTAAAGAGGGACCATGAGCTGAGTCTACAACATAACCTAAAAAGCCTTCAACAACCGCAGATACGAACTAACCGCTATGTAAAGCTGTAAGTAAAATGAAGCGGCCCCGGTAGTGGGAACCGCCTATAAGACTTTCCGATGGTAATTGGGCAAAAAGCGATGCAGAAAAGAGCCTTTGCAGATCATCTCCAACTTGTGTTCACATCAAATTTAATGCAGACTGAAGTACTCTAACACCTCTGAATGTACGTCAGGCGAAACGACGCCCAAAGATTGAAACTAAGGAAGTAAAATTGCTGGTCCGAAAAGAAAAAAAAGCTCCGGGTCACGACCTTATCACAAACAAAATGCTGAAGGATCTACCTAATATAACAATTGTTCATTTTACGCATATATTAAGTGCTCTACTAAGACTGAATTACTGCCCAAATTTTTGGAAATTGTCCGTTATTATAATGATTAATAAACCAGGAAAAGATCCAACACAAATAACATCATATAGACCAATAAGCCTTCTGTCAACACTCTCTAAAGTCTTCGAAAAGGTACTACTCCATAAAATAACTCCACTATTGGAAAGAAACGAAGTAATCTCGCAACACCAATTTGGGTTTCGAGAGAAGCCCGGTACAATAGAGCAGATCCACAAAATATCTGCAGCAATTAGAGACGCTTTGGAGAATAAAAAATATTGCTTTGCGATTTCGATGTGGCACAAGCGTTCGATAAAGTATGGCATCAGGGTCTCATCTACAAAGTTCAGAGCTCCCTTCCCGAATATAGTAATATTTTGAGGTCCTAACTTTTTGATCGGAAATTTAAAGTCAAACATAAAACCCATCTGACAGACAGCCACAAAATTCTAGCTGGAGTCCCACAGGGGAGTATACTTGGACCGCTTTTGTACCGCTTATATACAAGTGATTTCCCAACAGATAACCAGCAGACTACATCTACATTTGCAGACGATACCGCAATTTTATATTCCCATAAAGATTGCAACATTGTCTCACAAATATTAAAGAATCAAATCAGACGTGTAAAAGAATGGTTACTAAAATGGAGAATTAAGGTTAACGAGTCGAAAAGCGTTCACATAACGTTTACTTTAAGACAAGAAACATGCCCTCCTTTATCTGTTAATGGAGTAATGATCCCACAAGCAAGAAAAATGAAATATCTTGGGATCCATTTGCATAGACGTCTCACCTGGCGAAAGCACATCGAAGCCAAAAGACAACTAAAGCTCAAGACTAGTACAGTCTATTGGCTCCTTAACAGCAGGTCAGCATGGAAAATAAAGTCCTCCTATATAAAGTGGTAATTAAACCCATCTGGACCTACGGCATTCAACTGTCTGTCAGAAATTCAAACATCGAGTTAATTCAACGATTTCAATCTCAAATATTACGCATAATAATGCACAATATTCCATTTATTTACCCTAAGCATTGGCTGAGGTTTAAATACAAAATGTAGTTATGCAAGATTTTTTTACTTATTCTTAGTTCTTATTTTTAGAAGATTCAATAAATAATGAAATGTTAAAAAAAAAAAATTGGTTTGTCTTTTTTTGTTTATGATTTCCAAATTAAAAAATGCATTTAGTCAATGATTATATTATCATTAAAAAGTAGTGAAATAGCTTTCAAAAATAAGCCAAGGGAGTTTAAAATTATAAAATTAAATCAGACTATACCCAAACAAAATCTTTTCCGCACTTTTCTTTCAATATTATTTCCATTTTTGAACAAAAATCTCATGAGTAATCAATATCGATACCCTCGTCAAATATCATTATCACCATAACGCAATTAATGCTTTGATTCTGTGTACGAGTAAGTGAACGTTTCTACAGACACACGTGACAATTCTATATGAAGGCAGGAACAAGTAAAAAGAGCACCAATCGGAATTACTACAAAATCAGTTTTGAAAAAACTACATTTTCGCGAACACACTGGATTCAATAACTGGAAGAGTGTGGAGGTTTTAAATAAACATAAAAAAGCTCAGCCTTTTATGTTTGATATGCCGGGGTTACTGAATCCCAGGGTTAATCGGTGAGAATGGTTGATTAGCAATAATAAAAATATCATTTTCTTCTGATTCATAAATACCATTGGATTAAAAAAAGGACATAATAAAACTCTGATTTTGTAAACTTCCAGTGAATTTGAAAGCAAATGTTCTTCGATTGAGTCACAATCACACAATCCTAACTGTGGAATCGAAAAAGTGAAGCACGAAATAACGCTTCTTGACTCCGTTCCACGTCTCGAAATATATGCAGAAAAAGCATACTAGTTGTGTCTGCACGAGCTCATGTAAACAGAATTGCTGCTGAAAAGGCTTCTCAAAGGCTGATTTTTGTTTAAAATGATTCCCTATGGAGTGATAACAGAGAAATTCTTTTAAAATTGGTCCCTCCCTTCCTCAATTAGCACTGAGACACACACACTTCGCGCTACACATAATAATATTATTTTTATTCGAAAGAACGCATTGCAATCAAACCTTTCAAAAATCGTTGTGTTGACGTTTATCCAAAAACTGCTGGTAGCCAATTTTGAGCATTTAATCAATTTGCAAGGATGAGGTAAAATTTAAAATTTTTAATTTATTATTGTATTTTTATTTTTATAGTATTGAGAATTTGACAGAACTATATTTTGTTGCATACCGACGGTATTTCAATGCATCAAAATGTATGGCAAGCGATAACAACTGTTCCGAGCACCGAATATGTTTACGCTACCGAATTCCTTTCTCAACTGAACGATAAAAATTGGCCATCAGCGCATATTTGACTACCATGTGTGGCAGCAATTCCAACAAGGATGCTTCTGTGTTTGTTACAAGTATTTTCTCGCAGCAAAGTTTCATTCATGCGATTACACGATAACATCATCATTGCAGCATTATAAATGCTGAGAGTCCTCCACTCCCCAATGGCTGGTTGGGAAATCAACCACCACCCACCACCAACACCATTAACAGCACACCAACACCAATAACAGAGCGGGCGCATACCTTGTTGCTGTATCCTCATTTAGTGCAAGAACAAAAAATGCTCACACAAACGCATACTTTCGCACACACATACAAACTGACGCAATAACCTAGCTGCAAAAAAATTATAAAATTATGATTAACCGAGAAACGGTGGACACCCACCCCGCATTTTTATTGTACATAATATTTTTATCCTGCTCCGATTTTGCGACGAAAACAAAATGGTTCACAACTCAACTGCAGGTTTCCTGTTTTGTTTGTTTACTGTAAATTGACGTCCAACCACACGTTGAGATTATTGTATATTAAGGCTTTACAATACAGGGTGACTACAGGGCGATATTCAAATCAAATAATGTCTTGTTATTCCGGTTGAGTTATTAAATAGTTCATGATAATACCTACGAGCATATTCTAATTGAATGTGCCAATAGTATATTTATGTTTATGCCCTCCACAAACTTTGTGGTTGGTCTCTGATGCCTGGGTTAACAGGTTTGAGCACTGGTTGGAGTCAGTTTAATTTAACAAAAGGCAAATTTCTTTAAATTGTGGTTTTCCCGATTCCATCCTTTGCAACGAATACCTTAACGTAATGAAATTTTTCATCTCATTCTTATACGGCAAGAAATACAGGGACCACGTATAAATAAATTCGAGAAAAAAAGCCAATGTTTCTAAGCCAGGCGTGGAATGTATAGCCAGGACTATATTGTATAAACTTTATCAGTGTTACTTCTCCACATTTGTCTGTAGTTACATCTTATAAAGAATATGACCCTATAATCAATACAGATATTGAGCAGATATCTTATATGAGATGAGGAACCACCCACACTTCAGGTTTTACGATTACTTCGGACCTCCCACCAAACCTGTTATTGGGTGGGATTTTTACGTGCAATCAATTTTGAACACTGAGATGCGCTGGTTGAAATTTTCTGGGAATCGGATATTGTTGTAAAGATTACATTTGCAACACTTTGCTGCCAAAATCAAATGCCACCAAGACTAAACAATCTTTTTTTGTTAAATATATAAAAATATGAGAGTATTTTTATACGAATATGTTGACTCACAAGTGCACACTGTAGATTCAATTGTTGTTATGCCACCGTAATAATATAATATTATTAATATTTATTATAACTGTTTTGAGGTTATATAGTAAAAGTAATAAAATATAAATTTGTCCTTTGTGAAATGTAAATGAGGGAAATTCTGAAATGCCCTAAGTTTACATTTCAACACAAATACAATTTTCTATCATCACGATTCTGTTAATATAAAGGCTTATTAACAATAGAGATAATGCTAAGTTCACGGAATATAATTTCTAATCTTAGCAATGAATCCCTGGGCCCAAACATGTTCGAAAGGGTACAATTTGCCCTAATTTTGAAATAATATTCCTAATAAAATTTTTAAATAATAATCGAAACCGGGTCGAACTTCCCCAAAACTCCATTCCGAAGTCTGACCGCTGTTTCTGACTCTTAAAACCTGTTTGTCTAAGCAATATTTAAATTTGAAATTTTCTCATTCTTCAGAAAGTCTTTTACTATTCACTCGACAACTGGCTCATATGATTATTAAGATTGTGATCCAAGCAACATTTAAATTTGATATTTTGTCATTTTTCAGAAAGTTTTTTACTATTCACTCGACAAAGGGCTCTTACTGAAAATTCCCTAATCCTGTACCGACAATATCAATGATAAACACTGTACTATTAAAATATTATTACCTACAGTCTGAAGGTGCGATATGAAACTTCCAATAATTCAGATATCCATTCTGTAAAGTTGTACGATGAAAACTGGACCAAAGAGTATACATAAATAGAGCTCGTATGACGAACGAAATTATTGTTGCAAAAATTTTGTTCGAGTGGTTTTCTGGTAAGCCCCTCAAACAAAAATTCACGCATTGCATCTCGCTTCCCCTGCCGCTCACCGACTTTTGTGAAATCGCCTTCACTTCCATTTCAAAAAATTGAGAGTGATCCAATCTCTATTTATATAGACTCTTTGACTGGACACTGTAACAAATTTTCCACAGTAGTGTGTTTTGATAACACTTTGATAGAGAATTAGACTATTCCCAAATAACAATTAATATAAGACCTAAAAATATCGATTAGTTTTGGTTTGATAATTCTTTATTTTTCTTTATTTTGTTGAAAAGTTGGAAAGAACTAACGAAAATACAATTTTTCTCAAAAAATTAAATTTATGGCAGGTTAGAAAAGGTGGTACATTTATTCATTTACCGAATCTTTCTTTACCAAGAAACTAACAGTAATTTTTCTAAGATTACTAGACAACATTTACATATCTAGGTAATATCCTCAGCCACCGCATCGAATTTTTAGTGTTTCCACAGCACGCTATAAGACGATATTAAATCAGATCTAAGGTACATATCTTTTTGAGGCGTCTTCTAGAGGGAAGCTCCTCGCCAAGCAGTTCGGGTGATTCACTAATTTAAGAGCGTAGGTTTTGTAGGTGTTCAACATTTCATTTTCAACCGTGGGTATATTCAGGTCACGGTGGATGTTTATGTTCCTCAAGTACCATGGAGCACCGGAGATCATTCTCAAAATTTTCTATTGGAGGCGTTGGAGTTTCTCCCTGTCTTATGGACACGCAGTGCCCCACAATTGAGTTCCATATGTCCATATAGGCTTTATGATACTAGTATAAATAAGTACCCTATATTCTAAAGCAAGGTTTGAATGCTTTTTTAGTAGCCTGTTCAAGGTATGGAGTTTCAATTTGATCTGAGCACACTTTGAGTCAATGTGTTTGGTCCAGTTTAATCGTCTGTCTAAGTGGATTTATGTCAGAGCGTTGTGGAATATTTTGACCATTGATGCGAATAGGGGGGTAAGTGTCCTTCCTTAAGGTGGATGCTAGGTGTGCACATTTAGCTTCGTTGACCTTTATTCTCCATTTGTTAAGCCACTATTCAATAGACAGTAAGTGGCTCTGTAGCCATTGCGAGGATTCTAGATGGGAGCTGTTTGTACTCAGTATGGCGGTATCATCGGCAAATATTAATATATCCCTGTGATCGGAAGTTGGTATGTCAGCTGTAAAAACAAATACAGCAGTGGTCCAAGCACACTGTCTTGAGGGATTCCTGCTTTGATATCAAAGTAGTCGGAGGTAGAGTCACCTTGGCTTACCAAGAATTTTCTGTCTTTAATGTAGGTTTCAAATAGTTTGTGGAATTTCTTTGGACGTATTTCTTTAAGTTTATATATGAGCCCTTTGTGCCACACCTTATCAAAGGCTTGCGTAATGTCAAGGAATGCAGCAGAGCAGTATTTCTTTTATTCGAATGCTGAGCATATAACTCTTACTTGCTCTATCGTTCCATGCTTTTCAGGGAAGCCGAACTGGTATTGGGGAATTACATTGTTTTGTGGTATGTGGCTACAAAGTTGGACTCCGACATCAAAGGAAGCAGAAGCACTGACCAAATCTCTTTTACATAGCTGAGAAGGTTTTAACCACAAAACCATTTCTATATTTATGTATTAGACACATCTCTGTGGTTGAACTCACTTTGCCTCAATAAAAAAAGGATTAGACAGAAATACATTACACATTTTTTTGTAATTGGTTAATTTTTGTTTTGTAATGATTCTTGCTGAGGCAAATAGTTAGAACTATTCTACTTCTTTACTGAAAGGAGCTGTAGTTCACCCAGTATCAAATGATTGCGCCGTATTATCATAGAACAACCCTCGGGGCCACAATTATTAACATAATAACCCCAGCAACTGCACCAATAATAACCACCCAGGCGCAATGCAAATTCCAACCAACCTTACACTCTGCATATACCCACCAACATGCATACCAAAAATTGTGTATGTATTTGCGTGTGCGTGTGTGTCGGACATTCGTTTGTATGTATGTTGAGAAACACATTTCAATCATCATTAGTGCTAATGTACCCACAAAAATTAGGGGTGTTTAGTTCTTGATTTAGCCAAGGCTCACAATAATAATGCTCAGTGTGAGTGAGTGCCAGCTACGCTATGTACGAGTACGTCTGGCATTGCACGGGGTGGATACTCCCACAAGCGACCACGCACATACAGAATAGCCCAGTGCGCTTGACTCTACTGATGCCGATGCTGCTGCTGCTGCAGCCCGAGAGCGAAATCTGTGGCAATTCCACTCACGTAAGAATCTCGACTGTAATTGTTTGTGTTTCTCAAATTAGCAAACATTTTTCAACCAAAACAAAAAAGAAAAAGTAGCACATTTTTGAAATCTGCTTGTCTGACTCTCAGAAAGTTTCATTTTTATTTCGCTTGTTTCCTGTTCGGTTGCCTGTGTAGGTGTGGTGGATTTTTGTTTATCTACCTCAGCTGCGTCTGTGTGTGTACTCTCTTTCTCTTTTTTAACCCATACACGCTCGCGAAAAACGTTGAGTTGGGTGGCTCTGGGGGGTGGGAATGTGTGTGCTGTAGCCGCCATTGTTCTTTCTATCTTTTACATTTATAAACTTCGTTGATGCAAGTATTTTCATCGCTTCACATTATTTTAATCTCATAAAATTACACGAAAAAAGAGAAAACAACTGGAGGAAGATAATATTTGTTGGGGTTGTTGTGAGATTTTTTCCTGATGAATTATTATGGAAAGAATTTCGAATATAAATAAAATTCATAAAGAAGGATGCTATGCACAGGGACGGAAGCAGTTTCTCGGAATGGAAATCTTTCTTCTAGATCCTATAAAAGAATCGTAAACATTGGTTGGCGGAAGTAAATTTAGGAAGTGAATTTGAAGTCTTTGTAGAATATAAACAAAAATTATTTATTTATATATTTATTTATAAGTGAAGAATAATAAGACAATTATTGTTCTTTAGTTCTCTATTCGAAGCCTTGGTTCCATTACAGAAACTAATAAACTGTCGACACCATAAATGCCTCTCTATATGTTTCTTGTAATTATTTGGCCCAAAATGGATTTTATTCTGATAAGTGAACACTTAATAGCGCTCCTGTGAGAATCCATCTTTAAAAATAAAACATGTTATTCTGTTTTGTTTGTGGGTGCAAGTGTGCGCTCGCTTACATAAAGCACCGCCTTATTTAATGGAAATATTTTTATTATTGAGCGCCATCATGGTGTAGCATATTGTCAGGCTAAGCCACCCCGTAACTACCCAAACCTTTGAAATATTCACTCACACAGACCAAAATTCACTCAGCCGCACTGAGCAAAGTAGTCCCACAAAAGTGGCTTTCTTTTTGCTTAATTTTTATGTCAGTGAAATAAATTCGCACAGGATGAGAATCCATCCACTGCTCGATGGAGTCAATATGGACGGCATGTTTTTCATAATGTACATAATGCTACATTGTGTATATTATTATCCGCTGATGTTCTGTTTGATGTTTAATAAAAACGTTTTATAATTATTACAAATGGTCTGAACGTGTATATATACACACTTGTTACCCAAAGTTTATCTTAAACCAAGTCAGTGGCCATACATCTGCAATGCATAAAACCGAGGCGTGACAGGTGCGAGCTGGGCAACTATATTATTCAAACAGTTGAATCAAGGTATATTTATTATCTGGATAAGGAACCAGAATTATCTTCTCATGAGGTTCACACACACTTAGCATCTTCGGTAAAATTATACATCGTCACTACTACTACAAAAATCGATCACTCTTTCGCTAAAATTGCTTTATATGTTCATATTATTTGGCAAATCTAACCTAATCACTCAGTTATAATAATAATATTATCTGAATTCAGGGAATTCAATTTGGCCTTCTTTTCTTATTTAATTTTTACTTCTTATCACTGCAGTTTTGAATTCGCCACTGAAATTGCGCCATTTCACATTTCCCATTTTATGACTCTGCTTAACAGAATGTCCTCAACTTTACTACAAACTCAACTTTATCAATTAGGTTAAACAAGATAGGCCGGCCCCATGGTTTAGGGGTAACCATGCTAAACTCACACTCGGACGGACGTGGGCTCGAATTCTGCTCAGGCTTGGTCTGAAAAATGCTTCTTTCCAAATCTCTTCCTCTTCGAGTCGAAGGCCTTAGTTGCTAGTACTCATTCCATAATCAATTATGCTACAAGGTATAATAATAAGAATAATAATAAAAATAATAATAATAAAAATAACCATCATAAACAAGATGGCATAATCTTAATTGTGCATTAATAGCATGACAGAAAGCGGTAACATACTCGTAACCGAGATAGAAGCAGCAATGCATACTCATGTCTTTTAAAGGAATGTTGGTACAAAAATAATGAAAAACCTTTCGGTGAGAACTTCACATTAAATGTGTGTTTCTCTTATAAATTAATATTTAATGTTTATTCATATGAGCCTGAATAGAGTACAAGAAAAAATACACTATTGAACGAATGTTGTTTTACGGATGTTTTAGGCATGAAACGTGCGGCAGCGAAGATTATTCCAAAATTGCTAAATTTTGAGCAAAAACAACGTCGCATGGACATCGCTCAGGAGCTGCTTTTGGCCAAAAACAAGACCGTTATCATGCCTCAACCACCGTATTCACCGGACTTGGCCCCCGCTGACTTTTTCCTCTTTCCAAAACTGAAGACACCGATGAAAGGAAAGCGTTTTGCTACGATTGAGAAGATAAAAGAAAAATCGAAACAGGAGCTGTTGGCGATACCAGAAAAAGCGTTTCAGAAGTGTTTCGAGGATTGAAAAAAATGCTGGCATAAGTGTATTATATCTGAGGGGAATTACTTTAAAGGGGACAAGATAGTTGTTGATGAATAAATAAATACTTTATTTTTTGATCACACAAGAACGGTTCTTTTTTGATCACTCCTCGTATGAATATTTAATATAAACCCACAAGAACAAGTCAATGGCCTCAAATCATAACTTTTTGGTGGCCAGTTTACATCATTCTTTCCCGTAGTTGTCGTATCGTTAAACTTTTCGGCAATTTTGTGTGTAGCCTTTATGTTGCAAGAATATTTTCGTTAGATCGATATCTTCCCAACGAGGCGAGAAGAAATCTCGATTCATCTGGCGGTACCTTTCACCAATCTCTCATCATCCTATATCCTCAAAAAGGGGCCGCTGGACAAAAATGCACGATTGCTATAATCGCCATAAGATCTAGCGCGAATTGGTTTTGGTCCGAGGTATTGTTTTTTTGCGAAGCTATTCAACAATTAAAAATTTCGTTGAAAACTATTTTTTTTTTGTTAAATTCTTAATGTTCGTCTCACGTCGGCTTTAGCTTTTGCGTTACCTGGCTGTTCTAAGTGTATATCAGTTTTATTACTAGCTTGATGGTGGTTTTAGAAAGTCCCAGTACTTCAGAACGTTGCGGAATTGAGAGAGTTTAATTGGGGGCCATAGCACACACTCTCATAAATAAATTGTTTATTCAATTACCCAGCAGTGAAAACAACTAGTTAAAATGCTAGTAAAACTACTATTTAAACATATACCAGTACTGGTTAAGCCGCAATCCCTATTTACATGAAGGCAACTGTTATTTTTGCATTGCGGTGTCCTACGAAAAGACAATTGTCCTGCTATTTTAAGTATGATATACTCGTATACTAGTTTGTTTTGAGTCAGAATCAAGCTACCTGTGCGTAGTGGACTCACAGCACCAACTCCTAATAGACACTACACATTTGGTGTAGTTAGCATTAGATGTATTATATTTATCAACTAATTAGGCAAGCACATATTTTTAGGGTGCAAATACTATAAATAAATAGTTATTATTAATAATCATTATGTGAACTTTTAGGGTGTCACAGTTCCGCAATCGAGTTGATAACGGGCATTGGACTTTAGAATGCACCGTCAACATTCTCATATTCAGTAGGTCAGTTGGTTGAGCAACTGACATCATTCAACAGTTGTGTAACCGGAACACCAGAAAGGTGCTTACCCAGACTGTAAGTATTCATTGTAAAATAGTATGTAAGACTTAGGATTTTAAGCAATAAACTCTCTTGTATTTTACAGCTAAAAGAATACAGAGTTTTACTTTAGCAGCTATAATCGCCTGTTAGTAACCACCGGCAGCAAAACGGCGCTCGCTACAACCAGCGACAACAACACACAAGACCCCAACATTTTTGGTCCCATACCGGGATTAGAACCCGTGTATTCTGGGTGAGAGCCAGATATCCTAACCACTAGACAACCTACCGGCTGCGCCAAAGTTGCGTTGGTAGTCCCTGACTAGTTTCATTTTAACTAGTTACAAAGTAGTTAATATTTAAGTAGTTATTTAACTAGTTCGGTTTACACTAGTTATGAAATATTAAAATTTTAAAAATCTGTAAACGTAACTTCTGGTTCCTAAAAAGAAACAAATGGATCAGTTCGAAACAAGTCGCCTTGAAACGAGGAAAAGGAACAGCAAACGCTCTCCTCTTTATAGACCATCAAATAACAACAAATCTCTCATCCCAAAACCACATATCCATTCTCTCTATAGACTTTGAAAGAGCTTTTGACCGAATCGGCGCCCACGCTATCGTTGATCAACTAAAAGACATACATATAAATACCAAAAAAATTTAATATGGAAATGATCTAAAAATTCTAGGAATTATATTCAACACTGAATATAAATTTACGACACATCAACTATCAACTATCTTAAAGAAGCACTAACTAATCGACTAAACCTAATCAAATGTATAAGCAGTTATCACAGTAATGCTCACCCAAACACTACAATAAACATCATAAAATCAATATTGGTTTCCAAAATCGAATATGGACTTGCGATCTACGGACATACTTCTAAAGCAAACCTCAGAAAAATTGAAACAATCTCGCCGCTGCACGATATGGACTGGGTGCCTTTCGAACCACATCACTGAAAATTTTACAAACAGAATCCGAACTAGGAACACTCCGCGACAGAATAAATGTATGCACAATGAAACTTGCAACAAAACTACTAATCCCAACGGAACAACAACTTCTACCCTACAAATACAGCGTCCGCAAAGCGACACAGAATGCGAAATAAAAAAAAATAATGTCGACTGTGGATAAAATAACCCAAGCTATCCTCCAAATCGAGCTCGATCCAAGACCACGGAAGAAGTTTACCCCTTACCGACCACCATGGTTCCTCCAAAAAAGCAGTATTATCACATCTCTAATGCACCTCCCAAAGCAATCCACAAGTCATCGAGCCTATCAAATAGCTTTCAAGAATATAATGGAAACGCATAAAGCAAACAACTGGCTTTTTCATTACACCGATGGGTCGAATTCTGAATCTGGTGTTGGCTATGCAATTGTGAACAGTAACTACAAGACCACACAATTAACACAACTCAATAATAATTGCTCAATCTTTACTGCGGAAGCAGAAGCGGTGCTTCCTGCTGTGAAACTCAAAAAAAGCACCAACATATCCTTCAAATATTCCAAAAAAATATCTTCAAAAGTACATCCGCTTCAGAACAGGACATACGAGATTAACCCACTCCCACCTATTTACACCGTATGCCCCGCCACCATGCCCAATCTGCAACCAAACCATCGTCTCCTTCCAGCACATCATTTCAGAATGCAACATAACATACCACAAATGCCTCAAATATAATAAAACAATAAAAAAATTAATAACTGTAGCACACAATAAAACACCACTTGCCTGGTTGAGTTATACTTTATTAATCCTGCTTACAACGCCAACGCTGTTGCAAGCACGCCATGTAGCGGCTTAATGTGCAGACTCGCTTAATGTGCAGAATCGCTTAATGTGCACATTCAGCGACTGCTTATATCTTATTTGAATATATACAGGGTTTGAATAACTTACAGACTAATTATGAAAATATATACAAGATGTGAATAATAACTTACAGACTAATTATGAAAATATATACAAGATGTGAATAATAACTTACAGACTAATTATATAAATATTACTACAATTCGGCCATCCTGACCAGGAGATCACCTGATCTCCAGATGAATATAAAACAACTTTAACCGTTTGATCCTGATCTCCCTTTGAACCATGGACGAATATTTGCAACGGCCCACACTCCTTTATATGGCGTTCGTGATTGTTGGAATCCGTCAACATCTGCGATAAGATATCGATCATGTCTCAAAACTTTTGTAATTTTATACGGCCCTCGAAATTTAGGAATTAATTTTTTAGAAACTCCAGCGTGTGAATCGAAATTTTTGACCATTACATAGTCTCCCTCAAAATATTTTTTTGGTAGTTGCCGTTTTTTGTCTACATATTGTTTATTATAAGCTTGTGCTCGTTTTTGATGTAACGCAGCTTTCTCACGCAATTCCCCATGACTTAACTGTTCTTTACCTTGTTCGACTTCATTTAAACATTCACCTAACATATCTATCACTTTTCCTCTCTGTTTAATGCCAAAAAGCATTTTACTTGGATGTTCTTTTATTGTTCGATGCATTGAATTATTAAGTGTATACTCAACTGTTTCTAAGACAGTATCCCAATGAAGTCCCTTTTCAGGATCGGTCAATTTTGCTATCATTGGTCCCAAACTCCTATTCACTCTTTCGACTTGACCGTTTGCCTGTGGGGAAGCGGTTGCTACTTTTATGTGTTGTACATTATGTCTTCCTAAAAATTCCCTGAACTCATCGGACGTAAAACTACTTCCTCTATCTGAAATTATAATTTTTGGGCGACTATATGCTCTAAAATAATCACTAAGTGCTTCTATTACTTCCTTTGTATTCGTAGTTTTAGTAGGATACAGCCTAACGAACTTTGTACAAGCATCAATCACAACTAAAATGTGTTTTTTAGATCGAGAATTGTCAACTGGCCCATAGTGGTCTACATGCACCACCTCAAAAGCTAAATTTCCCTTAGGTATATTGTGGAGGAACCCTTCTTCTCGGCCGTGTTTAGTTGAATAAACAATGCATTTTAAACAATTTTGTATGTGTTTAGCTACTTTATCTCTTATTTTAGGGAACCAATAGATTTTTGAAATAAGCTCGCTGGTTTTATCTATGCCTATATGACCCATTTCATCGTGATACTTATAAACGACATGATTTTCCATATCTTCTGGGACACAAAACAAAACTGTACCGTCACTATTTTTTTTATAAATAACTCCATTTCGCATCTCATATTGACAATGTTCAGAATTTTGCAAATGTTCACGCAATTCAATCAATTTTTTATCTTTACCTTGACAGATGATAAGGTTTTCCTCAAAAGTGTTAGGTTCTAAAACCAACACATTATTACACCGACTTAACGCATCTACATGTTGCATGCGAGCACCGGCACGATGCTCTAACACATAATCGAAATTTTGTAATTCTAAAGCCCATCTGGCTATTCTAGGGTTAAGTTCCTTTTTATTAAGGGTCATTGTTAAAGAATTGCAGTCCGTTACAATTTTAAACTGTTTACCCTGAAGATACACACGAAAACGTTGTAAAGCGTTTATTATAGCCAATGTTTCAAGCTCAAAACTATGATACTTGGCTTCGGTTTCAGTTGTTCTTTTCGAAAAATAAAATACTGGATGCAACCTACCATCTTCCTTTTTTTGCATGAGAACGGCTCCGTAGCCCATGGAACTAGCATCACAGTGTAATTCTGTAACAGCTTTCGGATCATACAGTGCGAGGATCGGTGATTCTATCAATTTTTTCTTAAGAATCTCAAAAGTCTCTAGTTCTTTCTGTCCAAAATTGAATTTATTATCTTTTTTTGTTAAGTCATATAATGGTTTAGCTAATACAGAAAAATTCTTGATAAACCTCCTAAAATAAGAACACAATCCAAGAAAACTTTGTACCGTGTGAAGTTTTTGTGGTACTGGAAAGTACCCTTTTCATCAGCTTTTATTCCTTCTCCCGTTATCGTGTAACCTAAATACTTCACACTTGATTGCAGAAATTCACATTTATCTAGTCTCAGTTCTAGTTTATTATCAACTAATCGCTTAAAAACTTCAGTTAATATTTCTAAATGTTCGGATAAATTTTCGGTTGCTATCATTATATCATCTAGATATACAATCAATTTGTCCTCACGTATCATATCAGCAAAAATTTTACTAACGAATCTCTGAAATGTCGAAGGGGCATTTTTTAGCCCAAACGGCATTCTTAAAAACTCGAACTGTCCTAATGGGGTAATGAAAGAAGTAAATTTTACTGAATCAGTTTGCATGTACACGTGAAAAAATCCATTCTTTAAATCTAATTTTGTGAATAATTTCTTCTTTGCCAGCCTGTCTAACAAATCGTCGATCAGAGGGATCGGATAGTTATCTTTAAATGTCACCTTATTTAATGTGCGATAGTCAATACACATTCGTAAATCACCAGTTTTTTTTCGAACTAATACAATTGGTGAAACAAATTCTGACTCGCTAGTTTTTATATAACCTTTATTCAAATATTCATCTAATAATTTCTGCAGCTCTGCCTTTTCTGTATATGAGAGTCGCCTAGGAGGACAATTAAAGGGCTTTGCATTTTCTAGCACTAATTTCATTTCGCACTTCACCAATGGTTCATTAGGACGATCAGGTTTTAAATAATACAAATTAAAAATTTCTTCAAACTGCTTTTTCGCTGAATAGCTTACATTGTCACCAATACTTAAATTTATTTCATTTTCAACAAAATTATCAACTAACAAAAGTGACTCATCAAACATTTCTTTATTTTCTGTTAATTTCTGCCTATCTATTTTTGTATTCTTCTCAATTTTATCTTCTACTTTAAAGTCACTTTTTTCCAATTCATTTTGTTTTTCAATTTCTTCTTTTTCTATTTCATAACATTTTTCGATTTCTTTTTGACTATCAATTTTAAAATTACCATCACATTTTATTTTTTCTTTACATTTCGCAAATAAATTATCAATTTCTATTTTAGAAATAAAATTAGAATTACTAGCCCGTTCGATTTTATAACATTCTTCGATTTTTTTTTTATTTTGAATTTTAAAAACAGTATCGCATGTTAAGCTTTCATTACGTTTTCCACACAACCTTTCAATTTCCATTTCTGAAATCAACTTTAAGTTACAAGCTCTTAAATAATCTCTTCCTAAAACCACTTCATAACCCATAGACTCATCAGCAACAACGATTAATTTCAACACAGTACTTTTATTATGAAAAATTAAATGACATTCAATTGTCCCAAAAATGTTCAGTTTACAATTATTAATTCCAAAATAACTTAAATTATGAGGCAAAAATTCACTTATTTTAAATTTATTTTCGGCGCAGCATTTCTTTACGAAGCTAATCGGGCTTCCTGAGTCTATTAGGCATTCTAAGGGTAATACAAATTCGTTATTCTTATATTTGATATAAAATTTAAAACACCTTACATATTCGTTTTGCTGCAGAAAATTAACGGCCCTCTTCCGTTCCGGACAAGCCACTACCTGATGACTCATACTGCCGCAGCCGAAGCAGGCACCCACTTCTCTTTTTGGTTTGTTGCACTCTGCTGCCAGATGCCCCATTGAATTACAATTGTAGCAGCGCACCGCCAATTTTTGTTGCCCTCCAGAATTATTCCGCTTGACAGTCGTAAACATACGCTGTTTAAGTTGTACATTTGCGAACGCTTGCAGCAGCTGTTCCTTTGTAGAAAAACACTGGATACTGGCTTGCACCTTCAGTTGAGTATCTGGAATGCCCTCAATTATATGATCCAATAGTTCGTCTTCTTCTATTCGTACTTTGTTGGCCAACACAATCTTTTCGCCATAGTAGTCCGCAAAACATTCAGTTGGATTCCATTTCCTGGCTTCAAATTTTCGTCGCAGTATCAATTTATTTTCTTTTGTTCCGAAAAATGTTTGTATTTCGTACAACAAGTTGTCTACGCTTTCAGCAACAAAACTTGGTTTTGAATATAGCCAAGCCTGTGCTTTACCCTTTATTTTGCTAATAAGCAGCGCACGCAACATTGAATCGTTTACGTTGTAAACATCGCGTAGGCTTTTAAGTTGCGAAATCCATATGTCAACATTTTCGCCTCCCTCAAACTCAGGCAACATGTCTTTTATTATGTTAAACGACACTGTCATGTTGACAACCGATTCAGCGCCACACGTTGACGATTTTTCTATGTTTGCTGATATCGCGCTCTCCGAAGCTGCTGCTGCTACTGTAGGTGTCATTGTTGCGATCTTGCTCACTGCAACTGCTGAGGCTGCGTAACACACATTTTTTGAATTTGCATTTTTGGTAACTTCGTTTGACAATTTATGTTGCATTTCGTTCATCAGCATAATTTCCCTTTTGAATAAAATATTTTCTTTTTCAAGTATTGCTTTTTCGCGTTTCAGCAGCTCGACTTCTCTCTTTAAATTTTCGTTGTCATTAGCATGTATTGTTTCTGCATTTGAATGGACATCAGCTGCGCAGACTTCAATGCCGTCGTTGCCTCGTTGCTCTTCGTTGCTATTTCGTTCTTCTTCACCATATTGTTCCTCGTCGCTGCTGTCCGCCCCGTTGCCACCATCAACCGGGCACTCGCCACGCTGATCAGACGGCACAGTATTGATTCGTAAAATCAATGTCGCCTTAGTGCCACTTGACGGCAACCCAAGTTCTTGCAGCCAACGACGTAGCTGCGGTACAGTGTACTGACCCGGCGCAATTTGATTGTTCATGTTGCTGCTTAACGAAAATCGGGGCTGCTTCAAAATGTTCGAACGTGGTGCTGCTGACGCGTTTGACTCTTTTTCGTTGCACGGGCTATTTTATTTATTTTGCCGGCGTTGTTCACAATAACGCGAATGTGGCTTAAGCAATTATTGTTATATAATTTTAAATTAGAAATTTTGCACACTTTGCACAAACAATTTTTTTTTCGCTTTTGATAAATTTTTATGCGATCGTTTTGTCCATAAAACTTTTTTAGTTTTTAATCAAATTTTGTGGCTTTTTGGATAATCATCCCACTTCTGAATATATGTAGCACACAATAAAACACCACTTGCCTGGTTGAGTTATACTTTATTAATCCTGCTTACAACGCCAACGCTGTTGCAAGCACGCCATGTAGCGGCTTAATGTGCAGACTCGCTTAATGTGCAGAATCGCTTAATGTGCACATTCAGCGACTGCTTATATCTTATTTGAATATATACAGGGTTTGAATAACTTACAGACTAATTATGAAAATATATACAAGATGTGAATAATAACTTACAGACTAATTATGAAAATATATACAAGATGTGAATAATAACTTACAGACTAATTATATAAATATTACTACATAACCAACATAACAAGAGAAACCATCTCCATATTCATAAAAATATTAAGATCCTCCGAAATATTTTTTGAAATTTAACGCATCAACTACAATAAAATGAAATATAGGCCGAAAACCGTAGCCGTTAGTGTCTTAGCTTTAAGCTTAACGTTAAGTTGTTTGTATAATTAATTATACCAAAAAGCATGATAAAAAAAAAAAAAATTTTTTTTAATTTGTTTTTATTTCATAAAATTTATATACGAGAACTCGTATATGTGCATTTTCAAGAGAACACTTACTGTGTCGAGAAGCAGCGCCAAATTGTCAATATTGCACCGGACACAGAGCTTCAATAACTCATTTATTGAACGAATGCAGAGCTTTCAGAGCCATTACAAGGGATATATTTGGTACGGAAGTCCCAAGTAATCTTTTAAAAATGTGACTCTACATAGTATACAATCAATAGAAACCTCTTTAAGTTGCATGAATTTCAAAAATTAAATTTAAAATAATAAAAGATCAAGATCGCGTCGAAGGCCCTGGCAGCCAGTACTCATTACTTGTATCTATTGTAATAATTAATTTATTATAATAAAGTGTAATAATAATAATAATTATAATGTATACTCGAATATGTATAAATTTCGTTATAATCTGTAAACTCAGCGTCGCGGCTACGACTTTGGCTAAAGAGGGTTTGCTTAAAACAACTACGGGTGTACGTATGTTTATTCTGTAAAATAATTAAATTTAGTACATTGATGATCAAATACTACAAACTTACCGCAGTTTTGCACCCTCTCTTCACTCTTTCGATGTTCAAGATCAAATGGCCATTTTAGGCAGCGCTTTGACGAACATAGGAAAAGAGAGAAAGAAGAATGCACAACATTGGTTTATAACCCAGAGTTGTACAAAACCGGTCTCTGAATTTTAACTATAAATCTAACGAAAGTTAATAATACTATTTTCCAACACCCCCACCCCCGTGGAGCGATCAGCTTCACTATTCTCCAGATCCAAGACTGCCAGTTTAGATACCGCTCGTTGCAGAAGTCCGCCAACCGTACGCACGTCCGCACGCCGAACTACACCATCCGCGCCAGTGTGCACTCGTTCAACAATTCCACGTCGCCACAGATTTCTTGGCATATTCGGATCACAAATAAATACTGCATCACCCTCTGTAAGAGGTGCTGTTCGCTGACACCATTTGACTCTTCGGGTTAGCGTCGGCAAATACTCCAGTACCCATCGTTTCCAGAATGCGTTCCTTAGGCTCCGTGCAATGCGCCACTGTTTGCGTAAACCAAGTGCCTTCTCTTCAGGAGTATTGGCCGTTGGCGTTTGCGAGGCATTACCTACGCCAATCAGGAAGTGATTCGGTGTTAGTGGTTCCTCTTCGTCGGGAGAGATGGGTAGGTGCGTCAATGGGCGTGAGTTTACTATATTCTCTGCTTCTATCAGAAAGCTCTGTAGGACATGCTCACGTGGCACTCCTTCTTTTAATGAATGTCGGAGAACTTTTTTAACGCACTGCACCATCCTTTCCCACACTCCTCCTTCCGATGGGTTGGCAGGGCAGTTGAAAAACCACTCAACTCCCTTCGTTGACAATTCGTTTTGAACACGCTCGGTATCAAAAACTTCAGAAAAACGTTTCGCTTCTTCATTGGCTCCTATAAAGTTTTTTCCATTATCGGATCGTAGACGTGTCGGAACCCCTCTCCGATTCATGAAGTTGCGCATGGCGATTATGCAGGAATCCGTCGATAAGTCGTGGGCGATCTCTAAGTGTATTGCGCGTACTGTGAGGCACGTAAATAGCGCGACCCAGCGCTTCTCAGTACGCCGCCCTATAGTAACGCAAATAGGCCCAAAATAGTCGAGTCCTGTATAGGTAAAGGGCCGTACGTATGGCTCAAGCCGATCTTCAGGTAAAGGACCCATCATGGGCGTGTGCGGTTCAGCCTTGCTGATATGGCAAAATTTACATGCAGCTATTACGCTTCGTAGCAGCTGTCTTATTCTGGGAATCCAGTATTTCTGACGAATATTGCTTATAGTCGCCTCGTGATTCTGGTGCTTCATCTGGCAATGGTGATAACGGACGACCAACCGTGTAAAGGTGTGCCCATACGGCAGAATAATCGGGCGTCTGGCGTTATACGGCAAGAAGCTGGCTGCATCTATACGCCCTTGCACGCGAAGTAGTCCGTCGTTGTCCAGGTATGGTGAAAGTTGTTTTAATGAACTGGCTTTTGGTATACCTTGACCAATTATGATACAGTTGCGTTCTGAAGCGAATGATTCTGTTTGAACGCGCAGGCATAACAGATGCTCGGCAGCTTCAATCTCAGCTGCAGTAAGCCCATAGTCATGATATTCTAGCTCCCGTTTACGACATCGATTTATGAAGCGAAGAATCCACGCTACTGCTCTCTTTAACCTAATTAAACTTGAAAAACGATTATATTCAATAAAAATGTTGTTGCTGGCAATTAAAGCAAATCTGGGGCGAAGTTCTTCATCATCTTCTACAATGACTCTAGCATCGTTTTCTTCTGGCCACGTATCCTCATCGCATCTCAAGAAATTCGGTCCCTGCAGCCAGCGAGATTTTTGTGAAAAATCAACGCTTTTGTAGCTTCTTGTCGCATCGTCGGCTGCATTGTCTTTGGTTGGTACCCATCGCCATTCGCGAACTTCACTCCCGCTTAGAATCTCTGCAACGCGGTGCGCCACATACGGTTTGTAGCGTCGATGTTCGCTGCCAATCCATTTCAAAACTGTTTTAGAGTCGCTCCATAAGCAGCATCGTTGGGGGCGCAGTTGGTGATTGTCCAATATCAATTTCCGTAGACGTACGCCTAGCACAGCTGCTTGCAATTCTAGGCGTGGAATGGTTACAGCCTTTAGCGGGGCGCACTTCGTTTTCGCACAGACTAACGTAACTTCAACTTCACCATTCGGCCCTCTTGACCTCCAGTAGGCGACTGCAGCAAAGGCCTCTTCGCTGGCGTCAACAAACACATGCAGCTCTAAATCTTGGGGCACACCATAAGAGAAGTAGAATCGCGGCACACGAAATTCCGTTACCTTGTGCATCTGTTGACGCCACTGTTCCCATAATACGTTCACGTCGTTAGGGATGGACTCATCCCAACGGACTTCACGACGCCAAACTTCACGCATAAGAGATTTGGCTGCAACTGTAAAATAGCTTAAAAACCCCAGCGGGTCAAACGTTGACATAATAATGCTAAGGAGTTCTCTTTTTGTAGGACTCCTCTCGCCTGCGATTACTGTATGTTCAATGCGATGGAACTTCAGATTAAATTTAAAATTATCGCTTGTCGATTCCCAATATAACCCAAGAACCTTCTCTGTACTCTCACCTGCAGCGATCTGTTTCGTTGTCGTACTGCCATCCAATTCTTTAACTACTTCCTTTGAGTTCGATACGAATCCGCGTAATTCGAACCCACCATCGCTGTGAATTTCGCGAACCTGCTTTGAGATATCTATGGCCTCTTGAGTCGAACTAAAACTGTCGACAAAATCATCAATATAATGGTGATCAAAGATAGCTTCAATCGCACGAGGGTGACTTTCACGGTGCTCCCTGGCGTTCAGTCTCATGACATATTGCGCAGAGCAGGGCGAGCACGCGGCGCCGAAAATCATCACCCTCATTGCATACTCCTCAGGCGGCTTATTATTCTCGCCATCTCGCCATAGAAAACGCTGTGCACACCTATCAGCTGGCTGTATAGCTACCTGGTGGAACATCTCTTTGATGTCTCCGCAGACTGCAACTGCACGTGTTCTAAAATTAAACAAAATCGAAGGTAGTGATATGTAGAGCTGTGGCCCCTTTAACAACATCGAGTTCAGAGATACCCCTCTAACTTGAGCGGCTGCGTCAAAAACAAAACGTAATTTTTTCGGTTTATTTGGGTTGACGACACCGAAGTGCGGTAGATACCACTTCCTTGGTGAAGTCAAACTCGCTTCCTCAAGTGTAAGTTTTCGACCGTACCCCTTGCTCAAGTACCCTTCGATGACACCTTTGTACGTTGTTGCAAACGTTGCATCACGTTTCATCTTTTTCTCGATGCCTTCAAGTCTGTGTAAAGCGGCAGTATAATTATCGGACAGTCGTACGTCATCGTCTTTCCATAATAGACCCGTTTCAAAACGACCTTCCACTCGCTTAGTTGTCCCTTCAAGTAACTGCTTAGCTCTGACGTCATCGCTGCTTTCAACAGGCGGTGAAGGTCTAACACCGAGACCCTCAACATTGAAATAGTCGGTCACAAGTTGATGTAAGTCTTCTTCTTCTTCTTGTGTGCGCACAAACAAGCAAGAGTGGGTGGCTAACGGCGCTCGCCTAGTTGGTCCGAAAACTACCCATCCCAGTTCAGTGTTGCAAGCGTACGGGCCTTGATCGCTAACCCTTTTTATATCAGTCGGTAAACCTAGGTGTGCGTGATCAATTCCAATCAAAAGCTGAGGTACAGTATCGGAATACGGCTGGAAGGGTAGAGACGAAATTGATTTGTCTCCACTCTTTAGATCGTCACGACTTAAACTCTGCGTGGGCAAATCGAGGTTAGCTACGGCATATACATTGCGCAGCAGATGGCGCTTCTTTTTACCTGTCCCGCTGATTTCAATGTTGAAAACCTCAGACGGCTCTTGCGCTGCCCTTCCTCCAAACCATTGTATATTTAAACTGTGTTGATGGCCACGTACTCCTAACTGCTTGGCTAATTCGCTGTCTAACATTGTAATCGAAGAACCTTCATCCAATAAGGCGTATGTATTGATCCGGTTCTTTTCACCATACAATGTTACAGGCAGCACACGAAAGAGTAGCTTGGGTTTAGTGCTGCCAACAGCCGCGCAACTCAACACGCTTCCTCGTACTTCACCTCGTTGTTCAATTCGGGCACTAGAGGTCGGATCTGTAGCAGTGGCTTCGTGCAGTAGGCCGTGGTGTCTACGTCGGCAACCCTCTTCCGAACAATACTTCTTGCGGCGACAGTTACGCGTGTTATGGCCCACGTTTAGGCACGAAAAACAAGCACGATGTCTCTTTACAAAATCCCATCTCTCTGGCACTGTAGCACTAAGGAAACGGCGACAATCCTGCAGTTTATGCTCCCACTGGCATACGGGACACTTTAAGGGACTCACACCTGGACATCGTTTTTCGGATGTGTGCAGGACCACACGGCGCATTTGTTCTTTACTGTCGACATCTTGCACTGTACATATTAAGTTTGCAAGTTCAGTTACCCAATTGCTAAAATGTATAATTGTCGGATACGGCTGTATGGAGGCGGCTACTCTAGCCCACTCCAGTTTTCTACTCATTGGGAGCTTCGACACTAATTCCTCCAATAGCGTAGGATTGGCGATGTGTTGTTGGCCACTCACAGATTGCAGGAATATTGATAAATTTTTCACCTTGGTAGCAAAGGGCACCAACTTGGACAATGCATTCTCCGAAATATTAGGCAACTCCCTTGCTTGACGTAACTGGCTCTGGATTAGTTGTTCGGGACGTCCGTAGCGAAAGCGAAGCTGTTCTATGGCGGCACCGACGTTATCTGGGTGAATTAAAAGCGATTTAATCACCTCGCGCGCTTCTCTTTTAACAGCTTTCTGCAACCGCTGATTATTTTCCAGATTGGTGTAGTTGTACGCTGAAGTCGACTGGATGTAGGATGTATAAAAGATAGGCCAGTCTTCTGGTTCCCCATTGAACTCGGGCAAATCTTGCAATTTTCGTGGCACTGTTGTTGAATTTGACAGAAATGATAACTCATTTGTTGGCATAGGCGTACGCGTAAAATTGTTGAAATTGTTAAAGGCCAGTGGCGATGTATAAGACACGCCGGAATGACTTGGTGTAGCGTGCGCTTGGTTCGTTATTGCATATATTGGCGCAAAGACGGCGCTCGCAGTTGACGTCGGCAGCGAAGAAAACCCGTAACTGTTCTCAGTTGCTTGCGGCACTAGCGGCACGGCATCGCTGCTCGCGATAGTCGACGTCGTGTCATGTGCATAACTGTTTACGGCAGATGGCGTAATGTTAGCTGTTGTTGCGCTAGCCGACAAATTTGGGAGGTTATGTACTGGGGCACGTGCAGCTGAAGTCAACGATTGCGCAACGACGGGTACTATAGTTGTGGCGGCGGCGATGGGTGCATCATTAACTAGATGCACTGAGCTACGCAATGCAGTCTCCAGCCCTTGGCAATGGCGATTTTGTTCACCTAACCTTACCTGGAATTCTTTTATCTGTCTTTGAAGCGCGTCGATTTGCTTCTGCATTTCCAACATTGAAGTTAGTTCTGATGAACTGGCGGTGGCGTTGGTACTTGCGGCTGCAACAGCGGTATTTTCGGAGGCGGTAGACAAGGTGGAACTGGGCTTTACTTCACCTATCTCCGCTTCTGCTTTGTTGAGCCGAGGGCTTCGGCGATTCTCCATAGTCAATGCTTCACGGCAGTGGAAGCGACGCAGTTAAAACAAAACGAAAACTGCGAATAAAGGTGTCGCGGCTACGACTTTGGCTAAAGAGGGTTTGCTTAAAACAACTACGGGTGTACGTATGTTTATTCTGTAAAATAATTAAATTTAGTACATTGATGATCAAATACTACAAACTTACCGCAGTTTTGCACCCTCTCTTCACTCTTTCGATGTTCAAGATCAAATGGCCATTTTAGGCAGCGCTTTGACGAACATAGGAAAAGAGAGAAAGAAGAATGCACAACATTGGTTTATAACCCAGAGTTGTACAAAACCGGTCTCTGAATTTTAACTATAAATCTAACGAAAGTTAATAATACTATTTTCCAACAAATAGGATGCCGCATTTCCACTTTTCTTCGTGAACACTTTCTGAAAATGCCTTTTTTATATACTGGAAGGCTTTCCTAAGTTGCATCTGGCAGCTATTATAGTGAATTAGAATATACAATTATTGATTGTTCTTTTAATAATTGCCCATTATCAAGTTGTAAAGATTTTTGTGAGTGAGTTCCATCAATATTAAAAGCTAATAGTAAGTCTTCGCTTAAAATGTTGCAGATACCGTTCGCTGGTACGCTTCTTATTAAGCTCCTGATAGCAGATACCTTTTGGAATAAATGTGATATATGTACATATATATTTTTGCGAAATTGCCCTGTTGACAATTTATTCTGTTACGAAATTGTCCCCCTGACAATTTATTCTGTTACGAAATTGCGATCCTGACAATTTACTCTAACTCTCAATACTCGGAGTCGTACCACTGGATTGTGTAGTAATCAAACAATCGCTGGTTAAATTAAAATAATTAGCTTTATTTAATTATTGCAATTTACACACTTAATATTAGGCTTAAAGTTTACTTTATTACAAGTTGCACTTTATTTAACAATTCATTAATCACTTTATTACTATACAAAATCACAATTACAAATATTACTGTTTCGATTAAAGTGCGCGATGCACACACTGTTACGGTTGGTTTTCAACTGTTCTCGACTTCGAATTGCCTTAACTTATATACTTTTTGAATGGTTCTAGTAGAAAATTCTAGACTATTGCCTACACTATTAAAGACGTTTCTGGATCATTCTCGAATTTTACCTACACTTCGAAAGGGGTTATTGAGTAAACTTTTCGAGAAGATTCTAGAGCATTCTCTACCATCGACAGAGGGTTCTTGAGTAAGCTTTTATTCGAATAGATCGTGTCTTGACTTATATACACATTGGGTGCACTCATTCTCAAACTCCAGATGGGATCCTAAACGTATGCTCCTCACGTTTCACTTTATATTTCAACATGTTAATTTTTCATGTAATTGAAAAGTTAATTATAAATCTTCAATACTAGTATCGATCGATGTAGCATTTGCAGATTTACTTAAATTATTAAAATAACTCTCTTTCTGTTTTTTGATCAATCTTCTGATATTGCTCTTGTTGGTGCCTTTTCTATGCATTTATGTGAATCTATTATTATTTTTACCTGTTAATTATATATATTTTTTTTCTTGATGAACTCAACGATATTTTAGAACAGAGGTAGGCGTGGTCCTTGTTCAAATCTGTCCATATAGCAATCGGGTTTTGTATCTTTTTCCAGAGTATACTTTTGGAAAATTTCATTAAGACAGCGCTAACGGTGTAGAAAAAAAGTGGTCACAGACGGACAGACGGACAGACAAAATGAAATTGCTTAGAAAGTGATTCTGATCATATCTGTATATTTAAGTCCATTCCAACCACGCCTCTTTCTGGAATTTGCAACCCCTCTCGAAAGTACAAAATTTTCCTTTTTTAAAGGTAAAGGGTATACAAAGAATAATAACAGTTTTTCTTCAAATTCGAATGTTTCTTCTCTTTTTATCAAATTGACAAGAAAGGAACAAGAATACTCCAAATTTATTATACACGCAATGAAGTGCCGCAGAAGTCAGCAACTGGTTAACTTATAGATAAGTTTTGAACTAGTAAATTAACCACTTGATTTTTTACTATTAAATTTACTGTCTATTTTGAATAGAACGATCAGTCAGGGAAACGCGGGGACGAGTTGGTGTGAGTTTGTAGGTAATGAGAACACACAAGTGAGTACAGAATGAAAACCGAAAAGTGTTTTGAATTAGAGTTCTATGAACTATTTCTAATTTGAGGGTTTTCTTGAAAACTTAACGGAAAGACCACCCGGTATAGAATGTTCTAGTTGTTGGATAACGTGGCTCTATGAGTAAATAGCACTAAAGCATACTTTTACACAGCTCTCGGGCAATCAGTCTCTATGACACCATTATTAAACTACTAAATTCAGCTGAGTTGCTGTTGACTAGTGGACTAATTAACATAGTAGCAAAGAGTATACAAAAATAGAGATTGAATCATTCAAAATTTTGTGAAATGGAAGTGAAGGCGAGATGCAATGCGTGTATTTATGCAACAATAACTTCGTTCATCATGCGAGCTCTATTTATGTGTACTCTTTGGTAGTAGTCTTGTCATTTTATTGTAAAATGCTACGGTATTCATTAGTTTAGGGTTTACATACTATGTCTGTAAATATTCATAAGCTGTCACTTTGATAGGCCGAAAGTATTGGAAGTGTGAATATGAAAGCTATATAGCAATATGCAGCTGTGAAATGAAACTGAAGTGTCTTACGCTTTCTAAATTCAGGAACATTATTACAATTCTTTATAAGAAAATTTAAGCATTCACTTTGAATACCTTCAGTAAGTAACGAATGTAAAACACAAAACTAGTGTTCTCGCAGACAGGTCAGCTGAAAATAACCGGCATGTATCACGCAGGAGATGAATGCAATGCTGAATCCCGGATTGAGTTCCGCAAATGTGGCAATTTGCTCAGTTTTCCCACATAATAGTTATTTAAACAAGCAATACTACAAAATAAAGGTTCTGATCCACTAGCAATATTTATTCACAACGATTAATATTTTAGTGTAGTATTTGGAATGGTCATGTTTGTTCGAAAAATTCACAACACTGAACGGACCATATTACCGCTCAATGATAACAATCTTGTGGCCTAATTTCTAATATAAAGACATTGATGCCTACTTCAAGCATCACGTCAATATATGCCACACAAGTCTCGAAGTAATCATTGTATTGACCATTCAATTTTCGGGGATTTCAAATGACCCTCAAGATCGTACTATTTTAGCCTTAAAGTGCGTTACACATTAGAGAACATGCTTGACAGTCTGGCTCAAATTACGTTTGTATGCGTGTGCGCCCGCTCTTTTTTGTCAGTCAACAGTCAACCACCAACATATTTGTGATTGAGTGATAGTCAGCGCCCATATTGTTTTTGACTTCTGGTGTGTACTGAAAGCATCAACCGAAATATTTGCAGAGTGAAAATGGATGCGGAGACCGATTTTTTAGGAGAAGGCATGAGTTGTTATGAAATGCAACTTTGTCTCTGGGACATAACAAGCCCAGAGTACATGGGTTGTTTGAAAACATGCGAAGAGTTGTTTGAAAACATGCAAAAACAAATTATTTTTGAGGACGTAAAAAGTAAAAACAATTCAGTCATCCTTCAAAAGAGAGTTAAAAAAAAGAGGAGAAATAAAATTCAGCTAGCACGATAATTAGTAATACGCACCCAATTTTCCATGCTAATTAGTCACATTTCACGACTTGAATGACGGCTTGAAGCTTAAGCATGAATGATAATTCGGCCGCTACGAACTCTCATTCAAAACTGAGGAATTTTTTAACGTCAAGTATGCTCTCTAATGTGTTCCGCACATTAGACTTCTTCCTGTGTAATTTCGTGAAGGTAACGCTTAACCACACCACTGCGCACGATTCAAACACTGACTGTTTCTGCAAATTGGGTGACGAGCGTTATATTTTTTCTTGGTTTTAATATTTGCTCTTTTATTAAACGTGCCTAATCTAAATGATCTCTAACCAACTACAGACGCTACGAGCAGTTTAATGTTTCTAGTTTCTTAACACCAAAATGCATTTGTATGGCGTTTCAGAGACTGCCATTTGCTGCAAGTGCCAGTAGCTTCCTGCAAGTACGATTAGCTTCTGTTCTGCGAACGCCCATGTAACATTCAGCGAATGAATATGGAATGCGCAATGCCTCTTCAATTTTGGTTATTTCAGCGAAACACTAAAAGCAGAAAATTAGAAATTTTTAATATGAATTACAAGGTACCGAGCATTTGGCGTTTGCGGGCGATTTAATTAAATGGATTTCACAATGCAAACCAACGGAACGAGATATTATCCTCAGAGTCGCCACTGAGTGCAGCGGAACCGCCGCGGACAGGACTTGGACTCCTCAATTTGCGGCAAATTCGTTTTGCCTCATGCAACTCAAAATTAATTTCGCCCTTTAACCGTAATGAACGAATGAATGAATGCACTTTTGGAGCTTCGTACTAATTTGAAAATTATTTGTTTTCGTTTTTAGTTTTAATTGGAAATATATTTGGTTTTGAAATGGCTCCCAGTTGCATTGGCGTTGTTGTATCGGATTGTGTGCAGTTTAATTAAATGGAAAAATATTGTGTACTTTTCAATTTAATTCAGTTTCAATTTATTTTTAGAGTTATACGATAAAAGTCTTTTGATATATACCTATATATCAGTTATTAGCATAGTATTAAATGAAATTAGGAACTAATTAAGAAGATAAATAAATGAATAACTAAATAAGTTAATGAATACAATAAAAATAACGTAAAAATTAGATTACCACATAAAATAAAGTGAGAGAGAAACAGAGAAATAAAAAGAATACAGATAGAAAAGAACAATAATAGAGATATTTGGTTATTTTCAAAGGTAAAATTAAGAGAGCTCTATATCAGCTCACAACACACATACTGAAACACTAAACACTTAAACTCGCTAATCCCTGCCACGCCTCTCACAGCAGAAGGCAGCGAATTCCAGATCCTGATGGTGTTAATGATAAAAGATCGAGTTGAATTAGCATAAGCAAATTTAGGTATTACCATGCACCGACTTCTTTTTTATTGGCTGTGCTGAAGTTTCTCAAGGAGATAATTAGGTGTTCTCGTGATAATCAGACTGTGTAGAACAATTTCGAATCCGGAAGTAGTTCTCAAGTCCTAGAACACTTGCCTTCCAGGTAGTTATATGGTCATACCAACGCAATCATATCGTGTAGCATAATTAAATGCAACTTGTCTTTTATGTAAGGAGTTTGCACCCAATTTACTATACAAGCTCTGAATAACAAATTATCGGTAGAACTAGCTGCTTATCCAACATTCTCTTGGTCTCGACAGGTGTAAACTCTGCAGACATCCGTAACTGTCTCAGCACAAAGAAAACTCTTTTCACTATACTATTTACTCGATCAGTGCAAGTGAAAGACAAATTAATATGGAGGCCCAAACTACATGAACTTCAGCCGTGCGCACCATTAGACATTAAAAGAAGTTTGCCCAATTCTATTTTCTTCTTCGAGATTGGACTTTAACGTATTTAGGAAAAGTCCATTTATTTTTGACCAATCAAATATAGAATTTAGATCTTCATTCATTCTAAGACTCAAGTCATCAATAAACTCCATGCGCCGAGAAAGATCAATCTGTTGGTCATCAGCATATGCATGTATATTTACGTATTGACATACCAAGAAAATGCAATTTGTAAATTTAGTAAACAGGAGTGGGCCGAGAATCGATCCCTGTGGAAAACCCCAAAAAACATGCTTATAATCAGAATAGATATTACCCACCTTTACTCGCTGCATTCTCATTGTCAACTATTTACAAGACCAACTGCACTGTCACAAAACCCATAGTTCCGCTTTAATTTTAAACAGAGCAAAGAATGATTAACGCTATCGAGAGCATTAAAGGAATCTAGGAGACATAGAAAAGTAACAAGACTTTGGTCATACATTAACCGAATATCATCCAAAACCTTAAGCATACAACTGTGCCCCGATCTAGAACCAGACTGCACTGGAGAGAAAATAAATTTGGTCAGCCATAAGTGATTCAAAAACTTTTGATAGAGAAGGGTACAATACTAATAGGTCTAAAATAACCTGGCTCTAATGCAGAGGATTTCTTAGCTACTGGAATAACGATACCAACCTTCCAAATTCTAGGAAAGCAAGAAGTCGTAAAGCAATGATTAATTATGTGGGTTAATGGACTAAGAATAAATGGTAATATAATCGTAAGAAACTTAACGGTAAGCCATCCTCACCAATTGCATTTGACTTAAACCTCATCAAACATCGCCCCACATCAGCCTCACAGACACAGCAGAATTGAAATGTAGACGTGGCGGTACTAAACACTCCAGCAGCAGGCGGAGGAGCCGAGTCACATGATCTCGGGGAAGCAGAGCTATCACACGTAACACAAGGATCCAACTTGCAGACTGTAGTATCACTACTACACACTCCAAGGTTCCTCAAATTCCTCCAAAGTAAGTTGGTAGGAAGGGAACTTCTCAACTTAGAATTGTAAACATTTCTCTTAGATTGACGAACGATAACGACAGTTTTATTTCGAGCAACCCTAAAAAGATTCTATTTATCTACAGTAGGCTTATTTTTCCATTTAGCATGCAATTTATTTCGCTTCCTAATGGCCAATTTAATGTGCTTAGAGTACCATGGACAAGAACTATTCTGAATTCCCACTGAACGAATGGGGACATATTGTTTAAAGATCCTATCAATGCAACCAACAAACAAGTCCAACTTATTATCCACAGAGGTTTGACACCAGCATTCATCCCACTGCACTCGACTCATTTCACAGAATAGTGATTCATCATGAATCAATTAAAGTCACGATAAGAAAAAATATCCGGCAGAGCATCACAGCACAGTTTTATATTTAAGGTACAAAAACTTAAATCATGATCGGAAATAAAAGACATTTGATTAAAAAACAAACCAACGAGGCATCATATACCAGAAAGAAATGAAGCAAACTAGGATTGACATTATTTCCTAAACGAGTAGGTACACCCGAGTTTACCACAGATAATCCAGCAGTCGCTACGAGCTCATATAATTTATTCCTAGCTCTACTATCACACAGCAGATTCACATTGAAATCTCCACAAATCACAAAGCGATCATTATCAGCCAAATTATTGGGCAGTACAGAAAAGAAAGGTTCAAGTTGACATGATCTATTAGGGTTATATACACAAGATAGAAAAATGTTTGTACCTCCATCATAAATTTTAACATTCAAAAACTGAATGTCACACCCATTAGACAAGCTTAACAACTCAGCATTTAGGTAAGTTTTGCAGTATACGAGGTCTGTTCAAAAAGTATCGCGAATTTTGAATTTTCGCGGGCTACGGATGCTCGATTTTCGAGATTTTTGTGGCGTTACTCATGACCCTCACTTATATTGTAGAGAGTATTTGTTTGAGCTCTCTATGTATCTTGGTTGCTCAGTGCTCATACTCAATAATAATAGTTAATAGTTCAAATTAAATTAAAAGCTTCTAAAGATCCACTCTTTTAATTATAGGAGAGAGTTTAGAAACCCTTTGATCTTGTTTGGCATTGGTTTTAAGTTTGAGATTTAGATGATGAAGATTTAAGTGCCATTATAAGTAAGCAAGGGAGTTCGGAAGTGTTTTTCGGTTGCTCCTCAATTATATTGTGATTTAAAGTGAAATAATTTAATGTTTCGAGTTTTAAGCCTGGCGAAATAGACGCATAATAAAGGAGTGAAATTGGCGGGGGGAGTTTGTGCGAGGTATCAAATATCAGTTTTTAAACTTAAAATTTGAATTTGTGTTAGCTTCTAATAAAAAAGCGGCACTATAGCGGTCAGTGCAAGAATGATAAAATAGAAGATTGCGCCATGCGCAGGTCCGCTATTCCTCTCTCGACAAAAACACAGCACAGCTGATTGGCTGTGACGTCAAAAGGCGCTTTGAAATATTTTTTTATATGAAAAATACATGTGCAAAGGCAATAATTTATGAATTAATTGGCTTTTAATTATTTTTAATAATATACTCGTATAACTTAACAAATGCACTTGCAAGTAAATGAGTACAAATTATTGAAAAACTCGTTCGATAAAAAGTGCTTAAGCAGCGGATTAAGCGGATTTTCATGTACAAAAAAAAAGAAAAAGTGAATTTGTGTAGTGATTTAATAAATATAAATATATTAATATTATATAAATATACATATATTGAATAAATATACACATATTAGATTTTCATTTCCCATAATTATTTCAATTTATATTCCCATTATCGCACCAAAACAGTAAATTACAACTTTCACGACACAAATTTTACCAACTAATTATTGAATAGAACAAAAATTTGAATGCCAAATTAATTGAAATATATTATTTTATATTTATTTATATAAATATTATCATAAAATGCGGAAATAATAAAAATGTTTAATATTAAACACACATCACATTTCTCACACAAAAATGTATGCATTTTGGCTGTTCTCTCATTTCGTGTGCGCCTTATGACGAGATGCGCAGAGAGAGGAAATTTTCGTACCAGCATTGGCGCAATCTTCTATTTTATCATTCTTGGGTTCCATCCACGTCTCTCTCTCACTCGTCCGATCGTGCTAGAACAAACTCGCCAACAGTGGCTGAGCGCACTGAAAATGCACCTACACCAACCATCAATACAAACCACTCAACCAAAAATTTTTCAAGCAACCCAGCAGGGAAATGTGGAACATCACAAACTGGTTTAGATAGGTATATCTTTATAAACAAGCGCAAGCGAAGCCCAAAATCGAGTGCAATCAAAACTAACTAACTAGCCTAATCTCTAGTAATAATCGCTTCGCACTACTTCAAAGTGCTGAAGAGGCAGACGCACCCAAACCTAATATTATATTCAAACCACCTCCCATTTACCTACGAGAACGTAACTCCAGTAAATTAGTTGCAAAGCTTACCGAACTCATTGGTCCTAAAAATTTCCATGTCACCTCTCTTGTTAAAGGAAATATCCAGGAAACAAAAATCCAAATACATAGTGAGAGCAATTACAGAGTGGTTATAAAAAACTTGGACACTGAGAAAAAAAGCTACTACACCTATCAGCTTAAAAGTAGCAAAGGCCGTACCATTGTCATAAAGGGACTTGAATCAGATATTCCCCCTGCTGAAGTCAAAGGAGCACTACATGAAGCAGGGTTCGCTGCCCGCTCTATTATAAATATAATAAATCGCAACAGAATCCCTCAGCCATTGCTTCGCGTAGAATTGGAGCCTGAAACCCAAAAGCTTAAAAAAGGAGAAGTGCATGGTATTTATAATCTCCGCTATCTTATGCATCGCAGAATTACTGTGGAGGAGCCTCTCAAACGAAACGGCCTAGTTCAATGTTCTAATTGCCAAGAATTTGGGCACACAAGGTCCTACTGCACTCTACGTAGTGTATGTGTTCCCTGTGGTGATTTACACCCCACATCAGAATGTACGAAGACTAAAACTGATAGAGCTGCTAGAGAGTGCAGTAATTGTGGTGGTAACCATACTGCCAACTACAGAGGTTGCCCTGTTTACCAGGAAATAAAGAACAATGACCCTCAGTTAAAGAATAAGCGCACTCAACCTAGTCCAAATATACCGCCCATTGCACAACCACAGAAGTCAATTCCATACCCCGACACAGGGACGACGTATGCAGGGGTACTTAAGTTAGAGAAGGATCAGCATTCCGGGACTGGTATAAATCTGCATAATTTTGAAGGAATGATAGCAACGCTCACACAATGTATGACGCAGTTCATGACCTCCATACAAACAATGATTCAAGAAATGATGAGAAACCAAAACCAGCTCATGCAGCTTCTGATATCTCCGAAATTAACGTACTTAAGATCTGTCAATGGAATGCAAACGGTGTAAGCCAGCACAAGTTAGAAATCAACAACCTTTTACTCACTAATGAAATCGACATACTTCCTATATCCGAAACCATCTAACCGAAAAACACAATTTTTACATACCGGGATATAAATTCTATGATAGAAAGCATCTCGCTGGTAAAACCCATGGTGGCACTGGAATCCTAATCAAACAAAGAATAAAACACTGCGTTATGGAAGAATACAACAAGGAGTACCTACAAGCAACATCAATTTGTCTGGACGGATGGGAGGATAACTTAACAATATCCGCTGTGTACTGCCCACCTAGATTTAAAATAACAAGTAACCAGTTCTCAGACTTTTTCTCCACACTTGGAACAATTTTTCTAGCTGCTGGCGACTACAATGCCAAACACACTTACTGGGGCTCTCGGCTAACAACACCAAAAGGAAAACAATTATATAACTTCATGCTTTCTGACACCAAGATTGATATTATCTCTTCAGGACAACCATCGTACTGGCCGACAGACCCACGTAAGATTCCTGACCTTATTGATTTTGGAGTTGCTAGAACCTAAAACGAGAGCAACTCAAAGTAGAACACCTTAACGACCTCTCTTCAGATCACTCTCATATTATAATACATCTGAACAAAAAGTTACGCCCTACCTACGAATTCACACCCACTAAAACTAACTGACTGAAATACAGAAAATACATCAGTAGTCATCTCAGCCTAAACCCACGTCTCAAAACTAATGAGGACATTGAAACATTTCTGGAACAATTTACCTCGACCCTAAGATTAGCTGTGCGCCACTCTGCGGACAAGCGTGACAACAACTGCAACAGCATCCGGCGCCCACAAACCTCAACCCAAATCGATATTCTCCTTACTGGAAAAAGGAGGACGCGTCGTGAATGGCAAAAATCCAGGTCCCCTTTCCTAAAACGGAAGTAATCTATTGTCAGATCGTTGCCTGGACCAATATATCCAGAACCTTTCTCCGACTGACGTCACCAATTACTCTCTGTGGAAAGCTGTCAGAGAAATGAAAGCACCTACACGCGGAATTCCACCGATTCGTACAAAAAAACAGACAGTCCCTGCAGGCTGTGTCAGAGACACGGCCATTAAGTTTAACGTAGAATACGCCATCCGATAAGACAGAAAACATATATAACAATAAATGATAAATAATATATAACAATAAATGATAATAATATAATTATATATCCATGTTAAATTCAAATTCACATTTAACATTTTGTTTCACTTAAATACATACATAAGTAAATATACGAAATTTCAATATTTCATCAATCAAAACAACAGCCGAAGGTTTGTGTCCACACTGAAACAGCACAACTGACATCGACACCTTAATCATGTACAAACTCTAATATAACATTTATTACAGTAACTAACATATAACATTGTGATTACTAAAAAGCACTAAGCATTGGCAAGGTGTATTAATATTAATTATTTAGTTTGTAAGATATGCTTACTTATTGTTAGTCTAAGCTTAGAAGATACAATAAATAAATATATGAAATATAAAAAAAAAAAAAATTATAAGTATTATCGACTATTTTTTCCAGACCGTTCCACAGAATACACTACCTAAGTCGATTTAACCATTTCCGTGTGTCCGTTTGTCTGCCTCTTTACACTATTTTTTATGAAACTCACGGAAGCATTGCCTGTGTCAAAAGACAGAACCAGTAAAAAACACAGGACACAGTCCTTGCCTACCTTATATGCCACTGTTGAACATCATATAAAATTACCATCCTTCACTTCGATTCATGGTAAAATTATGATTCATACTACCTTATGAAAAATGTCAGATAACTCTCTTACCCACTAATAACATACACTTACAAAAGGAGTATGCAATATAATTATCAGAAGTTCAACTGCGTAGTATTTCAAATGTCAGTCCTACATTCACGTAGAATTCAACAATATAAAAATGTTCATACTAATTATTTAATTGTATGATTCCAATATCACTTAGCGTGAGATGATGCTCGTAGTCGAACCCGACTTCAGCCTTCTTTAATGGCTTACTTCTATATTGGTGGCACCCAAACCGACTTTTCAACGGTAACTGAAATCGGAATTATTTCTTGAATTATTCCAACAGTCTGGAAACAGTACTGAGTGCTAATTTTAGTGGTGGTGGTGGAAACCATAGAGAATTGGTGTAAATTCTTTGTCGGCGGCATTCTGGCCTTAGTGTGGCTAATTTTAATGCCGGGAGTGGTCAAATTAGATTATATTAAATATATTTTCGAATGTTATCCACTGGATGTGGTTTGTGTATCTGAGACGTGGTTCACTGATGGAGTGGCGGACTCTTTTTTTGGCGTTGAATGGCTACCAATTGTTTATAATTTATTTTTTATTAATGGTTTGTTTATTTATTTTATCTTATCCATCGGAAGTAATCAAATCTTAAAATTTATTCAATAATTATGCTACAATTAATAATAATTACAAAATATGAGAGACACAAGTTCAAGAGAGTAAAATAATCATAAAAAATAAGACTAATAGTACAATAAATAATATAATTAGTTATATAAATTTAAAAAAAAAAGGATGGTATCTTAAGACGTGGACGATTTGGGTGGTTTTGTAGCCGGTTCTGGTGTTTTTGCGTTATGCCTAAGAATTCGTCTTCTATAGTCTATATGCGTAGATAACGGTGGAAGTTTTTATTTTTGACAAACTATGGTGCATCCTTAGAATCTTAGATTATGCTCCTTGTATAAGCAGTTCCCCATATGCCCAAATGGGCTTAACAATCGCTTTGTAAATGAGAATTTTGTATTCTAGGCGCAACTTTGATCTTATATTGATCAACTAGTTCACGGGATGGGTTTTAATTTCATTTGAGTTATTTTAGCTTCTACCTGGTTTCCTCGCTTTAGGTAATTTTATTCCGTTTAGTGATACGGCTGGACATGTATTTGTTTTAAGAGCGAAGGTGATGTGTGTACATTTGGATACATTAAGCTTGATTCGCCAGCTTTCCAGCAACATTTATACATCTTTGAGGTGTTCGTTTAAGTCACGAGATACGTTTTGCGGATTTTTATGTCTACTTAAAATAGTTGTATCCTAAGCAAATGTGACAGTAACTAATAGTTTATTTGTTGGCAGATCTGATGTAAATAGTAAATAGAGAATAGAAACAACCACACTATCTTGTGGTATAATTTACAACCATAGGATATATTTCTGGTGAAAGGTAATGTTTGCACTTGACTTCTTACCTTCAGGAATGATTCCATGATACTATGAGTGTTGTGAGGTAAAAAGGTTTTCATTTTGTAAACAAACCACATCTTATCAAATGCTTGCGTGACATCAAGGAACACTCCAGAGGAGTATTATTTCTCCGTGATTACCTTTCTAATTTGCGACAATAAAATGTGAACTTGTCTATAGTACCGTGCTTTTTCTGAAAGCCAAATTGGTGATTGAGTATTATCTTGTGCAGATGTTGAGTTATTTTGAAATGGCAGAGTTAGTAAAAAGGGGGAGGTGTCGCTATTTACTGCAAATGCCACCTCTAATGCAAGCTTCTAAATCCAGCGGATCTGATAATGAGTTTGTATGTATTAATGTAAATGACAGTAATACTCGAATGAAGATATCGTGTGTACATAATCCTAACAATTCTAGAAGCCTCGGGCCATTCTTCTCTGAATTGTCTACTGAGCTAATAAATTATGATCATTATATAGTCTATGATGATTTCAATGTTAATCTTTCTGTTAATGACAATACTGCTAGAATTTTGCATGATTCTATTGCATCTGCTGGTCTTTCAATTGTTAACACTGACATGCCTAGACTCTTTGGGAATAATGTTAATCCCAGTTTACTTGATCTCTTCATTGTTTCAGATTTATCTACTGGTTTGAGATTTGATCAAATGTTGCTCATAGCAATTTGTTCAAATATTTGTAAATAAACTATAGACAATGTTTCAAGAGTATGGTACCTCCTCGTACCATTTGTGTTAAAAATAATTCTCCCTTGGTATAAGAGTCATGTCAAAAATGCTTTAAAAACCGTAATAAGTTGAATAACAAATATAAAAAGGAATAACTGGAATATGTTCAAGGAGCGCGCAATGCGGCTGTAACTAATGTAAGATTGGCTAAAAGGTGTTATTACCGATCTAAACTATATTTGTCGCTACCTACGAAGGTTCTTTGGAATAATTTTAAAAACTTGAATGTGTCTGGTAGAGGTGTATCTGATTGTTGGCTGGACCCAAATATCCTCAATGAACAATTGTCCAGCCAAGCCATTCATAACGTTAATGTCACACATAACTTACTTGACTCTACTAATATTTCTTATTCGTATCAATTAAATACTGGACATGTAGATGATGTTGATGAATATTAAATCTAATGCTGTGGGACAAGATGGAATATCTATTCTGTTTGTCAAGCTTATATTGCTTATATTTCAAACCCAATTACCCATCTTATCAATCACTGCTTCACTGATAGCTGCTTCCCTGGTTTGTGGATGGCTCCAACAATTGTTCCTGTTGCTAAAAAGTCCAACGTATCTGAGGCTAATGAGTTTCGGCCAATTAGCATTTTGTGTTGTATGCCAAAAGTATGCGAAGCTCTTATGGCAGAGAAAATTACTAAGTACTTAGATGATAACAATCTCTTATCTCCATTTGAGTCTGGATTTAGAGTTTATCACAGCTGTTCCACTGCTATGCTCAAGATTTTGGATGCTGTCCGGCTTGAGTATGATAAGGAATTTTTTACATTGTTATGTTTTCTTGTCTTTTCTAAGGCTTTTGACAGTGTTAATCACTCTCTATAATTTGATAAGCTAAGAGCATACTTTGGTCTTGGTGACTGTGCTGTGGGCCTTCTGTACAGCTACCTCGGTGTTGGAATGCATATAGTTAAAGTCTCTGATAATTTCTCTCGCTTCACGATATTTGGTGTGGGTGTACCGCAAGGGTCTGTTGTTTGCCCTCTTATCCATGTTCATTAATGGTACGAGGGCGGATTGATATTGAAGCTACCTAAGTAGGAAAAAAACATTTTTTTTCAAAAACCTTTTATTTCTCAACATAGTCTCCTTTTACTTCGACACACTTAGTAAGACGATATTCCAACTTTTTTATACCATCTGAATAATACGATTTCGGGAACCACTCAAAATACGCGTTAGTTTCGGTAATCACTTCTTCGTTTGAGATGAATCTTTTTCCTGCGAACTATTTTTTCAAGTTTGGAAACAGGAAAAAGTCACTAGGAGCTAAATCTGGACTTTAAGGTGGATGATTAACCAATTCGAAGTGTATTTCACATAATTTTAGCATCGTATCTAATGCTGTGTGAACCGGTGCGTTGTCTTGAAGAAAGAGCATTTCTTTCTTCTTTAAATGTGGTCGTTTTTCCTTGATTGCATCAATCAATTGATCCAATAATGCACGATAATACTTTCCTGTGATTGTGGATCCTATTTCAAGATAATCGATGAGCAATATTCCGTGTGCATCCCAAAATACAGTGGCCATAACCTGGCCAGCCGATTTCACTGCCTTCGCCTTCTTCGGAGCACTTCCACCAGCTTCCACCCATTGTTTCGATTGATTTTTGGTTTCAGGTGTGTAGTGGTGGACCCACGCTTCATCAACAGTAATTAATCGACGCCAAAAATCAACAGGATTATGCTTTATCATGTCCAAACACCGCTGTGAAGTGGTCTGTCGAACTCGATTTTGTTCGACACTGAGCAAACGCAGCACCCATCTTGCCGATAGCTTTTTCATATGCAAATGTTCATGAAAAATGTTGAACACACGTTCATAGGATATGTTTACCATTTCAACAATCTCACGCAACTTGGCTCGGCGATCATGCATAACGATATCGAGGATTTTCCTGATATTTTCTTCAGTAACCACCTTTTTGGCCTTCCTGTTGATGGTATTGTTGCAGTGCTTGTTCGGCCGCGTTTAAATTCAGCAATCCAATATTTTACAATGTAATCTGACGGAGCAGACTCACCGTAATGTTTATCGAGCTTTTCTTTTGTCTCTTTCGCCGTTTTCCCTTTCAAATAATAGTGCCTAATCACTGCACGAAATTCGCTTTTTTCCATTTTTCAAGAAACACAAAAGTTGCTTACTACAACAAATAAACTAATCGATGAATTTGGGTGAAATTTTAACAGCTGACGTTTGACAGATCACAATTTCTAAAAAAAAAAAAGTTTTTGTGTTTGTGCTGCCATCTAGCGCTAGGTAGCTTCAATATCAATCCGCCCTCGTATTTTCACAATGTTTGTGACAGTAGTACAGTTCATGCATATGCGGATGACATCCAAATTTAGCTTCTAGACTTATTAGGCTATGACCTGTGATGTAGAGTTAATGAGAACCTTAATAAGATTGGTCGGTGGATATTTGACAATGCATTATCTTTGAATTCCTTGAAGTCATATGTCCTACCCACATTTAAACAAACTCTACGTTTTGAAGACATTCATCCAGTGCGAGTTGATGGTGTCCAGATGTCGTTCGTATCTAAGGTTCACTGTCAATTCTAGCGTAACTTGTGCTGATTTATAATATCCTCCCGGATCTAAGAATATCTGCAGATTTAACTCCCGTTGACACTCGACGTCGGCATATATACATTATACAGTAGATGTATACAAATATATATTCATATATACAAATTCATATATACGGTTTACAGTAGACTGGATTCTCATTCGCAACCTAAATTGGAAATAGCGTTCAGCAATGCCGCGGTATGTGTATGGCTGTGCAGATTTGATAGTTTATCAGCTGGAGTAAATCCATTATTGATTGCCACTTCTGTGATAACTTGAAGGCCCGAAACTGTATCTTTCTAAGCAATTTGATTTGCTAAGTCTCTAAGGTATCTCTACGAGAAACTGCAGTTCAGTCGAAATGCTAGAAGTTAAGCCTTCATTGTTCCTGAGTTTCACTATCGCCACTTTACTCGATTACGTTTCATTGGCATTATCAGATAATGGAATTCACTACCAAGGTCCATTCAGGCCACTCCTTGGGGAAGCGGCTTTAAGCGCTTAGTCACTGGGCATTTCTCTAGTCAATGTCAGTGTTCCTTGCAGCTATGTAACCAATTGTCTGCCTTATCTTTCTTTTTCTTCTTCTCTTGAATTCCTTAAGTTATTGTAAATTAATAGTGCTCATTATTATTACTTTTAGTTATGTTCAAAATTTTCAAGTTTCTTCTTCAGTTCTAGCTGTGAATTTTGTTACTCTACTCTCAGTTTAATTTTAAATTGAATTTAATTTCCTATTTCTAATTTATTTTTAAACTGTACAATGCCGTAATTTAATACAGCTAAGACTTCCATAAATAATGCACCGCAATCTTCCAAGCATTAATTTATATTTATTAATATTTGCTCTTAACAGCAAACTTTATTTAACTGCAAGAATATATAAACCCTCATTTGGGGGTAATAAACTATTATAACCAATCTCTCCGGCGTTATAAAAATCCCTCTTGTTTCAACATTACTCCAAATTCTGCGCAACTCCAATACCCCCACTCACATATACATGCGCAAGAGAAATTATGGGAATTAATTGAAATTCCTCGCATTCCTTAGCTCTTTTGTAAGCCAAAATTACCATCATCAACATCATCATCTTTATTTGCAGAAACATTAAATATCAAGACCGCGTAGGCAGGCAGGAAAATTCGGAAGGGAATGTGAAAAAACATGGTAAATGCGCAGCTCATTAATGCGCCCTTTTGCCCCTCTTCAAGTTGAGATTTATAAAAAAAATGTTTGTATATATGTAAATATTTAATATAATAAATACTCCGGTGTAAATGTTAATCGTGCTCGCATTTGCTTTGGAGAATTGGTAATATAATCCCTATTTACTTTGATTCCGGTCTGGTGTCCCTTCGTGTAACTGACTTGTTGACTTCATAATTTTAAAGCACTCAAAGTTAAAATGCAATAAAAATGGTTATTAAAAAATCAGCGGGCTGAAAAGATCAAAAGCCTCTACCGCAAATTCCATTCATTCATCCATCCTTCCGGTATATCCAGTGCAAATTTGCTCCGTATCTGCGCGCCTGTATTTCACCCTCCCATTCAACCACCACAAAATATTGCTAGCATTTATTAAATATTATTGCCCTCTTTGCTGCTGTTGTTATTACCAGCGCGGTAGCCATCATGGAGATGGTGATAGTGGAGTATAATTGAATCAATGTACGTGCACCGATGTCATGTAAAAGTAAAAATATTTATATTTTCGTTGATGGTGGTTTAAGTGATTCAGCTCATCCATGTTTATATACTAGCACTTCCGGCGGTGAGACCGTCTTTAGTCCAGGTGAGAGGAGGGAAGAATTTAATGATTAATAAATTGCTTCAAATTTGTTACTTAATAAAAGAGAATCAGTGGGTACTATAAAGTAACGAGTGATCTCTATCGGAAAGAAACTAAAACCAGAAAAGAAAGCTCGAATTAAGGTGTCTACCACACTTAGCTACAAATATTCAATTATCCAATTATACTCAATAAATAATCACTTTGAGCACAGAAGGCATTATACTGAACTAGTTTGAGATGTGGCGCACATGTAGTTGAAATATTATTATATTATATTATTTAGTACAAATATTTACATTCTGTACCTTGTTAATACTGCTACTATGATGGTAGATACATAATCTAACATCTGGTGTCATTAATATGTGAGATTTCTGTATGTAAAGTCGATTTATACATTCCTCCAATTTCGTATGGAATAAATTTATAGTTATGCGCAATTTTATACTAGCATCACCAAAAGGTGCGAAGTTGGAGTTTTTTTTAATAAAGAAACGAATATCGCCTAAATGTTAGGGGGGCTGCGCTTATCGTTAATGGGGTTAAACAGATTATACAGGGATTATATCTCAAGGTCACCGCAACACTGACATCAAATATAATTAATGTGTAGTTTTGTGCGGACTGTCCTACTTTTCCGATATGAAAACACTCTCAAATGTGAGTAATTTTTAGGGTTCAAGCTGACGGTTATATTCAGTAAACACTGGAAACCATAATGGAAAGAGTTAGAACGCAGCAACGCTTTCAAATTATGGACATTTTTATCCGAAAACAGTGTTGAGTTAGATATGTTTACAGTCTCTTTTTATCTGCGATAAATATTAATTCTGGCTTAATGACTACGTAAGCCAATAGATCTGTGGTATTTTGACTGAGAATAATCTTTTAGAGATACTATTATATCCATAATTATACTCTATTTTCTGTGATTTATGTTCTTGTGGCGGCATCATCGGCTGTATGTGCAAAAAATGTGAATGTGGATTTAAAAGGTTTATGGAATATGCTATTCGAATACTGCCATCCAAACTATGGTGTTATTTGTGGCAATAATATAATTTCAGAAGTGCTACAACCTCCCGAACCTGCTAAGAACCCACCGCCTGCATTGGAATTACGGTAGCTTGTCACACTAGACGCGATTCTTAACCTTCTTCCTATTGATCTTCATATTTGTTGCATTTCCACACAAAGTGCGCTAAGACTCTTTGAATCCGGTTATTCAAGCACCGACTTATTCGTGCACAAACTGGATTTTGGGAGCTGTATATCACAGTTCTACCAAGTAGGAACCAAGGGAGGAAGAGGGAGGCTCTCGCGAAAGTGTGTACGCCAACTTTCACCGACGGTTTCAAGATGGAATTTGGAGTGGGAGTGGGAATATTTTCCACATATCTAAGTTTTCTACTATCCTTCAAATTACTAAGCAATAACGCAAGCTGACGAATAATATATTCATTTACTCCGCAGGCAAGCAGTAATAAGGGCGCTGGCTTCGTCTTCTATCAGCTCTAAGCTATTTGGCCTCTGCAAGGAGGAATTAAACAGATTATCGACATGTAGTACAATATCCCTCGTCTGGATTCTGGGACACAGGAACATTGAAGCCACCGAGCTAATATGAAAAGGCTCGTCTGAAACTCAAATTTTTCGGAAGTCCTTTTCTCTAGAGTCTGGGGCATTGCTCTATATTAGAACTAGGTAGGTAGGAAAAATAGCTGGCAAGCCCTCGGATCACTCAATTAGCACTAGTGCCGTTAGGCTGATATATCATCGCGAGCCTAAATATGGTGATATGCAACGAATTACAACCTGCCGGTTCAAGTTCTGAACTTGATTTTGTGTCTTTTGGCCATCCATCATACTGGCCTACTACTAACTTTGGGATAACAAAAGGTCTTAACAGAAACTAGTATCGCCGTGGCCATTTCCCTGAGGATAGTTTCATTTTTCCCACATCCCAACAAAATTGCAAAAGGTGTTTTAATTTCGTAATATCATATATTTTAATGATAAATAATTCAAAATACCTGCAATAAAAACATTTCTGGTAAAAACACTTTCATTGTTTGCTCAGTGCCCCTGGACACTACATTCGGATACATAAAACTTAAGGCCATCAGAGCATTTAACTCTACTGGCAGCTCCATATAACTGTCCATGCGTAAAAGCCGGTTGCCGCTATAGAATTCCAACGCTATCAAACGATTGACCTTGTGATTTTTTGATCGTCATAACAAATGCAGGAAGACAAAATAGCTCCGGCAAAAGGGCAAAATAGCTCCGGCATAAGTTAGTTTTAGCCGTGGTTTCAAAATACGTTTATTACGCGCATCACTCTGTAAGACTTTTACTCTAATTCAGGTCCTATTGACTAATGTATCCTTAGCATTGAAATTTCTAATGAGAAGCAGAATACAATTGACTTTCAATGCTAAGTTGTGTGGTGGTAAATCACTAATTGACAAAGAATTCAAAAATTCGACAGGATAATTGTTAACTTCTGAATCGTTGTACACAAATAATTTTATCGTAGCTATAAAAAACTTTTTGTCATCAGACAAACGGTTCAAAATGACAGGAGGTAAAATAACTGATTTAAACATGCAATGGTCTGAGCGACATTTCCAAAAGTATCATTCATTATATTTGCCTCGTCATCGATCAAATGCTGTGGAATTTGTATAATATTTTGAACAAATTGGGGAAATTGTGGTCCATTCCCAATCGATTTTAAAAATTCAACAAACTGAACTTCATCAGGTAATGCTCTCAGATTTTGTCTAGTGAAACACGGCGAAATAAACCAAATTCACTCCCACTTGTGATACAACTTTCAAGCTAAGTTGATCTTGAGCCATGCGGTACAACAGTCAAAATCTGCCGAAAATCACCACACAACAAATTTATAAAGCAACTTTGACTGCTATTTACAGGATTATGACAAACTTAAGTGCAACAACCGGAATAGGCAATTTAAATACATTGTAAAATGTTCTGGTCTCTTCAATCTTCAGAAAGGAATAGGTTGAACTCATTGCATAATGCCAGAGCATCTTCTGAAACATTCAATGCGCAAAATAACAGAATGGAACATTCAAACAATCACGCCACTCATTATCCTTTGATGCAATACTATGCGCATGGCAAGAATTATAAACGAAACTATTATAAGTCCTAACATCTGCAAATGATTTCCGACCAACGACATGAATAGAAACAGTTGGAAATGAAAAAGTTCAATATCTTTCGGAGAAACTACAGGGTGGCCCAAATGAGACCTAGTGATGTTAAACACGTGTAACTCTTGTAATAACGGGTTTTTTTAAATGATTTATTTTAATATGTTAAATACATTTTATGGAAATTTAACGTGACTATGTGTGAAATATGACATCAGACAAATGACGACCATTTTGCTCGATACAGGCATTGGCTCTTTTTAGCGCATTTTGCATTACACATTGCGCTCATCTTACGTTAAAAAAACGGCGATAATTTCGCTGCGTCAGAACAATTGATCGTTGAGAAGAATAATAAAATTCTGTCTGTACGTATTTATTTCAGACTGTACGTATTCATTTTAAATTTCCAAGAGTTCAGTTATAATCTGCAAACAGAAAATATAAATTATGTTAAAAAATAAAAAAGTTATTTGTGTTTCACATCAGCTGGTCTTATTTGGGCCACCCTGTACATACATATATATATGCGTGATATATTTTTATCATCACCACGTTGTCGCCTCAAAACATAATGTAATTTCAGTATACTGGAATGGATTCGCATAAGGATCATTTCTATTTAATGCAAAAAATGCCAGCAATTTAGTTTGCCCCACATTTTGCTCGGCTTTGAAAGGATGGATTAGTATGGCCGCAGTTTTTTGCAAGCAAATCGTCAGCAAAACCAATTATCCGTCTACAACTCATGATAAACAATCCAATTGCTTTTGGGAAAATCAAAATTTTGGGTTATCGTTCATTAAAGAGTACGAAATTCAATATCGTCCAATATTTCTCTGTTTGACAATTATGATCCTTGAGAATATCAGGTATCCAAGGCAAAATATTAATTAGAGAAATTTATTAAAACTATTAGCTAATTCCTCTTTTAATTTTTAATTATTGGTTTAGTTGCTTTTTTAATGTATTACTCAAATTATCGAATTTCAAAATGTGAACGCAGCAGTTGAAATAAATCGACAGATTATAGATTTGTAAAGCATAAAAAAAACTTAATATGCATTTATATTTGTTATTATTGTCCCATACAAATTTTTCTTTTTCTTGTTTTTCTGAATCATATTATTATTTCCTCTTGCTAATAAGAAAGACTATAAAGTTGATAACCTAATTATCCTAATTATTCCTTTTTTCTTTTCCCACCACAAATTTGTCAAATGGGAACATGAGTACAAAGCAACCCCTTTTATCATTCATTAGTGGGCAATTTGGATTGGTTTGTTTATCATTGGTTCTGAAGAAAATCAGCTACACTGCAACAGTTTTGCGCATGTGTAAGTGTGCGCAAAACGAGAGACGTATCTCTGTATTCTCTGGTCCCCAGGCTCAGAGACGTAACGATTGCCAATGTCAAAATAAAGTGAAGTTGGGCATAGATCACAAAAAGGTGAATCCAATCAAAATCGTGGTGAATCCACTCAAAATCGTGGTGAATCCACTCAAAATCGAGGTGAATACACTCAAAATCGTGGTGTGTCCGCTGAACTATAAGAAAAGCACACAAACCACTGCATACACTAACACTACAGACGCTGGCAGCGAAAGAGACTTTATTTTCTCTGTATTCTCTGCCCAACCTGCTTTGTAGTTGTTCTCTCTGTCTGGGTCTTTTTAATATACAGCGAAATTTTCTCTGAGAAACAACAACAACAAAGCATACTACTCTGAGGATGTTGTTGTTGTTTATATGGGAAACTTTGAACCTAATTTTAACCCAGTTAATGACAACATATGAAAATAATTTTGTTTTCCTGCAAATCTACATGACAGTACCTTTCATATAAAAAACAACAAATCGAAAATCGGGTTAATAGGAAGCTGGTAAAAGGGAGGACAAAAAATGAGCTTCCGCATAAATATATAGATATGGTTCTAGCGAAATTCTGTGACGTATCTTCTGATCATTCGCCGATGATGATTAATTAATTTCAATAGTGTCTGGTTTACGAACCTCATTACTTAGCCTTATGAAAAAGAAATTGGCTCAGGCATTGAAAAGATCAGACCAGATAAATTCTAAAATACGAAGCCGATATCGAGGCAACCCATGAAAATATAAATTTAGTTAGTTATATATGCAACTCTTCCTATATTACTATTGGTATCAAAAGCTATCTGGAAAGCTACAACTACTCGCCAACGAAAAAATACGATATGAGTATGGCAAAAAAGAGATCTGACTAAACACAACTACTCTTTATCCAAAAGTCGACTCAGGAAAGCCTTGCAAGAGAATCTTCAAAAAACCACACGACTAAACTATCACCTGCACATAAGTCTAACTACGCCTTTTGGAAGGCAGACTAACTACTCCTTATGGAAGGCAGACGAAAACATAAATATTCCAAAGGAATCTGAGCCACTACTTAGGTTGAGTGATGGGGAGATACAGCTTTAGCATCAATTGCAAAATGTGTTACAGCCAAATCCTTTGAGAAACAATTTCTTAATTCCACCTCAGGTTGCCCAAGATTCGACAAACCCAATTCAACTGAAGACAAAGGAAATAAAGTACATCTCACAATTAGGAAATGGTAGCTGAGCCACCTGGCAAAGCTTTCAGAATATTTACACAACTGTTTAACGGAATATTTCGAATTGGGTGTTTCCCCTCAGCTTGGAAAATATCACAAGGAAGTATGCATCCCGGAAAAAGGTGAAACTCAATCGATGTCATTCAGACCTATCAGTGTACCAATTAGTGTACCATTCTGCAAAATTATAGGATTGTTTCATTTCAAAAATGTAGTAAGTAGTGAAGTGATTTCGGATTTAACGAGTAAGTTAAACAAAAGTTATGTACATAGAGTGAGGTCACGGTTCTAAAATATTGATTACATATTGCTTATGCCCGCTATAATAAATCCTCAATTCGGGGTTTTGTGACGTCACCTATTTTTGTGTCTTAGAAATTGTTTATCAATTTGAAATAATCAAAACAAAAATGGAACGATATACAATCTATGTTTCCGACTGGGAGGAAGATAAAGACGTACGATTCTGTGGAATTATTTGTATAAATGCACACACCTGATAATGCTCTTCCAAATTCAAATGCCCAGATAATTCTTTAAAAACAATGAATATAGTTGACCGATGGGAGTGAATTTTTGATTAAAATTTAGGGAGGCCCTACTCAGTGATGCTACCGGAGAATGAAAATCCTCCTGTTATTTAGATGCTTCCTGTATCCACACATCTCTTCTCAAGTGTGATAATCATTATATTATGTTTTGTTTTTGCACCATTTTAACTGGAGACCAGTGCGATTAACAATCAATAGATAATAATAATGTTGAGGTAGACCAACTAGGTTTCAAAATACTGCGATTGAAATTAAGAGATCTGGATAATTAAACCATTGCTACATTAGTTCCGCATAACTTGTTCTTTATTAGGCACTTCTTCCATAAAGCTTAATTCTATATAAACGGTTCTTTTTAGAAAACATATTATTATTTATTGAATCTTCTAAATTAGAGCTAAGAATAAATACTTAAATCTTATATAACTACATTTTATATTTAATCCTTAGCCAGTGCTTAAATAACTGAATACACTCTATGTATATAAATAGAATAAGAGATAAATATTAAATTCATGATAAATTAAAAATTATTAAAATTAATGAAAATTAAATCGTTGATGACGATAAAAATTTGGTTCCTTGAGCAAGTCTATTCGGGTGGGAATGTAATTTCCGTTTGTAGGCTCTTTTAAAATTTATGATTTCTCTTGAACAGTTGGAATGTTTATTTCCGATGCAGCCTTTGATTTTTAACATACCACGGTGTATATGGAAGTCATTAGGTTCATAACCTAATCATTAGGTTCATAACCTAATTTTGTATCATTATAGCAAATTTCCTTGATATCGAGGCATGCATTTATGTGAATGTTGTCAACTACGACATTTTGCTATATCATCAATTGGACGAATATTTTGGAATTTTAATCAGAGTTAGGCGTATCCTTTTTCAATACCCAAACTCCTCTTTCATTCAGATGTTTCTAACACACGGAAAAAAGTTGGCCAAGGACGTGTGGTCGGACAATATCAAAATAACACAGGAAGTGACGCTGGCTTATATATATAGTCGAACTTCTCTATAACGAATAGGACCAGAAAAAATATGCAGAAAATTCGTTATACAGAGTAATGAACAATTTTAGTTATTTGTTTATTTTGTATTAAAGTAATCAGTCATTTTCGACTGGGTGGGTTGAATCTTCCATTCAAGCTCATTAAGAGTTCCAAACACATTTTCGATAACATTGTTTCTGGATACAAATCTTCTTCATCTTCATTTAAAACTGCAAGAATATAAATATGTCACACATTTTGTTGATATTAAAGAGCAATACCTTGGATAACCGCAGCAACAACATTCCGCAAACGCTTTGCAGTATATCTTAACCCATGGTGCATGCACTTTCATCAGCGAGTCAACAAGTCTTCAAGTGATGTACACAAAATGTTCAATTCAGATAATGGTAGATATTATTATTCATTCAAAGATAAAGCGTGTGACGGCATGTCAGAAATCCAGACTTTCTGAAAAAGCTAGCAATTGTTTCTGCTTTACATTCACAGTGGATATTTTTTATTTAGATTTCGAATTGCGTGCATTTCATGAATATGCATTGAAGGTGTGTTTGAGTCAATACAATGCTATAATTTGTTTCCTATAATGTTATTTATGTCATAGATAATGCCGCAGTCCGTTGGTTGCTATAATGAGGTAATGTTAGGAAAAAGTAGGAGAGTTCCATATTTGTCAAATAAAAATTAAAATTTTTGGGATGCGCTGGGCAGTTACCACCGGTTGGTGGTATTTATTTTATAATAAAAGTCAGGCCGCCCGAATAATCATATTTCCATATTTAATTAATTAAATACAATTTGACATATTATTTACATTGCGCCATAATTTATTAGATTATATTGCATAATTCAAAATCACAATATGCATAGTTAATTAATTCCACTCGATGTGCTTGATAGAATGCCCCCAGCCTAAGCAATAAGAGTGGAAGTCATAACTCAGGCAGCAGAGATCCACCTGCGTTACGACAATGCGTATCAAACTGAAACCCAAACTCATTTCAGCTGATAAACAAACCACCCTCCGGATTAGCCAAGCTTATCAACTGGTTCGCAAGTGGAACGGATAAATTAAAAGTCACAAACATATTGAAAGTACGGCAGGCGGGCAGGGATGCAAGTGGCGAGGTATTATTCAATACTCGTATGCGGCGCTCACTCCACAGCGCATCATTATCGCATCAGTGCAACATCAACGAAAACTTCAACGACGGACACACGCACACGCTGCCTTTGTTGCTTGCAGTAATTTTCGCAGCTTCACATCTGATAGCACCGCTGCCACCAATTCGAGTGGCATGTACGAGTACGAGCAAATGCTGCCGCGGAGACACTTTGACTTCGCAACCCCTCCTGCGGGTCTTGTGTTTGTCATGTAATAATGCGATGAAAAAATTACAAAATTAAATACCGTGATAAAGGGTGACTTAATTTGTTTTCCAATTGTCCGCAACGGATGCGATTTCGGTATTAGGCTTTGAATGTGGACTAGCGGGGTTGAGACAGAGCAGACTGGCTACGCGGGATGAGCTGTGAACACGTGTTTGTTTTGTAATAACTTTTTGCTAGTTTACAATTTGTGTGTTCTTTGCAAGAGTAATAAAATGTCATTTGCTCTGCAAGTGGAGGAGGGGTCGGGCAATGCTACCGACGGTGGGATCAGAGGCATTTTTCAACATCAAAGACAGATCGGAACAACACGCGTCACCGTTTAAATACTTTTTATTAACTGCCTTGAAGACCAATTTGATGTCATTTGTGAGTAAATACACATGCTTCCAGGTAAGGTAAAAATTATTCTCTGTAATGTGGCCTCTGTAAGTACTGCTAAGTGGCAATATAAAGGATGGAGAGGATTTTATTTTTATTTTTTTAATATTCCACTTATTAACTATGCCAGATCTTCCGTTGGTGTAACTGTTAGAGTAGTGCCTATCGAAATTTGGTATATTGGAAATAGCTCCTGAGACTTCCTTGCATCACAACTGTCTTGGGTTGCAGACATACCAGCTGGTTTTGAAGAATGCCCCTTTCTATGACAGTAATATTTATTTAAATTCACTCCGTAAATAGTTCTAATTCCCGAAAGATATTTTGAGTTTGTTGAATTTCTGAAACTTAAAATGTTGACAACTAGTTTGTTCTCTAACTATCCATCTATCTTTTTAGCATTCATGTTAGGAATCTTATCTAAAGTTTATACGGCTTTAGTATAAAGCTAACTTCAATATCCAAGAAGGATATCTCTCTTCGCACTTTAGTTTTTCCGGGTGTTACATATTTTACAGAACAACTTAATTACATTTTGCTCTCAATTTAAGAGAAATCTATGCAATTATTTTTGCAATACGATTTCACTTGTAAAATCCTTGGCTGTTCCTGACGAACTCCATTCTGCAAGTTCGTTTTCCATATATGTTTAAGTAATGTTGGCCTTATATTTGGATTGTCTCGAACAATGCTGAACTCGATAATTGCGTCTGCTTTGTCATCATAAACCTGACATTAAACTATCACGATTTTGGAAGGGTTTAAAAAGGCTGATGTGGAGGACGTGTTGTATCCATTAATGTACTGAAGTTAATATCAGTATTGTACACACTTACGTATATATCAAATAATAGGTATATGCACTTTTATTTTTTTGGCAAAATTAAAATGTTAGCCATCTCTGCATTCGCTGTTATAAGCAGTCCTATTGCACTATTTTTCTGCACACTGAATTTGGGCATATGTGACACCGAAAAGCGACACATCAGTGTAGGAGCGACTTTAACCATTTTTTACAGTTCTGATTTCTTCGATTATTCAACCATGGACTTTTGATTTTTGTTTTTTTATTTATACAAAAGTCATTTTTATTTAGTTATTTATATATAATTATAAACTTTCAACTGTTTTTGTATATATTCAAAAGGAGTACTTCCTCTTCGGTGGACAGATTTAGCATCGTAGATTATCAACTTCGGTGAGAAACAAAATTTGCTGGTAGCCGGCAGCGGTAGCAAACGCAATTCGCAATTCTGTTTATTTCGTTATGCAATTGATAATATGCGTACAACAATGATGCTCGAAAATTCTATCAACAGGTCAGACGGGTGACCCAAGGTTTTAATCCCGGAGCATCTGCCTGTAGAGATGAAAATGGGAATCAGGTTACGGATACGTAGTGCACACTGAGATTATGGAGGGAACATTTCTCTAAATTACTGGCAGGCGACGTTCCCACCAATACCGCCTTTGGAGAATTCAACCCAATTGACGATGACGGAGTAGTTCTTTCACCACCTAGCCACGATGAGGTCCGAGTTGCTATTCATCAACTAAAGAACAACAAAGCGGCTGGTGACGATGGACTACCTGCTGAATTCTTCAAGGCCGGCGGTGATGAGCTTATAGGGTGCATGCATCAGCTCATCAGTAAAATATGACTAGAAGAAACCATGCCCGACGATTGGAATCTCATGGTCCTCTATCCTGTATTGAAAAAAAAAATTGACCCGATGATATGCGCCAACTACCGAGGAATCAGTCTTATTGCCATATCTTATAAGGTTCTGTCTAGCGTATTGTGTGATAGACTGAAACCATATGCCAACACACTGATTGGACCTTATCAGTGCGGTTTCAGACCTGGAAAGTCCACCATTGAACAGATCATCACGCTGCGCCTAATCCTGCAGAAATCCCACGAGAAACGGATCGACACCCATCATCTCTTTGTCGACTATAAAGATGCTTTCGATAGCCCGATAAGGAATTGCCTTTATGCCACCATGTCTGAGTTCGGTATTCCTACAAAGTTAATACGGCTCTGTAGAAAGACGTCCAGCTCTGTCAAGGTAAGAAGTGATCTCTCCGAACCATTTAATACCGTGCGAGGTTTCAGACAAGGCGATCCACTGGCGGGCGACCTCTTCAATTTCACCATGAAAGGGGTACTCCGGAAGGCCGGTGTACATCGGAATGGCAGTATTTTCTGCAAAAGTGTCCAGCTCCTCGCATATGCTGATGACATCGACATCATTGGATGTTGCAAGCGAGATATTACTGTGGCATTTTCCGCTATTGAAAAAGAATCCGCGAAAGTGGGTATGGCGGTGAACGAGGGAAAGACAAAGTATACGAGTATGCTGTCCACCAGCAGGGATACTCGGCGTTTAGGATCGCATGTTACAACGGACAACTGAACTTTTGAAGTTGTCAAGGAATTGATATACCTTGGGTCCGCCATTAACCCAGAAAACAGCGTTAGCCTGGAGATTAAACGAAGTATCACGCTTGCCAATGGGTATTAATATGGGCTCAGTAAACAAATGTGTAGTAGAGCCCTCTCTCGACCGACAAAACTGACACTCTACAAGATGCTCATCCTACCCGTGCTGCTCTTTGGCGCAAAAACATGGGTCGTGTGGCAGACTGATGCAGTCGCGATTCGGGTGTTCGAGAGGAAAATTTTTCGCAAAATCTTCGGTCCTGTTCATGTCGGCGACGACTATTAGGATGAACCATAAACTGTACGAGCTCTACGCTGATATAGACATACGAGTAGTCAGACTCATCACTATACAACTTCTGCGCTGGCTTGCATCTAGTGCGTATGGACGTAGAAGCTCCGGCGATAAAGGTGTTCGAAACCGCTGGACGACGACGTAGGAGACGACCATGCCTCCAATGGAAGGACCAATTCGAGGAAACCCTAACGCTTGGTATAACAGATTGGAGAAGACGCGCGCAAGCCAGAGGTGCCTGGCGAGCTCTGTTAAGTTCGGCCGTAACCCGATAGCGGGTTGTTTCGCAGATTCTGCGATTAGGTCACGAAAGTAACTTAATAAGTAATTAATAATGTATGTTTTTTGTATATTTTTTATTGGAATTTTTTACGATAATTTTATTTAATCCATAAAATATAATATTTTTATTTTATTATTAATTTTATAAATATTTTTTTTTACAAAATCGAGAACATGCAATTTAGTTTGTTACTAAAACCTTTCTTTTAAAATGGTCAAATATTTATTTAGTAATATTTTTAAATATATGAACTACGGGGAATGTTGATTTTAACTTATCATCGAGTGACGTGTTTATTAATCTGGGGTTTCGGTACCCGATATAAAAAGGCATACTTGTATAAGATAAATTGCCCCTCTGTTAATTAGAATTATAACTCAGCCTTATACGTGTAGCAATTACATAACTACTACAATGTTGTTATTACGGTTTCAGGTTTTGAAGCTTAGAATTCGATTTAACTGAAATTTGTTTGCCCAAATAATAAATGTTTATCTAAATATTTACATACCTCTTAACTTGTGTACCTTTGTGGCACATAGCAACAGTTGCTACGAGTAAGCTTAATCATGGCCAAGCGGTGCGACACAGGGCAATCAACTGCAAGTCAAAAGAGACAAATCCAGCAGTCAGCTACGAACCAGCAGCCCAGCAACGACTGGACGTAAGGTCATGTTATTTTAAGCGCACAGAATTTAAAGTACTTAATCCAATTTAGAAGGATTAAAAGTACTCAACGAATGCGAGGCAAATGCTTTGCGTTGCATTTTGCCATTTTAATTGTCTCGTTTCAACAGACAGTGGAAAGGACTCAATTAAAATGGCAAAATAACCAACCAATTTTTCGGTTTAATTAAAAGCGTTGACTTTTAGCTGACCATAAAGGTACGAGTATATTTCAATTTAAATGCAGCAATCTTTAAGCCGCTCCAAACAAATGTAAAAAACTCAAAAGAGTTTCACTTCAGATGCTTACGAAGAGCTAAAATGTTTGTTTATGTTGCCTTCTGCAGATGCGGCGAAAGTCTCAACCTGGTCGAAGTGACGTAATAAACATGTCAGCAAAGGGTTGAATACCAGCGTCCTCTGCGGGAGCACCTTGTCTGCTAACTCAGTGACATGAAGCGTACGCAATGAGGAATTCGTCGGTTAAATCTGCCGAAATGAGGTAATTATTCAACCCTTCTCACAATTAGTGCAGCTACGGCGAGGGCTGCTATTGGAGTGAGAGAAATGAGAAAGTTAGGCCTCGGTTGTCGCTTTGGTATGTGGAGCATTCGCCTACAATGTTGGCAATTTTGGTACTCATGCCTTCATTAGCAATTAACGGTATTAACTTGGTAGACGTATTTGGTAATAATGTTGTTCTATTACAGATGTTAATTGTTATTTAAATATGTATGGTGTGTTTTATTCAATAACTATTAATTAAGTTTTAATGAAACCACTGGAGCCGGGTTAATATCAGCAGCCATTCAATCACCTTTTTCATCTAAAGACACTGAAATTCAATAATTTCACTGAGTTTATGAACATACGAGGGCGGATTGATATTGAAGCTACCTAAGTAGGAAAAAAACATTTTTTTTTTCAAAAACCATTTATTTCTCAACATACGTCTCCTTTAACTTCGACACACTTAGTAAGACGATATTCCAACTTTTTTATACCATCTGAATAATACGATTTCGGGAACCCCTCAAAATACGCGTTAGTTTCGGAACCACTTCTTCGTTTGAGACGAATCTTTTTCCTGCGAGCCATTTTTTCAAGTTTGGAAACAGGAAAAAGTCACTAGGAGCTAAATCTGGACTTTAAGATGGATGATTAACCAATTCGAAGTGTATTTCACGTAATTTTAGCATCGTATCTAATGCTGTGTGAGCCGGTGCGTTGTCTTGAAGAAAGAGCATTTCTTTCTTCTTTAAATGTGGTCGTTTTTCCTTGATTGCATCAATCAATTGATCCAATAATGCACGATAATACTTTCCTGTGATTGTGGATCCTATTTCAAGATAATCGATGAGCAATATTCCGTGTGCATCCCAAAATACAGTGGCCATAACCTTGATAGCCGATTTCACTGCCTTCGCCTTCTTCGGAGCACTTCCACCAGCTTGCAACCATTGTTTCGATTGATTTTTGGTTTCAGGTGTGTAATGGTGGACCCACGTTTCATCAACAGTTATTAATCGACGCCAAAAATCAACAGGGCTACGCTTTATCATGTCCAAACACCGCTGTGAAGTGGTCTGTCGAACTCGTTTTTGTTCGACACTGAGCAAACGCGACACCCATCTTGCCGATAGCTTTTTCATATGCAATTGTTCGTGCAAAATGTTGAACACACGTTCATATGATATGTTTACCATTTCAACAATCTCACGCAACTTGACTCAGCGATCATTCATAACGATATCGAGGATTTTCTTGATATTTTCTTCAGTAACCACCTTTTTGGCCTTCCTGTTGATGGTATTGTTGCAGTGCTTGTTCGGCCGCGTTTAAATTCAACAATCCAATATTTTACCATGTAATCTGACGGAGCAGACTCACCGTAATGTTTATCGAGCTTTTCTTTTGTCTCTTTCGCCGTTTTCCCTTTCAAATAATAGTGCCTAATCACTGCACGAAATTCGCTTTTTTCCATTTTTCAAGAAACACAAAAGTTGCTTACTACAACAAATAAACTAATCGATGAATTTGGGTGAAATTTGTTTTTGTGTTTGTGCTGCCATCTAGCGCTAGGTAGTTTCAATATCAATCCGCCCTCGTACATCTACTCGATGCTTCTTTATTATATTTTATCCAAAAATGAGGGGAAATAAATAATAATAATAATAATAATAAGAAATAAGTTTTATGGATTCACATCTAGAACATATTCTTTATTCTCATTAATGCAATAAGTCATTAGCATAAGCATAAATGCTAAGTCGGTTATGGTGTAGGTCTTTGGTAATTATTGCAATCTGGAATGTGTTACATAGAATGGTCTCGCAAACATTCAGAGTGTGCATAAAGCGGCATGGAACTCAGAGATCAATCGCACCTTGGCAGCATCAGCGAGAAGATTATTATATAATAAAAGTGGAAGTGAAACTGTTGTAGTGAAGTCAAATTTACTAATCATTTCTTAAAAAGTAGGAATAATTATGGTTTTGTCCAGTTTTGTTGCAGTTCAGATGTTGAGACTTATCTACATATATATAACCTCTCAACCCAAGATCTATTTTTGTGATTGAACAGACACACAGACACAAGATGGACAGTAAATTAATTTCGGAATTGCTTCTGATAGTGTATGCCACAATTATGTCCATATCTTTCGATTCTTCTTTTGGGTGGTAAGAACCATTGCCAATTCCTGTATAAAGTGTGTGTGGTGCATCAATACGACAAATTAGTAGCAGCGATTAGTTGCATTTGCAATTACTTCTACACAGTATCTGTATAATTCAAGTATTGAACTTATATACTTATTTTGGAAACTCTTCACTTCCCACATTTTTTCCATTAGGCTTAAGCAAAACGTTTATTTTTGTTTACTGAAACAACAATATATTGTACCAAATGAGGGTATACACCAAAGCAACGGTATACGAGGTTTGTTTCAAAAGTATCGCGAATTTCATGTTTTTTCAAGAATTATTTGTTTATTGATTAATATCTATTTTCTCTACTTTAAGGTACTCCCCATCAGACATTATACACTTGTGATAACGATTTTTCCAATCCTCGAAGCATTTTGAAAAATCATTTTTTGTGATTTTGTTCAGCTACTCGTTCGAAGCCGTCTTTATCTCCTCAATCGTGGCGTAGCGTCGTCATTTCATGGGTCTTTTCAGTTTCGGGAACAAGAAAAAGTCACATGGGGCCAGGTCTGAGGAATACGGTGGCTGCGGCATTATTACAGTGTTGTTTTTGGCAAAAAACTTCCCGCACAAGTAATGATATGTGAGCAGGGGCATTATCATGATGCAAAAGCCAATTTTTGTTCTTCCAAAAATCCGGGCGTTTCTGGCATTACTTGAAGATAATATTCCTTATTGACCGTTCTACCCTGTGGCAAGAATTCATAATACACCACGCCCTTGCAACCAAAGAAAACTGTCACATTCGACCGAACTTGGCGTGCTTTTATCGGTCTTGGCTCATGCGGCAGCTTCCATTGGGATGATTGAGCTTTGGTTTCTACGTCATAACCATAGACCCATGATTCGTCACCAGTTATGCCTCTCTGCAGCAAATTTGGGTCATCACGGACAGATTCCAACAGCTCATGAGCAATGTTAATGCGATGCTGTTTTTGGTCGAAATTGAGTAATTTTGGTACGAATTTTCCGGCGACCCGCCTCATGCCCAAACTTTTGGTGATAATCGAATGACACGAATGATCGAAGACAAGCTGAAACACGTCCACGCACAATAGCTGTCAAAAACTGACTGAACATTCAAAATGGCCGAGATTGTCAACATAAGTGAGAGTCATGAGTACCAACATAACGCTACAAAAAGATCGAAAATCGAACATCCGTAGCCCGCGAAAATTCAAAATTCGCGATACTTTTTGAGCATGCCTCGTACACACGATAGGCAAAATCTTAGAGCGGATTATCTGCGAACGACTCCAGGAGGAAACGCTCACTGGGTACGCAGACGACATCGCGATGGTGGCGGTCGCAAAACACATTCACACACTGCAGACGAGATGCAACGACGCAATTGGGTGTGTTATGGAGTGGCTCACTAGTGCAAAGCTGGAACTGGCCGCAGAAAAAACAGAGGCGGTACTACTGAGTACCAAAAAAGTAACCGAGATGATCACCATCACAGTGGGAAGTCATCAGATCGCATCCCAATCACAACTTCGGTACCTGAGAGTAATTATTGACTCTAAGCTCACCTTCAAAGAGCATGTGAGAGCAGTCTGCGAAAAGGCCACGAGACAAAAGGAGCACTTACACGCATGATGCCAAATATTGGAGGCCCACGCTCAAGAAACTGCTATCAATGGTTACTAGCTCTATCATTTTATATGCCGCGCCAATCTGGGTGGAAACCACTACGGCGAAAGCCTTCATTAAATGCATCCAGTCAGTAAAAAGACTGAGCGCACTACGCGTGACTAGCGCATTCCGTAGTGTATCGGATGAAGCAATAGGGATAATAAACAGCAAACCACCCATTGACTTGCTGACGAAGGAGGTACACCGGCTCTACAAGCAGAGGGCGAGACCCACAAACATCGTCAAAGCAGCGGAAAGAACCAACACCATTGCGGAATGGCGACAGAGGTGGGAGCAATCCGAAAAGGGTCGATGGACTTTCATGCTGACCCCTCACATCACACCATGGATAGCAAGGACACACGGGGAACTTAACTACTACGTAACACAGTAACTGGTCATGGCTGCTTTAAGCAGTACCTCCATGTGAGAAAGTATGAGGAAGACCCGTACTGTCCGTACTGCCATGGGGTGCACGAGTACGCACAGCACGTGTTTTTCGACTGCCCACACTTCAAAGGCGCCCGGGATGAGCTCAGTGCTGTCCTCGGTAAACCACCAACAATGGACAACCTGATTCCCTATATGTGCGATACGCTCGTCAAGTGGGAAGCAGTTTCCTCGGCAGCGGCCACCATTATGAAGGCGCTGAGAATCGCAGAACGAGCGCGTAACGCTGAACGCAGCCACCAGCGCCTCTCCGATACTGAGACACACAAGACCGACACAATGACAGACCTAACACAGACGAGTGAGCAGTAAATGCTCTTACGGCCTCCCGATGTAAAATCTAACAGTGTCTCCGGGAGGGAAAACCGTATAGACGAGAAGAGGTTTAAGCGGAGTTAGAGTCACGCACTGACGGGGTTCTGACTTTAGATGTTTTCCTCCTCGTTAAATATTTTTAAAAAAACACCAAAACAAGCGATACAAAAAAATTTGTGAATGAAAAAGAAACATGTTTTTTTGCCTGGAGAAATAACGTCTATTTGCTTCATGCGGTGTGTAATAGCTTAAATCTCCACACTTTTTCAGTGCACTATCAAACTATGCATTTTAGATAAAATATTTATCATATTTCACTGATATTGCTGCTTGTCCAATCACAATAAAGAGAGTTTGCTCAAAATTGACAACAACAAATAAATTAAAGAAACCCATTTCCATTTAAATAAAAGGATCCAAGGATTAAAAGCAAATTTGTTTGCCATTCGACTTTGGTTGGAAAACTCCTCCTCAATACTAATGCCCATCCTTAATGAAAAATACCGAATATCTGACTATTAGTTTGGGTGTAGAAAACAATCCGGAACCACAGAACAGGTACTTCGAGCACACAAGGTAATTAGAAAAGCTTTTAAAAGTAAAAAGTATTGTACTGGAGCGATTCGAGACATTACTCAAGCGTTTGATAAAGGCTGGCACCCTGGATTACTACTTTACAAACTAAAATAAGCTTTGACTTTTAATCATTACTGTATCCTGAATTCCTGAATCCTGCTCTCGTTCTCCATTTGCAACCAAGTCTTTCACCCTCAGAAAGAACATATGTCCGATATGTGTCGACAAACTACCACAATCCACAGATACTAACTTTGTGACCATTTATATCGTTGAAAAACCTGGCAAAAGCATATCTTCGCTAAAAGAAAACAATTGGGTTTAAAACCAAAATCAGCACAACTACTGTCTCATGGGTCGCAAACCCTTTCAACTGAGCACAAAGTTTTAATTTATAAATATACTAATCAAAGGTGTTACGGCTGATAATTATCATAATAATATAATAATTTTGTTGTAGCAGCTTGCCCAGTGCCCGACACTGCGACCTAAAAGATCTTTTGTGTCAATTTACATTTTAACTTTTTTTTCGGGTAGAGAGGGTAAAAATGACTGTCGCATTATCAAAACTTTCGTCACAGATTTGGTGTGTGAGGATTGTACTCACTAAACCCTCCCTCACATCTCCCCACCCTGGAACCCTTTTTATACTTCCTTCAAGGTGGAGATTCTCACTTCGTCCCTACTGGGCTCTCTACATTATTCCTGCGTACAGGTCCCGCTTTTTCCGCCGGAGCACATTTTCCACATATTTATCTACGTGGTCCCAGTTTCGCTTTGCTGCTTAGCATGACGTCCACAATGTTTTCAGTGGCTAAAGTTTTCCTGATTTCCATTTCAAGCGTGCTGCGCTATGTTTTCCCACCTCGTGCATTCGAAAAAGGTGTGCTCTGCATCATCCGCATTGATCTCGCCGTATATACACTCAGGCCAATTTTTCTCAATTTTTACATTAGTGATCCATGTGATCGCAGTTATCCAATCTACTATATCCTATTGGTTTAGTCGCCGTATTTTTCAGAAATGTCATAGCAATTGGGTCGTTTGGTGATGTCAAAGCATCCCAATGTAAGTCAACATCTACCTAGATGTTCCTTGTCGAAAGAAATATTTGGTTTCCAGGTAAGTTTCCTATCTAGTATTAGTCCCAGATATTTGACCGTCTCTTCCATCGGAATTTCCACACCTTTGTTTATGCGGGAAGAAAGTAGGAAGTATATTTTTCTTAGAGAAGAGGATTAATTCCATTTTATCGGGGTTTATTCCTAGTCCCCTTCTTTCCGTCCAACAAGTAAGCGTGGCCATGTTAGGGCGCAAAATATCCATAAGTGGGTTCGAGCATTTCCCTCTAGTCACAATTGCCAAATCGTCAGCATAGGCGATGACGTGGCAACCCTCCTTTCTAGAGCTACCAGTAAGGGATTTACCGCCAAATTCCAGAGAAGGGTGAAGAGAACTCCACCCTGAGGAGTACCTCTGCAGACCCGTCTGCTTAAATTACAGGTTCCTACGCTGACAGTTACCTTTCTTCTGACGAGTATAGTCTCAATCAGTGTAACCACATTAGGATCAACGCCCAGAACTTCTAACGCTCCCGTAATAGCGTTTACAGTTATATTATTAACAGCGCCCTCTATATCAATTAAGGTCACCAGTGCAATATCCTTCTCCTGGTTGGCTTTTTCCACAATACCAATGAGTAAATGTAACGCCCTTCGTATATGCATGCTGTGCCGAGGAGATTCTAACCGTTGGTATAACTTCCCGTAAGTGTGCATCCATCCATTTAGGAGGAAAGACGTGGTACTGATTGGTGTAAAGTCTCACATGTGAGGACCTTCCCGCTTTGGGTATGAAGGAAACCTGTTTTTCTCTCCATCTTAGCGGAATATAGCCCAGGTTAAGACAACTTCTAATCACAGGCACAACCCAGGGGGTAATTATATCCTGTCATTGCTATAATCCTATCCAATCCAAGCGATCAGCTTCTATTATTTCTGTAAATAAGTGTGTGTGCTCCTTTCATTATACTAAGGATGTATTGTAATCAATCACCTTGGGTAGTATTCGTAAACAAAAATGATAGTTGAGTAGTTTTCTATGCATTCAAAGAAATATATTCAGGATTTCCTGAATAGGATAGGATATAGAATCTCTCTCAAGGGAATTGAGGACTTATTAAATACATGTGTAAGCAAATTTAACCATCAACAAAAGATATCGGGTATATTTTGGGGTCACTGATGTACATTATTATATACTAAGTTATTAAACGTGTCCTTGTAAACGAATATATTATTCTTCCTATGCTTTCTAAAGACACTCGGTTGTAGTCCTCGAAGCTCCAATTGCAATTAATTGTACCAGTGGTACGAAAAGTAATGTTCTTATTAATTATATAGGTTCGTCCTGAATTAATATTTAACAAATAACCCACCTCCTTTGCCACTAGCAACACTCCAGTTGGTGGGAATATAGGTAATTCATTGCCCAGATACGCCATTGCCAGTCCCATAGTTGTCAACATTTATAAAAATAGGGTGGCTCGCCGGGTCCGAATTTTGTTAATAGGAGCATGTTCTGCCATTTGAACAGCCACATATTTGGCCCATATCAACTGTATCCAATTTACCTTTAGACCATATTTAACTCATACTCAAAAATGATGAATGCCGATTTCTGTAAAATTTTTTGTCAGTTGTTCGTATTTTCGAGGAGAAGGTTTTTACGGAAGAAAATTTTGGAAAATCCCTCCGGAAAAGTCGGAAAATTGGAAAAATCGAAAATTGTTTTTTTGTATGAAATTTCGTGTGCAATTATTCATTAATGCCTTTCCAAATGAAAAAATATAAAGTTCTCAATGTAACGAAACGTCCTAAAAAACAACCGGTGTAATACACCTCATTGACTTCAATGCAAAAATCAGATAAATGCCGTTATACGTTGACTTAGACTTTGCGCAATTTGACAGGTGTCATTTTGGCATTGTCATTTTCTACAATAAATGTGCTATTTTTCTTGCCGCAATTTATTCGAGTTTTGTGTATTATTAAACTGATTCCGGATTGTCGTAAATCACGCATTATATCCCTATACGGTAAAAGCATTACAATCAATTGAAATTCAGTGCAATATTTATCAAAACATTCATTCTTAAAGAAAATAATTTTGTGTGAAAAAAGTGAGTTTATCTAATTGGATTGCGAGCATTCATACAGAAACATTTATTCCGTAAGTTTGTATCTTTATACATAATTTTCTTTTGAATTGGATTAGTCAAAAACGACTTTATTGTTTTTTAGGGAGAGTTATTTGCTTGACTAATGCCTCCTATTAGACGATCAAACCTTAGACGACGTACACGTCGTGCAATAATTAGTCAGAATGTCCGTGATAATCAAACAGAAGAGGAACGTGCAGAACAAAATGAATGGAGACTAGCCCATATTGCACAGCTTCGCGCTGCACAATTACCACCTCAAATTCGACAAAATAATACTAGAAGAAGAGCAGTCGTAAATGTAGACTTGAATCGTGCTGCTTTTGGATATGATTCTGCAATCGCCTACAAAGACCTTCGCTGCGTTGATATCGGTTCATTGTCTGTCGTTTGCCAGCATTGCAATGCATTGGAGTTTCAATCGGAAACCCCCGGCTTATGCTGGGCTGGTGGCAAGGTGAAATTGCCTGTTTTGCCTCCTCCGCCAGAGCCAATGTATTCGCTTCTCTATGGAAATACAATTCTATCAAAACATTTCCCAGCGAATACACAAACATAAAATGGATGCTTTCAAATGACGTCATTTGGAGCCGAAGTTGTTGATCAACCCGGCTATAATCCGAGTTATAAGGTAATGGCGTCTCATTATTATCAAAATCAACAATTCTTCTCATTCCTTTCGAAATTGATTCCTAATATTCAGATTCAAGGTAAAATTCATCATCGAGCGGGCTCTTTGTTCCCACCACCAAACGAAGATCATAAGTTTCTTCAGATCTATTTCGTTGGTGATTCGGCAATTGAACTAGATCAGCGTTGTGCAATTTTTACTGCAACTAAACGTGAAATTATTGAACAATTGCAAAATCTTCTGCATGAGCATAATGAGTTGGTTAGATTGTTCAAAACCGCATTGGAGACAATGCATTCTGACGACCACAAAATTATTATCAGAGCAGAAAAAAGACCCGCTGGAGGCCATGCAAGGCAATTCAATGCTCCCACTATCAATGAAGTCGCAGTGGTGATTGTTGGAGAGAATGTGGAATCACGCGATATTGTTCTCAAGCGTCGGGATGGTGGACAATTGCAGCGCGTGTACGAGACTCATCGGTCATACGATGCACTTCAATACCCTTTGATGTTCTGCGGTGGAGAGGATGGCTATCACTTCAGTATAAAAATGGTCAATCCAACGACAGGTTTGTTTACAAGTCATTAATTCTTTATTATTCTACAACTTAGTTACAATTCATTTTTCAGGAGAAGTAATGAATAAGAAGGTCAGCTCAATGAATTTTTATGCGTTCCGATTTATGATTCGGGAAGAAATTGACAATCATTTGTTGAGATATGGCCGGTTGTTTCAACAGTTTTCCGTCGACATGTACGTCAAGGTCGAAACGGAGCGTCTCAATTTCCTTCGTTATAATCAGTCAAAGTTACGATCAGACGAGTATATTCACTTGCGTGACGCCATCTCTACTGAAGGATATGCGACCAACATCGGTAGTTTGACCATTCTCCCAGCTACTTATGTTGGAAGCCCGCGCCATATGCATGAGTACGCTCAAGACGCAATAGTATACGTGCGGAATTACGGACGACCGGATTTATTCATACCGTTTACTTGCAATCCGAAATGGCCTGAAATTACATCATTGCACGAGTATTCAAGCAAAAGCTTAGAGTACTCATGGGTTTCATCGTTAAGCAAAAGGTTTTTGGGGTAGCTCGTTGTTGGATGTACTCAGTTGAATGGCAGAAGCGTGGATTACCACATGCACACATTCTGCTTTGGATGTTCGACAAGATCCGACCAGATCAAATTGATTCGATCATTTCTGCCGAAATACCAGATCCAGAAACTGATCCAGAGCTTCATTCCATTGTGACAACGAATATGATCCATGGTCCTTGCGGAGTCCACAACCCAGCCTCACCGTGCATGGAAAACGGAAACTGCACAAAGCGTTTTCCCCGTCCCTTGGTAGCTGACACAATCAGTGGAATGGACGGATATCCGTTGTATCGGCGTCGTTCTCCAAGTGACAATGGCAGATCAATCGTGATGAAGGTGAAAGGAAACGATGTCGTCGTCGATAACCGCTGGATCGTTCCATATTGTCCGCTTTTGTCGAAAACATTCTCAACGCACTGCAATGTTGAGTACTGCAACTCCATCAAATCCATAAAATACGTTTGCAAATATGTGAACAAAGGGAGCGACATGGCGGTCTTTGGTATTGCCGATCCAAATGCAAACGACGAGGTGACGAAATTTCAACTTGGACATTACGTGAGTTGCAACGAGGCAATTTGGCGGCTGTTTTCATTTCCGATACACGAACGTCAACCGATTGTCGTACATTTGGCAGTTCACTTGGAGAACGGCCAGCGTGTCGACTTTACGGAAGCAAATGCAGCGCTAAGAGCAGAACGACCACCAGCGACAACATTGACAAATATCTTTTCGACATGCCAAAGCGATCCATTCGCAAGGACTTTACTCTATTCTGAAATGCCACGCTATTATACATGGAACGCTGCATCGAAGAACTTCCAACGCCGGAAAAAAGGTGATACTGTTGCTGGCTTCGCTGATGTCTATTCGACTGATGCCCTCGGACGAATATACACAGTTCATCCACGCCAAGACGAATGCTTCTATCTTCGCTTGCTTTTAGTGAACATCAGAGGCCCCACATCCTTCGATTCCCTTCGTACTGTGGATGGTGTGCTGTGCGCCACTTTTCGGGAGGCTTGCCAACGTTTGAATTTGTTCGAAAACGATACACATTGGGACTTAACGCTCGCCGATGCAATTGTTTCTGCGCCAGCGAATCAAATTCGTACATTGTTTGCGATCATCATAGCCACATGTCATCCATGGAACCCAACCGCATTGTTCGACAAATACAAGGACGATATGGCTGACGACATTTTGCATAGAGTTCGCTCGGCAACTTTGAATTTCGATCTCATGTGCGGCAGTCTGCTGTCGACATTAGGATTGCCAGCGCCAAATCGTTCGATCCACGATGCATTCAATTCCGAATTGCAACGGGAGCAAGCCTATGATCGAGATGAGCTGGCCGAAAGAGTCCGAACAAATGTGGCACTATTAAATCCCGAGCAGAAGAACGTGTACGATTCGCTGATGAAGGTTGTTGACGATGGAACGGGTGGCATTTACTTTCTCGATGCTCCCGGTGGGACAGGCAAGACATTCGTCATTTCGTTGATTCTGGCAACAATTCGGTCAAGATCACAAATTGCGTTGGCTGTTGCATCTTCTGGAATTGCTGGCACATTGTTGGAAGGCGGTCGAACTGCACATTCCGCTTTGAAGCTGCCGATGAATCTTCTCACAGTTGACAAGCCAACGTGCCCAATAACCAAGAATTCGGCGACAGGCAAATTGATGCGAGAATGCAGAATCATCATTTGGGATGAATGCACGATGGCGCATAAACGAGCTTTGGAGGCAGTTGACCGAACGGTGAAGGATTTACGAAGTGATTTAAGACGATTTGGAGGGGCTTTGATATTGCTCTCCGGAGATTTTCGTCAAACACTTCCCGTCATCCCGAAATCTTGTGCTGCCGATGAACTTAACGCGTGCCTGAAATCGTCGTCTTTGTGGCGGCATGTCCAGAAGTTGCAATTGACCACAAACATGAGAGTCGCGTTGCACAACGACTCATCGGCTGCTGAATTCTCGAGACAACTGCTGGAGCTTGACAACGGCCAAATTCCTGTTGATGTTTCGACTGGATTGATATCGTTCCCTGCAAATGTTTGTGAATTCACATCGTCCAAGGAGGAACTCATCAGCAAAGTGTTCCCCGGCATTGCACAAAATTACAAAAATCTCGATTAGATTGGTGAACGGGCAATACTAGCAGCGAAGAATAAGGACGTCGAAAGCTTAAACTTAATTATTCAAAGTCAAATCGCAGGACAACTGCATACGTACAAATCTGCTGACTGCGTGACCGACGAAAATGAAGCGACCAACTACCCGACGGAATTTTTGAACTCGCTTGATGTACCAGGAATATTTTACAGCTGAAGGTGGGATCGATCATAATCATGTTGCGGAATCTCAATCCTCCAAAATTGTGCAACGGTACGCGGTTGTCCGTCGAAAAGCTAATGAACAATGTGATTCAGGCGACAATCATCAAGGGCAAATTCAAAGGAGAGGAAGTCCTTATCCCACGAATTCCCATTATTCCAACTGACCTTCCATTCCAATTCAAACGGACTCAGTTCCCCATTCGATTAGCATTTGCGATGACAATCAATAAATCGCAAGGCCAATCATTAGAAGTCTGTGGGATTAATCTCGAATTTCCCTGTTTTTCGCACGGTCAGCTGTACGTTGCCTGTTCGCGTGTTCGCCCGAACAATTATATATTTGTAATACACATATCAAATAACGCTTTTAATTGGATTTTTGATTTTAAATTCGTGGGTGAAGTCTTCTTCGGGGCAAGACTGTTAAAAATTGGTACATACCCGTTTAAAAATATACTACATAGATAATAACCAATTAGGAAGAACATAAATATTTTATTCTGTGCCTTTGTAGGCAGGAGAAAGTCTGCCGGTTCAAAACTCCTCTTCAGTTGCGTGCAGAGTTGCCAATCCACATCAAAATCTACGTCGGTAGGTATTGTCGATCAACAATGCTCTGCATCAACATCTACTCTGTTGAATTCAGTTGCAAAAAAATGAAACTTTTCGATTTTCGATGCTACCAACACAGAATCCGGAATCAGGTCATGAGTCAATGGACTCATCTGATGCCGAAACACTTTGTGGTAATAATAACAGCGTGACCTCTGTGTGCACGAAGATTGGTTGAGACCTACATAAACTGAACATTAAACACGACTTCGCCAAATTGACGTCGGTAGAGAAGAGACACTTTCACCTTGCTACGACAATGAGGAAAAAGGCCCTAGAGATTTAAAAGCCAGCTGACTAAAACGTCTTCTTGTATTGGAAAGCCAACTTTTAGCCAGGTGGCCAGCATTATTCGACTGGGAATTGGTTCTTCCGCCTTAACGAATGCTCCATTTACAAACGAACGGTTGGTTCTTATTCAAGAAAATTTTATTGTCGTTATGCTCTATTATATCATATATATATCGACGACGAACCATTATTTGAGTTAAAGCACACAGAAACGGATGGTTACTGTTCGTATGATCTAATGACAATACTGTAATCTGGATGCGTAAGCACATCGGCATTAGAAAAATGTGCGTTCGAAATGACGCTCGTTGAGGAATCTGAGTTTCCAAAAACGTAAGTCGTCAGAGGATACTTCCAACAGAGCACCGAGCTCTCAAACGAGAAGTTCTCGCAACCGTAAATTCTCAGCCAAAAATTGGAAGGTGATTCAGAGCACCTTGTTTTTGCGGCGGATGATTCAATTATTCAAAAACGAACAACGCCGACACCCGCGCGTAGCGCTAAAGAGTATGCTGGTGACATAAGGTCCAATGAAACGGAGGCGAATAAACCGTCAACTAGCAAAGCCACGATAAACTATAAAAAGCAATTGCAGGCGCAAAAGTAACAAAAAAACCAGTTGCTGTAGCTTGGCACGCGCAAAAAGCGACAAAGCCGATCAAAAGTTAGATTAGAACCCGGCAGCAGTTCCCAGCAGATCCAAAGTTCGGGTTTGGTTTAAAGATAGTGGACACGACCATAACTGCAAGGTGGGGAAACTAGAGGAGCCAGTAGAAGGTTGAAGATATGCATATTTGATCCTCAAAGCCGAATCCCTTGTCCCTCTGGCAGAGAAAAAGGGGTAGTCAGATTCGGGCCCGTTGACGCAACCATTCGGATCTGCCGAAGCGATGGAAAAACTTTGGAACTGGAGGAGATAGAGGGTGACAAAGCTAGCGTGTGTGGAGGTGGTGAGGGAGGGTTGCCAGGGAACCAAAGGTCGACAGACTTAGAGCAGCTGACGGGGGTCGGCAGCTGCTTGAGGAAAACGACCTTTTCCTTGACTATTCCGAAGGAGAGGACGTTAGGATTGTGAACGTTAGAAGGACGGATTCTTATGAAGCTGCTCCAAATCAACCTCGATCATTCTAAACTCGCCTCCACGAATTTGGTGGTTCACTTGGGTTCCGGTGGATTCGACGTGGCCCTCATCGTGTATATGCGGCAACAAAGATATGAGGTCTGCGGTCTGAAGATTTGAGGGTTCAAGCTAATATCCGCTCAGAGCACAGGCAAGCCTCGTGCTTTTGTACTAACAAAGGATACCATTTTCTTGGTCCCTCAGCATTTTCGAACGAAAATTCCTACTCTCACCATCGATATATAGAATTCGAATTACGGCGTATAGGAATATAAAGAGGACGGACTGGGGAATGTATAGGAGGAATCTCAGGGCCTCACTGCCAAGGAACCCCTCGTTTGACCCCATATGCCATGTGGAGTTAGACGGGCTGATAAACCAGGTAACCAGGACCTTGAACAGTTCACCAAGAGTTGGGTGCCCGGTTGTGAAACGGAGAGGCAAGACTATACCACCTTGATGGTCGACGAATTTAGGCCTACTTCGGAAGTCTAATTGGCGACTCTTCAATAGGGCTAAAACCTCCGGTCTGTCCTCGGATTGGGTAGCCTATAAGGCTGAACTAAAGACATATAAAAAAGTAATTAGAACCACGCAACGAGCGTCCTGGAAAAATTATTGCAGGGACGTGGAAGAAACATCGGAAGCATCCAGAATAAGGTGAATTCTACCGATAACACCATGCAACTTGGGCTACCTAAAAGGTCCGGGGGACGTGTGGAGCGCATCGAGCGAAGAATCTTTGATTCTTCTGTTAGATATGCATTTTTCAGGCAGTAGCACGGTGGAGTGTAATAACTTGACATCTATGGGCAGGCAGTCTGAGATAGGAAATGCGAGAGTTACAGTCGAGAAAGTTGAGTGGGCTATTAACACCTTTGAATTTTACAAATCTCCGGGTCTAGATGGAATCTACACAGCTGGATTATAGCAATGACAGGATATAATTACCCCCTGGGTTGTGCCTGTGATTAGAAGTTGTCTTAACCTGGGCTATATTCCGCTAAGATGGAGAGAAAAAGAGGTTTCCTTCATACCCAAAGCGGGAAGGTCCTCACATGTGAGACTTTACACCAATCAGTCCCACGTCTTTCCTCCTAAATGGATGGATGCACACTTACGGGAAGTTATACCAACGGTTAGAATCTCCTCGGCACAGCATGCATATACGAAGGGCGTTACATTTACTCATTGGTATTGTGGAAAAAGCCAACCAGGAGAAGGATATTGCACTGGTGACCTTAATTAATATAGAGGGCGCTGTTAATAATATAACTGTAAACGCTATTACGGGAGCATTAGAAGTTCTGGGCGTTGATCCTAATGTGGTTACACTGATTGAGACTATACTCGTCAGAAGAAAGGTAACTGTCAGCGTAGGAACCTGTAATTTAAGCAGACGGGTCTGCAGAGGTACTCCTCAGGGTGGAGTTCTCTTCCCCCTTCTCTGGAATTTGGCGGTAAATCCCTTACTGGTAGCTCTAGAAAGGAGGGTTGCCACGTCATCGTCAGCATAGCTTCTAGAGCTACCAGTAAGGGATTTACCGCCAAATTCCAGAGAAGGGGGAAGAGAACTCCACCCTGAGGAGTACCTCTGCAGACCCGTCTGCTTAAATTACAGGTTCCTACGCTGACAGTTACCTTTCTTCTGACGAGTATAGTCTCAATCAGTGTAACCACATTAGGATCAACGCCCAGAGCTTCTAATGCTCCCGTAATAGCGTTTACAGTTATATTATTAACAGCGCCCTCTATATTAATTAAGGTCACCAGTGGAATATCCTTCTCCTGGTTGGCTTTTTCCACAATACCAATGAGTAAATGTAACGCCCTTCGTATATGCATGCTGTGCCGAGGAGATTCTAACCGTTGGTATAACTTCCCGTAAGTGTGCATCCATCCATTTAGGAGGAAAGACGTGGGACTGATTGGTGTAAAGTCTCACATGTGAGGACCTTCCCGCTTTGGGTATGAAGGAAACCTCTTTTTCTCTCCATCTTAGCGGAATATAGCCCAGGTTAAGACAACTTCTAATCACAGGCACAACCCAGGGGGTAATTATATCCTGTCATTGCTATAATCCAGCTGTGTAGATTCCATCTAGACCCGGAGATTTGTAAAATTCAAAGGTGTTAATAGCCCACTCAACTTTCTCGACTGTAACTCTCGCATTTCCTATCTCAGACTGCCTGCCCATAGATGTCAAGTTATTACACTCCACCGTGCTACTGCCTGAAAAATGCATATCTAACAGAAGAATCAAAGATTCTTCGCTCGATGCGCTCCACACGTCCCCCGGACCTTTTAGGTAGCCCAAGTTGCATGGTGTTATCGGTAGAATTCACCTTATTCTGGATGCTTCCGATGTTTCTTCCACGTCCCTGCAATAATTTTTCCAGGACTCTCGTTGCGTGGTTCTAATTACTTTTTTATATGTCTTTAGTTCAGCCTTATAGGCTACCCAATCCGAGGACAGACCGGAGGTTTTAGCCCTATTGAAGAGTCGCCAATTAGACTTCCGAAGTAGGCCTAAATTCGTCGACCATCAAGGTGGTATAGTCTTGCCTCTCCGTTTCACAACCGGGCACCCAACTCTTGGTGAACTGTTCAAGGTCCTGGTTACCTGGTTTATCAGCCCGTCTAACTCCACATGGCATATGGGGTCAAACGAGGGGTTCCTTGGCAGTGAGGCCCTGAGATTCCTCCTATACATTCCCCAGTCCGTCCTCTTTATATTCCTATACGCCGTAATTCGAATTCTATATATCGATGGTGAGAGTAGGAATTTTCGTTCGAAAATGCTGAGGGACCAAGAAAATGGTATCCTTTGTTAGTACAAAAGCACGAGGCTTGCCTGTGCTCTGAGCGGATATTAGCTTGAACCCTCAAATCTTCAGACCGCAGACCTCATATCTTTGTTGCCGCATATACACGATGAGGGCCACGTCGAATCCACCGGAACCCAAGTGAACCACTAAATTCGTGGAGGCGAGTTTAGAATGATCGAGGTTGATTTGGAGCAGCTTCATAAGAATCCGTCCTTCTAACGTTCACAATCCTAACGTCCTCTCCTTCGGAATAGTCAAGGAAAAGGTCGTTTTCCTCAAGCAGCTGCCGACCCCCGTCAGCTGCTCTAAGTCTGTCGACCTTTGGTTCCCTGGCAACCCTCCCTCACCACCTCCACACACGCTAGCTTTGTCACCCTCTATCTCCTCCAGTTCCAAAGTTTTTCCATCGCTTCGGCAGATCCGAATGGTTGCGTCAACGGGCCCGAATCTGACTACCCCTTTTTCTCTGCCATAGGGACAAGGGATTCGGCTTTGAGGATCAAATATGCATATCTTCAACCTTCTACTGGCTCCTCTAGTTTCCCCACCTTCCAGTTATGGTCGTGTCCACTATCTTTAAACCAAACCCGAACTTTGGATCTGCTGGGAACTGCTGCCGGGTTCTAATCTAACTTTTGATCGGCTTTGTCGCTTTTTGCGCGTGCCAAGCTACAGCAACTGGTTTTTTTGTTACTTTTGCGCCTGCAATTGCTTTTTATAGTTTATCGTGGCTTTGCTAGTTGACGGTTTATTCGCCTCCGTTTCATTGGACCTTATGTCACCAGCATACTCTTTAGCGCTACGCGCGGGTGTCGGCGTTGTTCGTTTTTGAATAATTGAATCATCCGCCGCAAAAACAAGGTGCTCTGAATCACCTTCCAATTTTTGGCTGAGAATTTACGGTTGCGAGAACTTCTCGTTTGAGAGCTCGGTGCTCTGTTGGAAGTATCCTCTGACGACTTACGTTTTTGGAAACTCAGATTCCTCAACGAGCGTCATTTCGAACGCACATTTTTCTAATGCCGATGTGCTTACGCATCCAGATTACAGTATTGTCATTAGATCATACGAACAGTAACCATCCGTTTCTGTGTGCTTTAACTCAAATAATGGTTCGTCGTCGATATATATATGATATAATAGAGCATAACGACAATAAAATTTTCTTGAATAAGAACCAACCGTTCGTTTGTAAATGGAGCATTCGTTAAGGCGGAAGAACCAATTCCCAGTCGAATAATGCTGGCCACCTGGCTAAAAGTTGGCTTTCCAATACAAGAAGACGTTTTAGTCAGCTGGCTTTTAAATCTCTAGGGCCTTTTTCCTCATTGTCGTAACATGGTGAAAGTGTCTCTTCTCTACCGACGTCAATTTGACGAAGTCGTGTTTAATGTTCAGTTTATGTAGGTCTCAACCAATCTCCGTGCACACAGAGGTCACGCTGTTATTATTACCACAAAGTGTTTCGGCATCAGATTAGTCCATTGACTCATGACCTGATTCCGGATTCTGTGTTGGTAGCATCGAAAATCGAAAAGTTTCATTTTTTTGCAACTGAATTCAACAGAGTAGATGTTGATGCAGAGCATTGTTGATCGACAATACCTACCGACGTAGATTTTGATGTGGATTGGCAACTCTGCACGCAACTGAAGAGGAGTTTTGAACCGGCAGACTTTCTCCTGCCTACAAAGGCACAGAATAAAATATTTATGTTCTTCCTAATTGGTTATTATCTATGTAGTATATTTTTAAACGGGTATGTACCAATTTTTAACAGTCTTGCCCCGAAGAAGACTTCACCCACGAATTTAAAATCAAAAATCCAATTAAAAGCGTTATTTGATATGTGTATTACAAATATATAATTGTTCGGGCGAACACGCGAACAGGCAACGTACAGCTGACCGTGCGAAAAACAGGGAAATTCGAGATTAATCCCACAGACTTCTAATGATTGGCCTTGCGATTTATTGATTGTCATCGCAAATGCTAATCGAATGGGGAACTGAGTCCGTTTGAATTGGAATGGAAGGTCAGTTGGAATAATGGGAATTCGTGGGATAAGGACTTCCTCTCCTTTGAATTTGCCCTTGATGATTGTCGCCTGAATCACATTGTTCATTAGCTTTTCGACGGACAACCGCGTACCGTTGCACAATTTTGGAGGATTGAGATTCCGCAACATGATTATGATCGATCCCACCTTCAGCTGTAAAATATTCCTGGTACATCAAGCGAGTTCAAAAATTCCGTCGGGTAGTTGGTCGCTTCATTTTCGTCGGTCACGCAGTCAGCAGATTTGTACGTATGCAGTTGTCCTGCGATTTGACTTTGAATAATTAAGTTTAAGCTTTCGACGTCCTTATTCTTCGCTGCTAGTATTGCCCGTTCACCAATCTAATCGAGATTTTTGTAATTTTGTGCAATGCCGGGGAACACTTTGCTGATGAGTTCCTCCTTGGACGATGTGAATTCACAAACATTTGCAGGGAACGATATCAATCCAGTCGAAACATCAACAGGAATTTGGCCGTTGTCAAGCTCCAGCAGTTGTCTCGAGAATTCAGCAGCCGATGAGTCGTTGTGCAACGCGACTCTCATGTTTGTGGTCAATTGCAACTTCTGGACATGCCGCCACAAAGACGACGATTTCAGGCACGCGTTAAGTTCATCGGCAGCACAAGATTTCGGGATGACGGGAAGTGTTTGACGAAAATCTCCGGAGAGCAATATCAAAGCCCCTCCAAATCGTCTTAAATCACTTCGTAAATCCTTCACCGTTCGGTCAACTGCCTCCAAAGCTCGTTTATGCGCCATCGTGCATTCATCCCAAATGATGATTCTGCATTCTCGAATCAATTTGCCTGTCGCCGAATTCTTGGTTATTGGGCACGTTGGCTTGTCAACTGTGAGAAGATTCATCGGCAGCTTCAAAGCGGAATGTGCAGTTCGACCGCCTTCCAACAATGTGCCAGCAATTTCAGAAGATGCAACAGCCAACGCAATTTGTGATCTTGACCGAATTGTTGCCAGAATCAACGAAATGACGAATGTCTTGCCTGTCCCACCGGGAGCATTGAGAAAGTAAATGCCACCCGTTCCATCGTCAACAACCTTCATCAGCGAATCGTACACGTTCTTCTGCTCGGGATTTAATAGTGCCACATTTGTTCGGACTCTTTCGGCCAGCTCATCTCGATCATAGGCTTGCTCCCGTTGCAATTCGGAATTGAATGCATCGTGGATCGAACGATTTGGCGCTGGCAATCCTAATGTCGACAGCAGACTGCCGCACATGAGCAAGCACATGTCTTCGACCAGAACTAAAACTTCGTTGCGTATCTCTTCGTTAATTTCAAGATCGAAATTCAAAGTTGCCGAGCGAACTCTATGCAAAATGTCGTCAGCCATATCGTCCTTGTATTTGTCGAACAATGCGGTTGGGTTCCATGGATGACATGTGGCTATGATGATCGCAAACAATGTACGAATTTGATTCGCTGGCGCAGAAACAATTGCATCGGCGAGCGTTAAGTCCCAATGTGTATCGTTTTCGAACAAATTCAAACGTTGGCAAGCCTCCCGAAAAGTGGCGCACAGCACACCATCCACAGTACGAAGGGAATCGAAGGATGTGGGGCCTCTGATGTTCACTAAAAGCAAGCGAAGATAGAAGCATTCGTCTTGGCGTGGATGAACTGTGTATATTCGTCCGAGGGCATCAGTCGAATAGACATCAGCGAAGCCAGCAACAGTATCACCTTTTTTCCGGCGTTGGAAGTTCTTCGATGCAGCGTTCCATGTATAATAGCGTGGCATTTCAGAATAGAGTAAAGTCCTTGCGAATGGATCGCTTTGGCATGTCGAAAAGATATTTGTCAATGTTGTCGCTGGTGGTCGTTCTGCTCTTAGCGCTGCATTTGCTTCCGTAAAGTCGACACGCTGGCCGTTCTCCAAGTGAACTGCCAAATGTACGACAATCGGTTGACGTTCGTGTATCGGAAATGAAAACAGCCGCAAAATTGCCTCGTTGCAACTCACGTAATGTCCAAGTTGAAATTTCGTCACCTCGTCGTTTGCATTTGGATCGGCAATACCAAAGACCGCCATGTCGCTCCCTTTGTTCACATATTTGCAAACGTATTTTATGGATTTGATGGAGTTGCAGTACTCAACATTGCAGTGCGTTGAGAATGTTTTCGACAAAAGCGGACAATATGGAACGATCCAGCGGTTATCGACGACGACATCGTTTCCTTTCACCTTCATCACGATTGATCTGCCATTGTCACTTGGAGAACGACGCCGATACAACGGATATCCGTCCATTCCACTGATTGTGTCAGCTACCAAGGGACGGGGAAAACGCTTTGTGCAGTTTCCGTTTTCCATGCACGGTGAGGCTGGGTTGTGGACTCCGCAAGGACCATGGATCATATTCGTTGTCACAATGGAATGAAGCTCTGGATCAGTTTCTGGATCTGGTATTTCGGCAGAAATGATCGAATCAATTTGATCTGGTCGGATCTTGTCGAACATCCAAAGCAGAATGTGTGCATGTGGTAATCCACGCTTCTGCCATTCAACTGAGTACATCCAACAACGAGCTACCCCAAAAACCTTTTGCTTAACGATGAAACCCATGAGTACTCTAAGCTTTTGCTTGAATACTCGTGCAATGATGTAATTTCAGGCCATTTCGGATTGCAAGTAAACGGTATGAATAAATCCGGTCGCCCGTAATTCCGCACGTATACTATTGCGTCTTGAGCGTACTCATGCATATGGCGCGGGCTTCCAACATAAGTAGCTGGGAGAATGGTCAAACTACCGATGTTGGTCGCATATCCTTCAGTAGAGATGGCGTCACGCAAGTGAATATACTCGTCTGATCGTAACTTTGACTGATTATAACGAAGGAAATTGAGACGCTCCGTTTCGACCTTGACGTACATGTCGACGGAAAACTGTTGAAACAACCGGCCATATCTCAACAAATGATTGTCAATTTCTTCCCGAATCATAAATCGGAACGCATAAAAATTCATTGAGCTGACCTTCTTATTCATTACTTCTCCTGAAAAATGAATTGTAACTAAGTTGTAGAATAATAAAGAATTAATGACTTGTAAACAAACCTGTCGTTGGATTGACCATTTTTATATTGAAGTGATAGCCATCCTCTCCACCGCAGAACATCAAAGGGTATTGAAGTGCATCGTATGACCGATGAGTCTCGTACACGCGCTGCAATTGTCCACCATCCCGACGCTTGAGAACAATATCGCGTGATTCCACATTCTCTCCAACAATCACCACTGCGACTTCATTGATAGTGGGAGCATTGAATTGCCTTGCATGGCCTCCAGCGGGTCTTTTTTCTGCTCTGATAATAATTTTGTGGTCGTCAGAATGCATTGTCTCCAATGCGGTTTTGAACAATCTAACCAACTCATTATGCTCATGCAGAAGATTTTGCAATTGTTCAATAATTTCACGTTTAGTTGCAGTAAAAATTGCACAACGCTGATCTAGTTCAATTGCCGAATCACCAACGAAATAGATCTGAAGAAACTTATGATCTTCGTTTGGTGGTGGGAACAAAGAGCCCGCTCGATGATGAATTTTACCTTGAATCTGAATATTAGGAATCAATTTCGAAAGGAATGAGAAGAATTGTTGATTTTGATAATAATGAGACGCCATTACCTTATAACTCGGATTATAGCCGGGTTGATCAACAACTTCGGCTCCAAATGACGTCATTTGAAAGCATCCATTTTATGTTTGTGTATTCGCTGGGTAATGTTTTGATTGAATTGTATTTCCATAGAGAAGCGAATACATTGGCTCTGGCGGAGGAGGCAAAACAGGCAATTTCACCTTGCCACCAGCGCAGCATAAGCCGGGGGTTTCCGATTGAAACTCCAATGCATTGCAATGCTGGCAAACGACAGACAATGAACCGATATCAACGCAGCGAAGGTCTTTGTAGGCGATTGCAGAATCGTATCCAAAAGCAGCACGATTCAAGTCTACATTTACGACTGCTCTTCTTCTAGTATTATTTTGTCGAATTTGAGGTGGTAATTGTGCAGCGCGAAGCTGTGCAATATGGGCTCGTCTCCATTCATTTTGTTCTGCACGTTCCTCTTCTGTTTGATTATCACGGACATTCTGACTAATTATTGCACGACGTGTACGTCGTCTAAGGTTTGATCGTCTAATAGGAGGCATTAGTCAAGCAAATAACTCTCCCTAAAAAACAATAAAGTCGTTTTTGACTAATCCAATTCAAAAGAAAATTATGTATAAAGATACAAACTTACGGAATAAATGTTTCTGTATGAATGCTCGCAATCCAATTAGATAAACTCACTTTTTTCACACAAAATTATTTTCTTTAAGAATGAATGTTTTGATAAATATTGCACTGAATTTCAATTGATTGTAATGCTTTTACCGTATAGGGATATAATGCGTGATTTACGACAATCCGGAATCAGTTTAATAATACACAAAACTCGAATAAATTGCGGCAAGAAAAATAGCACATTTATTGTAGAAAATGACAATGCCAAAATGACACCTGTCAAATTGCGCAAAGTCTAAGTCAACGTATAACGGCATTTATCTGATTTTTGCATTGAAGTCAATGAGGTGTATTACACCGGTTGTTTTTTAGGACGTTTCGTTACATTGAGAACTTTATATTTTTTCATTTGGAAAGGCATTAATGAATAATTGCACACGAAATTTCATACAAAAAATCAATTTTCGATTTTTTCCAATTTTCCGACTTTTCCGGAGGGATTTTCCAAAATTTTCTTCCGTAAAAACCTTCTCCTCGAAAATACGAACAACTGACAAAAACTTTTATAGAAATCGGCATTCATCATTTTTGAGTATGAGTTAAATATGGTCTAAAGGTAAATTGGAGACAGTTGATATGGGCCAAATATGTGGCTGTTCAAATGGCAGAACATGCTCCTATTAACAAAATTCGGACCCGGCGAGCCACCCTATTTTTATAAATGTTGACAACTATGGGACTGGCAATGGCGTATCTGGGCAATGAATTACCTATATTCCCACCAACTGGAGTGTTGCTAGTGGCAAAGGAGGTGGGTTATTTGTTAAATATTAATTCAGGACGAACCTATATAATTAATAAGAACATTACTTTTCGTACCACTGGTACAATTAATTGCAATTGGAGCTTCGAGGACTACAACCGAGTGTCTTTAGAAAGCATAGGAAGAATAATATATTCGTTTACAAGGACACGTTTAATAACTTAGTATATAATAATGTACATCAGTGACCCCAAAATATACCCGATATCTTTTGTTGATGGTTAAATTTGCTTACACATGTATTTAATAAGTCCTCAATTCTCTTGAGAGAGATTCTATATCCTATCCTATTCAGGAAATCCTGAATATGTTTCTTTGAATGCATAGAAAACTACTCAACTATCATTTTTGTTTACGAATACTACCCAAGGTGATTGATTACAATACATCCTTAGTATAATGAAAGGAACACACACACTTATTTACAGAAAAAGTAGAAGCTGATCGCTTGGGCACTTCAAAGTTCTACAACTAAGAGTTCAGTATTTTTTATTCTTGAGACCTCAGAAAATGGTAGCTTGTCTATTGAAAAGACAAGTCAATTATGCTCAGCAACAGCGTGTCCTTGCTGACACGCATGTTTCGATTAAGCCAGTGCGCTTACCCAAAACAAAGCGTCATTGGGCGCAGGTTGGCCAGGTGCACGGCTCGAAGCTGTGCTTAGGGAGCAAATCTCCAATCGTCCACGCTCTCCCATTTGAGTTCCGGCTCCTAACACAGGCCTAGAGAATAACGCAGATCAAGGCTGGCAATCCTGATCTACACACTGCTGATTGAGCAGGTCGTTGGTAACTCGCGGCAGGATTCTGAGCGAGGAATACCTGTACACTCTGGTTGCAAAGAAGGGAGAGAGACATTTTGGTTTCTCTCACCAGTCTCTGAAAGTCTACCATACGTCAGTCTAGATGCGGAAAACAAAATACCTGTCACTAATGTAGAATCTACATGGTGCTTTGTTAAATACATGTTCGGCGGACTCACTACTCTTACCTTCCAGCCCCGACAACGCCGACAATACAATCGTCGCACTGTCGAATCCACAAATAAATGAACAAGATATTGGTTCAGATTAATTAACAATACTCCAAAGCAGCTTCTGGATGAAAACGGAGAGAAGATTCCGCTGATTCAAGAGCCCTAGGTTTACAGGGGTCGTCTTTGCAGTTGTCGCGCACCAGGATAGCGGATTTTGTACCGTGGACGTAATTTCAGTTCTAGTATCTTGGTCAAAAAACATATTAAAGCTTTCTTATTACCTGACTTCAGTGATGCGCACATCTAGTGGCGGCACACGAAGTCACGGATAAAAATCCACCTACATGGCCCAGGACCTACTAAGCAAACCCCTGCTGAAAAAGGCTGCGAGACAGAGCAGAACCCCTGATTAGCTGATGCCAACGCGCACCACAACATTTGCGGAAGTTCGAACATAAACTAGCGAAGTCAATCACTTTCTAAATATTTTTCACTGTCAAGAATTTTCCGCATTAAGTATGAACCCACTTTAATACTTTCAAACGCTAGAAGGTCTTGGATGTATCACTCACCAAAGAATTTGCATCCGACCTGCTCAGGGGTTGGAAAGTTTCCATGGAACACTTCTTTTTGAACCACATTGTAACGAACCCTTTCTTTCGCCTGGGTAATGCTCGCCGGATTGCCAGGAGTCGTTTACAGAAAATAACTTTGAGTTTGATTAATTTGGTTATATTCAATACTTTATTTAATTTATTAAATTAAATCTTTGAGTTAATAGCTAATACTAAGTTAATAAGCTAGACTACTCTACTAAGTACAGTAACAAAGTTTCGGTACACGTTGGTGATTCTGGGAATTAGTGGAGTACCGATTACAAACCATATAATCCACTAATGCAGAATGGTCTCAGTACAGTAACTTCAAATGCTGAAGTCAAAAGTCTTGGTGCGTCGATGTGTCTTCGGTGGTTGCTGGAGAAGAAAAAAAAACTATGTGGATGCGTCGTCGTCGATGGCTGCTCAGGAAAAGAGCTACTGTCGATGCGTAGTCGTCGATGGCTGTTCAGGAAAAGAGAGCGAGTCCCTCGGTTGCTGCTGCTTTTATAGCCCAGCTTCAGTCGCAAAGTTTCCAGAAATTTCTGTTGTTGTATCAATTGTATTCAAACGCAACCGTCACTATCGCTGCAGAATTCGGCTTGTTGTCAAGCATGTGGCATTGTTTGTTGTTGCACGCTCTGCTGTTGTTGTTGATGATGTCATGCGCGTCGATCAGGGCTGTGGAGTCGTCAAAAAATAGTTGCGACTCCGACTCCAACCGCCGAAATTTTTAAAGTACGACTCCGACTCCGACCAAAGACAAAAATGGATCAACATAACATTTTATTTTTTAAATATTTTATTTATTTTTATTAATTCTTTTAATAATAAACAAAATGCTATGAAAACGAAAACTTAAAATAACAAAACTTCAAATAAAATAACAAAACTTCAAGTAATAAATCTAAAATAAAAAATTATTCTGCATTTGTTCTTAAAAATAGGATAGCCTCAATAATGTCTGGCTTCATTGATGCTCTCAAATCGGAATTTATGATTCTGAGTGCAGAAAATAGTCGTTCTACGGAGACTTGTGTCGGTGGCAATGCCGTGGCGATCATAGCAGCATCTTGTATAATCTCAGGGGACTTTAGAATTGCATCTTTTATTGCTAAATTTGAAGAACGGTCAAATTTCTCCACCTCCTTTGATGCTTGGTAAAAGTCTATTTTAAACTTAGCAAAGACTGTTGGAGTTTCTGTGTCTTCGCTACTTTCTACTAAATTTAAACGACGACGCTTGGACTGCTCCTGCTCGTCTAAATATTTTTCAAAATCATCTGGTTTCATTACACTGGTTTCCTTTCATGAAAGAATGAATGCAAAGATTTTATCAATACACATTTCAAACATTTCGAAGAATTTTTATTTTGGAAAATATTTGAAAAGTTCTTTCTCGAAATCGGAGTCGCGAGTTTTTATAGCGACTCCGACTCCGACTCCGACAAAAACACCGCGACTCCGACTCCACAGCCCTGGCGTCGATCATACTGTTTATTAGGGGTGGGTTTTGCCGATTGCTTCTGATAGTGCAATAAATTACATTCTTCTAGAATAATCGACATCGTGTGAGGTCCGTGGCTTCGTTTGAAAATATTATGGTGTGGCAGAAGAATTATGTTGGAGCAAAATTTTTGCGGAGATTTTGCTCCTTCCAACATGACATGCACCTGCCCTCTTTCTTTTACGTTTTTGATATTTTTCTTTTATTGGATCTTCTAATTTTAATGAAAAACTAACAAAAACTTATATAAGTTCAAATAAAGTACAAATACTCGTATATAAAGCCAAACAGAAAAATTGTACAATTTTTAGTTACTCGTTGGAACTGCTCCGCGCTAAATTAGTGTTTAAAGTATTTATACATATTTATTCATATTAGTACTTCGTATTGGTAAATTTAATATAAATGTGAGTAAGCCAATAGTCGTCAATTCAGTTGAAAATTAAGATTATTTCTCAGCGAATTGATTGCCAAGACAAGCTGCACACAGTTATGCCATCGTAATAATTTTCAGAATGAGAATTATTGAAACGTTTTTGGCAGATCTTATGGCTATGTCGGACACGCCACTTGTCCTCATCAGAGATCTTTCAATGAAAGGCAATTTTTTTCCAAGCATTTATTATGTCTCAGAAATCAACAGCACACCAACTATGAACCCATCCAGACAACTACGCTAACTGCAGGTGGTGAACTCACTAATCAAATTCTATCCATGTACTGTCTCATTCCACCACACTCTAAACTACTGTATCTCATTATTACCCCTCATTTGTTCCGTTTAGTCTCTTTTTCTATTTTATTACATTTCAGTGGTGCCATAGTACATTACTTTTTTGCAGTTTAGAGTAATCTTCCTTCTCAGTCGGATGAAATTTCTGGCTGAAGTATTTGGTTCCTTTCCAAGTTTAGAACTATAGCTTTTAGCTAAGTTTGATCTCTCTTTGGATACCGTCGAGATATTTAAATCCGAGAGGATATTTGCGTTTTTAAAGTACCAAGGAGCTTTGGTAGATATAAGCTTTGGTGCAGTGCTTTTCTCGCAACCCAAATTGGTGATCTGTTATTACTTTTTTGCATTTGTGCCAGTTTTAATCCTCTTTGTGGTGAACTTTTCGGAGACTTCGAAAGTATTGATAATAAGCTTATAGAACTTTAACATTCCACCTTTGTAGGGTTTTTGTCAGACTGGGATGTCACCGTCATTTGAGATATTATCCATATTTAGGGGAATAGGCCAGTGAGTATTATCGCGTAAAAAATATGTAGTTTTACTATGGCTACTATTGGATCTTCCTTTATCGTCTGCTCTGCTATTAAGTTACTCCCTGGTCTAATTATTTAGTCTATCCGTCCTTTTATTTTGATTTGTCTGGCTGTTAAATTTAGGTTTTCGCTGGCGTGCCAAAATTTGGAATCATGAATAACAACATTTGGAGTAAATACTTGCTTAAAATGAATGACAAAAATGTCTCCTTTTTCCGAATGGCTTTTTGCCCAGTTGTCATTGGGGAGACGGATTGGTGAATCAGCAATTTTTGGTTTTCGCAATTTTTTAGTTGGTCCAGATAGAATAACTGGTTGCTATTGCACGGGTTAGATTTTCAATATATTGCTAGAGTTTCCTTCCCACTTTTCCCATCAGAAGCCTCTGAAGTGCATTCTTGTAAAATAGCAGGCTTATGGGGCAGAGTAGCTACCTTCGCCACTTGGGATAACATAGCTGAATTTATATCTTGGTCTGTCTTTAGGGACAGAGAGAGATTTAGATGCGAGCTGATGTATATTTTATACTTTAGCCAATATGTTTGTTTGGAAACTCGGGTCTTTTTGTAACATCTCTTCTCAGGATTCTCCTTAAATTGTATGGTGGCAGGTTTCACTTCTACCCACGAAATGATGTCGAAGTGCTTTTTTATACACTATTTCTACTTTAAGTAGAATATTCTCAGGATTCTCCTTCAATTGTATGGTGACTAGTTTCAATCCTACCCAGGAAATGATGTCGAAGTGCTTTTTTATACACCATTTCTACTTTCAGTAGTATATTATCAGGATTCTCCTTCAATTGTATGGTGGCAGGTTTCAATCCTACCCATAACAAGATGTAGAAATGCTGCTTTATACACCATTTCCACTTCAAGTAGAAAATTCTCAGGATTCTCCTTCAATTGTATGGTGACTACTTTCAATCCTACGCAGGGAATGATATCGAAGTGCTTTTTTATACACCATTTCTACTTTAAGTAGAATATTCTCAGGATTCTCCTTCAATTGTATGGTGACTAGTTTCAATCCTACCCAGGGAATGATATCAAAGTGCTTTTTTATACACCATTTCCACTTCACGTAGAATATTCTCAGGATTCTCCTTAAATTGTATGGTGGCAGGTTTCAATCCTACCCAGGGAATGATATCAAAGTGCTAAACCATTTCTACTTCAAGTAGAAAATTCACAGGATTCTCCTTCAATTGCATGGTGGCTGGTTTCACTTCTACCCACGAAATGATGTCGAAGTGCTTTTTTATACACTATTTCTACTTTAAGTAGAATATTCTCAGGATTCTCCTTCAATTGTATGGTGACTAGTTTCAATCCTACCCAGGAAATGATGTCGAAGTGCTTTTTTATACACCATTTCCACTTCACGTAGAATATTCTCAGGATTCTCCGTAAATTGTATGGTGGCAGGTTTCAATCCAACCCGGGGAATGATATCAAAGTGCTAAACCATTTCCAGTTCACGTAGAATATTCTCAGGATTCTCCTTAAATTGTATGGTGGCAGGTTTCACTTCTACCCACGAAATGATGTCGAAGTGCTTTTTTATACACTATTTCTACTTTAAGTAGAATATTCTCAGGATTCTCCTTCAATTGTATGGTGTTTTGAGTATTATTGTGGACTTATGATCCGAGGATAGCTCGGGCGGTGTTTGTAAGTGGAAGTGAATCTTGTGTAAACTTTTGGCTACTCTCAAGTCATAAGGTCTGGGATATATCCTCTATCTGTAAGGCAATATGTGGGGCTGCCACAAGATAAAACGACCAGCCCTAGTTTAGGTATCGTTTATAATAATGTTTGACAGACTAATTGTCATGATCATTAGGAGAAAGGCAAATGTCCTACTGGCCCCTAATTAGCATTCATAGACGAAGGGAAAATTTGTTCAAACAGCTCCCCACTCTCCTCCCAAAAATTGAATACTGCATACATCACAATGAGTTCACCTTAGTTGCCATTTTCGATGGATATAGAGATTTTAACATCAACAAGACGGCTATCACTGTACCACTGTACAACAAGCAGACTAATTCAGAATGGTGTCGGTAAGCGGTTGTACTTCTGGGTATTAGTGCAGTACCGATTATAAACCATATAATCCACGAATCCAGTAAGCGTTTGTAATTCTGATCATTAGTAAACCATAAACCATCCACTAATTCAGAATGGTGTCGGTAAGCGTTGTACTTCTGGGTATTAGTGGAGTAACGATTATAAACCATATAATCCACTAATTAAGAATAGTCTCGGTAAGCGGTGGTACTTCTGCGTATTATTGGAGAACCGATCATAATCCATATAATCCAGTAAGCGTTTGTAAATATGGGCATTAGTGGAGAATCGATTATAAACCATATAATTCACAAATTCAGAATAATCTCAATAAGTTGCTTCGAATGCTGGAAAAGAAAAGACATGTGCGTCGATGTGTCTTCGTAGAGAGAAAAGAAAGAGTCCCTCGGTTGCTGCTTTTATAGCCCAGCTTCAGTTGCATGGTCTCCACGAATGTTTTTGTCCTTTAACTGCTGTCCGCTTCTTCCATGTCCATTCTCTGTTGCTAAGGCCGGGATGTTGTTGTTGCACCAATTTCACTCAAACGGAACCCTCACCATCGCTGCAGAAATCGGATTGTTGTCAAGCACGTGGCATTCCTTTTTGTTGCACACTCTGTTATTGTTGTTGTTGTTTCTGATGTCATGCCCGTCGATCGTTCTGTCTTTCCATGTTGTTAGTGTGGCTTTATTAGAGGTGGGTTTTGCCAATTGCTTATGATACGTGCAATAAATTAAACTCTTCTGGAACAATCTTCGTCGTGTGAGGGCCGTGGCTTCGTTTGCTCATAGTACTTGGACTAATGAATTATTCTGGCAGAATCGATGTCGTGTGAGGTCCGTGGCTTTGATTGAAAATGGTGGTGTGGCAGAAGAATTATGTTGAGGAAGTTTTGTTCCTTGCAACCTGCAACGTCTTTCAAACCTTTCAAAAACTTACCTTGCCGTCTTTACTAGGTAACACCAAATCGCTTCTTCAGTATACCCAATTTGAATGACAATTCTGGAATTAAAACATACTCGGGACAACTGAAGCTCTTGCTGGACAGATAATTGGATGGAAGATTAACACGCTCGAAAAAGTTCTCAAAGTAACACTTTATTCCTAAAAAAGGGGAAGCTTCAGAAATGGGAGCTCAAGATGGAAGTATGGATCTTTATCTCAGTTGTCAGGGGTTATCAGCCCCTTAATTTTCAACAGTAGTTGTGTGTAAGGCAGCCCTTAACAAAGGAATTCACATTAAGCCAATAGTCTCGGTACAAAGATCTGCGGTGCCTCTTACAACTGGCATCTTAAGATCAACCCCATGCAAAAGACTCTGCGCCCTTCTACATCGCGCTGTTGAGCTCTTTGTAGGCAGATGGCTTCCCTCTGAGGTAGAGACTGAATACAATATTGTTGGCTATATGTTAGAGGGGATGGTGGGGGTGTTGTATTGTATAAAAGCCCTTAAATTAATGGGTGCTTCAGACTCCCTGTTGAGATTCGTCCTACATTCAAAATGGTAGGAGTAAAGCTCCCTAGATTCTCGGCAAGTACACACATATCCCCTAACTTGTGATATCACAATGGGCCTCTACTCTAAGTGTGTCTTCTGGCCGACTATTTGTCTCCTAAACATCCGCTTTAACCAAATTAAAAACATCAGTTCATTCTTACGCATACTTTCATGACATTGTATTAAAGTACAATATAAACTTACGAGAGTATGTAAATAAGTTTAAAAAAAGAAAGAATAGCAATATTAGAAAAAAATTAAATGCTAACAACAAAATAAAAATAAACTTTTATGGTCAATATTTAAAAAAATGTATTCTTAAATTTGAAGTTGATTTTTCGATTATATATTATATATCGTATATAGTTTTGAATTAAATGAATCGAACTGAAATCTGAAGAAACGAAAAACTGACAAAGTTAATTCCGGAAGCTCTCACATTTGAGCATTTAACCCGAATTAAAACCCAAATTACAAGATGCCTTCGTATTCTCACATATAATGTCGTTACCATATATTGCAGTAATAGCCACCAGCCTCCCGTTCAAGTAGTTGCGCTCCACCTTACATTGGTTGCCGACGCCCGCCAGTCGAATTAGTTGTTGCATTTTGGAATTACGTGGCAAGTATAAAGCAATATTTTTGCTCAATTTGCGTGATTTCTCCATCAGTTCTGTGGCGCTGACCGGCTCCAACTGTGTCTCAACATCGTAACAATCTGCATTTTTATAACTTGGTCCACCCCATGGTGGGCTTAAGAACACTACATCACAGTGCAGTGCATCATCCTCGCACATCTTCAAATAATCGCCTTCTATAAATTCTATCTTATCAGATACGCCATAAATACCAGCGTTGTGTTTGGCCATTTCCAATTTTAACGGATCAATATCGATTGCTATCACCTTGTTGCACGACTTTGCAAATTGGATAGAATTACCTCCACAACCGCAGAAGGCATCGATAATAACCCCACAAGCGAATATCTTAGCCTGATGAGCAGCAATCTTTTCGGGTGTCACAGAGAACCAGCTTTCGCGGTCCAAACGTATTCCCTCATCGAAACGCGAGAAGAGCGAAAAGCGCATATGCCAGTATTTCAGCAATCCCTTCTCCTCCAATATTGAAGCAGGTACTTTGCGCAATTTACGGTTTTTCTTTTTCTTCTTTTGTATTGCCTTATTTTGCACCTCATGCAACATATCAGCAGTTGCCGCTGTCGCATCATCACCACAATTCATGTCGGAAGTCGTTGAATCGCAGTTGTCCCCGTTATCGTCGTCTTCCGAAGAAAATGCACCCAACTGTTCTATGGCCAAAACACTGGATCTGGAGCGCTTTTTGGTGACCTGTTGTGATCGCCCCCCAAAGGATGTTGGCAAACCAAATAGCCGCAGTTGCTCTAAGTCTGCTATGACGTCTTGCTCTGATATAGACAGTTCCTCTTCGACTATCTCCTCGTCTTGATCTATGGGATCGACTATATTTACTTGTGCCAATTGTATGGACTTTTTAAACTCCTCATAAAAATGGTAGCATACAGAATTGTATATTATGTAATGTTGAAAATATATTTCCTCCGAATGCTGCTGCCAAAGCGCTTGCCAGCTGTCAGTTATATTTTCATTCCCTTCAAGGATGTTACTCGCGGTTATTCGATCTTGATTAATATCTTCAAATGTCTAAAACGGAAGAAATTCTCAGACACATTAGTAATATTGTGACAGCGTATGCTAAGGAGTTCGAATACAAAACAAAATAATGTTTTTTAATAGGATAGTGCCCAGACCCCCCTTACTTCAATTATAGATTTTGATAAAGTAACTAACTTTCAAGCATATAAAATGTATTGACCTGCTAATTTGTTGGTAACAGAAAATTTAAAAAACAAAGTTCCGAGTTCTGACCAAAAATCCGCAGGCAGCACAATGAAGGCAAATAGATTGATGCTATTCTTCGGCAACATATGGACTGTGGAGAATTTGTTTCAGTAATTATCATAAACATAGAAGATCTCACGGACTGTAATAGCACTTCTGCCGTGGAATAGCACTTCTGCCGACTAACCTCGCCCTATACAAGTTTATACAAAAGTACGAAAGAACATATTGAAAACAGCACTCGCATAGACAAGACAGGCCAATCCCTCTTATGTAGATCAAATTAAGAAGTTTCCAGAATCAGTTGTGTGAGCCTAGTCATTTTAACTTGTGATGAAGATGTAGCTCTTGGGAAAATCAACACATTTTGAAGCATTCTACCACTCAGTTCAGAGTTAAGAATCTTTAAAAGAAAAATTACATTGGTTTAACTGTATTGCTACTGAACTCACAAATTATTTATGATAGTCGTTTCTAGAAACTGACAATTTAAGAATTGTCGTTCTTTGATCACCAGATCAATTCTTTTCCTATTGCCTTTAACAAAATACATAGTACTTGAGTTCTGAATGTTAAGGCAGATTTAGCACCCACATTAAACTTGTTTTGAATATTCTTAATTAAATGCAAATATGCAGAGATATATAAAGTCATCAGCAAATTGCTAGTTGTTGTACCAAATCTAACGACTAATCTCCGACAGGATGATTACTGACAAAAGGATTAAAATATATAATATAATTCTTCATCATCAGCAAAAAGTTTATATAACAAACCGAAGTCCAATCGTGGTGATTTACACAAGTAATTTGTTTTAATTTGATATAAAAAAATTCTTATATTTACTCGTATATATTGCCAAAACTTCTATTTTCCCCAGCTGCACGAAGGACTGACGGTACTACACGAAGGACTGACGGTCTACCTTAGTCTGCCGCTCTTCAGCGGACTTGACATTTTCAATATACTCCATTTGCTTAATCAGCATTTATCTTGATTAATACTCTATGGAGTAGTAGCACATACGACGGTAAAATTTGGCTCATAACTATTAAAAATCTTCTTTAACACTCAATATTTCATAACTACATCTTCCACCGACCTACTTTCTACACACATTGCTGCTTTCAACCGAAAGCTTGAACAGCGTCAAAATAAGCATTTAACGAGGCGGCTGCCCGCATAATCATCACATTGCCCACATATATACATAGGTATATAAATTCTGAATAACTTCTTAAGTGCATAATACAATCCAACTGTCTATTACGGATCAAAATCAGTTTCTCATGGATTGAAAATAAATTAAATGCTATGAAACTGTATATTGCAGACAGTAAACAATGTACTGAGGCGCATGTTAAAAAATAATAATTAAAGGTTCCTCTACCATTTGACAACTGTATATATGTTAGCTCGAGAATGAGATAAACCATACTATACCAATGGGCCGATTTCTGAACAGTTTGTAATTAGTCGAATTCTATACGCCTATGGTAGACACATCTTCGTGAAAGTGAGTACTGATGAGGTGTTAGGGAGAATTGAGTCATAGGTTAATATTTGGATATTGACAACAAAGGAGGTTCTATGCAGGACTAAGTGTAAAAAGATACAATTACCTCTTCGTGTGTTTTTAAATTGGGTTCATCCCCTTCTCCATCATTGGCTAAATAATCCTGATATTTTAAATTCCATTCCACCAATATGATGTTATCTCCATACTTTTCCCAGTGATTAATCCAGTTTTGCGACTGTTCTGAGGCAAATAAATCCAAGCTTTTTAAAAATACTTCATTGTCGAAGTCTTCCGAGCTAATAGAAGTTTGACTAAAAACAAATAATTGCGATTGAGCAGCAGATGCTGGTGGTAAGTCAGTTGGCATTCTAACGCTTAACTATGCTCTTGAGAGATCATTCTTATTTCCAAGTTGCGCTCTGCTAGTTCGCCTGCTCGATCAACTTCGCTAAAGATCCACAACTTAATCGCAGGCTTGTGAGTCTCCAGTAATTTTGAAAGAATCTCTTGCCGTTCTTCTAAGTCGTCTGTGCGCAACAATTGCTCATGTACTCCTCGCGCAGTCAATGGTATTATATTGGCAGGTGGATTCAATACATTCAGTAACACTACTTCACCACAGACTTCGCCGAACCGACCATTTAGCAATTGTGGTCCATTATAGCCGAGAGTGAGCAGGCGAATTGTTAAAGTTCCCTCAGGAAGACGGTATTCGCTGAAATCAATAAACAAATTAATAAAAGTTAGCTTCAAAGTTTCCACAATTACTTTTGTATGTTTGGCAAATGGATATTTTCCAGTTCAAAATTGCCTGAAATATTCTCCCGTATTTTCCCGACTAATGAACACTTCCCGTAGTGCAATTGTCGATAATCTTGCTCTAACGCCAGTTCCTCAACGAGAAAAAATTTGTAATGATAGCAATATTTTGGGAATTGCTGAAGAGAGGATTCGTCTTCTTGGCTGGAATCTAAAAATGTACCTTCGTGGTCCTCAGTGATCATCTCCCAAAGAAATGCTTTTGTTTTTTTTATTTTAATTCTGAAAACAGAACAGGGTTGATAAATTAAAAACAACCATATCAAGGATGCAGTGTTACACCCAGACAAGGTGAATTTACTTACATGGTGACATGCAAAGTGAATTTCGTACCTCCGGAATTGTCAAACATATGCAATGTGCAATTAAATTCTGTTCCAAATAAACGAAATTGAGAGGAATGGAGAAATGCACAAGAGCTGATTAAAGTGGTACACAATTTATACAAGATATATTTAATTGTTAAATAGACTCATAATTTCTTCATTATGTTCAAACTTCACAAAAATAACAATTAAAAATCTCTTATTCACTCAAATAAAAACTCTATTTGCAATTGCATACTTGCAATTGCGTATTTGTTTTGATCGCTTTATTCTATAAATTCCATTTTGACAGCTACGTCAGGAAAATTCGTTCAAATAAATTTGTTCTTGCAGTCACCATGTAAGTAAATTCACCTTGGGCGAGAAACACTATTTATGTGGTGCAACCCGAAATTGTGCGGGGTGCGCAAAAACCGAACTCAGTTTCCAATTTTTATGTTGCGATACTTTTGACGTTTATCTTCGGTATCTATTTATTTGTTATTTTCAAAATGGAAAATGTGTTTTATCCTTTAGTTGATATTTTAAGACTAACTTCGAATTACTTGTATTTGTCTATTTCGCATTAACGATTTAACGTCATGCATACAGCTCTCGGATTAACAAGCGTAAAATATTTCACGCCTTGCGCAAAGGACGCGTGTTTATATTTGGCAGGACTGTTACCCAAGCATACGAAATGCAACTCTGTAATATTATTTTCAAAAATGTAAGAAAATGGCATTGCTGTCAGTTGTCGTGTGTAGCAAGCGGTGGTAAAACATTTGTAGGCATTGCGGAGTTTTTAATTTGGTTCCACTTTTTGTAAAACAGAAGACATTTGATTAATTAGTTGAAATAATTGTTGAACACAAGAACATATAAAAAGAGAAAAATGTCTTTTATGAACCCAGTGGACATGGTTGAGGAGGACGCCGCAGATTTGCAGTTTCCAAAAGGTGAGTTAGTCTCTTGGTGTGAAATGTATTTAAAATGTTAAATGGGATTTACACAAGTGAAACGAAAATGAAGAATAAAATATGCCAGTCCAGAGCGTGCCAAAGGGTTTAAGATTCTTAAAAAATAAACTGTTTTGTTCCATTTTTATAGTTGAAATTCGCGAGCAACAAAAAATTGTAAAAAGTGGTAATGTCGTTAACGTTAGACCCGAGTCTGATACGAGATACGCTATTTCTTACTATGATGCTAACCTGCTCAGTAAAATAATTGCACAAAATGGAACAATTTCACAAACTGACGGTGACAATGATAGTTCAATCGCGATGCAGAAATGTTCCGGCTGTGAATGTGACTTGCATGAGCCGTTTATTAAATGTCCCGACTGTGAAGCTCTATTGTGCTTGCAGTGTTTTGCTAAAGGTTGCGAAACATCCAATCATCTTAATACTCACTCGTATGTAATTGTGAGAGACAATATCCAGGTTTTCCCGGGGGCTGGAAATTGGACGGCTCGAGAAGAACGTGTCTTGCTGCATATTTTAGAAACGCAAGGCTACGGTAATTGGGATGCTGTATCGCGTGCATTGCATTGGAGTCGCTCAGCAGACGAATGTCGGCAGCACTATCATGATTGTTATTTTGGTGGAATTTTTGAGCGCTTGTTAGGGTTGACGCACGTTACAGAGACGTACTTTCCGGAGCGTATGCCTTACATAGTAAAAATGCGCTCGGTGGACCCTCCTCGTTACGATGACATTTCATCGATACAATTTAAGATGATGGCGGGATATCGGTGCGCACGTGGAGACTTTGATACGCCTTATGACGCTTCTGCGGAGAGTCTGCTCACTGTTGTACAACAATATGAAGATTACATACATCAAAATGATGTCGCTGATGAACTGGAAGAAGATTACGCTATACTGGAAGAAGAATTAAAGTGTGCGCTCATGAAAGCCTACAACCATCGCATTAAGTAAGCTTGAAAAATGGCTGTTTTACTTTTAAGTGATGCCCTTGTTTTCATTTTGCAGAGAACGCCATAGGCGCTATAAAATCATGCAAGCACATGGCCTCATCATGACAAATCGTACACTTGGTTGGATTACAAAGTACGCCGAATCTTTAGGCTCAGAATTAAACTGCAGTCGATTTTTGACGTTTATGCAAATTTGTAAACCGGTGAAATTCGATTTGCTTGTGGAGTCGTTCAAATATTTCACAGATCTTCGGAAAACTATATTTCGGTATATAGCACATTTTTAAATTGAAATATTGTTATTCTCTTCCCAATTTCATATTTTAGTTTGTATGAATTGCGTGAAAATGGAGTACGCACTTTGTCAGGAGGCAGACTGTATTTTAAATTGAAGAAGAAACGGTTCCTCGAGCAGCGGGATCGCTTAAAAAACGAAAACAACCGCGTGATTCAGGAGTGGCGTAAATTGATACCAAGTGTCAATTTGTCTCAAATGGGGATCAGCCCCTTCATATTTTCCGAAACCGCGGTCCCCAATCAACGTAGGAAAGCAGCTCCAATCGATATATCTAGTGCGGGTTTACATAATTATAAAATTACGATCTATACAATTAATCATAAATAATCTTTTGTTCAAGGCTTGCCTGATTATGTTAGACTAACTGAAGGGGAACGTGGTCTTTGCAGCACATCTCGTATTGTGCCTCAGGCCTACTTGGATTATAAGAATATTCTCATTGCAGAGAATGCTAATATCGGATATTTGCGATTGGCCGATGCCAGAAAACTTATCAAGATCGACGTGAACAAGACTAGACAAATCTACGATTTCCTTATAGATCAAGGACATATAAACAAACCACCTTCTTAGTTATATTTACCATATATTAAGAATATAAATAGAATTTATAAGTGGACATAGATGGTGTGTAACGTAAGGCCTTGTTTCGCTTGTGAAGCTCATTTGATTGTTTCAGTTGTTCAAATTTCTGTAATTTTAAATAATTAATCACTTTTATATCTCATTTAGAATTCGAGAACGCTGAAACTTTACTCATTTCCGAAGTGCATATGCTGTTGGATCATAGAAAGCGGCAGAACGAATCTGCTGATGAGGAGCAGGAATTCTCTGAAGTTTTCAACAAGACATACGCTTACACAGACAGTTTCCGTAAATTCAAGAACAAAGAAACCATTACAGCGGTCCGCAGGTAAAATTAACGTGTACTTAAATTAACCCAAATAATTCATTTGTGTACTTTCTTTAGTCTACTCATGCAGAAGAAATTACACAAATTCGAACTGGCCGCTTTGGGCAACCTGTGTCCGGAAGTTCCAGAAGAAGCAAAAGCACTCATACCTTCTCTAGAGGGGCGTTTCGAAGATGAAGAGCTTAGGCAAATCCTTGATGATATCGGCACAAAAAGAAGCTTGCAATATTAATTGATTGTGTCAAGAATAAATCGCGTCGTCGATAAAAAAAATGCGTACTGAGACAAAATTAATTCCAATTACATTCGTTCAATGTAACCAACACACTTCTCATAAATATATGTATGTTTTCTGTTTATATTTCTCTAGTTTACATTTTCACTTCTTTCTGTATTAAGAATCATAATTGAAATAGTTAACGTAGTGAGTGCTGGGTTCTCAGATAGCTCCAAAGGTCTCTGGCTGTGCGTATGCTGACCATGAATTGGCAAAGCTTTTGTTCGATCAGGCACAAAATAATAAATTTAGCTCGCTTATCCTTTAGTAATGACTAAAAAATTAAAAAGCAATTTTCTTTTCGTACAAAACTGATTTCCTGCTCTGTTACCTCTTCATTATTTTCGGGGCCGTTTTCCACCACGCTCCACAAGTCCTCCGACTCCAAATATGCACGCACTGTCATGGACCACGGTTTGTAGTTGTCAAGACCTTTTAGTTTCTCAATGTGTAGCTGCAAAGCCATTTTAAAGGCAATTAAGACTTGAATTTTCTGATCCTTGTGCAATAGCGGTGCACAAACTGAAATTGCATGTGGACGACTGAACTTTTTTGCAGCTATGATTCAAAAGAACGACGCAAAAATCCATATTTGGGCTACAATTAGCACAGCCGCAGTTGGTGGCATTGTGTGCAGCACGATAGCAAAATGCAGATAAGACACTCGTGCGAGAGACAATAGAATGCGGTTATGACAATCTGCAACTAGTGCAAGTGCTGCGCCTTTTGTTACAAAGTTTTCGTTCAACAGAAAACATACTTGTAAATATGGGTGTGCGGAGATGGCTTTGCACTGAAGTGGCTATGACATTGACTTGAAATGTCACATATTTGCATGTGAGGGTTGGTTAGAACAACATGGCTACGAATGAATGTTGAGACATGACGGACAGATATTGTATTGTGGAAAAATATTCTGTTAACACTTTCGGAACACATCGGATCGGACATCGGAAACACTTCGATAAAAGTTATGAAAGAAAAACCTAACCAGAGAAAGCGATAGAATTCCTTACAAACAACATATACCGCCTTATTGTCATCCACATCCAACGAAAAGATAGTTTTTTAAAACGCTTTTTTGACTTTCAAATATATTAAAATTCAAAAGAAACTTTTCGTACTTACATATTTCAATCTATAAATGCACGTTTTTGGCAAAAATTTCAACATGGTCATGGAAGCATTGTCTCTTTTGTGGTCCGCTTAGATTGAGAACTCATTATATATTATGATCGCGCAAACATCAACTCTTTAGCTAGCTAATGACGTTTGAAGGAGATTATGATGAGCGTAGGAGAAACGCCTGCAGGGACCGGATCGTTAAAATCTGTTTTCTCTTAAATAGTGCATTTTTAATAAATCTCTCTCTCTCTCTGTTTGTTCCTATCATCCCTTGTGGGTCATAGGGCTTCCATGAAACATTTCCACCGGCTACGATCACTCGCGATGACTTATTTTCTTGAAAGATTTTCAGGTAGATTGAATTCATATTCAAGCGTTCACTTCCTTGTGTACCTAAGCCATCCTTTCCTTCTACTGCCTTACGGGTTTCATTCAAGGGCTTGCCTCCATATTTCTACCGAATCTTTGCGTAGGGTCTCGATGGGTAGTTGTTTACATTTTTCCCAAATCTCCGCGTTGGTGATTTCTCAGGGCCACCAGATGCCTAATATGCGCCTCAGGTATTTGTTGATGAAAACTTTCAGTTTGCTTGCGAGCTAGTCCGCCGTGACCCAAGTTACCCAACAATACAAAAGAAGCGATTTGACGTTTAAGTTGAAAATACGCAGCTTTGTACATATACGAGTATTTGGAAATCGACGAAGAGTTCCATATTTTGTTTAGTTGAGCAAATGTACCGCGATATTTTCTGATTATATTTTGTATGTCATCTGCTGCACCGCCATCCGTAGAGATAACGCTTTCCCAGTAAGTGAGGTTGTTGACATCATAATTTTTATATATCACGACAAAAACAGGGTAATTAACTACGGCCATAGCCTCATATCGTTCAATTGAATTGCTGTCAATATTTCCGTTTTCTGCTTTTTAAGATGGAACGCAGAAAAAAATTTCAAAAATTAACAAATGCTGCAAATTTGGGTTACTGGTTGAACTCATTCTACCGCTCGCTTCGAATTCGTTTTGAATTTGCTGTGCAAACAACAACAATTTTTAGTGTCAGCATTCGGTTTATGAAGGTGTAACCACGCCTAATTCGTATGATGCTGATTGTAAGAGTTGCTCTGAACAATTTCTTTCTTGGTAACCGTTTTTGCATTTATTTTTCTTTCATACATTCATTTTCAATCAATGTGTTGTTCAATACCGACAACTGCTTTTACTGAAATATTGAAAGCTGTGTTGAAGTCAACTTAACCCTGGTAACCTAGGGTTGCGTAATGATAGCCAACATCAACGTAACTGCAGAGCTTTACGTTTCAGTTGTTTTCTTGAAATATTTACAATTGAATCCCTCTCCCTTCTTGGACGATTTGAGTGTTGATACGAGTTTTAAATAAAAAACAACCAACTTCAGTGAAAAACTAAAGCGTCCTTTATTTCAATTTCTGTGGATGCATGGTTTAGTTTAGTTTACTTAAATGGGTAAAAAGTTTTTTTGGTAGTTTAAAACAATGAGGCATGATGAATACACATTCTTTCTTTTTAATTCATATTTAATAAATTACGAAAATACTTCTTTATACTTATATACTCTTCATATGTAAATAATTCATATTTAAATATAAAAACAATAAAAGCTCTTTCTCACATTGGACTCTGCTTATAAAAATAAGAAAAAATATAAACTATTAAAAGCTTTAGCGCACCTAGTTTCAGCCAAGTCCATCATCTCATGGCTTAAAAATTGGTTTCCTGAAATTCCGTCGATTGCAAAGGCGCAACGCCCGCTGCGTTTACTGCAGTCACAGTCTGTTGAGAAATGTGTACGGCTCGTTCATGTGCTGTGTTGCTGCCGCCCACTGTGTAGGCCACGACTGTAGCGTGATCCAGTTTCCCAGGCAACGCCGCAAAAGCGTTACTGTCCACAACACGCTTTCGAGCAACGCGATGTTGCATACGATTCAGCTCCACTTCACGCTTAATACCGTCATGGCCAGTGGAAAGTTTGTAAAAGAGTTCGCGCTGCTCGAGTGTTTTGCGACGCGCTGAGGTGATCATTCGCACAAAGTCAATCAGCAGATGACACAATCGTCGCGCAGAGGCACATGGCGAAAAGGTTCCGTTGATGCCGTAGCTTAGTAAGTCCTCCAGGCGGTAGAGTGTAAGTGCATGTCTTTGCGGACCGGTAACCAGCGGTAGGCCTGTCACTGCTTTGGGGATTTTTGGAGTTGGCGTTGGGCTTAACATTCGTGTAGCGGGATTTCCAGCCGAAGAAAGGCGGCGAGGCTCGATTACTGTATGTGAGCGCATGTATTTAGGACGACTGGGAACTGCCGCTATGTCTGCCGGTCCATTCTCCGGAGAGGATGATTTCTTCGTTCGCGGTGGACGGACCGGTGGTGTACTTGGAGATGTGGCATCAGTACGATGCAGACGCGCATAAATTGCAGATGCGCTCTTGTTTTGACGCTTTGGAGCGAGTACACCCCCATATGGTGCACTATGTGCCGCCGAGCTAGACATGAGCTTCACATCAGGGGTCCAGGCCTCGGCGAATTTACCGACGACAGGATCGAAATTGTCACTGATGCCATCTGACGTAAGGAATACAATGTCGCCCTTGTCGATTATTGTCATCGACAATGTTAAGTTGCTCAGTTCGGGCTTGTTGCCGTCCGCAGGTCCAAGCGCACCTAAGGCATCACGCATATCCCGCATTGAGGTGATGTCATGTGATGCTGAAAGAATGTTTAATTGTAATTGTTAATTTCACTTTTAATGGTTCAAGTTCTAACAAACCTTGTGTAAACTCCCGCACGCCGTGTTTCTTAGAGTAGACGTATCCCAGGGAGTCACCCACATTGCAGGCGCATACCACATATTTTCCAAGGTGCTCATCATTTTGCTCTCTGGCCAGCGGCAGTACTATAGCAATAGTAAGCGTGCTTAATGCACCGCCTACTTCTAAAATGCAACCATGACCCTCCCACAAACTTCTCAGCAAACTTACAAAAACCTCCTGTGTGGATGTGGCCATACACTCATGCGCTAAACCAAATATTGCACGATCCAAGTAGTCGAGACAGCCGTGCACTGCTGAACGGGCTGCCAAGCGTGCGCCATCACCTTTGAAAGAAAATAAAAATTCAAGCTGCAAATACGCAAATACATACGCAGTGATGCAAATACACATTTTTACCCCAGTTTACTCCATCAGCAAGAGCCATCGCTACCGCATCTTTGCGCACTACCATTCCGTAGCAGTCGGCAATTGGACTCCCCATCGGCTCCTTTGTTAGCATGTTGTTTTCGTAAAGCGACACAGAAATGCCATAAGCACAATCTGCTTCCATTTTCCAATTGGTGACGCCAGCAATTGCGTCCACCAACATAGCACCTCCCCCATCACAGCTAAAAGCAGCAGAAGCTTGATTCGAAACAGCCTCACGCAGCAACTGCTCCGTAGTGTGCTCGAGCAGCTTGGTGGTATCAGTAGAATTTGTGCTTGCTGTGGTAGCGTTTGAATCTTTGGTCTGTGCGGACGTATTTGCAGTTGTTGTGGTTGCAAGGACATCCTTGCCTGTCGTCGATTCAGTCTTTGGATTTATGAGATTCTTATTGTTCTGGTCATTAGTAGTACTGCTGCCAACGGCACTACTTGTCTTTGTGCTCACCAAGCTCACTACGATTGTTGTGGCTTTGTTTGAGTTCTCCTCGGCTTTATTGCCTGTTGGTGTCTTCGCTGCATCCTTTACTGTAGTTGTATTATTTGCTTGACTAAGATTGGCGATGCCCGTTTTAGAGTTCTTACGCGATCGCATACCAGGCACTTTGTTGGCGTTCTGGTCACTTGTGGGAGTTGTAGCACCACTGCTTAATTTGCGGGCTCCATTCAAACGGCTGAACTTGTTGTGATTGCGGTTGCTGCTTATGCTCTTACGCACTTCGAAGCAATCGCTTTCCTGAATTGTGTCGATGAAATCAATGTCATCGGCATAACTTGCGCTTAAATGCAATTTTGAGCGTTTAATGCCAGTAAGGCCCTCATCAGGACCTGTGCAGGCGGCAGTTATTGTATTGGGACCCGTTGGATAGGTGCCGATTTTGAGTTCAGGCAGATCTGTGGGATTTTGTCCGTTCAATATTTCGGGTGCGGACACAAATATTCGATCCATGCGCCTACGGAAAATCTTGCATGTAGTAACATATATAATAGTGTTCATAAGAAAGAGTTCATATTTTCGTCCCTATGTTACATATAAAAATAGCTTCGACATACTGTGCCACCATAGCGTACTAACACCCATAATCGAGTGCATACAGGGTGATTAATTCGCTGTGTGTCTAGCAGTTCTAATTTGACAGTTGATAATAATTCATTATGGAGTGCCTGGAAATTGAGTGCGAAGGTTATTTAGAATACTGGCATTACTAAAGTAGTTTTGGCGGTACCTTGGAGAATTAGATATGATAGAATTTATCATCCAAACCGCCGTACCAAAATAACCCATTAAATTAGCGATGCACCCTCTTTATATTATATACTTGGTGTCCTCCTGCTACTTCAACGAACTTTACCCCTTAATCCGTTCATTTAGTTTTGACCACCCACACGGCATACGGCCACAATGGTAATCCCCATTTTAACACCCGAATTGGGTCTAGGCCTTTTGAGCATGCTGGTATGATTGAATTTTTCCCAAGGAATGTGGTGATATTCACTGACCTCCATCCCCAGATTTGAATAGTTTCAGACTAATTCCGCTAGGTCTAAGACACCAAATCTAAGGAAATCGTCCAACTCAAAATACATAAAATCAGCCACATTTAAAAAAAGGCAAACATTCCAGAAAATGATGAAAAATATGATTGGCAACGTGGCCACAGACAATTATTTGGGCGATATCATACTTGCATACATAAAGTCGAAGAGAGACTTAATTAACAAGCAATCATTTCCAAAAATTACCAAAAATATCTTCTTCTTTATAAATATTCAAATGTAAAATGGTGTCATATAATCATATTCACCCTGTACGAGTCCAGATATAAATGCGGTTTAGTTTAAAGGGTTCGCATTGACGCATATGTGAGCTTATCGTATAAATTTGCTTACCCTTCTAAATACTTAGTGATGAAATTCCCGTCGTCTTCGGTTTTACGCGGACTTCGTGGACCATCGCGCGGCTCAGCAATAAAACTCAATTGACGAAAGTACGTTGTGACCTTTTGCCTCAGAGACGGCATGCTGACTGAATTGGAGTTCTTGTGCTTCGCCTTTTCTGTTTGACGCAGCGTGATGTTTAGTTTGATTGATTGTGTCCAAAATGTTGTGGGAATAGTGCGGGTTCTGAGTTTAGTGATCCTAAACTTAAAGTCTGGACCAATTCGAATGATGCAGCCGCAATTAAAACAGCAGAAACTACAATAATTCGAACCAATTATTTAGGTTCGCAATTGTCTTGTGATGCTTGGGGATGTTGGGAATGGTAAAGAAAAATCCACTGCCGCGCACAGTTCATTCACATCATAAAGATAATTGTTATCGTTGTTGTTGTTGCTGTTATTGTGCAGATAAATTTACAAACTTTTTGACTTATCTCCTTTAATCAAATTGAAGACACTGTAAGAAAGTAGATAATTTAAGAAATTAAATGAAATGGTTAGATTAGTTCGGTCACAGAATATTATATACCGTTCGAGATCACTTCTCTATAAGTGCTTAACTCCCAATTAGGGAATTCTACGCTCAGTATACTAATCAAATTTATACAGATGCCAGTATATAACCTTATTAAATATAAAGTTGTCTGTACTTCTGTCCAACTATCTCTCACTCAAAACATTTCATGGAATAAATGGAATACAAACTGAATTGAAATAAGCTGGGAAGAGAGCCCGAAGGGAAAAGCAGTGTGATTGTGTATTGTGTGAGAGTATGTACCTAGAAGCATAAAAACTGAATTCCTAATGGCAGACAGGCTTCTTCTTTTAATGACAGGATGTGCTTTTAAATATCCCTGCCGCATTTCAAATTGTTGGAAAAACGCAGAGAAGTAGGAGCATTATACTAAAGTTGTGGCAAGTTTTGTGCTAAAGGAATGAATAGCTCAAATTTCAGCAGACGACAATTAGCAAGCGGTTTTACTTAAATATTTGTTGATGAGTAGAGAAAAGAACAAAGTTTATGTAAAACTTTAAGCATTAAAAAGATGCGAATATTGTGAACGGTGATTCAGCAGTGAAGTGTTAATAGACAATTGTCCGCGATAGAATACAGGAACTCTTTATAAAGCAAATTTGTTCCGATCATAATGCAATCTAGCAATTTACTAATTACGTGGTTAAAATATTTTTGGCTTGAATGAAAACATTTTTTCAAATCATTTAATTGGATTTCAAATTTTGAGTTTTTTGGACTCCATTTTTTCTTCGAACTTAATTTTATATGAAATAACGAAATTTGATAGCGTCTGATAATTAAGTAATACTTGTTATTGATATAACGCAAATATCGGAGATATTAGAAATTAAGCACCCACACGCTTGTTTCTTATGCAGGTAAATTCAATTGTAGTTCATATTAAAGTTAATATCTGACTGATTAGATTAAAGAAGAGCGGGATCTGGTCACCTAGTCACTGCGCCTTTAACTAGGCTTATTGTGACACACTAAATAAGTTACAAATCCTCTGAGAGTCTAAAATTCATTAAGAATTCAAAGATCTTCTTGGGAGATTTGTCCGCAATTTCTGGCTGTTCTACGTAGTGAGAACCTAAATATCGTAGTCGGGTCCATATTAGACCCTTGCAGTGGTATAGCAAATGCTCTACTCTTTCCTCGTCTTCCTTACACAATCTACAATATTCAGAATGACTGATTCACATTTTATGTAAGAGTTTCAACACTGCAATGTCCAGTCAAAAATACTGCAAATGCCTACACGGCCGAGCCCTTCTTGTTCAGTTACAAAACTCAACCCAGGCACATGTGTCAGCCGAGTATCAGTAGAGACTCAGAGCTATTCACGTCGAAAACGGAAAGCTCTTTGAGCGACAATTGAGGTTTTTATTGAGACAACCTCGACAGCAGGTCACTGCGAAATAAAAAGAAACTGTTTGCAAGAAGCTGAGAATGAAGTCAGTGAAATTGAAAAGAAATCGTGGTTGTGTAGCGAGTTTTTGGTTTTAAACAAAAGAAAATTACAATTTTGCTCGAAAATTACAATGAATCTCGGCCTGAAACACTGAGTTTTCTTGGCACATACTGCTAAACCTTCTAGGGTGTTCCCCAGAGTCCCCAGCTCCAACTCCTTCCAATTTAGAGCCATCTGTGGTCGAAACATGAGTCTTACTTTGGTCTGCTCTGTTCCCAATTTACCCTATTTGGGAATGTCACCTTGAAATTCTGTTGGAAGTTAAATTTGGTCTGACAGAAGTCGCTTAGGGTGATATAGCTGATAAAAAGTTCAGAGATATAACCACCGATCTGTTTCTCCGACAACGGAAATCGTGGCGATTAAATTAAACGAAGTTTCTCTCTCTCAAATATATACATATATGTACTCACTGGTGTAAGCTAGAAGCAAGGATGGGTGATTCCTTAACTTTTACTGTTGAAGACATGGAGGAAAAAGAAACTACAGCACAAATTCAGCGTTGAATATGCCGAGGCGGTAAATCTCGGATCAACCATTATACGACAATCTTAGTAAAAATGTGGAAAAAATGTATGTTTAATGATGGACGCTTGTATCTGACACTTCCAAAAGCACAGCAGACACACAGAGTATTAACGACATTCTTTAATGAAATTGATAATGAACAAATCTAATAAATACAACGTCATTTTTGAGATCTACTGCGCCAACCAACTAGCACACAGTGCATGAAATCATAATATCACTAGATGAGACTCTGTGTTCAGTTTTTCAGCAATTGATATTTTAGTATATTACTGGGTAGTTTAGTAGCGACAGCTGCGTAAATTGATCGGTGTTTTTACCTTAAACGAAGTGTGGACTTAATAGCAGGATATATATTGCAAAGGAAATAAGTTTTGCCAATAATTTGGATAACTCGATAGTGTCAGCTCATACAAACACATTTGTTTCACAATGATGCTTTAATAAAATTAGTTAAATTTCTCAACAGTTTATTTTATAAATCGATATTCTCACTGCCATTTTAAATTCACAACTATCTCTTAAACAGCATTCACCTCTTATTAATCTTAATTTCGAAACGTTCCAGATAATTCTTTCAATTCAAAAATAACGACTCATTGGATATGGGTCGTAATATGTGAGAAAAAACATCACCAATAAAATATATCACGAAGATAGTCACACTTAGTTTTAACGATCAATTGGATTAAAATATAGTTTGTGTCACCATTTCTAACCAATGCTGAAAATGCCATATAAAACCATACAAAATATTCTTGAAGCGAGGCAACAATTCCATATCCCTTTTGAAATTTGAGTAAAATTATAGTAGACCGGGCAAAATTATTTTCTTGTCTTTTTCATAATTTACAGACCGCACCTTGCCTCCAATGAAACCAAGATAATAGAACAATGGCACTTCCAATTCCAACATATAATTGGTTTGCGTTGAATTTCTGTTTTAAAACGACCCTTTGTCCTTGTCAATTGAGATAATAGTACGAGTGTCTATATACATCTACCCGTGCATACACACTGATGTGTTCGTGCGTGTGTTGAATTGTAAATAGTATAGAAATGCACATGGTGAGACATTCATACGAAGTGCGGGCGTCCAGGCAGAAGCTCTGAATCAGTCCATTTAAGCGAACAACTGAAATCCATTAAAGACAAGTGGTGATATACTGGTATACCCATAGCTGCTTCTCATAAGAATACAGCAGCCTTTGTCCAAGTCTAACAAGAGGTACTACTCGTGACAGAAGGCGGCCACGAGCCACATTCCACATTGCCATTCTTGGCACTAATTGCCCACAGAAATTCCCATGCACAATTGAATGTCAAATGGGATATGGATATGTCAGCTCATACTCGCAAATGCACAGAGACTGTGCGGCTTTGTAAGTGTATTAAGGTAATTGGGTTTGTCGGTTGCGGCATCTTCCTTACACTGCTCCATATAGTATATACATGTAGTGGAACACGAGTATGTGCAAATGGATGCGCCGTCAACGAGCAAAGCAGCGCGCATAGTCTTGGATTGACTTCACAAGTATTGCTGATATAGTATCAACTAGTTTTGATTTACGGCGCTGAATTTTCCAAATCTTTTGTTCGAAGTGAAGCAACTACGTTACGACAGTAACTTAAGCGTAAAATGCGAATGACGAAGTACATGGTGTTGTGGTTAAGTGCAGCAAGTGAAAGAGTCGGAAAATGATTTATGCCGACTGCACCTAAATGCGCAACCGCATGTACATATGCAAATCGAATTGAGTTTCATCTGAATGCAAATCGTTTATTCTGAAATGTACTAGCTTTTATTATTAAAATTAACTATATACAATATCTATACAAGTTGTTCGAATCCTATTAGGGTACTGTCCATGGAGGAAAGGGCTGGTGAACCTTGCTTACCAAATACCAGTTCCGAACTTCAGAATCCTCAATTCGTATTGTTTAAAGTAATCATTTAAGTATTTTGGTTAGTGCAAGTTGTATTGGAATTATGTGCTTGAAACACTGTTCGGATTCCTTCAGATATTCGTCGAGAAATATATATACCTGCATATATACATATATAGAGAGTTAATTGCCAGTTATAAATAAATGACATTTGTTTTAAATAAACTTGTGATAATATTATTTCAATATAATGTTAAGACAATGCCATTAATCACGAAAAATGATATCACGTCGCTCTTAGCTTTGCAGACTTCAGTCCTTGTAAATCTTCAGACCCTGTAACTTGCAAAAACTCCGCAAAGTTTTAGAATACAATTTGTCTCTTTGAGCCGCTGCTTCTCAGCTGGATAGATGTTATTACCAATGAGAATCGATGGATAATAAGTATTATGTGAAAACGATGTTTGAAGCCATCAGTAGAACCAGAACGAATTTTTTCGACTAATGTTGTTCCGATGAAATATCACACACATTGGTATGACGCATTGCTCCAGATCCACACTCTTCTGCATTTTTATACACTTTACCTTTAAAAAAGATAAAAAGTGTATACTAATTTTGTGCTTTTGAGAGGGGTTGCAATTTCAAGAATGAGGAGTGGTAAGTATGGACATATACTCGTATATACAGATATTATCAGAATCACTTTCTGAAGAATTTTAATTTTCTCCGTCTGTAGCCACTTTTTTGCTACACCATTGACGCTATCTTAATGAAACTTTGCAAAAGAATAGTCTGGACAAAGATACAGAACCAGATTGGTATATGGGCCGCTTTGGACAAAGACCACGCCTACCTCCCCATATAAGGTATTTTTCACCTTTTTTAAAATGGCTACAACTTCGGTCCAATTGATGGAATAGTGACGCAACTTGGTAGTTATGTTGATGTGGGCTCTAGTAAACACTATGCAAAAAGTGGGCGGTATTTATAAACTGCCAAGCCCACTATTAACAAGCATTCATAACTTAAGATTTATGGACGAAATTTACGAGAAGCAACATGTGGAGATTATAAAGCTAACTGCAAGAAATGTGGTTGATCAGAGAAAGGACACGCCCACTTTTGATAAAAGCAACATTCGGGTTTAAAATTAAAATTAGCCTATCTATGCTCATATTGATGCTATCTGAATAAATATTGACAGAAATGTACTTGGGTACTCGGGTCCATAATACTGCCACGCCCACAATGGGGCCGATCATATAAAGGGCACGCCTCTCTCCCATATAATGAACTTTGGGTACCCAAATGCTTCTAATGATGATATAGGAATACAAAGTATACATTACGTCTGTTCTAGCAAGCTTTCCAAATATGGGCAGAAACTACGCCATTACTAAAAATGGAACGATACACGCGTCAACAACGCATTGAAATTATTAGACTACAAAAATGGTGAAAATCTTGCAGTCACAGTTCGCAAAACTAAAGCATTTTTGGGTCGTCGTGAAGCACCTTGTCGGACCGCAATACAGCAATTGGTGGAAAAATTGGAGCTGTTGGGACAAGTTAGTGATGTGAAGAATAAAAAAAAATCGTGCACGTCGCTCAAGAACAACGGAGAATATTGCTGCTGTAGCACAAAGTGTTAAAGAAAACCCAGGTTTGTCCATTCCTCGTCGTTCTATGGAATTGGGCATTCCACAAACGTCATTACACCGTATTTTGCATAAAGACTTGGGTCTTAAGGCTTATAAAGTTCAGTTAACACAAGAACTCCAGCCGGCCGATCATCAACAACGTCGTGTCTTTGCTGATTGGGTCCTTGAAATGCATGAAAATGATCCGGAATTCCATCGAAAAATCATATTGACTGATGAGGCCCATTTCCACCTTGGTGGCTACGTCAACAAGCAAAATTGTCGCATCTGGGGCTCGGAAAACCCAAGAGTTATTGTTGAGAAGCCTCTCCATCCTCAACGTGTGACTGTTTGGTGCGGTTTATGGTCCGACGGGGTCATTGGACCTTACTTTTTCGAAAATGAGGTTGGATCAACAGTTACTGTGAATGGATTGCGCTATCGAGAGATGATTAATGAGTTTTTATGGTCGGAGTTGGATGGGATTGATCTGGACAACGTTTACTTTCAACAAGACGGCGCTACGTGCCACACAAGCAACGAAACCATTGCTCTTTTACGGGAAAAGTTTCCGGACCGTTTAATCTCTCGAAGAGGTGATCACAATTGGCCACCGAGATCTTGTGATTTAACAACTTGCGACTTCTTCCTTTGGGGCCACGTGAAAGATAAGGTCTACGCCAACAGCCCAGCGTCGATTCAAGACCTCAAAGATAGAATTCGTGAGGCTATCGAGGACATAGGGCAGCCACTTTGCGATTTGGTTATGGAAAATTTCATGAAAAGGATATGGTCCTGTAAGCGTGGTCGTGGTGGCTATTTGGCTGATGTTGTTTTTCATTATTAACGGCATACCTTCCTCTTTATTATGAAATAAACATCCGATCATTTATCTCAAAAAATGGCATTTTTCTTTGAATAGCAAAATAACACCTCTTATTGGAAAACCCTTTATTAAATCAAACTAAAAATCAACTATTATTTTATTTTTAACAGTTTATCAAACAAGTAAATTCGAAAAATATACTTAAGACTAAGCTACTGTAGGCTTTCGGCCTAAATTTGTGTTTTAATTTAAATTTGATACACCATGTCACAAAATTTAAGATGTTCATAACAATGTTCAAGTTTTCTTTATGAACTTAGAGAGTAAGTCAGATACACCATAGATTACTCATGTCAGAGAATGCAGAGAAAAGAAAGTCGTTTTCACTGTCAGCGTCCGTAGCGGACACACCACGAATATGAGTGGATTCGCCACGATTTTGATTGGATTCACCAGGATTTTTAATGGATTCATGAACAACGTCCGTGTGCTTTATTTCGCTACTTTGCCGTTTGACGTTTAAGTTTCTTTTCTCTATATTATCTGGTTCATGTGTTGAGACACTTTTTTCATGGTATGGCATTCTTCTATGTTCTATGTTGGATTAAGATTGTTGCATAGTTACCATAAGGGCGTGTTTCTTCTTTCCTGGAAACTATGTCCCAGTCTTAATCGTGGCAATTTTGCATGTATATGTTCCATGCTCTCTTTGGAGAATATTGTTCGTTTACCGTCTTTGTTATGCAACAAATAAAATATTTGAATATATAATTGTTTCATTTTTTTACAAACAAAGCATAAGATTTTATGATCATATGATTTATTTACTTGCGTAAAATTGCTTTGCATTGCTGTGAGGTGATTTGCTTATATGTACTAAGTTAAAATTTTTTTTTTTAAATATAATGCAATGTTTTGTGGTGTATTTTCGTTATTTATATATAATTATAATTATTAATAAGCGGTGTGGTATATATAGAAACACGTTATAATGATATGAGCATTTGCATTGTTCTCATAAAACTTTCTTTAAATTTTACCATACACAATAATCTGGTGAATCCGAATGTAGAATTGACTATTTCGCAAGAACTAATGTGCAGTATGCATTATTTCTTATCGCTAAAACTTAAACTTAATTTGTGAGCATTATTGAGACCTTTTTACTTATAAAATTAATTATTCAACCTATAAAATAAAAAATACAATATTAAAAGCTTTGAAAACTTATAAAATAACCAATTTTGCATATCTGATGTGTGTGTGGTGAAGTATGGGGAGTTGACTTGACGAATGAAGGATCATAGGGAATCAAAATTTTAAGAACTAGGCGCAGAGCAAGGTGAGGTACTTACATGGCGACTGCAAGAACAAATTTATTTGAACCAATTTTCCTGACGTAGCTGCCAAAATTGAATTTATAGAAAAATGCGATCAAAACAAATATGCAAACAATTGCAAATAGTTTTGATTTTAGTGAATAAGAGTTTTTTAATTGTTATTTTTGTGAAGTTTGAACATTATGAAGAAATTGTGAGTCTATTTAACTATTAAATATATTTTATATAAATTGTTTACCACTTTAAGCAGCTCTTGTGCATTTCTCCATTCCTTTCAATTTTGTTTATTTTGAACTGTTCCTAATGGCACATTGCATATGTTTGACAATTCCGGAGGTACGAAATTCACCTTGCAGTCACCATGTAAGTAAATTCACCTTGATCGGAAAATAAAAGATTAAAGAAATTGCCGGTCACAAGGGAACTTAACTTTTTTACAGTATGCCCCAAATAACACTAGTTGCAACAGGCTCAGACAAATTTCCAAAATAGGTCCAAAATGCAGCTAAACGAACTAGGTTAACGGCTTTATGCTGTTAATTAAACAGAGGGAATGTTTCTTTCTTTAATCATAACGAACGGAAATTTTATAGTTTGTCGAATTAATGTTTTTACCTAAACGCATTTGCAACATTTCGACTTGTAGAACTTGAGAGTTCATTGACAATGAGAAATTATCAACAAAACATTATGTTTTCAGTTATTTTGAGAAGTAAAGAGTGTATTGAGGAATTACGATGGGTAGAGTTAAATGGGGTTCACTGTATTTTTACCACTACATACATAAATTTTAAAACATTCTCACACTAGCAGAACTCGACCAAATACATTCATATCGAGTGTCGATTCTAATTGTTCTTTGGTATCATCATTTGGTTACAACGTTACAATATTAATTCGCATCAAAGGCCTCAAATAACTGCGCTGTTTTTCGAGCATGAAAAATTTGTATCAATATTAGTTCGAACACAATATTTTGTGATAGCTGGAACGGGTTCAGTTATGTGTGGATGGATATTGTTTTCTGTAGAACTTAAGTCAGCGTATAGAGGAAATATTTCATAATAAATGCTTATAATTAAATCAAGCATATTATTCAGCCTGCTTGAATTACGTTCTCGATAGTTCACGAACTGTAAAATCAAGTTAAAATACGATCATTATATTGTTCAATTTCAGAAACAAATCGAGTGTAGAATTCGTATATTGGATACAGACAAGTAGACTTAAGCTTTGAAAATATTTCCCTTCAATTTGATATGTTCGGGAGCTAGGCATGACTTTAGATATTACTTGCAATGCAACTAATAAACAACCAAAATTGAAGAAAAATGTATATTTTGAACTTTGTTTCAGGATAGATGGAGTCGTGGCCTTGAATTTCATAGTTATTATAAAGACAACGTTATATATGCAGTGCACTTTTCGAATCCCTTGCAAACGGAAGACCAACCTGCACAATGCCTTTGCCAATTACGAACAGCTACAGTAGTGTTAATTTCTGTAGCAATTAAGTTGGCTCCTACAATAGGCTGAAATACTATTTACGTTGGCCTGTGATTTATTAAGGAGAACTGAATTTGCACGACCTACCTCAATTATTTTTGGCATATGCGTGCCTGCCGTAAATTTCACAAAATTCGAGCACGGCGGAAGCGAAACACCAACGTCGTTCGCTGTTCATACTCAGTCGAATGCACACTTTGCAAATTTATGGGCTACGAATATTTTTTGATTTCGCTGCGACAAAAACAACAAAACTTGCCTCGTGAGGCATGGCATTTTTAGATGGGCGTTTTGCGTAGTAAAAGTATCTCAGCTCGATGAATACTGTTTAAACAAGAATAAAGTAAATCAGATCTGCGGCGCGACCTACGCTAACAATAGAAACGGTGGTAACGAGGTAAACGCGTAGTACGCGTACAAAAATAGACTTCAAAATCACTTGTATTGAGAGAGAGAGACTGGGAAATGGGTTTCTAAATGCATGCATTGAAATTTTTGTGGGTTTAGCATTCAATTACCCGCGATAAGTTCAAGGTGCGAGGGTATTTGTGTAAAGAAGCGATACCAATCTGCCCTAGCGTGAGAGAGGGATGTTGAGAATATTATAGAGGCCAGACATTTCGAGAAGGGGCGACATTCCTCACGAGAGTTAACAATTTAGAAATACCATACTGCTACATAAATTATTTTGGTATTACATGTTTTAATGAGTTTAGTTGCTGTTAATATTTCAGCATCTAATCAATTACACCCTTAAAATCCATATTTTAATGAGTCGTCATTGCTTGGATCTTTACGCACAATCCGAGATGCACTCATACAATTATCAATAATAAATATCAATGTAGTAAAGATACTTTTTGTAATTCAACTCATTGCAAAAGTTGTGCAGAACTCCCATGCCCAGAATACACTCCTATGCATAACTTGAGAAATAAAGTCAAAGTTTCCTTAAAAAGTAGTGATACCTACATTTCCACTCCCTCAAAGTAGGTATGTATATGTATATATTAATACGTAGAGATTCATATATAAAATTAACAACGAAAGTTAACGCAAGAGCGCATTTTGGGATTACCGATTTTTTTACTGAATGTGGTATTAATATTTCAATTACCACGCTCGCGAAAAACCAGAATTTTTTAATATGAAATTAAGGTGCTATTAATTGTAATTTGCACAATTTAGTTGTATATGATGAATATCGCAATCGTTTAACTCGTACGCCCACTTATTTCTGAAGATATAGTTGTATACCTTCGCCTCAGTACGTCTAATCCCGCCTTCAGCATTCTTACTAATATTATTACTCTGCATTACATGCATTGATGGTACATACTGAATTTGAGAACATTTTTATAGTACGACTGTTATGTGAATGTAGATATGTATATTCCTGATCGGGATCATTGCTGACTTAACTTGAATATTTCCTCCATCTGTTCTCATTTCCTATTTATAATAGATTCATTGTGAATAAAGCAGAGCTGAAAACTCAGAAGTTTGTTGGATGTTTTGTATATAATAATATAACATTTTCCTCACGGGTCCGGAGTTCCAACTACAGCCCTGACACGTACTGCTACACTCAAGTGGAGAATATAAACATATTCTACAAATGCCATTGAATTTACATTTTTAATCGCTCAATTAATTTTCTTGTTCAAAGTTTTCGGATTCTTCTTCCATTTAGTTAGTTGAAGTTCTTTTGCTTGCTAATTGCTAATAATGTGCATCGGGCCCACTCTTTCCACTCATTTGTCATCCATTCTAATTACTCATTCAGTTCATTTAAGACGTTGTGCAGCATCCTCCTGACTTGTAACTCATTCAGCCCATTTATGATGCGTTACAATTTTGATTCCACAATTTATTCTCTTGTATGAACTCGACAGCTCAGATAACCGGCTGACATGTGCAGTGATGTAGATTACACCACTAAAGCAACTGCACTTTATATTATTAGACGCATAGAAAAAGGTCTTGAGAGTAAAATAATTCTGTTTGTGTGCCTATTTGATTTGATTGCGGTAAATGGCGCTTAAGATAAGGGCTCCACGCATTATTTATGTAAGTGGGCTCGGACATATTAAGAAAACCGGGCAAACCGTTAATTGCTATTTTGGAGAATTTCATTTCATCAGAAACCTGCTCCAATATTATCGTTTCAATCCCAATCATATTTTCGATATGTTCATTTGAGATAAACTTATTCAGTAGATTCGCCAGAGAATTTCTTAACTTTTTTTAAAAGTTTTTTTATAGTTTTATTGCAGTTTTGTTTTCTAAAATAACTTTTTTTGCAACATATAAGAATTCTTACTCACGTTTTATTTTCTTGGTTGATTGCAGAGGCGATGATCCCTCATCCAATTAGCGCAGGTGCGCCGTTGTGACACCGCTCTTTTGGTTTATATTGCAATTGAAATATTGTTGTATGGCAGCCCTTATAGCCAGTTGGAAAGGTATATGAACGCGAGAATTTCGCCTATTTTGCAGCACGCGATCTCTTCTACATTTTGGAAAATTGGTTTGGATAGTCTTTTCCATCTTTTTCTGGCCAGGGCCGGACAGGCACATAGGAAGTGTTCCACGGTTTCCCTTTCTACATGGTTTCCACAGCTCCGACAACTGGTATTGAACATTATTCCCATTTTTACCGCATGTTCTCCAATGGGCCAGTGGCCTGTGATAACTGCGGTAAGCCTAGCTCCATCACGACGATCTCTGTTTATTAACTTTGTGGATTTGTTTTTGTTGTAGTCCGGCCAGAGTGCTCTACTGATCTTGCAGGTTTCCAACCTCCTCCATCGGCTGTTTGGATTTGCCAAGAATTCATTGGCTATCTTGCTCCTGATTGAACCAATCGGGACACGAACCGGAGTCGCCTCATGTTCATCAAGAGCGGCTCCCCTTCGGGCCAGCTCATCCGCCCTCTCGTTGCCATCGATATCCCTGTGCCCCGGCACTAAAATCAATTTTACGTTGGACCGACAAGCTAGTGCAGTTAAGACCTCATTGGATTCCCAAGCTAGTTTCAAGGTTATTATCGCCGAGTCCAGTGCTTTGATAACAGCCAGATTATCTGATATTATTGGTATTTTTTCTTTATAGCTTATGTCTTGCCATGCCAACCTACAGGCGCCTGGAACACACTTGATGTGTTCTGGAGTCGGAATGATTTGCTAATCCTTCGCTCTTCGGAGAAGACTCCTGCTCCCACCCTACAATCCATCTTTGAGCCATCAGTGTTCTCCGTGATTCCACCTCTTTTCCATTCCTGGCGTGAGGGGGTGCGAATACTATAATTTTTTCCAAAAACTATAGTAGGTACTTTGTAGTATGTTTCTGTCGCTTATTTATTATTTTCTTAATTATGTTCTCTGAGCACTTCCTTTATGACACTCCTCAATATCACTGTCTTGTCATTGGGATCTCATCCATTTCCGAAACAAACAAAAAAAGCCGTCAACTGTATGCACATTGATACATTTTAGCAGCTGGCTGTTTATTGCTGGCGCCCCAAGCAATTTTGGTGCTTCTGACGAATGAATCAGAAAATTGGAGCCGATATTCACCAGAGTATATATTATATATTCCTACGTGATGATACATGCACCCAAAAGCTGTTGCGAAAGTAAGCTATTTAAAAATAAAAAAAACTTTATTTTTAAACTCAGATTGTCCCACATGCAGCAACATTTGAATGTGTACGAAACTAAAAATAAATTATTACAGCAGGAGCGAGCGGCAGAAATCCATTTGTACGCCACACCTTTAAAAAACTGTGTAATATATACATGCTCAAAATGGAGTTAATTGGCCTGCTCCATGAACCGTTGTCAGGAACGTGTGTGTAGAGGTATTTAAGTGTGTAAAAGAATTACCTGTTTAAAATGCAACGAGAAAACTAGGCCTAGATAGACTACAAAATACCCTGCATCATACAAGAATTTGTCAAGGTAAATGTAATTCTAATTATATTTAAGATTTATATAAGAAAGGCTTTAGCTTCACTACCTCTCTGTGGTATCATGTCAAATTTCGTTGATATATCTTATATAGATTCCGAGTTGCGCTTTATAAATATTGGGCACAGCAAGGGGATAATCACGTCCATTTTTATCGTTGGGTCATATAAGAGTGCCACTGATATGAGTGAATTGTGAACGTGGCAGTTGTGATATATGCCTCCCTTTTTATCATCAATAGAAGCGAGTATGGTTCAATTTCAATTGAGTTATATACAGTTTCGCATTTTTAAGGGGGATTTAGTTCATACAGTAATGTAGTTTATAAGAGGCCAGATTATACTTATGCCGGGTACCCAAAAAAAAACCAACGCCAAATCATTATATACAGTGACGCTAATCAAGAATATTTATATGATATCAATCTGTGTGTGTGTGTGTTTATTTCTGTCATGTCTTATGTCGGGTATTACGTAAATTTGAACCATGTTTTAATAACATTTGTGTAAGAAATGGGTATAAACACATCTTAAGCTCTCTTAATCGTTTACCATACAACATACTCTACCGCACTTCTGACTCCCTTTTGCTAAGTAAATACATTACCGCCACATAATTAATTCCATTTGAAATCATTTACTTCGGTTCAGAGGCTTCGGAACTGTGACTGATGATGTGTTTATGTAGCAACTTCGCTCCACGCCAAACTATTCATTAATGATTTACTTTTGAAATTCCCAACATTAACATTTTCAACGCCACCATCCAATCAACCAGAAAATACGTGGAACACAAGATCAAATACATGGCATGAATGGCTGTAGTGCAAATCGAACGAGCGTATATTTACATTTCAAAGCAAAAAAACCGGAAAATTTATTCATTCACAGCATCTAAGGGGCACTGTGGCTATCAACGCCACTATCCACTTTAGCGAGTGATACACGCTTCGAAGCTATTTTAATGTTTTCTGTTTTCTATTTTCCTAAATAAACATTTCCCGTTCTTCAGAAACACAATTTTTAATGGAATTTCGCAACGTTTCTCATCGGTGTTGAAATACTTGTGAAACATATGAGAGGAGAATTTATTTCAAAAGATTTGAATGCAATCATCGACCCAAAGTCACTTTGATGATATTTTAAATACTTATTTAACTATCTATAAAATGCATATATGAGTTAAAGGAATACTGAGCCCGAGAATACTTAATTCAGGGTCATTAAAACACAAATTTAGAACTATTATCGCAAAAGAGATACCCTCATTTATGGTTTGTTCAATATGCCTTTTACTAATTTATAAAAGTAAACCATGGCCGTTCACTATCCCCCGATTATTTTTCCTATGGAATAGAATTCTGGTGATGGACAGCGATGAGTACGTTTCTGGCATAGAGGATCAATATAAGTGGTATCTTTTCATATTTTATAGCCATAGCACAAATTACATTAAAACGAGTAAAGAGAGCTGAAGGCGGGTTAGACCGACTTCGAAACAGCCTTACGTGTGCGCTGAAGTTAAACCAAAACATTACTACCAAATTTTTCCTTTCCTTACGACTATATCTAGGGTATTTTAGATGGGGAGAGTTGATTATAAAAGAGGCTGGCCGTTATCTGATCGACTCCATTTCTTATGGTTGGCTTTATTGCGTTAATATACGTATTCGTATAAAATTTCCTCCCTTCCATTTTTTGAGTGGTCTCTAAAGTTAGAACCCTCGTGGGAAATTTCTGTGATGAATGTTCTATAGAAACCAAGTAATAATTTTTGGTCCACACTAGTACGGACCCAATGTACAGTGCTGCCAGTTCTGATTCATACATCATCAATATGATCAGGCAAATTTTAATTTAGTCCCGAAAATCCATATATGCAAGTGGGCGTGTCCTTTCTCTAGCCAACTCCAATTCTTGGAGTTGACTTTTTAATGTCCACATGTTTTCCAATTTCGTCCATAAATCTCTTATAGATCTTAAGGTATGAATATTTGTTAATAGTGGGCTTGATAGTAAATATACAACTACTAAATTGTGTCACTATTCCATCAATTGGACCAAAGCTATAGTAATTTTAAAAATGTGCAAAAGTTGCATATATGAGAGGTAGGTGTGGTTTTTTCTAAATGGGCTCATATACCAATTTGGTTCTGTGGTTTAGTCCAGACTTGCAAAGTTGCATTAAGATATCTCTCTAACTATGTGGAAAAAAGTGGCCACAAACGAACGAACAAAATCACTCAGAAAGTGAATCTGTTCATTTGTGTATATATGTATATGTTCATACCAGCCACGCCTCCTGCCGGTCGTTGAACAACAGCACAAACTTAATATATATATCCTTTTCCCCTTTTTAAGGGTAAATGATATAAACATTGAGATAAGAGCATATATTTTTGGCAGAATACAACTTCCCTCTAAATTATATCAGTTTGTATAGTCACGCTATGGTTGGTCATAACTCTCTCACCGAATTTGTGACATTGTATAGTTGATCTTTACGGGCATCTGTGGTGATGTTGGTGTTGTACTTCTTAGGTACTACACATACTCTATAGTAATGCGCAAAAGAAGACTTGGCAGATATGTATATGGAGATATACTATATATATAATTGGAGAACTTCCACACTTCAAGTTATAAGAGACGGGAGTACTATAATTTTACATCTAATCCTACTTTTCAATATTTCTTTTAGAGTTACCAACCTTCAAAAACACAGCCTCTTCCCTCTTACGCTTATATACTTGAAAAAAGTATATCTCTAGAAACAAAATATCTATTTGGATAAAATTGTATATGTAGACGAGTTTAGTTTTATAACGATCAAAAGAAAGAACATATCTTAAGAAGTAAGGGAGCTAGAAACACACTATCCAAATTTTATCCCACTACAAACAAGTTAACGGAAACACAATATCTACGGTACTGTAAAAGTGTGATCGGCTATAAATATTCTTAAATTGTTTTAGTTGAATGTTTACTTAGCTTGAAAAATATTGTTCATACATTTCAATTAACTCATATATGAAGTTCCAAAAATTGATGCATCGATTTTGTGGAACAATGTGTCCATTTTAAAAGAGACGACAAAAAAAACATATTTAAAACGCATCAGTTCAAGGCTCTGACATTCACATTCATCCACATGCAATGAATAGGAAGAACCATTCCCACATGTGAAGCACCTTGCCGCATGAAAGGAACGCATTATATCAGACCAGCGTCCCAGCACATTCATGAATATTAAAACATGTTTATTTTCGTCAAAGAACAACAAATAAAAGCGCTTGTGAATGAATATGAAAGGACGACTTTCCCATCTTCAGCAGAACGGGCAGCTGTATAGACGAGATACTGAACGTATGGTGGTTATGGCAGTCAAAATGAGGTAAAAGAGTGCCATAAAGTAAACAAATTCAGCACAAAACAAGTAAGCTTAATTCTGCCGGGAGCAACTTCAGTCGTGTGATTACTCCTTGCAACTTAATTATTTACATTGTTGACATGAACAATTTGCATGGGATGAAGTGTGTTTCTTAGTCGCCTTTAAAGCATATTTCTACCAGAGGTAAGTCGGGTTAAGGTTTATAATATTGAAACAAATGCAAATCCCACATTTTGCGCACAAATTTATTACTCATACTGTGACTTTTTCCATAGCTCAGATTTAAAACACTCCAATTTGATCTCCTTGATATTATTTTGTATAGATTTTATTTCATTCTTCTTAAAATTCATGACTCTGTATACGTCCACAACAGCGCTTCCTGTTCCTTTATGGTCTTTGTGACTAGTGTGTATAGTTGTGATTTGGAAGCAGAAGCGATAAAAACGTTCTATATAGATAGATGCAAAGTGATATTTGGAGAAATCTTGTTAAACTCTTTAATAAATAAATTGTATTAACTTATATTTAAGCGAGTTAATATTAAACTAAATTTAAACTACCAAATAACGATTTTTGTATCCCTCGATATAATCCAGTTTTTAAACTCTTGGCCAAACTAAGTTACATTGCAACAGTATTGTTTAAACTTCCGTTGTGAGTTCACACCGAATTAGAATAAGCAAAGGGCCAAAAGCAAAATGCAGTTTGATGTTACGAAAAATCCCATTTGTTTACTTAAATATTTATCACATCATCAATTAATCAAAAGTGATATGATTTTATAAAACCCTTATATCGCGGTTGGTTGGTTTCGTTGCCTAATCACAGAATCTGCGAAACAACCCACTATCGGGCTACGGCTGAACTTAACAGCGTTCGCCAGGTGCCTCTTCTCCAATCCGTTACACTAATCGTGGTTAGGATTGCCTCGACTTGGTCCTTCCATCGGAGGCATGGTCGTCCCCTACGTCTTAATAAATACAAATCCGCAATGTAAAGGGTGTTTTTTAGACGTGTGGTTTTCAATCTGGCAATACTTTTTTCGGAGTTGATCTTTTTGACAGCTGTCACTTGATTTATGCTCAGTTTGGTTTGCCATTTCATAAGTTTATGGCCGAACGCCCATCAAGCGCGTCGCACATTCGGTGAATGGGCCCAAAACGAGATAGCCACCGATCCCGATTTTCACAATAAAATTTTGTTCAGCGATGAAGCTCAATTTTGATTGAATGGGTACGTTAATAAGCAAAATTGTCGCATTTGGAGTGACGATAATCCACAAGCCATTGTTGAGACGCCGTTACATCCTCAAAAAGTCACTGTTTGGTGTGCTCTATGGGCAGAGGGTATCATTGGTCCATATTTAAATTGAATTGAATGAAGCCGGCCATACTGTTACAGTCAATGGGGAACGCTATAGAGCCATGATTAATGACTTTTTCGTGCCTGAATTGGAGGATGTTGATGTGGACGACCTTTGGTCTACGGTGCTACATTCCATACAGCCAACGAAACAATCAATTTATTGAAGGAAACTTTTGGTGAGCGCATTATCTCACGTCGTGGGCCTGTGCCGTGGCCTCAAAGATCGTGCGATTTAACACCGCTGGACTATTTTTTGTGAGGTAATGTGAAGTCGCTTGTCTACGCAGATAAGCTCGAGACGATTGACGCCTTGGAATAGAATATTCGGCGCGTTATTGCTGACATACGGCCCCAATTGCTGCAAAAAGTGGTCGAAAATTGGGCCTCTCGGCTGGAATTTATTCGAGGCAGCCGCGGCGGCCACTTGCCCGAAATCATTTATAAAACATAATGGCAAACCCTTATCTATATAATAAAGCTAAATTCTTGGCCATAACATAAAATTATATGCATTTTATTTCTGCTTGAAAACCACATGTCTAAAAAAAACACCCTTTACATTGCACAAAAAAAAAAAAACAAAGCATTTCGAAACACTTTCCTTGATTATCGCTTGAAATTTCTTCTGTCTGGTGAATTGTATAACGAGAATAACCCTCAGACCAGAAGCTGGTTTTGCCCTCTTTCAAGCAAAAAAAAAACAATTTTCTTAGAAAACAGAGCCGTCTATAATTCATTTCATGTAAGATTAACAATTACCATATACTCGTACGCAGAGAAGTATTTTAATTTCCAGCTAGTTATTGCGAACTTCAAATCCAGCGGCTTAGTACGAGGGGTACTATTTATATTTCGGGAACTGGCAACACTAATGTAAATAGCTCAAATCTGGCAACACCATAATAAAGTTTGACATTTTTAGCATAAACGTACTCGCAACGTGTTGATGTACAAGTGCTATTTGTTTTATTTACAGTGAGTTAAGAAAATCAATTTGGCCAAAAAATGGAAATTTCAAGAGAAGGTTTTCATTCGATTCTTTTCACAACTTTCGACGTGGATTATCTCAACAAGAATGTGTCGATGAACTCAGTTCTTTGTATGGCGATAAAGCACCATCAAAAACCACAGTATATCACTGGTATAGTGAATTCAATCGTGGTCGTAGTTCGGTCGCCGACGAACTCCGTGAAATTCGTCCAAAATCGGTTGTTGTGCCACAAAACATCGATGCAGTGCGTGAACTGATAATGCAAGATCGTCATGTCACATATCGTGAGATAGAGGACACCTTGGGCATTAGTTCCACTTCCATACATACAATATTGCATGACCATTTGGCTGTAAAAAAGATTTGTTCGCGTTGGATCCCACATAATTTGACAATCGCTCAAAAAAAGACTCGTGTCAGTTGGTGTAAGGAAATGATTAAAAAGTACGACCGTTGTGCTTCAAAATACGTGTATAAAATCGTGACGGGTGACGAATCATGGATATATACGTATGAACCAGAAACAAAACAACATCGACAGTGTGGGTACGAGACGAGCTAAATCCAACAAAAGTTGTTCGTGGAAGAAGCACAGCGAAGCACAGCTGTTTCTTCGGCCGAATGGGTCATGTGGCCACTGTTCCGCTTGAGCCATGTAGGACTGAGTGGTACACGACCATTTGTTTGCCGGAAGTCTTCGGAGAAATTCGTAAAACCAACCGCCAAAGACGAATCATTCTCCATCATGACAATGCGAGCTCTCACTCATCTCGTCAAACAGGTTAATTTTTGAGCAGTCAAAACATCGAATTGATGCCTCATCCTCCGTACAGTCCTGATTTGGCACACAATGACTTCTTCTTGTTCCCGAATATCAAAGGTAAACTGCGTGGTCAACGATTTACGAGCGCCCAAGAAGCAGTTGAAGCGTTCAAAAACCATGTTTTGGAGGTGTCTCAAGAGGAATGGAAAAACTACTATGACAAATGGTTTGAACGAATACAAATGTATTGATCATCAAGGGGAATATTTTGAAAAACAAATAAAGCCATTTTTATTTCAAAATGTTTGTTATTATTTGCTATTCCCGAAATATAAATAGTACCCCTCATAGCATGAGCTGTGAATTGCGTATACGGATTACAGGCATTCAAAAAATTCACCGACCGCAGGAATTTGAAGAATTTTTTACTGCTTAATAATTAACATTTGAAGAAAGTAAGTCTAAAGACACCAGGTTATAAGAAAAATGCACATCATAAAAAACTATTCAAATAATTCGTCCAGGTAGTACTCGTCTATACTATGTATGTTTGCCCAAATAGTATATTAAGGATTGACACAACATAAGAAGCACGCAAAGTAGAATTACGTTCGTAGGTGGAGTTGGCAGGCAGCTTTTATAACACAACATTAGAACATGCTAAAATCCTGTGCTACAGCAGGAAGTACTCGTACTGTAGTCGTCGAATGTACAAAGCAAAACAACTCGAAGGAAAATGTGCATAAGTGCACGTGAAGCACGAGTTGTTTAGAAAAGGAAGAAAATGAGCGCCACTACGAGCAAAGTTCGAGTATTCCGCATGCAAATGTGCGCTTTGCCGTTTTAGGCATACATTTTATACTACTACTTCTTCCTTTTTTTGCAGGCACTTTCAATTTCAGTTTTGCGTTAAAAAGCGAATGGGAGTAAAGGCAGGCGACATGACAAGCGTTTCCTCAACAATGGTGCGCACGTCACTGTTCATATTGCAACGCGACCCATGCAGCACAGTTGTTTATAATCGTGGTGGAAACACGAGAGGTCTCGCAACAACAAACTATAGAGCAATTTAACTAACGCGCGGAAAACAATTGCGCTCGGACAAGTCATGCGAGAGGTTAAAGAACTTTTTGTTTTGATAGCTCCGGTGCCCCGGAAACATTATTCAAATTAATATTTAATTAAGAGTTCTGATTTGACGACAAGAAAGCCTGTTTAGTATTTGAAACATATACAGTCATATAACAGAAACAGGTACACAAGTGTGCATTAAGCAAGCTCAGTATACAGAAGTGGACGTCATGTATTTATGAACGGCGATTTCAGGCAAGTAATACCAGCAAAGCATGCATGCATACAAATAAGATTACGGAGCTTGGCATGCCCCTCAAGGCACGTCATGCTTGCAGTCATTTACAGCAAAACAAGACGCAAATAAGCGAAATGAATTAAATGTTAATAATTCTAAATAAGCAGAGAAATGAAAAGCAAATTACAAGAACAAAATACAAAGTAACAAAAGACGGTACCATCACAGCACTCAGCCACGGGTGGGGCTGGGGTCCACCTTAATACGCGAGCATGATGGAGATAGTGGCTAGACACAGCAACTGGATGGCATCGGAGACGTGCTTAAGGGAGTGCACATAGGTCGAGACAGGTTACGTACTTTGGCTGGTGTCAAATGGCGTATTTGTGGCCACTGCACTCTTAGACGCAGACAGGTTAATGATTGTCTGGGCTCTTGTTGGGTGGGGAAATTTAAATTTTGTGGGTGGTTGAGGATGGTTAGTCATCAAACTTGGGGTAACGAACTGAAATGACTAATTATGCGTGCTTAAGCATTTCGTTGTATCGCCAGATAGCACTTGAAATTTTAATAGTAGAGCGAAATCTGTTTCAGTGAATTTTAAGGTGTGTTTGAAATATTTTGTGTTTAATTATTAAATTACAATGTTCATAGAAAACATTCTTCCCTGGCCGCATTTATAAATTGAAGTTTATAAAACAGTGTAAACATTTTTACCCGAAAGCGTGTAAAATAAATATTAAAAAACCAAATCAAAATACTTCCTTTCACAAATTTTCCCCCAAATGTCCTTAAATCAATTTCAAACATCCTTTTTTATTGTTTTATATCTGGATTCAGTCGAAGGCCTAAGGCTGACTTCATTTTATGCATATGCTAACTTATTAATTTGGAATTGTGTTCCATTAATTCACCGACTAATTAATTGACTGTATTGACCCCCCCTTTGATGTGAAGAGATTTATGGATAAGTGCCAAGTCCATACTTTTCGATTTATGGCAATAAAATTGCAGACCGTATTCGATGAGTCAATAGCCGAATAAAAAACAGTGAACCTAAACAAGATTTCACTTCGTTTTTCATACCATTTTACCTATTCGTGCTTAATGATCAGAACACCTGGATGGCCTATCAGTTCTCTTACCATACTTAATACACTTTTTAATGTAGGACCATTTAGTGACACCACTTTTTTTTAAGTTATAAAACAGAGCAGATACCAATATATAGGAAAAAAATTATAGATTTTACTTGCCATTGATTTTATATCAATAACCAGCCCGAGGTATCATAGTAAATGAGGCTGATTGGTGCTCCTTTAGCTACAAAAACTTCTTAAACTACCAAAAAGAGAGTAAAGAAATCTCTGAGGGGATCTATTATGTTTCCGAGAAACAGTCAATGTATGGTGCGGTTTCCGCCATAAGAACCAATTTCTTCGAGAGCAAAGAGCTCAAAATGGATTAAGTAAGCCTTAATGATAAATTTTATATGGCGATGATTAAAGTTTTTTTTTGTTAACCCGTTTGATTGATGTGGAGATACGTTTTTTTCAAGGCAGCTCTGCATGCCACACTTTAGAATCAAATGCTTAATATCGTGAAGGTTTCCTAGGAGTGTTCTTTGATGTAACGACGAAGTTAAATGGCCGTCCACATTTTGTGATTTTACACATTCCAAAAAGTAATAATGTTTCAGGATATGAAGCCCAACATACGACTCGAAATTGCAATTGTTGTTGTCTTTGATAATTGGAACTCTAATAAGCAATCATCTTATGATATTCCAATACGTCTATTATACCGTTAAGTTTTAAAAAAGAAAAGGGGCAAAAAGAGTAAAAAGGGAAACGGTGTGCGGTTGGGCTGTTTTTATAACACCCATAAGAAGGCGTGGGAGCATAACTTCCTGAGTCGATTTAGTTTTGTTCGTCCGTCCGTCTGTAGAAATATTTTTTCCAGACCTTTAAATATATCTTAAGGAAACTTTGTGAAAGTAAGTATTGCCTGCACCTTGAGACATAACCAGACAACTATATTAGACCAATTGTACAGGAACTTACTGTTTCCCCTATATGCAACTGGCGACAATTCATTTGAAATTACTACAATTTCTCCCAAACTGATGATATCGATACTAGTCTGCTTGCAAAAAAATGGGCGGCATACTTCCACTGCCACTTCCCGAATTCGCAAATATTCATAACTGACCACCTATATAACATTCATCGACCAAATTCCACATGAGGAATCACAGTGCCAGTATATATCAATATACCAGCATCGACGTAATGGATCGATCATAACTCAGTATCAATCTTTCTCCAATTTTGTTATAATGGTACACATTTAAATTATAAAATTTACAGCCAAATGCGAACTGAATATTTCAGCTGCCGCACCAATCTTTGCAAGTAATATTAAGACATATCACAAACGTGCCTTCAAAGGCTCATATTTCGTATAAATAAATTTCAAAATAATTTCCATACGAAAAAAGAAATTGCATGATGTCACAGCAGCAGAAAGTCAAATCCGTGAAGGGGCAAGTCATAAGGACAACGACACCGCTGAAAATGTCAAAACGAAAGTAAGCTCAAACAAAAAAATAAAGAAGGACTAGCACGAAACCACTAAAAAGCAAAGTGGAACAATACTAAAGTTCGTTGTCAAGTGTACACAAAGGACCATCAAATCATACAAATGGTGCGTGAGGGAACGGAGACGGGCGAAACTACTCCTAGAACTTAATAACAAACAGAGGAACGACAAAATTAAATGGGATTTTTTGGCGTTTTTGGCTGAGATTTTGCCCGCAGACACATTGGCGAGACAGGATAAAAAGGATATCAAGAGTTGTTGGTTATAATTTAGCTCTAGCTAAATGGAAAAAATAAACTGAGATAGGATAATTTCTTCCCAGTAACACAAAAGTCTGCTTTGACGTACACAACTTTCCCCATAATAGCAGGAAATTCTATTTGCAACTTTTCATTTATAGAAGGGAAGCATTTCCTTTGTGAACCTTTTAAATTACTCACTTCCAGTTTCTACGAATTGCTGCACAACGCTCAACTACATATTCTTTTATTGATTTCTCGACATTCTTACAAAGTTTCTCTTTCATATTATCCTTGAATTACTCGCATGCTGATACGCACAGCAAGCGCATATGGAGCAGTTTCACATTATGCTCACGGTATCTTATGGTGGTTGAAATGCTGATGCAACTCTTTGTCTATGTGCGCTCCAAACCGGGAAAAAGTTATTCAATGTTTTGTACGCATAGGTTGGAATAATTTATTATGTTACGATGGCGTCAGTATGGTGACATTTAAAATTATTTGTCTGCAATATAATGTTGGTGATGTGCCAGCCTTGACTACGTAAAATATATGGAAATGATTTCTTCGCCTGAAAAGCTCCAGGATAGTATATAATAAAACATATGTACATACATATATTGGAATAAATAAATAAATGTTCTGGTACTGTGCAATTTAGAAGATGAGGAAAGGGAGATATCACTGAGTCTGTAATCTATGTTCACTTTTCGTGTAGAACTGGATGACGTGCAAAGCCTCTTGAACTGAAAACTGCATTTAAAAAACAGTGCAATGGCCCTGACACAGAGTTATATGCCACTGGAGAAAACAGCTTCGCCTCTGTAATTCACAGACTACTCTAAAACAATTGCTATAAGCGTTAATAGTAATAAGTTTAAAATTAGTTAAAAAGAAAATTTCACGCTGCTTGAGTTAAATAATAAGTCGTAATTCGATAAACAAGTTTTCTGAAAAAACGGCAGGTGCATGAGAAAATAAATTAAGATAGAGCTGATATTGAACAAAATGATGAAAGAAGAACGAAAAGAAGAAAAACAACGCGAAAGAAAGTTTCGTGCGATCCAATACGAATGCAATAAAGACCCAGTCTGCTGTTTTAACGGATGTTACATGCAAATGTTTATAATCTTATTTACATCATTATTTTACATGTATTTTAGAATTACTCCCAGCAACTGCAAATACAAACTTATTTCAGTCAGCAAAGTAGAATGAACATAGACAGCTCAAATTGTATTTATTTAAGGAGGCTTAAAAATATAAATAACACCACAATAAAATCAAGCTTACCGCATATTCAGGAAATGTGGAATTAACGCTACTAGACACTAATTAATTAGATGTGAGTAAAATGGGTAGAAACAGTAGCCGCAATCACACTCCATGGGGGGCTCCTTCAATGTTTGGGCGACTATAACACCTTGTTCACATTCAACGCAACATATGGGCAAGGTTGAAAAACGTTAACTGCACTTGCATTTGTAAGACGATTAAGACGAAATTGGTAGCCAAGTGAATACTTTACAATACGACCATAAACCAACAACTGCCTCCCAATAACAAAATTATCAAAATAAACGCCACAAAACATACTGCAATAGAGCAGAGGACAGTGGGCAATGGGCAGTGGGCGGTGGGGGTGAGGTAGCGCTTGAGAACAAAAATCAATAAGTTTCCAATAAATGCGTAAAAGTATAAAAGAGAAGAAATCACCTTGCTTTTGATACGTATACCGCGTTAATGCTGCAGATGGGTCGAATTGTATAAATTTGAATTTACCAAATTGTAAATAAATTGTAAATACTTGAAATTTTCTTTGTTATTGTGTGTAAAATATTTTACATACCACGAAATTCCAAATGGAAAAACAATTATCTGGATTTGACAACCATTTCTTGTTTAGTTAAGATTTGATTGCACTTTTGCATAACTTCTTTCTTAAATCTTACGTTCACATATCACAATTATTTCAAATATTTTGAAAGACCTATTCTAACCGAATTATTTTCGTAATTCTTCCGCGTCGTTGTATATTATCGTACACTTAACTCAGAATGTACTCAATTTCTGTGGCAATCGGTGCAATACTTGCGCTCGTATTTTCTGAATATCTGTTCAGTGATGCCAACCCTCTTGAACAAATATTGTACCCTCAGCATAAAATTGCAGTATTTTTGTAACAAAATAACGGTTTCAAAAATGATTTCGACATTCATATTATTCACAAAGTACCATTACACACATAACATAGTGTCTCGACTAGCTATAATTGATGGCAATGTTCATGTCTTAACATCAAAATGTCTAGTGGAGGCCCCATACAGCCCCATATGTTAATGTCACACCAAAAAATAAACATTCTGTCAAGGGCGCATTGCTGCTAGCAAGCCTGACATAAATTTGAAGTTTCACTCGTTTTGACGTTTGTCTATTTAAAAATGGCACAAATTAAAGTGAAATAATTAATTTAATAAGTATTTATAGAGAATTTAATGTGTGTGGAATTACAATAATGAAAAATAGAAAAGAACTGATTTAAAAAGAAAATCATGGGAGGCAATGGCAAACATTTTTAAAGTCATTACCATCTTCTCACAGTACTTCCTTTAAAGGATGCCCTCTGTTTGTTTCGATGTCGTGACTATTTATTTATTCTAAACAAGGATTCACTCAAATGTTGAATTTTTGCTGTTCGTTTTCTCTGCTTCTTCAATTTCTGCTGCTCTGACATGAACATGAACATTACCAGGAATTACAGCTAATCGAGACACTATGTAATTTCTTCGAATTTTTAGAATATAACAATGTTGCTCTTTAAAAAAACTATCTTAAGTTTCACACATTTATTTTCCTTTTTCTCGCTTTGTCAACACCGGCCATCATTTTGTTAAACTAAAAATACAATTATGCGTTTAGCGTACGTACGTTTAACTTAGTATCTTAGACCAGTTTAATATAACAGTATAGTAAAGAGCATTAACTGTTGTATACAGGTGTAGTAGTAGCTAAGAATTGTTGATAGTTGATAGATACTATAAAAATCTGAAGGAAACACAACGTATGGTCGCAAAATTGATTTGGTTTTCTGCATTGCTAAAATCCCAATCTGTTGAATTTTCAATTTTTGATAAAAATGTTGCCAAGAAACTGTGTGTTGTGTAAATAATATAAATTTACTAGTGTGAATTGGAAGATTTATTTGCACAACTCGGTTCATTTTGCTACCCACACATTACCCACAATGTTTTGTGCGTACTACTATGGACATGTTTATCGAAATTTAGCACACAAAGTTATGATTTTAGAATTGTAATATAAATCTCTTTCACTTCTATGAGTTGTACCATGTCATTAAAGAAGAGGAATGAAAAATATTCAAAAATTCAAAGCGATGTTTTTCTGTGTCTTCGCAGAGAACACAAAGCCAATAATTAAAAATTAATTTATTTATTTTAAAAAGGGTAAAACCACTTTCTTTACTTTCCATCGAGTATCGTGCAACATATAAATAGCTAAAATAGCGTAGATATTTGCCCTTTGAAGCGGCAACACTGCGGCTTCTTTACGTCCCTACACTTTCTTTTTCAATTAGTTGTTTCCATCTGTTTGTTTTTATTCGTTTATTTCCTGTTGCATATGTAATTTGCTATTTTTATTCACAGTAGAATTTCTGTTGGTTTGTGTCTGGGATACCCATTCTACTTACAAGACAGTATCTGGAAGTTCTAACTTCCTCAGTCAGCATTTACATTTCAATACAAGACAATCTGAACCATTTTTTAAATTTCTCATTGTATCCAATGAAAATTCAGTTTTTCAAAATACATATCGCAAGTTATATAAGCATAATAAATTACAATCATTACATTTTCTTTAAATACTATTATTACTGTGAATGGCTTGCAGTTGACAGTCGACAAAACGCGGGAATTTGCATTTCGTTGTACTATATATGCGTCCTTTTCTATAACTGAATTTATTTATGAATTTGTATGCAACTGACAGAGAACGTGGGGTTGTGAGTATATTTAAGTAAAAGCGGAAAATTGTGGCACCAAGGTGTATGATAAAAACGCATTTAAGATTGTCAGTGAAGTGAGGGAATCCGCAGAGCTCTTAACGTTTTATATTTTATAGTATTTTACTGTGAAATCGTGAAGAATATTTGTAAATTTATTAAAAGACGAAATCTGAGGTAGGTTACTATTAATAATATGTATATACAATTAAGTACCACCGCATATTCTCTAGTAAAATGTTGATTGTATAGAAACTAGGTGCGAATTATCACATTCGAAAAGAGACTGAATTTATTGCATATTTACGTGAAAAATGTGGCGGAAAGTTTGGATAAAGTAATTCAGTGAGGCTTTTACTCATCCTAATTTACCAAAGGTTTTGAGTTGAATGAACTTGTTTGGATTTTTTTGTAATCATTAAGATTTTGTAACTTATTTCGGCCTTTCCTTTATAGACATTCATGGAAGCTTTTCGTAGCATTTTTTGTGTCTTGTTTTATTTTTGTCGCCATTTTCCATGCTGAATTCATGTAATATTTGCATCGTGTTCGTGAGATACATGTTTCTGCCAAATAGCTGCAGGGTTTGTGGATAATGCATGGCAGGCTATATTCTCTCAATTTAAAGATATACTTGCTAGGTTGCAAAACATGTTATACAGTAGCATTTATTTCAGAAATTGGTCTTGAAACGGAACAATTTATTGTTAATACTCTATTTTTTAAATTATTGTTCTGTTGGAAGCTAATTTATTCTATAGACAGAGCTAAAATTACATTTATTTTTTTTTGTTGTAATTTCATTTTATTATGTGTAGTTGTGCAGATTTTCTGATCAAAATTTAATTAATGGATATAGTAGAAATATTTTATCGATGGGTACCAGTGTTTTGTACAAATTCAATTGAGTTTTGTTTACAATGAATGGGTCAAATGGAAAAATAATGTTTCTTTATAATTTATGTCCGCTTTACATCATTTTGTTAATTTTTTCCAATAAATAAATTTAACAATTTTTTTTTTTAATAATTAAAAAATTATATTCCTGAAAATGTGTGTTTGTATATCGTGTTTGGAAAAAACGTCCTCTTAATCTCTGGACCCTCTTAGGTATTAAGGCTCAGTTATCCAAACTTACCAAAACATAACATAGCAAGGCGCAGTTTAATCTTGTGTCGATTACATAAACGTAACTGAGCCTTCAGAATTTCCAAAAACGAATCCGAAAGCGGCTGAAATTGATGTTCATTTCTCTAGCAAATTGTAAAATAGCAACGAAATTATTTCATTTGTATCCAATCATAATTTTACCGCACGCAGAGTTTTTTCCCCTTACGCTGCACCCACACGTGCCAGTAATTAACTGCCAGTTGAGGATTCGTATTATCAAAGAATACAGAGAAATGACTCTTGTTTTGCGCACACTTACACATGTGAAAAAGTCTAGTAGTGCGGCTGATTTTCTTCCGAATTCTGGTTAACCAATGATAAACAAACTTATCCATATAGGCAACTAATGATAAACAGACAGTTTTTTTTAAAGTCAGTAAATTTGACGTTTAAGTGTCCCTTTTTGATGGGGTTCATATCAGGGCTTTATGGTGGTATGTCTGACTGTATATATGCAATTATATCTATCATTCTTGCAATTATATAGGAGTTTTTTTAAACATTATTTACTGTTAGTTTATTAGAGTTATGAGGGAGAATGTTCATGTTCCAATGAAGCTCTTTAGAACGATATAAATTAATAATTTTTAAGATATAAGTTTTATTCTATTTTTTGCCATTACGAAAATTAACAATTATTCAGTATGTATTTGCCGCTTTTCTCAAAAATTTACTGTCTCTGAAATTTCGTTGCCAGTAGCGTTGCTAGTAGCAAATGTGTCAGAGTATTGGTGAAAAATTTCGATTGCATTGAGCCCGGGGTTAATGTATACATCATTCGGAGTTTATAACTAAATACACAAACTTTTTCTTTCTTCGCTTTAATAGTTTCAATTGTATATACATATGCATATTGACTTATTTTATTGAAGTTTAGTGCTTGGCCAAGATACATTTATGTAATATAAAGCGATGTAGAAGGAGAAAATGCACGTGCTCGTTGTTTTGCCTCCTCTTATTTAAACACTGCACTTGTCAATTCACAGAACACAATTCTGGAATTTTTAAAAATACAGATAGAGAAAGGTTTTTGTACTTTAACCAAAGAATATACAAGAATAGACAGTTGATATGAATGTGTTTGTGCGAGTTCTGCTACTGAGAGGAGTTTTTAAAATTGATGTATATCGTGGTAAAAATACAGTGCACCCCCCTTAACTCTAACTTTCGTCATTCCTCAATTCACTTAACTTCTCAAAATAACTGAAAACATACAATTTCTTTGATAATTTCTCATTATCAATGAACCCTCAAGATCCACAAGTCGAAATATTCCAGTTACGTTTAAGTAAAAAAATTAATTCGACAAAATAAAAAATTGTTTTCTACATTACTAAAGAAAGAAACACTACCTCTGTTTAATTAAAAGCATAAAGCCGTTAACTTAATTCGTTTAGGTGCATTTTTGACCTATTTTGAAAATTTTTCTGAGACTATTGAAACTGTTGTTATTTGTGAGAATACTGTAGAAACGTTGAATTCTCTTTTGACCGTCAATTTCTTAATTTTTGTCTCCTTCTGTTCCTAATTCTAATATTTTTACTGTCCCCTGTGCACTTTCATTCGTTCATGACCATGCATATTTAGCCACGCTTGGGGTACTACTGGGGCAGTCGGACCCCATTTTAATATAAATGAATTTTTATTAATTATTTTAGTTATTAGTAGTATAATATTATGTCAAAAAACCAAATAATTATTATTCTACATCTTATGATTACTATGGTGCGTTTACAGTAAACAGAAGTGTAAATGGAAAGCAATTGGATCAGATTTTACATTAAGAATAGTTATAATTTATGAAAATAACTTGCTAACATTTGAGTTTTCAATTCCAAATTAAATAATACAATTTTTTTTATTCATTATTTTATTTTCTTTTTAGAAGTTTCGCAGTTCTTTTTAAAATACAAATGAAGTGACCCCCTAAAAGTTTAATTTAAACGTAGCCCTGATTTCTTCTGATTTTTTTCTCCGAATATTCGCTATTTTAGACAACATCCCAGCAGTGAATCCAACTAGTTAAAGTACTAGTAAAACTCAGATTATATGTAAAATTCATATATACATATTATAATAATGTGTACTCGACATGTAAAATACTAGTAAAACTCATAATTATATGTAAAATTCATATATATGTATGTACATAATATAATAATGTGTACTCGACATTAATTCAGCATGTTAATTCATTGTGTCGCATTTCTACTTTTCTTTGCGAACACTTGCGGATATTTTAAAACACGCGTTAACTTGAAGATTTATCTCTAAAGGGAGGAATTACAAAAAGTGGTTGAAATTATAAAAAGAATTGTTTTTCTTCAAATTCCAATGTTTGTCTTTACTTCCTTTTTTATTAAATTGACAAGAAAGGAAAAATTTAGTATACACGGCAATGAAGTGCCGCAGAAGTAAGTAACGGGTTAACTTATAGATAAGTTTTGAACTAGTAAATTAACCATTTGATTTTTCACTATTAAATTTAGTAGTACATTTTGAAGACTGCCTATAATTTTCACTACAGGGATATGGAATATTTTTACAACAAACACAATAAATTCACATACACTATACGTGTGACCAAAAAAAATGGTCGGAACGGTAAATAAATTTGGAGGGAATTGAATGTCTTTTCTTTGTCTTCTTTGCTTTAACCATTGTGGAATTAGCCTTGTTTTACACGAGGCGGCTGGGGCGCGAATTTGGCCCCAAATCTCACAACAACGGTGAGAAGTGTGCTCATACCACGAGCTGCACATAATCAGGAGAACTAAGGTTGCGGCTATAAAACAAAACAAAAAACCAAAAATTTAAACGCCAAATAAACAAGTACAGGGTTGATTTAAATCCCCGTGTTATCCACAACCGCGCCGCAGCCGCAGCCGCTCCGTGTGAAATGTGGCTTACTGTGTCAGGTAATATTAATATGGATCAAAATACATTTACCAGGTATTATTAATTGAGAGAGTGAGAGGAAAATAGTCATAATATGTGTCAAATCTGCTTTCTTAACGAATGTTGTATACGGAAAGAAACTAAAAAAAGGGAAATAGTGATTGGAAACACGTTTATTTTGTCGTCAGCTTCCAAAGTATAATGAAATCACTTAAAAATATATATAAACAATAATAAATAGAAAAATGGTGCATTATCGTTGCGTTATTTGCAATAATACATGGAGGAAGGAAAAAGTTAGATTTTTCAGCGTTCCTAAAGACGGAATAAAGCGAAATCGGTGGATCATGGCTTGTGGCGTTGAGTTACAAGAAAAATCGAAAGTGTGTGAAAAACATTTTGTAAATAGTGACTTCATAAATAATCCGGAGGCCGCCACAACTAAAAAAGTGCTACTATTTCCAAGTTCAGTGCCATAAGTTTTTTTGGTACATTGCAAAACCGTTTGCAGCCGCTTTCTTCATTGGAAAATGTGTGCAATATTGAGCAAGGCCCAGTGACTAAAAGACCAAGACTCTCACATTGTGCAGTTCCGTCAGTTTTAAATAATGCAGTAACAATGAAGACACTTTACGGGACGACGCCTTGGAGTATATAGCAGGCTATATTATTCGAAGGCTTAAGCTTAGTGAGCATGAGTTTGAAGGCAGCACTTGGACATGGGTGGACCAAGTCTCAAAAGGAGGTCTTAAGAAGCCTTCAGAAATGTTTTTATGTCTCATAAAATCATTAGAGACCATTTTTACAGATTTCAATGGAAATAAAATTGTGCATTGCAGGAATTTCCGTGAAAAGCTAATAGAATTAAGCACTAAAGTAAATTTACCAAATGCAGTAAAACAATTTTTTTTTAAATGTCGTATGTATTTTAGAATTAAATTTTTAAATAAAAAGTTAGCTACTCAAAAAAAACAGAATAATAGGCAATAGTAAGTTATTAAAAATATTATTTTAAGTTGTATCAGTTGTTATTGTGTGTATATATAATTTTGTTTGTAAATAATAATAAATGAAAAAACCAAAAAAAGGGCAATTGAGTTTTTAATTATTACGACAAAAATTGCAAAACCCGAAAATAGCGCCCAAAATTTACAAAAGAAGCAACATTGTTTATTCATTTTGACACATATTATGACTGAGAAAAAATGACATTTGGAGAGCGGTCTTCTATTAATAATACCTGGTAAATGTATTTTGATATGGATAGCGTCAATATTTATCTCAGTTCTGTCAAAAAACTAAGTACATATTTATGCTTTCCACACATGCCTGAAGATATAAAGTGTATTTGGGTGCATTGTTTATCACGCACTATCGTGTTTGGCAGCAGCGATAGTATAAAATAAAATTGCTGAGGCCAGGTAAACAAATGTTTCGAGAGCCAAAGCAGAGACCATAGAGACGTGACCCTTAAACGCCTCTCGTTCTGTGCACACTTGCGCATGCTCAAAACTATAGTAGTGTGGCTGATTTTCTTCAGAATTCTGGAGCAAACCTATCCACATAGGCAACTATTGATAAACAAACACAGTTTTTTTTAAACGTCAGAAAATTTTACGTTTAGTGTCGGTTCTCTGTGTTCTCTGGCCAAATCCTGCATATGCAAAGCAAATCTCCGACGCAAAGTTTGCTTAATACAGTATAAAAATGCTTATACTCGATGAGAGCGTTGTTATCAAGAAAACTGAATTTTGTTCTTGAGCGCCATATATACTAAATATATAGCCATGAAAATGCATTATTAAGAATATTTTTCGATACTCCTAGGCTCTCATGAACTAAGTCCATAATAATATTGAAAAGCTTTGTTTTCGTAATAATATTCCTTCCGAGTAAATTATTTTGACGAGAATTTTCAATTTTTGTTGTGAAGTCAACTGCCGTCCTTTTCCGTCTGAGTCGTAAAAATAAGAGCGGGTATTTGATTACCAGCAACCAAAATAAGAATTATTTTTATTTATTTAATGCTTACACTAATTGTAAATTACGACCAACAGAAGCCAGGCGCCACTGTTTACCAGCTTAACTATAGGAGGAATGTTCATGTTCCAATGAAGCTCGTTAGAACGATATAAATTCATAATTTTTAAAATATAAGTTTTGTTTTATTTTTTTCCCATTACGAAAATTAACGACAATTATTCAGTATGAGTTTGACATTTACTTGCCGCTTTTGGCAAAAATTTACTGTCTCTGAAATTTCGTTGCCGGTAGCGTTCCTAGCAAAGAAGACAAAGAAAAGACATTCAATTCCCTCCAAATTTATTTACCGTTCCGACCATTTTTTTTGGTCACACGTATAGTGTATGTGAATTTATTGTGTTTGTTGTAAAAATATTCCATATCCCTGTAGTGAAAATTATAGGCAGTCTTAAAAATGTACTACTAAATTTAATAGTAAAAAATCAAGTGGTTAATTTACTAGTTCAAAACTTATTTATAAGTTAACCAGTTGCTGACTTTTGCGGCACTTCATTGCCGTGTATACTAAATTTTTCCTTTCTTGTCAATTTAATAAAAAAGGAAGTAAAGACAAACATTGGAAATTGAAGAAAAACAGTGATTCTTTATAATTTCAAGCACTTTTTGTAATTCCTCAATTTAGAGATAAATCTTCAAGTTAACGCGTGTTTGAAAATATCCGCAAGTGTTCGCAAAGAAAAGTAGAAATGCGACACATTGAATTAACATGCTGAATTAATGTCGAGTACACATTATATTATGTATATATGAATTTTACATATAATCTGAGTTTTACTATTACTTTAACTAGTTGGTTTCACTGCTGGGATGTTGTCTAAAATGGCGAATATTCGGAGAAAAAAATCAGAAGAAATCAGGGCTACGTTTAAATTAAACTTTTAGGGGGTCACTTCATTTGTATTTTAGAAAGAACTGCGAAACTTCTAAAAAGAAAATAAAATAATAAATCAAAAAAAATTGTATTATTTAATTTGGAATTGAAAACTCAAATGTTAACAAGTTCTTTTCATAAATTATAACTATTCTTAATGTAAAATTATTATTAATTAATTTTTTTACTTAAACGCAAGGTGGATATTTCGACTTGTGGATCTTGAGGGTTCATTGACAATGAGAAATTATCAACAGAATTTGGTGTTTTCAGTTATTTTGAGAAGTTAAGTGAATTAAGGAATGGCGATAGTTAGAGTTAAGGGGGGTGCATTTTACCACTACATACATCAATTTTAAAACCTCCTCTCAGTAGCAGAACTCGCACAAACACATTCATATCAACTGTCTATTCTTGTATATTCTTTGGTTCCTAGTAGCAAATGTGTATTGATATTGGTGTAAAAGTAGTAGTGGAGTATTGGTGTAAAATTTCGAATGCATTGAGTTTTTCGAACTTGCGCTGGCATGTGTGGGCCAGCTTAACTATAAATACTTATATGCGTAAAAAAAATAAATTAAATTAATTAGTTAAGTTTTTCGATACGAAATTGATAAATTCATAAATACTTTTGTATTTAAGTAGCTCGTATTTATTTTAAAGATCAGAAAAAAATAACTAAAAAAAAACGAAATGAAAATATTGGAGTGAGAAAGTAAATTTATTTTTCATTTTGTGGAAGATAAACTCATCGTTGGGCTAAATACTTTATAAATAAAGTCCGATATTACAACATATTCATTCCGAATTTTTTAAAATCGTTTTTTTATGCATTCAAAAATAACTAAAATAATTCAAATGACTGCGAACCATTATTTTTTGGAATTTTTTCTGGCCATAAATTCATTTTTGTATTAGCTTAATTTTCGATTAGTAAATAAACTTCTGGTGTCCATTTTTTCGCTTTCTGCTTGCAAACTACCACAATTAAACAATTAGGAAAAATCACTTAGTAATTTCGATATTTTACTTAGAAATTTCACCATCAAACCATTCGAAAAAATTACTTATGTTGTTTTTGTTTCTCGAAACTATGTTGCAATTTTCTGCCCTGTTAACCTTTGAAGAGGGTATTGCGATATTTTCTAAAAAATTTTGTCCTGTGAGCGGGGAATGGTGTAACATATTTCACACTGTATTAAATGACGGGATGAGAAAGTTGCATGGCCAAACAGTTCTTGCAATTTATATTGTCTCAATAATATATTTTCAAAATTTGAAACTGTGGCGGGGCAATTTCTGGCAAGAAGCACTCACATTTGTGCAGAAGCAGCCGCACACTCCATACGTCCACACTACAGAAGGACACAATGGTTAGAAATTGTAACTTGTGTTTTTGACTTTATTTCAGCTGAATTTATTTAATCGATGGACTTTCCTCCGCACTTTAGTGAGGTATGTTTTAAAAGATTTAAAAGCAAAGAGATTTAAGATTGTTATGCCTCGTTATGGACCAGCTCGATATCGAAAACGGTAGCAAAGCTTCGTAATTGGCGAACAAAACAATCGTTTTCACGCCCGATTCTGATTCGAAACGAATATTCTTTTTGCAATTCGAAACGCCAAAGTTTCGTTAGCGATACTCCCAAAACTATCTTAAATGATATTGAAAATTATACTTTCGCGAGGTCGAAAACGAATCGTTTTCCAAATCGTTCGCAACATCATTTTGGATAGCATTTATGTGCTTCCTTGGTAAAAGGAGGGAAATATAAAATAATTTATAATATTATTATTATTATGTGTAGGGGATTTAAGCACCGCGACCTTTCGATATATTGTACCCCCCATCAGAGGTTCAAAGTACATCTTTGAGTCCTATCGTCTGGATAAACGTGATGACAAGTTTTGGCTCCAGAGGTTTCACATCACTGGCTGAGTCCTGGAAAAATCTCAAGTATTTCCTGCAGGTGTGCATGAGAGCCGGACATTCTGTGAACACATGCAAAGGTGTCTCCTCTTCCTCCATACAGAATCTGCAGCAGCCTTATGAGGTGACCCCCATTCTCACCATATGTGAGTTCAGTTTACAGTGTCCTGTGAGTAGGCCTGTCATCATCCTAAGATTATTCTTAGAGATATTGATGAGTGATTCGAATTTCTTTAGGTGGTATGTCCCTAGCAGACTCTTTGATACCCTTAGGCCTAGCTATGGTTATCAGCTCTGTGAGCAGCACATCGACAATCTTTCAGAAATCTTGTGAAAAAATTTATAACAAAGTTCACTATCAAAAATATTTCGTCAATTGCGATACTCGTAAATAGAGAACTTTTGACTGGATGGGCTTCTTGTATGGTGTGTTGTGAACTGTGCTATTTTCGTTTTACACAACAGCTGATCTGGGACAATGTAAAATAGTTGCCATAACGTCCCGTCCTAACATCTAAAAAAATGTCGGACAGAGTGCTGTAAAGTGTATTTGTATCATCACAAATGCGTTAAAGTATAACAAATGGGAATCAGTTTAGGTTCACCTTTCGAGGAATCATTGCTGTAAGAAATAACGTTGCCGAAGTGCAGCAGGAGTGCTAGCCAAAATTTTGGAATTGTTAAAGCTCCTAGGAATATTAGAATATTTCTTGGACAACGAGTACTACAAGTATGTCTTAGGGACCATAGTGAATGGTTTAACCAGTAACTTTTTCAATGGACAAACATGGGTTTTCCATCAACACTTTACTCCCGGTCACAAGACCAGAACGAGTGTCTATAGAGCAATATTTCTGATTTCATTGAAAACGCAGGATTGGTCCTGGGAATTGTGGCAGCAATGGAATTTACATCCATTGAATACTGTTTGTGTTCGGAGTTGGAACATATAGTCTGCAACACTCCTCAACGAAATTTGGACCGTCTCAAATCAGTATGAACGAACGCAACGTTGATTTGATGCTATCGATGGATGCCGTTAAAGCCTAATCGACAGTTCGTATAAGGTCCCCTTTAAAAGTAACAGGCGTTAATTTCGAGTCAACTCTTGTATGAGTAATAAAAAAATAAAACCAGTTTCGACACGAAATTTGTGTCTTTTAAGTCGCAGAACTTATGTACAGAATATATTTTCGAAAATAACTATAATTATAAGTTAGTGAGAAATGGAAATAATCTGTGTCGGAAGATTTTTGAACTTGGAACACTATTTTATCAATCGAGTTTTTGTTATTAGCTCTTTGTGTGTGGGCAATTTTCGCCCAGCTGCATCATTTATCAAATTGTATGGTGGGTGATTTTGTGTGGGAAGTTGTTTCCAATTTTATCGAGTTACAAACTCGATTAGTGTTTTTATGAATAATTTTCTGAGTCGTAATCAATTGATATCACTCCTAAGTAAATTGTATTTTGACCGACCAAATTCATTTACCCATTGTATATATATATATATATATATATATATATATATATATATATATATATATATATATATATATATATATATAATATATATATAATATATATATATATATATATATATATATATTATATATATATATATATATATATATATATATATATATATACATATATATATATATTTATATATATATATATATATATATATATATATATATATATATATATATATAAAGTACATATTTAAATATAAGTACCCCATGTGCGATACGTTTGACATTGTCTGTTTCGATGCCCGTTTGTTTAGTGTTTCATTGACTTCAAATTTTAAATTCCGTTCACTCATTTCTGGATTTGTTATACGCTTTTGCAGCTGTTGTGTTGTGTTTCGCTCATTCATTACTGTTTTATTTAAATTTGATTCGTTTTCTAAAGAATTGTTGCACTGCACTGCTGGCCAAATGTTGTTGAACTCACGAGGCTTTTTATATTTTTATTATAATATTCGTTCATTAACGTAAACACTTAAAATACTCGCTCTATGCTTATCTTAATTATCGGGCAGTACAACTTTGCACGGTTGCAGTGTAAATAATCTTCGGTGGGAGAATGCAACCTATTAAAATCGGGCCAGTTGTGAAAACTGAGGTTGTTGCAAGAACCGAGGAAAAATTTTGTATTGGCCAACAGATCTATTTCCAAAAAGAGGTCCCTTTTCTACACATGAAAATTAAAGTGAATCGAATAAATCTGTGCTCACAGCAATAATTTTATTTAATTTAATTTATTTTTTTGAAAAAACGGCAAATTTTGGTCTTCACTTTGTTGCAATTTATATTTCGCTGCACAGCAGTTTCGCGAAGATCCTGAAGTTTCAAAATGTCATTTAGTGAGTGGAAGGTCTGTCTTTTCAGCCCATTTAATGCGAGTGTTAAAACAATTAATAACAGTTTTCAATATAATTTTCGGTGAAGCCAGAACAATATCAACGGTGCTTTCGGGTACACTTTCGATTTCGTCCACATCGCCTGCAGCTGGAGAGTTGTCGCTTACGTTTTCATATATCCAATCAATTATTTCATCATATGAAATGTAACTTCACGAAGATGATCGGAAACAGTTGCAATCATTGATTGATTGTTCATGAACTAGTTCATCTCTAATTACTTTTAATGGCAAATTATCTTCATCAGTCCTTTAATCATTAGAATAAACTAAGTTTATAACATTTTTGCCCTATGGCTGAAGAATAGCAGTTGGCTGGAAAGCACATGATGATGATCATTCCGTCGTCACTTATTAAGTTGCTGTCTTTTGGATGGCAGGGTGCTTTATCCAAAAACAAAAGCGCTTTCTGTGCAAGATTTTTAGAAGAAATTAATGATCTGACCTGAACAAATTAGATCAAATATGAAAATTGTGTCCATTTTTCATTAAATTCATTTAATTTTTATATGTACGAGGTGTGATCAAAAAAGAACCGTTATTGTGTGATCAAAAAATAAAGTATTTATTTATTCATCAACAACTATCTTGTCCCCTTTAAAGTAATTCCCCTCAGATATAATACACTTATGCCAGCATTTTTTTCAATCCTCGAAACACTTCTGAAACGCTTTTTCTGGTATCGCCAACAGCTCCTGTTTCGATTTTTCTTTTATCTTCTCAATCGTAGCAAAACGCTTTCCTTTCATCGGTGTCTTCAGTTTTGGAAAAAGTCAGCGGGGGCCAAGTCCGGTGAATACGGTGGTTGAGGCATGATAACGGTTTTGTTTTTGGCCAAAAACAGCTCCTGAGCGCTGTCCATGCGACGTTATTTTTGCTGAAAATTTAGCAATTTTGGAACAATCTTCGCTGCCGCACGTTTCATGCCTAAAACATCCGTAAAAATTGCTTGGCATGAGCCGAACGATATGCCAACATCATCAGCAACCTCTCTGATAGTGATTCGACGATTATCCAAAATCATTTTCTTCACTGCGTCAATGTTTTCATCGGTTGTTGACGTGCTCGGGCGACCAGGACGAGCATCGTCATTGACATCTTCTCGGCCTTCCTTAAACCAGTTATACCACAATTGAACTTGTGTTCTGCTCATAGTAGACTCGCCAAAGGCCACAGTCAACATTTCAAATGTCCTTGCGCATTTAATTTCATTTTTTACAAAAAACTGAATACAGTTTCTTTGATCCATTTTTTTCGAATAGTAAAAAAAGAACGAAGAGCACACCAAAACACGACTAACCTTTTTATCTGTCAAAAACAAACTGACAATCCAAAATGGTTGGTATTGCCAACATATATAACAGACATGTGTACCAACATAAAAAAAAAATGCGAACATCGAACATACGTAACTCACGAAAAGATGAAAATAACGGTTATCTTTTGATCACACCTCGTATGTACTTACCTCAGGAACAAACGCTTCGTGATCCATGCATTTTTGTACTAGTAAGCTCCCATAATGTGCTCTGGGATTCAATGCTTTGCCGATAACGAGTGGTTTAATTTTGTGCATACCAGAAGAATTGGTGCAGGCAAGAAATGTTATGCGTTCCTTGCTTACTTTGCGACCAGGGTGCAGTTGCTTGATTGGCGCTAACAAGTGTTTTATTTGAGAGCACTTTGTAAAGCAATCCGGATTCATCACCATTATAGATCTGATCTGGAGTTAAATCGAGCTCTTTGACTTTCTCTCTGAACTCCTTCAGAAATGGCTCGACAAGCGTTGGCTTATTTGACAATTTCTCACCGCAAATTCTTAGCATGCGAATGCCGTGACGTTTTTTAAAATTTGAAAACCAACCGTTACTCGCGTTTAATGTACTAAAATTGTCTTCAAGTCTGCTATGCTCCTGGCGCGCCTTTGCCTTTACAATTTCTATAGAAATAGACATATTTCGCTCCCTTTGCTTGAAAAACCATCTGTACATTGCTCTCCATCTCCATTTTGGCATATTCGCAATCTCTTATTGCTACTCGCTTTTCTGGTCCGGATTCCGCATTTGTGACGAATTTTCTCAGTGCAGTTTCGTTACGTTTAATCCTTGTTATTGTTGACTTGTGCACTTTATATTGCTGGCATATCGATTTAATAGCAATGCCAATATCCATTTTTTCCAGGATACACATTTTTGTGCTATTGTAAGTTTATTGACATTTTTAACTACTGGCATTTTGTATGCAGCACGAGTGAATCGACCGGTCGCGAAATAAATTCCTTCAAACTGAGTGGGCGCAGGAAACATTCATACACGCATGCATCATGCGAGGGAATCCCAAATTTATATTTTTCGACAGAGATGAATGAACAAAAGAACGGAAGAAAAGTGGTCAAAACAAACTAAAACATACGATTTCCTTAGAAAGTTGCGTTAGCAGAGATAACTTTTTTTTGAAGTTGGGTTAACAGAGTCTGCAATGTTAAAAGCTATGTATATAACAATTGCGCGTTAGGTCGGTCGCGCGTTTGACAGTTAAAGTAGAAACAATGTAATTATATGAAACAATTCGAAATGCGGCTTCACGCGTTTGATCGTAAATTTTTACAAATATCGTAAACGCGTTCAAAACGCCGGACTAGGGCAAGTTTGTAGTCGGTCGTGCGTTTGACAAGCAGCGCTGTTTTCTTCCAAACAATTCGGCAAAACACTCTTGACAATAAAATTTCCAATTACCCAAACAATTGGCATTTTATTTAAAAATTGTAAAAATGGCGTTCCTTGAAAAAAATTTAATAAATTTGGTGGGGGAGCACACGCGCTATTTCGTTTTAGCAACGCATACCTCACTCGTTATGCAAACGATATCGCAAACGCCGGTAAACCCGCGATCCACCTAACGCGCCATTGTGATATAGCCTTAAGAATTCGGGTGTTGCGATTATCGAGGAGTTGCGTTCAGCGAGGTCTTACTGTATATTTATGAACAGTAAGTGTTTTGATCCTATTCGTTTTACAAGACCATGCGCTACAGTTACAGTTACAGACAGTTACACTGGCTAACTTACCATTCAAAAATGGAGGTCTCCCCATTGTTTAAAATAAAACATTTTACAAAATGTTTAATGTTATTTTTTATTAATTTTGTTATTTTGAATTTATAAGGCAAAGCGTTTACATAAAAATACATATTTTTTTTTGTTTATTTCATATTGCATACTTTACAATAAATGTACGAGAATTTGAAATTTCTTTGTTTTTGTATGTAGTTTCGTGGTTTTAGTTTTTCTAATAACTTTGGTAACTTTATAGAATTAGAAATCGAGTAGTTAGGTCAGATTTTTATAATTAAATGTAGGCAAATGTTTTAAATTTCGTAAATTAATTTGTTTGATTAATATTTTTGTTTTGTTTTCTTTGGTTTAAAGCAATAAAAGCATTGCAACTTTAAAATAGTTTTTTTCGATGCAGTTGAGTAAATAAATAACTCTTTCTCAAAGTCTAGTGTTGGTGTATATAACTTGTTATATTAGCAATTGGAATATATTCCTTATAGAGATTTGCTCGCGTACTCAAATGAAAGCTTGGATTGCTTGTAAGCATTTGCATCTGCTAAGCAGTTCGGGAGTAATTCAATTTAGGTTCACTAACGTGCAAATGCAAGTTGTTGTATTAAAAGAGCTAATATATAAATTCATAAATTCAAAATGTAAGTAAAAATTTACAATAAGTTCAGTAAAAATATAATGTGGGCGTACTATATATAAAATTATTTGTGTATACGAGTATCAAGGCAAGCACTTGGTTGGTTCCTGGATTTTTAAGAAATTTTGAAATTTTTAGCTTCGCTTTGGTTTAAGTGAGCAACCATTCTAAATGCGAATTGAGAACTTAAATTTAAAGTAAAAGTAAAATCTGTATTACAAAATTATAAAATTGTTTTGCTACATATGAAGGAGCGGTTTGTGAAAAAAATATATGCGCGGGCTGTATTGTTTTATATGTTGGGGTTTCTACGCTAAGTTAGCATACCTCTGCATTTAAATCTCATATTACAGTTTTTTGAAGCTATTATTCAGTGTACATATTTTGATAAGTTTGCGTTGTAGCGATTCCTTTTGTATTTAAGGTACTTAACCAAGAATTTCCCTTCTTTAGTTGTTTCTAATTTTGTTTATTGATTATGAAGTGTGTTTAATCTTTGTATGCGCATTTAACTAAATCATTAATGCTGAGAATGGATTGTATCGCATGATTTTCGACAGCAGTATCCAAAGTACTGAGGTTATCCCGCATAGAACGACGCCCCCCCAACCCAGATCCAAACTCCAGGAAGTTAGGAAAATTCGCGCGCCCAGTAGTGGTTTGGCCATAATGGCTACTCCACCTGGTCGTGCCACTATTCCATCTACGGTGCCATCGTAGTCACTGTCCAGCATGGGGCGGCCCTGTTGGCGTTTAAAATGAATTATCATAAGCGTGAAGAGTGCGAAGAGAGCTAAATGAATATGTTGAAAAAAGAAAACCATTACAGAAATAGAGTTTGTTAATCTCGCACACTTACCTGCTAAAAGGTACATAACTCCAGTGATCAGTATGGCGCTTATTTGGCGAGTGCACACGCCGAACGCACCCACCAATGCGGCGCTTCCAAGTATGATTAGGCAAACCAGGGAGCATGAAATGGACAAATTTTGCATTCCTATAAAAAGCGCAGCAGAAAGTGAGCTGTTTTAGTATTTGTGCAGAACTTCCGATATAAATTTAACAATTTACTTTGGCAAAAATGTAGGAAGAAAGTACAAAGTTTTATTATAAAAAATATATATTAAAATGTGTAGTATCAAAAGCTTAAGATTTTGTTTAGCAAAAGTGAGAAAATTGTAAATATGGGCAACTACAAATAAAAGTAAAGTTTATTTGAAGCAGCGAAAACAAGCAGAACTGCACATTTTGTACTTAAACTGCGCGCCTGCCACTTGCAGCATACGACTTACCACAACTCTTTACGCTTTCTATTGCAGAATTCAATCACTCATTCACTCGTTGCAAAAGCGTACTCAAACAGAAACCGGAACGAAAAGCGACAGCGACACCGTCACCGTCGCCAAAACTAAAGCAAACAAAAAGTAGCGAACATGTCAAAGGCGGATAAATCACAAATTGTTAGCAAAGAAACCGAAGCCAAACCCAAACGGGGACGTCCAAAGGGCAGTGGCAGTGGCAAACCAACGGTGCAAGTGTCCACAACAAAAACTAAAGTAATCGATGGAAAGCTTATGAAGCGCGCTATGGGCGTGCCGAAAAAAGTGCTCACTGGCAAACGCGGCAGACCGCGCAAGCAGTATGTCTGGGTCGAAGTTAGCCAGAAATAAAACAATCCAACAAAAGTATGAACTCTATTTATAAGCCCCGTAACGCAGAGAGGGTGGTGCGGCAGATTTGGTGTACTGTGCAATAATATCCGTGTGTCACAATGTGCCCAGTTGAATGCAATACGCTCTATGATTCCCGAGAGTGGTGGCTATGTGCAATGTTTTCTATGGAACTCGCAATACAAGTGCATAAAATCGTACGGCTGAACACTTAGGAATTTCTTATTGATTTTAGTTAAAAACAAAAGCAAAACAATGCTAAGGGATTTTGTACTGTTTAGCGCACTTGACACTCATGGGACGTAGTTTAATTAGTAAGATTGCTGCTAGCTTAGAGATCACCCTTGCGGATTTGTACTAGTATAAAAGCTGTGAAGATGAATATAAGTTACTTCAGTATGACAATAGCTGCGTGACTGGGCGGCATTTCAAGTATGTCCACACCGCTCTCTGAACCAAAGTTCCTCCCAAATACTTCAATAAATTTGCTAAAGTCCGAACTTCGAACTTTTTTTGACGTTGAATATTTTGCAGATGCCGGGAAAACCACGACTCACCTACCTTTTCGTGGACCACAAACTCCGTGCTAGCTATTGCACATGGCACATTATCTGCCATCTCCCTCCTTTTTTGACGTTATAAAAGTAAAACCATTTTAGTGTAATGAATAAAAATAAATTCCGTGCATATTTGCATTGTAAAATCAAATTACTACAGACAGAAATAATAAATATACGTGAATATAAACTTTTATAATTTTGTGGATGATTTTTTACCGCAGGCAGAGAATTTCAGCACATTTCCTTTAATTAATGAAAACAAATTTAAAACATTCTTCGATATTTACAAAGAAAGCTTAGGTGAGTCTTTCAGAGTTTCAAAAGGTAGTTTCAAAACATAAAAATACAGATTGGAGGCAGGAATGGAAGCATACTCCATTAACCACCCGAAGCTAAGTATCAAAAGTGGCCAAACGAACAGAGGATGGACGTTCTACGCGCGCGTTTCTTTACACGATTTCATATGATGTCACATCTGTTATACAATTGAGAATGCTAATATTTAATTTGGAAAATGTATACAAAAATACAGTTTTTATGGTCGTTTATTTCTGCAGCATCCACATTAGTGTTGCATATTTGGGCTGAATCAGCTGCTGCATTGATATCCTACAGCTTAAAGCGACTTCGTTGTGTTTGTATCAATGGGTATTTTAAAGATTTGTGTACTGTAATAAACCTTATAGGCGCACATAGGCTGATCCTTTAATTATTAAAAATTTTACATATTGTGTTTCCAGAGAGACGGCAAAGATCATCTGCTCCTTCATTATATAAAGCGAAACAAGACGCTTTAATTGTCCTACCAATAAAAATTCCTCCTAAAAGTAGGCAATGATTTCATGTGTGAGTGATAACTCACAAGAAACGTGCAGCTTGAATAATTGAAGAGTGTGACATCAATTTGTCTGGAGAATGCCTATTGTAAAAAACTACTTAAAGTACTTGTATTTTCCGACTTCATTGGTATTCCATCTGTGCCATAGGCCAACTTCAGGATTCGCCATTATCGTGGAAAAGGCTATAAAAATGTTCGTTGTATTTAAATGTATTGTGAACATTTGTACCATTTGGGTTAAATTTTATGATTAAAATAAGTGATTGTAGTTAAATTTTACATAATACTGGTCAATAAATATAATAATAATATAATATTATCAAAAGTGCCGTGTATTTAGAATTTTAAATGTCAAAATTAATCACCCCAACAATGTTAGTCACAACATTATATTGAAGTATAAGGTGATATTCATTTTCATTCTGCGTAACCTACACGCGTAGTTAAGCTATTTTATGATTTATTTATTCCCCTACTGACTCAACCGACATTCGCCAATTGTTACAGAAGTGGGTGGACACGCAATCATGGACGCCATAGTGGTATGATATGCAAGTTTTAACAGGTAGCATTTTGAGCAAATTTTGAGAATGTCTACTGTCGTGTAATAAATAAATATGCTCCTTTTTATCGCTTGGTACAATTTATAACGGGTAATTTGTGATGAAAATAACAAATTTTGTTTGTTCACAATGATGGGGCAATAAATGCAAATGTGGCATAACCTCAGCGAAGGGCAGGAACTTGAGGAGAACCTTTTACGCTTTGTCTAATTCCATTCAAATGTGTATAAATCTATTTCGAATTCATTTATAAAGTAGGACATTTTCCGTGTAGCAAGACCAGTTCTCAGGGTACGCTAAATTTTACTTCTTCTTGCATAGAGCCCACAAGTACATTGTAATTGCTCATATTCAGAATTTGAATGTAGCAATTAGTTTCGATATCAGTTATTGGCCTAGTTTTGTTTGGAATAGTAAAATTTTGTATCATTGTATGCATAAATTGTATAAATTCAAAAAATACCCCTGAAAATTGACGCATCTTTTGATTGGTTTGGACGAGAAATTAATATAATTAACTTACTGATATTGGTTGGAATTTCACAAATGTGTCATTGTTAACAGTGAGTTAGGATTTGTGGAAATGTCACTGGGGTCTTTTAGTGTTTATAAATCTGTCTTGAGTTTAGAGCAAACGGGAAATTTTGAGATCTGTGGAATAGACAAACACGGGGTTATTAAAATTAAGTCGTAAATACGCTACCATAATAGTATAGTATGTCTTTTATCATTTCCTTCTTACCACATACAGCACACAGATCCATTGGGTTGACAGATATTTCATTGTCTCACAAGGATCTGTGTATAAATCTAGTTGTGGTTCCAGTATATTGGATGAAGTTATCGAGTCGTCAGACAATGCACGTCTTTACACGTATATTTAATAAACTGCTTATATTATCTACAAAGTTTGAAATAGTTAGCCTGCGAAACCTTCACATAAACTGCAAACAATCAGGTACACACTAAGTTGGTTGGTGTGTTTTGTCGATCAGGTATTATAATACATACATATAGATATGTATGTGTATGGATACGCATATCACAGATCTACAGGAGTGTACTGCGATACCTTCACATAAACTGCAAACAACCAGGTACAATCTCTAAGTTGGTTAGTATGTTTTGTCGATCAGGTATTATAATACATACATATAGATATGTATGTGCATGGATACGCATATCACAGATCTACAGGAGTGTATTCATCCCTTAAATACTAAGCCATTCTTGATTTCCACCTCATCGACACTCATTCCAAAGATTGGAACTAAGTCTCAACTGTATTGTATTCGGTGAGTAGGCGCCTGTCGTAGAGGAGAATTAAATTGGCATCTTATGCACTTTAAGCTGGTTATATGGATTTTGGAAACTTTTGTTCCAATCAACTTCACATGAATAAAAAATGAATGATTTTTGCACATGTTCATTCGTACCAATCTCGTATCCCCTGCGAATGACTTTTTCCAAACAATAAGGAAAAATTCATACATTCAATGGCTTCAACACAGTTCAGTTGCAGTGATGACGTTAGTAGCGATGGTGATAATGACTTTTCAACTTATTGGTTAGTTCAAATCCGGTGATTTAAATATTGAGATAGTTAATATACAAACAAGCTTCTTTGGTATGTATATATAAGATAAGATTATGTTCCTCAAAATTATTTGCTAGAGCCGGCATCTATCTACAGTGCTTTAGATTATGATAAGTGCTATTATATATATCGAAGTCCTTAGTAATTAAAACTGTTATGTCGTTGGTTACTAACATAAATGTTGGCAAGTCACCAGTTCTCAGTGACCAGTTCTCAGTCACCAGTTCAACACAGAACTTACTGGTATTAGTACCGGTGACCAAGAGTTCGCTGCTCCAAAGTCATCGATATCGATTCTAACTACGATGGAAATGAGTCACAACTAAACTACGGAAATTCGTTACTTTTTTGCTTTGAATAATGAAATTCTTCCGGACACTGATACCTCTATTTAGCCTACCCTAGTGTCGATGGTGTGGGTCCTATGAGACAATGATTTTGACATGACATACAATGAATCTAAGTAATTGGAATATTTTGTAATTTTCACGATGCTTTCCTTAAATGTACCTATATCAATGTTGTTGTGCTTCGCTATATATTCGAAGCCTCTTGAAAGTGGTTCCTTGTAAAATTAAACACATTGAAACAAGATTGATAGAATATACCATTTTGCTTTCCTATATTAAAACTTGAAAATTATCGCAATTTCAGTACAGGAGCTCAAAGAGAGCAGTTTTAAAATGGCAAATTTGTTTCTACCAGTTTTCAAATTGAAATTTGTGGGCATGGAAGTCAAATAATGTGTGTCGATGTCGTTATGAAAGCACAAAATGACAAAAGCTTACAACCTAAAGAATTTGCAAGTCATATTACTTATCCATACTTATAGAGTGGGGAGTTGGGGTCACTACAATATAGTAACACATATAAAACAAATGGCATAATATAAAGTAAAATAAAATTGTAAAAAATCTTAGAAAGCATTCCAAAATTATTGCAAATGTAAAATACTTGGCAACTGAAGCACATGCAAAACGTTTACATATTTATATTTATGGTAAAGTTTGGAAAACGGAAATTCTTATTCAAACTATGCAGAAAGGATTGCGGTACAACCTACGTGAATGATAGTTTCTTCGATTGCCACGATTACATTTTTGAATTGTAGTAATTTTTTTTCATAAAATTTGTTTGTTAGTAAATGATAGTGAAGCCAAGGTTAGTAATGGAAGATGCATGTAGTAAACTGTTCCGAATAGGACACATTTTTATTGTATCACATCTCTTTTTAAAAATGATTACTTTTGCTTGTTTCTTCTAGTTGAATTATCTGACCAAGTATGCCAGCCGACAAAAAATCTCCCGCTCCCGCCCCAGCTGCAGCTGCTGTTGATGCTGTTGATGCTGCCGATGCTGCTGCCATAGACGCAGTTATTGAAGAAGAACGCTCAGAGAAAATATTACAGGCGAAGGAATTGTACAGCCATGGCTCGAGAAACTACTTAATGAAAAGTTATGCCGAAGCGGCAGATGAACTGAGCCAGGTGTGCGCGCTCTACGAGGAACTTTATGGTGAACTGTCCGATGAGTTGGGCATGCCATATCTTCTGTGAGTTAGTCACTATGGCTATTAAATAACTTTTTATAATTAATCGTTTGCTTCTAGGTATGCAAAGTCACTAATTGCTTTGGCACTGGATGAAAACAAAGTGATTGATGTACCCGATGAAGAGGAAGAGGCTGATGATGATGACGATGATGACGGTGGCGAAGAGGACGGCGGTGATCAGAAAAAAGATGTAATTGCAGCAAATGGTAATGCAAGTGCCGTTCCATCCTCGAGAAATGGAGTGGGTGCCAAATTGGATGCAATTAAAGAAGTGGCTGACGGAGGGAAGAAATCAAATGAAGCCGATTCCACGGCAAACGATGGTGATGATGTATCCAAGACAAAGTCCGAAGAGAAATCTTCAGAGGAAGTTCAAGTCAGTAGCACCGATGATGGCAATAAATGTACAAAGAAAGGTGATACAAATGGAGCCGGTGATGTGGCACCAGTGCTGGATGGCGAGAAGCCAAGCACCTCGAATGGTCAAGCTGAACATTGCGATCAAGGAGAGGAGGAAGAGGAGGAAGAAAATGAGGCAGTATGTTAAAGATTTCATTTAAAAAACTGTACTCGATTTTTACGTTTACGAGTAAATTTAAAATGAATGCAGCAGATTTTCCATCATATCTTCAGCATTTTTAAATCTACTTAATTTAAGAATCGCCCTAGTAAGATTCTCAGAGTACAAAATTTTGCTTTAATTTGTAGGCTTCCAGTTTGCAGTTGGCATGGGAAATCCTTGAACTAGCTGCCAAAATATTTTCACGCCAAGGAATGGGTGGTTTGCCCAATTTGGCTGAGGTTCAAACCGAATTGGCTAATATTGAATTTGAGAACAATATTCTGGATGCAGCACGTGAAGATTATGGTAAATACGAATTATATTATTGTATTTTTAAAGCTCTTTAAATAACTAAAATCGTTTATTATGTCTAATTCATATAGAGAAGGCATTGAATATTTATCTAGACTTGCCTACGAATTATCGACGTGCAATGGCCGAGATACATTACAAAATTGGACTGACTTGTCTAATGCAGCAGCTGAACAAAGATGGTGCCGAATCGCTAAAGGAGGCCTGTTCTTTAATTGAAGAAGAGATTGACGAAATGAAAGCAAAGCCCGTACTCAATGAAAAGGATAAAAGTAATATTCAGGATATGGAGGAGACCAAGCAGGAGATCTGGGCTAAAATAGACGAAATTGAAGAGACGCAAGCACAGGTAGGATATCTTCAATATATATATATATATATATATATATATATATATATATATATATATATATATATATATATATATATATATATATATATATATATATATATATATATATATATATATATATATATATATATATATATATATATATATATATATATTTTTTTTTTCTGAATTCATGGGTTCCTTTAAATTTTTAGAATGTCGAAAAGGTGCGGGCCGCTTTGGACATTTATAAAAAATCCATTGCTAAGGATAATCCTGCCGGTGCTGGAACGTCATCTTCAGCTGTTGCTTCTTCATCAGCGATTACATCATCATCAAAGCCTAACGATATCTCCCATCTGATCAAGCGTAAGAAGCCCGAGGAACCCAGTTCGGAGGCGGAAGCAGCTGAATCGCCCGCCAAACGACCAGCGCCGTAATTGTTTCAAGGAAGCGGATCAAATTAGGCTGCATTCCATATATTTAATAACAACAGCCTGCCAACACGCCCAACACAACCCAACCTAACCCAATCCCTCTCTTCATTCACAAGCGCTTCGAAGCGTTTAGTTGCAGACATCTTTTTCCTTTTCCATTTATTAGATCTTTCAGTTTACTTTTATTTAGCTCACACACGCCTTGAGTCGCCATCGCCTCTTTCCTCGCTCTTGCTACTTTAAATGCATCAGTGAGCAGTTTTATGTCTTTGTGTGCAAACGGAAATTCAAATTTTCCTTTTTCCCGGCCTGAATCATATTTTTCATTTTTTTAATGTTTTATGATGCCCTTTAAAGAAAATCGCAATGGATTCGTTTTTGTTTGGTTTCAAATTATTATTATTTTGTACATTTTGTAAGGTTTTATATTCGACCTTTCTAAATTAAAAACGTGGCTTTCGAGTTTCACCACTGGCATTTTTCCTTCCACTGTTTGTACTTTAAGCTCAGCCATCTTTATTTCGTTAATTTTATACTTATTTTTTACAAATAGTTTTAAGCCGAAGTATAACATTAAATATGATTTTTTTGCTAAATAATTATAGTGTTAAATTTTCACGCTATAAAACACACGATGTTTAATTTCAATTAAGAAAGAAGGGTGGATGTGGAGATATATTGCCTTGTGCTGCAGCTACTGTGATCATTAGGGGGATCACATTCATGGACCAGAATACTGTAGTTCAGGCTGAGATTGCGTTAGACTTGAAAGCTGGAAAAGGTTTACTGGATGGTTCCGATCAATATCAGAAATGGAAATCCTTCACTGATAGCCAAGCGGTAATAAGCCATGTGGCAATAAGCCATGAAAATGTATTTAGTTCTGAGGAGTAGTTGGTTCAGCTTTGTCATACTCGGTCACAGCTGAACAGTATTCACTTGATAAAGGTGCCAGGACATTGCAATATGGAATATAATGAGGTAGCCTGTTTGGTACAGTTGGGGGCTGGTGATAATGAAAGGTGCGATCATTTGTGGATAAGAAGATCGTGCGAAAGACTAAGAAAATAAACACAAAATTAATTAGACCCTTTGAAAATGCGACGCGTAAAGTGGCGATGTCGTTGGAATTTTATATTTTTAACTGTACTCTCATTTTGGCATTTTCTTTGTGCATTCTTTCGATGTAGTTTAAGATATTGGGAAATCCGAATGGAGTGCAAGTAGTACAAAAATAATCTGAAAAGCTCGATGCTCCCGCTGCCAATAAGTAAACTTATAACATTGCTAATCGATTATTCGTCAAGTCGCTGCTCCTCTATATAGTGCGAGGAGTCCATTCCAACAGATTCCTAATATTTTGAAATAATCTCGAAAAGAAACAAAGTAAATAAAAAGTGGCAGGAGTGTAGATAGACAGAGTTGAGTCTTGGAAGCCGCAATGGTAATGATGATCCCAGTAATGAAATTGCTGATCTGTTTCTATAAATTTTGATACCCTTTACTTTTAAAAAAGGTAAAAAAAGGTATACTAATTTTGTTCTTTTGAGAGGAGTGCAATTTCAAGAAGAAGGCGTGGTAGGAAAGGACTTAAGTATACAGATATGATCAGAATCACTTTCTAAACAATTTCGATTTTGTTCCTCCGTCTGTGGCCACTTTTTTCTACACCGTTAGAGCTATCTTAATGAGACTGCAAAAGTATAGACTGGATAAAGATACAGAACCAGATGGCCATATGGGCCGATTTTGACCCATATTCCCATATAAGGAACTTTTTTCAACTTTTTTAAAATTGCTATAACTTCGGTCCAATTGATGGAATAGTGACGCATTTTGGTATTATGTGGGCCCTACTAAACGCTGCAAAAAGTGGGCGGTATTTGTTAACTGCCACGCCCACTATCAATAAATATTCATAACTCAAGATCTATAAGAGATTTATGGACGAAATTTTTCAAGAAGCAACATCTGGCCATCATAAAGCTAACTGCAGTGAAATGAGGTTGATCAGAGAAGGTAGGCAGGTAGGTCAAGCCGTCATTGTCCCTTTGTGACACCGCAAGAGACACAAGTTGCATCCCTTTTAAAAGTCGAACCATTTGGAGTTTTAATGAAGCAGTTGATTGAGCAAATATTTTTGTTATTTCACATTATTATTTTTTAAATTTACCTCTTATACAATATTTATATGGGAAATTTTATATTAGTACGTATATAGACCCTACAAAGCCATATACAAGAAATGGAGCCGATCAGATAAAGGCCACGCCTCCCTCTAATAAAATCAATTCAAGGTACCCTACCGAAAATTACCGTAGATATACTCCTAATGATGCATTTTAGAGAAAACATCCCCATTGGTGAACTCGCACGCACAAGGAAAGGTAAAGGGTATTTCGAAGTCGGTCTAACCCGACTTCAGATTTCTTTACTCGTTAAATATGAGAATGTCTACGATTCAAAATGCATATATATTATTTCAAATCTCAGATGCGAATGATGATGCTAATTAAATAGGTAGCAAAGGACCGCATTTCTAATATGTATGCAATTTCCCACTCTATGGCTACATGCTTCTAATGAGTACTCAGCTTGAAGGTTTCGCATAATGGGCATTTATCTAAGACCAATTTATGGGTATTATGGAATTATGCTTTATATTTACTATATTTGGTAAACGCTTCCGTTGAACTTTACTACATGCATGATTTTAATTTAAAAAAAAAGATGATACCAGGTATGACAAAAATTTCCTGAATTAAACACATTTTTTATTTCTTTTTTCAAAATAATATTAAAATTTGTGTTTACGAAGAGTAGTCCCTGATGCTATCCCACTATTATACTAATGAACAATGTGTTCGAGCGTGTTGTTATGATATAGAAAGCCAAAATATTAGGTAAAAATAGGCATGAGGATAGACTGTTTAGGTGTGACTGGAAAGTAGCAGCGATAAGAATCATTGAGAAGTAAAGGTGAAACAAGTGAAATTATTAAATTTGCGACTTATTGCATGAGTGAATTGAAGTGAAATTAAATTGCTTTTATTAAAGATTTTTGGGTTGATTGGCGTATCCAGTGATTCAAACATTTAGTAATAAAGTAGTTTTCATAAGAATATTGTTTTTTATACTGCTGCAAACAGGGTGTGAGCAAAATCAACAAACTATTAATTCACTTAAATTCTTGGTCGACTATTTCAAGTACACTGATGAATTACTCTCTTTCAATGCCTGTGTAAAACATTCTTCATCGCTATCAGATGAGTGAGAAAATATATATCATAAATTATGACAACAAAAACTTTTTAAATCTGATCTGTTTTTGGGAAGTTTTTAGTTATCAGCATAGAATGGATGCAGTTGCGTAAAAACTCGAACTGTACCTTTGGAACAAATTATACATATTATCTTTCCTGTATTCGAGAAAATACAGTTTTTAATAGAAGTCTGCTCATTTTGTAGTCGGCAGATATGAGTGGAATATAAACTTTTTCAGGAAGTTTAGTTCTACAATTATGACTAGTTTAGGTCTGAAATTGGAAATTATACAGTTTCTGAAACTGATCTCAACATTTTGTCCATTTTTCACAACTGAAGTATTCGTTGACTTGGAAATATTTCCAACATTGGTAAAGAAACTTGGACTTGTGAGATCCCAATAGTTGTGTAGTAGTTCATTGTAAGGAGTAAGGAGAAACTAATATTTTCAGTTGAAAAAGAAGCGCCAGTTTTGAAGAAGCAAACATTTTATGAAATTGTTGTCAAACCATTGTACAAATTATAGCGATAATGACAATAATGGTGAAAGAATTTGTAATGGATCTGTGAGGAATACCATAATGGTAAAATAATAAATATAAAAGAAGAAATAATAATAATAATATGTCTTTAGAGATCACCTAAGTTGTACCATACGTACTTAAATGGGGCTGCAATGTAGTCTGGGACTCACTATGTTGCCAATCGTTGCGCTGCTCCTCGCCGCGTGCATTTTCCATTGATCCCGCTAAATAGTTGACGCAGGGCGGCGCGCCTCGTGGAAATTTCGTATTGCGCCGCAGTTCTTGCAACTCTTGCATTGATAAGTCAATGCACAACGTCCAGATGCCACCATGCATGGGTACCAGGAAAACCGAATCACGTCGAAACCGATGATCTGCTAAAAAGACACAAGAAAAACGGGTTTTGTGAAATAATTAAGTTAGACCAGGACTGATTGTTTACTTAGAGGCATGACTCAAGAAGGTTCTACCGAAAATAAAAAAAAATAAAAATTGGTAATGGGAGTGGATACTGAGTTGGTGAAAAAACCATACGAATTACTTTATCCTTCTTGCTTACACCTTTTCCTATAGTTTTTGACAACGTCGGGCACATTCCATGGGGGGGGGAGGCATGTCTAGGCAGCATGTAAATGTATGATAAGCCTTTTTATTGAAGAGCGTATTCAGTATTTAAAATTCCAAACTACAGCCTTAATTATCCATTAGTATTCACTGCAGGGCGCATTGCGTTTCCTTGTCGCCATGAAAATTTTAAAAATTTTACTTAACATTTTGCAAACGCCAGCACCAGCAGCAGCTTTCAGCGGCTCCAGTCGTCAGCACTTTTAATATGAAACTTCACAAAATCACTTCCTGTTGACCCTGTCAGCTACCACGCACCATATTGCTTAGCTTGTGTGCGGTGGTAGGGATCTGACTTAGTCATTCACATGTCTAAACAGGAGTCATGCCACTAGTTTACTGTAAACGTTATTAAGTTTGTGTTCGGACTCTATTTTGACGAGGTTTTTGGGTGTATATATTAATTGAATCGCGTAGGTTTAATGGCAGTGAATAAGAGAAGAAAGTTTTATCTGTGCTAAAACCCGAGAGCTAAGTTGCAACTCGCCCAATTTTGACAAGAAGAAAGAGGAAGGTTTTACTTTTGTTAAGCCAACTGTCTCAATTTCAATTTGTAGAGATATTTCTTGTTAATGCTTTTAAGACTTGTTATTGTCTTTTTCTTAAAAATTAAATTAAGTTTCATGATGATTAAATTAAGATTCATTAGTAAAAGGCAGCCCACTTCTTTATCGCCGTCATCATTCGATTTCATAGTGCTTAGGGTACAATATGGATACTGAAAATCAACTGTAGTATATTTTGCTTGTAAGTTACCAAGTTCAGTCCATTTCCTATGTGATTGATCTTGGCACATTGTGTCTTCAATCCGAAATTCAGTGATTGCAATTACTGCTGTACCATGGCGAAAGGGTATGAAGACCGGCGGTAAGTTTGACTATTTTTCTGACTAGTTATTTGCACCTATTCGTTTTATTCTTATACTGGTCGAGTTCAAGTGCCAATGGATTTGATCTTGTAAATCTATATTTCCAGCGGAGTACGCGAGCAAAACAAAACTATATTGTGCGCTTGGGGGACATCATTGTTTGTGTTGAGCCCCACTTTTGGTGGAAACATTTTCTGCTGAATGCATGACGGTCAGCGAATTTGCCATTAGTTTTGCTTGCGTCCTCCGGAGGAAACGAGATATAATTTCGAATTGATCTAATTACAGAATTCGTGGTTCTCTTACTAAGTGATTGAGTTTACCTTTACAAAATGAACTTACCCTTTCTATCTGGCTTAAGCATTGCCACTTTATCGTTCAGCATCCATTCGAGTTGCATACTGGATCGATTTGTATACCGATCCAAACTTATACGATCCCATGCAACATGCTCCCAATGATCAGTCATAATGGCAGCGCACAACATCGCCGTAGCGCTGGTAGTCATCAGCAATGTAACGAAGAGGAATAGTACGGGTGGTGGGCCAATGCAGCAATTTGAGCAACACGCCGAACTGCCGGTATTGCTACCACCGTCCATAGCCGAGTTAATTGAAGTGGGCGACTCTAAACCGCCGCCACCCTGTTGCATAATTTTGGAGCAGCTACTGTTGCGCAACAAGATGCTGTTGCTGTGTCTCAGACTCTCAACAGCGGCTGCGGCAGCCGCAGTGGTTGCAACCGACGGGTCAAACTGGAGCGAGCTACCGACCACTGCTGAGGGATGTTCATAAATGCTGTTGTGACGACTCGGAGTGAAATAGTAGCAAGTCGTTTGGGTGTGGTTGTTGCCGCTACCACCACCACCGCCGATTCCACCACCGCACTCATTGATCGCGCTTAGATCCTCATTACTGGAGGAATACACGATGGATTGCGTGAACTGAGTTGAGTAGCAATTTTGCTTGAATGAGACGGTTGGGGGTGGGGCGTAATGATTTGACTGATTTTGCGGTTTGGTTGTGGCCTGCACGTACAACGCCTCGTAATCGTAATGGTGCGGGTTACGGTATATGACTGGCCAGGAACGGGTAGTTTTCGAATTATGGCTGTAGGTTGTGGTTGTTGTAGGGGCGGCGGCTGTTACTGAGGCGGTTGGTTGATAGGTGGTTATGGTAATCGGCGAGGTGGCAGCGTTAGCATCGTTTCCAAATGACGTTATCGTTGTTGTTGCTGTGGCCGTGTTCTCCTCTTCGGGAACCAAAGGCGTCAGTTCGGTTAATTGACTCTCTTCGCTAACTTGGGTGGTTAGATTTGCAGATAATCTTGGTTTTACTGCAGCCGCTTGGTTTGGTGTGATTGGACTTGTTGCGCCTTTCGGATCTTGTAGCTGCGTAGCTTGTTGCCGCTGAAGCACATTTTTCGCCGAGGCAGCAATTGTTGTAATTTTTGCTGCCGCAGTGTCGGGCCTCGTTGTCGTTATAAGCTTCAGAGGCGGCAGATGTTTCGCTGTTACGCTTCTTTTGCCGTTGGTGTTGGCGATGGCGTTCGCGTTTGTTGCTATCACTATTCTAGTTGTTGGTACCGCAGTCAGTTCATTGAAATCTTCCTCCTCCACTAATGTTGCTCCTGATGAAAAAATGTTGTTAGTCTGTTTACTGCGCAGCAAAAAATGTTTACTGTTACTATTGTTGTTGCTGTTGTGGTTGTTGTTGTTGTAATAATGCTTTGTTGGTTGTATTGGTGGTGGTGGTTGCTGTTCTTTGTAATGTCCTTCGGTTGGCGATGTTATGCTTACTTCCGGTATGCAGCGGGCGGTCACCTTATAGCGACTGCCGCTGCTGCCGCCGCCCTTTGTTCTTACGAGTCATAAGTCCGTGTCGCGTTTTTTGATTTTGTTGAGGCTCATGTTTTTGCCTGTTGTGCTCGTTATTGCTGTCGACGTTGTCGTTGTGGTTGTTGTGAGTGGGAGTTCTGTGTCTGTGCTGGTTGATGGTAAGGATTTCGGTTCTTGATGTATTTTATTAATTTTGAAAATGTTTGTGCTTTGGTTTAAGCGAAAAAGTAAGTTAGGGATTTGGTTTTTGATTTTATTTCAATTATTCTTTTCTTTTTTAGTTTCTCTCTTGTGTGTGTTTTATTTGATATGTGGCAACGCTGCGCGCTGTGTCGGTGTAGCAAGTGCAATATTTCCAACTACGTTTCTGAGATGGTTTGAAGTAACTTTAGTGTTGGTTGCCAATTTACAGTTTGCGTTCAGTTAAGTTTGTTAACTACGGTTTAGCTTGAAGCTATAAAAAAGAAATGATTTTAAATAGAAAAAGAAAATCAAAATTAGTGTTAGCGATATTTTGTCATTTATTCGTTAATCGAAAAAGCGCCGTGCATACAACAAATTCAATAAAACTATGACTACAACAAGACACAATAACATGTTAAGAACGAAAGCCTCATGCAATGCAATTAATTAAATTAATTTTAAATAGTTTATTAAATAAGGACATATTCTTTGGTTGAATGTTGCTCAAATTACTTTACATGAACTTTGGTTTTCTTTGGTGTCCGATGACAAGGCGCAGGTGCAGTCAGTTCGAATCGAAAATTGCTTTGGACATAAGTTTTCTTTTTTGATTTATAGACTTACAAATTGAATAGAATTGTGGGTATTTTTATTAATTAGGGAAATTTTTCTTTTTTTTCCTTGTTTTAAATGTGTAACGAATTTATAATAAACACAGTAGAAATAACAAGATCTGTATTATAAAATTAATATCGAGGTAATCAAATTGAAGCAAAATATTAAAGGCCTGAAATTCGATAGTCTAATTTTGTTGTGATGATGAGGAGTAAGTGGAAATGGAAAAAACTTTACAATTTAATTTAATTAAATTAATGTTCGGAAATAGAGTTGGCAATACATTTCAGCAATTGAAAGTATATGCTATCTATGCTTATATTTATACTTGTTTTCAAACCCGCCTTCACACTCTGGTACCGTTTTAAGCAGTACTTGTATTCATTTATCGAAATATAAATATACCAAATATTTGATGGGTTCGCACCGCATGAACCAACTCCCCTGAACTGTTTTCGCGTCGCAAAGTTCAGTTGCATTTTTATATTCGGGTTGCACTTAGTCCACTTCCAGCTCATCCACTAACTGCACAAAAATTAGTGCTCGAGCTATACGAACGTATTTTATACTAAGCTCTGTGACGTGAAAATTTGAATCTCAATTTCTGCTTTGTGCGAGAGTAAGGTGATTCGTTTTACTTGGACACTTTTGATTTGTAATTGCAACAAAAATGCCGTGTGTATGTGGTCAAAAGGTTGATCGAGGTCAGACTAAAATACAATGTACTAAGTGCAACGAATTTTTTCACATGGAATGTGTGAAATTCCTGCCGGCTGAAAAAAATCTGATAGTCAGCTCGCTGTAAAGACTGTGCGACGGCGCGCCAAAACTCATTCGTTCGCCCCCTCCACTTGCTGCTCCTGTCGAAAGAGCAGCAAAAAATGATAATTTGCGCTCTTCTATCACAGAAAGTGCAAAGTGAAGGAGCTAGTGCTGCTGTGCAAAAACAACAACAGCAACCTAAACCGGTTTTGTCACAGCAACAAAAGTGTATTCAGCCAGAAATACACTTTGCAAAGTGTATTTAACGAAATTGTCGCATTGAGATCGGAAAATGCGCATGCGTTCTCTCTCATTACAACATTAGAATCTGATAAGAAATTTTTAATTAAAAAAATTGATATTATGCAATCAGAACTTCATTCCGTGCAGAGCAAACTATGCGAAAATGACACTGCTTCTGCAATCAGTTGTATACTTAACGATGTCAAAGCATTTAGAAGCAAATTTTTGTGGTTTTTGTTGATAAAATTTGCAAAACAAAAAGTGATAAGCACTCGCATAACAATAGTAGTAATGAATGTGCTGCTCTTATTTCTCCGTTATTGACCTTTGACACTCTCCCCGCTACTAATGCGGGTGCATCGACCGTACCTGCGCCCTCATATGCTGCCACCGCCGCAGCTGCAGCTGTTATTTCTCCAGCAAATGCTACGTCTAACGGAAGATTTCTCTCTACGGCTAAGGTTGTCCCCAAGTCTAACAATGTGTTTGCTGCTTCTCGCATTTTTAATGCTGCTTCTAAACTACCCTAATATGCCGATTCTTCTGTAATAAGTCCGTCCACAAGTCCGAATTGGATCAACGTGAAAAAAACAACGGAAGGAAAAAACTGTTGCTGTTGGTTCTAATGCTAACTCTCAACTCGACGTAGCTGATCGAATGAAGTGGCTAATTCTCATCATTTGCGCATTCTGTAACAGCGGATAATATTATTGATTATGTTACGAACCATGCGGGGATTGAGAGACATTCTGAAGAAGGAGGATGGATGCTTCACTGAATTCCCTGAAGAGAGTGAATTTTGAAGGCCTCTATGAAAAGCTGTTGGTTCCGGATCCGTCGCTTGCTAATGTTAATGTGCGTCCACTTCAGTTTTTACCAAAAATCTGGGAGCAACATACGGTCTGTTAATTGCTTAGAGTAAAAAATTGTCGCCCTTATCCTCAATGCTTGCATGCATGAACTAACATAGAAATACTAAGTTTTTGCTTCTTTGTAGACTGTTGGAGAAGTGAGAACAAAACATCTCATTTCCAGCTTCCTATGTCTCTCCATGAATATGATATCATAACGCTAACAGAATCTTGGCTTCATGAAGGCTCAGCTGAACTCTTTGATGATCATTATTGTGTCTATCCATACGTACGATGTCCAATATCATCTGGATATGAGCACGGGCGTGGCATTTTGATATCGGTGAACGCTAATATTGCCAGTAAACTTGTCCAGTTGTAGCCACTTAATGATAAACTAATTGAAGAGCTTTGTTTAACAGTTTCTATTTCGAAAGACGTTGTAATATATATTGTTGTATCGTATATACCACTAAATAGTCCTGTTGATTTGCATGCTGCTCATTTAAAAAATATAAGTTTTATAATAGATTCCTTAGATTCAAATCAGCACTGTATAGTTTTAGGTGATGTTTACTTAGGCAATATATCGTGGGCTTTTGATGATAATAATTTAACGCCTTTTAACATCAAAACAGATATTGAATCGATGGTAATGAATTATTTTCTATCAATTACTTTCATCAACTTAACTTTGTAAAAAACGATCTAAGCAGGATTTTAGACCTAGTGTTTGCAACAATTGAATTGAGAGCTGTTTGTGAAATTAATATAGCGCTGCATCCTAAAGCGTTGACTATAAAATTTGACTTTTATAAATTTGATAAACCAGCAGAGGACTTTTCTGAAAAACCAGACTTTCGAAAAGGTGATTTGACCAAAATAAATGAGTCATTAAATAGTATTAACTGATCTGTTTTGAATTATTTTAAGTTCCAAAAAAAATAAATCAATTATTCGGCAAAATAAGCCGCCCTGCCAAATTAGCGAATATTAAAAAACAAAAAATAAAACTTTCGAAAAATTTAAAAGAACGGGTCTAAATTCTGATCGGTCGTATGATGTTCGAGATGAAGTAGATTCTCTGAATAAGTTGTTATATAACCAATTTGTTCAAAGGATTGAAACCAACTTAAAAGCAAATCCGTCGTCGTTTTGGCAATATTCAAGTTCAAAAAGAAAATCAAATATTTTCCATAAACTCTGGAGTTGGATGAAGAGAAATCTAATAATACAGTTGAATATTGCAATCTCCTTGCTATTTTCTTTCAAACTGTATATGAAGATTATGAAGTGGCTTCGGATAGTATGGAAGATTTTAAATCCGTAAATCTTGATTCTTTAGATGAATTTGTTGTGACGGAGAACGATGTTTTGTCTGGTATATCAGATTTGAAACTAAGTTACATTTATGAACAAGGAGGCTAGAGCTGAACCAATCGCCCTCTTATTTAATTTTTGTCTAAGGGATGGGATTTTTCTTCAGTCCTGGATGATATGCACAGTCATTCCAATTTTTAAATCAAGAGATCGAAGCAACGTAAGGATCTACAGAGCAATTGTGAAACAAGGAATTTTTGCTAAGGTTCTCGATCATATTATTCAAACTAAATTATTAAACCATGTACAGGACGCAATTTCAGATTCCCAACATGGTTTTCTGCCTGGTAAATCCACGTGTGCAAACTTGACTTTGATTTCGAGAAATATTGTTGATGTTTTGAATAACAATAACCGATTAGATGTAGTCTATACAGACTTTGCAAAAGCATTTGATAAGGTTGATCACAACATTCTTCTTAGAAAATTGAAAAAATTTGGCTTATTAGATTAATCTGATAAAATTCTTAAATATTTTCCTAACCAATAGAAAATTATTCGTTAAGATCGGTGCTATTTTCTCTGAAATTGCTATAGATGCCGTGTCTGGAATACCACAAGGGACACACAGTGGTCCTCTTTTATTTTTAATTTTCATAAATGATTTGATATCAGATTGTTATAAGCTAGAAGATGACTTATCAAATTTTCATGGATGGTGCGAATCGAATAATTTCAAGTTGAATATTAATTAAAGCTGTGTAGTTACTTATACCAGATCAACAAACTCTACTTTTTATGAATATAGACTGAATAATTGTATGTTGGGCCGTAAACAAGAGAGGAAAGGATTGGGTGTAATGTTTAGCTCAAACTTTAGTTTCAACTGTCATTATGATTACATGGTCTCAAAGTCCGACTCCATGCTTGGCTTTATTTAAAGATATGCTCAAAATTTCAAAGACCCAGTAACCATAAAGGCACTTAATGTCTCGCTTGTTCGGAGCATAATGAAATATTATTCTATTATTTGGAGCCCTTTTTATGACGAACATTCAAATCGCATCGAAGGAGTTCAAAAGAATATGCAAAAGATATGCACTCAAAAAAATGCATTGGCCGGAAGGCTTACCTTCTTACGATAGTAGACGGAAGCTCTTAGGTCTTCAATCCTTGAAAGATAGGAGAATTGTAAGCTCCATTTTGTTTGTGTATCATATTTTAGAAGGTAAAGTTAAATGTATCCTATTCTTAGGGCCCACATATAAAAATTTAATATAGGAATATAATGAAACTACAATTATTATGAATCAGCCTACATTATGGACCACCAGTTTTGTTAGCAATTAACACCAAAAAAGCCATATGCTGAGAAATATACCTGTAAGGTGCACGATTCCTAATAAGAACCAAAAAGTTGCCACCAGTATTGCCAAAAATATATATTTGCCATAGTTGTACTGAGGTCATGCTTTCGGATGTAGCAAACCTTTTTCTATTTATATTGAACTTAAAAACAATTTGCATAAATATTGAACTTAAAAGTTCCTCAAAAACTCGGAAATAATTGTGCTGCAATTCCGATTTCATGGCAGAAATCGTCATCAAAGCGTGTTTTTTTAATTTTGTGCTTGATACGCAATAATAATTAAACTTGTAAAACACAAGAACAATAATGAAATTCACCACAAAATCAGAAGATTAATTAACCCAAAAAAAAAAAAAAAAAAAATGACGAAGAGAAAAGTAAATTAGTTCTATAAAACATTTTCAAATATATTTCACTCAATATGTTTCAAGGAAGAATATAAAGTGAACCGCCTTAAATTATAAAGTAAAACATAAACTTTCGGCTAGAAGACACAATTAGGTCATGCAGTGGTCCATTGTTCAGGGGATAAATGTATTCTTCCCGAGAATTTGTGTGGAGCTTTACTCCGGCCATTTCAAAAGTAGGACGAATTTCACCAAGTTTTTTATATTGATTGATTTTCCAGTTGATGACTCTCAAAGTCATTGAAGAGGGGACACCCTAGGATTTTTCATCTGCGCTTGGAGAGTGCCGCACATTAACAAAGTAGATGGACTACTGTTTTTTCGTCGTACTCATCTTGACAGCTGCGACAGGAGTCTAGCCCTCTGAGTCCCATCCTGGTGGTCAAGTAGAGAGTCAAAACTGCTACAACAGAGCTAACGTATTGCCTACTTAATACGTTTGTGCTCAAAAAAGGCCAGGGCTGTCTAGTCACACTCCAGGTGCATTCCTCCCGCCGCTCTTTGTTAGCCTGTTCGAGGAAGCTAGAAATAATGTAGTGTTTACAGGTACCGAGAGGAATTCCAACTATGTGGGTGTAACTGAGGATGGTTAATGTTGTGCTACCTTTTTCGAGTTCGCCAGCAACATACTTGCATTTGTCACAAAGCAGTATACAAATCAGGGAGACTTGGTGAACGTGTTTAAGCTCATTGAGCAGGAAGCGACAGAGGGAGACTACCTTCGAGGAGGTGGATAACTTTTTAAAGGCCATAATGGCAGCCAGGCTGTGTAGAAATATACTCATAGTTTCGACACCTCGTCCCATTTTCGTCTATTTCGCTTTGGGTGAAGAATTTCATGTCGAAGAGATATTTGTAGAAACATTTTTTAAAACACGTTTATTAAAAACTAACAGGAACTTTTAAGGTACAAAATCTGAGTCGCAATGTTTTAAAGCCTTTCTATTTAAACATTTATTCTCTCTGTGTAGACACTCTACACAAACATGCTTATAGAAATAGGAATATGACATTTTGCACTAAATATAAGAAATTTCTTCTGTGATTCTCTTTCACAAGAAATAGCACAGAGAGCTGGCGGTGAGGAAAGCTTCTTCAACACTATTGTGCCTAGCCTCGACAACAAACAGATAAACACAGAATTAGATAAGTAATACTGGTAAATAGAATAAGGTAAGGAAAATCACAGAGAAAGAGCAATTAGGATAATATTTTCTTGTTAGAAACAGAAATAATAGTTTAAATTAACTTTTTCCCTTTAAGGACAGTGAATAAAGAACTTATAGTCAAGCATCCCAGGGGTTGTGAATATATATTTGGACAACAAAGTACATATCCTTATCATCAGACTTGTTCTCGGTTGTGGGACATATCTGAAAGATGGAAAGAAGCTGTGGACTAGTTAGAAATAAGAGGTACTTTGCTTCAGCTTCCACGTAAAAAACAGTTCATGAGCGTGGAGTACATGAGAGCATGTATTGCTGGATTATTTCAAGAACTCCAATACTAAATGGGATACTGAAAAAAGTTTCAAAAAATAACTGGTCAGATCTATCGTAAATTTAATTCAGTACAATAAAATTCTGATCTAGATATCAACTCGAAACCCATTTAGGAAACCATCTGTAGACTGATGATCAAAATGTAAGAAAAACGCTTACGATTCATCAATAACGAGTCATGGTTTAGGACCGAAGCACAGTTTAGGTGTATTACAATGGGCAGAATGGGGTCACTTAGCTAATATTGACAGGTACTTCTAACTCAACCTAACTTAAGATATATGTGAAGCAAAATAACCGGCTTCCGTGGTCTTGTGGCAAGCATGTTAGCCTCACGATCCATTATAGTAAACGGTTTTGAATCCTGCCAAGGCTTGGTACCGTAATGCTTCTACCTAAATATTTTTCCTACTAGACTGACGCCTAAGTTGATAGTAGTCATTTCCCCAAATACTTCCAGTCATAAATAATTATGGTTTAGTTATAATAATAAATAGTAATATGACATGGAAAATAATATTTAAGAGATGTTCACCATAAACCCGTACCACATCTGCGTATCTACATTAATAGTCATAAATGTTGGTTGCATGTACTCTATTTAAAATTAAACTGATGATCGATAGAAGAACATTGAGTTTTTTAAAATCAATTTATTAAATTGAAACATCTTTTCAGACGGCGGTAGTTATCTATCTCTTTATTTTGCTTATTACAAGTACTTGGATTGAATTTACAACCACCTGCGAGGATAAATTATTTCACTACAGTTCCGTTTCATAGATAATCGTTTAATCAACGGATGTAGAACTGCAGTTGCCACTTCGCCATGCGGAACGGCAGCAGAAGGCTGTGCAAACAAATTAAATTTGCTAGTGTTAATTAAGTATTTACCGCGGCATCTCTACAGATGCAATAAAGGGACACCAATTGTCAATAGAGTGTAAGTAAATTGGCTCTGCTGACACCACCGCTCTGTCGAACAACAAATGACAGGAGCAACAAAGTTCCTGTGCATTGCTTTTGTGGTTGCTGCAAGCATCGTATAAAGGATTTAAGCCAACTCACGCAGCTCCTAAAGACTTCCTCAAGTGCACACTGATAGTCAGGACAATGAGAGCGTTTTCGAGTGTGTTTGCTCTCTTATGTACTTGAAGTGAGCTGTGTGTGGGGGTGTGTGTGTATGTGTGCGTCTGGGCAATGTGCAAACACTAAAATTTCTTTGAGGGTTTAACTACAAATTGATTAAATTTTACAAAGAAAGCAAACTATGACACATTGTGTATTCTCCGGTTTCGGTTTCATTGAATTTCGTTATATGCTGCTTTCATCCTGTTGTACAAAATGCCCGTAATACCTGGCACCGTTATTTGTTGTTATCAAATGATGTTCGAATTTTAGAAGTGGTGCACAAAAGTTTTTGTAATAAAAATTACAAAGCAGTTAAAATGAATTTGATGCGCTACATTTTGAGATAAGCTTCAATTTTTCAAAATTGAAAACATCCAAAATATTTTAATACTCATTGATATGAGCGACTCTCAGAAATGACAAATTATACTGTTTCTGCGTTGCACAATTTCCAATCAAAATTTCTTATATCATTCTATTCTTGAGTGTGACAATACCTTTGAGCAATAGTTCACTGTAGTGCCAGAATAAATTGCAGTGCATGAGTGTCAGGCCCGAATGAGTCCATCCGCCATCACGCGCAACAATTGGAGCTGTGCCCATCCACTTTATGGAAGATTTTGCGGAAGGATCTTGGTTTGCGGGCTCACAAAATCCAACTCGTGCAAGAAGCCGAACGACCATCAAGCGCGTCGGACGTTCAGTGAATGGGCCCAAAACGAGATGGCCACCGATCCCGATTTTCACAATAAAATTTTGTTCAGCGATGAAGCTCACTTTTGATTGAATGGGTACGTTAATAAGCAAAATTGTCGCATTTGGAGTGACGATAATCCACAAGCCATTGTTGAGACGCCGTTACATCCTCAAAAAGTCACTGTTTGGTGTGCTCTATGGGCAGAGGGTATCATTGGTCCATATTTGTTCAAAAATGAAGCCGGCCATACTGTTACAGTCAATGGGGAACGCTATAGAGCCATGATTAATGACTTTTTCGTGCCTGAATTGGACGATGTTGATGTGGACGACCTTTGGTTCCAACAAGACGGCGCTACATGCCATACAGCCAACGAAACAATCAATTTATTGAAGGAAACTTTTGGTGAGCGCATTATCTCGAGTCGTAGGCCTGTGGCGTGGCCTCAAAGATCGTGCGATTTAACACAGCTAGACTATTTTTTGTGGGGTTATGTGAAGTCGCTTGTCTACGCAGCTAAGCCCGAGACGATTGACGCCTTGGAATAGAATATTCGGCGCGTTATTGCTGACATACGGCCCCAATTGCCTCAAAAAGTGGTCGAAAATTGGGCCTTTCGGTTGGAATTTATTCGAGGCAGCCGCGGCGGCCACTTGCCCGAAACCATTTTTAAAACATAATGGCAAACCATTATCTTTATAACAAAGCTAAATTCTTGGCCGTAAGATTAAATTATATGCGTTTTATTTCTGCTTGAAAACCACACGTCTAAAAAAAACACCCTTTAAAACGGAAATACACCGTCCTTAAAAATGCCACTTCTTTAAAATTGCTTTAAACATAAAATAAACCGTCAATTTCTGCAAGGATGGATGATAATGAAAAAAATAAGCACCCTCACAAATTCCAGAAAAAAGTTGTTGAACTTTCTGGTCGATTTTAGATCCACGGTGTTTTCTACGAAATTTTTGTTGTAGTTAGAATCTGAGAATTTTTTTGGAGTAATGTCAACAGATCTCTCCCAACTTCCATTGGTATATGCACAGCAGTACGGTATTATTTCCGTTGGTCTGAAATATCTTTAGTTTATCTGGCTTTGTTGCGAAATATTATTTTCCTATTTAGAATATGCGTTTTGTAAAATATTTGTCGCTTTACTTGTCAAACAGTGCTTCAGCAATTTTCGGTTATTGGAGCCAAATACATGTCCTATGATACTGACGCTTAACAATCTAGGTGAGCGTAATTGTAAGAGTACAATAGCTCACAAGTGTGGCTCTATATATTTATTGGTTCCACACGCTCTTCTGAGTGACCCAGTGTGCAAAATATCTGAAGTCTCCTCTTTGCATCATTGACTACATAAGCATACTTTGAGCAAATAAGTTGGAATTAAACTTGGTTACGAATGTGGCACTGAGTAAATAGCTAGTATCCATTTATTTTCATGAGAAATTATACTGAACAAATTTATTAACCTTGAAACTCGCTGAAAATGACTTTCCACACTTTGGTATACGCGGCGTATGAGCGACATTAATTAATGACGGGACAAGTACATACATTAATACTTTCAGACACCAACACACTAACACACACACACTACTATATCATCAGGGTCGCTTTGAAATGTTCTTTTTGTTATAATGAAATATTAATGATATAACAGCGTAAGCAGGTGCAATTTATTTCACATTTTAATTACTCTCCGTGTCGTGCCTAATTTGCCTTTCAGCTTAAGTAGCATAAAAAGCCGTGCTTGGTCATTCCATTGAAAGCATATCAGCATATTAACAAGTGCGTAAAGCACGCGCTGCTGTGAAATTCCAGGCCATTAGTGGTTAATGTGCTTATATGTTCGAACATATATGTATGTACATTCGAACATATATGTATGTACATCGTGCATGCATTATTTAAAACACTCATACATGCCAGCATTTGTTTGTATAAGTGCGTGGTATGAAATAAAATTGCTGAGTTAAGTGCCACGAGCACCAAATTAATGCAGTACAAACGAACATATTGAATTAACAAAAAAACAACTGCTATTTAATAATACAGGTACAGCTGCAGTACATACTTTAATAATCATAATTCTGAATGAGAATGTGAAAAATTATAACAACTGAAAATTCTTAACTTTACTGCTAAAACAAAATTATTGCTTCCTAAAGCATTCAATATACGATAGCTATCATTCTTCTTCTATATGACTATATTAACAAAACTGTTTATTTCTTTGTTTCTAAGATCTAAAATCCCCACCGCGAAGTAAAAGTGAAACTGGTAAGTGTGTTAATTAAACTTTGTCTATTATTTCTTAAGTGAATTACTGCAAATTGAATTTAATTTTACTAAAACTAAATAACAAAACGAAGGAAAAACTATATTCAAACCATATAGAAAAAATAGTATGTGTTTCAGTTCAACAAATTCACATTAAAATAATTTGGATTTCGAAGTTTACTCAATTGAAATCAATAAAAATTTATTGAAAATGAAATTTTTTAGAAGCACGCTGCTTCGTTTGCGTGTTTTTCGGTTTTGGTTTTTAAGATTGTCGTTAGTTTTAAATTCAGATTATAGTTTCGCTAGGGAATATGCGCTATATTTTAGTTGTAGGTTTTTTGTCAGATTGAAGTATTAGTTTTATTGATTGATTGAGTGTCTGCTTCTGCCTTGCCATATCAAATTTCGCCATTAAATCGTATATGCTCCCGTAGATATTATGTTATATTATAGATAGATATATGTTATATTTTACCAAATACATGAGATCCCACGTGAACGCTTGTAACGACTTCCGGGTTCTCCCATCTATAGCCGAGCTAGATTCAGCGGCGGAATGACGCGTACAATATTATTATTATTATTATTATTATTATTATATCTTACACCATAATTAGTTATTAGTCGAAGGAGTTGGGGGAAATGAGTACCAGCTACAGAGGCTATCGACCCAGCTACAGAGGCTTTCGACTCGAAGAGAAAAAGATTTTATAGAAAGAAGCATTTTGGAGACCAAGCCCGTGGCAGGATTTGAACCTGCGACCCTCGGGGTTGTATATGTTATATTATAATCATCGACTTGTAAACATAAATTTTTGTTAGAGAAATTTTACAACGCGGCAAACTGTTTTTTGCCATATAAAATATAAGTTAATCGGCTTCATAAAAATGTGTTTCATGAATAGTGTGAAATAACAAAATATCCGCCGATAATTTTCCAGATTATTTACTTAATTTGACTAGATTTGTTTTAACTGACAATATTGGAATTTGAAGTCTAATTCTAGACTACAAACAAATTTAATTTAATTTAGTGTTTAAAAGTTTCTTAATTCACACTATATCTCTTGCCAACATCTCAAGATCACTTCTACTATCAATACTATATATTGCCGATCTGTGAATGAGGTGCTTCTTAAACTGTTAAATTATCCTTATCATATAGTAGTGCGAAGAAGTTTAGGTCCTCTAAAATCAATATAACAGTAACGAGTAAAGAAGTCTGAAGTCGGGTTGGAACGACTTTAAAATACCCTTTAACTTTCCCTGTGCGTCCAAGTTTAGCAATGGATACATTTTATTAATAAATCATCATTTGGAGAAAATTTCTACGTACTTTTAGGTAGGGTGCCCTGAGTTGATTATAATGGAGGGAGGCGTGGCCTTTATATGATTGTCTCCATTTCTTGTGAATGGCTTTGCAGTGGAAATATACTGACTCATAATTTGGTCCAAAAATTTGACATAGGTAGGTTCGAAGTTTTAAACATGTATCAATAGAGGGCGTGGCTCTCAGAATGTACCGCTTATTTTTTGTTTTGTGTTCTATACTAACACTCCGAAACTTCTTATGAAGTTTCGTTGATGAATCTGGCATAGGCCTCCACAAATGAATATTGGTCAATTATGGCTTTGTAGCGTCAATATACTTACTAATATATAATTTGGCACCAAAATATTGTCGTAAGTTATAAGTATATGCCAATAGTTGGCGCCCATTTGTGTGTTAATGTAAAATATCGTTGATAAATCTCCATAGGAACCTAGTAATAATTTTAAGTCAATTGTGGACGTGGCAGTAGCAATAATCTCCCCATATTTTGCATATACGCTACTATGGATCCAACGTACATTAATGCCAATTTCCCTAGCATCAATACGAGCAAAGATAGAGTAATTTTGATTTTAGACTCGAAAGTTTCATATATCGAAAGTGGCCGTGTCCTTTCTCTAATCAACCCCGTTTCTAGCAGTTGGCTTTATAATGTCCACATCTTGCTTCTCATAAATCTCTTCATAATCTCAAACACATCTTAAGTTCTGAATATGTGTTAATAGTGGGCGTAACAGTCAATATATACTGCCTACATTTTGCATAGTGTTTAGTAGGACCCGCATAGTGTTTAGTAGGACCCGCGTCTAGATAAGCACCCACGTCTACTATTGTGTCACTATTCCATCAATTGAACCGAAGTTATAGTCATTTTAAAAAAGGTGAAAAAAGTTCTTTATATGGGAGGTAGGAGTGGTCTTTGTTCAAAGCGGTTCATATAACGTTTTGGTTCTATATCTTTTCCAGACCATATTTTTGCAAAGTTTCATTAAGAAAGCTCTGACGGTTTAGAAAAGAAGTGGCCGGACAGACGGACGGACAAAATTAAAATTGTTCAGAAAGTGATTCTGATCATATCTGTATATATTGATATTGAAGCTACCTAGCGCTAGATGGCAGCACAAACACGAAAACTTTTTTTTTTTAGAAATTGCGATCTGTCAAACGTCAGCTGTTAAAATTTCACCCAATTTCATCGATTAATTTATTTTTTGTAGTCGTTTGAAGTAAGCAACTTTTGTGTTTCTTGAAAAACGGAAAAAAGCGAATTTCGTGCAGTGATTAAACACTATTATTTGAAAGGGAAAACGGCGAAAGAGACAAAAGAAAAGCTCGATAAACATTACGGTGAGTCTGCTCCGTCAGATTACATGGTAAAATATTGGATTGTTGAATTTAAACGCGGCCGAACAAGCACTGCAACAATACCATCAACAGGAAGGCCAAAAAGGTGGTTACTGAAGAAAATATCAAGAAAATCCTCGATATCGTTATGAATGATCGCTGAGTCAAGTTGCGTGAGATTGTTGAAATGGTAAACATATCATATGAACGTGTGTTCAACATTTTTCATGAACATTTGCATATGAAAAAGCTATCGGCAAGATGGGTGCCGCGTTTGCTCAGTGTCGAACAAAATCGAGTTCGACAGACCACTTCACAGCGGTGTTTGGACATGATAAAGCGTAATCCTGTTGATTTTTGGCGTCGATTAATTACTGTTGATGAAGCGTGGGTCCACCACTACACACCTGAAACCAAAAATCAATCGAAACAATGGGTGGAAGCTGGTGGAAGTGCTCCGAAGAAGGCGAAGGCAGTGAAATCGGCTGGCCAGGTTATGGCCACTGTATTTTGGGATGCACACGGAATATTGCTCATCGATTATCTTGAAATAGGATCCACAATCACAGGAAAGTATTATCGTGCTTTATTGGATCAATTGATTGATGCAATCAAGGAAAAACGACCACATTTAAAGAAGAAAAACATGCTCTTTCTTCAAGACAACGCACCGGCTCACACAGCATTAGATACGATGCTAAAATTACGTGAAATACACTTCGAATTGGTTAATCATCCACCTTAAAGTCCAGATTTAGCTCCTAGTGACTTTTTCCTGTTTCCAAACTTGAAAAAATGGCTCGCAGGAAAAAGATTCGTCTCAAACGAAGAAGTGGTTACCGAAACTATCGCGTATTGTGAGGGGTTCCCGAAATCGTATTATTCAGATGGTATAAAAAAGTTGGAATATCGTCTTACTAAGTGTGTCGAAGTAAAAGGAGACTATGTTGAGAAATAAATGTATTTGAAAAAAAAAATGTTTTTTTCCTACTTAGGTAGCTTCAATATCAATCCGCCCTCGTATGTCCATACGGACCATGTCTCTTTCTTGTAGTTGAAAACCCTCTCAACCGCACAAACTTAGTATACCCTTTTTTATAGGTAAATTACAATTAGAAGAAATAAGAGATCATCAAATAGATAACATTTAACGAAAGAATCGAAAGATATCATTATTCGATTATAAAACCAAATAGTTTTGTAATGGCGACAATTTCAGATGATGGTGATAAATTGTACGAGAACAGGAGATAATTCCAATATATACTAGACTTTATCCACAAGTTGTTTGTAGCAAATTCTTGCTCTTGTCACAGAGAGTTTTGAAAATGCGTAAATCTAATTAATAATTAATTAGTCTGTAAAGGACCATTTGTGGCGATACACGACTAAGTTGCGGCTATTGTTATATTTTTAAATTTGATTTCAAAAATAATAATAGATTGGAACATTTTCCTGTCACAATTTTTATCATCGTGATTAAAGTGCGATTAAATTATTGCTCTCTTTTTATAAAACCAGAAATTGGCTTGATAAACTCGCTGTGGAAAAGTTATAAAAGATCTTATCAGAAATACTGTGTGAATGGATGCTCGACCATTGTAAATCCGACTGTTCTTATTCTATTAAAACAGTGAATACCACTTTGCGTCAACATACTATTTGAAAACCTTGCGTCCCTGATCTTGTGATGCTTCTAAACTAGTCAAGCTTCTTAAATGCAAACAATTTAAAACTCATTTCCTTCAAGCGCCAGCACACACACACACGTATTCACATATACACACGCATACATATGCAGCAGAGTGTTGACTTTCATACCTACAAGCCTTTCACAACTACTCTGACAGTAATGAGGAGTCGTCGTTTTCATTACGTAAATGGGTGCCTGCCTGTGATGTGACACAGCAGAGTTTATGCTCGTAATTAAAATGTCTCACTTGCGACTACTTTACGTTTCCTTGCACCGTGGCCCACTGCGGCGTACATAAATATGTGCTACTAAGTTAAATACGTTTTGTTCTCGCTTTCGGTTTTGTTGATATTTAAACATTTTTACTGCTCTTTTTGTAGTTGCAATTTTTTCCCCTGGCGCTGACAGCGCAGCAGGCATATGAGGCAAACTGCTTCGCTAGACACGGCGACAGGAAACAGTTTCTGAATTAAAAATGAAAATTGAAAAATGTTGCATAAAATCCCTTCAAGGCAGTTTGCACGGTAAATTTGCTTAGGATTTAAACTTTTAGAATTAATTTTTGTGGTGGATATGAACAGATTTTGTTGGGAGATTTTGAAAAGTATACTTTCGAGAATTGTGAGCTCGCACTAGAAGTGGCACTCAGATTAAATGAAGAAATCCCAATCAATTTAATTATGAGTTAAACTAGGATTAAGCTGCCAATTAGTGCTTACTTCTGTATAAATGAAGATTTTAATGTTATAATTTTGAAACTTTACAGTTGCGAAAAAAGTACATTATACAATGTTGAGGAAAACACTCGTAGTAATATGAGAGTTTAAAGATAAAACTTTCTTAACAAGGAAATAAATGAAGAAACATTAAAACAATTAAGACTACTGTTAAAAATATAAAGAGTCTATACAAATTATACCGCACACAGCCTATATAAAAAGAGCCTTAAGGCGTGTTCAATCAACTGCTGCACGAAGAATGGAACCAAATCATATTTAGCTCAGCGGTAGAATTTACGCTTTGACTACTACGCTTCACTGAGCTCAAACCCATTTAGCATTTAAAATATTTGTATTACGAGTATGTAGTAAAATCAAGTTAAGTACTATTTAATGTTATTAAATTCCTTAAAACGATTCCTTTGCTTTTATACAGAAATTTGAGATTGAGTCCACTGTACCGTGTCACAGAAAAATCTCTAAAATAATGAATAGTTTTATTTCTAAGCATTTATGCAAACGCTGCCTCCCTTCCTGACATTAAATTTCCGTAATTATGGGAAAAGTCTGACCAACATTACAAGATTTTTGATATTTCTTTGTGTTATGTTTTCATCGTCTATATTTTGATGTAAATATTACCTGAATAGTACAAATGTAAATGAGCTTACAATTTTTTATGCCTCCCTAACATGTTTTCATGTTAAAACCTGCTGGCAGATTTTATGCTATCCTAAATAAAATAAAAAGTCTTCTGACAAGATTGCAAACTGCTCTCTTGAATACTTTTTGGTCTACTTTCAACTATTTCACTCTGTAAGGGTCCAACTGCATATGATATCAACTCTTTAAGGTCACGTATTACATCTCTTTTGGCACGGCACGATGTTCGTATATTTATATACTAAAGAACATGAATTTAATCCACATGAAACACAATATGCGAGTGAGATTATGAATATTAAATTAGGTTGTTTTATTTAAAAACCTTGAAGTTGGGCCAGACAAATGACACACTTACTTAAAATAGACCCAAGTAAAGTTTTACGAATATTTGTCGCAATTGTAATAAATATACGACGAGGTGTATTTGCAGCACAGATTTAGAAGAACTTCTTAAAGTTGGGGAAAGTCCGACAAATATTTTCGCTGAAGGCGTCACCAATACTGAACACATCCACAGAAATGTTTTGAGGTCAGTAGAAGAGGTCAACGAAAACATAAAACTGAAATTACTGGCTGTAACCAACTGCACTTAACAATCACGTTTATACATTCACAGTGGAGTATAAAATACGGAAACAACTTTTTTAATATTCATTTGAGTACTAAGTTCTGCTTGCTCTACACCATATTATTGAAAATAAATTTGATTCCGAATTGCTTTGAGTACGCGAAAACTACATTTATACAAACTGGCCCAAAACAATCCAACAGTCGGTTTGCAAGGGCCGATTGCGCTTGCTAGAAATCACTCCCTTGATTCAAATAATATGAAAAGCAAAGAAAAAAAGTTTAATTTAAAATTCATTAAAAAAAAATCATCCCCAATTTTTGAGAGAACTTCCTGCTTATTCCTACATTTAATGTAAGCGAGCACGAAGTCGTGGGTAGAAAGGGAATTAAAGCTGAATTGTTGCAATATAAAAGCCAATTTATGGAACTAGATAGGAAAGAAAATGGCATTGTTCAAGAATATATACTCGTAATTAACTTGGAAGGGTCAGCTTATCTCTTTGTACAATCTCTTATCTAGGGGCCTTCCAATTAGAAACTGCTCCAAAAATACAATCTATATATACCGCCCACTTTTTGCTTAGAGTCTATAATGAACCCCATGCATATTACCACGAAATTTATCATTACACAATACAGTGGATTGTAGCTATGGTAACTTTACATAACGTGAAAAATTGCTTATATGGGAGGTAGGCGTGTCATTTGTTCATATAGCAATCTGGTTCAATCTTAAATCCCAGGCAACGCTTATGTGAAGTTTTATTAAAATACTATAATCGTAAAATACTAAAATGTACACAGATGGGTGAACCGACATGTTGATATGGTTATATCGACTTTGGAATATATTTAATATTATATTATATATATATATATATATATATATATTTATATATATATATATATATATATATATATATATATATATATATATATATATATATATGAATATATATATATATATATATATATATATATATATATATATATATATATATATATATACATATATATATATATACTCGTATATATATATATATATATATATATATATATAATATAATATAATTAAATTAAGGACGATTCAGTCTATAAAATACCTGTATGAAAGTTCAGCTCATTCATGGCAATTCAAGGCAATTAAATGGTATTTGCCACACACAAGTTTAGGACTGGAGGCTGCTGGCTTGCTCAATCAGACGAGCCGCGTTTTCATAGCTTAGCAAAATAAAATGAGTGTACTGGCGAAATTCCATTAAGCGAATTGATCTCCCTGGATGTGCAGAATGGTCGAACGATATTGTATGTGTGTGCGTGTATGCGTGAGGTATTTTATATAATTAGCTCAGGAATTAGTAGCATTTTACATATTCCATCTAATTGGCGATTAGTGTAAAAGCTTATAGAAAATACTCCGGTGAGCGCCAAGGATTATATCCGACATATGGACATTTAAATAAAAATAAATTTTGATACTATTTAAATATTTTGTTTAGCGTACATTAGAGAGTTTGAATGATACTCTCACAGATAGTTGTCAAATCTCTATTTCCATATTTTTAGTATATGAAATTGTTGCTCGAGACTGTAATCTATCTTTCCCATGATGTAAAAACAATTCGCAATATTCAGTCCATGTAAGTACTATGCTAGGTAAGGTTTCAGCTGGCTGCCGACCTCAGTCAACAGGCGTAGGCTTAAAGAGCTCCATTGAGATACCTATCTTCGTTCCTAACCTTTAAGAATTATTGACAATCAAAAGAAGATCACTGACACTAGTGTCGTTTATATACATGAAACTTGATTGAAAACTACGAGTATATATACTACAAATCACATTCCGGACACGGTAAAGTTAACGAACTGAACAAACATTACTTTGGCTTTCTTGTCCGCACTAAAAATTTATGTGAAACAGGTAACTTCCTGAGTATGTCAATTTTCTGAATTAGTTGATTGCATTTTCAGAAATGCACAGTCACGATACAAGAAAACGACCCAAGTGTTTCTCCTGTGTTCAAAGATTTTAAATGGGAATCTTTGGTGAGTATGTTTTTGTATTCTTTACCTCTAAAAAGTTGAAGAGTCTATACTAAGTTAGTGTACGTTGAGCAAGTGTGAACAATTATATATATGTACGAGTATATACTCGTATATATATAATAAGCAAACATCAATTTTGTAGCCCGTTGTTGGGGCATTTCTGATTAACCAATTTTGGAAATTTATACCATTCGAAATTTATTTTTTCATAGATGTGCACAATATATATTAAAATCCGGATCGGATATATCTTACTGAACAATGCATTTTGTATTTAGTTACAGTAGTGTTTTGTGTGCGTGTGTTTGCTCTTCAAATTTTGTAAACAGCACACGCACACACATGCAAGTTGCAAATATCATTGTGCACTACTCAGCAGGAAATTTAGAGAAGAAAGAGTAAGATTCTTCAGCACTGAGTGGTGACGGAAAGTGCTGAACTTCAAATGAAAGTGTTAATAACTTTTACATGGACATGTTATTGAAGGTAACGCTTGACAATAGGTTGAACGCTTTATGTATTAATATAATGTAAATATTATTGTTTATTTTATAAAGGTGAATTTATGTAGTTATAATTAAAAAAAAATTCATTTCTATTTACACAAAAAAAGTAGTCCTCTGTCTTCTGCATGGCTTTGACTATTGTGGACTAGAGTTGGACTTGGTCGTTCAGCTGACTGATTCGCTCAATCTGATTCACTAAGCATATTGAACTATGTCGTTCCCATCGTTCAGTTGCTCAGTTAGTTCAGTTACGCTCAGTATGTCATGATTATTAAAACGTGTCACTTGCTCACCTACTCAATTTACTCTTTCGTTCGTTTGTTCGTTCGTTCGTTCATAGGAAGTGGAAGGAAGCAAAGAGCACGGACATACCATAGAGACGGGACGCTCGACAAAAGTCAATTTTTTTGACGTTTAAAAAGACTGTCTTTGTTTATCATTAGTTGCCTATATGGATAGGTTTGTTTATCATTGGTTAACCACAATTCTGAAGAAAATCAGCCACACTACTACGGTTTTGCACATTGTAAGTGTGCGGGAAACAAGAGTCATTTCTCTGTATTCTATAGCAATACTTGCATTTAGCGCTTTTTTTGTCTGCGTTCTCAACAAAATATCCCCTAATAGCATTGTATTTTTTCGAGGAGCCATTAATAAAATATTTCACCGATTTCACATTCACAGTGAAATTTTAAATTATAAATAAGAGTATCCAAATTTTAGTATTCCCTATGTGCCTTGATGTTCTAATTGGAACCAACATACATACATGCATATATCATCATTCAATTACATACATATACATAATTCAAGATAATGTTTGGGGGATTATATTCGTAGATCTGCTCATATGAGTGAATAAACGGTTGAGCCAAAGACAATATACAGAAAGAACTTTCATTGCTCTCTTGAGTGAGAATCAACATATTGAAGTGTATGGCAACCACATTGGAATCATGATCGGCAATTTCACGAAGCAGTCGTGAATATGTATCCATCGGCAGCCACACACATGGCTATTGTTGTTTACACATTCGTATGAATAATTTAGTGTGTGTGTGCTCACTGCAGAAGCGAATGATTTGAAATCAAATTTTTATTGTCTTTTTTGTGTGGCTGGGGTAAAATACACAAGAATGAATTTTCTGTATGGCAAAGGTTTTTTATACGGAAAGTGGGGCTTAAAACAAAGCATTGGTGATTTAACGTATAAAAAAGTTGTGCCATGTCATGACAAAACATAATGCGTGTACTCGTATATTAGAACACTTGACAATATAAAATAAATATGCATGCATAGGTTGAACCAGATGAATAAGTGAGCAAGTGAGAAAGTGAGCAAGTGAACAAGTGAGCAAATGAGCAAGTGAGCAAATGAGTAAGTGAGCTATTTTGTTTAAGAAATCTGAACTAGTTCAGTTCAGTGAAACAGAATAGTTAGTTCGTTCGATCGTTCACTACCCAAGCCTATTGTGGACATGATTCTTTAGACAATTTTTTTAACTTCCTTACTACTTTCAAACTTGCATATCCCTTGTACATATTCAGAACAATATTATTAATAATATCCATAGCGAACACTTAAGTGTAATAATTATTACTTGAAATGAATCGACCAACAATTTTTATAACGAATATTCGAAAATTGTATATTATTTGCTTATATTATTTAAAAATTTTGCTTTTATGCAACAGTAACAAAGTTACATTTCATCCATTTTCTCCCACAGGTATTACTTGAAATGAATCGACCAACAATTTTTATGACGAATATTCGAAAATTGTATATTATTTGCTTATATTATTTAAAAATTTTGCTTTTATGCAACAGTAACAAAGTTACATTTCATCCATTTTCTCCCACAGGTACATATCTTTCTACCTATTTAACGTATATATGCAACCGATCGCTCACGTTTATATGGAAAGCAGGAATTTAGGAATTTTTGTTCCATTTTTGGGATAATTTTGTATAAATCAATCCAAAATAAATAAATATATCAATCTATAATCAATAGATATTCTCGATATCAGTAAATAGCACGAATTCGCGAAGAATGGGGAACGCTTGATTTCCTTTTCCCAATTTAGAAAATTGCCATCGGCAAGCTTCCTGACCAGTTGCTCAGAATTCATAGAAATTTACAGTCAGCGCAAAACATGGCTTTAATTTTGTTTTATTTTAATTGGAATCTTCAAGTGTTTAGAAGTTGAATTTCATTCAGTAAAAATAATATGATAGAGTGGAAGGAGTCATCAACATTGATAAACTGGTTTCTGCTGAAATACCAGATGCTCAAAGTCATCGAAAACTCTATGAAATGGTTAAATGCCACCTGATTCATGGACCATGTGGATACCTTCATAAAAAATCTGTTTGTATGAATGTTGCAAAGTGTTGAAAAGAGTTCCATAAGGTGATTTCTGCTTCAATCGATTTGTGGTTCCATAAAATCCATACTTTTTAGCAAATTTGATTGCCATATTAATGCTGAAACTTTTCTAAATTCATTCAGTCAGTTCAAGTCCAATACATTAGCGTTGAAAAATCAAGACAGTTCTTTTATCAGTACTGCAATTTTTATTCGAATCCCAGGGGAGGAAACAGCGTATTTTAGTAGTGATCAACTAATTTTTAATGATATATGAGATGAATGTTCAAACTCTTTGACAGTTGGTGGATTGGCGCCGCATAAATTAGTTCTGAAAGAGAACTTATACATAATTTAAATAATTGAATTACAATTTATATTTTACTTATATGTAATATAAATGCTCCTTTTGCTTTTCAAGGCACTCAATTCCCCCTTTCGCAATGACAATAAAGCACAAGAGCAAACGTTTCAATAAGTGGGCGTTTTACTACCGCAGCCTGTCTTTTATCATGGACAGGTTTATGTAGCTGACAGTTAGGCACTTCGATGGTTTACGATTTTCATTCAGGACATTTCCTGAGTCAAGAATTTTCTTTAATTTAATTTAATATTTTGTGAGTTGTGTGGGCTAAGCTATACTTGGTGGATGGACTTGGTGGATTTCTTAGAAGGAATTTAAACTAAAACAATTGAAATAATATCCGGAAATCAATTTGTTCATAATTCGGTTAAGTATATTTGCATCTCTTTGTTTTGTTATACATATTCGGGTATTCACAGAATTTCTTTTCTGCTTTGAGCTGCGAAAACCTGTGGTCGTCTTCATCATCAAACAAAATTGATTTAGTCAGTTGGGAACATTTGAATTTGTGAGTTGTGTATTGTTTACTTAAAAAAATGTTAACAAAGCAGAAGAAATCATCGCAGATCAGATTAGATTTACAGCAGAAAGTGCAGATTTAAAAAAAAAGTGATCAGGGTATTCACGGAAAAAGATTGGCGTTGGATTATAGTGTATCTGAAGCAGCCATCTCAAAAATAAAGAAAAAGCGTCATGAAATTTTGGAGGCTGCGGCGAACACATATGAAAAAGCTCAGAAGAAAACACTACATAAACCGGAATATGCTGATCTTGAGGCAAGCTTGTATAAATGGTTCTTGGAACAACGACAGCGTAATTGTGCAATGTCTGGTCCAATTTTAAAATCAAGAGCTAAGCACGAATTCGCATTAGTGCACCCTGGAAAAAAATTTAATGCCAGTAATGGATGGCTGGCAAATTTCAAGAAAAGACACGGTATTCGCTATCTCAAAATTTGTGGTGAAATTCTTTCAAGCGATACGTCGGATGTTACACCTTTCATTCATAATTTACGAGCAAAAATGGATGAAATGGACATCTCCGACTCGCAACTATATAACGCCGATGAATCTGGACTATTTTATCGTTTTTTACCGGATAAAACCTTTGTCACAGCAAACGAAAAGACAGCACCGGGCCGAAAAGTTGCGAAGGAGAGAATAACATTTTTGTTGTGTGCGAACGCAGATGGTTCACACAAGTTACAGCCGTTGGTGATTGGTAAATCCGCAAATCCACGTTGCTTTAAGGGATTTGAAAACCCATTGGAATACGCCAATTCGAAGAAGTCGTGGATGAATTCACAGTTATTCTTCAACTGGTTCCACAATTCATTTATTAAACAGGTAAACTTATTTTATTGGTTTCATTTTTAAATTGTTACTTACGATATGTAAATTTTTGCAGGTTCGCAAATTTTCTGCTGAAAATAATTTACCTTCTAAGGGATTGTTGCTTATTGATAACTGCACTGCACATAAGCCAATTGAAATGCTCAAGTCTGATGATGGAAACATTGTAGCAATGCTTCTACCACCTAACGTAACAGCAGTTTTGCAGCCCATGGATCAAAATCCAATAAGATTGGTCAAGTTAGGATATCGAAATAAATTTTTATGCAACATTGTCGCGCAAGAAAACGTTCCGATTGAAAATATTTTGAAGGCACATTCAATTCGTGATGCTATTTTGCTACTTAAATCAGTATGGGACGAATTGCCGCAAGCTGTTCTTATAAAAGCGTGGAATAAGATAAAAAAGTGGGATGATGATCAATTCAATAGTGAAGATGACATTCCGTTGTCAGAATGGATTAATCCAAGTAATGCTTACGACGATACACTTCGAGAAGTTCAATTGTTGATGTCGAAAGTGGGTGATAATGTTGACATCAGTATTGATGACATTGTAAATTGGAACAAGGATCAAATTACGGAAGATAACGATGATTTCGAAGTGTCCGATAATGAAACCGATGAACTAATTATCGAGCAAGATATTCAACAAGCAAAAGTGAGCTTCTCGAAAGCAATTGAAAGCATCAATAACTTGATAAAATGGTTTGAAGACAATGACGATGCAAATCAAGTGGCAGACCTTGTCAATATTCGCACAAAAATGGTCAAGAGCTATTACACAAAAGAAAAAAAACAAACAAGCCTCGACTGCTTCTTTAAACCACTCCGCAGAAATTAGTACATACATATGAAGTTTCTGCTCCAGGAAATGGTCAAGAGTGACTGAGAAATTTAAACCAGCCGGTACAAAATAAATCTAAGTTTCCTTTTTGTAAAATTGATAAAACCTAAGTCATTGAAATAAATTTAACGTGTTATTTTTATAAAATCTATGTTTATTATAGTATTTTTTTTCTTTTTTGAAAACCTCTTAGAAAAGTTAATATTTCGAAAAAGTTAATTACCCTAGGAACATGTTGGTTAACTTTTTCGAGATTCTACTGTATATATATATATATATATATATATATATATATATATATATATATATATATATATATATAGTGGGATCGGAATAATAGCACCACTTCCTATATACAATGGTGTTTTTGGTTGGGTAGATATAGTGGCTTATCCACAGCTTCCTGAGGAAGGTAACAATTAGCGCCGTCGCGTCGCTTCAAACCTTGTTCTCTCCGAATATCGGTGTGATGGTAGAGGCACAGACAACGTAGTCATATAGATTTCCAAATGCTTTGAAAATAAGTGTTCCAAAATTTGTCGACTAATGTTAGCTTTTGTCGACTTATCGCACGTTGTCTGTGGTAGAGATTTACTGAACCCACTAAACAGATTTTTCGAATCACCGAACAGTTCGTCAGATTATTAAGGAAGACTACCATCTTGACGGCTGGAGGAACTGGATGGAGCTATTGGACTCCCATTTTATCGAAATTTCGTGTCAAGGAGACCAAGTGAAGCGATCAGTTTTATTGAAAGCCATCGGTATGGAGGCCTATGGGTTATTAAGGGATTTGTGTGACCCTGATTTGCCCACAAGCAAGACATATGACCAGCTGTGTGCGCTTCTGGAATTACATTATTCGAAAATGGTGATTGTGTTTAGGGAGCGCAAAGCGTTTTTTGCAGCATCGCGCGATAGTAGCGAAGCAGTTTCGGTATGGTACGCCAAGTTAAAGAGGTTAGCCAGGGATTGCAAATTTGGCAGCCTGCTAAATGAATTCGTCTTAAATAAATTTGTAACCGGACTGGAGGGAAGGTCATTCGAAAGGTTATGCGAAGAGGACGAATCGCTAACAATGGAAAAAGCACTCAAGATCGCTATGATTGTGGAGGCGAAAGTCGCTGCACAGCAACAGCAACAGCAACTGCAACTGGTAGAAGGAGATTTAGCGGTCAACGCAATAGCTCAACGAACCGCTAGAACATCCAAAGGCAAACGAGGTCAAGGCCGTGACAAGGGCAAAAGCGGAGAGAGTAGCAGCAAAGAATACAGTTACAACAGCAGTAGCAACAAAAGAGGAGTACAGGAAAAGTGCAGGCATTGCGGTTGGAGAAATCACACGAGCGCAAACTGCAAGTACAGGAATAAGACGTGTAATAAATGCGAAAGAATTGGGCATTTAGCTAGCGTCTGTTATGCAGATGTTAATGTGATATGTGAAGAAAATAGTTTAAATAATTTTTCAATTTTTAGTGTCTCTGGTACATCTCGGTCCCCAGCATTTTCTTCATCCACCCCATTTATGGTAGCTGCAGAGGTCAATGGTGTTGAGTTGGACTTCATGTTGGATTCAGGTGCAACGTGTTCACTACTATCGAAGCTGGATTTTGATAAATATTTCGCACAAGAAAGGCTCGAGGTGTGCAACGACAATTTTTTCCCCTACAGCGGCAGCGATATTGCAACTTTGGGTGAGTTTAGTGCTAAAATTAAGTGTCGCGGTCAGTCGCATACAATTAGGCTAATAGTGAGTGAAACGCGGAGCCCACCAATTTTCGGTTGGGATTTTATGTCAAAATTCGGAATGGGGATAAATGCAGTTAACGGATCAGTTTATATTGTAAATAGTTAAAAAAAAATTTAATTCTGTTTTCAAAGGGGGTTTAGGTAGATATACCGGGAGTAAAGTTAAGCTAGAGTTGGAGGAAAAAGCTAAGCCTAGATCAGTGCCGTTGGCCTGGAAAGTAAAGGTAGAAGATGAGATTAACGAATTGGTGGCGAAAGGTGTGTTAGTACCGGTCGATAATTCCGATTGGGGTACGCCTTTGGTACCGGTCCTAAAGGCAAATGGAAACTTGCGAATTTGCGGTGACTACAAGTCAACAATAAATAAGAATTTAATGGATGTTAAGTATCCATTGCCAAGAATAGACGAGATATTTGCGTCTGTAAAAGGGCCTTATTTTTCGAAATTGGATTTGTCAAATGCGTACAACCAATTGGAATTAGACGAGTCGTCGCAGCTTTTGTGTGCGTGGAGTACGCATATCGGCATTTTTAAAGTAACTCGATTACCTTTTGGGCTAAAGCCGGCAGCTGCAATATTCCAGAGGACAGTTGAGAATATTTTGCGAGGGATTCCCAATGTAGTAAATTATTTGGACGTTATAGTCATATTTGGGGCGACCTTCGAGGAGCACAAGAGAACATTAGAAAAGGTACTTAGCAGGTTGGAAGAAGTCGTTTTACGGTTGAACGAGAGTAAATGCGTTTTCTTTGAAAAAAAAATTTCATACTTAGGTTTTGATATAACTCCAGAAGGATTATCGAAGAATAGAGAAATAATTCTATCGGTAGTTGAGGCACCTGTCCCTAAGAATGTATCTGAAGTAAGAGCTTTTGTGGGATTGGTAAACTATTACTCTAAGTTCATTCCCAACTTTGCTAATAAAATGGAGCTACTATATGCGTTGTTGCGTAAGAATTCAATATACAGTTGGACAAAAGCAAGTCAGGAAGCCTATAAAACTTTAAAGAAGGAGATCACATCTCATAGGTTTCTGGCGCCCTTTGAACCTAGCCATCCAATAATATTGGAAACGGATGCTTCAAATGTGGCATTGGCTGGAACTCTTTCACATGTGTATCCTAACGGCAGTGTTAAACCCATTGCTTTTATCTCTCGAGCGCTCACCGCAGCGGAGAGAAATTATAGTGCGCTTCAAAGAGAAGCCTTTGCAATAGTTTTTAGCGCGACGAAGCTTAGGCACTATTTATTGGGCAACAAGTTTGTATTACAGACTGACCATAAGCCACTTCTGTCAATTTTTGGGGAAAATAAGGGCTTGCCTGTCATGGCAGCAGCCAGAATACAGCGCTGGGCCCTCACTTTGTCAGGGTTCAATTATACAATCCGGCATGTTAAAGGTTCCCACAATTTCACCGACAGTTTGTCGCGCTTGCCCCAACAAGCGGTAAGACAGGACAGCATAGGAAAAAATTATGTGAATTTTATTTCAGAAAATAACGCAATGAAGTTAGATTTCAAAGCGATTGCTAAAGAAACATCTCGGGACCCTATTCTGGCGAAGTTAAAAGAAGCTGTTCACAGGGGTGCCGTGCATACTCTGGAAGGGGACGCTTTTAAAGGTTTTAAAGATAAAAAGTCGGAATTATCTGTGGAATACGGATGTATTTTGTGGGGTTACCGGACAGTGATACCCCAACGACTCCGACCTAGTGTTCTTAGGGAGCTTCACAGATCTCACTTGGGTATAGTAAAATCTAAAGCTTTAGCTAGATCATACGTATGGTGGCCTAAAATGGAATTGAAGCATTGGTTGCGAGATGTTTTCCTTGTAAAATTATACAAGAAAGCCCAAACAAAAGTAGATTAATCCCTTGGGTGCCACCAGAAACGCCTTGGTCGCGTATTCATATAGATTTTGCCGGGCCCAAGAAAAGTTTTTATTTCTTAATCATTATAGATGCACATTCAAAGTGGGTGGAAGTCTTTAAAACGAAGCAAATTACCACAATTTTCACAATTTCCAAATTGAGGGAGGTGTTCAGAAGGTTTGGGTTGGTTGATACTTTGGTTAGTGACAACGGCCGACAATTTACAGCCAGTGAGTTCAAACAGTTTTTAGAGTTGAATGGTATTGGGCATGTACTCACACCACCAGGGTTTCCAGCTACGAACGGGCAGGCGGAAAACTTTGTAAAGACATTTAAAAAATCGTTAGAGGCAAGCCTGAGCGCCAACCCAGGAGAAGACATAGACATAATCATTAGCAGGTTTTTGTTCGATTATCGATCAGCGCAGCATTGCACAACTGGGGAATCGCCAGCTAAGATTTTGTTAGGAAGAGAGTTAAAGAACCGTTTCAGCCTCTTAAAACCTCCTATGGTGAAAGATATGATAATAAAGAAGCAGTTAGGTAATGTAAAATATCATAGAGACACTAAAGAGAAGCTATTTGAGGAAGGTTCTCCCGTTTTTATAAGGGACTATTCAGATACAAATAAAAAGACGTGGCGACAGGCCACAGTCAGGGAGCGATTGGGTCCGCGCATTTACAATTGCACGATCGCCCACATTAACAGAATTATTAAGAGGCACCTCGATCAAATGATTCCGGACTATAATATTGTAAACGATCCAAACGCCGGTCATCCTATTGAAGAATCGAATTGTATATCGGAAAACGAAGTCAAAGCAACTGAAACCAGCATTGGTCCAAATCATGACACGTCTGCTGTGGAGAATGGTGGGGACGCAGATGTGCCGGAGACCTCGCCGAAAACGCCAAGACTTTTGCGAGAATGTCGAGTAAAAATTAATTATAAACAATAACCTTCGAAATACTTATTGCATCTTATTTATATGAATTTCTTTATATATAACCATGTAATACTAATTTCATTTTCTTTATTGGCATTTGATATAGAGATAAGTTCGTAGATATTTCTTAAAATTGTATACAGCTTAGGGAGAGAGTTGTTAAGTATTAAGTTATTTACATACATGTTAAGTACTATTTACGGTATAAGAACAGGTTAAGGTGTTGTGTTAAGTTAAGTGATTTAATAAATCAGTTCAGTACCAACCACCTAAGCGACTACATTGCACTTAAGAAATCATACTCTAATGAAGAGTTGACGAATGCCAGTTTATTTTCAAATTTGTTGCCACATTTTCCGATTATTTGCTCCAGTGCGCGACGTGTTATTTTCAGAAACTGTATAAACATTATTTTAAGTTAGTGTATAAATAGATACATATCTACATGTTCTTGGAAATTCGTGATTCGATTTGAGTCTGGAGCTCATTCGAGAATTTATGCAAATGGCAATTTAGCGCTTGATAAAGCCTTCATTTCCTCACATATGAGTACTTGTTGAAAATGTATCTCAGCTAAAACGGACCAAAAAGTGATTACAAAATCCGAACGCGTATTGCCCAAACTCCATACAACGTGCCTACTTTAGCACCACATGCGCCCGGAAATTCGGTATTTCTGCCGCAATGTGCCGCCGCACTAAATTCTCATTTTGGGTGTTTTGTTTAACGCGATTTTCGAAAATTTGATACTTAAAGAGAACAATGTAGGCGAAGTTGGCACACCGAGACTTCACATTGCATTGAAACTATGTCAAAGTTCTAGAGGAGAGTCAATATACAATTTATGAAGCCATCTCATTTGCTGTTAAAATCCCTTTGTGCTGATACCACCCAACGCTTTTGTTACACAATGTCAGCATTTTCTTTACTCCTCCTCGTCTGTTTATATTTAATACGTTCATTCCACTTTGGTCTGCGCAATTTTCTATTCTCTTGAACTGAACTGACGACGTCTTTGGAATAAATTGCATGCGGCTTAAAGGAGACAAAAGCAGAAGAAATCAGGTCGTGAGACAAAAGAGACTTACCAGCATGCCTTGTGTAGCGAAGGGCATTTGTAAAGTAGTTATGAGTATGTGTGTGTGCAGATGATATGCAGGGGTCACATACACATACCCAACACATCTACAAATATGTATTCATATGTGTATACATATATGCGCCGATTTTGCCAGCTTTGGGCTCGAAACCGTAGCCATTTATTATGGTCCACTTAACAAGCACTCCGAACTGATTTATTTCCAGATGAATTTGATTTTTGCATTAATTTAGGTTAAAGAAATGGGGTTAAAAGATGGATCGTAAGCTACTTCTGTGAAGAGGTACGTAAGAGCTTTTTAATTGAAACACTTAAGTTAACATCGCTCATACGTAGACAATGTACACGTACGGATAGACAAGAGTATGCTTACTTAATATGACTGAATACAAAAGTACGAGTATACACAGAAATACCATTCAATTAGTGACGTTAGGATTGCTCAGCCTTAATAGGGATATGGCTCTGCAATGCAAACTAATACTCTTTAAATATAATTTAATCATAATGTATCAAAAGCAATTTCTAATAAGTTGCATGGTAAATGAAATTCAACTGCCAATGAAATCAAACAAACATATGTATACAAAAAAGACTAAGAATAACAGGAAAACAACATAAAAAGAACTTAAAAGCAACAACATTTTAAAGATTAAAAAACCAATTTGATTATGGAGTTTCATGGAAATAAAAGAGAAATAAAGAAACAATACTATTAACATTTGATTATTTTGAAAAGCAAGAACACAAAATTAAAGGGACTATTTTGGCGCATATAAATTCTGCTTAGTTTGAAAATTGCCAGAGGCGGCACAGTATGTGGGCAAGATACATTTTGGAAGGCCCTCTGGTGGCGCAAAAGGACGAATTTTATACAAAGAAAAATTGTTTGAAAGTGAAATATTTTTATTCATAAGCATGTAAGCATCTTCACTATCTTACATTATAAAGTAATTACATACAGTAAAAAGTTAGATGTTGTGTCTGCTTCAATTGATAAAACTGCCGAAGCTGAAAGTCTTTGCTGACCCATTCCGCTTCTAAAATAATTTTTTATTAGTTTTAGTTTTGAAAAGCTCCTTCCTGTCGAGGCTGTACTTACTGGTACTGTTAGCAAAATTCGAATCACCATATTGATATTTGAGTAAATTTTTTTAAAGTTATTTTCTGTTATGTATCGTAGCAGTTTAATAAAGTCCGGTAAGTTTGAGATCATTGTTTGTATTTCTTCGTATAATTCGTAAGGTTGCAGTCACTGCTTTCACCCACTCGCAGGACTGTGTTTAATATTGTTACGAAATTGCGCTCTTGACAATTTACTCTGTTACAAAATTGCCCTCCTGACAATTCCTTTAACTCTCTGTACTCGGACTCGTACCACTGGATTGTGTAGTAATCAAACAATCGCTGGTTAAATTAAAATAATTAGCTTTATTTAATTATTGCTATTCACACATTTAATATTAGGCTTAAAGTTTACTTAGTTATTATTTGCACTTTATTTCACAAACCATTAGTCACTTTATTTAATAAGTAATTTCATCACTTTATTTAATAATGAATTTCATCACTTTGCAAAATTACAAATACTGTTAATACTGCTGCTTAGATTAAAATGCCTGATGTATACACTTTTACGATCTCTGATCTACTGTCTTCCAGTTTGAACAGTCTTGTCGCTTTTATAGTTTTCGAATGGTTGGTGTAGAAACTTCTACGCTATTCTCGTAGTTTGTAGAAGCTTCTATCCTCTTCGACAGAAGTCGAGAATATTCTTTTTGATATTACCGACAGATGGTTCTTGAATAAGCTTTTATTCGAATAGTTCGCATCTTGACTCACAGGGGGCATTCATTCTCCAGATGGGATCCTAAAAATATGCTATCCCGTTTCACTGATATGCAATCACGTTTCACTGCCCTCCGCTTAATCTTGTTCGTCCCGAACAAGGGTAGTACTGCAACCTTTGTAAGGAGATAACCTCTCTAAATGAACGACTTTCATTTTGCTCCTGGCATTTCTCGCCAACTGGATGCGGTATACTACATCGTTGAGCCGCTTTATCACCTTATAAGGGCCTCCCAGTGTGTTTGCAGTTTTGGCGATAATCCCTTTTTCCTTTGCGGATTATGAAGCATAACTAGCTGCCCTTCCTGAAATCCCTTGGAGTTTGCTCGTAGATCATATCTGGCTTTCATTTTATCACTCATCAGTTGTGTGCGCTTTCTGATGGTTCCATGAATTTCATTCAGCTGTCTTCGTTTGTCAGCTACATAACTGCTACATGAAACTTCCGTAGATGAGTAGGCACCGAATTTCAGATCTGCAGGTAATCTTATGTTGCAACCGAAAATAGCCTTAGCTGGTGTTGTAGATGTTGTATCGTGAGTTGCCGATCGGTATGCCATTAAGAAGAAGGGTATGTGTTGGTCCCAATCTTTCTGGTTTCTGTTCACGACTTTCCTTAGGTGTTCCTCAAGCGTACGATTAAATCTTTCAACCATTCCATCGGATTGTGGGTGCAAAGGGGTTGTACGAGTTTTGCGTATGCCCATCAATTCACTCATTTCCCTGAATATTGTTGACTCGAAATTTCTGCCTTGATCCGAGTGCAACTCGAGGGGAGCTCCGAATCGGCAGACCCAATTATTGATAAATGCATCTGCAACGGTCTTAGCTTCTTGATCGGGAATGGGATATACTTCTGGCCATTTACTAAAATAGTCGATTACGACGAGAACATATTTGTTGCCGGAATCACTAATTGGAAACGGACCTGCTATGTCCATTGCAATACGCTCAAATGGCGCTCCCACGTTGTATAAATGCATCTTCCCCTGACTGCGACGGCTCGGTCCCTTGGCAGCTGTACACTTTTCACAAGCACTAATCCAGTCAACTACCGATTGCTGGCAACCAACCCAATAAAATCGTGTTTTAATTTTCTCGACTGTTTTTGTTATTCCCAAATGCCCTCCGCTTGGCCCACTATGGTATTCCTTGAGAATTTCGCTTATTCTTGCCTTGGGTACCACAATCAAGTTCTTCGTGGTTTTTCCATCTTCGCTCTCCCACAGGCGGAATAGGCATCCATCTTGCAGCTTTAAGCTATTCCATTGAGCCCAATATGCTTTAGTTATGGGGCTTTCAGTCGAGATTTCGTTCCAATCAGGCCGTTTTCCTTCATTCTTACTTGATACGATTTTTGCCAAATCTGGGTCATTTCGTTGTTCTTCTTTTATCTTTTCCGCTGTCCATTCATCGTCTGGTAAAACAGCCATTAAGCGCACATCGACTACTCCTTCTTTCCCTTCAGCTTTAGAACAGTGCTTACATTCCATACTGCAAGGACGTCGTGATAGTGCATCAGCATTCCCGTGGTTTCCGCCTCTGCGATGTTCTATTGTGAAATCGTAGCTTTGGTGTTTCTCAATCCATCTCGCAACCTGACCTTCGGGATTTTTGAACTGTAATAGCCAGCGCAGAGCAGCGTGATCCGTTCTCAACAAAAACTTTTGTCCATACAAGTACTTGTTAAAGTGCTTCACGCACTGCATAACCGCCAAAAGTTCTCTCCGTGTTACACAGTAATTTCGCTCTGGCTTTGATAAGATCTTGCTGAAGTAGGCTATTACTCTTTCATGTCCGTCAATAACTTGCGACAGGACACCTCCAATCCCGAAGCCACTTGCATCTGTATCCAAAATAAATTTTTCGCCAGGTATTGGTTACGCAAGGATCGGAGCTGTACACAATAGCTCTTTCAATCTGTTGAATGCCTTCTCCTGTTCGCTTTTCCACTCAAAAGGACAATTTTTCATCGTTAATGCATGCAGACTACCAGCCACGTCTGCAAAGCCTGGAACAAAGCGTCTGTAATAGGTGCAAAGACCCAAGAAGCTGCGTAGCTCATGCAAACTAGTTGGTCTTGGCCACTCCCTTACTGAGTCTATCTTATCTGGATCTGTGTGTACTCCTTCAGGTGTGACTTTATGTCCAAGGTACTTGACTTCTTTCTTGAAGAACGAGCATTTCTTTGCGCTCAGCTTCAACCCTGAAGCTCCTAATCGCATCAATACTTCTTCCAAATTCTTCAAATGGTCCTCGAAGTCCTTTCCCATAACGATGATGTCATCTAGGTACACCAGACACGTTTGCCAGTGGAGACCCTTCAGCACATGTTCCATTAGGCGTTCAAATGTAGCTGGAGCATTACACAGTCCGAATGGCATCACCAAAAATTGCCATAGTCCATCACCGGCGCTGAATGCTGTCTTTTCCTTGTCTTGGTCGTCTACTGCCACTTGCCAATATCCGCTTTGTAAATCCAGCGTTGAGAACCAATTTGAACCAGAAAGTGTGTCCAACGTATCGTCGATTCGAGGTAATGGATAACTATCTTTCTTCGTTACCTCATTTAGTTTACGATAATCTACACAGAAACGTGTGGAGTCATCCTTCTTCTTGACTAATACCACTGGAGAACTCCAGGGGCTCGCTGATGGCTCTATGACGTTGTTCTGATGCATTTCCTTCAGCAATACATTCACCAATACTGACCAATGTCTTGCCAAAAGTTGGCTGGCAGTCTTCCTCTGCTCTGTGGATAAGTCTTTGCTCCATTCTTTCGTGAGATCGTCGAGTACCTTTTTATCAGCTGGTATTTTCATTTTTGTGTCTCGCGGCTGGCTTTCACATTTTACAATTGCCGAAATTGCCCGGCAATTTCCAATTATCTGTCCTTTCTCTATGGTTTTAGCAGAATTCGCAAGATTGACCACTCTTACTGGCACTATTCTGTTCTGCTGCTCTTCTACGAGGGTTTTTCCAATGATGATGTCATCTAGTGCGAATTTTTCATCAGTCTCCACAACCCACAACTTGTTCTTCTCCACATCTCCGTCCATTTTGGCCCATATGACTGCCTCTGACTTTGCTGGGATTTTTGTCCGCTGCGATACAATGGCTTGTCAGATACCTCCATACTTATCCTCACCAACGGATAACGGTATTTCGGTGTTCGCATACTTCAACATTCGGCATTTCAAATCTAGGGTGAATCCATTCCGAATCATAAAATCCACACCTAAGATTAATTCGTCCACAATATCCGCAACTACGAACTCGTGCGTCACTGTTGTGGTGCCGATAGTGATTTTACGTGTAACTTTTCCAAGTACCGGTGCATCATCTCCAGTTGCCGTACGCAATCTTATTCCCAGAAGCGGCTCGATTCCCCGAACGAGATCCCTTCTAATTATGGAATGTGATGCACCCGTATCCAATGTTACCACGATTTTTCTACCATTTACTACGCTGTCGACAGTTAGGCTGTTGATTTTCCGTGCCATCTGAGAAACGAAGATTCTGGGGCTACATGTTGTGGGAGTCAGATCAAGCCCCTCGAGACTGACTCCATCTAGTTTGTCGACGGCTTTTCAACATTTTCTGATTCCCTATTTTGGAATCTGACTTGCTTTGGAGGTCTTACCGGTGAGCGTGATTTAGAACGTTTCCGTCTCGATTGGCAATTACGGGCCATGTGTCCGACCTCTCCGCAGGTGAAGCATTTGCCCGTGAAACTTTGGCCGCTTTCAACTTGTACCTGACGGGCTCTGTATACTGGCTGGCACACCAAGGCTGCTGTCTCTGAAGTTAAAGCGCTAGCAACTGTCTCCATATATGTAGCTTTCGGATTAGTAATTGCAGAACGCTTTATCTCCGCATCGCGAATGCCATATACAAAGGTGTCCATCATACACCTCTCAGTGATCTCTCCTGGGTAGGCAAGATGAGCCAAACGCTCCACTTCCGCCGCAAACTGTTGTAGAGACTCACCACTCTTCTGTACCCGTGTTCGTAGCTCTACTTGGTACATCTGCTTCCGGTGTTCACTACCATACTTGCGCTGAACGGCATTCATCAAGCTTTCATAGCAGTCTCGCTCACTTTCTGAGATAGTTCGAAGCACATCAGCGGCAGCACCTTTCAACGAAACGGTTAATGCAGCCACTTTTTCGCGAGCACTCCAACCATTTGTGCTAGCGGTAGTCTCAAACTGCATTCTGAAGACACTAAATGTCGTGGTTCCATCATAGGTAGGAGGCTTCAGTTTTATTGAGGATAAAGCTGGCACAGGCAATGCACCTTCCTGTAGTAGGTGAATTCTTTGCTCTAATTCGTTCTGCTTTTGTTCGTTCGCAATGAATTTTTGTTCTACAGATTTTTCGAACGATTCCTGCCGTGTCTCAATTTCACAAACCTTCCTGTCTACCATATCAGACATTTCTTTCATCTGCTGTGAGTTTTGTTCCGCTAATAGAGCAAGTCGTGTTTCATTCTGCTCTAACCGCTGCTGCAACTTGTCATCGCTTTTCTGTAGCTGCTGTTCCAACTGTTCTTTAACATCCTCTTTGACAGCTTGTGCATTTTGCTGTAATCGCAACTGCATCTTCTCATCGGCTGCTTGAGAATTTTGTTGTAACTGCTGCTGCATCTTCTCATCTCTCTGCTGCATTCTCTCTTCGGCTGCTTGAGAACTTTGATGTAACTGCTGCATATCCTGTTTAAAGGATTGCATTATCCCGATAAGTGCGCTCATGTCAAAGTTACCCGTGTTAGGTTCTTGTGGTGTTTCTTCGTGGCGATATGTCGTTGGCTCTTCCCACTGGAATTCATGCTCATCGACGTCTATACCCTGCTCCTCTAAAGCGCTTCTTAGTCTCACCTGCAGCTCCGCTTTAAGCCCTTGTGTTTGCAAATTTAAACGCTCAAGCTCCTTCTTGAGCTGCTCCAATCTCAGTTTTTCGAATTTAACCATTGTTTATTACAGATACACAATCCCACTTCTGACACCAATTGTTACGAAATTGCCCTCTTGACAATTTACTCTGTTACAAAATTGCCCTCCTGACAATTCCTCTAACTCTCTGTACTCGGACTCGTACCACTAGATTGTGTAGTAATCAAACAATCGCCGGTTAAATTAAAATAATTAGCTATATTTAATTATTGATATTCACACATTTAATATTAGGCTTAAAGTTTACTTAGTTATTATTTGCACTTTATTTCACAAACCATTAGTCACTTTATTTAATAAGTAATTTCATCACTTTATTTAATAATGAATTTCATCACTTTGCAAAATTACAAATACTGCTAATACTGCTGCTTAGATTAAAATGCCTGATGTATACACTTTTACGATCTCTGATCTACTGTTCTCGACTTTGAACAGTCTTGTCGCTTTTATAGTTTTCGAATGGTTGGTGTAGAAACTTCCACGCTATCCTCGTATATTCTAGAAGCTTCTATCCTCTTCGACAGAAGTCGAGAATATTCTTTTTGATATTACCGACAGATGGTTCTTGAATAAGCTTTTATTCGAATAGTTCGCATCTTGACTCACAGGGGGCATTCATTCTCCAGATGGGATCCTAAAAATATGCTATCCCGTTTCACTGATATGCAATCACGTTTCAATATTGCATACTTTTAGGATCCCATCTGGAGTTTGATAATGAGTGCACTACCCTTTTGATAATTTGTCAAGACACAATCTATTCGAATTAAAACTCCTTTCGTTGTAGAGATTATGGTGTAGAGAGTTATCTCGAAGGTAGGAACTTCCTGAGGTGTGTATATCAGATTCTAGAAAGATCTAGAAACTTCTAGTGTATTGTAGAAGTTTCCACCTCAGCCATTCGAAACTATAAACGCACAAGACTGTGAAAAGTAGAAGACATTCGACCAGAGATCGTAACAGTGTGTACATCGTGCATTCAAATCGAAGCAGCAGTATTTGTAATTGTGATTTGCAAAGTGATGAAATTACTTATGAAATAAAGTGACTAATGGTTTGTTAAATAAAGTGCAACTTGTAATAAAGTAAACTTTAAGCCTAATAAGTGTGTAAATTGCAATAATTAAATAAAGTTAGTTATTTTAATTTATCCAGCGATTGTTTGATTACTACACGATCCAGTGGTATGAATCCGAGTACAGAGCGTTAGAGTAAATTGTCAACAGATTATTGTAATTGTAACAGAATAAATTGGCAAGAGGGCAATTTCGTAACAATATGTTATTTTGGAATATTTTTTAATTTGCTAAGATCATGGAGAAAACCAAAATTTTCAAAATGTTGATTTAAAGATATACATCTTGAAACCATGTTACTCATTCTAGAATCAATCATGGTGTTAAAAAAGAATATTCCGTATCGCTTTTTGGGAGACTGCACAGGTTCATCATTGCCTTCATAATTAAACATATTTGTCTTTATGAGAACCCTTTTATTTGTATAGTCTTTTGGGAGGTCATAACAGCTCTTTTCAATATATTGACGAGCGTCAGACAAGCATTGTTCGAACCCAGTTCGTCGATATTCTTAAATTCAGTCCCAAAATGTACGCAAATGTTCCAGAGTAATGCTTAAATGAATTTGTGCGGATTGCCATAATTTGCTTCTGATATTGATACGTGGATAATATCTCATACCATAAATGTATTGATATGATAAATTCTAAGCTAGGCTTTATAGTAAGCTTTAATTTACTTTCGATTAAATCCTGCTGTATCTTGAAAATATCAAATAAATTTGCTGGATAAAGTCAAAAAATGTTTTTGCTGCCGCAGAAGAATTGGCTGCATCTACCAACAGCAGATTCCAACCATGACAGCCGCAAAGTGTAAAAAATGACCTGGGATTAATAGTCAATATTCGAGTCTTAACTCTACTATTTATGCCTACCATATTCGAGCCATTATCGTATCTTTGGCCACGACAATTTTGAATATCCAATTCATTTCTCTAGCTGTTCTAGAATGGCATTACTAAGACACTCTTCAGTCGTCTCAGCGACAGCAAGAAATCCGATAAAGTTTTCTTCCATTGTGCCGGTTGTTACATTACAAAATCTCAAGTTAATTGACATTTGCTCAACTCGACTATAATCTGTAGTGCAGTCGACCAAAATAGAGCAGTTTCAGAAGAACATTAGGTCAGTCAAAGTGGACTGTTATAGAAATTTCTGTAGTGAAATTGACAATATGAAGGAGTCGGCTAGGCTGTGCAGGATGCTTAAGCGGGACCGTGCAGTTAGACTGAACTCTCTTCTCAGGTCTGATGGTTCTTATACCAATTCAATGAAACCTACCACACCCTCCTGAAAACCCCCTTCCCGGGTAGCAGAATCATTACTGACTACGGTGGAGTGACAGCTCGAATGGTGGAATCACGAGACGAAACTGGTATACGGCATCAACAATTGTGACGGAGGAATTAATGAGGTTTTCTCTTTGCTCTTTTGACAGCTTTAATTCACCTGACCCTATTAATGTATACCCAATAATGTTAAAGAGAGGAGGGGATAAGTTCAATACGGCCTTGAAAAAGATCTACATTGCTTGTCTTGCTCTGGGTTACGTACCATCTCTTGGCGACAGGTTCGGGTGGTCTTCATTTTTCAAACAGGGAAAGCATGACTACATTTTAGCCAAAAGCTTCAGGCCGATCAGTTCGACATCGTTCATGTTGAAAGGTCTGGAGCGTATGGTGGAGAAGTACATTAGAAAGGGTTTAATGTTGCATTGTTGGGCAGTGCCGAAGAGCATTTGGTAAAACTTGGGGTCTGAAACCAGCGGGTGTAATTTGGATGTACACAGCATTGGTTAGACCAATAATTTTGTATGCTGCTGTGGTCTGGTGGCGCAGAACTGGGGTTAAGTCCACATGTTTGGGGTTACAAAGAAGTGTATGTTTGAGCATTACGGGCGCCATGGGTACCACATCTGGTGACGCTCTGAATGCTTTGTTGAACTTGCCACCATTGGATCCTTTGATTCAACAGGAGGCGATGAAAACGATTTGCCGGTTATATTCACACGGATGATACGCACGACGACAAGAACTTTGGGCACAGAGTGATGTTCAAGAGGCTTCCCGACAAGAGAGCAATGGATAGATTCAGAACTACTTGTAGGGGATCCGATGAAAACTTTCTTCACTGATGGCTCCAAAACTGAAAAGGGAACTGGAGCTGGCTGGCATCTGAATGAAAATGTCAGAAGTGTTTGCTGTACTGAAAGTAGCTGAATGGGTAATTGAGGATAAATGGCGCTGTAAGGAGATTAGAGTTTGTAGTGACAGTCAGGCTGCACTGAAGGCCCCAGAAACGCGTTAAACACTTACAAAACTGCCCAAGAATGTAAGTCAAGAATTAACTCCATCGCAAGGTGGAATCTGCTGGAACTGATTTGGGTTCCGGGACACTGTAGTGTTCAGGGGAACGAATTAGCTGATGAATTGGCAAGCTGTGGATCTGCGGGTACACCAATGGGACCAGCGCCATTTATCGGTATAAGTTTAGCAATAGGGGGTATGGATTGGATTAGGAGCCATGTTAATAATATTCACAAGGACCGATGGAGCAGTTTATTGCCTCCAAAACAACCAAGTGCTTCCTAGAAAGCCCAAGCAGGAGAGTTGCAAAGTTCCTTTTGACATTACGAAGGAAAGATTGGTTGGGGTTATCACGGGGTATACTCCATGGGACCATCATATGGCGACCATAGGCATCATCGGGAATCCGACCTGCATCTCCTGCCTAGAGGAAGAACAGGACGGCACAGAGTATTTTCTCTGCGCTTGTCGTGCTTTTGCCAGAATGAGGATGCGCATATTAGGGTCAGATATTTTGGGAATGGATAATGTACATTCCTTATCCCTGGACAGAGTTCTGAGATTTATAAAAGAGTCACAGAAGTTGAAAAGGAGTAACTTCCTTTCCAAAATCCTTTGTAACCCCACCTTCCCCTAAATATTTTTTTTGGCTTAGTACAATGGGCATCAATGCCTGAGTGCTTGGAGGCCTCCTTCTTCGGCGGCTCTCCGGCCAACCCCACTTCTATCTATCTATCTAAGTACGTGTATTCACCAACAAAACATAACATATTGAAACGTGATAGCTCAGTGAAAAGGGATTGCATACTTTTAGGATCCCATCTGGAGAATGAGTGCCCCCTGTGAGTCAAGATGCGAACTATTCGAATAAAAGCTTATTCAAGAACCATCCGTCGGTAATATCAAAAAGAATATTCTCGACTTCTGTCGAAGTGGATAGAAGCTTCTAGAAAATACGAGAATAGCGTAGAATTTTCGACTCCAACCATTCGAAAACTATAAAAGCGACAAGACTGTTCAAAGGCGAAGACAGTAGATCAGAGATCGTAAAAGTGTATACATCGAAATTATTAGCAGTATTTGTAATTGCCCTCTTGACAATTTACTCTGTTACAAAATTGCCCTCCGGACAATTTACTCTGTTACAAAATTGCCCTCCTGACAATTTCTCTAACTATTTTTTCCACTTCGACAGAAGTCGAGAATATTCTTGTTGATATTACCGACAGATGGTTCTTGAATAAGCTTTTATTCGAATAGTTCGCATCTTGACTCACAGGGGGCACTCATTCTCCAGATGGGATCCTAAAAGTATGCAATCCCTTTTCACTGAGCTATCACGTTTCAATATTTTAGTTCAATATACCGGACCGATTAACAATTGCTATCATTTATTAGGCGCATTCGTTTAGCCACTCTATCCAGGATAGGACGGACTTTTGTATGGAAAAAGTTAACGTGTAAATTATACTCGGATGAAACGAGCGAGTTCTCTGCCCTCGATAGAAAGTGCTTCCAAATTGAAAATTGCTTGAAAACCAACAAGATTATAAATTACAATGAAAATTTTCCTGGGATTTTTGTATTTCAGTGCTTATTTTGAAACTGTGCTGCCAAGTATACAATACCACTTACTCGTTTGCAATTTTATTAGCACAACTCAATACAAGTTACGAATCGAATACGCCTAAAGAAAGCCGCTTAAAGTTCCAAGGCGCGAGGTCCCTCGGACCTCGAGGACGTGTGCGCTCGCCCACGTCGCCCACGTCTCCCATGCCATACGCCGCTTCTGGAAACTACACAACCACTTTTCAACCAGCTGATGGCTTCAAAAGCATATCATAGCAAACAATAGTCATTTAGAAGAAATGTTATATAAAGTTGAGTTTAAAAAATCAGATTATATGTTGAAGGTTAAACAAAATTGGACCATTATCAAATATACATATTGTTACGAAATTGTCCTCCTGACAATTTATTCTGTTACGAAATTGCCCTCCTGACATTTACTCTAACTCTCTGTACTCGGATTCGTGCCACTGGATCGTGTAGTAATCAAACAATCGCTGGTTAAATTAAAAACCCTAACTTTATTTAATTATTGCTATTTACACACTTAATATTAGGCTTAAAGTTTACTTTGTTACAATTTGCACTTTATTTCACAATTCATTAATCACTTTCTTTATTTAATAAGTAATTTCATCAATTTACAAAATCACAATTACAAAAACTGCTACTTCGATTTTAATGCACGATGTACACACTGTTACGATCTCAGTTCGAATGTCTTCGACTTTAAGTATTGTGGTGGTTTTTATAGTTTCTGAATGGTTGATGCAGAAACTTCTACAATAATGTAGAAGTTTCTGGATCATTCTAGAAACTTATGTACACCAAGAATCTTATATACACCTTAAACGAGTACATTCTATACACAACTATCTCTACAACGAAAGAAGCTTTTATTCGAATAGATCATGTCTTGACTAATAAGCACGCAGGGTGGTGCACTCATTCTCAAACTCCAGATGGGATCCTAAAAGTATGCAATCACGTTTCAATATCTTAAGAAATATGTCTATGCATGTACAATTTAAATTAATTATTGACGCTCTTGGTCTTTATAATGAGACTTCAGTTTTGTGACGAGTTTTGGAATATTTCTTGTTTACGTATTGTTTGGTGACCTAATTTCTGTATCCATATTAAATGTATAATTCAATAATTTTTTATTCGAATTGTAATTCTATTCTCAAAACCTTTAAACAAGAATAAACAAACGGCTTTACAACAAAAACACCAAAGTGCTTGCCAGGTTGGTAGGATTCCCTATTTAATTACTACTTTAGTTTCCATAATTGAAGTTTTATTACTGCTCACTCGCATAAGTAAATAATCGATTTTCGAAGCGAAAAGTACTGTACGAGTATACACACTTTTTGGGTGGGCTTTAATCTTTCTCCAACCACATATCAGCGAAATATATAAATCATGACAACTGATCAAATAAATATTTAATTATAATCACAAAACATTTTGACGGAGCGAACAATTTGCTTTGCTTAATTGAAATACAAATTTAACTGCAATATACACAAACCCCCTAACAAAGAATTTTTGTTTAATGTGTAAATAGGAGAAACATACGCGATTGAGTATTAAATTTAAAATAGCATATCCGAGCAATTAACAGACCATACATTCAATCCGAGTGCTTTTCTGTTGCTATTGAAGCGCTAAATTACATTTCGTTGGGAGTCACAGAAACGTTGGTGTGTAGCCCATGTCTCGTGGTCAAAAAACATATTGATTTCCAATTGGCAGTCCAATTATAGTCAAAAGCTGGAGTGACAACAATCGTATCCAAATTATATTCCACAATTTCGTTGCGGTTTCTCTTTGTTTGCGGGTTTTTCTTTGTTTTCATTGTTGGTGTTCGTCGTTAAGATTGAAAATGCATTTATGCATGCTCCTCAATGTCCAAAGGGGATGCACATTTCAACACAAAAGTTAATTGGTGCGCTGTGTGTTGGTGTGACTATATCATTACTAGCCAAGTGAGAATTAAAATGCGCATTGACCTTTCAGATCACAAAAACAACGCGAGTATTGAATATGGCATCGATTCAAAGTGCCGATATTTATTAAGAATCGGTGCAAAAGTCTCGGCAAGAGGCATGTCCTCGCAATATATTATTTTATATACGAGTACCATTTTCAGAGTAAATATGTTTATAAAGGTAAACATAATATCGGGGCATATAAGATTTTTAAAGTTTCTGTGAAGTGCCACGAAATCTGTGGCACTTTACAGAAACACATTCTTTGAGGCACTACAACAATTAAGGATTATATAGAATAATCCATGAAGTTTAAAACATTATATGATATTTCCCGAATATAGTCATTTGATACCATATATCACCGACTCTTTTGAATAATAATTAAGCGTTGAAATCGGTACTTTCCTGATGTTTGTGATTCGAAAGATCATTACTCATTTTAATTTCAACTTGCCTGGTAATGTGGGTAAATAACGCAAAGCCACGCAATGCCCAGCTTCGCTTTTGTGTTGAAATGTGCATCCATTGAGGTGCATGCATAAATGCATTTTCAATCTTAACGACGAACACCAACAATGAAAACAAAGAAAAACCCGCAAACAAAGAGAGACCGCAACGAAATTGTGGAATATAATTTGGATACGATTGTTGTCAATCCAGCTTTTGGCTATAATTGGACTGCAAATTGGAAATCAATATGCGAAAAAATTGCTGTTTGACCACGATACGTGGAACTCACGTCACAGCTACACACCAACGTTTCTGTGACTCCAAACGAAATGTAATTTAGCGCTTCAATAGCAACAGAAAAGCACTCGGATTGAATGTATGGTCTGTTAATTGCTCGTGATATGCTATTTTAAATTTAATACGCGATTGAAATATTTCTCCTATTTACATATTAAACAACAATTCTTTGTTAGGGGGTTTGTATATATTGCAGTTAAATTTGTATTTCAATTAAGCAACGCAAATTGTTCGCTCAGTCAAATTGTTTTTTTGATTATTAATACATATATTTAATTTATCAGTTGTCATGAATTGTTTATATTTCTCTGATTGTAGAAGGATGAAAACTGCCCAAAACTGTTCGTGCTTGTACAGTGCTTTTGTGGTGGAAAATCGATTCTTTATGTATACGGTTAAGAAGTAATACATTTAAATAAAATGAGGAGTTTAGTAGCGAAATCCCCATTTCGGGGGGAATTTGTAGACTTTGAGTAAATCGAATCGTTGCATATAGACACTCAAATTGTATATATCATTCAATATATAACACATACATAAAATCAATTGATACTCGTAAAATAATGAATGTTTATAACCTCCACAACAGGAAGGAACGTGAACGAGAAAGATATTCATACTGTGAATTTGTCAGAAATCAGTGATCAATTTATGCAACACAGCATGTTAACAGGCCTGTGACGAATTGACCCCCATTTGCATTCATTGAGTTTGAAGAAGCATTCGATAGAATCAAAGAGGATGTAAAAAGGATTAGAACATGACTCCAACGCAAATCAGATTAACAATGCATAATGTGGAAGAGAAATTAAGTATCAAATAAACTAATCAGATAAGATTAAAACTGATTTTAACCTTTACAATTAAAATGGAAAAGGATATACAAATTTTTGCGGGGGAGCTTTGTTTGTTGTTATAAACAACCATATAAAGTCATATTAAGAAGTTGGAGGATCAAAAAGGACCCGCATACCTCCCATATTATTTAGTTCACACTTAAACTTACTCATGAGAGTGTAACACCAGTTCAATGAAATAAACCGAAATATCGTAAAAATTAAAAAGCTATTCAAGGATCCTAATAAACAGAAACAAAAACTTTGGGTTTTTTCTTTTCAACAATAATGTATCTCTTTCATTTAACATAAACTTTGTTCTTCTGAAATGTTTAAATACTATGAAAAAAATGTATAGTTTTCTCGTGTTTCAATTAGTTTATAATTTTTTTTAATAAGAACACTACCTACTTTGAAGTATTGTTAATAATTATTTACCGCTCACCTTCTTACATTATCTATCAAATAACGTCGTAATATAGTTAGTTGGTTATGAGATCCGTCGCTTTAAAATTAGGCTATCCTCCTTGGGTTCTTTGAACTAAAATTCATTGGTAATCAAGCTATATTTACTATCAGGGAAGGGTATATAGCCTAGCGAAGCAAGTGCAGTTAACTACTACAACTTTGAATTATACCTACAGAAAGGTTATAATTTGCGTGCCAAAACTGAAAGGAAATATTACCATAAAGTACTGCAAACACAGTTCTACAAAATTCTGCCTTCATTCATATAGTCTTTTGGACAACGTGAAAGGGCATCCGGGGTTCATCGTTTCAGTCCTTCATTCCTCAGGCGGTATAAAGAGCCCACTTAACTTATGAAATTATTGTGAAGAAAGAGCCAACTTCAGATTCAGGAGTCTAGAATGAAGAATCGTCGTCGGCAGCTCCAGATATCCCACAGCTTCTTTCGAAATAATAACAATCATAATATGTGAAATATGATAAACGTGGAATTCAAGGTTTGATAAATCAATTTTTAAATAAATTACAATTCAATAGCACTACGTTCATTGACCTCAATAAGCCAACATTCTTGGCATAATGATCCAACTACCCTGAGGTTTATTAATGCTGGTTTTTAAATTCGAGAAACCAACAAGTTTAGTAATATTTGTAAATATATCCATAACTTTTTATTGTGTGATTTTTGCAATCTCTTTAATACATATTAAGCAGGGATTAGGTGACATGCTTTAGCATAAAGCTAACATATCTTAGATAAGCTGAGAGATAAGCCTGAGTTAAGTAGTTAAGTCAGAAAGTGTTCCCACGGCAATATTGCATTTCCAACCTAATCACATAAGTTACTCTCTGTACCTAAATGCGATTTGGTACATATTTGTGTGTGTCATGTGTTATATTTATATAACATTATATAATATATATGTGTAGAAGCAGGGTATTGTTTTATTGTGTTGAAAAAATCAATACTTGTGTCCATCTCGGAAGCAGTACAAGTTTATGGCACTATTAAAGTTAATCGACCACACACTTCCACTTCATTAGTTATTTAAATTAATACTTAGTTTGCTAAGGTCGCCAGGAGTTTTAACGTTCTGGTATCCTTGCGGACACGCTTTGGTATTAGCTTTTGATGCAGTTTGTTAATGAAAACCACGCATTGGTAAACCTGCTACCATGGGATGCAATGTTTTGTGAGCGATGGTGGGAAATTTAAAAGACACCTAAGTCAGCGACTCAAATCGAAACGAATGGAGGCGTTAGAGAAATTCAAACCATACGAGTACAAATAAATTATTAGTAGAATGGTAGCGTCAAATCGAATCTGGACAAATAATTGCACTAAAATTTTCATATTGCACAATATTTTCAAACAGCTCTTTTCCAATAAAATTCACTTTAAGCTCGCATTATTTGTTACCATTAATTTTAATACGCTATTCTTCATTTCGATATTTCAAATGCACTTGTATGCGAAACACGTACATACGTGCCAAGTGCATCGCCTCGGGTTCAACGAATTTCGCCTGCAACAACGCTGTATTCAGGTCATTGCAAACGATATCCCAGTGTGAAAAGTTTCAGTTTGTATTTTACCCCTCCGCTCAATTAAAGGAATGGAATCGTCTGCTTGCATTAATTTATCAAGTGTCATTAAGGGAAAGGAAAACCACATACATTATTCGGTGGGTTCAAAACTGAGTATTTCAAGCATTTGTTTAATGAATCGCCGTAGTTAAGAGAGTGAGAGCTCGGTGTGTGCTTTAACTTATTCTACTATTCAATATAAAATCTACCAATTTGAGACTTTCGCCCTATGATTAGTGGCAACTTTCTTAAACATTTAACATTAAAAAATAAATTCAATGTTTTTGAATGGGAATCATTTCGGCAGTGAGCCTGAATAATAAGGATTTACATAGCGAGTTTTTCTGGCCGGATTACTCTACATCGTGAACAGAATCTGGTCAAGAGCTCGTATAGACGTATCGGATAGTATGAGCGGATTGTGGCAATTGAATACCGTATGAGGAAGAAGCGAAAAGTTGGTCGGACTGTCTCGTTAGTTAGAAGGAGTTTGTCAATTTTAATAATGTTATATATAAGTAAAATTGAGTCGCCAAACTACAGAAGTTTCTTGAACTGTCTGCTTTTTTATTTTTGAATCCTAAGCAGAAAGTATGATAATAAAACGAAGTTATAAAGAAACTATATTTTTGGTGATCTATTAAAAATATAATAAAATACGGAAAATTACTTTTCAAATTCTTTCCTAAACAATTTTTCAATTTGGGGTCCGAGAGAGGGTCTAGAAATAACATATACGCTAAAAAAATTGATTGAAAATTCAAAATCTGTTGAATTTTCGATAATGATATTGTTACGGCAATGAGTTTTAGCTCGAATCACTGCATTGTGTGAGTTTACAAGTTACCAGTATATCGATTTTTATCACTGATTTCAAGTGAAGACTGATCGGCTGGTGTTTTACGTTAAATGTTCTTGTCCATAGAAAAGTATGTCCGTTGATAAAAACGAGTAACAGAGGGAGTGACTTATCATTTGCTCAAAATACATTTAGAGAGAATGTTATAACAATAGCAACGCATATCGATTGCTGTAGGTATAAATTGAATGACAGTTCATAATTTGAATTTCATTTATTGGTGTTGTTCACTCAAAAAGTTATTTTGTCCCAATATGCAGAAAGTATGGAGAGGATAGAATGAAACGGATATGAGTCATAAATATATTTTTAATCTTTTGATTGCTAAATTTATATGCTGGATTCACAACGCTAACTTCTTCACCAATATTCTAATCCATGACACACAATTAATTGCTTCAGTACCACAAATATCAAAACATCTATTGTCCAACGGGATTTGCAAGATTGGTTCCACTAACATTCAAATGGCTTCCTGTATAGCGGATCATGGTTATTGAGTCCAATATTAAAAGATATATAGTCCAATATATGTCGATATATGGATCTAGTAAGGGAATAAAACTGAAACGTGATTTCATAATTTTAGGATCCCATCTGGAGAATGAGTGCACCACCCTATGTATTTACGCCAAGACACAATTCAAACAGATAAAAACTTCTTTCGAGGTGTAGATAATGGTCTAGAATGTTCTCGAAAAGAAAAGCTTACTCAAGAACCCTCATTCGAGGTGTAGATAATGGTCTAGAATGTTCTCGAAAAGAAAAGCTTACTCAAGAACCCTCTTTCGAGGTATAGATAAGATTTGAGAATGATCCAGAAGCTTCTTTAATAGTGTAGAGAATATTCTGGAATTTTCTACTTCAACCATTAGAAAGGTATATAAGCTCCCAGGAATTCAAAGTCGAGACACAGTTGAAAAGCAATCGTAACAGTGTGTACATCGTGCATTTTTAATCGAAACATTTGTAATTGTGATTAAGAAATAATAAAGTGAATGAAATGAATTGATAAATAAAGTGCAACTTGAAATAAAGTAAACTTTAAGCCTAATATTAAGTGTGTAAATAGCAATAATTAAATAAAGTTAATTATTTTAATTTAACCAGCGATTGCTTGATTACTACACAATCCAGTGGTACGAATCCGAGTATTGAGAGTTAGAATAAATTGTCAGGAGGGCAATTTTGTAACAGTATAAATTGTCAAGAGGGCAATTTCGTAACAATATACATGGTATACTTATGATTCGATTATATTTAAACACACAGATATTTTCCATTAATCAAATTGTTCTACTACGATATTTGTATTTGTGATTTTTCCATATCTTGATTTATGAACACAATAATTCATTTATAATAATTTTATTCAAAATTTCAGTTTATATTCCGTTCATTTCCTCATATACTCCCCTCATTCAATGGTCGAATTGTTTGCTTTTTTGTTTCGTTGCTGCAGCTCAGTTAGAATACATTTAATTCAATAATTGATTAAAGGCGATTCTTTTATTGTGGTGCGGGTATGTTAAGTATTACCATATTTGCACATACTTATTTTTGAGCATTAAAAAAACGTATCACAACCCTTTGCAAATTCACTCAATTCAATTCACTTTTATTAGAATAATCTGAGGTGGGTAATTACTTACACTTTAACCTTATAAAAAGGTAAGAAGCGTATACTAAATTTGTGCGCTTGAGCGGTGCTTCAACTACCAGAGGGAGGCATGGACATGAGTCTCTCACCTTCTAAGCAATTTTGATTCTGTTCGTCGGTCTGTAGCCACTTTTTACGAGAGCGGTAGAGATATCTTAATTTAACTTAAATTTGCAAAAGAATTATTCGGACTAAATTACAGAGAAGACAAAGACCACGCTTACCACGCAACTTTTTTCACCTTTTTTAAAATGACTATAGCTTCTGTCCAATTGATAGAATAGTGACGAATTTGATAGTTATGTAGATGTAGATACTACTAAACACAATGAAAAATGTGGGCGGTATAAATTAACTGGCAAGCCCTCTATAAAACATATTCACTAGTAGTAACTTCAGATCTATAAGAGATTTATGGACGAAGTTTTATGTGAAGTAGTATGTGGACATTATAAAGCCAACTGATCAACAAAGAAATGGGGTTGATCAGAGAAAGGAGACGCCCACTTTTCATGCAAGCAACTATCGGGGCGAAAATTGAAATTAGCCTAGCTTTCCTCATATTAATGATATATGGATAAAATTGCAGATATGTACATTGGATCCTTACTAGTGTGAATTGAAAATATGGGTGTCGTACCACTACTGCCAGGCCACAATTAACCAAAAATCATCCCTAAGTTCTTATAGAAAATTCATCCACGAAATTTCACAGCCAGGTTGAGTGTACTATCTTTAAACAACACCCAAAAATGGGCGGATTATTTTCACAACCCACTTACGCATTTTCATAACTTATGACCTATACAAAATTTATGGAATGTATATATTGACGCTACAAAGCCATGCACAAGAAATGTGGTCGATCAGATAAGGGACATGCTTTCCTTCCATATAAAAAAATTTGGGGACCGCACTTAAAGTTACTATAGCTATGCTTGTAATGATGATATATGAATACAAATTGGTGGCAGTATATATTAGGTCCCTACTAGCATTCAAGCAAAATATGGACAGATTTTTACTACTTTCGTGCCCACAATTAACCAATTTTCATTTCTGGGGGCTATGGAGGTTCATCAACGAAACTTCACTCGAAGTTTCAGAGTGCTGGTATAAAACTCAAAGCCAAAAATTGAAGGGACCTTTAAGGGCCACGCAATCTCTTGATACATGTTTAAATCTTATGACATATGCAGAATTCTCGTACCAGATTTTATATGAACGCTGCAAAGCTATTCACAATAAATGGGGACAATGAGATAGAGGCCACACCTCCCTCCATTATAATCAACTCAGAGTACCAGCTGAAAATTACCCTAGATATACTCCAAATGATGATATATGAATTGACTGAATGGTTTAACTCGTACGCACATTTAAGGTAGAGGGTATTTCGAAGTCGGTCTAACTCCTCATTTTGTTTCTAGCGTGAATAATTTGAATTATTATCAAGTTATATTACACAAGTTAGAATTATTATGAGCAAATAAAAACAATTGGTCACATCTATGCGGCAAAAATTGGAATAATTTTCTCTTATTGAAAAACTTCTACGTCAATCAGCATTGCTGGTGATTGCATCAGCAATTCGGCTGCGCTCAAATGGTAAGCGGAACAAACACTGGAAAAACGCAAACAACTTTTTTATTAATCCTAGAAGGACAATTAACTAAATGAATCGATGAAATGATTGAATTTTTCAACGAAATGTTCAACAAAACGACAACTTGACATTCCCTTAATTAAAATAAAAGCTAGACCAGATTGCAGATTGCATGACTCACTCTGTGGTAGAATGCGTACAGAGAAAATTTTATTTCTTATATAAATAATTACTCTCAGTTCGGTTCGCAATTACTCCTTGTTCGGTTTAGTCATTCATTAGTTGGGACTGTGGACTTCCATGGCTGTTAGCATGTGAATAAAGCGAGCATTCTTTGCCAGTATTGTGGCCATCGCCACCACTTTAAATATGTGAAATGAAAATAAAGTTTTTCCATTTCTGACTAATTTGTTCTGGTCACCATTCCAGGATCAGACAAAAATGCCTCTCCATTATAAGTGAAATAAATCCATTTGTGTACGTAGTTGTAACATGTAAAGAAACCATTATTAATGCTGCAACCGCCAATTTTCTCTTTCATCGTAGTATGAGAGAAAGATACAAATGCACTAAGGACTTTTAACGAATTACTTATTACTAATGACCTGCTACTCATGTCTTACTATTTTTAATGTTGATTCATGCTTCGTTGTGAATGTTTCATCAGAATTCTTATTTTATTATATTTCTCACTTCTCAACAAACTAAGGCAACTAGGACTTCTGTCAAATAACAGAAATGCAATGCAATTGAAATGGAATTATTGGCGTACTCTCTTTGATAGTTTTCCCTGCTGCCGTGACTAAAAATAAAAACATATTCCATTTGTCCAAAAAATACAGTCGTGTAGTTCACCAAATGTGGAATTACAATAATCCGCTCTACTGCTGGCTAAATCTGCAGTTTCATTCGTTTATAAGTTCAGAGCAGTGACAATGTGTAATGATATAGAATTTCGGACTTTCTATTGAACCCATTTAACAACAGGATGAATTAATATTGCTAATTTTTCTAATCTGGTTGTCTTTAGAAGAACAGGGAGTCTACTCACAGACAGCATCGCATTCAATATATTTGGTTAAAATAACCAAATAACTATTAGCTTCTTAAGTAAGCTTCGTAAATAAGTACTAATTCGATCCGTAGCGGCTTGAGACAATATTTTAAGTAACCTATTCAGTTAAGCCTGCTGCGAAGTCTTTACTAAACCGTTGTAAAGATGAATGGGGTTAGTTAAGGAGCAGATTTGGCTTTCTAAGCTTCTTAAAAAATATTACGGAGCTATTCAGTAGCTCCAGATCACTAAATCGTCCATGCTACACTATTCAACCATGGACAGAAACTGCTTCAGAGCATATTTTTGTTCTTTCTATGATTATACAGCTTTTCACAAGTCGCTTAGAATCAAATTTGCCGTTACTGCCGACATTAAATTTTGTTTCATAGTAGTTTCAAGTTCGCTCAATAAAAAATTTCTGAAGGTAGCTCTCCAGATAGCTGTAATTAAAGTCAAGGAACTGTTGTGAAAAAACTACAGAACCCCTATGAACCTTAGAACAGTCGTAAGGAAACATTTGGAAAACAATTAAGGAATCATTGTGAACCTACTCGTATATCTACAAAACACTGTAATTGCCTTCAATAACCTGTCTACCAAGTAAAAGTGAAGCTAGCTATGTACAATGCCAACTGTAGTGAAAGTCAAATAGAGGTAAATTTGAATATCAATAAGCAAATGCAATATTTGCACATTTGCCGCTTCCCCCTTTAAAAGGTATACTGAGCTGAAATTGGTCCTTGGAACCAGAACGTTTATGTAGCATCCAATTTAAATAATATTTACTCTGATTTAGAATCGATGTGATAATAAGATAACATTTTACATTTTATTTCAAGTATTCACAATTTAATAACAATAGCAGAGCACCGTAAATCTCATGCCTATAAATATCAGTGGGCCATTGTAAATCTGCTAAATATTTTAATGAATGTATCCTGTCGTTCAGACTTGTCAAGTTTTCATTAGACCTCGCCCATTTGCGATGTCTGTCATTGTCTCGTCCGCATTGTTGCTGTATATCCTTGTCGTTGAATCGCACATTTGGCGGGCTCACTTGTGCGCTTTTAGCCTCATTTTGATGTCACGTTGGCATTGTCATGCTCAAAAAATACTGTAATAAATCATGGAAATTATAAAATGACATTCCACACCACCCACGCTGCCATATTAATGGCACATAAAAAGTCTATTCTTAGCCAAAAATCTTTTGTCCCTTGTAAAATATATGTAAAACTATTGGTTGGACATGCCATGTCCCACTAGTTAGACTCTTTGGCACTCATTTTAATCATGTGCAGTAATTTTGCATTAAGTTTAATAGCCAACGACTGCTTGATGACCTTCTTCGCCACAATTAGTGAAAATTGAAATGTCTCTGAAAATATGTTAGTTATATTACTAAATTACACGGAAAAGCCGCCAACATGATACGAGATAATCAGGAAAGAAGCGAACTGCCATATTTCGTCGTCATTTAGGAAAAGTGCTACAAAATGGAAATTTGCACTTCGAAATGCAGAGGTGAATGATGCCCACTCTAGGCACTCTGATTTCACTAAAAATGATTTAAAATAACAATCAAAAATTCAGATTAGTACAAAATGATGATGCCTAAATTAATCAACGCTTTCAAGAATAGGCTTTATTCTAAATATGAATAAGTTTATATTCCCGACCATTCTCATGATAGTAACCAGAGATTATATATTGAAAAACTGGGTATTTCTCTCCCAGACTTTGACACGCTACTTTTACTACTGTGAGAGAAAAAAACCAAATTGTCTGCCAATCCGACCGCAAAAACCATTTTTTTAAACAAACCCCAAATGTTACCTTTCATCCATCACAACGAAATGAATGAGTAAAACTTAGTGAAGAGCGACCTACAAACTGTTTATAATAACTATTTTTGATATACTCGAATAGCCTTTGATTTACTGAGGTGATGATGCGGGAAGTAGTTCTGGGCATATCATTGACAATTGATACTGTTACAAAATTACCCTCTGAATACTCGGATTCGTACCACTGAATTGTAAATATTGGAGCATAAATTAATGTGACTCATTCAATTATTTATCAGTGTGAGTGACGAGACATCAATATTGAAGGGTGACAATTTATACTTTTTTCATTTATAATGAAAGGTGAAACAATACAACATCGTTGTGTGGCTTGAGAATTCAAATGAGCAGGCAACTTCCAAGTAGAAGTATAAACCGCTGAAATATATGAATACCCTGCACTGACGCGCTACTGATACTAAACTAATACATCACTGATATGTTTTCATCGATTCATTCCAGTGCTAAGTATAATGAATGCCTGCTTGCATTACAAGTATAGGCAAGGGCAGGCGCAGATATGAACAATTTTTGCAAAACCTCAAAAAAAGGAGGATACTTTGTTTACTCAATTTATTGCGCGACATGCAAAAACAAGTGTGCGCGTATCCAAGATGTATAAACATACGTTCAGCGATTGAAAATATACATTTAAAAAATTCAATCCATACTGCCAATTGCCATGTTTGCTGGCTTTTAATAAATTTTCGTTAATATCCATCTCAGGCATCAATATTAAATTTTTAATGCAGCTATCTTTATTGCATTTCGCACGTTCTTTACACATGTTTCTTAGGATTGCAGGATCTTATATCCTATGCATACATAACCAGACCCATACTAATACGAATGCACACCTATAAACGTACACAGATGTCTGCACACGTACCTGCTTCGTCGTCTACACATCGCCTGTGGCACGCAGCAGCCTCTGGGAGTGAATCGTTTATCCGCTCATCGGGGCTCAGATTGCCAATGAGCTGCCTGCCTACCAACCTGCACACAAAATGTAAAAAATTTAATGGAAACTATTTTCAATTTTCTCGATTCCACCAATTTTCTTTAATGGATGCGATGGCAGCTGAATTTGATGCTGAGTTGGCTTTGGATGAAACCCATTGAGCTGAGATTTGGCAAACATAAATTCCATGTAATTTGATTTGGGAGTTTTTGTCATTCATTGGGAATTTATGGAATTCAAAGTGAATATTCGAAATTGGACTATTGATGGCTTGTCTATTGGCACTAAGAACTGTAAAATTAGCCAAAAATGAGAGCATAATAGCTAGTAAGTTTTTAAGTATAACTTATCCTAACCAAAACAAATTTTATAAAATGGAATTATTTTTCTGAACTGATCTCCCTGCTCATGCAGGATACGGTGTTCCTGCTGGTAGCGCTGCAGATATTTTGCATTTGTGTTGCATGTTGGCAGCTACTCACTTTGTTGACACCAATGTGAGGTCGTGTTTGGATTTGGTTATTCAATTCAGTTCATACTTGTGAAAATTTCTCTTGCTAAATTTTCCTTTTTATGTTCGTTCCATTTGAATACTAAAAATCTTACCCTGTATCCACATCATGGAAAGACAACTGTGCATAACACGGCTGACAACCGTATTCAGAAGTTAACGCATCAGCACGATGGCAAAATATGTCATGTGTTTTAAACCGATAAACGCCATTCAAAGTTGTATCAGACAACTTGGCCTCAGATAAGTTTTGGAACGTTGCTTAATTTTTGGGTCATCTGAATTAAGGCCGAAGAAAAGATTTTGAACGAATGCATTTGGTGATAAGTGAACTTTACCTTTGTGACAACATAATGCAAATGTTTCATTGTTACCTGATGTAAGCTCTGAACGGGAATGTAAAGCACCACATGAATCGAAATTTCGCGGAACTAATTTAACGCCACCTTATTGGAACCAATTAAGGTTAGGTCAGGCTAAACTGGCTGGCCGTGAAGGCTACACATAAAACTGCAAGGTCCTTTGCCATTTAAGAGTTGTAGTATAAATGGAGAGACGCTCATAGAAAATTTTAAGAACGACACTGTCCCTAATTGTGCGATCTCTTCTAGTCCTTCAAACCAAGGGGCTCCCAGTTGTGTTAGGCGCGTTTTCGATATTACAAGGCCTAGTATATGCTCCAACGTTTCCCTTGTGCCCTGCTCCCCACATTTTCTGCATGTATTGTTGTTTGTTAGTCCTATCATTTTAGAGTGTACCGCCGTTAGTCAATATTCCTACTACCGTTCTGCAATCCTTCCTCGGAAGTGTCAGTATCGATTTGGTCTGAGTGCGTTATGGGTTGCACATGTGCTTTGTGGCAGTACTCCACCTTTCTCCCACCTTTCTCATCATGTTATCCTCAATACGGCTACTGATCATTTTTAGAGGCATCAGTACGTTACTTACTTGCTCGTTTGGTTGTAAGATTCCGCTTTTAACAACGGCATCCGCACTCTCGTTTCCTTCTATGTTCTTATGCCCTGGCATCCAGTAGATATGTAGCTTCCGGTTGGTGGCCAGTTTATCCATTGCTGCCTTGCATTCTAGGACATTTCTGGAAGATGCACAGCATGAAGTTATAGCTTTGTTCGCAGCCTGGCTATCTATGTATAAGTTTATTGTGGAGGTCGTAGTTTCTGCTATGCAGGCGAATTCTTTGACTTTCCATGGTGCAAAAACTTCCGCTTGAAAAATGCTGCAGTAGTTTGGTAGTCTGAACGGGTGTTTAATATCTAGTTCGGGGCAGTAGACACCTTCCCCAGCACCGTCCTGCATTTTCGAGCCATCCGTGAATAGGTGAAGGTTTTGCATTTAGTATTCATGCCTCTACGCCATCTCTCCTTCTCAATAGTTGTTTCTATTTACTTTCGCAGGCTAAGAATAGGAGTCACATAATCCGTATCGGCGTAATTGGCATAATTTTACTATACTTCGCTTTAATCAAAAATACACTTCGCAATTTGATGTTTTTTTTTTTTAAATCAAATGTATTTATAATCGACTGCTATTATAATTTGATTAACGAATTATTTGCCGCCGAAATCAATGCAATCAAAGGAAACAAATTCAAAATTTAAATCGAATATTATTTTTTCTTTCTTACTCACAACAGCGATTCTGTGTAATACGCGCCTACTGTGTGCATTTTGCTTTGTCAAATATTCATTTTTCTTTATGCCATGTTAGCACAGAGCGTTCAATCCATTAACTTCAATATTTAACTGGAGTTCTTCACACTTTTGCGTTGCATATTTTGTAGTCAACAACATTTTTCTAACTTTTTAAATTTTCAGTCCACATGAATTGTTTTCTGGATTTGTATAAATAATATGCATAATGTAATAATATCGTATGCTTTTCACGTAAAGCGAAGCATTCTTTTAGGCATACATTTTAGACACAGCGCAGTCTGTTCAATAATTTGTATTTAAGCCAAGACACAATCCATGCAGATAAAAACTTCCTTCGATACTTTTAGGATACCTCTATTAACTGCAGTTCACAACGACAGAGGTAAATCAAGACACGATCTATTCGAATAAAAGCTTACTCAAGAACCCTCTTTCGAGGTGTAGATAATGGTGTAGAGAATGTTCTCGAAAATAAAAGCTTACTCAAGAACCGTCTTGCGAGGTGTAAATGAAATTTGAGAATGATCCAGAAACGTCTTTAATAGTGTAGGGAATAGTCTAGAATTTTCTACTTGAACCATTCGAAAGGTATCGTATATAAGCTACCAGCCATTCATATTGAGAAGAGTTGAAATTAAATCGTAACAGTGTGTACATAGAGCATTTTAATCGAAGCAGTAATATTTGTAATTGAGATTAATAAGTAATAAAGTGATTAATGAATTATTAAATAAAGTGCAATTTGTAATAAAGTGAACTTTAAGCCTAATATTAAGTGTGTAAATTGCAATAATTAAATAAAGTTTTTTTGTTACTTTGATTACTACACAATCCAGTGGTACGAATCCGGGTATTGAGAGTTAGAATAAATTGCCAGGGCAATTTCGTATCAATATATTTTTTTATTTTCACGATTTGATTATGAAAAAAAAAATATATATATATATAATATATATAATATATATATCAAATAGCACATCGGCCCTGTAGTTTTTCTGTAATCGGTAGGACAAAAAAGGCTTAGCCGATGATTATTATAAGTTTATTTCTCAACGACAGACAAGTGCACACTGTTAAATGCAAATGTTTAGTTATGCCACCGTAATAGTTTTCAGAAGGATAATTATTGAAACATTTTGGCAGATCTCTTTTAGCTATTTCGGACACGACACTTGTCCTCATCGGAGATCTTTCCATGATATAACCACAAATTTGCACACACAGTCTGTCAAAAAATTCAATGAAGAAATGAACTTAATTTCACTGAATTGACGACTACTGACCTACTCTCATTTATTATTATATTTATAAACTTGTTATTTTCTTTATCTGTTTCCCTCCTTTCTCTCTATTGGAAAAACTCTAAATTATCTGCGTCCACAATTGGATGGTAAAAGCAAAAGCATTCGAAGTTCACTGAGGGCGTTTCGGTCAGTGAATTGTCATTTTATAGACAATAAATAAGCTGCGAAATTGTTGTGTAAATGTTTTACAGCTCCCTTTGAGGTTTTTTTTTACTTGGTATGCTTTCTTTAATCAATAAAATAACCGCATGTTTAATAATGTTTCGGCAAGATAATTGTGCCGTATTTTTTTAGATGCAAAAGGCAAGTCTGCATATAATACTAATGATTGCAAATGTGGGATTGGGTTTTCAATAGATTAGTATTGATACGTTAAAGTCAAAAATTTGCTCGTATTAAAAGAACAAATATTGAAAATATTTTCCTAGTTTCTTTTCCATCCCATTTTTTGCCAGCATGTTCTTTTATATTCGATTCTTTTTATATGCGTTCTTTTAAGTACTTTGCGGTACTTTTCAATAACTTTCTTAGTTCCTAGTTTCTTGTCGCACAACTTTCCCTCTTGAATTATTTGTTTGGTTTCTGTTGTGGTTGCAATTTGCAAGCTTTTGCCAATATGTATTAGTTTTCGTGATAGTAGCCTTCGAGATAGTTTTCAAATTTGGATCTTTTCCAGTTGGCATATAATTTTATTTTCTTTTTGTTTTCAATTTGAATAATCAATTGGATATAAAAAAATTAAACACTCAAGACTCGTCTTTATAACATACGAAGGCTGCGCTCTCGAACTTCTTAGTTATCGTACGAAAGAAAACAAAAAAGCACTTATGAAATTAAATATGATATTGGGGGCACTTTGCTATGAAGTTTCCTGATACCAAAATCTACCAATCACTTTGAGAAAGTTGTTCTCCAAATAAGCGAGGGTTTTATAAATGATATCGCGGAACCAACAGCTATTCACAAAGATCGTTAATTGGTATGGATGTTCTCCTAAAATAAGCAGCCAACATGGTTTCAAATTGGATCTTCCAATATGACAACGTATCATATACAACATCTGGCACGAGGGTGAATGAGGTTAAAAGGCGATGTTATGTATGCTATTGGCCCCTTTGATCTTCAGATTTTGAGGCCTTCATTAATTCATCTGAGGGTACTTCTAGTTAAGCTTGACATCCCCGTTCACAACCGTTATATTTAATAAATTTTCTACAAAATGCTTCCTGTATATTCATATTTTTCTCAATTATTTTCCCCAAACATTTCTTTAGTTGAGTTCATGTTTTCGTTTTATAAGTGCATTTATATAGCAAACCAAGGTCAGCAGATTTTAAGCAACTCTTAAAAAACTGAATATTATATATAAAAAAAATGTTGGTTCATTACACTTTTGTTTTGGTTGTATTAGGATTTCAGATATCACTTTCTGCTAACATTCCATTGTAATTTGAAACTGTTGTACGCTGGTTTCCTAATCGAGAACCATAAAGCTACGAGCACATGAGTTCATTCTACATAATTACAATTATAGTCTCCGAATAATAATACATATGAATATTGAAATATACTCTTTAAAGTGTGGTTCGTTATACGTAAAATAAATGCAAATTACGTACTCCTGATTTCAAGTGGAAAGCGCTGCTTGCGGCACCTGCCATGGGAACTATTTCCTTTCATACATTACCTCCGTAAAACACCCCAGCCCTCTTAATCGACTTAATATTTTGCAAGTTGTATGTTTACAAGTGTTTCATAATTAAGCAAGTGAATTATTTGCAGGTCAAGTGCACCGAATAAATGCTGTTGTCATAATTGCTACTTGAGGTTATACACAAAGCAGAACACAAAATTGATTTACCCATGCCTGATCATAATCACTACAGCCAGCATATCATTTTAAAATAACAACAACTGAGCTTAATATAAACAAATAATTGAAACATTATTAATTTGAATTCTGACTAATTAACATTTCACATTTCTTATGTACACGCTTGATTTGCATGCACATCCATTTATGAAAGCCCTGAAAAGTATGCAATAAAAGTTTTGCAAATCAACTGGGCTGTTTACGCACCCCCTCGCACGCACGCAAACACAACGATTTCAAGTACATACTGAATAAAATAAAATTATTAAATGAAATAAAATAAATAAAAATCCAAAAGTACAGAAGGCCAGGAGTTCTGCTTCAAAGCAAAAGCAAGCATAAAGAATAAAATAAATTGCGGGTTCGAGGAAAAAACTGACTCACACGACAATGCTCAAGCAGCAAAAGGTAAATAGAACATGCAACTAAACAAAGAAAAAACATTAATTTACTGACAGTACCAAAACCAACGACAATAACAACAAACCCACTTAAATAAATTCAAGTAATACGCACACACGCCCTTTTCCACCAACATACATACAAATAAATAGATATACCAAAAGCAAACACACACACAAATGCTCTTATGGAGAGACACATCACCAAGTGAAGTCACTATTTCCCATTGGAATATTTGTGGCAATAATAAAAGTAACCTCGCTAGTTTACATGCTTATTCAAAAACAAACAGACATTCACACAGCCAAAAGTTAACGGTGAATTCGTGGTAAGTAACAGAATACGGGTTGGGCGACATAAGCAAAATAGAATCAGAGCAATGGAATCAAAAATGTATGAACCGAAGAGCGAAATGTATAATTCCATGTTATCGTTGGATACTGGCACGACAAAAACTTGAGGTAGTCCATTGCAAATATTATATTCGTATTTAAAACTGCTTCAAAGCAATAAACTGCAAGAGTCCATTCGGTTGGGATCAAAGCATTTGAAGTTTTTGCATCATGTTTGGATTTTGGAAACATTTGCAAACTTCCATTCAGGATTGTCCAGATAATAAACACATAAGAGACATATCCGTCCCGGGTAGTGGGACATTTGAGACATTGACTCTGCAGGCTTGTGGGATATCTTGCTAATAATAACTGGAATTTAATGGACAAAATACACACAAGTCTTTGGTTCAGACCATTTCGTAAACATTTGCTTATCATTGAAGTTTAATGCCGCGGTATTAAACACGGGGTTCTTTCTCAATTGTATCGTAAATTGTTTACACACCCCTGAGTATGAACCTGTAATGCTATCATCTCATTATTTATACACATCATAAATTACAGACAGCTTTGAATAACGATACTCGTTGTTTTGTGATTAACGATATTCGAGAATACACGCATACATAATACAGTTTTGATTTAATAACCTACCTATTGCACTAGATCCAAATACAATTTTATAAAAATTGTCGGATACAAGGCCGATCGCGATCACAAAAATCAACTGCAATTGGAATTTATGTGTCGTTAGTTATTAATGAGGTTGTTTATCAATTTATTTCATTGTTTTTATTATATGGTTACGAAATTGCCCTCTTGACAATTTATTCTGTTACGAAATTGCCCTCTTGACAATTTACTCTAACTCTCTGTACTCGGATTCGTACCACTAGATTGTGTAGCAGTCAAACAATCGCTGTTTAAATTAAAATAATCATTGCAATTTACACATTTAATATTAGGCTTACAGTTTACTTTGTTACAATTTGCACTTTATTTCACAATTCATTAATCACTTTATTTAATAAATTAGTTTCATCACTTTACAAAATTACAAATACTGCTGCTTCGATGCACGATGTACACACTGTTACGATATCTGCTTAACTGTCCTCGACTTTGAATAGTGTGGTCGTTTTTATAGCTTTCGAACACTAGTGTAGAAGTTTCTGGATCATTCTAGAAACTTATATACACCACGAATCTTATATACACCGTGAACGAGAACATTATATACACCACTATCTTACCACGACAAAGGGTGGTGCACACAACTTCAAACTCCAGATAGGATCCTAAAAGTATGCAATCATGTTTCAACATTATGGAAATTTTGCTGATGGTTTGTGGCAAGAAATCATATTTTATTTCCTAGGTCAGAAGGTACCCTCTTCGCAAATAAAAAATTTTCTTTTCTACATATGAGCCATTCAGAGCCAACGTGATTAAATCTACAAATAATAATCTCGCTTTATATGCAAAAAGCAGTCTCAACTCAAATTTTAACTCTTTTAGTCACAACACACGAACAAATTTGAAGAATCGACAATCGTTGCAGTGACTCTAAAGTTATAATTGCATTCAATCAAAAGAAACTAAATTAATTCAGTTAGTTTGGTTTCTCAACCATTCTTTTAACTTCGTCGCGAGTCCACTAATTTCTTTAAATACTTGTACCGACCAAAGATAGGCTTTTCTTAATTCCAGTTAGCATTGTCCGTCAATCAGTAACTTGTAAGGAGCATAGCCCAAGGAGAAAACAGATATTGAGCTGAAATTCTATATTTATATTAATTTAACAACTTAGGTTTTGAAGTAGCTTTGCTCCCACTTCATACAGGCCTATTTTTAAATATCATCTTAAGGACTAATATAATATTGTAGTTGTGTAATCGGAGGTTCGCAATCACCCAGAGCATTATCCGTTTTTGCTTGCTACTTTGTTATTTTCTCTTTGAATCGAACATCTTAGGCATACATAATGAGTTCCAAGGTATTGTTTTTGACTCATTTATAATATCTATTACTTATATTTGCATACAAATTACCCGCTACATTAATTTCACTCTGAAAAGTTTACCTTGATAGATTACTTCTTTCACATGACTACCGAAAAATGAGAACTTTATTATGAGACAGTTTCGCATATATCCGATGGATATTACACTTTTATGGTGCGGCATTGGTGAATGTGTAGTAATATCGATATTCGTTTCGATTTACAGCAGTATGATGATATTGTTACTTGTAACTGCTTGGGCATAAACTAATTTGAAAATTAAAAACGAATTCTAGTAATGCTCGTAGTATATTGCTAAACTTATAGTCGAGGGTTTGCATCTAGCCCAGGAAAAGGTATCGTATTGATTCTTATTATCTGTTCTTGCTTTTCTAATCTAAAATTCAAAAAATAACAATAGATTTCTAAAAACCATTTAATTTTGCCCAGGTCCAGCATTCTTAAGAGGCCGTGTACAACCCTATAACATGATACTGAGGCAAGTTTTATAAATCACGAAATATTTAGTGCAAACATTTTTCAATTCCTTTCAAGGTCTATCTTAAAGAAATAGTTCAAAAGTTGAAAATTGTGAATAAACATTATTATTTACAATCGGGCGTGGCTTTAATTGCACTTTTTACTGCATTCATAAATCGTTTCAAGACAACAGATAATTTTGTTTAAGTGAAATGCGTATGAATCAATGTAGCGAGTAATGAGAAGAGGCGTAAGCAAACACAGTCATGCAAAAGTGCAGCTTCTGCAGTGCTTCAAGCCATTCATCAATTGTGCAGCATTCCAAGTACAAATATCTAAATGTAATATAAAGTTTGTGTGAGCAAGAAAGTGCAGCATGTTCAAATTGTTAGTGTAGCAAAATGTTGGGTTAAAAAACAAAACACGAAAGACAGTTAAGATAAAAGCACAACGTAAAGACACCCAATGAAATTTATTTATATTACTGCCGATATTTTTATGAAAGACTCAATTTACTTTAGATATTTTTCATGGATTTGCTTTTTTAAAGTTTGTTAAAGCAGAAGTAAAATGCATTTCAAAGATAGAAAATACAACAGTGAAATTAAAAAATTAAAAAAAGGATTTCTTTGAATTTGCTGTGCATGTGCCTAATATTAAAGAGGAATACTTAAAATATTGCATAGTTTAGAAACATATTTCTTTGGGTGTTTAGCTTAATATATTTACTTCCAGAACATGACATTATTTACATTAATATTTAATTGACAAAAATAAAACTTCGGCGTTACCGAATTTACAATATCCCACACTTCTTATATAAGAGCCTTTAAAGGAATATACTCTCCCTAATTGACTGCTGTTTAAAGAAGATAAAATCGCTCCTACCCATGAAACGTCTGCATTTAACAGCACTTTATTGCCTACATCAATTACTGTAATCTGTGAATGCTATGAAACTAAGCACTGCTTTCTTCGAGTCGTCCACTATGAAGTATACCCGCACAATAAAGAAATATAACACGTTTTACGCAATACGAAAACGCAATATTATACATAAATTAAGTACTGCTTGTCAAATTGAGAGGTACATGAATGTATTCGCTAATCCTTGATATTATACCTCAAGCCCAACTGAGGATCTACTGGTATTGTTAGTATGTACTCCTCTCCAAGCTATATCTGAAATAGACAAATTAAATACTAGTGAAATCACTGGTCACAAACCAGTCATAGTACATATGTAAGTACATAAAGTTCATTGTACTTTCATGAATAACCTTTCGACTTCTTTTGATAGAACTTAATTTAACCTATTAAACATTCCTATATTTTCGAACCAGTTTACTCTCTAAGCTATTTAATTTGTTTATAATATATTTTTCAGGTGCCATATGATATCGAAATAGATCCCTGATTAGTCCTGAATAAACTACCATTCAAAAGCAAAAACCTTATTTAATAAAACTCAATTTCCGCCGCAACTACCCCTGATTTTCAACACGATATTGAGATATTAGTAGAATAAGCTGAAAAAAGTCCGATGAATCCGAGCCATTTTATGGGAAATACTACCCCACTTCCAAGGTGCTTCATCAAATGGAGACTTTGCCCTTGTTCAGTATGTTAATTCGGACCAACCCCGGAATTCGCAGTTGCAGGCTTTTCTTTCACAATCATGTCTCGGTATTACTAGGTAGGTAGGTAGGTAAAATGGCTGGTGACCTCGGGTCACCTCAATTAGCAATAGTGCCGTTTTGTTGCCATCCACGCGATACTAAAGAAAATGGTAATATACTTTGTACATTTACAACCCTACGGAGTTGCTAACAAATTTGGGCGGCATTACTGGAGTCCAATTAAATATTTTTAAACCAGATATAGAATCAGCACAAATTTTTGGCTTCTTAACTCGCTCAAAAAAGTGTGGGATACGAAATTAAAATATGCATTTCAAATAAAGGTGTAGTTTTAATTCCAGAATTGGTCAGTTCTGAGTGCACTACTCGTATACAAAAAAATGGGGACTATACTCTTTACAACATACAATACTAATAACACTTACACAAGTTGACACCAACAAACCTTTACGTTAAATAATTTAATGAAATACAATCCATAACACTTTCAAAGCACATTCAACGCATTTTTAAACCATTTGAGAATTGCTACGAAACAATACCAAGAACACCAAAAACATCATCACGCAAATTTGAAATACATACGAGTTATTACGCACCATAGCGGCACATCTAACTGCGGTAGTCGACTCACTCGACGCCGTAGGCAACGGGCAGCGTGGAGCCTGCAGCGTACTTTAACTTTGCGAGGTGGCCCGTCTGACCGCCTGGTGTTCCGGAGCGTTTGGGTAGTCGTTGCTGTCGGAAGATTGCTTTAAATAGCAACGCAGCAACAACAACAACAAAAATACTACAAAGAAATTTTAAATTCACACACGAATTAACCTCGTTTTCCGTTGTTGCTTGCAGCTGATGTTGGTGTTGGCGCTGGTCGTTGTGTCGCTGTGTTGTTGTGTTGTTGTGTTGTTACTGCAATTCTTATGGCTGTGCTGCAATTGGCTGGTACTGCTGTGTGGGGTGCTGCACCGTTCGGGGCGTATGTGTCACCTGCTGACACAATGATTCGGCTACTACTACCTTGGAATCTATCTGCCGTGTACTGACTTTACAAATACGGGTATTATTTAATACCAATTAATGGCAAAGGCTTCTGCTGATGTATTTTTGAAACGCGCGGTGACTGAAATGACGAATCGAAGGATCAGAATTGCCGCAAATCTCACACTGTTAATACACTTTGAATTTAACTGTATGGCGTTTTAGCGAATTATTTCAATACTCTCATGAAAGTCACAAAGGAATTCACATTTGGTTGTGAGTACGCACAGACCTAGTGACGACTTCAAGGACATTCGTATTACGCGATTACACAAACTGTGTCACCACTTCACTGTCCCTTCAATTGAAACGGCGACCAGCTTAGCTTGTCAACGGCTTACAACTTGGGTGGAACACTTCAAAGTTTCAATTAAATTGTCAACTCTCTGCGATTCAAATAGGAAGTGCGAGCGTTATCCTTTTTTGCACGTATGCAAGTGGTTACACAACGTCAGCCCAACAACAACATAAACTTGACTAGTGAAACACTTTTGACTTTTGCTTAATATAAGCACTGAACAATGATATTTGTTGCCATTGGCTTTTGACTCCTTGACGTTCTGTTGTTGTTGTTGTTGTAGCTGTTGTTGTTTGTATTGTGAATTTTCAAATTGACTGAAAGGATAATGCCGTTTGCTGTTCACGTAGTTTCAACGTCTGTAACGGGAGAAAGCTGAGGACGGACTGGTTTTGTAAAAACGCTTGCAAGTAGCAATCGCAGGGACGATAAATAAACTCACCACGCATTAAAGAGAGCAAAAAAGGACTGAGAACTGCATTTACTACTGCCGTTGAAGTGATACTTCGGAGATTTCTCTAAGTGAATTGAGCGTACTTAATAGAAGTATTATTTGTTTTTTTCTGTTACTAGATTTTTGAAGGCAATTCTAATGTTTTGTACTTCTATTCAAATATTAAACTTTCATATTATATTATTATAAATAATAGCCTATAAGACAGTTCTTATTTATAATAGTCACGGCAATACGATCTAGAGAACTTCAGCATTAGTAAAAGCAACGACTTGTCATTCTTTTCGCCATATAATGTAATAATTTCAATCAAGAATTTTTAATAATATATTTTTCATTTAGTAATAGTACCACACCCCTGCTGTTGTCCTCGGTAATTTAGTAAACACAATTATATTCTTAGATCTGAAGAGAGGTTCTCTCAGTGCCAAAGTCCACCAAACTTCTAAATTCAAGCAATTAAGCAATCAAGTTCGAGGAAAAACCACACCGTATATAAAAACATCACAAACCATTTTCCTGCATTCGACATGAAGGTGAGAGTGATAGTTCAAATATTGCCCCCATAATCATTGCAAAGTTTCATATTCCAATTTTGTATGAGTACGCAAATTTTATTTATAATTCTTGTACTTATCTCGGGAAATTCACATATGTAAATAGTGGGAGTGATGCTGGAGTTAAGCCACTTTTTTGGTGTAGTGGTTTCTACTGACGTGTGGACGTTTTCAGGCGTTTATAAGTACGCAGAATAGTATCGAGCCTCTGTGCACTACTACTAAATATGAACAGATACCTAGATGGGGTAATTTTAAGTGAGTTAGTATGATCCAAACCTCATATTCCATATATCTAAATGGTCTTAATATACTTAGATACAGACTGACGGACAAAAAGTTTGTGCGTGAGGATTGTTTGAAACACACAAAAAGGAGCATGGCGGTTATAATAGTAGTATTGCAATCTTGGGTACAACATACAAACGAATCAAAATAAAATAGCGCTTATTTGCAATAACTATGCTCTGGAAATTTGGCGTTTGTTATTGCTTCCGTTTAGGAGACCCCCGAAAACGGGGGTGGGAATTGTGGAAACTTTAAATATTCGAAGTAGTGGATGGGAATGTAAATAGGAAAAATGTTCTTATAAAGCGTCGTTTTTAGTATTGAGTCATAAGAAACCAATATCGTAATTGTTTATCTCACACGTTTTCTTTATTTCTACGGAAGTAGTTGGATAAATTATCTAAGGGTAAATAGTATTTCGAGGTCGCTTTAACCAGCCTCCAAAGGCATTCTTTTCCTGATATTCTCTAACCAAACAATTCCACAATAAATCTAATCCGTAGGTGTAACGTATAAATGACACACAATATAATGTTAGTAGAGTTTTTCTCACCTCTGGCAACGCGGGCTCTCAACCAAGTGGAATAGCGCTGAGAGTTAAGTGGAATCATTGCTCTCACTGATTGTCCTGTGCGCAGTACCGAATCTTCCATCGTTGTACTGAATTTCACCACTGGTGCAGCTGTTTCAAAACACACTCGTATTTATATCACAAAAACAAAGTGTTTGGACTATTTTCTAAAGCAAGTCCAAATCGGTCAATTGGCAAAGTTCCGAGAAATGCTCAACTGAAGCACACACAAACAACAAATATTCAGAAAAAACTTGGCAACAAGCTTTAAGGCAGGAAGCACCCCAAAATGAAAAGAACCCCTTTATGCAGACCATTTGAGAGCAGAACTATTGAAACTATTGCCCAGCACAACACTTGCAGGAGGTGGGTCGCTGTTCATGGTGAGTCACAGGACGAGACGCTTGTGGCCAAAGCGAACATGGGTTAGTGGTAGTTAGTGTGAACAGGCGCCGTATGTGGCATGGTGTGTTAAAATATGTTCAGCAAGGATGTGCCATCCAGTGCGTGCGAGTGTGTGTAAAGTGAGGAGGGGCAAATTAAACTGTTGAGGTAGCCAAAGCAAAGAATGGGTATGCCCGCCGCAGCAGTCTGAATTTTTTGCGGCGTCGCTTAGAAGGGCACCTGTTGGTTAGGTTTGTTTTCCCAACCGTAAAGCGTAGGCATTTAATGTTATTTGTTTTTTTATGCTGCTTTTGCGTGATAGCGTGTGTGTGTCCTTTGTAAATGCTTTGAGTTTAAATTAGGACTGTGTAGTATGGTTTCCTATGCAGTTTGCCCTACTAAGTTCTCTATTTCTGAGCAAAGGAAGAAATTGAAAAGCATTATCCTGTGATATACATAATTAAGCCGGAATAGGACAAGTGAAAGAAATTACTAAAATTTATCCAACCTATTTCTAGTATTTAGCAGTGGCGTATTTCCGAAGGGGATTTTTGTATTTGAAATGTACAGAACACCGTCCGCACAATTGAAACACATGGGAAAAACCGAGTTCAAAATATACTACCTGCGTCTGGACATTTTTCTAGATCAATTCATTTTAACTTCTTTAAAACAAAATGTTTTTATCAATTTGGTATTAATATTGCTAAAAAAAACGAAAAATGTGTGTATTTGAAATGTAAAATGTTCTGATTTCGAATATGATAAAATAAAAAAGTTAAAAATAGTTAATAGTATCAATAGTATCTATTTTGTTTTGTTCGAAATTTTGGACGCGTATTTCGACAATTCATATCGCAGCAAAGTCATCAGCTGCACTTTGTGTGCCTAGTCTCGGGTTTCAATTGTTGTGAAAACGTTCGCGCCTTGCTCGTTACCAAAATCACCAAGATTGGGGTGGTAAAAGTCTACACAGTTATGGTGTAAATATGTTTTTAATGACATTTCATTTCTGTCTACTTTTCCGCTCTATTTTTGGCGAGGAAATGTTGGACAATACCTATGAAACTTTTCTATTCAATGTCCCCTGGACTTAACGAACTCACGAAATGTACTTTAGTCACCAATTTGTTTATTTGTAGAGCATTTAAAAAAAAAAACCATGAAAAGAAAAATTGTCATTTAAATCAAACATATGATAATTTATCTGCCTCAATTTTAGCTCTGCTTGCTTTGAAAGGCTCCGCTATTAGTATCTAGTAAACGAAAGAATGTGAGTGTGAGGCGGCAAAGTAACTGTAGCTTACAAATTTAAATTTTTTATTTTACTCCAAAGAACCAATATAATTTTCTGAAGTATTTTGGCGGCCCAAACACGACTCTGGACAATCTAGGTCCGATAATTATTTATTTATAATTATTAATATAAGTACAGAAAAAATTACATTATTTGCAGTGAAGAAAACCAAAACCAGACCAACCTGGCTACGGAGGAGTCCCGAATTAAAACCAAAAATAAGTTGGATAACGAAAAGGTCATTCTCCAGGTGGAATCTACGTAGGTGGCAATGCACCCGTTTCGGTGGCAGAGATATGGATTATGGAGCTGCCAACCATTACGGCTGTCGTTTCCTGGTTTGACTGGTAGATCCGAACGTTTCCCCTCCAGCATCATCATACGATGGCCAGAGTCTCAGGTCCCAGTCGCGTAGCTATTTTGGCAGTGAAACGACCTCCCAGTGGTTCCACAAGTTCTAGAACATATACCCAGAAGAGGAGAGAAAGAAGGAAGAGGCAGGCTGATCTGCAAGGAAACATTTTTTAGTGGCACTTTCAGTCTTTCCGCAACTGTGTTTTCCAAAAGCCGCTATCTATTGAGGTCACTCCAGCCAATGCCATCGGGACTTCGGATGACAAGGCTTCTCCTACCTCTTCTGGCCGAAGGAGAAAAAGTAGAAGGGCCGCGACTACTACCGCTGCCACAGTGTACTCCTCAGTCGGTGCAACGGGAGGCGCACGAGCCAATAGGCTACGAGCGTGTACTATTCATTGAAGGGGATGGAGCTGAGGAAGCCCTGAGGTCATTCGAAAGGGTGGTATCTCGACCCCGAGGGGCTCGAGTGCTGCCAAACCAGCAGCCAATAAGGCACTTGGAGGCAGTACTGAGATGTCCCGGTCCTCTCGGCTTTCTGCCATCAATCTAACTGCTTCTCATGAAAATTTGCGTCTGTACCGGATGAAAAAGTCGGATAAATGGCCATCTGGGTATCTGTGGCCATGCCCTCCTATAGGGAGAAGGTTATTGGCCCTTAGTCCCTGGCTGTGATTGGACGGAGGGGAACGGATCGTTGGTACAGAGATTAAGCACTGCAAAACCCATCTAATTAAACGGGTTGTCGCTTAAGACCCTGTCTCCATTTCAGCATACGTAGCGGAACATCTTGCGACTCGGCGGTGTATAGTCTTGTTAGCAGGATTGAGCATGCCATTGAAAGGAGGCAGTACTCTGTGGGGATCTTTGTGGACATAGAGTGTGCTACTTTTGATAGTTTTGGGTCACTATTCAGTTATCCACGGAGGTAAGCTACTTGAGCTTCTCCGGAAATCACACGTTGAACTATATATATATATAGGTAGCGAAAGCATAGGTAGCAGATCATTTTTGGCAAGACATGGGGCTGTCTCCCTCGAAAGTCCTTGCGATTTTTAATGATCGGTGGCTTGGGGGAAAATATTGTTTCTCAAGGGGGTGAAATCTGCCCCATCTATACTACAGAAAACTAAGGCAATTTGTTGTACTGTGGACTTTCCGACAATTTGTGGCTTTGCTCTTGATGCGGTGCTGAATATTCCCGCCCTACTTACTTTTACTCAAGGAAATGCCATCTGTAGGTTATAGCACAATGGGTAGAGGATGGATGCGCGTTGGAATCTTGAAGATATTGTTGGCACTAACATAGATATCGCTCACTTATAGCATAATCGTACTACTGAGTCCGGTAAGCAGTATCGGGTTCTGGGGTTTCCGTGGAACTCAACGGTGTTCAGTTCTATTAAACCCTTGGTCGTCATGATTCTGTCTTTCAGGCGATCCTAAGGTCGATGGACTATGTGAAGGCCTTGCTCAGCTCCCTTCTCACTACTAAGTTGGTGCTATTGTGCAAATCCAGATTCAATTATGTTGGAAAGCATATTATTAGCAAATAGTCCGATGCTAACATGGATTCTAGGTCACATGGGCGTTATGGGGAATGAAGTCGCGGATAAACTTGCGAATAAAAGATCTGAGACAAGGTTTACTGGCCCGGAACCTGTTCTTCCCATACCTTTTGCTACTATTAGAGCCCCTATTAGTGATTGGAATCACATGTTTAGTAAACTTTTAGTTAGCTTCTGATTCACTTCGTCTGTTTTTGACACAGGTTTGTATTCCTCATGGCAAACCGGTTCAAAATGTCAACATGTGTGATCCATTTCTTCCTATCTCTTGTGATATGGTTACCCTATGTAACCTGGGTCTCCTGATGTCTTTTGTCTCAAAATTTCTGAAGAGCGCACGCGTCATCTCTAAATTCCAGGACATCGTCCACAGAAATAATCATATAAAGCTTTCTATATAATAACACACGCGTTGATATCCTTCTCTTTATTTCATAGTTGGTGAATATTAAGTTAAATATGCTTTAATAATAATATTAAGAAAATTGATAACGCAACCTTCGCAGCAACTGACAAATCTGGATAAACTTACAGACATACATAATTGAGCTCAATGTATTAAGAGAGAGAGAGAGAGAGAGAGAGAGAGAAGGGGTTTGAAACGTTAATCTTTTGTTCCTGTAGGGTCTTGGAGAGTGGGCAAAGCACCAACTAGTTTGTCTACGTCAATTAATTAAGTCCGATGTGCCTTTATTTTCCGTGAGTAAACATTGTATTTCGGTTGAATCTAAGTTTATCGAAGACGCAAAACTCATTACGACCCAAAACACTAACAAAACTACATTATCTCTGAATGCTACTAAATCAGCCTTAAATGTAATGTTTAGTGTAGTTATTGGCTGTACTGATTTTTTTTTAGTGTACTTAGAAATACAAATAAATAATTAATTGAATTAATAACCACTGTGTCGTACATTTTATTTAATTTATATGTCACACCTCCACAGTACTACTATATATATAACTACAATACAACTACAACTACCTTCATCCTTCAACCCGTCGCTAAAATCGTCTGAATCCACGGCAAATACGTCGCCACATTGATATAAACACCAGGAACGCCCGCAGTGGCACAGCCAATGCCCCAGGCCACCATACCGACGACGTACCATAGATTATTCGTTTGACAAACCATTGGAGAGCCGCCATCACCCTGCGGGGGAGAGAGTATATATGTGTGTGTTTGGAAAAAAATATTAAAGGAAAGTTAATTCCATATATGCACGACATATCACCAAATGGCGCATGGAAATGCGGGTGAATTCTACATTCACTCACCGTACATGCATCTTTGCCCGGTTCGCCACCGGCGCAAATAAAACTAGCATTACTCAGCACAAAACTAGGGCCTAATCGTGTCCTACGCAAGGCTCCCTGACAGTCAACATTTGGTATCAGCGGTACATCTACTTCGCGCTGAATTGCCTGGTAGGCACCTGCCGGCCCAAAGTCGTTCTTTCCCCAGCCCGCCACAAAGCATCGCTGACCAACGAACTGAACTGTCGGCAAGCACGCCGTGCCGACCGTGGACTTTGCTGTGAGGGAGACAGGTACTGCAAGCCTCAGTATTGCTACGTCATTTTGCAGATTAGTGCTGATGAAGTTCGGATGAATGAAAACCTTAAGTATGCAAAAGAACATAGTGATGCCTGCTTCATATTTGCGAGGAGTAATGTCCACTACTCACATTGGAAATTGTAACATCTTGCGCCGGTATAGGCTCATTCGTGTTGGAGGCATCCCATTCGCCGAGACGCACTTTGTAAGTGGCAGGACTATGAACATATAATTACGTGTGACTACTTGGAACTCGAATCTTAAAGTTGAGAAAAGACTCACGGAACATTGAAAACCTTGTGCGCCACAGTGAGCACGTGCCGTGCTGAAATGAGCGCTCCAGAACCCAGGTACACATCAGCATTGGTGAGCAGTGCCGCTTGCCATGGATACTCGCCAAATGAAGCTTGTCCTAGACCAGCAGGTCGGCTGCCAGGTGGTGGTGGATATCGACGTCCACATTGATATGGGCCGGCTCCACAACAAGGTATTAATCCAAAATTACAAGTGAATGGCAACGCAGTTGTTGGAACAGTGGGTAGCTACAATAAATTGTAATAGAAGTAAAACAGTGGATATGCACTGAACAAGACTTTTATGCTTAATTTACATTATTTACGATACGTATGTCGAGTTGACCGGATCCATCCGAAGGGGGCGGTGGGAGTGTGGGAAATGGGTTCGGACATGAACCAGGTGGAACACAAACGCAGGTCGAACTGGGCGTGACAATGTTAGGCGTAATAAATCCAGGACCCACATTTCCAATGATGAGCTGACGTGTAAGACCTGCGAATGAAATATTTTGCATTTTTAAAATTCAGATTTTAGTTTATTACTCTCCAAAGACCACTATAAACCAACTAAAATAACTACAGCTACATAAATTTGCAATTGCGTGTACAGATTCAAATTTGGAGAGCAGTTGCGAAACATGCAAATGTGGGCTACTATGGAATAAATTAATACGAATCTATTGGTATCATAATGGACTGGAGTCCATTACCAAAGAATACTTCCATATCATAGCCAACAATCATAGAAAGTAAGTGATTTTACAACTAAAGTTATTATAATCACACTGTTTAATTGTATATTTGTTAAGTTTATTGTTTCATCACTTCAATATATATAAAGTTTAAAAATTTTTAATGTGAAAGGTGAGTATGTATATTTTAAATTTAAAAAATATTGGTCGAAAGAAGGATTTCGATTTTGACAGATACGGCAACCCACTGATGTGGGATGTTCTTCTCCCATATTCACCATTTACACATAATGATTAAACTGTTAACATATCGGAGTCTAAGCTTGAATGTCAATCAATTCTGATCAAAAAGTCCTTTACCTTCCAAACGTTTCGATCTAAACACGGAACAGGTGGTTAGAAACTCTCAGTCGCCAAGGCTTAATATAATGGGTTGATAAAGCCGTAAATGTCTTATAAATATGTCACTTCCGTGTTTCTAAGAATCATTGTATTGCTTGGTGAAATAATACTAAGATTGAGATATACATTTATCTTTTAGTAATACCTCTACTTAAAAAATATGGCCAACAGGTTTGGTGTTTGCCAAGGAATAACATACTCGAACAGAAAGAAAATCACTACAATGAAATTTAATGTTAAGTCGTGTAGTGAAAGGGGTTGAAAATAGGGTGAAAAAGGTATATGTATTCATAAGATTATCTTGATAACCACTAAAAAGATAGGGATGTTTTTGGGTATCCCTTGTAAGCAGCATAATTAAACTGAAATAGGTTGGCAGTAATAAATATGTGACGATTAGACTTGCGAATTTGTTTTCTATTATTATCAACAATAAAACAATATTTGGGCGTAGTTGGAAAAGTGTACTGATTCTTACTCATGGCCGTGTGTGAAACTGTCCAAACAATACATGGAAACAAGTTGTGTTGATATATAATCAAATATACCAGCTTAATGTGGTTTCCTGTCCACATAATATTAATCTCTAAAGCCACAGTAGTAAAGGTTTCTCACATTCAAACCCATCTTCAAAAATAATGAAGAAACTACATTCATGGATTTTGGAACAATTAAACTATTTGACGGTTAAAAATAGAATCACTGTCTTTTTTAATCTTGTCAACTGCTTGTTACTATCACGATGTTAACTCTGCGACGATCACTGCTCAACTGTCCGTTGCTAACACGATGTTCCTTTGCGACGATCACTGCTTAACTGTCTGTTGCTAATATTATGTTCACCCTGCGACGATCACTCCTCAACTGCCCATTGCTAACACGATGTTCAACACTGTCACTGCTCAACTGCGTCGATATCAATTGTGTGGCGGCTTTTGTGTGCAAATAATTCCACTAGACTTCGAACGCTGTTTCGCTCATGCCTTCTCGCGTGTGTATTTAAGGGATTGAAATGGACGAATAGAGCATACCCTAAAAGTAGACAACCATTTATGTTTCACTGACCTTCGCCTAATGTTGTTATTCCCGAACAAGGATAGTACTATAACCTTTATATGGAGCAAGCCTCTCCAGATGAACGAGTTTTATTTTGCTGTTCTTCTTTTTATTTTTTCTTCTGTCCATTCTTCGTCTGCTTATCTACTACTACTTCTCGCTTATCACACTGTCGACAGTTACGCTGTCGATTTTCCGTGCCATCTGAGAAACGAAGATTCTGGGGCTATATGTTGTGGGAGTCAGATCATATCCCTCGAAACTAGCTCCATTTAGTTTGTCGACTGCTGCCTTGGAAATCCCACAGGCGGGTGTGATGCAGAACGTTTCCGTCTCAATCGACAACCACGAGCCATGTGTTCCACCTCCCCGCAGGCAAAGCATTTGCTCGTGGATGGTTCCATCACGTCTTCAAAATGCAGTTTGAGACTACCGCTAGCACAAATTATTGGAGTACTCCCGAAAATGTTGCGCCTATAACCGTGTTATTGAAAAGTGCTGCTGCTGATGTATTTCAAACTATCTCAAAAAGTGAGCGGAGCTGTTGTGTAAGCTTGGTGAATGCTGTTCAGCGGAAGTATGAGATACGAACACGTCTTCAGTGAAGTGTGAGACTCTACAACAGTTTGCGGCGAAAGTGGAACGGTTTGGAACTGAGAGGGGTATGATGAACACCTTCGTATATGGCATTCGCGATGTGGAGATAAAGCGTGCAGCAATAACAAATCCGAAAGCTACTTATATGGAGACAGTAGCTAGCGCTTTATTATCAGATACAGCAGCATTGGTGTGTCGGTCAGAATGCACAGCCCGTCAGATAAGAGTCGAGAACGGACAAAGTTTCACGGGCAAATGCTTTACCTATGGAGAGGTTGGACACATGGTTCATAATTGTCAGTCGTGACGCAAACGATCTACATCACGCTCGCCTGTAAGACTGCCAAAGCAAGTCAGATTCCAAAATAGGGAATCAGAAAGTGTTGTTAAGCCGTCGACAAACTAAATGGAGTCAATCTCGAGGGGCATGATCTGACTTCCACAACATGTAGCCCCAGAATCTTCGTTTCTCAGATGGCACGGAAAATCGACAGCGTAACTGTCGACAGTGTAATAAACGGAAGAAAAATCGTGGTAACATTGGATACAGGCGCATCACATTCAATAATCAGAAGGGATCTCGTTCGGGGAATCGAGCCGCTTGTGGGAATAAGATTGCGTACGACAACTGGAGATGATGGACCGGTGCTTGGAAAAGTTACACGGAATCACTATCGGCACCGCAACAGTGACGCACGAGTTTATAGTTGCGGATATTGTGGACGAATTAATCTTAGGTGTGGATTTTATGATTCAGAATGGATTTACGCTAGATTTGAAAAGCTGAATTTTGAAATATGCGTACACCGAAATACCGTTATCTGTTGGTGAGAATAATTATGGAGGTGTTAAACAAGCCTTTGCATCGCGACGGACAAAAATGCCACCAAAGTCAGAGGCATTTATTTGGGCCAAAATGGACGGAGATGTTAAGAAGAATAATGGTGGAGGCTAATAACAAATATTTACTAGACGACATCACAATTGGAAAAAGCCTCGTAGAAGAACAGCAGAGCAGAATAGTTCCAGTAATAGAGCTCAATCTTGTAAATACCGCTAGAGCCATAGTGAAAGGGGAGTGAATAGGAAATTGTCAGGCAATATCAAAATTGTGAGAACCAACCTCAGGACAAGAAAAGTAAGATATCAGCGGAAACAAGGTACTGGACGATCTGACGAAAGAATGGACTAACGAGTGATCAACAAAGCAGAAGAAAACTGATGAAAAGATGGTTAAACATACAATCAATACTGGTGATACATTTGTCAAGCGCCAAGAAGAGTACCTCTAGAAAAGAGGGAAGAGGTCAATGTGTTGCTAAAGGAAATGCACCAGAACAGCGTCATTGAGTCACCAGCAAGCCTCTGAAGTTCCTCCGTAAGTCCAGAAAAATGATGGCTCCAAAGGGAGTGGCCAAGACCAACTAGTTTGCATGAGCTAAGCAGCTTCGTGTACAGCTGCGATCCTTTCGTATCCAATATTTGCAAGAGACTTCGGGATTGATGGTGTCCTGTCGCAAGTTATTGACAGTAATGAAAGGGTAATCGGCTACTTCAGCAAGATCTTAGCAAAGCCTGCGCGAATAACTTTTGGCGGTTCTAAAGTGCATCAAGCACTTTAATAAGGATTTGTATGGCCAAAAGTTCTTGTTGAGAACTGATTAGTTTGCTCTGCGCTGACCATTACGGTTCAAAAATCTCGAAGGTCAGCTGGCGAGATGGATTGAGAGAGTGTAAAGCTATGATTTCACAATAGAACATCGCGGAGGGGGAACCCACGGGAATGCTGATGCATTATCACGACGTCGTTGCAGTGTGGAATGTAAACACTGTTCTAAAGCTGAAGGAAAAGAAGGAGTAGTCGATGTCTGCTTGATGGTTGTTTTACCAGACGAATAAAGGTCTATGTGAGAGCGAATATGGAAAAAATATGAAGAACTTGATTGTAGTTCTCAGGCATCGATGTTTATATAATTTATATATGAACCTGATTTTTTAACAACTAAACTAGGAACATGCCCGTGTTATTTCTAGCAATGTTGTTTGTGAACACTAAATTTGGATATTAACTAAATTTTCTGTTATATTACTCTAGCTTCTTAGTGCAGGCTAGATTTAGCTATAGCAGATAATATTTTAGTACTAATATAGGATTTATTGGAGTAACTCTTTTCCATCTTACAAATGTGATTCATACATTTTAGCAAATCATCATAAGCCTTTGTGGAAGAGTGTATTTTCAGAAGTGTGGCTGTGAAGCGGACTGAAAGATCATGTTACGTTTAACCTCTACATTATTTTATATTTTGACACGGATTACTTTTTGGACAAAAAACTGGTGACAATTGCTACATTAAATGCCAACGTAGTCGTATTCGCTAATAGTTGAAATTTCGGAAAGAGAGAATTCAAATTGGACTACAGGAATATGAATGTCAGAAACAACTGCGGCGGCCGAAATTGCAAATTTAAAATTAGATAGATATATTTTTCAAAAATATTTGTCTAGGGGTTTCTATTCTTCCTATATCTTCAAAATATGTGCACAAAATTTGAATAAGCTTTCTGTATAAAAGGAATTTCTTGAATAGTCATCGATTTGGATTCAGATCGACTTTGTCAATAGAGGACAAATATTTTCTGAAATCTATGTGAAGCCTTGATTGAAGTATAATTGCTGCTCCATGCAGTAATATTACCAAAGCATTCATAATGTACCGGTTGGTTTGCAGTCCTCAATCTATATTATTCTTCATATTTTACGCACATAATGAAATGCATTAAAGTAGAATATCAATTTAGCACGTTTTTAAACACCAGTGTTCCTCAAGGTTTAGTGTTTGGTCCCTTATTGCATTTAATTTGAATATATTCGTTTATCTAGTATAACTTTAATAGTAACTTAATAGCTTTTGCTGGCATCATGGCGTCACTTTACAGTGATTTGATTATACTTTTACCAGTGAATTGCTGAATCAATGGTTCAAAAAATATAAGATACACATATTAAAAATTAGTATTATATAATAGTATGCAAGGGTTTGTGGAAATGATTACTAAGAAATAAGGCTTTCGATTCTATGAAAACGTCTGGTACTTTGGAAAATTGTCTGTGTTTAGTACCTTCTTCTTGCAAACATTTATCGACATACTCGTATATGGAAATTCTTCTCTATATTTTACTATTGATATTGTGACAACGATCTCGGGGTATTACTTGATTGGAAATTGATCTAACCTGTGTACACATCAACCTTCAAAGAGACAGTTATTTCATTCAAAATATGTGTCTAATATAGATCGATAGAACACATTTTTCCTTTAGTAAAACATGCAATTAAAATTATTTGTTGCAGAGCTATATTACATACAAAAGAACTCATCTGGTTCGAATGAAGAGGATCGCACTCTCTTTTTGCTGCGTGTGCATTTTCCTGGGAGCTCGATCCAGATACCGCCATCTTCGCAGATAGATGCTCTTCCTAGAAGAGCAAGCAAGATTGGCTGGAATGTGGCCAAAGAAATCATTACCACTGAGAGGTTGAGATTGGCCATCAGCTCTTTTCAGCCATACAAATCAACGGGTGCGGATGATATCTTCCCATTCCTTCTCGAAAGGAGCGGTGAGGTACTGATTCCGCACCTGATGAATATCACTAGGGCAAGTCTTGGTTTGGGGTATATACCGGATGCATGGGGCTCAGCTAAAGTGGTATTTATCCCCAAGGTAGGCAAGAAGGATATGGCCCATCCAAAATCCTTCAGGCTTATCAGTTTGACATCTAGTACAAAGCAATGGAGAAAATAGTTAATATACTACATCTCCTTGAGACCTTGAGACTTCAGTTTGTATATATGCTGGAAAATCGACTAAAACCGAACTATACCATCTGACTGATTTTATTCAGGCAGCACTGGATAAACTAGAAGTAGCACATTGTGACTTTCTTAATATTGAGGGGGCTTGTGACAACATGTGATTAGGGCTCTTAACAATAGAGATATAGATAATACCACTTCCAATTGGATACGAAGCAGGTGCCAAAACTGTTAAAGTCAAAGTCAATAAAGGATGTCCGAAGGGTGGGGTATTATCACCCATTTTGTGCAGCATAGTAGTTGATGATCTTCTGGTAAAACTCACAAATCTAGGCATATCATGTCAAGGATATGCGGACGATGTTGTGATAATAGCTAGAGGAAAATCTGAATCCTCTCTTTGTGATATTATCCAGAGGTGCTTATTAGCAGCTAGTGAATGGTACAGGGGAACAGGATTGAAAATTAATGCCTCAAAGACCACCATTGTGTCGTTCACTAGAAAAAGATCCTTACCATATATGAAACCTGTTATTCTAAATGGTACATAGGTCGATATTAGCTCTGAGACTAAATACTTCGGAGTCATTTTCGACAAAAATTTATTGTGGTAGGCTCACCTGACAGCAACCACCAAGAGGACCACAGCTTCCTTAATGATATGTAGACGGCGTGCTGGTAAATCTTGGGGATGTAAAACAAAAATCGGTCGCTGGATGTATACCATGATGGTGAGATCAATCATCACCTATGGTTCTGTAGGCTGTTCAAATGGAGTCAGACTTAAGACAGCGAAATCTACGTTAAGTAAAATACAACGCCTTGCCTGCCTTGTTATCACTGGAGCTATGCGCACCTGTCCAACGGCAGCAATGGAAGTTATACTAGATCTAACACCCTTATATCTAGAATACAAGAAATTATCTCGGAGAATCAAATTACACCCAAAATATATGGGGTAAAACTTCTACTCAAGAATATGGTATACTAAAATCTCACAAGGAAAAAAATCTATGCCAAGAAAATTCAGTTTTGCACACAAATACTGTACAATGATGAGTTGCCAAAAAGAATGGAAAGGTCTAACTGAGACGTATAAAATTAGAGCAAATTCCCTCTTATGGTATACAGACTGTTCTAAGACAATGGACGGAACTGGGGTAGGAGTATTTTGGCCTAGAACCAACTACTGGGAACCAATGGGTTCTTTCCCAAGCATTTTTCAAGCGAAGATTCTCGCTATTGGAAGAATGTGCCCAGATCAACATTGACAGGAAGTATCGGGGGAAAAACATCGTGATACTATCTGATAGTCAAGCAGCACTCAGGAGTCTGAGCTCACCCTTACTGAGGTGTGTGGGACTGTATTGGGAAGCTAAACTCCCTAGGCAGTATGAACAAGTTATCTCTAATGTGGTTACCAGCCCACATAGAAGTAGAGGGAAATGAGAAGGCTGATAGCTTAGCTAGAAAGACTGCGGCCTCTCCTTTCAACGGCCCTGAACTCTTTTGTAGACTATCATCCAATACCATTTGATTTCTGTATAGATGCAAAAAGACGTCAAACCTGGAAAACTCTTCTGGGATTAAGACAGTCCAAAGCTCTTCTGGGAGATCTTAATCCTAAAAGAGCTAAGGAGCTAATAAATATGCGTCGGAGTAAATTAAGAATCAACTACCATATGAATAAGTTGGGTATATCTTCAGATTTAGCATTTGGACACTGGGTCATACGATTTTCAACAAATTTTACTCTGCTCATACGGGTGTTCATTTTCGAATTCAAATTTTTCTAACCGCTATATCTGTTTTCGTTCTTGGGCTATGCTGTAAACAAAAAAGCAGACAGACAAATATGGCTAAACTAAGGGAGGATATATATATATATATATATATATATATATATATATATATATATATATATATATATATATATATATATATATATATATATATATATATATTTATATATAATCGTAAGTTTTTATAATATTGTGTTTCGTATATGGAACTTTTAACAGATAATTAAGTTAAAAAATATCCTATTTTATAAACATGAGTAAATAATATATCCGTCATCAATGGACTGAGTACTGGACTATGTAGTAGGTATGCAAATCAGAGTCCAGAAATAACGATTCGTACAAAAAACGGACTTTATTTTGATAAATCCAACATCTTAGTAAAATCTGGATTTTCAAAACCTATCAATTTCTTTAATCAATAATCTGTTATTTCAGCTGGCAGCAGAACTGACTTCGGCAGATCGTGGGTTAGGCAGACCGAAAATTAAACGAGAGCCTATATTTGGTTATTTAAAACACGCCGATTCTTTCAAAATTGGTCTTGATTGAAATCAAATTTCTATACAAATTTTGTATTATATAGTGATGTCATTAGAATCATTATACTGTAGTATTCCTGAAGTTTAGTCGTGCTGCACATTTTCAATACACAAGCATAATAAATTGAGGTGTCCTTTGGATCACGACATCCTGGATTTTTATTTAATTTACAGTTGGCCAAGTTTATGAATATTTATTGCGTGTTTGTAATTTCATACAAAATCTATAAAAAAACCAAGTAAAATGTTTTCATTGTTTGAACTTAGACCTTTTCTAACCTGTAATTTTTGCTTATCCAGTTAACATCAAACGCCAATTTGTACTGTGTGCAGTTGATGAAATCAAAACCCTTTCAGTTGATATCTTTATAGTCAAGTTCATAAATAAACAACGCCGCTGGACATATTTAGTTGGAGTATAAATTTGAAATATTTTCATATATTTGTGGTCTACGATGTCCTTCCAGGATTTTATTCGTAAATACCATCTCCCTCTCTAACCTTCTACTTCTCAATGTAGTCTAAGTATCAGGTGGTATAAGGTTAAGTTAGTGATGCCCTGGGAATCTACTGTATTTTATCTCAGTTCATTAATGAGTGTGCATTACGTTCGTATTTTTCACAGTAATCACAATTTCAATATTTTGCCTTGTTTAGTATAATGAGATGTATATGAGTTAAAAAGTTTAGGAAATCGACAAACTCTTTCACCGATTTTGTTTTTTATTATTTCTTTCGGCCAATGATATATTTTGCTAACTAATATCAATCGAATAGAACTTTTCAAGTTCTATAATGACAGCTGGACTCAGACAATGATCTCCCATCAAATTGATAATTATCAAGCAATTAAAGAAATATAGATTATCGGTAGAGGGTACCCTTGGTCTAGTAGGAAGCATGCTAGTCTCGCAATCATGTGGTCGCAGATTTAGATCCCGCTCAGGGCATAGTTTCAAAGTGATTCTTTCTAAAATATTTGTCTCTTCTAGTCGAAGGCATTAGTTGCTCCTACTAATTCTCCCAAAACCCAGACCATAAACAAAAACATGTACTAATACTTGGATATCTATTTTCCAGTCTGCAGGAAGATAGTTTGTGATCATGTTCAAGGTGTTCTCTGGTGTGAGAAAAAACTTGTGTATTTATGATCGTATATTTCCATTTCCTCCAAAAGTGTTCCACAATCTTCCTACAATACTTTGTTAATATACTGTTTTTATTTGTTTTAATATTCTTTCAGTTGCTTTAATTTTAATCAATTATTACCCAGCCCTAATGCAGGAGTAGAGCGAATTTTTAATGTAACAAATAGGGAACGGAGTTTCCAGCAGTAATTATTATTTAAATAGTTCCTATGCTGCTATAGAAATATCTGTGTTTTTGTTAGAATAGATTCCTAAAATAACTATTTTAAAATAAATGATAATCACAAGTCTTAAAGTTGTTAGTTCATAAAAAATCTTAGTAATCCAAAGTGATGAACATTTCCAGGATAAACTTTAGAAACATTACATTCGAAATTACATCCGAAATAAGTTTATTTTGGTGACATTGGTTTTGTTCCATCAGCAAACATTTTAACGGATATCGATAGTATAAGATTCTATGGATGTTTCATTAATTCATGCCAAATATTAATTTAGATCAGACTACTCGTGTGTCAGTTCCGCCACCTTCAGAGAAACTCGTATTTTTATATCGCCACTTCACAAATTTTGTCAATATCTTAAGAAATATAAAACGTATAAGGAGACTGGCTACTATTTTGGAGTCAGTATGAAAATGCCCTCCTCAATTAGCTCAGGTTTTTTCTAGCAACAGTTTGAAAATATCAATTTGCGGAGTCTCAGAAACCATAAGAGATAAAAACATAAGTGGTTTTAACCTCATTTTTTACATGTGTTTTTATTTAATTGAGACTGCTCTCTTCATGACGAAGATAGTCGATAGAGAGTAGACCCTTCTTCCGCAAAAAATACACGACCAGCCACGCTATTATTGTTTGACTGTACTTATAATATATTTATAATCGCGGATTTCTTCTTTAGCGACTATAACTAATAAGCGAGCAATGCTGGTCAATGAAGTGTCAGCCTCATGGCTGTGGGAGGAAAATGTATAAAAGCACTAATATTTTGTGTTTTTTACTTAACATTTTATTATGTTTAGTCAAGGATAATCATCACAATATTTATTAAGGAGACTCGAGTAACCCTCGGACCAAGTAAGAACTTTTGTTGGTCCATATTTATAATCATGCACTACACATCGTAAGGTGTTAAATTTGGTCTAACGATTCTGAAAATAGCGGGTGGAGAAACTTACGTCAGAGTGACAAAATGTATTGCATTTTCAATAGCCTATGGCTGACTATAAACTTATTTAATATGTTTACTCACATACATATATTAAATATAAAATACTTCAGGTTATTAGTACTCTATTGACCACCGTCTTGTGACCCCAAACTTAAATTGTTCTTTTCATACATATGTGTTTAAATTTGGTCTGTACAAAGACTATATTAAGGCCTGGGAACTAGTGTCGAAGCACGTTGCTCCCAATAAATGAGAAATGGAGAGGTTGAGCTAGTTATAAGTTTTACTTAAAACTTTTAAAAGAAAAATTGGCAACTATGCAATATGAACAAAATCCGAGATTGCAAACTTTCCATCCCTACTCTCAAAATCTGTAATACAAATTCTACTCAATTGACGATGATCCTTATTTTTAGCAATGTACCAAAAAACAGTAAGAAATTCATTGCTCTCCGTAAAAATACGATGACGATAAGCAACAATGCTTAAAACCAAGATTGATTAAATTGTCATTGCTTCCAAGCTTCCTTGGAGATAATATTAGAGCTTGAAGAAATAGTGTCAATATTTTAAAAAATATGCAAGTTTCTAATAGTTTTTTTTTTTAATATGTTACTCTATTACTCGTGCCTTTCCTGGCGCTGTCCTTGCGCTGACTATCACCATCCCAAGTAAGGGAACTTTTTAGTCAGTGCTTAAACGGCGCCACACCGTGGTATCACAATAGGCCATTGTGTGTGCTCAAGTGTGCTTTTGGCAAACTGGGCGGCCACTCCTACCTACCTACCTACCCACTCTATTACTAATACTGCCACTGGATAAAAGTTTAAATCGAATGTAAATCAATGCTCATGTAAACTCGAAATTTCAATAAATAAGTTGAAAACTTCCAGTCTGAAATTGTGCATTATAAAAAATTTTATAAGTGATATATTTGGTAAATTCGCACTGCAGAGACGATTCAATAAACTAATTTAGTATGAGCTGACATTTAACAACATCCCCTCAATATAAATATGAATTGAAAAAATTCCGTAATGATTAAGCCTTATATAAAAGAAATACGAATACGAAATACGGGAATGCATTCTATCATAGTATTGAGGTCCTTTTGAATGTTAACAGGCTTTTTTTAACTTCACGCTCTCTCATCCACCGCTGAGTATAGAACCCAGACTATCTTCAGAATGTTTATTATTTTCATTCAGCTGCTTTATTTACTTATGTTTATTCACATACTCGTAGTTCTACCTGGTGCCGATGAAGGCGGCGGAGCTGTACCAGTCACAGTAGGTGTTGTTCCAGATAACGGCTGATTAGTTGCGCCCAAAGGATTCTCGCTAAAAGTAAACCTCGTGCGCGTATCTCTAAAGCCATCTGTCGATAAGGCATGCAGCGGCAAACAACGCGATAAGAACAACGCCAATGAAATGCCGTGCAATAAAAATACTTTCAAATACAAAAACATTTTGTTTAACAGAAATCTGTTCCAAGGTCAGAGTTGTCCTTTTCCGTGACGAGTCTGACTGGGCCACTACACAAATACACACTATTTAACGCACACTAATGCACAATCCGTGTAGAACTCCACAAGTATAGTGACCGACTGACGCTTTGAAACTGTTTAAACGGATTCGAAATATTGTAATTTTATAGAAAGTTGTTAGTGGGTGGACACTGCTGCGGACGCAGACGCAGCTGAAAAGCGGCACAAGTTATTCCCCAACACAGTTCAGATATTTACTCCACAAAAAGTAGACGGTATACGCACGCTCGGAGAGTTCACCTGCTGTAAATGTGCGGGTACGTCCATGAGGTAGGCGCCTCTCCATTGAACACCCCAAAGTGGAGTTGACAGCATTCGCAGTTTCCACATGAACGCTTTGGCCTACAATCATAACGTTGGATATGTGTGTGGAGAGTATGGACTTGTGTTTGTGTGTGTGGGTATATCTGCGATTTGAGCGCAGTGTAAGTGGGGATTTGTAATACATTCTCGCGACTAATTTGATTCTAACAACTTAATAGTTTAATCGAAAAAGTGTTTATTTATTGTTGCAGTGACATTCAAAACTCATATTTTTGTTGTTTGTATTGTTTGCGTTCTGTTTTTTGCAGTGGGAAAGTGTTGTCCGGGGAAATACGTGCCACTTTGCTTTTTGTTTGTTTACCCAGGTTGATTTATTTAATGTGAATTTTATTGAGTCAAAAATGAATGCAGTATGCGACGAGGTTAGTGAATGTCGGAGTTTCACTTAATGACCAAAGAGGAGTGAAAAATAATTTTTCTGTAAAAAATTATAATTTGATTTAAATATACCTAATTTAATATTAATGATTACAAAGCTGTAATTACATGAGATCGAAAGTATCCACTTCAAAAACTTGTATGCTTTAGTAATGGGGTTTTCAATTTATGACTTAATTTAGCTTCTCAAATGAAACGAGACTAAAGTTAACTGCTCTTTCCCCTCAAAAACGTTAACTGTCCCACTTACTCTAGAAACAAGAGTCAGTCTAATGTATAAACTCGTAGATACAAGGCCACTGCCCGGACTGTGTGAGTTTCTCTCTCTGAACATTTACGCAAATGCATTGGAAACAAAAGTTTGAATTTCTGATTTAGCTTGATTGCATTTCGAAGTTCTCTAATTTTCATTATCTGGAAACAATTTTAGAAGCAGTCATGGTAATCTGAAAGAGAATTTCCTGAAATACAACTTTTGGTTGTTCCACCGATACCTCCCGGTATGTCCACCACTAAATAAGGCCAGATGTTGTTTAACCGAATCGGTGAGAAGTAATGCTAGACCACAGTTATATACAATTTTAAAAGCAAACGTGTTCATTTTAATATGAAGATGCTCTGCTAAATTTTCCAAAAATATGCTGACATATTCTCGTTAGTGACAAATTGGTTTGGCAAATCAATGGATCCGTTGTAGAGCGGATTTCCTTCAGCTTATTTCTTTGAATTAAAACCAACCAAAACTGTTGTTCGAATACTCTTAGCACTAATTAGTGAAATAAAGATGGTTGCATCTGTAACTTGGTCTGCGGCGCTGTCTTTTGGAGCACCGAATCGGAATTCCTTATGCGTCCCGAACGCTGTTGCAATAGTATCTGCAAGCATATCTTTACAAGATCTCTTCACTAATACCTCTACGATGAAATCCAAATATTCATGAATTCAATCAAAGAAATTTATCTTCCGGTGGTTTGAATTGCCACTTTTTTTCGAATTTTATCCAAACAAAAAGATGTTCTCGATGATGTGCTTCTGACTCAGACATGACGATAATCTTCCTCAAGATACTCTTATGGTGTTCACAAAGCTTTGGAACATTTCTAAGCCCCAATGCAGAAATTAAAATTATTTATTGCTCCGCAAGAGGTTGACAACATGTCTCAATAGAATGTGTTTAAGGGTTAAACATTGGTGACGATCTAAAGGTTAAGGGTGTCTGCGCGATCGACTCTTTCCTCATTTATCTTGCCACCTCTTTTGCCGCAGTCAACTCGAGCTCGCCTATTGCTTTGTTAAGAATATATGCACCGTATGTGAAGTGAGTTGGTCGTTCGCTAGGTTCCACATGGAGGTTTAAGATAAGCTCACACTTCAACTTAATCAACGCAAGGCCGCCGTTGCACACTCATCAACAGCTCCTCCATTCGTAATCGATGATGCATCTCCATCGTTTATCATTTCTCAATGCAACCGGCTTCCTGAATTGCAAATTCCACACTTCAATGGTGCATATACAGAATGGCCAGACTTCATCGCAATGTTTAACTCGGTTATTAACAATTCTGCTGAGTTAAGTAAAATTGTAAAGTTTCAATATTTGGGGGCAAATTTAAGAGGCGCTGCCTTGGATACAATTCGTTCCTTGGAGCCAAGTGACGGCAACTACGATAAGGCATTGAACCTTTTGAAGAAATGTTTTGGAAATCAGCTATTCAACTTTCAAGCGCATATAAAAGAAATTTTAGCGCTTGAATGAATCCAATATCATAGCTGAAAACAATTGACATCTTCGCAAGGGCGCATAGTGAGGACTACATTTTCTCATTTGAAGCTATCGTCGCTAACTCTATCACCGATCACCAGCCAAACTTCGACCTAAGCATCGATACATGGAACATTCCTCCGAATAGCAAACACGCAGATCCGCTTTTATTATAAATTGCAACGCATTGATGTCTTGTTGGGAGCATCGATATTCTTCGAATTAATGTGTGTTGGCCAAATTAAGTTGGCCAAGAACCTTCCAATTTTACAGAAGACCAGATTAGGATGGGTCGCTTCTGGTGGAGAACTACATTTCCACAAGTCATCGGCTTTAGTTGCAGTTCGTTCTCAGCCAGAAGAAGAGGGAGCTACTCTCGATGACCTTGTCAAGCAATTCTGGGAAGTCGAGAGCTGCTCAGGACGCAGAAAGAAGTTAATTGGGAAGTTCACTTTCAACAAAATCATATTCGCCTCGATTCTGGTGAGTTTGCTGTACGACTGCCGTTGAAGCAACACGCTACTACTCTTGGCGATTCATACACACAAGCCAAGCAACGATTCTGAAGTTTAGAAAGAAGGCTGCAGCAGCAGCCTGACATTAAAATTCAGTACTTATCTTTCATGAAGGAATATGCTGAACTGAAGCATATGTCACCTGCAAAGTTAGAACCACAAATGAAAACTTTCTTTCTGCCGCATCATTGCGTTCATAAGGCTGACAGCACAAACACGAAATTGCGAGTCGTGTTCGATGGTTCCGCAAAATCAACTAGTGGATATTCGTTAAATAATGTTCTCATGGTTGGTCCAACCCATTCAGCGTAAAATCTTCAACATGCTTTTGCGTTTTCGTATGTTCAAGGTAGCCTTAACGGGAGATATCTGTAAGATGTGCAACACAACTTCGTTCTTCGAAAGTGGTGCTCAAACGTTTCTGTATCTCTCCATGGAGTGTCTGAATCTGACCGTGAGCCGCTGCTACAGTTTCACGATGGTACGCACATTAAAAAGGCGCTTGGACTAGTGTGGGACCCAGAATCAGATGACTTCATTTTTTCGCTTGCACCTATGAGAAATCACAGACAGTAACTAAACGCATCTCATTGTCAACAGTAAATCGTTTTTTCGAGGACATCGTTGCTCCAGTTCTAACTCAAGCAAAAATATTCAAACAAAGCATATGGAAGCAAACCAATTCATTGGGACGAAAGTTTGCCACAACATTTGCACTAGAGTTGGACCGATTTCTGTGGTGAACTTGAATTTGTATCCAATTTTCATTTCCCTCGATATGTACGAGTACTAATGCCAAATTCTCCTTTAAAACCTCACGCATTTTGTGATGCTAGCCTAGCTGCGTGCGGTGCATGTGTATATATTCGAGCGCAATACATCGATGAAGTCAAAACCAGCCTATTATGCCCGAAATCAAGAGTAGCGCCATTAAAGACTCCCACCGTACCAAAGCTCGAGTTATGCGCAGCCTAGCTACTTGCTGACTTATTAGAATCGGTCAGGCAGACACAAATATTTGATTGCCTCATACACTGCTCGTAGGATTCAACTGTCGTGTTATCTTGGCTACGGGAGGAGTCTTCAAACTTCAATATCTTCGTTTCGAACAGGGTCAGCCGTATACAGACGATAACTAATGGAATGGTATGGCATCAGATTCCAACTGCGCTCAACCCAGCTGCCATCTTATCTCGGGGAGCATTCCCAAGGGAGCTTCTCAATTCGCAGCTTTGGACGCACGGTACGTACTTGCTACTTGGAGATCAGAAGGATTGGCCACCAGCACTTGGTTTTCTCATCGACACACCAGAACGGCGGCGCACTACTTTAACCGTAACAATCCACCTTGAAGTATCTAAACTAATTTAGCACCATGGAATGAGTTTTTGCATACGTTTCAAGGTTTATGGCAAAAAAAAGATCCCACAACAACAAAGAAGTATGGCGCGTTTACACCTCAAGACATCAAACTTGGGTCGTAATTTTTATTACGACTGATCTAGCAGATTCACTTCGCTTCCGTGTACAAAACTTTAAAGCCCAAACGAAGCATTGAATCGTCCAGCTCTGTGTACTCATTCAACCCATTTCTTGATGATTTCGGATTAATAAGGGTAGATGGTCGCCTTGAAAACTCAATTCTGGATTATGAAGCATGCCACCCAATAATTTTTTCATTAAAAATGTAGGCATGCTAGACCACAAAGCTTGACTGCCTCAATTCGCTTACAATTTTGGCCGATTGATGGGCGAAATACAGTAGCCGGTGTCGTCAACAAATGCTTAAAGTGCTTTCGTCTAAAACTAAAAGTTATGGAACACATTACGGGTGATATGCCACAACACAGAGACCAGCCATGCAGGCCATTCTTCACAACGGGCATTGATTTTTGTGGTCCTTTTTACTACAAGTTAGAGGTGCGCAACAAGGGTCCAGTGAAGTGCTACATTTGCATCTTGTGTGTGTGCAAAATATGCGGATCATTTTAATAATCCCACGCAACAATTAACCAAAAACATTGCTAATAGAAGATTCATCAATGAAATTTCACAGGAAGGTTGACGGTGCTACCATTAAACACAACCCAAAATTGGTTGGATTATTTTCACAGACACGCCCGCTATTGACATATTTTCATAATTTACGACAAATACTAAATTTGTGGAATATGTATAATGACGTTCGCAAGAAATAGGGTGGATCAGATAAAGCACAGGCCTTCTCCCTTATAATGGACTTTGGGGACCCCACTTAAAATTACCCTAGCTATGCTACTAATGATGATATATGAATACAAATTGCTAGCAATCAATATTATGCCAGTACTTGCATGCATGCAAAATTTGGGCAGATTATTACTACTGCCACGCCCTAATAGACCAATATTCATTTCTGGGGCCCTGTGCAAGATTAATCACCACAACTTCACACGAAGGTTTAGAGTGCTAGTCAAAAACACAAGGCAAAAAATAGTCGGTACATTTTAAGTTTCACGCCCTCTATTCATGTAACTTAACTTACAACTTAGAACCTATTCCAAATTCTTAGGCCAAATTTGAAATGAATTAGTATATTGCCATTGCAAAGCCATTCACAGGAAATAGGGACGATCAAGCCCCGCCTCCCTCCATTATAATGAACTCAGAGTACTCTACCGAAAGTTACGCTAGGTATGGTCCTAATGATGATATCTGAATAAAATGTACATCGCCACGATGTAACTAGCACGCACATGGAAAGGTAAAGGGTACTTCGAAGTCGGTCTAACCCGACTTCAGACGTCTCTACTCATTATATTCGCTGAAGTCCCCTTCTTTAAGCAAGCCGCTATCGTTAAGTGCATTTATAGCAGAGAATACAGAGAAAAGAAAATCTTTTTCGCTGCCAGCGTCCGTAGCGGACACACCACGATTTTGAGTGGATTCACCCTTTTGTGATCTATGCCCAACTTCACTTTAATTTCTCCTTGGCAATCGTTACAATATGAACATTGTTTTGGCGCAAGGAATAATTTGCTGCTTTTGCGTCTTTCCCAGCAGCCGTATCCGGAGATATGATAGCACCAACACATATAATGTAAAAGTTATAGTCATTTTTAACTAATTAAATATGTTTAGGTTTTACTTTATTTTCTTACGTGTAATTGCCTACGAGTGCCTTTGTATGCATCCAAACAAAATTATGTTTATTTTACCAGACATGCATACCAGCAGGGATTCCGGTAGTGTCATTCACATACGTATATGATACACTTCATATAGGAAATGTATAATGCCATAGAAATATATATTGTATATAAAAATAATATATAAACAATTCTAACACAAGTTAAAATGACAAATTTTTATAAGAAGTATTGAATAACTTCGATAATAGATCTTTGGACAGGCAGAAGTTCACATCCCAGATATCTTCCTCTGGTTCCGTTTTCAGCTTTTCATTCCAAAATAGTTTAAAAAATCGGTTAGATTTCAGCCGATTTTCCACTTCGCTGGTATACTGCATCAGTTCCTCAATTTGTTTACGTTGCTGCTCTATGGTAGCGTAGTACTCCCTCTCTTTGTTGCTGTTGGCTGCCTTTTTTGCCGTAGAGCCTTCATTGGAGCAAATTCCCTCAATTTCACGCTTCTGCAGATGATTGGAGGATTCATCCATTTCAATGCACAGATGTCAATGCACATAAAATGGATGTTCTCATCCGCTCTATGCTTCACTTATAAAATGTGCTTTGTGCATTAGTGTTATGCACCACTATTGTTAACAAATATTTTTATATTAATTTATTTGACAGTCCTCTTATTTGAATTCTTATTTTACAAGAAAAAGTAATTTTATTTTATATTTTTTAATTTTAATTATTGTTTAAATTTGGATTTTGTTTTTTTTTTGTTGTACTGCTCATCAGTTAGAGCGATGTTCGCCGTTCGCAATCCTCTTCGTGACCTGTCCCGATATCAATTATGTGGCGGCTTTTATACTTCTTGTGTGCCAGAACTTCCACTAGACTTCGAACGCAGTTTCGCATAGAGAGGTAACTCTGCTTCTTCCAATGTCAGCTGATGAAATAATCCCATTTTTTTCTTAATCCGTGTGAAACAAAAACAATGCAATGTAAATCCGCGACGCTGTGGGAAGGAAATTTATTTGACACTAAATTTAGGGTACAATTGCGAAATGTATTGTGGAGAAATAAAACAGCATCAGTATATATACTATATAATTTTGATTAATTTAAAAATCAAATTTGAAATTCGAAATTGCCCTCTTGACAATTTATTCTGTGACGAAATTGCGCTCCTTACAATTTACTCTAACTCTCTATTCTCGGATTCGTACCACTGGATTGTGTAGTAATCAAACAATCGCGGGTTAAATTAAAATACCTAACTTTTTTTAATTATTGGTATTTACACACTTAATTAATATTAGGCTTAAAGTTTACTTTATTACAATTTGCACTTTATTTAATCATTAATTCATTTCATCACTTCATTACTTCTTAATAGTGAAATGCACGATGTACTGTTACGATCTCTGCACAACTGCGTTCGACTTTGAATAGTGTGGTGGCTTTTATAGCTTTCGAATGGTTGAAAATTCTACAGTATTCAAGAAGTTTTTATTTTCGAGAACATTGTTTACACAACTATCTTACCACGAAAGAAGTTTTTATCAGCATAGATTGTGTCTTGGCTTAAATATATAGGGGAGTGCACACAACCTCAAACCCCAGATGGGATCCTAAAAGTATGCAGTCACGTTTCAGTATGCAATCACGTTTCAATATATTAAACGATTAATATTGAAACATAAATGATTGCAGACTTTTAGGATCCCATTTGGAGTTTGAGAATGAGTGAACCACCCTATGTATTTAAGCCAAGATACAACCCTTGCAGATAAAAACTTCCTTCGATACTTTTAGGATAGCTCTATTAAATCCAGTTCACAACAAGAGAGGTGTATGTAAGTCAAGACATGATCTATTCGAATAAAGGCTTTCTCAAGAACCCTCTTTCGAGGTGTACATAAAATTCGAGAATGTTCTGGAATTTCTACCGCAGTATAGGAATAATCTGAAATTTCCTACTTGAACAATTCGAAAGGTATATAAGCCACCACAAAATTCAAAGTCGACACATTTGAAAAGCAACCGTAACAGTGTATACATCGCGCATTTTAATCGGAACAGTAACATTTGTAATTGTGATTGTATTGTAATAAAGTGATTAAATGAATTTGTAAATAAAGTGCAAATTGTAATAACCTAAACTTTAAACCTAATATTAAGTGTGTAAATAGTAATAATTAAATTAAGTTAATAATTAAATAAAGTTAGTTAAGTGGTACGAATCCGAGTAAAGAGAGTTAGAGTAAATTGTCAGGAGGGCAATTTCGTAACAGAATAAATTCTCAAAAGGGCAATTTCGTAACAATATGTTACACGTTCTGAGTTGATTTGCTACTTTTTATTTATTATAATGGATTAAATGGATGGAAATAAGTAATATAAAAATATCAAAATGTATGTATGAGTCTCCATTAAGCTCAATATAATTATTATATACAATTTACAAACTTTGTTCCCTTAAATTATATATAATTTTATAATACGATAGACAAAAATCGAGGACAAGCTAAAACACGTCATGAGTCATGAGTACGAACATAACGTCACACGGGTCATGAGTACGAACATAACGCCACAAAAAGATCGAAAATCGAACATCCGAAGCCCGCGAAAATTCAAAATTCGCGATACGTTTTAAACAGACCTCGTATATCAATAATTAAAGCACAATTCCACTTCTGATTTTAATTTATTCACCTAAATTTATGGAAATAAGTAGTAAGAAATTATTAGCATCAGTAACACTCTTTAATAAAAAGTCCAAATGTATTTGTCCACTAGGAAGCAGTTGACCGCTAGCAGACCTCCGAGCACTTACGAGTATACACTTGTATTTGATTTCCCATTGATTTTGTTGTTGAATTGACGAAATTATCTCTCTATACTACTCTATGGTTTTGCATGCCTTCTTGCGTGTATATTTTAGGGGTTGAAAAGTACGAATAGCGCATACCCTAAAAGTATGCAACCATTGATGCTTCAATATTTAACAGTTAAAAACAAAAAATATTTTAAATATATTTTCGGATGATATATTGATTTCTTTCGATACCTTCTGAAAAAATCAGTTCACTATTTAAAAAATCACGTTATAATTAAAAAAAATATTGAGAAGTAATCTTGAATCAAATTATAAATCTCCTCAGTATATAAAAGTATAAAAAAATTGTCGGGGATAAATTTTCTTCAAGTAGTCCGCCATGAACTTAGCACCATATAAAGCAGACTACTGACCTTAAAGATTTGGTCATTGCCACTGAGGAGCTACTCAATTGCAAGGAAATATATTAAACTATGCATATAGTTTCAACAATCTGCGTCCATTGTTGAAGAAAAAATATTTACAACCATTCGATATTGATGCCATGATGCTTCTGAAAGTGGCACTTGGTTAGCAAAAAATAGCAATAAACATGTCCTTTTCGGGCCGTGAACGATTCTGTGGGGTCTCCATTAACAGATCCAAATTAGCATCCAGGGACAGATTTTCCTGCCCCCAACAGTACAAGATAAAAAAAGCATCTTGAACACCAATATGATTAAAGAGATTACAATCTCCTTGGTCTCTGACCTATTGTAGATCTGCTTAGATCTAATTTAAACAGCTTTAAAAACACAAACATTTGTTTCAACCGAACAGGGGGAATGTGACCATCATTGACCTCTTAACGGTCTGTGTAAGCGTTCCGGTTTCAACAGGTGATTGTGTAGATCAAATTTAACGAGTTAATTGGTTAACCAGCATACTCTGAGAATCCAAAAAGGAAACTCCATTGGTATTTTAACAGATTTCTAAAATAGATTTGAATTTAAGACAATTAACATGAAAATTAGAATTACCAGGTATATTTAGTATTAAAAATGCCTTATTATTCACTGCTATTGTAATGCAGTGCGGCATTCTCATAAGGGCAGATGTTATGCAACCAAATAGGAGGCGTGAATTCATGGTAATATGGAGGTGTGATCGTTTTCAATTGACGGTGCTACCGTCTACAACACTTTTTTAGTCATTTGAACTAACTTTCAGCAGATGCACGTATACTAGTATGCAAGTCAAGCAGCAACAAGCTTATCTGGAGCACTTGGCGCCTACTTCCTGCCTATTGCCATCCAATTTAGAAATCACATTCATTGTATTTATAATAATACAAGCATTGATGCGGATACGCACACATTTTGTGGACAAAAGGTGTTAATTGTTTAAACACGTGGGGTACAAAAGCCTGCACTTTAATATTTAAATACTTTGGAATTACTAAGTTACGGCTCGGTGACCCTACTCTGAAATTGTGCAATTATTATTATACAGGTATATTTTAATTCTTATTAAACTGGGATCTCTATTCCATAAATTTAAAAATTTTTCAATTTTCCTATGCAAAATTTAATGTAAACTGCCGTATCTAAGTTACTACCTCAATATGAACAGCGCAGTGTACAGTAGATTGGCCCATTTCTTGGCACACCGAAATAATTCTGATTTAAACTTGTGATTTCTAAGCTGGGATTGTTTTCTCCATTATACGAGTAAATAAAAACTATGAAGGCCCCAAAAATAGACTACTCCTTATAGAGTAATTCTGTTTTATTTATTTTCTTGCAACTATAGGAGTATATATACGAGGTGATCAAAAAATAACCGTTATTTTCATCTTTTCGTGAGTTACGTATTTTCGATGTTCGCATTTTTTTTCTGTTATGTTGGTACACATGTCTGTTATATATGTTGGCAATACCAACCATTTTCAGTCAGTTTTTTTTGACAGATAAAAAGGTTAGTCGTGTTTTGGTGTGCTCTTCGATTTTGTACTATTCGAAAAAATGGATCAAAGAAACTGTATTCAGTTTTGTGTAAAAAATGAAATTAAATGCGCAAGCATATTTGAAATGTTGACTGTGGCCTTTGGCGAGTCTACTATGAGCAGAACACAAGTTCAATTGTGGTATAACCGGTTTAAGGAAGGCCGAGAAGATGTCAATGACGATGCTCGTCCTGGTCGCCCGAGCACGTCAACAACCGATGAAAACATTGACGCAGTGAAGAAAATGATTTTGGATAATCGTCGAATCACTATCAGAGAGGTTGCTGATGATGTTGGCATATCGTTCGGCTCATGCCAAGCAATTTTTACGGGTGTTTTAGGCATGAAACGTGCGGCAGCGAAGATTGTTCCAAAATTGCTAAATTTTGAGCACAAACAACGTCGCATGGACATCGCTCAGGAGCTGTTGAACATCGTCAACGACGATCCAGATTTCCTCAAAAAGATCATAACTGGTGACGAATCGTGGGTGTATGGCTATGACATTGAAACCAAAGCCCAATCATCCCAATGGAAAAGTCCAGATGAGCCAAGACCGAAGAAAGCAGGTCAAGTTCGGTCGAACGTAAAGGTTTTGCTGACAGTTTTCTTTGATTGCAATGGCGTGGTGCATCATGAATTCTTGCCACAAGGTCGTGCGGTCAACAAGGAATACTACCTTGAAGTTATGCGCTGTTTGCGAGAAGCAATTCGTCAGAAACGCCCAGAATTGTGGAAAAACCAATCATGGATTTTGCACCATGATAACGCACCAGCTCACACATCGATGCTTGTGCGTAATTTTTTGGCCAAAAACAAAACATGCCTCAAGCACCGTATTCACCGGACTTGGCCCCCGCTGACTTTTTCCTCTTTCCAAAACTGAAGACACCGATTAAAGGAAAGCGTTTTGCTACGATTGAGGAGATAAAAGAAAAATCGAAACAGGAGCTGTTGGCGATACCAAAAAAAGCGTTTCAGAAGTGTTTCGAGGATTGGAAAAAACGCTGGCATAAGTGTATTATATCTGAGGGGAATTACTTTGAAGGGGACAAGATAGTTGTTGATGAATAAATAAATACTTTTTGAAAATAACGGTTATTTTTTTATCAAACCTCGTATATATATACGAGTATACGAGTTTCTTCATCTCAACATATATTTTTTAAAGACTCTTCGTTTTGTGAAGAATTTATCATTTTATTGTTGTATTTGCGCATTAATTTTAACTTTGTTTCATTACTCGGGATGACACGAAGTAATAACCAAATTCGACAAACGAACAGAGTTTAACTGTTTTGAACCACGTTTCTTTTTTGTATGTGCACCAACATCAAGCAGAGGTCCTGAACCGCTATAGTGCCTAAAGAGGATTTGATGTTCCTTTCCTTGAGAACAATATTTATCCATCGACATGTTATCGAATCAACGCCTTTGCTTAGGATTGCCCTATTTATATTGGCGAAATCGGTGTCATCGAAAGCCCCTCAATATCAAGAAAACACCCAACCGCATATTCTTTGTTCTCAAGTGCGAATTCAATCTTTTGTGGGAGATTCTGGAGAGCATGAGTAGTTGGTTTTCGTTCCAGATATGCATATTGATTCCTATGCATATCAGGATAGCTCTCCATTGTAAGGAGAAATGAGGTTAAGATAATCGGTCTGTGTGATTTCAGTAGGTTGGGTGGTTTACCACCCGCCTTCGGTATATATCGAACGTTCACATCTCTCCATTTGCATGGGATATAACGCTAAGCAAAGCTGGTCCTAAAGATATTGATTTGCACCCTCCATTATATAAGTAATCCCATTTTATAGTAGTGTTGGAATTAGTCCATCTGTTCCCGGGGTTTTGTAAGGATGGAATATTAATTCTTTTACCATAGAACATTTTTGTAGCTCTAAGTCAGCTATTAGTATTAGGCTTATGACCCTGTACCATTTCTTTACGGGCTTGAGTGAAGATTGTGGAACCTGGGAAGTGCACGCTGGCAAGAAGCTCAAGGGTCTTCAGGCCACTGTTTGTGAACGCGCCATCTGGTCTTTTCAAAAGCCCGATGTTATTAATGCTCGTTTTGGAAACCACTTTGTGGATTTTGGAGCTACTGCTTAGGGCAGAGAGATCACTGCAAAAGCTCTTCCACGACTCCCTTGTCGCTCTTCTAATTTCTCTGTTGTATTTAGTGAGGGATCCTCTTTCTTTTAGCCATTTCACCATTCGATTTGGCCCGATTAAAAAGCCTTCTGGTCTCTTTCCTTAGTTTTGTCAAGGTATTGTTCCACCATGGGGTAATTCTAATGTAGATGTGGTAGTTTTTTCACTTGCAATAGTTAGTTCATCATGGTTTCTAACCATTTTATTATATCTCCGTATGTTTCCTTCTAAAAAGGTACTAGGTTAGTGGATTTTGGCTGTCTATAGGTGGTAGAGACTCTGATGTCCAGATCGATTTCAAATCGGACTTGATATCAGACGTGGATATTTCTTCAGAAACTTTCCAATATGAACAAAATGTTTTAGGAAGGTATCGTACAAGATGAGGTCTAAGACATCTTCCCTGATACTGTTCCTAAAGGTTTGTTTCCCAAATTAAGGATTTCTGAGCTATTACCATATATAAATTTTCAGAGACACTCATCCCTTACATTCTCGTCGGTAGTGTGCATGAGGTTGTTGTTCCAAACTTTCAATGAACTGGCCTTTGTAACTTCATGACGTCTTCTTAAATATTTACTGTTCTCCTTGAAATCTTAAACTGGATTCTGTGGACAATGACGTTTAGGGCGTCATCTAATTCCCTTAGAGTCGACTGTGGGGTTTCCCACACTGATTCTTGTATGTCGATCGAAACAGGGTAAAGTTTGTCACTTGAGAGGTGTTAACCTTGACTTAGCGCACATCGGACTAACAATTACTCTTCCATATTTTAGAACTACACGAATATGTATAGGTAAAAATCTATATGCCATTTCTGCCGGCAATACTTTTTTTCTTTTTTTTTGTGGGGTAAGGAGGTAACCAAATGCCTACCGCATCGTGAAAGGAGTCGTAACTCCGATGGTATGTGGAGTTCGCATCCACTAAAAATCTTCCTCCACCTTGGACTTTATCCCACCCTGGGACCCCTTTTACATGCCTTCAGGATGGTGTCCTTCTCTAAACCAGTGAAAGGTTACCGGCCGGATACCTGGGTCCAGGTCCGGTTTTTTGGCACGTAAAACGCGCTATACAAATGTGGAGATCAATTACCAGTTTTCTGGACTCTCAAGCATTTTGTCCACTATGGTATCGCCATTCAGATGTCCTAGCCTGTCCGCGAGGACTTTGCGATCTTCTTTCTATCTTTCGCACACGAAGAAAGTGTGGTTTGCGTCATCGATGGGCGTGTCGCCGTAAATGCAACCTTGGCTTTCTGCTTTTTTCATGTTGTAGAGGTATTTGCGGAAATACCCGTGTCTGGAAAGCAACTGCGTTATGTAGTAGTTCACTTCTCCAAAGGGTCTATTTTTCCACGTGTGGGCTTAGTTTCACTGTCCATCTGCCCTTGGTCTCTGCCGCCCAGCGCTCCTGCCATAGCTTGATTGTGTAAGCTCTAATTCGCCGCCGCGTGTCGTTTGCATCTCTGTGGGCTGCCAATCCCCTCGAATTGTTTGTCTCGCGATCGGTATAACTATTGTAATGGATTAGGCTGGAGGTGGCTTCGGATGCTTATGTTGGAAGTGGCTTCGGATGTAGTGTTCCTGTGTGATGCGTTTTCCTTGTGAACAGCCTCATTTCCAGCGTTCTCAAGTTCCGGCAATGCTTTATCCCAGGTTAATCTCAGCTATCATAGTTATTGGACAATCGTCTTTGTGGTGGCGACATCTGGTGATAACACTATCAAAGGATCGAAGAGTCTTGCCAAATGAAAACTGACGGTCAGTTTGGTTATGAGTTTGTCAATGACAAAACGTCCCTTTATACAAAATTGGTCGATTTTGGGAAGGCAAACTTCTACTGCCTGATCGTTATTGCTATCGAAATCCAGGTCGACTTCTGATCCTTTTCAGGAATGCATTGCGGCAACTGTGGGTGGTTTCCACATTATCAGTGCAACTTAAACTCAGTATCTTATAGTGCTATTCACAATTGCTTCTTCAACTTAATGGCTGCAGATAGACTAATTCAACCAGCCCGTAATTTACATAGAAATCGTGTTTGGAATACTTTGTTGTTATCCTTTCTCCATTGGTTCAAGCACCACGTCTCCAAGTATGGTGCTGACATTCTGGTATATGTGTTGATTTCGTAGGATTTCAGGAGTTTTGCTGGTTCTCTTCTCCAGAAAATGAGCTTGCATCGTATGTACGAGGTGTGATAAAAATATAACCGTTATTGTGTGATCAAAAAATAAAGTATTTATTTATTCATCAACATCTATCTTGTCCCCTTCAAAGTAATTCCCCTCAGATATAATACACTTATGCCAGCGTTTTTTCCAATCCTCGAAACACTTCTGAAACGCTTTTTTTGGTATCGCCAACAGCTCCTGTTTCGATTTTTCTTTTATCTCCTCAATCGTAGCAAAACGCTTTCCTTTAATCGGTGTCTTCAGTTTTGGAAAGAGGAAAAAGTCAGCGGGGGCCAAGTCCGGTGAATACGGTGGTTGAGGCATGAAAACGGTTTTGTTTTTGGCCAAAAACAGCTCCTGAGCGATGTCCATGCGACGTTGTTTTTGCTCAAAATTTAGCAATTTTGGAACAATCTTCGCTGCCGCACGTTTCATGCCTAAAACATCCGTAAAAATTGCTTGGCATGAGCCGAATGATATGCCAACATCATCAGCAACCTCTCTGATAGTGATTCGACGATTATCCAAAATCATTATCTTCATTGCATCAATGTTTTCATCGGTTGTTGACGTGCTCGGGCGACCAGGACGAGCATCGTCATTGACATCTTCTCGGCCTTCCTTAAACCGGTTATACCACAATTGAACTTGTGTTCTGCTCATAGTAGACTCGCCAAAGGCAACAGTCAACACTTCAAATGTCCTTGCGCATTTAATTTCATTTTTTACACAAAACTGAATACAGTTTCTTTGATCCATTTTTTTCGAATAGTACAAAATCGAAGAGCACACCAAAACACGACTAACCTTTTTATCTGTCAAAACAAACTGACAATCCAAAATGGTTGGTATTGCCAACATATATAACAGACATGTGTACCAACATAACAGAAAAAAAATGCGAACATCGAAAATACGTAACTCACGAAAAGATGAAAATAACGGTTATTTTTTGATCACCTCGTATTCACGATGAACAAGTATTTGCCGATATCTTTGAATAGTCAAGTTGAATATCGTTAGCGAACACAAACTTTGAAAGCCAGAAACATAGAAAAATTGCTTTGAGTGGCTGGACCAATATGCATTAGGTCATTGAACCTGATGATCTTTTAATCGTTTAAGTGCTAGGGATCTATTGATTTCTATTTTCTTTTGAATTATCTTGAAGCTTGTTCAATAGTAGATTTGTGTATTCATCGTCTTCACTGCATTTGCCAAAAATTACTAATGTCATCTATTCCTTTCCGATACAATATTTTGTTGTATCAGTATTTTGTAGATACAGTATTTTGTGGAGTATTTTGTAATATTTGAATCTTGTAGCCGTGTCTGACAATAACTGATTGTGAAACTCCAGGACGATTAAAAGATGGATCGGCTAACTGTATCTTTCTGTGAATCTGCAATTAAGAAATGTCGGGATGGCGTGCAGGTTTTGGTGACATCCAACAAACTTTAGTTATTGTTTCTTCGAGTGACGATAATTCACAAGCCATATTTGTCACTGACATCCTAAATAGTGCAAAGTTTGTCTGCTCAGAGACACAGGATCTACTAAGGTTTGTTCACAAATCAGGCAGATTCAAAGAAAATTAAAATGGAACTTCAAATATAGTACAATGGATGTCTTTTACTGTTAGTGATTTGACTTTAATTGCTGTGGCTAGAATATTTGAGTTGATATTGAGTAAAGAGTGTTCGATTTCATTTGAAACTAGTAGAGCTACTCCTCTCTTAGCTGAGGAGGTAGAGTCGATATCGTTTTTTTCACAGAGAGAGAAATTTTTTGGAATTAAACTGGTTGGAGGATGTTATTCTAGGTGAGTTTCTTGTAGAGAAATTATGTTTGATTTTTTATTTTTAATTAAAATTTGGAGCTCGTTGTAGTTATTGTAGTAGCCATTTAGGTTCCATTGAAGGAATCTTAGTACCATATACACTATTTGAGTTCTAAAGTAAAGACTCTTAACATTTGTGTAAGTTTTTTAAACAAATGGAAGTTGTTTCCATGTCTGGCTCAAAGCTGATTTCTTGTGTGTTGTATTTATTGTTTTGTTGTTGTCTGGATTTTTTCAGTTTTTCAACAAGAATTATAAAATAGAAGATTGCGCCATGCGCAGGTCCGCTATTCCTCTCTCGACAAAAACACAGCACCGCTGATTGGCTGTGGCGTCAAAAGGCGATTTGAAATATTTTTCTATATGAGAAATGCATGTGCAAGGGCAATAATTTATGAATTAATTGGCTTTTAATTATTTTGAATAATACATAACTTAACAAATGCACTTGCAAGTAAATGAGTACAAATTATTGAAAAACTCGTTCGATAAAAAGTGCTTAAGCAGCGGATTAAGCGGATTTTCATGTACAAAAAAAAAAAGAAAAAGTGAATTTGTGTAGTGATTTAATAAATATAAATATATTAATATTATATAAATATACATATATTGAATAAATATACACATATTAGATTTTCATTTCCCATAATTATTTCAATTTATATTCCCATTATCGCACCAAAACAGTAAATTACAACTTTCACGACACAAATTTTACCAACTAATTATTGAATAGAACAAAAATTTTAATGCCAAATCAATTGAAATATATTATTTTATATTTATTTATATAAATATTATCATAAAATGCGGAAATAATAAAAATATTTAATATTAAACACACATTATCACATTTCTAACACAAAAATGTATGCATTTTGGCTGTTCTCTCATTTCGTGTGCGCCTTATGACGAGATGCGCAGAGAGAGGAAATTTTCGTACCAGCTTTGGCGCAATCTTCTATTTTATCATTGTTGGTTTCAAGGTTTGATAGGTGTGTGAGTGTAAATTGAGACGCATCTGATGAGGAAGTTTTATGAGTTTGTGGAGAGAGATTGTTTTGGGGAGATTTTGGTTTGGTGTGAGCGGAATTGCTGTTTGTAAGAGAGCTTGTTGTTGGTATATTGTGTTCTTGAGTGTTTTCTATGTTGTTAGATTTGGGTATTTTTGAGTTATATATTGAAACGTGATTGCATATCGTTGAAACGGGATTTCATACCCGATCTAGGATCCCATCTGGAGTTTGAGAATGAGTGCACCACCCTGTGTGGTTATTATTCAAGACACAATCTATTCGAATAAAAGCTTCTTTCGTTGTAGAGATTGTGGTGTAAAGAGTTATCTCGAAGGTAGGAACTTCCTGAGGTGTGTATATCAGATTCTAGAAAGATCTAGAAACTTTTAGTGTATTGTAGAAGTTTCCACTTCAGCCATTCGAAACTATAAAAGCACAAGACTGTGCAAAGTCAGGGGACATTCGAACAGAGATCGTAACAGTGTTTACATCGTGCATTATAAATCGAAGCAGCAGTATTTGTAATTGTGATTTGCAAAGTGATGAAATTACTTATTAAATAAAGTGACTAATGGTTTGTTAAATAAAGTGCAAATTGTAACAAAGTAAACTTTAAGCCTAATATTAAGTTTGTAAATAGCATTAATTAAATAAAGTTTGTTATTTTAATTTAACCCGCGATTGTTTGATTACTACACGATCCAGTGGTACGAATCCGAGTACAGATAGTTAGAGTGAATTGTCAAGAGGGCAATTTCGTAACAGAATAAATTGTCAAGAGGGCAATTTCGTAACAGAATAAATTGTCAAGAGGGCAATTTCGTAACAATCGGTGTCAGAAGTGGGATTGTGTATCTGTAATAAACAATGGTTAAATTTGAAAAACTGCGATTGGAGCAGCTCAAGAAGGAGCTTGAGCGCTTAAATTTGCAAATACAAGAGCTTAAAGCAGAGGTACAGGTGCGATTAAGAAGCGCTTTAGAGAAGCAGGGTATGGATGTCGATGAGTATGAATTCCAATGTGAAGAGCCAACGACATCTCGACACGAAGAAACACCCCAAGAAACTAACACGGGTAACTTTGACATGAGCGTACTCATCGGGGTAATACAATCCTTCAAACAGGATATGCAGCAGTTTATAATATATCTGTATAGTATCTCTGTTTAGTTAGTTATATTAGTATAGTATATCTGTCCGGACCAATTTAGATTGGCATGCTGGTCGTTGCCTATGAAGGTGGCAAGTCAGTGGACTGCCCAAATGTTCATGTATTATAATAAAAATGAAAAAGGCAAGTTCTATTGAAGGGGTTGATAGGGGTTGCCAAGGGGGACAGGTTCACGTTAGGGTTTCCTGCTACTAACGGCTCATGTCTCTTAAATCTTCCTACTCTCACCTCCACGTGGTGCACCCTGGTAACCTGAGCAACCTAGGTGAAGATGTAGTAACCAACCCATGTGGGATCCTTGGTCAGGGCCAACAAGAGAGGGAGCTTTGGTGAGGCCACTCTGACATGTTCGGTTTAAGGGTTCACCAAAGTCAAGTGCGAGGTCAGGTGGGGTTTCGCACTTAGGACGGTGGGGGAGGAGTACTACTGGTACCAACGGCAGCGCCCATACCCCCGAAGTGGGCTACCACTACCAAACAAAAAATCCCTAGCTTAGGGTTGTGCTCTGGGCTTGGAACCCGCCACATAAAAAACAAATAATCCAGTGAATATAAGATTGAAGCCTCGGATGAAATACCCCACAACTGTTGACGACAACCCCCGCAAACGTTATAAGGAACACGATTTAAGGATATGCACCTGGAATGTCCGGACCCTTAATAGGGAAGGTGCCTCTATCCAGCTGGTAGACGTCCTCGAAAAATATAAAGCTGACGTCACCGCACTCCAGGAAATGCGATGGACGGGACATGGACGCTCAAAAAAAGCTACATGTGACATCTACTACAGATGCCATGCGACGAAGCGCAGACGCGGTGTAGGTTTTGTGGTAAGCAAACGACTGCGAGATGAAGTCCTGGGATTTACCCCAGTCAGGCTTGCCACACTCCGCATTAAGGCAAAATACTTTAACATCAGCCTAATCTGCGCACATGCTCCGACGGATGAGAAATACGAAAACACCAAGGATGCCTTCTACGATCAACTAGAAAAAACCTTCTTTCGATGCCCCCGCCACGATGTAAAAATTGTGCTAGGTGACTTCAACGCCAAGGTGGGCAAAGAAGGCATTTTTGAACCAACCGTCGGTAAGTTCAGCCTCCACGAGCAGTCATCAGAAAACGGTTTGAGGCTGATCGACTTCGCCGCAGCGCGGAACATGGTAGTTAGTAGTACTATATTCCAGCATCCCGATATTCATAAAGCCACCTGGCTGTCCCCTGATCATAAAACCAGGAACCAAATTGATCACGTTGTGATCGACAGCAGGCATGCATCCAGCGTGTTAGACGTACGTACAATTCGAGGTGCCAACATTGACTCGGACCACTACCTTGTTGTAGCTAAGGTTCGCACTCGCCTCAGTGCGGCAAAAAACGTTCCCTTTAATTCGCAGAGGAAGCTTGACGTCGGAAAGCTACAATCGCTACAGACAGCTACCGCATTTGCTTCTCGGCTCTCGAATATGCTGACGGATTCTCCCCCTGATCTCGATATTTGCGCGCAGTGGTCGCTTATATCCCACTCCATGCGCATGGCCGCTGAAGAGGTGATTGGCTATCACCGCCCGAAGAAAAACAGCTGGTATGACGAAGAGTGTCGCAACGCAGCAACTGGAACTTAAGTGTGCTCTGCCCAATCCACAAGAAGGGTGATCCGGCAATCTGTGCCAACTACCGCGGGATCAGCCTTCTGAACATCGCATATAAGGTCCTGTCGAGCGTACTCTGTGAAAGGCTGAAGCCCATCGCCAATGAACTGATTGGGCCTTATCAGTGTGGCTGGTAAAGGCACCATTGACCAAATGTTCACACTACGCCAAATCCTGGAGAAAACCCTAGAGAAGCAGATTGACATACACCACCTTTTCGTCGATTTCAAAGCCGCATTCGACAGCACCGTAAGGAGTCAACTATACGCCGCTATGTCTGAATTTAGCGTCCCTGCTAAGCTAATTCGGCTGTGCAAAATGTCGCTAAGCACCACCAATGGCTCTGTTAAAATCGGTAATGACTTGTCCGAGCCGTTTGTTACTGAGCGAGGATTCAGACAAGGTGACTCCTTATCGTGTGTTTTCTTCAATCTAATGTTGGAAAAAATCGTACGTGCAGCAGGTCTAAATAGCACAGGCACTATCTTCCACAAGAGTGTCATGTTACTGGCGTATGCTGATGATATTAACATCATTGGCCATAACAGCCGCGCCGTGAGTGCTGCATTTTCCGGCTTGGAGAGAGAAGCGAGGCGAGTGGGTTTAGCGGTGAACGAGGACAAAACGAAGTACTTGGTGTCAACACACAAAGAGTCTCAGCGTCTTGGACACCACGTCACTGTTGGCGACTACAACTTTGAAGTTGTGAAGGATTTCGTTTATCTGGGAACCAGCATCAACACCACGAACGATGTCAGCAAGGAGATCAAGCGAAGAATCACTCTTGCCAACACGTGTTACTTTGGGCTCAGTAGGCAATTGAGAAGCAGAGCCCTCTCTCGACGAACAAAAATTACGCTCTACAAAGCCCTCATCCTTCCCGTCTTGCTTTATGGTGCCGAAACCTGGACGATGACAAACAACGATGAGCGAGCTTTGGGGGCGTTCGAGAGAAAAATTCTTCGAGGGATCTATGGTCCTATATGCGTCTACGGAGAGTATCGAATCAGATGGAACAACGAACTGTATGAGCTGTACGCCGACATTGATATAGTTCAGCGCATTAAAACACAGCGGCTGCGCTGGCTGGGACATGTTGTGCGAATGGATGAAAGTGCTCCGGCGAAAAAAGTATTTGAATCGATGCCGCCAGGTGGCGGACGCAGGAGGGGGAGACCACCACTACGTTGGAAGGACCAAGTTCAAGAGGACCTGGCTGCACTTGTGTTTCCAATTGGCGCCAGCGTCCGCGAAGCAGAGACGACTGGCGAAGGCTGATAACGCGGCAATGATCAGAAATGGTTGTACGCCAATTATGATGATGATGATGATATACGTATATATGGTATTTATTTAAATTATTAAGAAAAGTAGCATGTCTAGTTATGTCTAAATTTATGTGTAATATGTTAGGGTAAGGCGGCAATTATGGGGCGGGCTCGCTTGTCGTCAAGGCGGAGGATGCCCGGCTGAGAACCGGCAAAATGGTGAGTTGGAGTTTTTTTTTGTAGTGTTGCTCCATCCGATGCAGTGTGGCGGGTTGAGGACCACGAACATTGCTGTGAGCTAGCTGAGGCCACTACACTGCATCATACTAGTGGTGCGGTAACAGCTTTATATGGCTTTTGACACTATGAAAATGTTAAAGTTTTTTATTGGTTTGCTTTCGTCTGTGTTTTTTACGGGAATGTACTTTGGACACTTGTTGGTTTTTGTCAAATTTTTTGTTTTTTGCTTGTCTATTGTTGGAAAGTCTAAATGGTTGTTTATATTTATTCTTCTTTTTTTACTATTGTCGAGAATAGAGTAATAGTTACCCCCTCCAGATTCGGAGGCCATGGTGGCTTAGAGTTATTTTAAAAACAAATGGAGATAATGAGTTGTTTTCACTTTTATCGAATAAATAAATAATAGCGTGACCGCACTTTATTGTCAAAGCGAAATTTAATAAGCGAAGTTAGTTGTGATACTAGCGCATAGAGAAAAAATTGACGACCGCACTCGATTAAAATGCGCGATGTACACACTGTTACGATCTCTGCTCAACTGCGTCTCACTTTAATAGTGTGGTGGCTTTTATATCTTTCGGTGGTTGAAGTAGAAAATTCTACACTATTCAAGAAGTTTCTGGAATATTCTAGAATCTTATATACATCTCTAAGAGGATAAGCTTTTATTTTCGAGAACATTCTTTACACCATTATCTACACCACGAAAGGAGCTTTTATCTGCATGGATTGTGTCTTGGCTTAAATAAATAGGGTGGTGCACTCATTCTCAAATTCCAGAGGGCATCCTAAAAGTATGCAATCACGTTTCAATATCTTATTTGGTACTCAGTCATGCTCTCTCCTGCTGCCATACTATCAGACATAGCTGACATTGCTGTCTAATGGACAAACTCTCGTACATATGAACAATATTACTTCAAATACGTAATATTACGAAAAATGTACTTCCATGAAGGTTTTTTAACACAAAAGTGAGAAATAAAAGAGAACGCATTTAAGATTCCAATTTGTTATTCGTGAAAATGCAGCTCCTAAGAGGCAAATCTTATAAACAAAAGAAAAAGTGATCCTCAGCAGCCAGGGGATAATCCTAGGCTGCCTTCGTACGGAGCCTCTCCGATATCAGGCCGCCTCGGAGTTGGACGGTGGCCTTACCGTGGTGTGAAATGCTGCCACGGCCGACCATTACTTTCCCCTTTTTCCTAATAGGTCTCAGTGCATTCTGACTTGTTAGGATGCACAGCCCCGTCTGGTCTGAGACCAGGTGGAGGAGAAGATCGTACGAAACAGATACTGAATATACAAAAAACAATTTCTGATAACGAATCAAAAACGAACAGACCTACGAACATGGTGCTCTGTTTAAGCTCCGAAGACTAACTGCTGGCTTCTAGACAGGACTCCATTATCGCTGATAGCAGGCTGTCTACAGCGTTCAAAACAGTTCGAACTGGTGGAGCCAAGTGCAGTACACCAGTGGCACCAGTAATACCGGTAGCGGCAAAGGTGAATCCCAAGCCGAAGAAAGCAAAACCGGACGCACTGATCAGGAATAATCAGTACCAGCCCTCTTCATACTTGGCAAGAATGAAGCGGTACGCACGGAGAATGAACACGACCAAACGGACAAACGGAGATACCAGGCAGTGGTTGATGAGTACGATGAGTACCTAATCACGCAACCGAAACCGGATAAAGCAAAGAAGCGGAATCGGTCTAAGGATGATTCGGCTATCGTTCGCAAAACTCCAAATTTGCCAAATTGTCACTTTCCGATGCACCATCAACAAGCGTGAAGAAGAAGTACAAGTAACACCAACAGCGGCAAGAAGGTGTTGAAGAAGTGGGGGGCGATCGAACCCAGATTAACAGAGATTACCATCATGGAACATATCCTCTCCAATCTGGAGGCATCTCCACTTGGCTACGACTCTTCTGAGGTTCTCTGCGGATGCAGAGTGTTCAGGTGAGAAGATATGTCCTCCAAGGAATTTCTTCAGAGATGCGTGCAAAGCATAAGCGGCGCATGGTGGGGTTTGAGGCTCAATCATATCCCAGCTCGGGAAATTCCCAGGAGACCGAGGGCCAGCATCGGATTACGCGCGATGAAGATGGAGCATGGGAAGATACTCCGGCTCCTACAGCGACAAAATCCATCAGGACCGTAACATGACTGGTAGTCATAAACGACGAGGGCCTCCGGAAGAATAGCATGTGCCTTCTGCTCCCGATAAACAAGGGGTCTGTGAAGGCGCTTGAGACCACTGACAATAAAATTAGGTTCTGTGTCAGGTACGCCAAGTTGAAAATCTTCCGACCTTCAGAGAATGGGGATGAGGCAAGTTACTTAGAGGAGACCAGTAAACAGCTAAATTCCGCAAAACCTGAAGGGGAGGTAGTAGCAACACCACCTCAAACGGCTACTTATGTTGAAGGATGTGCAGATTAACCTACAGCATTCTAGGAATGCCTCATAGATATTACGGGGCTCGAACTGTAAGACTACTCAGCTTTTTACACAAAGGCTGGTGGCAAATCAAGGTCATGTATCCTAGTGAAGAACAATATTAACACTTTTCTTTGTCTTCAATATAGCACAGACGATTTTACAGTTGTTACAATCAAAGTGCCAACGGGACAGGGGTTGATGATAGCATCGGCATATATGGCGCATGACAAGGACGCACCACCGGAAGAGGTTGCATTGTTAACGGCCACCTTAACCACGACTCCCCTACTCCTTGGATGTGACGTCAACGCGAGGCAGACGCTTTGTGGCAGCACGCAAGATAATGAAATGGGTGAGTCACTTTTTGATTTTATTAATAGCTCCAATCTAACTATAGGGAATAGGGGGTACACACCTACTTTCACATTTCCTAGCTCGGAAATTAACAACGGGTGGGAAGAAGTGTAAGACCTAACTCTTAACAGACAACACAACAACTGAGGTGGTGAACTGGAAGGTGTCCAACAAACGACCCTTTTCGGACCATAGTTGGATAGTCTTCAGTGTGTGTCTGGGAACAATAGACCCAAAACCTTTATTTAGGAACCCCAAGAGAATCAAGTGGGGAACGTTTTCCTAACTAGCCACGGCCAAACTTAAACTAGTAAGGACGCTTCATGTTAAATCAACCAAGACTTGGACAAGCAACTGGATAATCTTGAGCCAGTCTTTACTACAGCCTTTAAAAAATCCTGCCCAATTAGTAGGAGTAAAAAATCTTTTCCACCCTAGTGGAATGAAGAATTTTCAAAACTCAGGAAAAGAACAAGAAAGCTATTCAACCAATGTTTTAAGTATAAAAATTGGCAGATATACAAAGATAGCCTCAAGGACTAAAAAAAATTTTTTAGGAAAGCCAATGTTGAGGGTTGGAAAGATTTCTGTCAGTCAATTGAGCTCTACAAGACTTAGCAAGGTACTTTCAAAGCAACGTTCCAATCCATCCTTTAAAAAAAAGAGTTGGGAACGTGGTCGGAAACATCGGCTGAGACACTTAACACTCTTATAAATACACATTTTCCAGATTGCTGCGGCAATACGAGTAACTTTAACTCATCCGTAACGGATTATCTTTCATCGCCAGTGTGCGAATCCATAGACACGAAGGAAGAAATTAAGTATTCAATTAACATTTTTCTCTCCCTATAAATCACCGGGGATGGATGGTATAATCCCAATCATGATATAGAAACTACAGGATGTGGTAATTCCATGGCTTGAGGTGATATATAGGGCAAGCGTAAGATTCAGATATATTCACAGTAAAAGTAGTATTCATTCCCAAGGCAGGGAAAATCGGTCACGAGTCACCCAAGGACTTTAGGCCGATTAAGCTTACTTCGTTTTTGCTGAAGACGATGGAAAGGGTGATTGAACCACATCTCAGGTCTTTAGTGAAACGTTTTAATATCTCCAAATGCCAGGATGCTTATGTCAATCGTAGATCCACTGAAACGGCTCTTCATGAGGTTATTCGCATCGCTGAGAGAAACACAGTTCAATTAATATTCGTTGGGAGATTTCCTATTAAATTAATAAAGGAAAGAAACGCATTTAATTTATAACGATGAACGCTCTTGAAAATTGTATGAAGTATCGCTTTTGACAACGCGCCAACAATAATTATTTACAATAGTTGCATCCGCAAACCAGTCCTTTTTTAAACTCCAATTTTTTTTCTAATCTGCATATGCATTATAAATAGATAAATATTGGCTTATCAAACAATATTAATCGAAGTCTATATGAACAGTCTTAATATCGCTTTCGTAATATTATAAAATTAACATAATATGAGATCTCTTCGCGACGCATGAACTATCTGCACTTTTTGCACTATCTGCACTGAACTGTGTCCGCGTCGCCCAAAGTTCACTTTCAGTTCATGAAATGGCTGCACTGAAATTTTTCTAGTGTAGCCCAGTTCATGTTTTGTTTTGAAAATTAACGGACATTTTTGAATTTATTTCTTTTACTCCCATAATTCTAAATTGAACAAAATATAAAATACGCACTTTCTGAATTTAAAATTCATAATAATTATCATTTCCATTGTAAAAACATAATTCCTCTTATTCCTTTCCGATAAAACTACTTAATCTTGTATCAATTATTTATTACATATCAATGATTTATTATTTTATTCCATATATGATTATCGGATACTCTTAAAATTTTTTAATGAACTGCTACTGCACTTTCCTATTCGTGTCGCAAAGTTCAAACATATGAACTGAAGAGAACTGAAGTGAACTCGCACTTCAAGAGTTCATGCGACGCGAACACACTTATGGTTTTGGTTTAAAGATTGTATAATTGTACTCCACTTTCTTCTTAATTATTTGCAGAAAAAATAACTATACCGAAAGAATTATCCTAAACGTGCACATTTAAGGAGATTATATATAATATAAAACTAATATATATAATATTAAGAATTTATTCTCCCTCTAATTTATATAAATTGGTGTGAGATATTCTTTATGAACTAATCTGGCAATGCTGTCATAACTATTCGCTACTCTAATTTGACATTTACAATCAACGTTTTCCGCTCGCCTATAATTCCAACTGGTCGAGTTTATGTCAGCGAGTGTCGCATATTTTAAGTTGAGAAATCTCAGGAACTAAAACGAGAAGGGTGAAAAATTTGCTGTTCGCGTTCGACCACGCAATAAAAGTGTCCAATAACAAAATATCAATATATATTTTGGAAGACTTTACAAATTTTTATTACATTTTGTGTAAACATGACACGTAAGTAAATACCGTCAATTGTGTTTTGTTTTTACTACTACGGGGATGCAAGGGCTTGTCTAACTTTGTACCAGGCTGACGGACGGTTCATTTGTCACTCGAAGTGGATTAAACTATATATAATTGATAATATAAAAAATAAAATGTTGCAGCAATTGTATATGTATCCACCGAAAAACCAAGTGCCGCCAAGTATTCTGACCTATAAACTCAAGATATCTATAAACTAATTGGTACTGATGCATTTCACGTAATTTTTTACAAATTCCGTTCCAATTTTTAATTTTATCCACAAGGCCATTGTTGATTTGTTTAAAATTTGTGTTAAATGTTAATGCAGGTTCTGATTAGTGCTGCAATGAATCTTATGCCTAAATAAATTCCTTCAAGTTGGATGTTTGTCGCAAATATTTTTAAATCAAACCAAGATTTATAACATTTGCCACTGCACATACAACTACTTTATGGGTCTGTTGCTTGTTAATTTGCAAATATAAATAATATAAGTTATTCTTTAAAGGCCTTAGAACTAAAAAAGATGTATTGAATATAGGGCTAGATAGCGAGTTCATATATTAATCAGAAATTGCTGCAATTTAATTAAAATTAAGTCTTCCGCATATACAATGCTATTTGGTTCCACACATACCAAAATTTAATTTTCATTATTATAATAGTTAAAATATTATTTGGATGTACAAAACTTTTGGTTATGCTGATTTATAAAAAAAATGTTTTTGCCATTGAACGTGCCTAATTGATTTAAAACCCGAATTAAATTTTTTTCTTAAATGCCTTCAGTTGTGAACTTGTTTTCTCGCCTAGGCGGACTCACAATAAAAATGTAATGTCACGCATAATTAATGGATCAAATTGGGTCATTAGTTTAACTCGGTGTATCGTTTGAACATCAAATATTTGTAGGCTTCAATATTGTTTAAATTTTACAGTTCCACCCAGCTCTTTCAAAAGCAAAAGCTTGTTTTTGTTATTTCACCTTTTTCGTTTTGGAGGTCGTTGATCTCTCAAAAATACCTCAAAAGTTCGCTGAGCTACTCGTAGGTCGACACCAGCTCACTTCTTTAAGCTTGTGACATTTTCGGTATATAGCTTATCAGGCTTCTCTGAATAAAGCCATTCACCAAGGTTTATTAAGCTGTCTTAATAAATTCCTTATTTTTCCTAGTGATCCTATACATATGCCCATATGTATATACCATTTTAAATTCACAATCAACATTTTTAAGTAGCATGTTTGGTATAATTGTCAATTCAAATAAAATCTGTATTTTTAGTTTACATGCAAATCAGACTTTTTAATTACTTGCGTGGAAAATGTATATGAGAATCGATTTATGAGAGTGGTGTTTAAATAATTCAAATTATTGAAATAAATTCAGCTCTCTGCACATTCGTTGAAGTTATGTTAACAGCATCTACATTAAGAAGGAATGCGAATCTCAACCAATACTTTCCTTTAACTGTGCAACAGAATAGAAGAATAAAGTAGTAACAGCCTCGAAGATGATTTATAAACATTAAAATGTTAAAAGGTGTTCACATTTTTATTAATCGCGAGTGAAAAACTAAGCTTGACTGAAATTGTATGTTGTGTGTGAATGAACCCCTTCTGTATTTGCGTTTTCATACCAACTAAAGTGATTTTACTATTTTGCGTAGTAGCAATAGATTTTTAAATGCAGAGCGTTTCGCAGGGCTGAAATCGGTTTATTCTGAGTAATTCCAGGAAAGCCGCGAGCGTAAATCCATTCAGTGTAGTAGTAAGAAGCAAGCGTGCGTTGAGCGAAAATCTCAGAGGTCTCGTTTCATGAACTATATCGACTCAGAGGGTCATTTTCTCAATAAATATTGAGATTGTAATGTAAAATTCTCTACTCGACATTAGTGAGTTTATGAAATTTTGAATCGACAATTAATTTTCTTATTCTCAGATTTACAATACCTCAACCCAACAAGTTAGCGCTAGTTGTATGCATCGAGCGTTATAATTGTGAATGACATCACTTCAGTTCCAAAGTGTAGAAAATTGTATAAATTTCTTATTGTTTCTGTTTTTTTTTAGCACTCCTGATTTACATATAAAGGGTAATTTTGAAAGCATGGCATTAGATGATTACATCGATATAGACACCGCGTTTAATCGTTTCGTAACTCATTCTGTAAGTCCTCAGCAAAAACATACTTTCTTTGGTATCTTTGTTGTGTCTTCTATTTGCTAGTCAACAATATGTTAGTTATATTCACAAAGCCTGTACAAGCATAAACTGAAGATGTCTTTATTTTATTTCTTCAAGCTCATTTAATTTCAGTAGTTACTAATTGCTCATTACTTGATTGCTAATGTTATGATACACTTGTGTTTTAAGGTGGCAACCAAAGGGATCTTGCACGTCAGAAGAATCAAAAGAAACAAGCTGACCAAACAAGGGGTAAACGCAATGACAATTTGACCGTCGATCAACGTAAGCAAAGGTGAGAAGAAGCTGCTTCATAAAATATAACATTTCTAATTTATTGTTAAATATTCAGAGATGCTGAGGTGATGCGAGATAAACAAAAGAAAAAGGAGGATGCAGCTGCAGCAGCGGCAGCTGGTAACATCAAATAAACCCGCAGCATCGGCGAAATTCAAGGTGTTATTATATTCGTTGCGCAATGTTATTACAAATTTAATTGACAAGCATACATTAAAAGGGAATTATTTAATTACATAGTAAAATTGACCGCATTGAGGGCTATGTAAATCACGCCATCAATGGGAAACATTGTTTTCTGTAATATTTATCTGTTTGCTTCCGATGATGATTCATTATCATTTTTACCTGACTAAATTATAATAATTAAAGTGAAAAAATGGAAAGATCACAAAGTGTAAGAAGAAAAGTTGGGAAATATGCATGAAAATTAAACCCAAGAGAGAGAAATAAGAATTTTATTATCCATTAGTTATTTACCCAATAAGTCGATAATTAAACATAAAAAGTATAGAAAGGCAATAATAAATACATCTCATTACTTAAACGAAACACAGTTTGTCTTCCATCACAGTGTGAGCCGCTGAACTACCCTCAGAAAGGACAATTTGAATATTGCTTCCTACTGCAATCAGCATTCCTTTTTTCAATAATAAATTTATAATTGTGAATGAAAAATTAAAGTGAATAGGGTAATAAATGATTACAGTAAAAAAATATAAAAATATTAATTTCTATTCTACCGATTATTTAATATCATTACAGTTGTCAAAAAGAAACATTTAAGTATTAAGAGACCGGCACGAGTAAGTAAAAGTGGAATCGCTTGTATTGCCGATGGGAGTATGTAACTGTAAATACAGCTTCGCCACGTCGTCATGGTCATGGTGTGCTTGTACAGTGATGTAATCTCAGAGAAAACCAAAAAAAGTTTTTTAGGTACATAGAAAAAAATTACCAACTCTTTTTTTGGCAAAATAAAAGTAACTCTGAGCTTAGAAGAGTTTGTTTGTTAATTATTTTGTTTGTTTGTTAATTATTTTGTTTGTTTTTAACGTTTTGTTCTGTGCAAGTGAAATAGTTGAACATGAGCTTCGTACCGCGTTGGAAGACTGCTCTTCTGAAGAACTTGGAAATGGATTATTTTAGTGATTACAAGAAAGTGAAAGGAACTGGGTTGAAGTTATGAGTGGAAATGCTTTCAATATGTGAAACACCACGAAGCAACTGGATGCAAAAATGCGGAAAATACAAAGCTGGTATTTTCTAAAGGTAATATGATAAAAAAAAAACTGATAAATTATTTATGCCAAAAGAGATATGTATAGAATCAAGTGTGTGTATTTTTTTTATTTCATTCCAATGCTTAGATTTTTATTTTAATAATTTAAAACTTATTGTATAAAATATGAATAAATAATATAATAGCGTCACTTCATTGATATGATTCGGATCGGACTGTTTCATCCGTTATAGATTTCCATTTTACTAAATATTAAAATTATTCGCAGATAGTTCACACGAATATCGAAGAAAAAGTTTGGAATTTAATGTCCAAAGAAAATCTATGAATTGTTTCTTGATTAAATGCAAACAAAACCGAAAATTTCCTTATAGCAAACAAAAATGTCATGTTTTTAATTCTGAAAGATTCCATTTGAAGTTCTAATTATGTTTTGTGTTTATTTTAAAGGAATATTACACTATGTGAGAAAATCACGTCTCGGTTTATTATATTTTGTTGAAAAAAGAAGTGCATTTTATACAGACAAGTTTCCATATGCAAATTTTCCAATTGTTTTTCTTATATTTAACTTATCAGGGAATTTTTGATTTTTTGCACAATAATCTCAGAATTGAAGATTTTGTGGGTTTTACTAATTCTGATGTTTATATGTTAAAGTCTTAAAAAATTGATGCTTGCACTTAAGTAAATAGAGGAGAATGTTGCCGACAGTTCTTACCACATCTGGATAATGTATTCTTATTTACAATTTTTAAACAAGAGGTGTTATTTTGAATCAACCGGTATTTCGGTAGCTGTCACTTTTGAAGCTTTTATTATTTGACAAGTAGAAACTACGCCATTACTAAAAATGGAACGATACACGCTTCAACAACGCATTGAAATTAATAAAATTCACTACAAAAATGGTGAAAATCTTGCAGTCACAGTGCGCAAAACTAAAACATTTTTGGGTCGTCGTGAAGCACCTTGTTGGACCGCAATACAGAAATTGGTGGAAAAATTCGAGCTGTTGGGACAAGTTAGTGACTTGGATCTTAAGGCTTATAAAGTTCAGTTAACACAAGAACTCAAGCCGGCCGATCATCCACAACGTCGTGTCTTTGCTGATTGGGTCCTTGAAATGCATGAAAATGATCCGGAATTCCATCGAAAAATCATCTTGGCTGATGAGGCCCATTTCCACCTCGGTGGCTACGTCAACAAGCAAAATTGTCGCATCTGGGGCTCGGAAAACCCAAGAGTTATTGTTGAGAAGCCTCTCCATCCTCAACGTGTGACTGTTTGTTGCGGTTTATGGTCCGGCGGGGCATTGGACCTTAATTTTTCGAAAATGAGGTTGGATCAACAGTTATGGTGAATGGATTGCGCTATCGAGAGATGATTAATGATTTTTTATGGTCGGAGTTGGATGGTATTGATCTCGACAACGTTTACTTTCAACAAGACGGCGCTACGTGCCACACAAGCAACGAAACAATTGCACTTTTACGGGAAAAGTTTCCGGACCGTGTTATCTCTCGAAGAGGTGATCACAATTGGCCACCGAGATCTTGTGATTTAACAACTTGCGACTTCTTCCTTTGGGGCCACGTGAAAGATAAGGTCTACGCCAACAGCCCAGCGTCGATTCAAGACCTCAAAGATAGAATTCGTGAGGCTATCGAGGACATAGGGCAGCCACTTTGCGATTTAGGTATGGAAAATTTCATGAAAAGGATATGGTCCTGTAAGCGTGGTCGTGGTGGCCATTTGGCTGATGTTGTTTTTCATTATTAACGGCATACCTTCCTCTTTATTATGAAATAAACATCCGATCATTTATCTCAAAAAATGGCATTTTTCTTTGAATACCAAAATAACACTTCTTTTTGGAAAACCCTTGACTAAAATGTTAATAATATTAAATTAATAATATTCTACACATTCTTTTAAGTTTGAAAATTATAAAAGAGGTAAATTTTTGTAAATAAGTAAAAATTTAAATAAAAAAACACTGATTTTTATTTTTTAATTTTATTATACAATTTTATTTAGACAGAAAAGTCTGATCTCAAAAATTGTGTGCATTTTTTAATCCTTTTTTTATAAAAATGTAACAAAAATGTTAATGTGATAAAAATTGCATGCAAAATAGCGTTTTTTACTCGCAAGTTTCTTTTTAAAGTCCCCATCCTAAAAGTATGCTGTAAAGCAAATCATTTAAACTGTTATAGATTCACTCAATGTATATCAAACAAAATTGAAAGTAACCATTTGTATTCATATCTTTAGATCCACAAATCCACCGTAAAACCATGTAAAATATAAACAATGTGAGAAAATCACGTTGTCTCAGTAGATCACACATGGAAGGCAAAATCTGAATTTTGGGTATGCATCGCGTACAATTTCTTATTTTAGTTTTTTTAAATGATTTTGGATAAACACGAAAATCGTTGATTATTTAATTAAAAGTAGATAAAATCATAAACTGATTGAAAAGTAGTGTACTGGTCCAATGGTAACAAATTTTTATTAATTTTAGATGTTTTTTGTCAATTGATACGTTTATAACAAGTTGGATTTGCAAATGAAATAATGATGAAATTTGCGATTTATTCCGAACTAATGTTTTTTTTTAGAGCAGGAACCCAAATTTAGCGACTGTTTCACAGTGGACTTTTTTATAGTCATGTTCCTCTGAGATTGTTTACTTTGTCCATTAGTCGAAAGAAGGTATTCAAGTCGTTTTTGCCTCATATTATGCTAGGAGACAACATAATTAACGACATCAATAATTGCAATCAGTATTACTGAGGATGACAGCGATAGCAACGCATGTCATTTTATTCTATACACAATTATGCGACTTTTTTAGTTTACCCATGATCACTGAAATTATGATTTCGACTATATATGCTTCTACGATGCCGGTTACTTTTCGTCATATGCATATATGATTATATGTACCCCACACTTTTTGATGTAGTCGTGATCAATAACTAAAAATCATTCAGGTTTTTAGAGCGTATGCACCACGGATTCAAGGTAAATAGAGGAAACTGTTTTAAGGCTAACCGGTGCACAAAAGTAATCAATCGAAAGACCGAAACTATATGTGGTAGAACCTTTCAAGGTGTGTCAGTTTTTTCACATTGGTAAAGCCGGATTTTTCGTTTACATTCGGTTCGGTGCTGAGACAGTTACGGATGTCTGCAGAGTTTACACCTGTCGAGACTAGGAGAATGTTGGTAAAGCAGCTAGTTCTACCGATAATTTGTTATTCAGAACTTGTATATAGTACGTTGGATTCAAACTCCTTAAATAAAATACAAGTTGCATTTAATTATGCTACACGATATGTGTTTGGATGGCGTAGCTTAGACCATATAACTTCCTGGAAGACAAGTGTTCTAGGATGCAGTATTGAGAATTGCTTACGGATTAGAAATTGTATTTTTCTACAAAAGCTGATTATCACGGGAACACCTAATTATCTCTTTGAGAAACTTCAGCGGAGCCAATCAAAAAGAAGTCGGTACATGATAATACCTAAATTTGCCCATGCTAGTTCAACTCGATATTTTTTCATTAACACCATCAGGATCTGGAATTCGCTGCCTTCTGCTGTGAGAGGCGTGGCAGGGATTAGCGAGTTTAAGTGTTTAGTATTTCAGTATTTTTGTTATGAGCTGATATAGAGCTCTCTTAATTTTACCTTTGAAAATAACGAAATATCTCTATTATTGTTCTTTTCTATCTGTATTATTTTTATTTCTCTGCTTCACTTTATTGTATGTTGTAATCTAATTTTTATGTTATTTTTATTGTATTCATTAACCTATTTATTTATTTATTTATCTTAATACATGCTAATTTAATTCAATATAACTATTCTAATCACTGATATTTAGTTATATATCAAAAGACTTTGTTTTATTGTATAACTCTAAAAATAGATTGAAATTTGCATTCCTAATAGTCGGATATATTTTGCTTGCACATCGTATGCAGCTTTGGAGAAAGAGTCAAAATGCGATCCCAAGTTTCTGATACAAGTAATTTTTTTTTTATAGAGATATATACAATACCGATAAGAAAATAAATGTATTTAAAATAAGTTTTCATTTTTAGTAAATTTCTATTTTTTACCAATTTCTTTCATAGAAGTTTTTATCAAATAAATTCTAGTTATTTACTAAGACTAAATCAATTTTTAGGTGCTAATTTCACGGGTGTGAATATTCCAATAAAACCGGAGAGAAGAATGATTTGTAGGGACAAGCTATCATGAACTATCAACATCGAAGTCTCAAATTGAAATACGAAATAACGAATTGGTAATTATTAATGCACTCAAGAAAGCTGACGGAAATTTTACGGAGAGCCTGGAAGAGACGGGAAAGCTTTTGTTGGACACTCACTTTCCAGGCTGTGCCACAAGTGAAGAGGATAGTGAAATCATCGAGAATACTCGTTTCTTGATGCCTACACGGAAGGAACTCTCACTGGCTCGCAGAATCTTTACCGTCAACAAAACCAAATGGGGTATCTTCACTTTTAGACCATTCAAATCTCCAGGTGTCGATAATATACAACCGTGCCTACTTCGGCAAGGTGTTGATGTATTGGCACCTGTGCAAAAAAACATTTTCAGGCTAAGCCTGGAACTAGGCATAAACCTTGGACGAAGGCTAGAGTGGCTTTCATACCGCAAGCAGGCAAAAAGGCGGACCACACGCCAAAAGCCTATTGGCCCATTAGCCCAACTTCATTCCTGTTAAAAGTTATGGAAAAAATTCTGGATCAATATATCAGGAAAACTTATCTTAAAGACTCGCCTCTTCATATGGAACAATATGCTTACCCATCAGGCAAATCGACTGAGACAGCCATACATAGCTTAACGAGCAAAACTGAAACGGCGTTTGAAGGTAAAGAAATAGCTCTCTGTACATTGGTTGACATTACGGGGGCTTTTGACAATGCTACTTTCAGATCAATTGAGGAAGGGATGAACAGGAAAGGCATACAAAGACTGATCATAACATGGGTTCTCAATATGCAGAACAGAACAATAATCTTTGACACAGTGACAGAAAAGTTAATTGTCAGGTCAACCAAAGGATGTCCCCAGGGGGCGTCCTATCGCCACTCCTATGGTTATTGGTTAATGACGAGCTCTTACAAACTTTCAATGACCTCGGATACGAAGTTCAGGGCTTTGCGGATGATTTGGTAATTATGGTCAGAGGTAATTTTGACTCTACCATAACAGATCGCATGCAACTAGCTCTTCACATCACGCAGAACTGGTGTCAGGAGAAAGGAAGGCAACCTAACGGGGCACTCAAAGATTCTGGACACTATCTGGAACTCTCCGTGCCTCATGGTCTTCGGCAAGATGGACAGAAAATTAAACTTCTCCAAGTACTTCAAAGCGGTCATCAGTGACCGTTCAGCGTGGAGAAACAATGAAATAATCCTAAAACTGGACTCACAGCTATGGTATACTGATGGGTCCAAAATGGAAGATGGCAGTGCTGGAGCTGGAATTGTAGGGCCAAATTTCCAAAATGCAATTGCAATGGGAAAAACAGATTCCATCTTTCAGGCGGAGGTCCACCCCTTAGAGTTATGTGCTAGAAAATGTCTACGTAGGGGCACCCATAGTACTAAAATATGCATTCTTTCAGATAGCCCCAGGCAGCTCTAAAATAATTAATCAACTTCTCATTCCAATCAAAGCTGGTTTGGGAATGTTTTAAACTATTTGATACCCTAGCAGCGAGGAATTCTGTTATGCTAATGTGGGTACCGGGACATGAGGGACATTAAGGCAACGAAATGGCGGACTCTTTGGCAAAAAGGGGCGCGGGCGCTGCCTTCATAGGTCCAGAACCCTTCTGTGGGGTAAACAGTAGCTTCACAAATAACTTGTTGTGCGAACAGGAAAAACGAGGTCTGCTAAACTACTGGAGAGCCCAAACAGGCATACGGCAGTCGAGACTACTCATTGATCCTGAACACATCAGGGTAGATGCTTCTTTAAACTTCAGCAGAAATCAAACTCTATACTGAACTTTTAACAGGACATTGTAAACTAAATTACCATTTGAAAAAATAGGCGTAGTAGAAGACGATTCCTGCCGACTCTGTCAAGAGGAGCAGGAAACAGCAGAACACGTTCTGTGCACTTGCCCAGTGGTGGCAAGACGCAGACTTAACTACTAGACTTAGTTCCAAATCACCTAGTTAAAATTAAGCCCACAGCAGTTATTAGATTTATAAATAGTGTAGGATTGTTTTAGTTGGGTACGAGGTTGCACAATAGATCTATCAGGTCGCGGTGTTCTTTTAGCCTATTAATAATAATAATAATAATGCAGATACACATCGAATTTCATTATGCTTGTTTCTCGGCGTTTCGAAGGACTATGCGAATATATTTGTATTAAAGCTGAGATATTTTTTCATTCTATTGCGCAGTAAAATCACTCCAAAAGTAATAGAGATATTGAAGGATTTTTCTCATAATACCTCAGAAAGTTATTTCCCTGTTAAAAGCGTATTGATTTTGAGGTGCCAGCTAATTGGGAGTATTTTTAAGCTCTAGATTAATGCTCTAAATGTATTTTTTCCAAATATAAATATGCACTGTAGAAACACACCCGGGAGTATTGTTCTGGTCACCACATATTTTAATATTACAGGTATTCAACAATTATATTAACGTAAGATTCACAATGAACTTATTTCCAACGAAGCGAGAACCGTATTCAGTAAAATTTTGGCATGATTTTCTCAAACGTGATATTTATCCAAGTGTATCTGAAAAAAGAGACTCGTCCCTTTTTTGAATAAATACTCCAAAGACATTTACTTTTTTCAAATTTCTCCTATTCTAAACAATTTTCAAATATGTGAGAATATTTTCTTGGTGAAAAAATCAATACTTTTCTGCGGACTTTATTCACTGAAAATTTTCAGCAGAAAATTCTCATTCCGGTTCAAATCATGCCCCGGGCTTGGTCTCAAACTTGTTACTTTCTAAAAAATCTTTTACTGCCTCAGTAGCTATTGCTCATTCCTTGCTCAACTCCTTGCAGTCATAATTAATTATGGTGCAAAATATAATAATAATATTTTATTTGTTTACGAAAATTTATAATTACAAGTAAAATATTGGTTGTATCGTTTCAACTATACTACACTCCAGTACTTCACTTATTAATTTTATAATAATTAAATATAATTTAAATTATTTTCAAATTTAGTGTTAAGAACAACACGACTGAAGCCCCACGTAGAATAGAACAAATAGAAGTGGGGTAGGCCGGAGAACCTCCAAAGAAGGAGGTATCCAAGCCCTCAGGCATTAATGCCCATTGGACTATAAGCCTGTAAATATTTTAGATAGAGGATTGTGAAAGGCAAGTTACACCTTTTCAAATTTCTTTGACCATTTTATGAATCGCATTTCTCTGTTCAGAGATAAGGAATGTACATTGTCCATTCCCAATACATCTGACCCTAATATCCACCTCCCCATTCTGACAAGGCAGGACAAGCGCTCTGTATCATCATGTTCTTCTCTAGACTGGAGACACAGTTCAGACTCTCGATTATGCCTATGGTCGTCCAAATTATACCCCCATGGATTAGGCCCAGTGATTAGCCCAACCAATGATCGAAGATATTTCATTCGTAATGTTAGAAGGAATTCTCCAACTATCTTGTTTGGGCTCTCTAGGAAGCACTTGGTTATTTTGCAGGCAACTGAACTGCAGCATCAGTCCTTTTTAATATTATTCACGTGGCTCTTGATCCAATCAATAGTCCCTGCTAAACTCACGCTGTTAATTGGCTCTGGTTCCATTGGAGTACCCGGAGATTTACAGTTTGACAGTTCATCAGCTACTTCGTTCCCCTGTAAACCACAGTGTCCCAGAACCCAATTAAGATCAAGTGAGTTCCACCTTGCGACGGAGTTAAGGCTTGACTTACATTCTTGGACTATTTTTAAGTGGTTGACGCGTTTTCTAGGGCCTTCGGTGCATCGTGACTGCCACTAATCTGTTTACCGCGCCATTTCTTCTTAATGACCCATTCCGATATCTTCAGTGTAGCAAATCCCAGTATATAGTTCCTTTTCAGTTTTAGAGCCTTCAGTGAATAAAGTTTTCCCCAGGCCCCCTAAAAGTAATTTGGGATCTCTCCATTGTTCCCTTGTCGGGAAGCTGACGCTATACTTTCTTCCAAAAGCAACTCTGGGTATGAGTTTTTCCTTCAGTGCCAGAAACAACGGGCATTGCTCTGGCAGCCACTTGAACATTTCTTGTCGTCTTGCCAATATTCGTATGAATGTAGCCGACATATCGTTTGGATCGCCTCTTGTTGAATCATAAGATCCAGTGCTGGCAAGTTCAGTAATGCCTCAAGTTTGTGATACCGGACATATTTTGGGAATGAAGGCTATGGGCTGACGATTGTGGTATGCTGTCATTTTAGTATATAAGAGAAAAATCTTACCGATATGGCTGGCAGCTTAATGCCACAATCGCCTCAGAAGGTGACGGAACCACGGATGACAAAAGCCAGAAGGCGGTTGCGTCAAGGGTGGCCATAGTGAATACCGCCACAGTTAAAAGTAGCGGTGAAGAAACCAAAAAGGACTGTGGTTTTTGCGCGCCCCCGGACAAAGTCGAAGGCACTCGACAAAGCGAAGTCAGGAAGACCTTATACGATTGTCATCAAGGGAACTGTGGTGACAAGCTATGAGGGGATCTTGTGGAGGATAAAGATAGAGCTGCACCTTGGGGAATTGGGCGAAAGGGTCCAGAACATCAGAAAGACCGCGAGAGGGGAGCTGCTCCTAGAATTGGCCACGACAGCAGACCCGAAGATGGTCACTTTCCGGGAAACAGTAGCAAGTGCACTGGGGGCTGGCGGGGAGGTGCGCCAGCTTACTCAGTAAACTCTGCTAGAAGTAAAGGACCTGGACGAGTTTACCACAGTGGGGGAGGTGCAGGAAGCTTAATGCAAACAGCTGAAGACCTTCGAAAAACTCGTGACGGCGATCTGGTCCCCTCGCAAAGCATACGGTGGAGCGCAAACGGCATCTAACAGTTTTCCTCCTCTGGCGGCTGCGGCGCTATAAGTACGCGTCTTATAAGCAAGCCGTAAAAGTGAGAGAGCACAAGGTCGACGGTGCTTTGCTCAGTGAGCCGTCTCGCTGGAAGCACCAAGGAATCTGAGTCGAGGAGAACACTTCCCGAGGTGCAATATGGGTGTGTGGAGTCACCCCACCTCAACTCGGTGACGTCAGGAGGGATGAAAACTACGTCAGGGGGAATCATAGCAAGAAGCGCGGTGTATAGCTGTTACATGGCACCAAACCTAACTGCGGATGAGTTTCAGTCGGCATTAGACAGACTTGTTCTAGATGCGCGCGGCAGGAACCATGTAGTATTTGCTGGGAATTTTAATATATGAGCAATTGAATGGGCCTGCGGCTGGACTACGCCGAAAGGACATATTCTCATGGACGTATTCGCAGCACTTAAATACCGGAGATGACTTTCTCCAGAGGAGGTGCCAGTTTTGGGAGAGACCTAACACATATACTCGGACAACCACAACGATCAGTTCAGATAATTTCAAGTAAATTAGTAAATTTCAAGTAATAGCCGAGAAGCATCTGATATTTTCATTAGGCCCACATAATGCCCTCTTTCTTTAATTCTTAAGAAATAATATTTTCAACAACTTCCTGTGCACTCTTCGGTATTCGCTGCCGAAGCAGAAGCAGTACTACAAGCCAGCCTTATAGCCAAAACAAGCAAATAAAAGCACTTGATTTGCTCGGACTCACTTTCAACTCTGCATGCAGTCAGAAACACAAACAACAACGATCACACAATAGCCCGCATAAGAGACATACTTATCTTAAACCAGGATAAAATCAAACTCCTGTGGATACCCAGTCATATTGACATAAAAGGTCTTGCAGATTCAGCCGCCAAACTAGCAACAAAATCTCCCCTAAAGCTCACAATGTCTATTAATAAAAGAGATATAAAAATTGCGGTTGATAACTACCACCTTGAGAACTTTCGACAATACTGGACAGAATACTCACACCCTTACAAATCCTTAAACCCAATCCCACTTACACCCTGCTTCCCAGTGACAATCTCAAGAAGAGATAGTATCATATATACTCGATTGCGTCTCGGACACACAAGAATAACACACAAACACCTAATGGAGCAAACCAACCTTCCCACCTGTCACTTTTGCAACTCGGATTACATAACCATTCCACATATCCTCAATAAGTGTGAGGGAATCAACCACATCCGCCAAGAACTGGAAATCACAAACATCGAAGAATTACTAAGAAATGTAAACCACACCAATATCAAAACAATTGTAAAATTTATTTGTATACTCAATCTGTATTTTGAACTATAACTAAACACAAACTCGAAATTATCATACCCTTTTAAACAGTAAGCTTAAGGCCTTTGTTGCTATAGCTAGTTATAAGTTTGACAACTGTAATTTATTTACTTATTTTTCCATAAATTAGATTAAATAAATTAAATATTTTAAACAGAGTAAATGGAAAGGGGTGTATCCCTAGTCCGATTTTCACGAAAGCTTGCACAGGGAGACTACATGTGTATACAATTTCTTCAAAATAACTCCTTCAGATATGCTCTTTTGAAGCAAGCCGGTGTATGAAATTTGAACTCAGTTCATAGGCATGTTCCAACATATGCAAATATTAAGAATATTAATGGTTCGTACTGCCATAAAAGGTTATCATATACTCGTATATAATATCAGCCCAATATCAAAGTCTCTTTACAAGACGTGATGACAGACATAGTCAGGAAGTAACACTGATCAATAAATGTATATAATATGTTGAGTAAGTCAATGGACTGTAGGTTGTCATCGACAATCAAATTACTGTCCACCAAACTACATAACGAAATATCACTACCAACATTGAAAATATGGTAGACAAATCTATAGGCGTTTTCCTCAGATTAGGCAAAGTCCCATAAACATAAGTATTCATATTCCTATACTTGATCACTTTCAACATATGAGAATAGTTGTAATCATCGTAAGGGCATAGAATTAAAAATATATACTTCTATTGACACAGACTTATTAACCAATGATCGGAAGAAACCATCCGATACAAACTAAAAATCTTACAAATCTATACGAGTTTCACCTTTCAGAACTGGGATTGATGAATACGATAATCTATCTAAAAAACTATCGATACTGTTGTTCTGTCTTTAAAATCCAAGTGCGTCTTGAATGAATTTACTGAAAATATGAATTTAGGACGTAATACGGCGATAATTTTAAAATCCGGTTGCATCGCTATCATCATTGAAAATCCTGATATGATTACGAAGTAGAAGATACCACTATGAGAGATGATCAATGCACACAATTTTGAAGGAAGCGCCAATAGTTTATAAAGCGGATAAGAAACTTTTCATTGGATTTTACCATTGTTTACATGGGTACTAAAAACAGTGTGATTTAAACCTGCCCTTTGCACATCGCTCGAGTAGAAAATAGTGGTTATTTTAATATCGGCAACCCTCAGCAAATCAATCCGACTCCCGAACACATCAAGTGTATTCCAGGCGGAATTGCTTGTAATAAGTGAGGCCTGTAGATATGAGTAATGAAGTCTCAAGTCGAGTAACATCGATTTCGAAATACCCTCAACCTTTCCCTGTGCGTGCGAGTTAAACAATGAATATGTCATATTCATCATCATTAGGAGCATATCTACAGTAATTTCCCGTAGGTTACCCTGAGTTGATTATATTGGAGGGAGGCGTGGACTTTATATGATCGTCCCCATTCCTTGTGAATGGCTTTGCGGCGGAGATATTCTGGCTCATAAAAAATTTGGTCGAAGAATTTGGCATAGGTTGGTTCCAAGTTTTAAACATGTATCGATAGAGCATGGCTCTCAAAAGTCCTGCCCATTTTGTGTCTGTTTTTACTAGCACTGAATCTTCGTGTAGAAGAAAGTTGCCACTAAAGGACGGTCGAAATCAAAATTGGTCTGAAAGTGATTCTGATCATATCTGTACAATCTGTATATAAGTCCATAACTGCCACGCCTCCTTCTGGTAGTTGAAAACTCGCTCAACGACACAAATTTAGTATACTCTTTCCCTTTATTAAAGGTAAAGGGTATAAAAATATCAATCATTTCAGACAGTCTGGCTGCTATCAAAGCACTGGACTCAATAGTCGTAACCTCGAAACTAGTGTGGGAATGCAGGGAATGGTACTAGATGATGGCTCAACGTAAAATTGGCATGGGTCCTGGTCCACTATTTTAAAATGTTATTTAATTTATAAGGAATATCTACTGCCTGTAAATATTTTTAGTGTAGATGTTGATTCAGTGAGGAAAAAACAAACGAAAGTGGTAAAACTTTGGAATAATTTACATTCCCAAAACACATTTGGTAGGATAGACTATAAGAGCAATAAACTCACAGATTCAATTCGGGCTATTATCATATTCATAGATAGCTTCTATGGTTCCTTTTCAATTCCATTTTAATATGGTCCTTGATTTGTCATCAGCATAAACATATTGAACTGATACTGCAAATCGCAAAAGTGATAGCACTATATTCCTCAGAAGAGTTCCCATGAACATTTTAGCTTAATTACCGCGATACCTTGTACCATTTTCCCAATAAATCTGTAAAAGAGCAGGTTGAAGAAGCATCAGAAATAGCTGGTGTCATGGTAAATGTATTTCCTGCAGCTTATAGTGGAATGTCGATTACGTCTATATTTTTTGTCCACATTCATTGGCTTATAATGGGCTAGAAACCCTCCCTGAAATTCACCTTTGAAAGCATGCGCTTGCAGCCTTGAATAAACATGCTCGCAATTGCTTTACAATAGACAACTCAGTCATATTAAGACACTTCAACCAAAACAAACTGAAACAAACAATAACAAAAGCACTCCCAATGCCTTCAGCTTAAAACAAACAAAATCGTTACTTTATTGTTCTTCTTAACTGTGCCTTGACTAAGTGGAGTGTCAAGTGTTCCTCCTCAGAGCAAGCACGAAAAAGGTTCTTAGAAATGCATTTCACGCTCCCATAGACATACCAGTGCATGAATATCTGAGAACTTCATCTGAGGTGACAAAATTTACAGTTGCCCAACTGCACTGGTGACCGTTTTGGTGCGGTTTGGTGCAATTGCTCTTGACGCTGATGCTGATGTTGATGCAGTGTGCACCACAGCCACAACACATGCAGCTGCAGTCTGTGCTTCTCGTGCTGTGTTTATTGTGCAGCGCGCGTCTAAAGATACGAGTATTCTGTCTGCGATATCGCGCTCTATAAGTTTTCTTTGTATGCGAGTGTGTGTGTGGGGGTCTGATCAAAGCCTTCACATATACCATATTTGCCTTGGGCCATTTAAGGCACGTCCGTCCGTTTTTGGTTTTCCACAGCATTCTTCTTTTATTTTGATTCGCTTTTGGTCAGTTTCGCTGTTTGTTTTTCTGTGGCTGCTTCATTTGCCGCGCGTGATCTTCGCTTTTCCTGTCTCATGTAAATCGTTTCTAAATAAACGTACATGTCCAAAGTGGGAATTGGCTGCAGTTTATTCATTTAAGCCAACGCTAACGATGGGAATGCAAGACGCCGCATACCTTGTTGCACTCCACAGCGATAGCAAGAGTGGGTTTTCTCTAGGATATCGTAGGTCGTTGGCGATGTCAATCGCAGCTGCTTTCTTTACTTCGTGGAATTTATTTAAGTAGTTGTCTTTTCCAATTTTTTATGAATTATTGAACTTCATATTTCAATTACGACACTGGCTTCCAAATTCTTATAAGGGGCACTAGGCTGCTTGGCAATTGTGGTCGCTTGTAGGACAATCGATTTGCATTTTTCGTACATATATTTTTGAACACTTGCAATAAAGACAACCATCTTAAATATATTCTTTAGAGCGTTCTAAAACTTTTTGTAAGCGTTCGTTAGTCCTGTAATTATAATCGGAGGCTGAATTACACTTTTGCCCTCTCATTTTTCGGAAGATTCATCCCTATATATTTGTATAGTTGTCTTCGATTGAAGGTCATTTACTTCATACAGACAATGAATAATAACTTCCGGTTGCCCAGCCCCCGATGGCCTGGTGGTAACCATGTTAGGCAGTCTAGCAGTGGTATCGTTGTTTTGAGTCCCCCCCTAGGATAAGGTCTTATAATGGTTCTTTTGTAAATTATTTTCTTTTCGGGCCTAATGCCACACAAAAACCATTGGGAACATAAAAAACAATAAAACATTGATTTTAGGTTTTTAACCCAGAAATAATGTCATTGAAATATATGCACCCACACATACATTTGGAAGGAATTGAAGTAGAACCAAAGACAAAAACGTAATAAGAAGTTTCAGCGCCGGCAGAACAAAATATTTGATTTTCTCCCTGATGTTACGAGTTAAATCAGTGACCTAACTACAAATCATGAAATGGACCAAACTTCGTTTATGTTCTTTGGCTGAAATCTTACTATTGACTACATCCCTGACTGAATAAACTCCGATGAGACATGCATCTTGTAAGAAAGCGACATATATTTATCTTCGATTATTTAACATTTATTATTTTGCCATTATGATGCAAAACTGTTTTACAATGTATTCCGAAGAAATATCAAAGGTAAGTGAACTTTTCCTAAAAGAGTGCAGCAAGTTTCACTCATAATCAAATCTACACAAAAGAATTGTGTGAGATTTGTAGAATCTTTCTATGTAAGCAACGAAAAGTCTTCCAGACAGATGTACTCGTATTTGAATCGGCTGACCGCAGAATATGCCTCTAAACAAATCGGCAGAGAGTATTATCGGCTAAATATGTTTTCAATAGGTGGGATCTGTGTCTAAAATGATAAATAATATGTACCGTGAATATAGAAAGATCCTCTTTATTCAGCTTTAGCAGTTTTGGGCATTTTTAGAGATGAGGAATTTCTTTGCCTCTCCAGCTTTTCTAATGTTTCAGTAGATAGGTAATTTTCATAACGATTCAGTTGTAGGCCTTGCTTTTCCATTTGCTTCCTTCCCATTGGACTGAACCCAATCCTAATATGAAGGTAGTTTTTCGTCCCAATTGGCCTATGACGGCAATAATCGACCAGTCTTGAAAAAATCCTTGAAAAATTCATCATTGATTACAATATTAGTATGTTTACAACGAATTATGAACACCCTATAGGGTCCATCAAATTGTTTATTAAAATGTCCTTATGCTCAATCAGAGCCCGTGACAGTAGAATTAATCTCCTCATTTGATAGTACACTACGTTTTGCCATTGTATTTATATGTTAGGAAGAACATATTTTGGGTCTTACAAATACTGTTCTATCCAGATAGTTAATATAACTAATCTTTACTAAAGAAATATACGCATTTGGGCAAATATTTGCATTGTTATTTTGCCATAAGGAAAGTTTGGAATAGTTTTTGTTCCAAGATTTTGAGGTGATTTATTACTTTATTTCTGTATAAAATATTTGTCAAATCCATCAGTTGTTTGTTGAATCCATCAGTTGTTACTATATATCCCTATCCCCTAAGCTATTGCTTAAGTTCTTTGCTCAAAAATATGTGTAAGCATTCGAAGTTTAAATGGCATGATATGATAAATGGCAATAATGATAATTTGTAGGCATTTTGTAAATTTTGTAAAAAGTTGACACCAAAGTTAGCAACTTTTGCCGAAGACATCTGCCTCCAAAGACATTTTACACGTCTTTTGATATTTAAGATAGCGAATAGGATATTTTAATAGAATGTTATAATATTCTACCAACATCCAAAGAGGATATTATAACGAAATAGGCATTTGAATTATATCTGTTCCAGGACATAAGCACTGTTGCGGCACAAAAGTTCTCGATAATATTTCATTTAACTTGTCTCGGTCGATGCTGCCTTCTCTTTCTACCATGCATGAGTCAACGATTCATACAAATTGACTTAATGGGAAACCTTGCTAATATGTGCTGGAATACTCTCGAAAACAGATAAAGGCATTTTATCAGATCGTAATCAAACTCCTTAGCAACACTGTTTCCAATACTCTTTCGTATCAAACTGATGTATTTGCGCACGTCCAGTAATTTGTCCCTCTTTTCTTGACGACCGTTCACATTTTTTAAGTCTAAATCACGGTGCATTCTATTGTAACTGCATCGCATTGCTGGAAACTAACCTTTCATAGGAATTTACTTTCAATGCAAAGACCTATAGTGGCGCTTCTTCCCTGGACAGGAGCATCCTTTACTTATAGTATCTGCGAACTTCCATGTTAGACCACATTCTTGCTAACTGTGCCTTAATAATCGGACCTGTTTTGATAACGTACTCTTGGTGAGTGCGAAAATTTATCCTGATAACGTGTCTACGGACATTTGGTTGCATGCTCTCTAATCCTTATGTTTTAATCAGCACGTGATTCGATCCAGTTCCGACAATTCAAGTTCCATAGTTCTAGATATTGGCTGATCGCAAACAATTAATTTCATGCAAACGCTTCGCGATCGCCTCCGCCTGTTATTTACGATGTAAATTTCTGTGGTATCGTCAGTTCTATAAAGTCGCTATATATTATGTTCTATAGAACCGGTTCCAACACGAGGTGCTTTACCGCTGAAAATACATTCTTGTGGGCCTTCTTCGTAATTGAGAACCCAAGTGTTCTGTCAGTAAAATATTCTCTGATTATTCTGTTCACACACACTTGTACGTAAGCTAATTATAGAATTCTGTTTACTGAGTTAAATGCGTTCTTCTTGTCCAGGGTCACAATTGCATAGAACTATTAATTCATTGCACCACTATTTTGATAGAATTGACTATGTACCGTATCTACCGCAACTACGCCAGTGTTCCAACATTTATCCGATGGTATTATTCAGTAAGATATGGAACAATGAGAGTTAAGCAATTTGTAAGGTCTTGGCAGCTTAACAAGAACTTGTTTTTTACAATGCTTCGGCAATATTAGTTCCATTATGTATTGAATGTATTAAGAAACATTTCCGATAACAGCCTTACTGCTGACGAAAGTGCTATGCTGGGAATCACATTCAATACTGGGCCAATTTACTCGTACATTTTTTGCATTCTCTTGTGTCACCACTGGTATTTAACTGCCACTCCTAAAGCCAATGAATAACTGATTTTTGTAAACTACCACACAATTTTATGCCCATCGATCCTCTAGCTCTGATACTCAGATTTAAGTTCTTTAATTCTGAAGGTTTGGGAAAGAGAAGAAGGAGTACGCATACCACGAATGTGAGATTTTTACTCACTAAAACCATTTCCCTAAATTATACAGATTTGCTAACCCGCAATGGCCTGAAAAAGATTTAAAGATATAAACACCAAGTACAGAAGTCCGAAGTCGGGTTAGACCGACTTTGAAATACCCTTTAGCTTTCCTTGTGCGTGCGAGTTCAACAATGGCGATGTTTTCTTCATAAATCATCATTAGGAGCATATCTACAGTCATTTTCGGTAGGGTACCTTGAATTGATTATATCGACCCCATTTCTTCTGTAGTGTCAATATACGTAGTAATGTACAATTTAGTCCAAATATATTGTATAGGTCGTAAGTTATAATAATATGTGAATAGTGGGCGTGGCTGTAGAAATAACACGCCCATTTTTTGTGTGGTGTTTAATGTTAGTACCCGCAACCTTCCTGTGAAATTTCGTTGATAAATCTTTAATAGGAACACAGTAACGATTTTTGGCTAATTGTGGGCGTGGCAGTTCTACTATGACCTCCATATTCTGCACACACACTATTATGGACCCCATGTAGATTTCTGAAAATTTTTATTCCGCTGGCATCAATAAGAGCATAGGTCATCTAATTTTAATCTTAGACCCGAAATTTCCTTATATCAAAAGTTGGCGAGTCTTTTCCCTGATCAACCCTATTGGTTGCAGATAACTTTGTAATGTCCACATGTTCCTTTCCGTAAAATTTCTCTACCAGATCTTAAGTTATGAATATTTGTTAATAGTGGTCGCGGCAGTCAGAGGCGAACACAGGGGGAGGTTTTGGGTGTAAAAACCCCCCCAAATTAAATGCAAACCCCCCCAAATTAAATGCATTTTTTTAACAAAAAAATAGAATACTACATCCGACGATCTATGAATATGTAAAATAAATGAATACATTAGTCACTAATGATAAGAGCGTGAATAAAACGAGAACAATTGAATGATGTGCGTACGTGCGTTTTGTTCTTGCGCCGTTTTTGCATTTTCCTTATATTTTTGCAATCTCTTTTGAGCATCGTAAGCAAGAATAAGACAACAGATATGAAAAAGCTCTCTGATTTCTCTCTTAACTGTCGATTCTCCTTCACAAAAGAATTTGTTGACTGTTAATGTACCGTTACCGCAGTAGCGTCAATTAAATGTATTTGCTTATTGTACACAGTAATTAGCGTCATTACAAAGTGGTCGTTGAAGATATTAAGTTGTAAAAATGAGTGAAAATTCTATTAAAAAATATTTTCAAAGTAGTGTTTTAAAACGCGTAAGTGATTCTCCCGTTATAATTAATGAAGAAAACCCTAGTGTACCTAAGATCACCCGAGTGGCAGTAAGTGTTTACTTGTATTTTTAAAAAAAAATATTTCGTTTACCTATGTACAAATATCACGTTAATTGTAGGAGCTGGCAAATGATATCGTTAATTTCTGCAAAAAAATTGACGAAAAGCAGACATATGAGCTTTTAACCAATGTGTGGCAGCCTGATTTATCATTTAGTTTTCCGTCGTCTCGTGATCGAAACTTAAAATTTCAGTTGTCGTGGCTGAAGTCTTTTCCATGGCTAGCATATTCGCCTAGCCAAGATGGTGCCTACTGTCTATATTGCGTTGCTTTTGGTTGGAAAATCGTTGGAAATGGTAGTTACCAAAAGACAAATGCTTTTGTTCAAACTGCTTTTAAAACTTGGAAGACGGCAATTGAGAAATGCAAGAAACATCAGCAGAAGGATTATCACCGCAGAGCAGTGGAAGACGTAGCCAATTTCAAGCTGATTTTTGAAAATAAAAAAAACGATATACTAACAGAAATTGATCATGGCCGCAAAAAGCAACAGCTTGAAAATCGAGCAAAATTACAACCCATAATCCGTGTTTTGCTTATCTGCGGGAGGCAAGGACTTGCGTTACGAGGCCATCGTGACGAAGGAAATCTTTCTTTAGAAATGCCTGCTGAAAACGACGGGAACTTCAGGGCTCTTTTGCGTTTAGCAATAGATAGTGGCGACGAAAATTTAAAAAAGCATGTTGAAACTGCAGCACGAAATGCTACTTATTTCAGTTGGCGCATCCAAAATGAAATTATTGAAATAGCAGGACAAATAATGCAAAAAAAAATTATTAACCGTATTAATAAATCTCAATGCTTTGCAATAATTGCTGATGAAACAACGGATGCCAGTGGCATTGAGCAATTTTCAATTTGTATACGGTATGTTGATCGTTTTGAGAATGAGGAAAAACTGAGAGAGGACTTTTTATGTTTTGTTCCTGTTGAGGATACAACTGGCAGCGGTCTTGCGAATGTGCTGATTGATAAATTAAAAGAACTTAAACTAAGTTTTGCACACATAAGGGGTCAAGGTGAGTTTCCAACTCTTCTATTTTTGGGACAGTTAAATTTATTTATTTTTTTTTTCTAAAGGTTATGACGGAGCGCGGTCGATGAGTGGACATGTCAAAGGTTGTGCTAGTGTCATCCAAAATTTATATCCAGCGGCTCTTTATGTGCACTGTGCTAATCACAGCTTGAATTTAGCCATCGCAACGACTTGCAAAATACCTGCTATAAGAAATTGTATTGGTTCCATGAAAGAGACCGTAAATCTTTTTCGGATGTCAACTAAAGAAGGCACACTGCTCAAAAATCTTATTTTAGAATCCTTTCCAACCTCAAAGCAAGTGAGGTTACTTAAATTCTGCGAAACACGTTGGGTGGAGCATTTAGAATCTCTTTCTATATTTAACGATTTATTCCCATTGATCTGCACAGCGTTGGAAGAGCTTGATAATGAAAATTTAAGAAGTGATTTATCAAAGCCACATGGTTTGTTGACTGCATCACCTCAATTTATGATTGCTATGACGATACTAAAGCCAATTTTTGCATTATCAAAACACATAAGCCTATGTTTGCAGCAAATAGACTGCGATTTGAGCAGCTGCGTTGATTATGCAAATAATTTGTATGCTGAAATTAGTGAAATGCGTGAGGATTCTGAACAATCGTTTAAACTAATTTTTGAATCAGTTAAAACAATCGCCGCAGAATTAGATTTAGAAATCAAAATTCCACGTTTGGCGAAACGGCAAACTAATCGCGACAATTATGAAGGCAAACCGGAAGAATATTACCGCAGATCAATTTATATACCGTTTTTAGATCATTTTTTGGACCAAATCAATGAACGATTTTTAAAACATCGAGAGCTGCTTTCCAAAATTGAAAACATTTTGCCAAATAAATGCATAAATCTTGTCGTTATTGAGATGCAGGAGACTGTTCGTGCTTTAGAAAAGCAATGGTCCGCTGATGTAGAAGATCCCGATGATTTCGTTGCTGAATTTAAAATGTGGAAAAGGTAAAAAATCTTTTCTTTAGATTTAGATTTTCTTACTAAAGTTTTTAATATATTTTCAGGAACTGTTTAAATCAAACAAATAAACCCAAAACTTTTTTAGACGCGTTGAATTGTTGCGATGCAAAAATTTTCAAAACAGTGCATCGTTTTTTAAAGATTGGAGCAACAATACCTATATCTGTCGCTTCAAGTGAACGCTCGTTTTCCTCACTTCGCAGGCTAAAAACATATTTAAGAAATAAAACTGGAGAAGCACGCCTGAACGGAATGGCTCTCTTGAATATCCATAGAGATATAGACGTGACGGAGGAAGAGATTTTAAATGTTATGGCCCAAAATAAAAGAAGATTAGACTTAAATTTGTAAATAAAATAATGAAACATTGTTTTTTTAACTAAAACCCCCCCCAAAATTTTTTCCTGCGTTCGCCACTGGCGGCAGTTAATATATACCGCCCACTTTTTGCATAGTGTTAATAGGACCCACATCTCCATAAGTGCTAATTGCGTCACTATTCCATCAATTGGACCGAAGTTATAGTCATTTTACAAAAGCTGAGACAAGGTCCTTATATGGGAGGTAGGCGTGGTCTTTGTCCAAATCGGCCCATATAGCAATCTAGTTCTCTATCATTGTCCAGACTATACTTTTGAAAAATTTCATTAAGCTGTAACGGTGTAAAAAAAATGTGGCCACAGACGGACGGACGGAGAGACGGACGGAAAAGATAAAAATTGCTATCCCCGTTTTCTCAGAACTGTATCTAAACCTTGACTGGGTGCATTCAGCAGAACAGCTGACAGATCAATAACAACAAGAAACAGAAAATGAGTACCAGCACCCAAACAAGAAAAAAATAGAGACGACAGGAGAATGTACGATCGCAGCAACAGACATGTCAGTTCAGTAGTGCTTTCAATTCACTACTGAACTGCTCTGCCTTCCTAATATCTTCGTACGATATAATGGTTTGTTACTCTTCGTATAGAAGAAAGAGGCAACATCACTAATTCAACGAAATACCAAAACCAGAGAAAATGAGAAATGAATCTTGGGTTGCGCCTACTTATGGATTCACAGAATACAATAGTATTGCTGGCAATTTTTTTCCCACTGGCCATAACCCAACTAATTTTTAATTCCCCACTGGCCATAGCTAAACCAAAGAAGAATAAGAAAAGACATTCGATTCGCGCGTTATTTATTTACCGTTTCAACGATTTTTTTTGGTCACACGTATAGTGTAAGTGAATTTATTGTGTTTGTTGCACACGTATTCCATATCCCTGTAGTGAAAATTATAGACAGCCTTCAAAATATACTAGTAAATTTAATAGTAAAAAACCAAGTTTACTAGTTCATAACTAATTTACTAGTAAGTTAACCAGTTGCTGACTTCTGCGGCACTTCATTGCGTGTATAATAAATTTTGAGTATTTTTTGTTCCTTTCTTGTAAATTTGATAAAAAGAGAAGTAACAAACATTAGAATTGGAAGAAAAACAGTTTTTATAATTTCAATCGCCATTTGTACTTCCTCATTTTAGAGATCAATCTTCAAGTTAACGCATGTTTTAAAATATCCGCAAAGAAAAGTGGAAATGAGGCATTATGAGCTAACATGCTGAATTATCATGTTAGCTCATTTATGCACAAAAATTATTATACATATTCGAATTATGTACATACATGTATATGACTAGTTGGTTTCACTGCTGGGATGTTGTCTATTTTTGTCCAAAATGCCGAATATTTGGTGAAATAAAATCATATGAAATCAGGACTTAGTTTAAATTAAACTTTTGGCCAGCGCGGCCTTAAGGCTACCTGATCTAGCCCATCTTAAAGAAGGCAACCTATCGGGGCACGCAAAAATTCTGGTCACTCTGGAATTCTCCGTGCCTCATGGTCTTCGACAAAATGGACAGAAAATTAAACTTCTCCAAGCACTTCAAAGTGGTCATCAGTGACCGGTCAGCTTGGAGAAACAATGAAGTAATAATAAAACAGAACTCACAGTTGTGGTACACAGATGGGTCCAAATTCGGAGATGGCAGGGCTTGAGCGGGAATTGTAGGGCCAATTTTCCAAAAAAGCAATTGCAATGGGAAAAACAGCTTCCATTTTTCAGGTGGAGGTCCACGCTTTAGAGTTATATGCTAGAGAATGTCTACGCAGGGGTACACGCAACACCATAATATGCATACTCTCAGATAGCCAAGCAGCTCTGAAATCATTAATAAACTTCTCATTCCAATCAAAGCTGGTCTGGGAATATTTCAAATTCCTCAATACTCTAGCAGCGAGAAACTCTGTTACGCTAATGTAGGTACCGGGACATGCGGGACATGAGGGCAACGAAATGGAGCTCTCTTTGGCAAAAAGGGGCGCGGACACTGCCTTTACAGGTCCAGAAACCTTCTGTGGGGTAAACAGTAGCTTCACAAATAACTTGTAGTGCGAACAGGAAAAACGAGGTCTGCTAAACTACTGGAGAGCCCAAACAGGCATACGGCAGTCGAGACTACTCATTGATCCTGAACACATCAGGGTAGATGCTTCTTTAAACCTCAGCAGAAATGACATCAAACTCTATATTGAACTTTTAACAGGACATTGTAGACTAAATTACCATTTAAAAAAAAATAATCGTGGTAGAAGACGATTCCTGCCGACTCTGTCAAGAGCAGCAAAAAACAGCAGAACATATTCTATGCACTTGCCCAGCGGTGGCAAGACGCAGACATAACTACCTAGGCAGTGGGTTCTTATCTCCAAATCACCTAGTTAAAATTAAGCCCACAGCAGTTAAGAGGTTTATAAATAGTCTAGGACTGTTTTAGTTGGGTACGAGGCTGTACAATCGATCTCTTAGGTCGCGGTGTTCTTTTAGCCTGTTAATAATAATAATAGTAAATTGATCTTTTAGGGGGTTACTTCATTTGTATTTTAAAACGAACTACGAAACTTCTAAAATAAAGGTGATAATTAATCCAAAAAAATTATAATATTTAATTTGGAGTTGAAACTCAAATGTGTTTCATACTGAGTTAGTAGCAATACATTTTGCAGTTGAATATGCAACTGTTCAGAAAAAGAAAACACTAATATGTTCTGACAGTCTTAGTGCCCTTAAGGCATTGGCAAATCCGAAAGATAGTGCCTATAATTATACCTACCAAAATTTTGAAATTAGAAGCTTTATAAAAATCACGTGGATACCTGGACATGTTGGGATACCTGGGAATGAATATGCAGATGCAGCAGCGAAGCAGGCTATATCACTGCCATTAGTTGCTAATATACCTTGCTTAGACACATTGATAGTAAGATGCTTTATTGCTTATCAAAAGAAGGAAATATATGACAAGTGGGAATCATCAGGTTCTTTCCTTAAGACACATAATCCGCTTCCAATTCGACAGAACTATAATGAGAACTTCACAAGGGAAGAGTGTATTACTTTAGCAAGAGTTCGTCTGGGGAGGACGATATTTAACACTAGGCATTATTTTACTAAACTGGACCCAATTCAATGCTCTGAATGCGCTACAACTTAAACAGTTTCGCACATCATGTTTGATTGCCCCATTTCAAAAATGGATAAATCTGGAATAATATTTGACTGCAGAGAGAAAGACACCATAATATCAATCAAAGAAGCCTTAAGGAAACATGACCTACTTAATTTAATATAATCAATTTTAATAAAATATTTTACAGCCTAGTTGTCCTACACCAATATTTTATAAATTTGTAAAGTATGTTGCAATAAATAAATAAGTAAATAAATAAATAACTATTCTTAATATAAAATCTGATCCAATTGCTTTCCATTTTCTCTTTTGTTGGTACTCATGAATATTGAAAGGATTTTTCGTTTGAAATTACTATTTCTGAATGTGAAATTCAACAAAAATCGTAGTGAACGTAGAAGCAATTATGATCCCACTTTGGAGAGATTAGTTTTTGTTAGATTTATAGGAATATTTACTGTGATGGAACAACTAAAATCCTTTTAAATCATTAAAAAGTCTCGAGCAAAGTTATGGGGTTTGTCTTTTAGCCAAATATTTTATTATGATTACATTTCTAAATTAATTATTTCTCAAATAAATTGTAATGGATTTTTTTATTTTTATAATTTTTTTTTTTTTGTTGAATCTCCGGATAATTATAACCTAATATACTCGTATATTCAAGTTTGAGCTGTATCTTCAAAGGCGGAGTAAACAATTCTCTTATAAACTATTAGAGATATTTTATAGAAACTTAGTAAAGAGTATCGCCACACAATATAAGCAAATCTAAAGAAATTTACATAGTAAAAAAGGGTCTGAATAAGCGTCATATCTGAGCTGCCACATCCACCTTCATGTACAATTCTGATATATGAGCAAAATTTCCATTTCAACTGTTAGATTTAGTGCTAAATTATCTCTGTATCCAATATCGTCTATTCAAATATCAATTATCTATTGATGCCTATCGCTGTACATCTGTGGTCATAGTTAGTAGCATTGTCTGATGGTATTGATAATTTCTTAGTTGGTAGATCCCGAATTCAGTAAGTTCTCTTTACTTGTTTATTATTTAATTCAATGGTACTGTAAACACTTCCTTCGAATCGAATAGCAATAGGCAACTAACGTAACCATGTCCAGGTACTTTATTTACATCAACTTTGTATTATAAATAATCATATTTAATTAATATTTGGCAGCTTTGCCCTCATGTTCGTCTCTCTAAATTCGAACAGTTTTGAACTCGCTAACATCCAAAGAATAATATATATCTAATCTCTTATATTCAGAAGATAATATATTTCTAAACGATTTAGATTTAATATTTCAGGGAGTACTAGCACAGCGGCCCGTAAGTACCTATTGTACTAACCCCTATGATTCACTCTAACCTTAGGCTTTTTATAAATCGGAGCACTGTGGAAGATTGAAGTTTCCATATTGTGGAAGGATCTGAAAAGAACTCCCCCAGAAATTTTAATCTCTTACTTTTGATCGCTGGACACTCACATAGTTGTGATATTTCAGAGTTGTGTCCACAGAATCTGCAATCAGAGATGCCTGACAGGCCTATCTTGTTAAGGTGATACCTGAGGTAGCAGTGTTCTGTCAGATATCCCATTAGCGTCTTGAGACTTTCGAAGTTCACGGTTAGTATCCTTTTGGAGATACTTCTGTTTGGGCCAGAAATCTCTTTGCCTGTCTTTGGACAGAAGCGTGGTATAGCTATCTGAGTTTCTTCCCATTTCTGTGGCATGTAGCCACACCGCAGAAATGTTCAGGGCCAATGAGTCGACGGAGCGCCCCCCTTCTTGCGAGACAGTCCGCCGGTTCATTCCCGCGTGTGCTAAGGGCAGCCTGGGTATCTGACATAATGTATATAAGCTTGCCGTTTAGTCTTCTACGAAGACATTCTCGGATACTTGCTTCAATGGCAAAGACTTCCGCTTGAAATATTGTGGGAGTCTTACCCAGGGAGTGCTTCTGGAACAATGGTCCCATTATGACTGCTCCTGTAATACTGTCTTCCAATTCGGACCCATCAGTGTACCATATCTGAGCACCGTTTGGAATATCGGTAATGTATTCCTCAAACCTATCTCTTACAAAGATGTGAACCTTATAGAGTGTAGTGAATGATATTTTTCTCAACATATTGTCAGAAAACCTTATAAGGGAGTCATTCAGAAAGGGATCAAGTACTCTATGACCCTAAAGGTCTCCACTTTTTATGTTGGAGATGTCCTGAAGGCGATGGTCTTTCTTCCATAAGGTGTCTCTGAGTTAAAAGTGTATGGCCCATGCGAAGGCGAATATATTTTTGAAGATGCTTAGTTCGAATGTCAGTGGGATACCTTGGAAGTTTTATCTTCTGGGTTAGTCAATTTGTAGTGGTGTCTGTGTTGTGTCCACTTGTGTTCGTTACATTCAGAGTAGAATTCTTTGATATTTCTTAGCGTGTCCTGTCTGTTGAAAGTGGGTTGCATAACGATTGCTGTTGATGCAAATTTAGCTGCATCGTCTGCAAGATTGTTTCCTTCGATTCCAACGTGTCCTGGAACCCATAAAATTTTAAATTTTTTTGGTTGTTGGATTACTATATTATCAAAAATAATAGAAACAAAGAAAGCGCAAAGTGGTGTACAAACATTTTTCGTTCTGCTCATCTACGTCACAGCAGCCTAGTTATACAGCGGAATGTCAAGCCAGCATACATCTTGTAAACAAAAAAACTGAACATTAATGTGAAATATTAGAACTAGTAAGATTCATTAGTTTATATGAAACATTTTTCGGTGAAATAACTACGAGAACTTATTACAAATATATTCACGAAAATATTTAGTTTAAATTGCATTTATTTCTATTAGAAAAGCGACCGCCATAAATTCTCAATTGAAGAAATAAGCTGAGCAATCAAAAGTGAAGTGATGTGTTTTTTTCAGTTAGTTTATTATTAATTATAATAATAGTATAACAGTACTTGAAATAGTATAATTGTAATAATAATAAAACTATGTTAATATTTTACAAAATTTTCTTTTTTCTTTTGTGGGCGTTTCCTTCAATTTCCTGATTTTAAGAAACATTCTCGCCCGGAAAAGCTATTTTTTTTACTTTAATACTGGAATCGATATCGGCTTGCTCAGTATGCTATTGCGTCAAAGATGGTTTGTAATGCACTTATATATGCCATCATATATTCTGTTTGTTTCGGGGTTATCGAATGTTTGTTTCGATAACCCCCCTTCATTTAAATGGTTAACCCACGTGTGCAAAGAATCGGTCTTGTCTTTAATTGCAGTGTGGTCGATTTCGTCACGCATTTTGTGGCATATGTAGCCAGCAAGATTTTCCAGACCATCGTATGCCAGGATTTCCAACGTTGTCTGTTTCATTGTAGTGTTGTTGAGTTCATTCGGGATAAATATGATACCTTGATAAATAGAGACAAATTAATTTAAATAAATGTATTGTGCATTATTTCGAAATACCTGATAGAGATGTTTGCTAGCTTTCTAAGTCAGGGGTATCATCGACTCCTACATTAGCAGAGTTCGATATAACGCCTTCATTGAGCCCATGTATATATACTTTATCTGAGGCGATATTTGAACTCTTGTTGATCTGGATAGTCATGTAGCCCACCTTTCGCACGAATGATACCGACAAGTTTTACCGGACATTGCAAAGTCATTACTTGTGATATGTTCCATGCAATTGAAGCTGGTCTTCGGATTGAAAACTTTTTCTCGGCGGAAGAAACTTATCCACTTTTTTAAAAAATCGCATCGGCCGGTAAGGAGAAAAAACTGCACTCCGATGCTTTGCTTCCACTCCCGTTTTTACAACTTATCACATTCTCATTTTTAAGAATTCTCTCTTAATTTTCTTATTTATTTATTTATTACGAACACGCAATACCAACACTAAGTAATTATTACTTTTTGGGCTGCTGTGACGTCAGAACCCACCAAACTCGGACAGAAAATAATAACGGGCCTACGCATGCGTAATCTTCGTCTCTGTCATTCTTGACTAATAATGCTGTTCTCTTTCACGCTCTCTCTCTTTCTCTCACTTATGATAAGAGAATACAGAGAAATGAGTATTGTTTTGCGCACACTTACACCTGTGCAAAATTCTAGTAGTGTGGCTGATTTTCTTCAGAACGAATGATAAACAAACCTATCCATATAGCCAACTAATGATAAACAAAGACTTTTTTGACGCTTGAAAATGTGACGTTTAAGTGTCGCTTCTCTGTGTTCTCTGCACTGTCTATCATATGCTCTCGCGGATAAAATAATCTTTTATTGGCTACTTTTGTGATAAGAATGTGGAAGCAACAAAAGGAAAACTTGTTTCAACTATTTCTGAAGTGGGTATTTTTGTAATTAAACTACTTTATTTGAAGTTAAAATTGCAATTTATTGTCTCGTTTGACAAAATCAAATGATCAGAACACTTACCATAAAATGTATGCAACTTATGTAAATTTTTTATTTTCTTGTCAGTCAACAGATTCGAATAGAAACACTTTCATATTTTCTATATTTTTATAAGCTGCTATTTTAATGCGTAATATTATTATTATTATACCTTACACCATAATTAATTATGAGTGCAAGGTTTTGGGGGAATGAGCAAGAGCTACAGAGTCTTTCGACTCGAAGAGAAAAAGATTTTACAGAAAGAAGGATTTTGGAGACCAAATCCGTGGCAGGATTTGAACCTGCGACCCTCGGGGTGTGAGTCTAGCATGCGTAATAGAACTTTACATTAAATAAAATAAATAAATTTGGATGATAGTTTGTATTAGAAGGATAATGCGGGAATGTCCGACTTATTCACATATCCTTGCAGCCAGAAATGAGCCTCACCACTGGGCAAAAACTGCGATAAAATAATTTTATACGTTTGTGCCGGAAGACAAATAATTTGTAAAGCATATTCCCACGACTTTGTAACGACAAATGTAATGTCAGAGCAGCAAATTAACAGCTGATTTTGCAGACACCTTGCAAAAGTTCTAACCAAAAAAGACCCTATATATTGGTTAATGAACTTAATAAATCTGAAATTTTGAAATACTTTCACACAATGGTTTATATCGATACGAGGCTGTATATATAGTCTGACCTAACATGGGAATACCCTTTCAGATTGGGAATTTGGGCGTAACAATTTCCTATTTTTGCCTTTTTTCCTTTTTAAGAGCAATGCAAATGAGTTACGAGAGTATGTAAACCATTCGAAGAATAACTACTCCCACAGCGCACACACCGCAGAATCCGCTCACCACGTTCACCTTCCCACAAAGGAACTTAGCAAATGTAGATCTAAAAAAATGTGAGAAAAACAATTTATAGAAAAGACGAACTAGTGCAAAATGACGTCACAGCTTGCATGCTGAAAACCGTCTGAAAGATACTGCCAAAAGCAATCTCGCAACTGCCGACTTGCTCAGAACCGACCGACCCAAACAAACAGCAACAATCAACAAAAGCTCTTGCGATCAGATCGCCCGCCAACATTCATTCGAAGCGTAAGCGTTCAGTCACACAGTCGTAGACGTAGTCGCAGTCGGGAATCGAATGTTGAGCGTGCGATACCACCAGAAACAGAGAGCGGAGTGAATCAAGCGTCGTCAGTCAGCGGCGATCGTGCAAATTGGATTTTTGACTTTGCGAACAAGTGTTTTTTGAATTTAAACGCAATTATTAAAAATAGAATATTTCAAGTTCAGTGCAAACAAGTTAAAAAATTGCCACAACAAATTTGAATAAAATATTATAAATAATAATATTAAAATTAGCAGTTGTGTATCTCGCTCGAGAGCTCTGCGTTCAACGCAAAAAGTGTAAGTGTCTCGAAATCGAAAATTTTTGTAAAAATTAACTGATGCATAGATGCATCCTCACACATGTCTTTGATAACATCAGCGCTAAGGCATTCGCTTCAGGGAAACGTGCAATTCTTGATCAAGAGCGAACGTTTTTTATTTACATTTAGTAATGTGCTCTTGAATGCGATCGATGCAAATTCAGTGATAAACGATCGATTGAAAACTAAACGATCAGGCGTCCAGCCGGGCAGGGAGGAGTACGCTTCCAATTCTATTCAATTTGAATACTCAACCAAGTTAGCCACAGCGGCAGCAATCGGCGGGCAGTCGCAGACGGTGCTAATTAATATGTAATTAATGCATTTTATTTGTTATTGTTATATTATTTTTGTTGCTGTGGTTGCCATTGCTGCTGCTGTTGTTCTGCTTGTTGTTGTGGTGGTATTTGTATACACATATATATTTATTTTATTTAGCACAGCCCACCGTCCCTGCCTCAGCAAGTGACTTAGACATTAGTTTTTTAGTTAGTGGCGGTGTAGAAACGTGTTAATTAGCGTTGTGTGAAGACTGGCGGTGATACGAATTGAAATGAAAATGAATTCACAAGTAATAAAAAACATTTTTGGTTAACATTCTGAGATGATAAGCGAAGTGATCAGCTTTCTATTTACATATGTACATATATATGCTCATTTACATGTTTGGCTGAACAAATAAGATCGCATATAGAACTGCAAATTATTAAATACATTTTATATTTTTTAAAGGCCGGTGTCATTTATAATCACAAAAACAATTCAAATATTGCAGTTTTGTATTCAGTGTATATTGCGACATTGCCAGAGGTCAAATCTATATATATGTAGGTATGCATGTACTCATGTAGTAATACGTTTGGAAATATTATGCATTCCTCCAGCCTCCCCCACAAAAATATTATTGAATTGCAATTTGGTTCCATATGAAATATTCGGCTACTAACGCAGTGATTCATACAGCGAGCTAAGCGAATTCATACTTTTTTGTTACTCGCGTTTTTCAAGATACAAAATATATTAGATATTAGTTATGAAGTAGTATGTGCTTTATTTTGGGATATGAAGTCGTTAATAAATACATCCAATTACGTGCTCCGACTGCTGTTTAATTAGTACAGCAATTTTCAATATTCAATGACCTCAACTGCCATGTCAATTGAAATATAAATCGCATTTAAACATTTCACCAGATTCCTAAACTTACCCCCACTAAAACTACACTATAGCACACTGATTTTAATTTTGAAAATATCGACTTGGAAATATTTACGAATTTTAGTACTTCCAGTATTCTGATAAACCCAATTCTTAATGGAACGTATGTTTGAAATCTAAAGCCAACGATGGCACCTAATTTTTAAGTTTCAATTAACTAACGTTACTAAAGAATTGTCCACTTTCTTAGGACTGAAATAGAATTCTTATAAATGTTTCTAACAATTTTATACGGTTGAACATTTTTTCCTAAATTATTTAATTATCGAATGAAGTGAACATTTTCAAATTAGTAGAGTATGAAAAAATGTCAATCAGTAAAATCGTTTTTGTTTCGATATATTCAATTTCATTTTATATTAAAGAGAAGAGGCTGGGCGCGATTTATGACGCACTACAGTGGAAGGAGTGACACCATATGCTCTTAAGCTGTTTAGTCGGAATTGGGGCACTGTTGGCTAGTGTTTCTACTCAAGCAAATGACGTCTATCTGCATAGTACAATTTGAAAAAACCAGCATGACTTAAAACGTAATTTCATTGCTGACTTACTTTATAAAATTATCTTCAATAAACCACAAATTCTGAAATCTGTAAACAAGAGGAGCACATAAGTTTCATCGCATTTCCAAGGAACTTTTCTCAGATATGTTAACTTTAGCTACATGACAGATTAAGGGTAACCCTATGAAAGTTCAGCATTTCTTGAGTTTTGTAAAACCTAATCTGTCCATATATGTATGTACATATATTGAAAGCAATTCGAGAAACATTGAATTACCAACTACGAAAATCATCATTGGATGACCAGCTATACCCATATTTTATTATTTATTTTTTGTCCGCCCACTGGTAAGGCCATTCACCTACAATAAAAAATTGCGCAATATGTGCAAAGCAGACATAGGAAAAATAGTAGGTTTTCTATCAGGATCTTTATTACCTGAAATATCACCTGACTAGAATCCACATTCTTGATGATACGGAGTGCCGGCTCTCCACGGAACACATACTGTGCGACTGCATTGCGTTGGCAAGAACCAGAATGAATATATTCCACCGCGACCAGCTGGCTCTGGAAGAATTAAAGAATGCTCCTGTTATGGACATTCTCAAATTCATCCATAAAGCGGAAAATATAATGAAGGAACATGACTTTCAGCTACTTCCTTTCTCTAGAGAAGGAACATATAGGTAGAAAAGAACCTGATAAATTATTGTGACGATTTGACATCACCAAACGGATGAAATGCTATGGCATTTCGGAAGAAACGCCGGTACTAAACCTATAGGGCATAGTAGATCGGACAATTGTGATCACATGGATCATTGATGGCAAATGTAGTATGACACAAAAGATCTTTCGGCCATTGGGCAAACTACTAAAGCTAAATTATTATTATTATTATTTGTCCGCCCAGTTAGTTTAATTTGATCAAAATATAAAAATAATAGCCTACAACCACCACATATGCAACCCTCAAGATGTATGCGATAATGTATTATATTTCACTTCAAAGCTTACAATTTAAAGTATGTAAATACTTTTCCTTCTTCTTCTCTTCGTTGGTCCAATTAAACCCTTAAATATAGTTAATGGAGAAATTCCATAAGCGAATACTCAAATCAATAAAAACGCTAATTGAGGTACCGAAAAATACAAATTAATTGTAATACTGAACATGACCAGGGTACTTATTTATGCTTGGCACAACTAGTCCATCGTGGTGCCTACGTCGGTACACGCGCATATGGAATCTTAGGAAGTCACACTTTATAATTCAATTATAGATTTGTTATCGGAATAAACAATAATTGACTCTTCGATTTTTTTTTGTGTTTCTTATCTAACCAAATTTATAAACAACTCCAGCTGATTGTAATTTATATGAAAGTATATCACCATCTTAAAACTCGCGAGGATATGGCCTCAAAACGGTACTATTGCTAATTGGGGCGACCCAAGGGTTGTCAGCCATTTTATCGAGAATTTCTCTTCTCATATTTTTGTATTTGTTTTTCTTTAATTGGTGTAGTTGGAAAAAAATAGCCATGTCGAACGGTGACTTTTCGCACACCTTTATGCCAAAAGGAACTAGAAGACAATAATGGTTTCCATTTTTGGAGACCAAAGGTTATACAAATTGATGAACTGTTGAAATTTTTCTGGGATCTGTGCTTCCTTCAAGTATTCTTGAAATATACGAATATATATATATATATATATATATATATATATATATATATATATATATATATATATATATATATATATATATATATATATATATATATATATATATATATATATATATATATATATATATATATATATATGCTTTACTATATTGTCCCATTTTCAGAGAATACTATTCAGCACTCTCTTCATTGGCTAAAACTTATAAACTGCAAAGTTCAAAGTTGACGGTAGGTTCCTCATGGCAAGAAAGCGATTATTCACATGATAGAAATACCTCACTAATACAGAGGTCATCTGAATAAAGACATAGATATAACAGTAATTTAGAATATATTTATCGGATAATAGATGATCAGTATTAGAATCTTCAATATGTATGTAAGATAATTTTGAGAATAAATATTATTTAGCGTAGAATAAGTTTCAAATGGCAGTAAATATAAAATATCAAATAATTATACTGACCTGAAGTCTGCTACATATAGAATGTTTTTTTTTTATTTGTTGGCGTATTAGAACTTGCGAATGTAATGTGATGTAATGTTAAGGGTTGGGCCATCGCCCTTATGCACTACGACCACAGAGATATATTGTGTCATTCAGTTAGTGATTACAGTGCTCAGGAAAAAAGACCAGTCTGCGATGTTTGAATCAGGTCGTCATCTCTGAGAAAATGTTTGCCGAGGTGCCTTACTCTTGTTCGTGCAAGGTCCGGGCAACTGGCGATTAGATGTCCCATAGACTCATCTTCTTATAGGCAAAATCTACACAATTTGGTATCAGCGAAGCCCAATCTGTGCTCATTGCTGGGAAAGTGATCCGTCAACGCACCGCACCGCACAGTATCCTCAGTTGATTTCTTGATAGTAAGAGGGAAAATTTAGCCTTTCCTTCGTTGAAACACAGGAACCTCTTCGATTGCCTCAGACCCTCTAAGCTGTTCCAGTATTCATTTTTCCGCTGCGTCGTCCAGTTTTTTAGATCCACTTTAATACCATGCTTATTGAATCCGAACATTGGACATGTTCCTATGTAGGGGTTGTCTGCCCTTGCTTTAGCCCTTTATGTCCGCTGCTTCGTTGCCTGCGTGCCCCTCATGGTCTGCAACCCACACCAGAGAAAGTCTGTTGTGTGTCGCCAGTCTGTCGAGTGCACAGTGGTTTGGAAGTGTAAGAGTATTTGTTGAGTGCTTTTAATGCAGCCTGACTATCTAGGATTTTCAGTCTTACAGGTTGTCTGGTGTTTAGTATGTTCACCACCGCCAGTATCGCAAATAATTCGGCCTGAAACACAGTCGGATCATTGCATAAGGAGAGTGAGATGTATGCTCTAGGGCCCACTATCCCCGCGTCCGCGCCCGTAGACGTTTTTGATCCATCAGTGTAACACTTGTGAGTCGTCGTTTGCCCATGACGGACCTAGGAGCCCATTGCTGCCTTGTTGGAATCAGGACTCTGTACCTTTTTGTAAAGCCGAGGGCTATAAACTTGCGAAAGGTGTCGCTGAAGTCTCAGCTGGAAAGCTCTTTTGTCAGAATATACCTGGTAATTTTAGCTTTCAACAACGGAAATTCTGGAGCATTTTGTCTACTATTTTGGAATATTCTTGAGCTTTGTTATTCCCCAAACAGTTTTTGACAACTGATACAAAGCTTGTCCATGCTTCCAATTCAACTTGCGTCAGGTGGCTTTTGAAATCATCGTTGTTGATAAGAGTACGGATTTGTGGCCCATCAAAAATGCCTGCGATATCCTTTCTATACTGAGACCAGGTAATGATTGACAAATATATTTATATATATTGCAGAACGGTAGTAGGAGTCCTCACAGGCCACTGTCTAACAGCGGTACACGCTAAAAGGATGGGACTCACAAACAATAATGAATGCAGGAAATGTGGGGAGCAAGCACAAGAGAAGCTCTGGAGCATCTACTATGCCGATGCCCCGCAATATCTAAAACGCACTTATCACATCTGGGAGCCCCCTGGTTTGAAGGACTAAAAGAAGTCGCACAACTAAGGATAGTTTCTCTCTTAAGATTTGCTAAAACCGTCTCTCTGTTCAACGATTCATACTATAGCTCTTAAATTGATATCCATCTGGCACCGCAAAAGACCCATGTGTGGCCTTCACGGCCGGCCAGTCTAACTTAACCCACAGACAAATAAAACATGGAAATTTACTGTATTCGCTTTACTGCCCAATTAAAAATTGATTGATGTTGATGAAATGTAATTGTCTCTAAAACAGGACCAATCGGGATCGAAGCTAATTTATTTCCGTTATGCAGTAATACACATTTGAAACTTTTGTTGAGCTATCTATGAAAAGAACCATTCAATTGAAAAGCCCAGAAATATCACTAATTTATGCCGCAGAAAACCAATTTTTTTTGTTCCCCTGTGTTATTACCGGCAATTCTGGCATGGTTGACACTGAAAGTTCCACTGCACATTTTTGGCAGCACGAATGTAAACAATTTTTTGTTGTAATCGTCATGTCGCGATCGCTGTTGCAGCTTTGTGTGTTGTTGCTTATTCGTTTATTAAAGCCATAAACTGCAAAAACTGGTTTACATTTTGGAGCAGTAACAATTGCAAAGAAATTCTTTTTTCTGAATGCAAACAAATTGTAGGTGCGCCTGCTGAGCAGCAGGTCGCCTGTATAACCTTCAAGAAACGTGGCGCTGATCCGAGGCGACCGTTAGTGGAAAGTGGAAAGAAAACTCAATCAAGCATTAAAAAAGTGGGACAGTACATTTGGGGGAAAACAACGAAGCGCGCATTCTAAACACGCACACGTCGACAAATTAAGTCGTCGATTTATCATTTCAGCGGCAATTTAAGTCAAACTCGTCATCATGCTGCCTGAAATGTTTTGTGCGCATATTCAAATTTTTTAAAATTAAGTTCAATGTAGAAATGCCTCCATTCAAAAGTGAAACTGAAGGTTAAGTTTAAATATATATTTATATATATATATATATATATATATATATATATATATGTGTGTGTGTGTGTGTGTGTGTGTGTGTGTGTGTGTGTGTGTGTGTGTGTGTTTGGTGTGTGTTTATTTGTGTGGCTATGTGCATATATGAATTTTCGCACGCCATACTCAAAAAAATTTGGCAAAGAAAATAACAACATTGCGTCAGGAGAGTATAAAAAGTGCCCTACATGCTGACGGATGTTGCAGTTCCACACAAATTAGGGACCAACACACGAATATACTCACGTTTTCATATATATGGATTCCTCCGAAGCGTCTATATCAGAGAACACAGAGAAAGGAAAGTTTTTTTCGCTGCCAGCGTCTGTAGCGGACACACCATGATTTTGAGTGGATTCATCACGATTCTGAGTGGATTCACCACGATTTTGAATGGATTCATGTACAACGTCCGTCTGCTTTATTTTGCTGCTTTGCCGTTTGACGTTTAAGTTTTTTTTTCTCTGTGTTCTCTGGTCTATATCTCTAAAGCTGTCAGGAATTCACCTGATTAAAATGTTCAATTTTTAATCCATAGTTTTTATGAAAACACTCTACCTAAAAAACATAGCCAAAAGTATGAAAAATGTTCCTTTTTTCTGCTTTCATGGAGAATCGCCCAAATGTAGTTTTCTAGTTTCTTGTTTGTCGTAATTCTTCCCATATCTTTCCTCACTAAAATCCAATACAACACTATGTGTCTAGGTACTCCCTGAGAGTCCTAATTTTGCATTAACCCCCATGGTGGTATATTGTTACGATGGTCTAATTTCGCGGTAGGTGTTCCTGCATACATGTTTAAATAGGACTCAGCAATTACTCGCGTGTTTTTCACGATCTATGATGGGCAAGTGGATTAAGAAGAATTGCGGGATCTGGGGCCCATGATGGAAATTAATCTTTTGTTGATCATATTGAAACGTGATTGCATATCAGTGAAACGGGATAGCATATTTTTAGGATCCCATCTGGAGAATGAGTGCCCCCTGTGAGTCAAGATGCGAACTATTCGAATAAAAGTTTATTCAAGAACCATCTGTCGGTAATATCAAAAAGAATATTCTCGACTTCTGTCGAAGAGTATAGAAGCTTCTAGAAACTACGAGAATAGCGTAGAAGTTTCTACCGCAACCATTCGAAAACTATAAAAGCGACAAGACTGTTCAAATTCGAAGACAGTAGATCAGAGACCATAAAAGTGTGTGCATCTAGCATTATAATCAAAGCAGCAGTATTTGTAATTGTGCAAAGTGATGAAATTACTTATTAAATAAAGTGTTAAATAAAGTGCAAATAATAACTAAGTAAACTTTAAGCCTAATATTAAATGTGTGAATAGCAATAATTAAATATAGCTAATTATTTTAATTTAACCGGCGATTGTTTGATTACTACACAATCTAGTGGTACGAGTCCGAGTACAGAGAGTTAGAGGAATTGTCAGGAGGGCAATTTTGTAACAGAGTAAATTGTCAAGAGGGCAATTTCGTAACAATTGGTGTCAGAAGTGGGATTGTGTATCTGTGATAAACAATGGTTAAATTCGAAAAACTGAGATTGGAGCAGCTCAAGAAGGAGCTTGAGCGTTTAAATTTGCAAACACAAGGGCTTAAAGCGGAGCTGCAGGTGAGACTAAGAAGCGCTTTAGAGGAGCAGGGTATAGACGTCGATGAGCATGAATTCCAGTGTGAAGAGCCAACGACATATCGCCACGAAGAAACACCACAAGAACCTAACACGGGTAACTTTGACATGAGCGCACTTATCGGGATAATGCAATCCTTTAAACAGGATATGCAGCAGTTACATCAAAGTTCTCAAGCAGCCGAAGAGAGAATGCAGCAGAGAGATGAGAAGATGCAGCAGCAGTTACAACAAAATTCTCAAGCAGCCGATGAGAAGATGCAGTTGCGATTACAGCAAAATGCACAAGCTGTCAAAGAGGATGTTAAAGAACAGTTGGAACAGCAGCTACAGAAAAGCGATGACAAGTTGCAGCAGCGGTTAGAGCAGAGTGAAACACGAGTTGCTCTATTAGCGGAACAAAACTCACAGCAGATGAAAGAAATGTCTGATATGGTAGACAGGAAGGTTTGTGAAATTGAGACACGGCAGGAATCGTTTGAAAAATCTGTAGAACAAAAATTCATTGTGAACGAGCAAAAGCAGAACGAATTAGAGCAAAGAATTCACCTACTACAGGAAGGTGCATTGCCTATGCCAGCTTTATCCTCAATAAAACTGAAGCCTCCTACCTATGATGGAACCACGACATTTAGTGTCTTCAGAATGCAGTTTGAGACTACCGCTAGCACAAATGGTTGGAGTGCTCGCGAAAAAGTGGCTGCATTAACCGTTTCGTTGAAAGGTGCTGCCGCTGATGTGCTTCAAACTATCTCAGAAAGTGAGCGAGACTGCTATGAAAGCTTGATGAATGCCGTTCAGCGCAAGTATGGTAGTGAACACCGGAAGCAGATGTACCAAGTAGAGCTACGAACACGGGTACAGAAGAGTGGTGAGTCTCTACAACAGTTTGCGGCGGAAGTGGAACGGTTGGCTCATCTTGCCTACCCAGGAGAGATCACTGAGAGGTGTATGATGGACACCTTCGTATATGGCATTCGCGATGCGGAGATAAAGCGTTCTGCAATAACTAATACGAAAGCTACATATATGGAGACAGTAGCTAGCGCTTTGTTATCAGAGACAGCAGCATTGGTGTGTCGGTCAGAATGCACAGCCCGTCAGATAAGAGTCGAGAACAGACAAAGTTTCACGGGCAAATGCTTTACCTGCGGTGATGTGGGGCACATGGCTCGTGATTGTCAGTTGAGATGGAAACATTATGCAACACACGCTCCGGTAAGATTGCCAAAGCAAGACAAAGTCCGAATTAGGGAATCGGGAAAGATTGTCAAGCCGGGAAATGAACGGACTCTCACAACCGATGGCCCAAGAATCTTCGTTTCTCAGATGGCGCGGAAAAATAACAGCCTAACTGTCAACAGTGTAATAAGCGGAAGAAAAGTTGTGGCAACATTGGATACGGGAGCATCACATTCCATAATCAGAAGGGATCTCGTTCGGGGAATCGAGCCGCTTCAGGGAATAAGTTTGCGTACGGCCACTGGAGATGATGCACCGGTACTTGGAAAAGTTACACGGAAAATCACTATCGGCACCACAACAGTGAAGCACGAGTTTATAGTTGCGGATATTGTGGATGAAGTAATCTTCGGTGTGGATTTCATGATCCGGAATGGATTCACACTAGATTTTAAAAGCCGAGTACTGAAATATGCGAACACCGAAATACCGTTATTTATAGGTGATGATAAGTATGGAGTTGTTAAACAAGCCATTGTATCGAGACGGACAAAAATCGCACCCAAGTCAGAGGCAGTTATACAGGCCAAAATGGGTGGAGATGTTGGGAAGCATAAGAGCCGAATCGTACCAGAAAAAGTAGTGAATATTTCAAATACCGTTGATACCATAGAGAAAAAGAAGGTAAGGTGCCAGAGAATCTCAGCAATTGTAAACTGTGAGAGGCAACCGTGAGTCGCGAAAAGCAAGATACGAGCTAATAAAAAGGTACCCGACGATCTAGCGAAAGAATGGTCTAAAGAGTCATCTACAGTACTTCCATGCAGCAATTGTATACCTAAAAAACGAGGACAGTTGAATGAAATTCATGGAACCATCAGAAAGCGCACACAACTGATGAGTGATAAAATGAAAGCCAGATATGATCTACGTGCAAACTCCAAGGGATTTCAGGAAGGGCAGCTAGTTATGCTTCATAATCCGCAAAGGAAAAAGGGATTATCGCCAAAACTGCAAACACACTGGGAAGGCCCTTATAAGGTGATAAAGCGGCTCAACGATGTAGTATACCGCATCCAGTTGGCGAGAAATGCCAGGAGCAAACAACCTTCTTTATAAAAGGCTCAGGTTGGTTCAATCTGGAGGGGGAAGCGTAGCCATGCCTCGCATCCGCGGCTCACAACGGACCCAACTGATGGCCTAAGTGGCATCACTGGTTTATTGGTGATACGGCTGCCCAACAACAACCTACTCGTATGAATGTTATTTTTGACTTCGCCTTAAAAACACATGTTCGACGAAACGATAAGACAAATGGAACAATGCTGCAGGTGATAATGGAATGCTGCGTATACAAGGGAATATGAATCACCTAGTCTAATCTACAAACAATGCAGCAGACAATAAATAAAAAGTAGCAGATCTGCAGATTTATTGATCCGAAACTAAGGCGCCCATTCATATAAACATACTCGTAAACACATTTAACATGACTACGCTGGTCGTTCCAAATCTGGCCGCGGCCGCACATGCACTGTTTTATCAGTCCGGTGCGATGGGTCTGAAAGAAAACAAAAGTTTTATGCATCAGCTGAAGTCAGTTTTATGAGTATGCGCCCGTTGAAAATAGATTTATTTGCGGAAGGTGAAACTGTTGTAAATTTAGCATAGCGGCGAACAGTAGAAAATGTGCCTTTAAACCTTGACTTTTTAGTTCTGTTTTTATTGTGTGTCAGTGAGTTAATACCTCACTTTTATGTACATTTTAAAGTGGTATTAATTTTATTACCTGCTTGAAGACATGTGAACTTTGTATTTCAAACAGTTTGTGCATGGGTATTTTAATTATTTCGAAAGCAAAGAAACAGAACTACAACGAATCGAAAGCATTTATTTTTAGCAAATCGTGTTAAATGTACGATTCACTGAAGTTGTTGCCAAAAAACAAATTGAACGGCGCCTTTTATTTCAAGATTTGTGATAAAATTTATATTAAAAAAACACATTTTCTTCGTAATGTTCGAGTAGGTGTGAATAACAGAAAACATGAACGATCCTTGTACCTATTACTGAATACTATTTAATTGTGCCTTTATAAACCACGTGCGGCTGTTGGAGCCGCTTTTCAATCCCGTCCTCCACCAAAATGATTTCCATGCAAACACTTTCCACTTCTAGATATATGATGGCGTATATTTGCTTAAATATGTACGTACCCGGTTGTAAAATCCCGTGTCAATGAAAGCAAAATAAATATATAAATATAAATAAATTGAAATGCAAAACCCAATATATAAACCATTCATTAGGACGCGGCCTAATTTTGCATGCCTTATAGACCACAAATATTGGCTTTAATATTATGACTCCTGGTACATTACTGTTGATCTGGAAAAATGCTCTTATCCCAATTTCAATGCATATCCTATTTCCCGATTTTTTTTATTAGTCTACAATATATACATGAAAGCGAAAACATTTCTTCCACCGGTCGATTCTCAGTGAAGAATAAATTACCACTCTTTTTTACATCGGCACTTTTAAGTCGATCACTTCACACATATACGAGTATTAACCGATTGATTCTTGATCGTAGTGTGAAAATCTATTGCTGAATATGATTTGTTCGATACAAGATTTACACACTTACCCCTAATCTGTGAACGCTACCGTGGGAAAAAATATTTTTACTCAAAATTTAAAAATTTTACAAGCAAAATGCTTCAAATGTTCATCATGTATATAATAATTTAACTCAGTTTTAAATCTGTCCGTGCACATAAAATCAGAAATTGTGAAAATGCAACCAAAAAATATTAACGGAGACCGAGAATTGAGCCCCAAAGGCGGAAAATTTCGTGTATATCGCCAGTGATACACTTTGAGCCAACGTGTCACAACTACCTACCCCGGTGAGGCAACACCATTCAAATTTATCGCTAGTTGATATTTTGCCTCTTCAAAAGCTGACATAAATTTGAAAATGTTAATTTGAAATTGAGGTTGTTTATTAAAATTATGTTTCCCCAATTTATCAAACTAATGGGACAAACCGTCTGAAACTCTTCCTCTGCAACAATGCGCGTGAGACAAAAGAGTTTGCCGAAGCGTCGCTTGTTCTCAATTATTGCTCTGCGTACAAAAACAACAATGGATACAGGCCAGATATTAATGACTGCAAATGGGAAATTGTTAACGATAACAACAACAGATAAATAACAACGAATCACCTTTATGAGCGTTTCAATTGGTTTCAATACTGCGTGGAGTGTGGCAACTGCGGTCAATTCGTTGGCAATCAGTCAGCCAGCGTTCCATACCTGTCGGCGCGCCAAGATTGGCGATCGCGGTATTTGCTCGAGCATGTTTTGGCATTTTCACTTGTGGCCCGCCCAATTAAATGTCTAAATGATGGTGTGTGTGTGTGTGTGTGTATACACGTATGAGTGGGTTAGAGCGGCGGATAATTACATTTGACATTTTTCACTTTTACTTGTTTGCGAAGCAAACACACGCGCCAATTTTAGCTGCAAACTTTCAGCTCCATTCAAAGCGTTTGTTGCCGCTGCTGCTCTTTTGAGGTATTGTTGGCATTTTGTCACTTTGGCTTTTTCTATGCAAGTGTATTTCTTTTGTGTTTTGTGTGCTTTTGTCTCTTTAACAAAAACTGTTTTTAATGGCTCAATCATTTGCCGTGTAGTTGTAATACTGCTGCTTTTTACTTAAAATTGTTAAAACAGCCACTTAAATTTTATTATGAAGAAATTGTCCATTTGCAATAAATCGATTGGTGAATTTCTAAATAAATGCCCACATGCATCATTGCCAATACATATTAGCAAACCGGTCAAACATTGTTCTACCATTTTTGACAGTATCCGAATAGTCGCGTTACCGGTTTCATTATCTTTGAAATACTTGTCCGCAGGCACACACCAGTATTCTTAACATATTCATGTTGGTCGCAGAATGTGACGGCTTGGTTTGCGTGGATAATACACATCCATACTCGCATTCCCATACATATATACAATAAAACGACTATTTAACCATAATATAAACAGTTTACCCAAATTTGGTACTTGCTCATGCCTTAAAAGCCGTTTACATTTGTTGTCACCATGCCATGATCTCATGGCAGATTCACGCTTTCACAAAGCTTTAAGATTTTTATAAACATGACTTCAACTCTCTCTGCCGTGCTCCATTTTCTCGTCTCAGAATTGAATAAAAACTCTATTTTTATTTTATTAACAACTAATTTGACGATAGTGAAAAATTTATAATCATCAAACAATATTTGACCATTTTTTTAGAAAATTTTCTTATCGGCTAAATTTTCGGAAACTACACATTGACTTCCTCCCTGAAGATTCCCCAGATATACAACCCATACCTTTACATATTTCTGGAGAAAATGAGGTATTATTACGACATGATTTATATTTCCGAAATATCACTAGACATGCACAAATACCGATTTCCAAAATTGTTGCTTGGAAAACTAACATTATGAATTAATTTGAAAAATCGTAAACACACTTAACTTGAAGATTTTACTAAATCCTCTTTAAAATATAATCTCCAGACCTCAGCAAGGGAGAGAACCTGTGAATTTAAGAAGAAGATGCCTATAGTTAACGAAATCAAATGCCTTGTGCATGATATCAGTTGGAAATTTAGGATGAGACGATTGCCTCCAAAATCAAATACAAGTATTTATAGCACCGCAATAATTCGAGCCAGATTAATACATCTACGCAGTGGGCAGAAATTTATTTGTTTTTTTTACGTATGTATGCAAAGTATTTTCTCATTCTCCGTCTATTGTCTTATTGTTAATATGAAGTCAATTAATGGCATCTTTTTTTTTAAAAGTTTTATATATTTTTAAAAAAAGGTTTGTATAAGGTGACTTTTATATGTAGGAATGGTTGTGAATATTCAGACCAACATATCATTTCATGGAACTGTTGAGTTCACATTAAGAAGCTTCTGATCTTTTAATCATATGAAATCAAAACACATTTTATATGGATTTAAAATAAAACAGACATTGTGTGTTATGTTTTTATGGGCTCGATACTAGGGATTATAAATTATTAATCTTACATTCAATATTTTATTCACTGCAAAATTGAATCACAGAAATATTGATGTGTGTCTGTTATCTGAAACTCACTACACAAATCATTAATATTTAAAATTTTATAATTACCATACATACCACACAATACATCCAAGCATTTGTGCACGAGGGGGTAGTGCTATTTTAATAAAATCAACTCTCAAACATTTTGAAGAAGAAAAAACTTGCAGAGAGGAATTCCAGGCAACTACTGTTACCATTGATACCGGACAAAACCTTTCACTGATGGCTGTATACTCGTATAGTCCTCCAAAACACATTATCAAATGTAGTCAGTATGTAGATCTAATGAACAAATGCAAAATCGTTTTATTATAAGAGGAGACATCAATGCAAAGCATACACACTGGGGTCGAGGCTAAACTACTAAAGGTAGAGAACTTTTAAAAGCTATTCAAAATAGAGGCTGTGACTTTATCACTATTGGTAAGCCAACATATTGGCCAACAGATCCCGAAAAAATGACTGATTTACTCGATTTTTTCATAATAAAGCAAATTTCTCCATACAACTTATTAATTGAAGATGGATTGGAACTTAGTTCTTACCATAAGCGAGAATATTATTGAGATAGAAGAACCACCTTTTATGTCAAACAAAACAACGAACTGGGAATATTTCCGAAAACTCCTGGAAAATCAAGTGGACACTTCAGTTGAGTTGAATAGCTCCTTAACTCTGGAAAACGAAGCTCTTAAGTAAATAAAAAAATTCAACAGCCAGCATGGAATAGCACACCAACATATAGCAGAATTGTAAAAGGACATAAATATCCTAAACTTATAAGAGATCTAATCCAAGAAAAAACAAAAATTCGTCGTAGGTGGCACCATTCGAGGTCCCCTTCTGATAAAGCAACTTTAAATAAAAAAAAACCAAAGAACTGAGTTTGGTAATAAAACAAACAAAGAATGGTGAATTCAACGGATATATAAGTCAATTATCTAACGGAAGAAGTTCAAACTGTTCCCTGTGGAAATTTAAGCGTAATTTAAAAAGACCAGTTGCACAAAATCCATCAATCCAAGATAACAACAACAAATGGGCCAGAAGTGATGCGGAGAAAGCTGATCACCTTGCAAGTGTATTTACAATAAACGAAGAACTAAGCGACACCTTCATCAAACCAAAAGAGCGGACTGACCTGGAGACAGAAATCCCATGTACATGTGACGAGGATGTTTCCGAAATCATTAACAAGGGCCTAAAATCAAAAAAATCCCCATGTTTTGATATAATAAATACCGAATTGCTGAAACAGATCCCAAAAAAATGTACTCTTAAGATTACGCAAATAATAAACGCCGTATTTAAATTGAAATACATCCCTTATATATGCAAAGTATCAGCAATTATAATGATCCTCAAACCGGGCAAAACGACATGTAATGTAGCCTCATACCGTCCAATATCTCTGCTGCCGATGATCTCAAAAGTTTTTGAAAAACTGCTAATTAAACGTTTAATGCCTATAATTCAACAAAAATGTTTTATTCCTAAACACCAATTCGGCTTCAGGACAAAACACTCAACAATTGACCACGTCATCGGATTACAAACGAAATTGAAAAAGGCGCTGGAAGAAAAGAAAGTATGCTCTGCGATTTTTTTTAGATATATCGCAAGCATTTGATAAAGTTTTGCACGCTGGCCTTCTACACAAAATAAGAATGCTCCTAAGATACGAATACTTAGAAATCCTTAAATCGTACTTGAGTAATATATACTTCAGGATAAAAGTTAATAACCTTTTCGAAACTACATGAAATCAAAGCAGGAGTCCCGCAAGGAAGTGTGCTCGGTCCTTTTCTATGCCTAATTTTCACTAGTGAACTACCAACTTTAAATAATGCAGTCACTGCAACGTTTGCAGATGATACTGCCATACTCGCAACACCCAAAACAGAGGATGAGCACGTTGTGATATTGCAATCAGAAATAAATAACGTCGCAAGATGGACTAAAAAAAGGAAAATTAAACTAAACAACACTAAATCGGTTCACTTAAACTTTACACACAAGAATACACAATATATTTCTATTTATATCGATGATATATAGATCCCATATACTAATAGTACTTGGGTATGACACTCGACGCTAATCTTCGCTGGAAAGCACACATTAAAAAGAAAAGGGAAGAGTTGGACCTGAAATTTATCTCGATAAAATGGATCATAGGACGTAAATCAATGGTCATATCCCGTCCAACTCTGGGGATGCGCTAGTCACATCAACATAACTACCATTCAGCTATTTCAGAACAAAGTCTTGTGATGTATTATCAATGCCGCCTGGTACATCAGAAATTGTTACCTCCACCGTGACCTTGAAGTCGGAATCAGACTAAGTTACCATGTTAACGAAGAAGCATCTAACCTAAATTGACTAAGTAAATTTCCCTAAGCAAAGAGTTAATATAATGAAAACTAACAAGAATTTATTAAATTGACAATTTTCAAATTATGCATCTAAAGTTTTTTTGCAATGCAAACCAAAATTTGGAAAATTCATGACTTTGAGATGGTTGGTCAGACAATGCGTATGAGTAACTTGTGTGATTATGTAAAATGTTGCGTATAAGTACGTTAAATTACTGGTATCTTTATGGAATACCCAAAATGTTTAGTCTAACTCGGATATGCTAATACTATAAACAGATTTATGACCTTGTTATTAACTTTGACATGCGGCGGTTTCCATTTGTAAAATATGCCCCTGTTCTATTTTGCTTGTAAGATGGCGATAACATATTAGGCAACATTTGGGCTGATTTCTGTTTATATTGTCTTTGTTCGTGATGTTATTGTTGTGATGGTTAATTATCAAACAAAAGATTTGAAAGATAAAGAGCAAGATTGACGTCGCTCTAAACCTACTCCACTATGTTATTCTTCGCTACGGTCTGCTAAAAAAAGTGAGCAATTGAGCGAAAAGTTTATAGCAAATACGATATACTCGTACATATATCGTATTTGGTTTATAGCAGCAGTTGACTATACAAACCAAATACTCTCTATTATTCTTATTATAGAGTAACTGATACAAACTGCGTCACAATTTATGTTTCGCATTGTCCTCAATTCATTTGTTTGTGATAAATGTTGGATTTTTCAACTCTGCTAAGATTTTAGATTAGAATATTCTGAACTCATACGCGCAGTACTTCGCACGTATTTTGTGTACTCGTACCTGCGCGTCCATTCTTTACGAGTACATTAATCCGGTGGCTTAAGCAATATTGTAGAATCCGTAGTCCAGCAGACGTTTTTACTGTATTTTACAGGATTGAAAAGACAATATATAAGTTTAATGACTTTTTGGGGATACGTACAGTATGAAGGAAAGAAATGCAACAATGATGACAAATTTAAATTTTATGAATAAAATAAAAAATGTGTTCATATTGCATCACCAGCTAAATTAATTTAAATAATTTCAAAGTTAACTTACACTGTAGATGAAAGGAATTCCCGCCAATGTGCAGCGCCTTTCCTCATCCCACCTCACCTGAACAAATAGAGTACCACCACATGTTATTACTCACAATCCCTTGAAACTTAAAATTATACCGCACAGCAGCAGCCTTAAATTATATACTCGTATGTATATGCATGTACATATGTATGCTTGTATACGGGTACATACTCGTATTTACTCATATGTAAATATGAAAAATTTAGTACCGCTTGAGTGATCACACAACACCGGTTGAGTTGCTGCCGACTCTGTTGCAAGTGACCGCCGCTTTTGTTCAATCGTTCGTGAAAGACGGCATTACTGTGTTCAATTAACATTGTTTCCATTTATCATGCCTACCATATTTACTTGTTCGGAGAAGAGACGGCAAATCTTCTGCGAGATTTTAAATTAAAATGATTGCTCCATGTCATATGTGTGTGAACGTCTGCGGCCGAGCCTCCCGCAAGATCCAGTGCGCCCCTTGAGAGAGTTCGACGCAGAAATCCGTGGCAGATGTTCCTCTGTGGTTGGTACACATTCGTTCGTTAATGAATTTCAATTTTCGGTCAATTTTCATTTCAATTTCAGCTGGAATTGCAACTTTTGTGCGTAGTGCGCTGAATGAATTTAGAAATGGTTCTTTTACTCCACATGTTCTGTGGAAACTGTTGGCGAAGTTTGTTTACAATTTGCTGCCGCAATAAACATTGCTCGAGTAGCCTGCGAGTGGTAGTTGAACGTAAATAAAAATTTATTGTTTACAAACAATTGGCGAAGCGTGCTCCAATTTAATTAAAATGTGTATGACTTCTTCGCATCTCGTTTTCTCGCGGCTGTGAACGAAACTATGGCGGACCGTTTAGAATTATAAATTGGGCAATGTTCTTGGAATTAGAATGAAATTATGTAATTTAAGTTGTGTACGGACAGATTCACTGTGTGGAAGAAAATGCAAGCAAACAAGCAGAAAGTATTACAGTGGAAAGTACAATAAAAATCCCATACAGAGATTGTCAACTAGAAAGTTAAAGCATACCTGAAAACAGAAATAGTCCAGCGATTGATTGAATAAATCATATCTGCATTTGCATAAATAGTTGCAATCAAATCTCACTTCCACAATGGTCCATAATCTGCAAGCACTCAATCTACGCTTCTACGGAAGCTTTGATTCAAAGCGACATTAGGGTTCAGGATTGCAAGCCTATTGAACTTATCAGGAAAGGACTCTCGCGGCGAATACTGCTAGAAACAGCAATATTAGAATGTAATGCCTATCTAAAAATGTGTCCTCTACTATGAAACGATTAAAGTAACCAACGATAAAAGTAAATAACAAAGTGCAATTAAGAGTACAAGTCGAAGTGTGGAAAGTCTTCCCCCAGGGTTGAGAATTATAAATTTCGTAGTTGTTGTCGCTTATGCCAAATATAAGCGTATTGAAGAATTCAAGTTCTATCAATGACAAAGGTGCTTTGGAGAATCTATTTATGTTGGATATGATCAACTTGATCCCTCCAAAATACATAAGTTCCTGTCTGAATTATACTTGATAAAAGAGCTATAGATGATACTATCTTCATAGTTTTAGTAAATAAGGGCATCACAATAGATCTTTTAGATCATAGTGCATAACACCCTTTTATAAAATCTAGTTTTATTATTTAATAGGCTAAAAGAGCACTGCGACCTGAGAGATCTATTGTGCAGCCTCGTACCCAACTAAAACAATTATACATTATTTATAAATCTAATAACTGCTGTGGGCTTAATTTTAACTAGGTGATTTGGAACTAAGTCTAGTAGTTAAGTCTGCGTCTTACCACCACTGGGCAAGTGCACAGAACGTGTTCTGCTGTTTCCTGCTCCTCTCGACAGAGTCGGCAGGAATCGTTTTCTACCACACCTATTTTCTTCATATGGTAATTGAGTCTACAGCGTCCTGTTAATAGTTAAGTATAGAGTTTAATATCATTGCTGCTGAGGCTTAGAATAGCATATACTTTGATGTATTCAGGGTCAATGAGTCTTCTCGACTGCCGCATGGTTGTTTGGGCTCGAATAGACCTCGTTTTCCCGTTCTTACATTCAGTTATTTATGAAGCTACTGTTTACCCCACAGAAGGGTGCTGGACCTATGAAAGGCAGTGTCTGCGCCCTTTTTTGACTGTGAATTTTTCAATTCATTTCCTTCATGTTCCTCGGGTTCCGGTACCCACATTACCGCAACAGAATTCCTCGCTGCTAGGGTATTGAGTAGTTTAAAACATTCCCAAACCAGCTTTGATTGGAATCTCCGCCTGAAAAATGGAGGCTGTTTTTCCCATTGCAATTGTTTTATTGGAAAATTGGCCCTACAATTCCCGCTCAAGCACTGCCATCTCCCAATTTGGACCCATCAGTATACCACAACTGTGAGTCCTGTTTTATGATTATTTCATTGTTTCTCCACGCTGAACGGTCACTGATGACCACTTTGAAGTACTTGGAGAAGTCTAATTTTCTGTCTATCTTGTCAAAGACCATGAGGCATGGAGAATTCCAGATAGTGTCCAGGGTCTTTGCGTGCCCCGTTCCCCGTTGCCTTCTTTAAGATGGGCCAGATTAGGTATCCTTAGGCCGTGCTGACTGTCATCCCCTTAATCACAAGGTGTAGAAAAGTGATTCCAGTGATCATTCCTAAAGGTAATGTGCGGCACGTTCTCATGCTCACTCGAACCGGATATTCGGTGAATCTTGTTGAGGATCATCTGCCCCTTTGTCTGATTTACCTTTGGCCACCATACCAAAGAGGCATAGGTGATCATTGGTACTATTATTGTTTTATAAGACCACGCCAACATTTTTGGTCGTAGTCCACATGTTTTACCATACAGCCTCTGGCAGGAGTAGGTTGCTCTTAAGGCCTTACTAGTTATGTATGATAAATGGTTTTTCCAAGTAATAGTTTTGTCTAGGATTACTCTCAAATATTTCATTTCATTAGATATTGTTAAGTTTCTGGTTCCTAAACTTAAGGTCCCCAGATTCACGTTTGTTTTGTTCGGATTTATCGAGAGTCCTTTCTCCTGACACCAGCTTTGCGTGATGTCAAGAGCTAGTTGCAAGCGATCGGTTATGGTAGAGTCAAACTTGCTTCTAACCATGATTACCAAATGATCCGCAAATCCCTGAACTTCCTATCCGAGGTTATCGAGAGTTTGTAAGAGCTCGTCACTAACCAATAACCATAGGAGCGGCGATATGACGCGTCCCTGGGGGCATCCTTTGGTTGACCTGACAATTAACCTTTCTGCCCCTGTTTCAAATATTAATGTTCTTTTTTTCAGCATATTGAGAACCCATGTTATGACCAGTCTTTGTATTCCTTTCCTGATCATCCCGTCTTAAAAGTGGAGACCATTTAGTTTTGTTGACGGTAAAGATTCTACGAAGCAATGAGAGTTCCCTCCGTGTGGACATTAAGAAACGAGTATCTTCGATGGTTTCACTTTCCTCGCCACAAGTGATACAGCCTGCAAAGTGAGTGTCCAGCAGTATCTGTCACGTTTCTTCCAGGCTCTCCGTAAACTTCCATCAGCCTTCTTGAGTGTAGAAAGGCCAATCAAGTGATCTTTATTGAATGATTTTTGGAGTCGAGTTGCTGGTGGGAGCATTTCAATCTCCTCACAGTACTTGTACGCTCTTTGATCTCCTCAGCTCGTTATTATAGGCCGTTAAGGCAATTCTATAGGATGCCCAGTCCCCGTTAGAATTGGCTCTGTTAAAGAGCTGACAGGCTTTTTTGCGCAAAATGTTCAGCTCACCACTCCACCAGGGGACTTTCCTAGAACGTTGCTTCACAACTAGTTTGCAGCTGTTTTCGAAAGCTTCTATTATTAAGTTGTTGTAACTTCAGAATCTAGTTCCTTAGAGTTAGTTATTTTTTCACTACGGCACACAATATTTTGCTCTAAGTATAAGTTACATAGCGACCAGTTGGTCTTCCTAACATTTCTTATTTCGAAGATGTCTTCAATTTCTCCCAGATCAAAGCGAATGTTCCGATGTCTGACAAGGAGATTTCATCAAGCACCCTCCAATTTGAAGTGTTATTTCATATAAATGCGCTGGTTAGGGTGAGATCTAATACTTCCCCCCTTATCACATTTACAAAAGTGGGCTCGTTGTCCCTGTTTACCACCACAAGTTTGTTAGTACTAACAAAATCGAGAAGTTACTCACCTGGTACATTTATGTCCGTGCTTCCCCAAATTGTGTGGCGCGCGTTTGCGTCGCAGCACATTACCCATTAGAAGTTCCGAGTGCGAGAGTACTCCGTAAGCTGCTGGAGCTCACGTGATACCGCCTCCTCTGCATCGCCAGCGAGGAAAATGGAGGCCAGGGCAATCATTCTCATAATCTAATCTAACATACACTACTGGTTAATCTCAGCAGATTCGGTGGAATTTACTAAAAATAAGCAGTATAAAAATAGATCATTTGCGAAAAGTCATTCGGAAGTTCATGAATGGCGACCCAGAAGTAGCAAGTGAATTTCTTTATTGTAATTATTATGCGTGGGACTTGTTAACGCATTTTGTGCAGCACACAATTCCATTGAGACACAACCTACACAACAAGATGCACAAGAAATGTTTGTGACGTTCGATCAAAAGTGTTGTGTATTATAAGTTCAGTGCAAATTATTTTTCAAATTATTAACATACTCCTCTTTGAGATTAGAAAAACTGGGTTAATAAAAAAGTATTCAAATTCTATTGAATAAGCTTTGAACTTGTGCTGACTATTAAAGCGGAACGGAAACACGCCAATTATATGCAAATTATAACTTATAGTATAATTAAAAATAACGTTTTTTAAATGCATGGAGGCGAAAACCTGAAAGCCGCTTAATTCAGTTCAGTGGCAATTCAAAAATAATCGTACGAGGAATGGGCGATTATAATCGATAAATCGATTATTTTTGGTAAATGCATTCGAAGCAGATCTAAAAAAAACCAAACAATGGAACTAAAAACACAAAAAATTTACAAAACTGTGGATTAATTAATTTATGCATACGGACATTGACTCAGTTAGTTAATTTATTACAAACGTTCTAAAATGTTTGTACGACTGAATTCTTATAACACTTAATTTACAATATTACAGCCATCGATGAACAAGTGAACCACTTACATGCAATTTTATATTAATAGAAGTATGTACACAAATGTAGAAAAAGCCAAACTTCTCGAATTCACTATATAATTCCACTGATCCACTGATTTGGTGTATTTGCAATTAATCGATTAAATATAAAAATCGACCATCCCTAGTTCATAGTAGTTTTTAAAGGTAATTATCGGAACCGGAATATTAATGGCTGCACGAGTATCTCAGTTACTTTGTGAGCAAATGTGGCCATCGGACAAATTGATTCATGGGCAATGACGGGTCATAGAGCTGACTGCGGCCCACACTCCAAATACCAAAGAAATTCACTTCATTACGAAATCTTTGAAACTGAGCAGTATGTATTAATATCTAAGCTACTTAAGAGCGCCCACGCAATCGGAAATACTTCAAGCTGTGCAGCAGTATTCCAGCGTATTCCACTTGTACGTGTATGCACCGCAAAGCGGAAATTTATAAACTAAGATAAACATTTTCACTTGAAGTTTACTTAAAATTACAAACGAGCGGCTAATGCATGTACACCGCATCAATCAGATTAGAGATTCCTTGGCATAATTTCGAAATCAAAGGTGAAATAATTGCGAAATACCTAAAGTGAGAGAAAAAAGTATATAAACATGAACGGAACTATTTTGTTTTCAATACAAACAAAAAACAATCCAAACAAAACTTCCTCACATGCTCTCAACATGGATGTAAATATTAGTGATGTCCCGGATTGCATACAATTCATATCCCGAATACGGATCAACAATTCCCGACAAAATAGGTCATTAATTTCACTACACAGGAGCGGGTGACGGACAATTGCCTACCAATTATGGTTGGTCCTGCAAATGTGGAAAAATTAACTTTATAATTATAATCGGATGCGAAAGAATTAAATGTCTTATGGTAGAGGAAAAAGGGATTTATTGGAGGACCAACGTCAGAGAAATAGGAAGCACAAATATTTTTGAGTTGTTAATAAAAGAAATTTTAGTTCAAAAGAGAATTGTCGCAAAATCTGCGCCTTGGAATTGAAATATAATAAAAAAAAACCAGTTTATAACTTACTGAAACTAGATCAAAACGAACACAAATAATAGAAAGAAAATAAGCGTTCCTATGTTATTTCGCTTGATATGGTCTAGTTTATGTGGGTCTTAATGTTGGAATAGAATTTGTAACAAAAAATAAAAATTTTTCTTTTCAACCAAATATTTAAGTAACCTTAGCTAAGTTATTTAATTATTCTATGTAAGATATTCCTAGGATAACTTCTGCCTGACCCTTGCAAATAAAAAAATGGTATCTGATCACATTTCGTTATCACGCAACACTGAAAGTATGGTATAAATTAGAATTAAATTGTATCTTACTTTCAGCGGATTATCCACAGATTCGGGTACGGATCTCTGCCACCATCACTAGTAAACATTACGCAATCGTTAAGTAGCCAGCCGCTGGACTTTTTGGCGTCGGTGGCAATTATTTCATTAACTCACACAAGGGGCAGCTGTGGTGCTGCCCTGGAGCTGGAATTGGTGCTTTACCGGCTCGGCCAGATCAATTGCGATTCTAATAGCGGCCAGTAATATCTTTTGATCGCACACATTTGGATATAAGTCGCTTGTAAACGCTCCACTCCCACCCGACGGACAGTGAGTGATTAATTTATGAGCGATGCGCGATATTTGTGTGTTTTGCGCATTTTATAGACTGGCGCAAGAGCGTTTTGCCTTTCAACGCTCCTCTTGAAGCGGCACAAAACAGATACTCGTGTTTGCGTTTAGTTTCTTGATCTGTGTCGTGGAATTGTTTGTACTCATACAATCTGCCTCTGCTTGTAGAAGTAGGTACATTTTATGGTTACATGTTCGTTATCTTTCTTTAGTTTAATTGGAGTTTAAGTCTTCTGTTGTGTGTGTTGTGGAGGAATGCGGTAAATTACTTTGAACATGTAATTGGAATTCTTATGGCTTCTTGAGAAACTAGAGAGCGCTTTATTACTAGATGTTGTGCGTGATTTGACATAATTTCGATTGTTTTTAATGATGACAGTCTCTGTCAAGAGCATGTCAGTCTCTCCTATGATGATCATTTTCTTGTGCCAAGAGTGTTCTAACCTGGCAGATGGTTTATAAAAGAAGAAATTCCTGAAACAACCCAAGAGATCTACATAGTTTTCTTCTCCATATTCGATATTAAGTTGTGGGATATGAAAAGTGGATGCGCCAAATTACATTATTTTTTAATATACGAGTAATAATGCTTGGCATGAGAAGTGTCAACCTCAGATTTAACATGTGATATTAATGGAGCGATTCCCTAAACGCGATTTCGGCAAATATTATTAAGAAAGTTGAGTTTGGTGGCTGTAAATGCCAATTGGAAATCCACAATTCTGTTATTACCAATTACAAATAAAGAATATGATTATTTTGCAATCGATGTATGGGTCTAAATCAAATCAAGTTTCTCTGAGCCCTACTGTCCTTATATCAATTAAAATTTATTTTGAAAAATTTCGTCTACCTGGTCAACGGAAATATAAATAAAAAAAAACCCGTACCAGTTAATTTATCGAGATTAATTGAAGCTGTTTATCACAAGATCGACGCCGCCTTTTTTCTTGCTTCTACATACTATGAGTATACATAGGAATATGTCTCAGGGCAACGAATTATTTCCAAACTGAAAACAATTAGAAACTATATATGTATATGAAACGATGTCGCTACAAAGATTTCTTATGATACCGCTTGATGACATCATTCACCTCTTTACACAGTTCCAAAATGGGAAAATATAGAAAAAATGTTGTGAAATTTGTGCCTAACTAGAGAAGAGAAGACCCCAATACATTTGATTATTGTAACAATCAGCCATCTATTCGGCAGTACACTCCTTATTTTGAGCAATAGTATCAAAGGAACGATACGACTCGTCTCCATATTTTTAGTGGCATAAATGCGCCTGATACGCTGCCAAATGAAGCAACGAAGTCGCTAACTCCCTGCCTTTGATAATTTCGCACTGCTGAACAAATTCTTCTGTGCATATTGATATTTATATACCAAGAAATGCTTACTTGCACGAACCATAAAAATCAGACTTGGGAGCACAGTCGCTACGTCGTGTGAATTAATCCCAAACTCGTTAAAAATACCATCTCCGCTAAATTTAGTTATTGTGATCCATACAAATTTAGGGAGTTAAGGCTGGATAATAGAACGCGACTTAAGTTGTTTTCGCTGAAGTCTTACCATCTTAATTATCGGTCGCAAAATAGACCAGAAGTGAACTTATTTGTATTGGACTAAAGAGAATTCGTTCAAAACGAAATATCGAAATATTTGAAGAAAAAACGATAGGTGGCCATCGTTTTTTCGATAGCGTATTGAAGAAACAAGGAACAGGACATTGTGGCTGACGTTCACCAAATGAATCTGGTGAAACCGTTACTGGTGTTTGCTGACTGTACCCCGAAATACATTTTGGATTAATATGCTATCAGTAGACTTAAAAAAATTCATTTAGAAGGCTTCGCATTACCAACAATAATAATTATAAAAGCGTGCCTTCGTCGTACTTTTTTGTCATTCATAAGCAACGACTTTGTTTCCTCTCAGCTATTTAATTACAAGCCACCTTTTAATTCTACAAATATCGGTTTATATTTGAGTCAATCACATTAAAGATAATGCAAAGGATGGCCAAGCAAATAAATATTCCCTCAACATAATTCTTTATATATAAGATCTTTGAAGACAAATCGGAATACAGTCGATGAGGGATTGTAGAATAGTTTTACATCAATTTATACTCGTAAACATAAATAATAGTTAACCATACTAAAATTTATTCTATGATATATACGTACAAGCATCCGCATTGAGTACTTAAGCGCCTTAAATATCGCCACTGATTCATATTTATTAAATTTACATAAAAACTCTTCACTCTGTCAGTTAAATCGATCTTAACATTTTCCACGATCGTGCACCAATGATTATCTCATTCATTTCATTACTCACATCGCCCAATCCGTTTAAGTGCTACCATCTATCCATCCACACATGAGCTGCATCGGCGGCAGCTCTCCACGGCATTTGCACAGACCTTTCGAATTAATGAATGAGTTGATCTTTGGCTGATCCCCTGTTTATGCCGCCGCGCAATATGTAAACCTTCTTTTCTCGTGCTGTGACTTAATTTAATGACATTGCAGCGCTTTTATCACAAGATGCAATCGGATGTGAATATTTATTAATTTTATAAATTAATTGATTTCAAACACTGTCATAGAAATAAATTAAATAAATTTGAAGAAAGTTTTAAACCAAGGATGCCTAGGGTAAAAATAGCTGGTGTATTTCCAAATGCTATTTGAACCGGTTCCAAAAGCAAACAGCCATTTGTCCAATATCCATCTCTAAAACCTCCAATATCCTTCCAATTACCCTGTATGAATAATAATCGAAAGCAGCATATCTAAAATTAACATGAAAATCTATTCCACTTTAGAGGACCGCGAAGTAATTGATTGTCCTAGACAGTGTGATGGTGCATTATCAAAATGATAAAGAATTTGCCCTCTGCCTTATTGCAAGCATCCTTTGATACTCGTCCGGCAAAGTAATAATGCACAATTCACAGGTGGATTTAGGAGAGCAGCGACGATCCGTATGTCTGAGAAGGTAGGTAGGGCAGCCGCATCACCAATAAACCAGTGATGCTACTTAGACCACCAGTTGGGTCCGTTGTGAGCCGCGGATGCGAGGCATGGCTACGCTTCCCCCTCCAGATTGAACCAACCTGACCTTTTACAAAGCGAAGAAGGTTGTTAACACCTGACTGGCATAGACCATATCTATACTTGTTAAGAAGTGGGATCCTACTAAACGCTCCCTATTTCTAGCAAAATCTGGCATTTACAGAAGAGATGCTGGGTCGTTTCCAGTTCCTCCTCGTTCCTGCAGATGCGGCAGAAATCATGATCTTCATGCATGATTTCCTATTAGACAACGTCCCATGAGGGCTCCTATTAAAGTCCTAATTTGTAGTCTATTGAGTCTAATGATATTCCTAGATAGACGCAGATTTAGCCTCGGACATGTTTGCCTGACGATTTCACAGGTAGTGGCAGCTTTGATTGGTAGAATTAATTAGGGTCTCCCTTATGAGAAGCTTACAAGTCACGAGAGGTGCATCCATATGCCTACCGACATTTGGCATACAAGTGCTATCTCTCGCAAGTTGATCAACCTTGCAGTTCCCTGGTATATCCCTATGTCCTGGTACGCAACACAAATGGATATGGAATTGTCTAGCCATCTCGTCTAGACACTCCTAATCTAAGACCGTCCGAGAAATTATACCATAATTTTCTTGCCACTGCTCCATGCACACCTCATGGTAGGTTTATCGTTATCTGGGCAGATCTAATCTGATAATTTCATTCTATCCTTTACGTTAAATTATGTGGCTTACATATATTTTGAATCAATTTACTGCTTTTTGTTTACACTCCCCCACACTCGCTCCCAGTCTAACAACAATTTGGCAATGCACTATCTTTTGGTTTATTAGCTTCATTAATTTATATACTTTCTATCTATTTTAAAATTTATTACAAAATTTTATTTAATTATTATTATTTTTGAAATTAGCTGAAGGCCAATTGAAGAAATGTGTCTATATAATTAGCGTATCTCTCCACTTATTTGACCTTACTCTCCACTTATTTTAGCTGCACTGTGTTGAAATCGTGTTTCGTCCATACATACATTTACTAGCAAAACTTCTTGATTTATACCTTTCGAGTTCCCACAACTTACTCGGTCATCTCAATTCAATTTGGGACATAAAACATTCAACATAGAAATAATCATAATGATATATGCTTCACCGAAATAGTGCAGTGCGTGGTTTGAATGATATTTCAAGGCTAATAATTTCTAAATTATTTGACTTAATTTATGACTTTTAGAAAGTGGAAATGTGCGCTACACAAATATGAAAACACTGGGCAAATTAGTGACCGGCAAGACTGCCATTGAAGCACACTACACAAAAAACTTCTAAATGATATGTTCAGCAGTTGTAGACTACTTTATAAGAAAGGATTTAGTTTAGTTTACCCATGTCCTTAATACACTGCGTTAGCAAAACAAAAATCGACAATTGACTGCGTTTAGGATTCGAATTCAGGCAGACTTGAAATACAAATTTTATGACTTAATTGGATCTTAATAAAAAAAATGTCAAGGTGGGCACATTGTCTGGACTTTTCATTCCGAATCCTCTTGCGTTCAATTTGGCTCAATATTTAATTTTAGCCAATATCTCTCTTAGCTTTTTACAAGAAATGAATTCTTGTGTATAAAACATATCCATACCGTATCTGCTGCGGCTTCTTTTAAGAATGTACGATGTTGCGAACATGTACGAATAGCTTCATGTCTACCAAAGTAGTATCTAAAATCTGCAACTGTGATTTTAAAAAGTAAAATCAAAGAGTACTCGTATACATAAAAAGAGATTGAATCACTCAAAATTTTGTGTAATGGAAGTGAAGGCGATTTCACAAAACTCGGTGAGCGACAAAGGGAAGCGAGATGCAATCCGTGTATTTATGTTTACTAGATAAATAAATGAAATTTCACAACACCAATGGAACAAACACATATATTTTGACCAGGGAATTAGATGTCATCCATTCGAGAGTGGTATCAAATGAAACACGTTCTCTTTCCATGGTTTAAACAATTTAACGAATACCAAGCGATTAGATATTTAAGTGTGGGCTCCCCCGAAGGACTAAGTAAGGAGATTCAGAAAATTTTTCGTTTATGACTCCACACGGACTTCGTTATTTTTGTTTTTCTATGAATTTCCCACAGACGATCCAACCCAAAAATGCACAATTTCTATATGAATTTTTTTTTTGGGAAATTTGTATTAGCTTCGCCTTTCAAGTTTGTGCACTCTTCTTTTAATATTGTGTACTCCTTAGTCTCTGAGATGGTGACTTATGATTATGGAATATCACGAGGCAGCAAATATCATTTCGGGAATCTGCCAAATCCTTATTGCTTGAAACACAATAATGGAGGAGTGGAATTGAAAAATCCGTAGAATATTAAATTAGAAGAAAATATATTATTATTATTTGTATATCCATAGTTTGCATATATTTTCTATTCTGAGATAATGAGTTTAGGCGCTAATGTTTTCGGCAATATAGGTGGGAGCAGCATATTTTGTAATACCCCGAGCCACATGTGTACGAGCATGTATGTATGTTTGTGATTCAGTTTCATGTTTGTTTATAAATATATCACAAGAATATATTGAACACACTCTGACCGCATTGGCGTAGGGTGCTTAAATCAAATTTGGTCTTTAGTATGACTCACTCGGTGAATTCAGAATCTTGTTTTCCGTTTTCTCCTTCACATCTTCCACGCTTATCTCACATGTGGCTAGCCAAATATTAAATTTCTTTTTTCTTTCATTTTAGCTATTTTATTCTGAATTTGTGTAATTTTTTGCAATTCTATTTTTTTTATTTGCTATTTTTAAATTTACTATAAACATTTCTTTCATGGCGGTCAATTGTTTTTGTTTTCATTGACGTCATCGCGTATGTTTTGTTTCAAATACAAAACTATATTCGTTTTTAAACAAATTAGAATGTTTTTCAATTGAAACAAAAATTATCTGCAGCCTTGAATCTTGCAGATACATACTATATACAGAACATATACGGAGAATGGCGTACGAAATCAGACTATCATTTCATTAACGGGTCCTCCATATGTCATTAGCATTTGTAATCTTTCCATGAACGAGATACACAAATATAATCATATTTAAGAAACATATCAAAGAGACAACAAACTCATTAGCATACTATAATGTGGGTTTATCAATAACGAACATAGGAATAGCATCCTTAAAAATATTGATTTTGACTCATGGAGTAAGAAAAATCGAGCATACGAGTATTGTAGTGACTAAAGTACTATTCGTTTCGTTTCGCTACACCCAGTCAGAGGGCTTTCAGCTCTTTGAGATGGGTTCTTTCTATGTATTTATGATATGAAACACTCAACCAAAACAACAAGAAAATCATTTAATTTCGTATTCAAAACACATCAGTTTCTTTCTCGTATTCGGTAGTGTGTGCACTATCAGATTTATTGTTCGTCTTGGCTGTCTGATTTTGCTTTGAACAGGCTCGCTTGCCTATCGGAAAAGCATATCACCCTCTCAATGTGTGAAAAGGTTTTTGAGATGCAGAACTTTATTGCTGTGTGCATCGCAGCTTTCATTCGTAGTTACGTGTGATTCTGTCCTTATTCTCATTTCAGAAAAGCAGGTATTATTCCGTTCCTAAAACAAGTTTAATCTATGAGATACTTGCATTTGCTTGAAATAAATGTTGAAATTATCATTTGTAATTATTTTAATATTTCCCCGAACCCGAAAAAAATTATTTATTTATAATTTCAAGTTCTTTTACATTCCAGAACGTTATGAATGATGAGCATATTCTGATAGCTTCGAAACCCAAAGTTCTTTACTTTTGATATTATTAAAAATTGGCACAAGTTTATTTTATATGATGAGTTCACTCATAGATGTACAAAATTCAGAGATGTATATTAGAAGAATAGAATAGGATAGACCCAATTCTGTCTTTAAAAGTTCCAATTCACAAAATTAATATTTGCCATCAAAAATGTTTCTGGTGTAATAAGCACTAAAAAGTAGGACAGAAAGAATAAAATAATCGTTTTAAGCCTGACGAAATACTAGAATATGGGTGGGCGGTTGGTTGACTCTGATAGAGAGGACTCATACGGACAATTATTTATATTCAAATTGTTGCCACTACTTGTGATATATTCGCAATACTGATGCACAATTGTAAGAACACAATTATTAATTCATTTAAGCTTAATTTCATCGAATATATAAAATATATAGAGTTGTAAAGGTTGGGGTGGTTTAGCAGATACAGCAGCGAATAATACCAACTCTATTAATAGTTGTATTGGTATAACATTTTGTTTTCTAAGGAGGAGTTTTCCATCAGATTTGCTTTCTAGGAATCTTGTAGACTTCTTACATCTCATTGTCCTATAACCTTGCACAAATAATTTGTAGTTTTTTGTACTAAATTAAAAAAACACAAGTAATACAAATTGAATGTACTTTATATATTTAATTGTTTGCAGTTGAACCGACACTTCCCGACCCACAAGCACATTTAAAATGGCGAAACCGCTTTTGAATTCCTGCTGCGTCTGCCAGTCACTACGCAATGGCTCCATCATTTCCGGAATACTGGCAATTGTCCTGTCCATACTCACAATTATAGTCATCTTCACCACCCGCGTAGCCTTCAAAACAATTGTCTTCGACTGGATCCCAACGAATATTGTCAAAATTATACTGGTGGTCAACTTGTGCATGACTATACTGATATCACTGTTGATGATAGTGGGAGTACTGAAGGTGCGTGGCTATTTTTTAGCTTGTATGGTAGCAAAATAAAACACATATATTCCGGTATTTTCTAGCGCAATCACTACCTTATGATGCCATGGGTCGTATTGGGCATAATGATCGTTATTGGTCTGCTCGTGTCCGTCATCTACACTGCCGTGGTGTTCTTCATTGACGGCTTTCTGCTCACTGGCGTCTTGTGGCTCGTATTTGGACTCATTGCCTGCAGTAAGTAATTTGAGGAACGTTCTGAATGAGGCAAATGCGTTTCAAACGTTTTGAATTGCATTCATTGCGGCGTTTCTGTATGCAATCATTTTTATATGTAATATGTAAGCTCCATACAAACGATGCCGTACAATTGTATCGCATTGCGCTGTGTGGTGCTTGGCGAACCGCATGCGAGCGGGTGCGATCTAATTACCGGATGCAAAGTATTTGCGCTCCGCAGTTAGGCCATGCGCTTAATGGAGTTCGAAGAAATATTAATTGCACATCGACAGGCTCCGCATTTCAATAATGCCAATGCAACTGCTGCGGTAAAGGAAATTGAAAACGGGCCCCAAAAATTTGTTCGCATGAAAGCCGCAATTGTAGACAACTGTGAATTATTACTTTAAACATTATACGCAACTTATTTCCAAACTTTTATCTGCATCGACGACAGAAATTAACAGAACTGATGTTAACATTCACGAGATACAGATTTTTGTTTTTTTTACCAAACCAGACATCTGCTGCTTAGAGTAAATTCACTCCGTATTTTAATGGTTCAATCTCATCTACTCTCATTATGGAAGTACCACACAAAAAAACAATAAAGAATGGACATAGGCAGCGATCATCCCAATGGAAACTATTCAAATCTGACACCAGACGACAAATTAATTAATATAGGATATCTATAGGCATGTAGTACATTGTATGCGAATTGTCCAAACGGGTGTCATGCGAAACTGCAGTTATTTCTACCAAGCAATCAGTTCTTTCGTTTCTAGACCACTTACGCCCCTTCCTCCTCTTCTAAAATGCTCCGCTCCACAAATTCTTAAAATTTATTATCGAAATCATATTTCTTAATAACTCTTTTGAAGAATTCTAAATTTTCGAAAATTCGTTTATTTATGTAAAAAATATTCGAAAATTGTCAAAATGATAATACCAATATATCTGATTTACGCAAAATATATACTTACATATAAACAAGTTTTCAAACATATTACTGAACTTTTTGTTAACAAAATTTAAACATTTTGCTTCTCAACTGGTAATACATCCACCAAATTGGATAGACATCGATTGGAGGACATTGAGGAACTTAATCAAAAGTAAAGATCTTTAATCAATTAATCGGAAACAGTCGTATAGAAAAAACCCCTAGAAATTTTGAATTACAAAATAGTAAAATCAGAAACAAAATAGTAGCATTATTCATTCATTCTTTTTCAATTCTAGCCAAAGAACTAAATTCCCTGATCATTACAATTAATGAAATAAAAATTGTAGAACCAGGAATATAGTAAAAAACTAACACCAGCGAAACGGCCGGCAATGCCACAAGAAAGTTTTATTTATTATTATTCTAATTGTTCGAAAAACGTGTATTTTCCAAGTAATTTACTTAGTAAGCAGCTAGCTAAATTTAATTTTAGTTCTTTTCCCACATGGCAAACAAATTTCTTTGATAAAATCTGCTTCTGTCTTCAGTGTCTCTTCGAAGGAGGGCTTAACACAATTTTACGAATGTATTTTAAATGGAGAAAGTCACAAAAATTTAGTAGCCGCAAAACTCGACCAGTTACTATATTAGCCTTAAAAACTCATGAAATCGCAATGGAAGCAAGACATATTTTTATGATTTTATAGTTACGCCGATATTAAAACCACATTTTTTCTATTTTTAGTAATCCTGACCTACTGCTGGTGTGTGGTATACAGCGAGTATACGAATCTCTCCGAGGAAAACGACAGAGGGCGCTACAACAAGCAACCATATCGCCGCTAAATGTGAGCAGCACTCGTAAAGAATGCAACGTTCACTATTACCATTAGTTTTAATTAAGCTAACAGAATTGAGTAAGGCTCCGTATGGCCAGAACACTTCAACTAGTGCTCTTTTTTAAATTTAAAATGTAACTTAATGTGTAACTAATAATTTAATATTTATTATTTAAAACGTTGCATTATAAATTAATGCAGCCGCATTCAGTTGTTTGCATTTTTTGCTCACCGAATTTACTCAAAATTAGTCCAAATTTGAATATATCTTTCGAAAGAAATTTTGAAATTCATCTTTAATTTTATGTATAAATGTATCGAATAAAAACTTAACAAACTTCTTAGATTGTGATTTCTTTATTTTTTCATATAAATTATAAATTAACATTATTCCTCATAATCAAATAAATAAACACAAAGTCTTTGTTCCCCTACAGGGCAGAAAATAAATTTCACTAAACTCAATTCCAGTAAAAAAATGTTTTTAAAAATGCACTTATAATTCGCTGTGCACATATTTCGATTTCAACTCTTCTATTCTTTTAATAAAATCTGTTTTCTCCAAGCAGCCGTCGCATGTCTCATCCCAGTCATTGAGAACCTTCTTCAAGTCGCGCACTTTCAGTTTCTTCAGATCCACAGCGTTTAGATCAATTTGTTTTTCTGCAAAGGAACGAAAATTCGATTTAATAAAATGTTGACGCAATTCGAACTCCATAGCAAAAAGTAGAATAAATATATCAAGCATAGAATGAGTGGCACATGATCTAAAGGGGAAATATGAATGTTAATCCAAGACTTGGTGCGGGATTTGATGACGTTGCTTATGGCCATCAAGCCTTCATTAAGTCACATGTAAGCTACAGAAGAACTTGGGTTGAAATTGGTGGAAAATGTTTGCGAAAATGTTATAAAATGTAGCTTGGCCGTCGAAACAATTCACACTCGCCAACTTCGACCACGTTTAATTCCTAGTCTTCTTCCCAAGCCGCTTAATAGAAATCGGTACAGTTCATCTACGCAAATCTTAGTTAAATATGTAATAACAAACAGACTTTCAGCTGCTCATAATTGATTTTAGAAATTTAAAAAATATCCTAATCAATTCCTACTCAAATATGGTCCCATGCTACTTTATTAAAATACTTTATATTTTTCGGGTTGTACTTCAACCGTCATAAAAAATTGAAATAGAAATAGCAAATGCCCTCCCGATTATAAATTGATTTTTCATCCATCCTACATAGATTGAAAGAACGCTTGTTGTGATCGGGAAGTGGCTTGAGCTGACGCAGTTAGTACACGTCACTTTTATTTTTGTTGAAAACGGCCACGACATGCCAAGCCCATATAGCGACACTGCACTTATTTTATGATCTTTTCAGAGCAGTTTTCCACTATATTGTTTGACACCTAATATCAAAATTCAAATGGAGAAATTCATGTTTATCTATATATAGTTTCAAAACACACCTAGACTCCGCCGTCAATAGAAAATCTAGGAAATCTTTCTAATAGAGTATTGTCCTACAAATTTTCCTTATTTATCTGTAGTAACTGTCATTATATATAGTCTATTGATAAGCGTGCTAATCTGCTAAAGAAGAATAAATGGATTCGTGTCCCTGTCCCACATGGATCTTGCGAGTCTCTCAGTATTACTATATAACTCTTCACATGAGAACTAAACTTACAAAACACAATAATCTGACTACGGATTTTAACAATAAAACTATATTCACTAAACTATATTTATGAGTGTTCCATTTCGTCATATTTACTTGAAATAAGAAAACTGGGCCATTTGCACGTGTATACAAATATTTTTATAACTTACCGTAGCGCAAATCACATATTTGAGAGTCTTTCTTCGTCAGTTTCTCACAAATTTTATTGGCAGGCATGGAATAACTTAAAGGCTTGCTGAGCTCATTTAAAGTTCCAGTAGCAGATTCTTCCAGACCGCCCAAATAGTAGCACTGTAAAGTATTACATTGGGAAAAACATTAAACCATGATAGACGCCCACAATTTCAATAGAGACATTCTTAAACGGTACTTACAAATCTGTGTTCTTTGTTCTTCTGTGTTTTGCAGAATTTCTTAAATTCAGTTTCGATCAACTTGTAATCCGCTTTAGTGGTATCATCCAACAACTTTGAAAAGCGATCCACAGTTTTGATACAAACTAAAACACAAAATAATTTATACTTCAAAACACGTTGATTGCTAGCAATTCTTATAACTAACCTTCGCAATCCTCCTCCTTGAGAGCAAATGATATGTGTGAAATTAAAACTAAAGTAAATGCTGCTATGAATACTTGTGACTTCATTGTAACGTGTTGCTGATTACTGCAAAGAAATAAAAGAAAACTAAAGCGTTAGTTTAACAAATCCACTCTGTAAGTACGGCTACGTAAGCGTTTTGCCTTAACTCTCCTTCCACTGTTTTTATTATTCTTTTTTTTCCATTTGCACTAATATATTTGCTTAATTTGTTGAATGGAAATCGCCATTAACCTTACCTCAAATAACGGGAGTATACTAATTCCAACTCTAATTTTTACTTATTATGCCTCCTATATACAAAATTGTATTTATAATATATTTCACCGTCCAATTATTTCACGAATCTGTTCAAACAATTGTATTCGTTATAGCGTTATGTGGCCGGCGAATGAAAACTAAATGCCTAAATGAAATATCTACGAACAAACTGAACTTGTCGCATCCCCATTGGTTCTTTCGGCTACGTCAAACATTCAGAAACACACTGTTGCCAGACTGAAGGAAATTTCCCTAGAAGCACTATTTTGCAACAGCACTGTTGCACAACTACGTACTTTCGTAGCATTTAGGGTACCTTTTTATATGGCGCGTACTAAGTTTATTTATTTTGGTAACAGTACTTTTTGTATTATTTTTAAACTATAACTTTTTTTTTATTTGTAGTACCAAAATGTCCAACTCTTACATTACAACAAAAAAATTTATATAGTAATAATTGAGTTGGTGTTTTTTGGAATTTTTTGTATATTAGAGTACTTTTATATTTCTCTCCCGTGCATCAGTTTGCAGCAGTTTTCAAAAAAAATCAAGGGAAATTTTACAATTTAATTTTTTCTTTTTGAGGTAGATGCATCAAACTATTGTGCTAACTTCTTCTTCACAGTGTATTTTCATCGTCTGCATTTTGAGCAAATATTTTTTTTTACAATTCATATTGAAGAAATTTCCTAATGCATGATTTTTTAATAAGTTTGTACGAATGGTGTTTTACGTTTTCCACAATTATTTTTTCTGTGTACAGTCTCCGATATTTTTGATTGTCAACTTATTTCTAAGACATTTTGCCAATAAACTAAATAAATAACTTCCCAAATATTATTAGTCACGAGTTACGTCCGGACACAACCCAACGCCCACTTTCATAATTTATTTTCAGTGTATATAACACAGTGTTAGGTCTCATATATCAAATCTTGCGAGCAAATGCTTTTTGATAAATTCTCTAATTATGTACATAGATGTTTGCCATTTGGTTGCATGAAAGTGTAATTATAAAGAAGCTGAGTTGAGAAAATCACTTTGAAGAAATAAAGTTATAACCAAATAAAATGTTGTTTTTATTTTATTCAAGAAATAAAAAGTTTACCCTAAAAGTAAAAGTCCAAAAATGTAATTCTCACAGTCGACCTTGACATTTCTAAAGAGAATTCAAGACGTATCTACAAAATGTTAAACTAAAATATTTATTCGATTTTACATACTTAGCAGTGTATAAAGTACATTAAAATCGAATAGTCACACTTACATGAAGACACGTAAATACCTCTTCAACGAAAATCGATTATAAAGTAATATACAAACTTGTACAAACGAAAAAGTTACGATACCAAATAACAGATCTATGTATATTGGTTCAGGAGTAAGAAAATTTAATGCAAAAATAACAAAGGAAATGTCAAAAGGAACTACAACGACAACTGTAAAAACACAGCAAGAACAGTTCCAGCAACAATTACAACTAAAAGCGCAATTGGAGCAGTAAAGCCTACTACATGCATGTGACATCAGGCCGGTATTTTTATACATACATCGTTAGCTTAGTATGGAAAGGGCGAAACTCGCATTTTCGGTACTTTACAGGAAAGGAAAAACTTCATAAAGTTTAAAAATATTTTAAATGCAATTCACAACAAAAAAACCGACAAGTTTTGTTCTAAAATCCTTTTTTAATTTTTTATGTTTTTCGTGGAGTTTTGTTATTTGGGGCTTTTTGAGACGAACTTTTTTGCAAAAAAATATGAGTTAGTGCCTTTTACACCAAATTAAAAAATAAGACATCAAATTAAGGTTATCCTATACAAAAAGCAAAAAAAAAAAAACAAGTATACAAAAGATGAACGTATAAAAGGAAAGAAAATTTGAACGAAAATGTTTAAATTTTATGAGGTAAACTATCATAAAAACTGTGGCAGTCTACAGGTAACGAATTCTTCAGATCCTGCAAATGGTCCCACTTCTTTTTAGAGATTGCTATTTTCCCTCTATATAGAGAACCAGGCTTGATATCTTTCATAAGAGTCTTGGACCTCTGCGGTAAGACTATATAATCGCCAGTTATATTTGTTTTAAACTATATTAAGCCTGAATTGTCATATTGTAAGGCCCGCAGCATATTGACAGTTTGATCGCCAGTGCCTCTCCCTAGAATTTACATCAAATGTTTCAGATATGTAGTGATTATCTTTTACCTAATCGAATCGACTTGTATCGCTTATGAATACTTTCAAAATCCAAGAAATAATCGTAATTCAACTTGTGTGCTTGTAGAGGTGAAGGAGTTTTTCGTGCATCCCTGATTAGTTGCACAAATTGAGACGCCAAGTTGATTTGTTTTTTCTTGAATTTTCTCTCAATAAGGGAATGGGGTTGCATCGAATTCCATTGCGTATATTCACTTATTAAATACTTCTGCTCAACCGTTAAATTCGTTTCAACAAAATAACATTTCGATTTAGGTAGAAACAGCCATCCGAGTAAATTATTATGTGATGAATTTCTGGAGTTCGAGTATGTAAAATTTTCAAGTTTTTAATAACACACGTAACAAAAACCGAAGGCACAAGATTTGCATCTGTTTCATCCCAAACATAATTATCAATTATTCATTCATGATCAACAAGCCATTTTTATAGAAAAGCGCGTCTTTGTTGGTTGTCCTGACCAGCTTCTGATGATCGATTTAATTTTGATGCGCAAACTTAAGGATTTGTCTGGACTGAGTTGCAAGCCATGTGTTCCGCTCTTGCTTATCAAATTTCGATACATTTTTTCCTTTAATCCCAATGCCGAAAGAAACATTTAGCGACACAATCGCCCTGTATTAGGTTTAAAAAAAAATATGATTGATTGCACCCGCCTCGAGTTTTCTGAACAATTTTTTTCTCGATTGAAGTTACAAAGCCCGTAACATATAGTTGCTTTTGGTCCCAAGACATATCCCAAAACAAATTTAAAAAATGCTTCCTTATGGACTCGGCAAACGCTGAGAAATTTCTGATTGCCCTACTTTTGCAATATTGTGATGCACAAGCCTCTCCTAGTTGTCTTGGGGGCTTTTGGCAAAGGCCGTTTTTTGATGCACTCGAATACTGTTGACCTCTCATTTTATTTCATTATTCAAATTTGCCCTCCATTCGTATGCGAACATTATCATTTTCCGAAGCAGTGTCATTGTTCCCTACAATTACGTTGTAAACCGTAAACAATAAGAAACGAACATGGACTGGGGTGAGCAACGCAACTCTAAGCCTTGTGCAGAGCAAATGAGAGGAAGTCCCTTTCTCTTTTAAATAGTGAAAAAAATGTATGCGGGGAATTTTCTTTCTCTTTCGTTTAATGCTCTTCTTTCTTTAGCATCAAGTCAATCATTTGTTGTCGGTTGTTTCGACGCTCGTGGGAAGTCTTTGCTGGATATAAACTCTCCTCCACGTACTTCTAGTTTATCAGGTGTTTTCTGCGCTACCTCTTCGGGCGATTTGAATGTCGTTGCTTGCAGTGCAGAAAATACATTTTCAATCACTGGATAAGCAATTTCTGGAGAGGAAGCCCGAGGAATGTTTACTGCTCCATTGCCTGCGGTTTTTTTTTTTTAAGATACCTCACTCTTATTTAAATTTGAAGCTTCTATATAATAATGAACCACTATCACTATATTATGATAGCTATACTTATCTTTATTTATCCAGCTCCAGATGAGAAAGGCAGCACCTTCTCCTTTGCTCCTTATTTTGTTGGGAATCGCAACTAGCACCTTTCTTTTTTTTCCTTCAACAATCTAACAATATTATTTAACACTTGATATTCACTGCCAAGACGAACCGTGTTATTTCCTCAACAAAAGCAGTTCCTTTCGGTCATTTAAACCTTTTAAGTACCCGAATGTATGTAGGATTATTTTTCTCCAACTTCAGTGCACAGCCAACTAATAATCAGCAAACATCCACAGTTAACAAAAACACCAATTTGAACGCGAGTGGTAACACAAAAATAATTGGAAACACTTTACTCCCAAACACTTTAAACTGCGCTCTAACGCAGCCGGCACATTCCAGGAACTCCACACTAGACCGGCTCAAACGAATATCTACCCTCGACTGCCATGACCTTTTTTCAAAAAGTCCTTTCTTTCCCTCATCTCCAATTTCACATTCCTTCGCATCACCTCATATCCTAACTCTGGACTCAATGTTGCCTTCTTCAGCGTAACCGCTCACACTCACACTCTCCACATACCCATTCAGAGGCCAACCGTCCATCCTTGTCTGGGCAACTTATCAGGCAGCCCTAGCAACCGCCATGTTAAGCAGGTCAACCACCTCTGTTGACTGTGGCTTTGACCAACTTTCGCATAAACACGGTCAAAGCTTTGTCCCAAAGCTGCGGACAGATGAGTCTAAGAGCGATCGCCAATAGTTTGACCGCATTGAGCCGAAACAGGCCGCAACACGCAAATAAATGCAGAATTGCAGAAAAAGAAACAGCTGAATGCAACAACACACCCAAGTTATAAGCAGGATCACCACCTCCGCCAGAACATGGGTGGAAGCATTTCCTTCGATCTATTCTTTGGACCAGCGCCACAACGTAGGCCACCGCCCACGGACTTCACTCCGAGATTCGTGTCTAGGCTAGCCGGGCAACTATTTATACCTATCTATAAATATATATATCTTCAAAAACTAACATTAATATTTCTTTTTCAGAACCACCACACAGACTATGATTACGGGTTCCAACACCTACTTGCACGGCAATTATTACTAAACAAAAATTCTTAACCTAACTTTAAACACTTCTCTTCATAAACCCTATATTTATTTCCTATTTTGAGGCATTGGACTCGATGAGCAATATTTCACACTATACTCATCTTAGACGCTAACCTACCCACACCTATACCGTATCGTATAAACAGGAACACATTTATTTCTTTTATCTTATAAAGTACCTAGTAATCATTTCCCTTTTTAGATTCCTTAGCCTCAACCCAGCTGCTTATTTTCTAGCACTTCGGCCTTCGCTCCATCTCAGCGGCTCTCGACACACGTAATAGTTTCTTCCTTACTATTGTTTTATGTCCTTTGCGTAGAAGACATATACAGGTTTCCCTTGCAAATCCTCTAATAGGTATAGACTATTCCCCAGAGCCTTACCACTCGGGATTTTGCAAATTTTGTACAAAAATCACTCAATGTAAAATTTCGTCTATATACTTTGTGGCCCGGAGAAAAACTAATTCGCCTATCGCGTTATACTGCCGCCCTCATTTTTCGTATGCTGCATGCACGTTTTTCTGTAGTGAACCTCTCAACGCACACTCGATTTCAGAGAGGTACCTATCTCAGCCCCTATGATCGTTCTCGAAGTACGCTCTAATAGCGTTCAGTACGGACTGGTTGATCCTTTTGAAAGCGTTGACCTGGGGCGAATAGACTGCAGTCCTCATATGCTGTATTGTATAGCCTTCATTCCAATCTTTGAACTCTACCCCCGTGAACTGCCTCCCATTGTCCGAGAAAATCACCTCCGGCACTCCGAACTTGTGGAATACTTCTTCCGTCAGGTAAATAATTACGCTCTTAGCCGTGGCTTTTCGCATCACTTTCAGGAACACGAACTTCGAGAAATGGTCTAGCACCACTAATACATAGGCGTTTCCCGATTTAGGCCGAGGGTACTTCCCTAAAAAATCTATAAACAATCTCTTGAAAGGTCTCTCAGTTTTCATTTCCCTTCCCTTACCTGGTCGCAGACTATGGTTACTACTCTTAGTTTCCTTACACACTCTACACCCCCTCACATGATTTCTCACTTGCACCACCATGCCTGGCCAGTAATGCTCTTAATCGGTGCAAGGTCTTTGTTATCCCACCATGTGCTGCAGTTTTTGCTTCATGTGCCTGGGTTATTAAGGTTGAGGTGAAGGCCTCCTGTACCCATAACTTCCAGCTGGATTCGCCATACTCATCACCTGGGAAGCATGTACGCTTAAAAACTATCCCTTTCACTAGCTTCACATCCGGAAAGGCTTCTGGGTGCTCCTCTATAAGCCGTACCCTATTCAAATAATCTTCTGACTCGAACTCGGTAGTCTCTAACCCCAAAAACCCGGCTTCCTCTAGGCGGAGCGAGGGTTTCCGTCAACGGGGCCGCATTTTGGGTATAATCTTTTACGAACCGCCTATTCCCGCTGTTCCTAAGAACCTCCGCACTTCTCGCGCAGACCTCGGCACCGGGATTTGACAAATAGCTTGAACTTTCCCCGGATCCGTCTTTAATACTCCTCCTCCAATAACAAAACCAAAATAACTTAATTCTCTGAAGCAGAACTTGGACTTTCTTAATCCTATAGACAGGTTGGCCTTCCTCAAGTTTTCGGCTACCTCACTTAATATTCGCATATGCGATGGGAACTCTCTTGATATCAATAGGAGGTCATCCAAATACACGAATGCATTCAACTTTAACTTTAACCAATAGTTGAGACACGTTGCATAGACCAAACGGCATTACCCTAAACTGGTACAGCGGCCGCCCAGGCACTGTGAAAGTTTTACATGCCTTACTTTCCTCTTCCAGCTCTATCTGCCACAAAGCAAACTTCAAATCGATGCTTCTAATGAAAACGGTTTCCTTTATCCGACTTAGAATTCCTTCTATATTTGGCAACGACATATTTGACAGTGCTCTCATTAAGCTTCCTGGCATGTAGACAAAGCCTGTTTTTACCTGGTTCTCTCTAGGGTAACTCGGTTGTTCCAGGGGCTATCACTCTCTTCAATTACTCCTAGTATCAGCATTTGGTCTACCTAGCCATACAACAACTCCTGTACTGCCGGCGACACTAGTTAATATCGATATTTCACGGGTTCTCCCCCCTGAACTAAACTAATACTATGCTTTTCTATAGGAGCCCCCCCCAGACCATGCACTTCGTAAGACTGAAAGTCCTATTTTACGCTACCCAACTGTTCCTGTTGGCTTACTGATAAATCAAGCTTCTCGGCCGCCTCACTCTTTCCCCCGTCATCCTTCATATCCGACTCACCAACCATTTTATTTACCCCAACTATACCCGGCGCTAGGCTAAACTTTTGCCAAAAATTTACCCCTAAATAAACCTCTTAGGGCACAGGAAAAAGCTTATAAAGTTAATTTCCCCGTTAAAATGCACGGGCACAGTTACTTTCCCCGCCAGCCGTACTTACTATGGTAAAATACCTCCGCACCTTCAGCCCCAAGTCACTCACCAGTTTTCTATAGTTTTTTCCTAATACTTTCACTGATGGTCCAGTATCTAATAAGCCTCTGATCCTTTTCCCCCTCTTCTTTTCCCTATTGCTCCTCTCTACAGTTTCCATCACTCTTCTTCTTTCTATTATCTTCCGATGATACCGGACTTTCCTTACTCTATTGGTTACTTCCCCAAAAGTAATCACTCCTCTACGGGATTTCGATTGGAACCCGGTTTTCGCGTACTCCTCGCATTCCAACCGCCGTTTCCCGACTGGCATCTCGGGCATTTGGGAGTCACCGTACCGTCTTATCCACACTTATAACATAATATGGTCCGCTTTTACTCTGGGCATTCCACGAAACCATGCCCCCTAACCCCGCAGTTCCAACACGAACACTGTGAGCACCGAGAAGGTACATTTCGTTCTGGTACTTTCACTTGAACTTCCTCGACTCGCCTTCCTGCTGGCCGAACACCTTCCCTTGTTGGTCGGAACGTCCATCTGCCTTCGTTTTCTGTTTGCCTTGCTGGTGGCCTATACCCCTCTGGTATGGCCGATCTCGCCTCCCGTTTGAGGAGGTGTCCTGCCTCATAGCACTCGTGTCGGAGTTGCTCTCCACTATAGCAGGCTATGGAATATACTATTTTTGCTAAATTATCCCATAGAATTTTTTGTTAATAAAGTCAAAGTAGGTTATTTCTCCCCTCAACCTGATCCTCAACTTTTGAACTTAGTGAAAAAAGTGGTCAACTGATTCTCCCGGGAGCTACCTTCTCTCCACTAGCGCCCGCATCAGCTCAAAGTCACTTTGGGCATTCCTGTATTGTCTTAACAATGCCTCCCTCAGGGTATGCCAAGTAACCCTCGCATTGATCCTCACGAATAGCCAATACCATTCTCTAACCGGACCCTTTACCAATTGGTGGAAATCTCTAACGATTTCCACCCATAGCATCCTATACTGGGCCTTCAGGTGCTTCCACTGGTAACTCCATTACATTCCTGCTAAACGTTAGGTCCTACTTGTTCAATTTCACTGCCCCCGTGCCATACCGGGTACTTTCAGACCTACTTTTTTGGTACGCAGATAATTGGTCCTTGGGAATATAAATGTTTTCTGGTCGTCACTGAACATCCGCTACACAAAACCTCTTGCGGGTCCCTTCTAATGCCGCACTCATACGTGCCTGCACTCCTATCGTCGTTTCATCACTATAGGTTCGGGGCTCTCGTCCTTTCCCTAGCCTACTCATGACTTCCACGGCCCGAGTCAATTTTTCAATTGTCCCTTCGAAGTTGTCTATCCTACTGCTTAATCAGCCTATATCATCCTGAGGTCCTCTCCTACTTTCTAGATTCCCTCCCAGGTGCATAGGTAACCCCTCTTCCGGCCTGTTCTACTGAATCGGCGATCAGCTGTTTTGTCCTGGGAATGGTTCCTGTCGCTGGCCTTAGTAGCCGAGTCCCCTCTCCATCTGCTTCCCATAACATCACCCCCTGAAACCCTGTCCTTTCTCTCCTCGTGGATATTGTCTCTGGCAAATCCACGAATCTACATCCCCGCTCCTTCGTGGAGGTGACGATTTTCCCCAGGTGTCTTCCCGGTGGCCATATTTTAAAGTATTTTTTAAATAAATTCATTTTTACTACCTTTATCTTTTTCACTTTTAATTTTAAGTTTAAGAAAAGTCATCACTTGAACTTTATTTGCCGAAATTACACTTTTCCTCAGAACTCCTATTTTTCCACTTGAGCAGACATTTTGCTACCTCTCAAGATATATATATATATATATATATATATATATATATATATATATATATTTGGCTATTTGCTCGATGATAGCGTTGCCAATAATAAAACAATAGAAAAACAGAATTAAGTTTGATTTAATAAATATAAAATAAAATACGATGCCTTAGATCAAAAGAGATGCGAGTGCGGTACTGGAACGTCCGCCCGGTTCCAGCGCAGCGAAAAAAGAGAAAAAAAATGAAAAGGCTGGAAACACAAAGTCCGACATTCGGCAGCCAACACAGGCTAGCTCCGCTTGCCAAGAACACAATGTGCGGGAGCGACAGCGCGTCAATAGATGGCGCGTGGAACTAGCACCTGCTTGCGGTGCCGTACCCGACAACTAGGTGGGGGTAGTGATGTCGCCACGTATATATATATGTAAACGTTGATTATTCCAAAAAGACTGCGAATAAACGGCGGCAATGACAAAATGCGTTGTTTATTTCTATGAGTAAAAAAAATGGCGCCAAGTGATACATAAGGCAATTCAACTTAAAGAATTTCATAACAAAAGCAATTTACTTACCGCGGTTCCGTCTCCATCGGCTTTCAATCAACGAATGCCAATTTGAAATGGAGTCGCGATTTACAAAGTTGCCATATACAAAAAATTGATTATACTTAAAAATAAAACGCAGCGTTGCATTTATGATTCATTCGGTGACACCCCACCTCCCGTGAGTCGTCCCGATTCACTATCATCCAAGTTGAGAATGGCTAGCTTAGATGCAGCGCGTCGTATGATCCCTCCTCGAGCTGTGCGTACGTCTGCTTGTCTGGTCACTCCATCAGCACCAGGGTATACGCGCTCCACAACTCCTCGACATCATTGTTTTCTTGGAACATTAGCACCGCATACGAATACTAAATCACCTTCCTTTAATGGCTCAGTGACCTCGCACCACTTTGCACGACGAGTAAGTGTAGGCAGATACTCTGCGATCCATCTTTTCCAGAAGTGGTCGCGTAAGTGGCGCACAATTCTCCATTGTTTGCGTAGGGCACAAATCTTTTCTAGATCGATGTTGACACTTGGGGTTTGTGCAGTATTGGCTGTTCCAAGCAGGAAGTGATTGGGCGTGAGCGGCTCCACTTGGTCAGCGGCGATAGGTAAATGAGTTAATGGACGCGAATTCACCACATTTTCCGCCTCGATGAGGAAACACTGAAATGTATGCTCTCTTGGCGCGACTTCGTTTAGCGTCTGGCGCAGCACCCGCTTGACGCACTGCACCATGCGCTCCCATATGCTTCCCTCAGACTGATTGATGGGACAGTTGAACAGCCATTCAATTCCTTTCGATGCTAGCTCATCTTGGACACGTCCACGATCGAACACTTCAGAAAACCTCTTGGCTTCTTCGTTGGCGCCAACGAAGTTCTTCCCATTGTCGGATCTTAGTCTTACCGGCACACCACGGCGATTAATAAAATTGCGGATTGCCATTATGCATGCGTCGGTGCTCAAATCAAACGCAAGCTCCAGGTGAACGGCTCTTATAGTGAGACAAGTGAAAAGCGCTACCCAACGCTTCTCTTGGCGGCGACCGATTGTGATGTTGACAGGGCCAAATTAGTCTAAACCAGTTTAGCTAAATAGCCTTACGAACGATGTGAGTCGATCTGCAGGCAGCGGACCCATGATTGGCGCAACTGGTGCTGCTTTGGTCAACCGGCAGACGAAACAATTAGTGATGACATTTCGCAGATCTTGTCGCAAGCGAGGTATCCAGTAGTGGCGGCAAATTTCACATATCGTGGCTTCAGCGTTTTGGCGTTTCAGCACGCAATGATGATAAGCGACAATGAGCTTCGTGAGGGCATGATTAGGCGGTAGTATTACTGTTCGCCTAGCATTTATAGGCAACCAACTCGCAGCATCGATGCGTCCGTTTACACGCAAGATTCCCTCATCATCCTCATACGGTGTAAGGTGATACAAACTGCTGCTACGTGGAACAGCGTTTCCACTCTCAATTTGCTTTAGTTCCAGCTGGAATGCCTCTTCTTGAGTTTGGCGATAAAGAAGACTCTTTGCAGCATCCAGCTCTGCTGATGTAAGTCCGTGGTCGTTACAAGTTTCATGGCAGCGACATTTGTAGATAAATCGTAGCACCCAAGCGATGGCTCTCACTAGTCTGCTTAGTGAAGAAAAACGATTAAAATCAAGCAAGGCTTGACTTACGACAACTAAGGCATATTTTGGACGCAGTTCCTCGTTCACTTCTGGGCTATGCCTATCGAAATCTTCCGATGGCCATGTTTCTTCATCGGCAAGTAAAAACTCTGCCCCACCTGGCCAGCGTGATATGGAACGGTTCTCCGATCGGCTGTTGTCCCGAGTGGCTTCGTCGGCGACGTTTTCAGCCGTTGGGATCCATCTCCAGTTTGATGGCGTAGTGGTAGCTAATATTTCAGCCACTCGATGCGCCACAAATGGCTTATAGCGTCGGTGTTCACTTCTAATCCACTTCACAACAGTTTTTGAATCTGTCCACAGCACGCAGGTAGTCGCGCTGACAGAATGCTCGTCTCGAATAGTCTGCAGCAGGCGAGTGCCCAGCACAGCTGCTTGGAGTTCCAGACGTGGAACTGTGAGAGGCTTCAGCGGTGCACACTTCGCTTTGGAACATATAAAGGCGACTTCTACTTCGCCCGCAGAATTGACGGCACGCTACGCTACGGCTGCGAAAGCGTCTTCGCTGGCATCGACGAAAATGTGCAGCTGAAGTTGCTGTGGAGTGCCGTTTCGAAAGTAGGATCGTGGAATCTTAAGATCCATCACCACTGGCATCAAATGACGCCACCTTCCCCAGGCAGCAGTTATATCGTCAGGTAGTGGTTCGTCCCAATTTACCTGTTGCCTCCAGACTTCGCGCATGATTAGCTTGGCGGCAATCGTGATATGACTCAAAAACCCGAGCGGATCGAATATTGACATGATGATACTGAGTGGTTCCCTTTTTGTCGGGCGTCTTTCACCGGTGACCACTCTCTCGTCAACTTTATGAAACTTCAGCTTCATTTCGAAACTGTCTGTTGATGGTTGCCAAAACATTCCTAGGACCTTTTCCGTGGGTATACCTGGTTTATTGGCGATTGGAACATTGGCATCTGTACCGCCCAATGCAGTGAGCACTTCTGGCGAGTCGAAGTGAAGTTGCGCAGCTCAAAACCAGCCCTTCGATGAATTTCGCGCACTTGTTGCGATATACGGATGGCTTCCTCCACGTCGTTGAAGCTATCGACAAAGTAATCGACGTAATGATTGTCAAGAATTACATTTACGGCACGAGCGTCGTTTTTAGTGTGCTCTTTTGTATTTAAACTTTTGACGTGTTGTGCGGCACATGGCGAACATGCTGAGCCGAACGTCATTACTTTCATCTCATAGGCATCAGGTTCCCTCGTAGCGGCACCATCGCGCCAGAGGAACCTTTGCGCGCACCTATCATCTGGACGAATTAGAATTTGGTGGAACATTTCTTTAATGTCACCACATACGGCTACTGCTCCTTCGCGAAAGTGAAAGAGAACGGCTGGTAACGCCCTGTAATCTTGTGGCCCTTTCAAGAGTTTCGAATTTAGTGGTACACCATGTGCCTCGGCGGCAGCAACGAAAACAAGGCGTAGTTTCGCTGGCTTATTTGGATTAACCACGCCAAAGTGTGGCAGATACCACGTCCTGTTCCTGACTGAGGCGGCTTCTTCGGGTTGTAATTTACATGCGTAGTCCTTTGCAAGATATGAGCTGATGATATCTTTGTAGGCGGTTGAAAAGGCGTCGTTACGCTTCATTTTCTTTTCTATGCTTATCAAGCGCTTGTGCGCCATTTTGTAGCTGTCCGGCATGTCAATGTTGTCCTGCTTCCATAACAGGCCTGTCTCAAATCGCCCATTTACCGGGCGTGTTGTTGCATGTAGGATAGTCTGGGCTCGAATATCAGCGGCGCTCTCAACTGGCGGGATGACTTTACGCCGAAGCTTTCCGTTTCGAAGTAATCTGCGACCATGTCATGCATCGCCTGATCGGAAGTTGGCATCATGAGAAAGCACCTTTGTGAGTTGAGCGACCTGTTCGCATTTGGCCCGAACACGGTCCAGCCAAGCTCGTTGTTGGCGGCGTTTGGACCGTTGCAATCTATTTTCATTACTTCTGAAGGCCTAGGTGGCAATGGTCAAGGCCTATCAGTAGCTTAGACACTCCGCCATTGTATGGTTCCAACGGCAATTCTTGCGTATGGCGAAAACGGCGTAGGTCTGCCTCATTCAAGCTTTGCGACGGCAGGTTCAAATTTGTCACGCTGTAGACGTTTCGTAGCTTATGCTTCTTACTCATGCCAGTTCCACTGGCAAACAAGTCCAGTATACTCGTAGTAGTTGGCTCTTCAGCAGCTCTTCCTCCAAACCACTGTACATTGAGGTTACGATTCTGGCCACGCAAACCCAACTCCTTGGTAAGAGAGCTGTCAATCAAGGTGACAGACGACCCTTCGTCTAATAACGCATAAGTGTCAATGCGTTTCTCTCGACCATAGAGAGTCACCAGCAGGATGCGAAACAACAGCTTCCGCTCAGCTGCATTGTTGGAGCAGCTCAAAACAAGCTTTCTGGCGACATCGTGTTGCTGCGCTGGCGACGTACGTGAAGGTTCTGCTGGCTGCATCTGCTTTTGATCATAGTCGTGAAGTATTTTGTGGTGCATCCTTTGACACCTATCTATATCGCACGGTTTTCGGCGACGGCAATCGCGAGTTGTGTGCCCTGTGTTGAGACACGAGCACAGGTGGCTGCGCTTGACTTCTTTCCATCTGTCAGCTATTGTTGCTCCAAGGAGGCGCTGGCATTCTGTTGGTTTGTGCAAATGCTGACAAATAGCGCATCTCATTGACGACATGCGCGGCTTTTCTGCTATACGAACTTGCTGATTTCCTTCCAAGCATTCCTTCTGCTTCTCCACAGCATGCAGCACAGCTCGGCGTTTTGGCTCACGGCTCTCATAGCCCTGCACAGTGCATATCAAATCGGCAGTTTGTGTTAACCAATCGCTGAAAAGCACTACGGTCGCATATGGCTGCACAACTGAGGAAAACCTGGCCCACACGATTCTCTTGCTCATTGGAAGTTTGCTGACCAGCTCTTCTATTAACGTAGGATTTGTCAGATGCTGCTGTCCATTTGCAGCCTGCAAAAACGCTGCGAGATTCTTCACCTTTGTGACGAATGGTATCAATTTTGCAATACTGCTCTCGGAAATAGGCGGTATTCCTTCACTTGTAAAAGCTGCGAATCAGCTGCTCTGGGCGTCCAAATCGAAAACGTAGTTGCTCGATTATGGCATCCACATTTTCTGGGCATATCAGCAGCGACTTGACGTTTTCTCGTGCTTCTCCTTTCAAGCACTTTTGTAAACGGTGGTTGTTATCCAAGTTGGTATAATATATATATACGCACTCGTAGACTGCTGGAATGCCGTGAAAAATATTGGCCAATCTTCGGCATGGCCACTAAACTCCGGCAAATCCTGCAACTTGCGTGGACACAAGACTATTGTTATTTTGTATGTACTAAACCAGGCGCACATGCACCCAATGGGTTATACGGCGTCGAAGATATTGGCGGGATTGTTGCATAAAATGATGGCTGCGTATCAGCTATTCTCGCTGCTTTCTGAAAGGCGTTAGCTGTTTGAAAAGTCCCAGCGTTCACGAAACAACATGGCGGCTGTGTGACAGGGACAGCCATAAACGTGGCGGCAATATTGCTGGCGCCAGAGTTATACGCAGCAGAGGCGGCAACTGCGTACTGAGCAGCGGCTTTACTGGCTTGATATCCGACGGCAGTGGAAAGAAACGCAGGAGTACATTACGCGGCGGCGTCATAACGTCCAGCGTCAGCAGGAGCACAACTTGGCCCAACAATTGCGCTAGCGTGAGGCCCAGCGACTGTATACAGGGGGGCTGCGTACGACGCAGCGGCATTGATGGCATATTCGTTGGCGGCTGTAACGTGCTGTGCTGGATAAGGCGCAGCGGCTGTATGCGCACATAATCCTCCGGGTGTGCTGACATAGGCGCCCGTAGCGCTGATGGCTTGTGAGACACCATAACTTGTGGACACATTTTTGGGATATGGGCCAGCGGCGGCAAATATAGTAGAATCCATAGAGGTTGTTGAACAAGTGCTGGCAGATGATGCCACGGCGGGGGCGTCTGACACGAAAACTGTGCTATTGGCAGATGAGGCTTGCTGGAGCGCCACCTTTAGCGCTTCTTTTTGGCATTCACTTTCCGTAATCTTTACCTGAAAAGTTTGAAGCTTATTCTCTTGGCTGTGCTTGCATTAAGGCTTTCATGCGCCTGGCTGGCGCCTTGAGCTTGGCTGGCGATTTCCCCTTGAAGTGCCTAGCTGGCAGCAGAATCCTCCTCCGCGCTACTGTGCTTATGGAAGCGCGGACTTTTTCTTGATGGCGTGCGCTCGGTCATCGTACAAACTGGCTTTTTTCTGATGAAATCAAACTAAAGATAACGTGGCGAAATACAATCGCGTAAAAAATGAGGACGCGAAATAAAGATGTAAACGTTGATTCTTCCAAAAAGACTGCGAATAAACGGCGGCAATGACAAAATGCGTTGTTTATTTCTATGGCGCCATGTGATACATAAGGGAATTTAACTTAAAGAATTTCACAACAAAATCAATTTATTTACCGCGGTTCCGTCTCCATCGGCTTTCAATCACCGAATGCCAATTTGAAATGGAGTCGCGATTTACAAAGTTGCCATATACAAAAAATTGATTATACTTAAAAATAAAACGCAGCGTTGCATTTATGATTCATTCGGTGACAATATATAATCAATAAGCCTTTCATCCGCTAAAGGTATTTTATAAATCTAAACACCAAAAATATAAATATATATTCCTGCAAATATATTATTAATTTATTTTGTATCCCGCTATATGTTCAAATCCCCGTTTAATCTTATTTTACCTTCTGCTATATTTCAAATTTCAAAACTCCGTTTCAACGGTCAAGGCCGGTCACAGCAATTTTAATTTGCTGAGTTCTTGCACCTCATCTGATACCCAACCGATCAGAATTTTCCGAATTTTTTGCAACCAGCTCACTCGGCGAACGCCATTTCTTTGAGCGGAAATTTTCTTCGCTACATACTCAACACTTAGCACAGCTGTTTGTAGAACAGATGTTTACGTATAAAGTGACAAATTTTTGTAGCGGCGCATTGACAAACAAAGTGCGCTGTTTCACTTACCCGATAGGCAACCGATAGGTTGCCAGAATGCACCCATTGTGATACTGGCATGAGATGAACAGTTGAGAATGGAAGTCAGCTGTCCATCTAATTGCTGGTACAGCAGAGTAGGGCTATTTCGAGGCCCAGGTAATGTACATTTGAATGAAGCTCATGCCCTGAATGGTTTCCATTGCAAATCGAAATATCGGGAACAAAAAGTTTTCAATTTTATAAATTTATTTGTAAAGTATGTTGCAATAAATAAATAAATAAAAAAATAAAACTAAATATGAATAATAAAGTTAATTAATTAAGCTCACTTCGTGCAGATTCAGTTTGGTAATTTGCGTTTGCGACGCGAACAGAAAAGTGCAGTAAATGTTCTAATATAAATGCTTTGTATACAATTAAACGCTCTAAAGTTTAAGTGAATTCGATATTTGCACATTATAATAAATAAAATGGTAAATAAAATAAGGATATATTATTAAGTAGTTCTCATGACCTTTTCATTCGACCCAAATCTCTTACCGCCAAACCATGGTGGAAGACAAATTTTTTCCTCGCCAGATGCGTTTTGGCTTCAAATCAGTGTTGAATCAATCCATAATATGCGCCGGTGATCGTTTTACCTTTTATAAGGTTACCGATGTGAATGACACCGCGTGCATTCCAAAAAAGTGTCGCCTTGACCTTGTTGGCCGTCAGGCCTCCTTTGGCCATCTTCGGTTTCGATTCACCAGGAGAATTCCACTGCCTCGATTATTACTTGGTGTGTTGTGATGAATCCATGTTTCGTGCACGGTTACGAAACGGCGCAAAAACTCATTTGGATAGCGATTGAAAATCGCCAAGCACTCCTTTGAAGTTGTCAATCGATGGAGTTTATTATCAATTGTGAGCAAACTCGACACTCATCTTACGGGTAGCATTTTTATATCCATATATTTGTACAAATTTAAAATCACTGATCCATGCCTCTACAAGTTCGGGCACCTTTATTTGCCGATCGTCCAATATCGACCATTTCTGGTGTGGCGGCCGTACCAAAATTAAGTAAACCAGTGGTGGAGGATTCCAATCAATGGCGAAGAGTCCTGATAATACTTTTGAAGCTTTTGTTTGGTGTTCGTGATGTTTTTTTCGCGTTTTGTATGTTTGTTTAACTATGTTTTTTTCTTACTTTTTAGAAAACACTGCAGTGATATTCCTTTTCCTGATTTTTCTAATTTCCAAAACATGTCTTGCTTTTATATATTTTAAGGAAACCTGAAGCAACTGACCACCCGTGCACTTCCTATCAAAAGCGCAAATGGCTCCTGGGTAAAAACTGATAACGAGAAAGCAATTACATTTGCCAAACACCTTAATGGGGTCTTTAAGCCGTTTCCACCAATTTCACAGCAAGAGGAAAAGGAAGTATTTAATCTTCTTAATAGTCCAGGACAATTAGAGTTACCTATTACGCCCTTTACAAAAAAGGAAATACATAAAGCGATAATAGGAAAATATTAACGGAACTACCAAATAAAGGAATAAAAAACCTTACCTATCTCTGCAATGCAATAATTAGATGTGGATATTTTCCGCGTCAATGGAAAGTGGCCGAAATTATTGTCATCCCTAAACCCGGGAAGCCCTTGGAGGAAGTCACTTCTTATAGACCAATTAGCCTTTTGCCAATTGTTTCCAAAATGTTTGAAAACAAACTTAAACCAATTCTGCTCAAAAAGGAGATAATACCCAATAATCAATTTGGATTTAGGGAACACCACGCCACAACAGAACAAGTGCACCGAGTGTACAGCATAATAAGAAACGCTCTTGAGGAAAACCGTTATTGTACAACTGCTTTCCTAGATATAATACAGGCGTTCGATAATGTATGGCACCCTACCCTTCAGAGTAAATGCCAATGAAGAAGTCACAGAACTGTTCTCTATAAAGGCGGGTGTACCACAAGGCAGTGTTCTAGGTCCTGTGCTCTACACTATCTACACTGGTGACCTTCCACTGACGGAGAATACAAAAATCGCAACCTACGCGGATGATACTGTTATAATGGCTACAAGCAGCAACAATATAATCGCTTCAAATTATCTCCAAGAAAGCTTGGATAAGCTCCAAGTCTGGCTAAATAAGTGGAGAATTAAGGTGAATGCAATTAAGTCTGTACAAGTAACCTTCAGCTTAAAACAGAAGACTTGTCCATCAGTGATACTAAATGATTGTCAACTGCCCCAATCCGAAGACGTCACATATTTAGGGCTACATCTTGATCGACGTCTGACATGGCAGAAGCATATTTTTACGAAGAGAAAACAACTTGGAATCAAGTTTACTTCTTTATATTGGCTCTTGGAGTAGAAATCCCAGTTATCGCTTGAGAATAAACTGCTCGTTTATAAAACAATCCTAAGACCCATATGGACATATGGTATACAGCTATGGGGTTTACCGGCAACAACTAATATAAAAATCATTGAGAGATACCAATCAAAAGTATTACGCATGATAGTAAAGGCTCCATGGTTCGTCAGGAATGAAATAATATGTCACGACCTAAACATCCCTACTGTCGATGAGGAAATATACAGCATTAAATACCTGGAACGACTAAGTAAGCATCCTAATATACTAGCTTCAAATCTTCTGCAGAGCACAGGCACAACACGGCGACTGAAGTGAGCAACACCATTCACTTTATGATAATAATTTCTAATGCAATAGTTCTGATATATTTAAGCGCGTCCTCTTTTACAAATGTCCTGAAAAAGCCGGTTAGTCCCAAGAAGCTCATGACATCTCTGACATTCTTTCATCTCGGAAAATTTTTAATTGCTTTGATCTTGCCTTTTGAAGGTTTAATAGAACCAGCCTAACTATGTAACTCAGGAACTCGACGGTCCTTTCAAAGTTTTGCACTTACTCCATTTAATTACGAGAGAGTGCTTGGCACATAATTCCAGGACTTGTCTTAGTCTGCTTATGTTTTCGTGTTCGTCTTTCGTGGGTATGATAAGATCATCCATGTACACCAATACAATACCTTGCGTATATATCTCTGAAAAACTGACGGGGAATTCCAAAGCCCAAATGCAGCTTTTAAGAATTCAAACTGTTCAATAGAGATAACGAATGAAGTGTAATTTCAGCTTGGTTCATCGATGTCCACATGGAAAAACACATTTCGTAAGTTGTGTAAACTCTGGCGTTGTAAAGACTATCCAGAACTTCTTTAATATTCCGTAAAGGGTACCTATCACGAATAACTTTGCAATTGTGCTTCCTATAATCAATACAAAGTCGATGGCTTCCATCCTTTTTAAGTACTAGGACTATTGGGCTTGCATAACTTGAGGTACTGTTTTGAATGATTCCCTCCTCTAGCCACTCTTGAATTTGTTGATTCACAACCTCACTCTCCTTGGTAGCAAGACGCCGTGGTCTTTGAAAAACTGGTTTCTCATCTAATTCTATATGTCTTTGGATGCAAGAAGATTCTACTCTACTAGGGTGCTAAAAATCTATCAGTTATTTTATAGCTTGCGATTTTTCAGTATTTTGGATATTTTGCAAATATTCTATATCCTCTTTATTATGCTTCGCTTATTGAATGAAGTTTACACATGCTACCATAAGTTTTTCTTTTTCTGATGTGTCCTTATATGTTGTTGATTTGCTTTCATTAATTAATATTGTAGCAGAATGCAATATATTATTGCCCAGGATAACGTCATCACTTACCCACGTGTCTGGCACCACACCAAAACCTTCGTTATACGATTCATCATCAACGACCACATCTAAAGTCACAAGACCAATTGTGGACCTACTGTTATCTGCAAATCCAACTACTTCTGCTCCAGTGCCATCGTATCTGATTTCTAATTTTTTCTTAACCCATTCTCTCATACTGCTAATATCACTACCTGTATCTAACAGAGCATTCAAGATTTTTCCATTAATTTTGATTTTGGTAGTTATATCTGGCACCTGATTTCGGTATGTACGGGGTCGCATATTTCCTGATATATTTTTGGGATATTTAAATTTACACCACTGTGGAGTGGTAGTCCCAATCATTTATTAAATATGTAAAAGATTATTATTCAAAATATCTATTAAGTTTGTGATATATGAAAATAATTCGAGTTGCCTGAGAAGCGGATAAGTATTTGCGGACGTCCGTCAAGCTCCAACGCAGCGGTCAGAAAGCAAAAATGAATAGACCGGAAACATGATGTCTGCTATTCGGTAGCCAACAAACAGGCTACTTCCGTGAACATGAAGTGCGGTAGCGACAGTGCGTCAATAGATGGCGCGCGGAACCAGCACCTTCTTGCGGCGCCGCACCCGACAACTAGATGGCGGTAATGATGTCGCCACATAATTCCCACTATATTGCCAGGGCACTATTGAGCAATATGCCCACATTCGCTACACTTAATGCAGCGCGCACCTTTGGACTTATTAGGGCAATCCCTAAACAAGTGTGACATAGCACCGCAATTAGTACATCTCTTTCTATCTATAGCTCTTTGTGAATTCCTATTATTTGTATTTTCATTCACAACCCCGGGTCGCTTTTTCTTTCGCTTGATCACATTTTAATTTTTCGTACACCCTGAGATTTAATTTTAAATCAGTTAAACTTCGAGATTAGTATAAAACTGCTTTATTTTTAGTCATGTTTGGAATTCCAGCAATAATATAATTAATGAGGTGCTGAATCTCCACTTTGCCACGTGCAGCTATTCCTTTCATTTTATAAAGGTACTCTAATAACGTTCCGATATTGGTTTTATTTGTACTTCCCAATATTAGATATATTTCCACGTCTTTCAAATCAAAATCAGTCTCGAAAGTCTCTCTAAATTTGCCCCAACTGATCTCGGCTTCCACAGCCGCTTTGCATCGCTTTTAGCAGTTGTCTATCGTATAGAGATGTCTGAACATCATTCCATTGGCATACTAGGGAAATACTCTCTATGTCAGCTAACCACTCTGGTACATTCTTTTCCGTCTCCCTGTTCAACTCTTCCAGCAATTCGCGAACGTCTTTTAGGTGAATATTATATTGGACCAGCTCATCTTCCATTATACTGTTCTTGGATTTTATATTTTTACTTACTGTTGAACATTCAGCCTCTTTTGATCCCGCTTCTACACCACATGTATTCATCCTCCTCTTCCAGAATTGTGTCACTGCTTCCACACTTATTTATGTCCATATACTTTTGGAGCCGTTCCACCAAATCGCTTTTTAAATTATGTCGATATGACAACCCACGTTCCTTTAAAAGTTGCTGCAATTGCCTTCTCGTTAGGTTTGACAGATCGAATTCTGTTTTTTGTGTACGTATTTGCCAATGAAATCGCTATTGATCTTATTTACCTTAAAATATGGTATTGTTACGAAATTGCCCTCCTGACAATTTATTCTAACTCTCAATACTCGGATTCGCCCCACTGGATCGTGTAGTAATCCAACAATCGCTGGTTAAATTAAAATAATTAACTTTATTTATTAATTGCAATTTACACACTTAATATTCGGGTTGAAGTTTACTCTATTACAAATTGCACTTTATTTAATAATTCATTAATCACTTTATTACTTAAGTAAGAAGTATTAAGAGTTCTTAATACTGTAACAGATACAAATGAAATGCACGATGTAAACACTGTTACGATAGCTATTGCGTCGACTTTGAATTCTGTGGTGGCTTATATATCTTTCTTATAGTTGAAGTAGAACATTATAGAGCATTCTCGAATTTTGCCAACACTTCGAAAGGAGCTCTTGAGTAAGCTTTTTCTCCGAATAGATTGTGTCTTGACTTATATCCACCACTCTCGTAGTAATTGAACTAAATCTCAACTTTAAATGGGATCCTAAAAGTATGCAATCATTTATGTTGCAGTATATTTAAATTGTATAATTCGGACAATAAAATATCAGAAAATATTAATAAATCCCAGTAAAAATGTACTTCTCTTAAAATATGGTATTTTCTGTTGCAGTGCGAAGTCCTAATATTTTGTTTCTCGTTTTACAAATTTGTTTTTAATCAATTTAGAAATTTGCTCTTTACGGGCAGTTATTTTAAACGGTAGTATTCACCTGTATTCACCCAAGATTAATAGAAAAGAAGATTAGGCCATGCGCAGGTCAGCCATTCCACTCTCGACAAAAACACAGCACAGCTGATTGGTTGTGACGTCGCAAGGTGCTTTAAAGTATTCGGTGATATGAATAATGCATTTGGAAAGGCAATAATTTGTGAATTAAAAGCATTTTAATTATTTTGAATTATATGTAACTTAACAAATGCACTTGCAAGTAAACGAGTACAAACTTTTAAAAACTCTTTCGATAAAAAGTACTTAAGCATAACGGATTTTCATGTACCAAGAATGAAAAAGAAATATTGGACAGAGAGAGAGAAAGAGGCGAACAGCTAGAATGATAGAAAAGAAGATTACGGCTTGCGCAGGTCCGCAATTCCTCTCTCGACAAAAATTATTCTATCATTTCGTGTGCCTTATGACGACATGCGCAGAGAGATGAAATTAGTGCCAGCATTGGCGCAATCTTCTATTCTATCATTCTTGGGCTAACAGTGAACATAGCTTTAAGTGATGAGCAGTGAGAAAAACAAAAAACAACAGCAAATATAAGTAAGAATAGCTAAAATTACAAGAAAAAACAACTAAATAACTTTTTCTTGTAAAATAAGACTGAAATAAGTGCTTCAAAAATGTTTGGAGTCTATTAGATTAGACAACAAAAGCTTTCGCCACATTAAAAACATGGCCGGAATAAGGAAACATTGCCAAATCCCACAGTCACTGATGAAAATAGCTAATTAAAATTTCAAATGACCAATCAAAAACCGATTCTTTCGGAAAGTAATTTGCTTACTGATAGCCATTACTCGATTAATAAAAGCCGCAAAGAGTCCATCGATAATAAAGTTTCCGTTCACCTCTCTTCCATACATAATTTCAACAACCAGTCCAGAGCAACTGGCGAAAACAATAGTCCAATTGACGAAAATTTTGTTACTAGTACAGAAATTGTCAAAATTCTGATTAGACTGAATAACACGGTTCCGTTCAAATCACCAACCAAATACTCAGGAAAAGTAAAAAGATATTTGGAGAGTTTACAGCAATTCTCTCCCATCAATGTTTTAACATTTCCCACTTTCCGTATTCTTGGAAGATAGCCAACATCATACCTCTCCCTAAAGCTGGAAAATCTCCTTGCCACTTGTCAAGTTGCAGACCCAGTTCTCTTTTGTCTAACATATCAAAGTTATTCGAAAGATGCATTTACAGCAAATTAGAGGATGAGCTCGAAGATAAAGGCATTTTCAAAGACTGCCAAATGGGATTTGCAAGTGGCAGCTGTATGCGTAGTCACGCCTACTCAACGAGTATTTGGAGGTCTTGAGTGAATATTGCTTGAGCTGGGGTGTGGAAATCAACTCGCATAAGTCTGAAGTTTTGACCATTCTGGGGGTGAAGTCTAGTTGCAAAAACTGCAGAAAATACAAACAAAAAATTGTAATAAATAATAATCCTATTCAGGAAAAAGACGCAGTAAAATATTTTATCATCAAACACGTAGATTACAGTCTAAGAAAAGCCAAAGGAGCCTTCGCAGCTTGGTTCAATATATTGTTACGAAATTGCCCTCTTGACAATTTACTCTGTTACAAAATTGCCCTCCTGACAATTCCTTTAACTCTCTTTACTCGGACTCGTACCACTGGATTGTGTAGTAATCAAACAATCTCTGGTTAAATTAAAATAATTAGCTTTATTTAATTATTGCTATTTACACATTTAATATTAGGCTTAAAGTTTACTTAGTTATTATTTGCACTTTATTTCACAAACCATTAGTCACTTTATTTCCTAATGAATTTCATCACTTTGTAAATCACAAATACTGCTGCTTTGATTATAATGCTAGATGTATACACTGTTACGGTCTCTGATCTACTGTATTCGACTTTGAACAGTCTTGTCGCTTTTATAGTTTTCGAATGGTTGAGGTAGAAACTTCCACGCTATTCTCGTATTTTCTAGAAGCTTCTATCCTCTTCGACAGAAGTCGAGAATATTCTTTTTGATATTACCGACAGATGGTTCTTGAATAAGCTTTTATTCGAATAGTTCGCATCTTGACTCACAGGGGGCACTCATTCTCCAGATGGGATCCTAAAAGTATGCAATCCCGTTTCACTGATATGCAATCACGTTTCAATATTAAACATCTTCAGCAGCTTACAAAAGAAGTTAAATAAAATGATTTTTGATAATAAGAAGCTTGATTTCATACGGATTCCCAATTTGGTTCAGATTTCTAGTCATACAATGTAAAGGTTGAGGCTATTTGAGAGGAGTTGTCTAAGGTATGTTTTGGTCAATAGAGGACATTTTGACGGAATCGGTAGGTTGAGATATACCAGCTGCAAAGCCCCCTAAGGAACTGTAGGATTTAGAAGAATTGACAGACACCTCATCGAACTAGGCCACAGGTTTTCTGTGAAAGCTGAATTAATTTCTAATCAACTCCTCCTAAAAAAACTTTTCCTTATAAATATATGTAAATTAGATATTAATATGAAAAATTAGCATAGAAATGCTCAGCTTTGAATTCCAATAATGAGCGTAACTTTCTTCTGCTTTCCAAAGGAAAATAAGTTATGAAATGTGGGTAAAATTTTTAAGCAAAACACAGCATTTCATCCAAATAGTTGGCGAATTTGCAAGGAATATTTTGATGAAGGGTCCATAGAGAAGAATTTGCAGGTTGAAATGGGTGAGTAATTTGTTTTGAAAATATATTAATTCAATTTTAAAAATATTAATTACAGGATTTAAAATGAGAAGGTATTTGAGGCCAGGCGCTATTCCATCTTTGGACAAAAATATAGACCCCATAGCACAAGTTCCAGTGAACGGCTGCAAAGGCTCAATAATAAAAAAGTGGGCCAAGCTTTTATTTGACCAAAGCTTCTGACTGCTTTCAACTTGGTGATGGCCAAAGCGATCTCTGTTTCAAATATTAGCAAGTTGACACATAGCTTCCTCGTGGCGCCACCTGGGTAGCTATCTCAGCATACAAGGCAGACGCCACTGCTCTCCAAGAAATCCGATGGACGGGACAGGGACGCTTCAAGCAAATTACTTGTAACGTCTACTACAGATACCATGCGACGAAACATGAATTCGGCGTGGGGTTTGTGGTCGGCAGACAGTTGAGAAAAAATGACTTGCAGTTTACTCCAATAGACGATCCGGATCAAGGCCAAATATTTTCATTTCAGCCTCATCTGCACCAACGCTCCGACGGGCGAGAAAGACGCAGTGACCAAGGACGCCTTCCATGATCGCCTTGAAGAAGCTTACGACCACTGCCCCCGCCGCGATGTAAAAATCGTGCTTGGCGACTTTAATGCTAAGGTGGGTAGAGAGGGGTCTTTGGCCCAACGGTCGGAAATTTCAGCCCGCACGGCGAATCATCCGACAACGGATTGAGGCTAGTTGATTTCGCCGCAACCCGGAACATGGTAGTCAATAGCACTAGGTTCAAGCATCTCGATATCCACAAAGCCACCTGGCTCTTCCCCGATCAGAAAACGCGAAACCAGATTGATCACGTTGTGATAGATGGACGACACACCTCCAGAATATTGGACGTGCGTAGAATCCGAGGCGCCAACATGGACTCTGACCATTACCTTGTAGCAGCAAAGGTTCGCACTCGCCTCAGTGCGGCAAAATATGTGCGTTCAAGTGCACCGATAAAATTCGACGTCCAGAAGCTGCAGTCACAACAGACAGCCAATGACTTCGCAACCCGCCTCGCTAGTCTACTTGAGGATACTCCCCCTCAACTTGATAGTATATGCGCACAGTGGATGCATATTTCCCACTCTATGCGCACAGCTGCTGAAGATGTGGTTGACTACCACCGACGAAAAAGGAACACCTGGTATGACGAAGAGTGTCGCAACGCTGCTGCAGAGAAAAACGAAGCATACCGAGCCACATTGCAGTCGTGTGTTACGTGAGCTGTCAAGGAGCGATACAGAGAGAAGAGGAGGGATGAAGAACGTATTTTTCGATGTAAAAAACAAGAAGCGGAATTAAGAGAGTGCGAGGAGATCGAGATGTTTGGCAGCAGGAATATGGCTCGAAAATGTTTACAAAAGGTGAAGGGCTAAGCGAAAGATTTCAAGACCGGAGCAAATTCCTGTAAAGACGAAAAAGGAAATCTGGTAACAGACGCACAGAGTTAAGCGAGAACACTTTGCGAAACTGCTTAATGGCGATAGCAGTAATGCTAACGACGGAGCTGAAAACGAGCAACCGGTTGCTGATGATGAAATCGAAATACCGACACTCGATTATATTGAAGTCTTAACAGCCATTAGGCGAGTGAAAAACAACAAGTCTGCTGGAGCCGCTAGAGTATCGGCGGAGCTGTTTAAGGCTGGAGGCGAAAAGCTTGCGAAGCCTGTGCATCAGATCTTGTGCAGAATATGATCGGAAGAATACATGCCCAGCAACTGGAACCTGACTGTGTTCTGCCCAGTCCAGAAGAAGGGTGATCGTACGATGTGCAGTAGCTACCACAGAATTAGTCTTCTTAACATTGCATACAAAATCCTATCTGACGTACTCTACGAGAGAAACCAATCCTTAACGAGCTGATTGGACCCTATCAGTGCGGTTTCAGGCTGGTAAAGGTACCATCGACCAAATCTTCGTAATAAGTCAGATCTTGGAGAAGACACTTGAAAAATAAATTGACACCCACCATCTTTTTGTCGATTTCAAGACCGCTTTTGATAGCACGATAAGGAGCCAACTGTACGCCACTATGTCTGAATTTGGCATCCCTGGCAAGCTAATTAGGCTATGCAGGATGACGCTAAACCCAACCTGCAGCTCAGTGAAAATTGGTAAAGAGCTCTCCGCCTCTTTTGACACGAAGGGAGGTTTTAGACAAGGTAACACCCTGTTGTGCGACTTCTTCAACCTAATGCTGGAAAAAAACATCCGCGCAGAGGAACTGACACACGCTGGCACTATCTTTAATAACAGTGTCATGCTTTTGGCGTATGCTGATGCTATTGACATCATTGGCCATAACGCTAGAGTGGTCAGTGCTGCGTATACCGGTCTGGAAAGAGAAGCAAAGCGAGTGGATCTACAAGTGAACGAGGGTAAGACGAAATACATGCTGGCAGCTTATAAGGAGTCCCATTGTCTTGGACATCACGTTGCTGTTGGCGACTGCAACTTTGAAGTTGTAAAGGATTTTGTCTACCTAGGATTTTGGCTACTTTGGGCTTAGTAGGCATCTAAAGAGTCAAGACCCCTCTCGACAAACAAAGCTAACTCTGTATAAGTCCCTCATCATTCCGGTCCTGCTATATGGAGCAAAGAGCTGGTCGATGACAAACAGCGACGGGGCATTAGGCGCGTTTGAAAGAAAAATTCTACGTAAAATCTTTGGACCTATAAGCGTTCGCGGCGAGTATCGGTTTAGATGGAACGATGAGTTGTACGAGCTATAAGCAGATATTGACATGGTCGAGCGAATCAAAACCCAGCGGCTATGCTGACTGGATCACGTCGTGCGCATGGATGAAACTGCTCCAACTAGGAAGGCCTTCGATTCGATGCCCCACGGTGGGCGACACAGGAGGGGAAGACCACCACTGAGATGGAAAGACCAAGTTCAGGAGGACCTGTTTGGACGCGGGATTTCCAACTGGCTTCAGCGTGCGCTTAGCAGAGCCGACTGGCGAAGGCTAATTATGCGGCATTTACCCACTAGGGCTAAGAAGAAGAAGAAGGTTACTTCACTTCTACAGGAGTCAAGTTTAATATTTTGTTGATCTATTGTAAATATCATAAAAACTTAACAAAATTTGTTTAGCTTAAACCTTTCTCTTTAAAATTACATATATATGTATATGTACGAGGGCGGATTGATATTGAAGCTACCTAAGTAGGAAAAAAACATTTTTTTTTTTCAAAAATCATTTATTTCTCAACATAGTCTTCTTTTACTTCGACACACTTAGTAAGACGATATTCCAACTTTTTTATACCATCTGAATAATACGATTTCGGGAACCCCTCAAAATACGCGTTAGTTTCGGTAATCACTTCTTCGTTTGAGATGAATCCTTTTCCTGCGAGACATTATTTCAAGTTTGGAAACAGGAAAAAGTCACTAGGAGCTAAATCTGGACTATAAGGTGGATGATTAACCAATTCGAAGTGTATTTCACGTAATTTTAGCATCGTATCTAATGCTGTGTGAACCGGTGCGTTGTCTTGAAGAAAGACCATTTTTTTCTTCTTTAAATGTGGTCGTTTTTCCTTGATTGCATCAATCAATTGATCCAATAATGCACGAAAATGATTTCCTGTGATTGTGGATCCTTTTTCAAGATAATCGATGAGCAATATTCCGTGTGTATCCCAAAATACAGTGGCCATAACCTTGCCAGCCGATTTTACTGCCTTCGCCTTCTTCGGAGCACTTCCACCAGCTTCCACCCATTGTTTCGATTGATTTTTGGTTTCAGGTGTGTATTGGTGGACCCACGTTTCATCAACAGTTATTAATCGACGCCAAAAATCAACAGGATTACGCTTTATCATGTCCAAACACCGCTGTGAAGTGGTCTGTCGAACTCGTTTTTGTTCGACACTGAGCAAACGCAGCACCCATCTTGCCGATAGCTTTTTCATATGCAAATGTTCATGCAAAATGTTGAACACACGTTCATAGGATATGTTTACCATTTCAACAATCTCACGCAACTTGACACGGCGATCATCCACGACGATATCGAGGATTTTCTTGATAATTTCTTCAGTAACCACCTCTTTTGGCCTTCCTGTTGATGGTATTGTTGCAGTGCTTGTTCGGCCGCGTTTAAATTCAGCAATCCAATATTTTACCATGTAATCTGACGGAGCAGACTCACCGTAACGTTTATCGAGCTTTTCTTTTGTCTCTTTCGCCGTTTTCCCTTTCAAATAATAGTGTTTAATGTTTTTCCATTTTTCAAGAAACACAAAAGTTGCTTACTTCAAACGACTACAACAAATAAACTAATCGATGAACTTGGGTGAAATTTTAACAGCTGACGTTTGACGGATCGCAATTTCTAAAAAAAAAAAGTTTTTGTGTTTGTGCTGCCATCTAGCGCTAGGTAGCTTCAATATCAATCCGCCCTCATACATGCATATCTGTATGTACGAGTGTAACTATGCATGAACATAAATATACAAATAAAATATTTTAAATTATAAAATAATATTCCCATTGTCGTACCAAAACACTAAATAACAACTTTCACGGCACAAATTTAACCAAAAAATTACTGAATAAAACTAAAATTTGAATGCTCAAATTATTGAAATATATTATACACATTTATTTATATAAATAATATCATAAAATGCGATAAATATTATAAATTTTAACATTAAGCACAAATTATCACATTTCTCACACATAAAAATATGCATTTTGGCTGTTCTCTCATTTCGTGTGCGCCTTATGACGACATGCGCAGAGAGAGGAAATTTCGTACCAGCATTGGCGCAATCTTCTATTTCATCATTCTTGGTATTCACCGTTTCCATTTCATTTGTTCTTCCCAAAAGTGTTATATTTGTATTTTAGCCACGTAATAGGTAAAAAAAAAATACTTTGCTCGTCTCTTAGTTCGATCTTGCCTCTGGTCGATCTTTGCTCAACTGTGTCTTTTCTGGGCCTTTTCTTTCTTCTTTGCTTCAACTTGTCTCTTTATTTTTCAGGGCGTTGCCGACTTCCATACGCCTCTACATACAAATGTATACAAAAATAAAAACTGTTTTTCGATTTAAATTGAAAGGTAGAAAGATTTGCTAATTTATTTTTGAAGAGACAAATGTTTATTAGGCATACTAATTGACTAAAATAAAACGATTATCAATTAAGATATACCATTAATCAAGTAAACAAAAGTAAAATCATTAATATGTGAACCAAATATTTATTGGTACAATTAATGCAATCTTGATTTACCTAAAGTTTAACTAATAATATCATTAATAATACAAAAATGTATAAGTTTCAACTCTTACGAAATAATTTATATTGTTTATTATTTGGTGAAATAGGAAAACACAATTAAAGGTTTTCATATTTTTTATTAAGACTTGTTTTAGTTTAGTAAAAACAAACAAATACATTAATAAAGATATGGTATTAATTGGAAGTTTTCATTAAACATATAGACTTGCTATTTTTCTTGTTGATGAACAAAGGGATGGGGAAAAAGAGTTCAGGAGAAATTTCATCATTTTGCAAGCGAGAATTAATTACATTATCAAAAAGTGTTTTCATCTATTATGTCAACAGGCTGCCGGTTATCGAGAACTTCCAAAGGAGTTTTGTTATGAAGCGCTAAATAAGTTTGTAGCAACTTGACAATACGTATTGGATCATGTGTTTTAAATGTTCTGAATCCGAATCTCTGAGTCAAGCAGCCAACTAAATTCAACAGACGCACTGTTTCCGAAAATGAAATTGGCACCAGCACACAAAACATTTATGCCGTTGTAATAATTTGGTGATTCCCAAAAATCCCTGGCATCAAGCATCGATCCAGGATATCCTATAAAGACATATCGTTCTAATCAAAGTTAGTGTTTAGATTAAACCAAACGTACAACATATTTATAGAAAAACAAATTCCTCTTAATATCTTTTATTCACTATCCCTTCTCTTTGCATATGAACATTTGAATAAATTTAATGTTTGTTCGATATTCCACGAGTAGGTAAAACTGAACTACAGCAGTATCAACGATGAAATTGTCATCCAACACAACCAACTCGAACGACATGTTTGCCCACACGGTATTTGTGAGAATTCAATTTGCTCTTTACATTTATCTGATAATTTTTTTGTTTAATCTTCAATTCCACAATATAAAAAGAGAGATACATTCTCTCTCATTCAGCAATTTGGAATTGGGCACAGATACTTCTTGGCCTTTTTGTGGTACGGTGTTCAGTTTAGTCACTGTGCTCGCATCGCTCAGAGTGTTTCGTCAGTTTCGGTGAAAACCACGAAGGGAAACATACGCGAAGTGCCGTTGTGGGAAATTCAACGAAAATTAAACTGAAAAGCTAATCATATCCAATTTGCTCCACTGTGACGTAATTTGTATTACTCGTAGCTTTTTCGATAGTGGTGCTTTAATTAAAAGCCCGATTTGCTTCGAAAGTTTTCCAGTGCTTGTTTGATTTTCAAACGGCACAGAGCTGAGCGTTGGAAGTGGGCGACCGTGATTACCGTTAAGCGAAAAAGATTCCGATTTTGTTTTCCGAGGTGTTTGTTGTAATTGCACGTAGCAACCACAAAAACCAAAACAAAGCGGCAATTTGGCGATTTTATGAATGAATTGCAAATCTTGCTGGCGGAAAAGTGTTTCTTGATATTGTGACCACTGTCGTATGTGATTTTGTGTGTCGAGTGTTGCAAAGTTAAAAATAATCAAGTGGAAAGTCGAGAAAAATAAATCCTTGTGCTACCGAAATGGCTTCTACAAAATTCATTGCAATTATACCTCAGACAGTGCAAGCGGGCGACAAGGTGCGGATCAAGGGAAAAGTCGGCGCAAATGCTGAAGAGTGAGTGTTGCAAATTTTCAATAAGCATGCACATCAAGGTAGCAGGTAGTGCCTTGTTAAATACATTCGTGAATACATTCATATTTAGTTTAAAATAGACAGCTTTGAATATTTTTGATGACTGTCAATACTCAAACATTGAGGCATATCCTGCTGCAGTTTCTGTTTGCAATATTTGATTATATGCTCATACAAATACATAAAACAGAATTAAATTATTTAATGGAGAATTCCTTCAGAATATGATGTGTACGACGTATAAAATAGAGCAAAAATGTCGCTTCCTTTTTACGGTGTTTTAGTTAGGCACACTAGTAATATAACTTAAGGATAAATTAGTAAAAGAACTGCAATGTTGTGAATATGAAAAATCCGTAAAAACCTGTCCAAATCATCGACATCGCTAAATCAGTTTTTAGAGAACGGGCCTCTTAGATTTCGTGGATACTGCTGTGAATCAATCTGTAGATTTGTTAAATGATCGGCCAAGTGTAATGAAGACTCAGATTGGCTCTGGCAGCATAAAATATTAGAGATATAACATAATAGCCCAATAAGGGCCTGTGGTTAAATATACAATATGTTACTATGAACCTCGAGTGTTCCGTAATTTATAGTGGATGTTTCCATTTTTGCTGAATTTTGAGTTGGATCAGTTTTATCTGAAATTAACGATAGTGATTTAGTGCCTGTTTCCGGAATGTACATCATTATAAAAAGGAATTTCGGACTCACATCTGTATATACATGTAACAAGTTGTGTACTTCGAATAATTTTATATTGATTTGTATATATTTAGTAGGCATCCTCAGATTTATTCAAAATAATTTATTAAAAAATTCAATGTTGGGTTGTTTTTCAAGGCCCAAAGAGGATGTACTGCATTAAAGCAGTTAAAAGTATTTTACAGTATTTTCAACTGGACTCTTCCAGTTTCAGTTGAGCACAGGTACACTTTTAACTGCTTTCTCTCCAAATCCATGGAGCATATCCGCTTTGGACCTCAATTTTGTAAAATATCAAAATGTGGGGTTACAAACAAAGTATTATAGTATTTTACCTGTATTAGAGCATTTAAATAAAATGGAATTGGTTATGTCGATACCTGACCGACAAAACATCGTAACTAGCAGATGAAATACTCGATTGTAGCAAATGTGAAGGCTTTTATTATAGCACATGAGATAATTCAATATGAAGACTTAAGGGTCGTTTCCATCCTTCCCTTTGCTATCCCCATGTCTACATATGTACATATATCGGTTCATGTGCGCGATTTAATATCACATTTGACCAAGTTACATATACAACAAACTATTAGGTACGATAGATTGCAAATTGAAGATTTATCTGTTAGTAATTTATTAACATTTTATACGTATCAATTATTTTTTTGCCCTTATAACAAATCAGACACCTCAATCTCAGAGTCGGAACATTCTCTGTTCGATTTTTTTTAACAATCTGTTCTAGGGTTATGTTATTATTACACCACAGGGTCTTCCACAACAACTTTTGAAGTCAATCGTTTTTTGGGAGCTATTAAGTACATATTGTTACTGTGCGGTGATGGAAGCGGCTCTCATTTAATATTATCGCCATCGCATAAGCTTGGAAAGAGAAACGAAAAACAAAATTTCTTCTATCAAGAAATAAGCCTCCCTACTAATTTTTCACAGATAACATCTTTGTGCAATATCAGTAGCATTCTGTATTAGGATTGTTGTCTTAGACTAGATAGAGATGCGACCTAAACATAGGTAGGCAATTAGTGTTTTTCATGCTCGTATATAAACAATTCTGAACTCAACCGTTGTGAATCATTTCGAATAAGTAAACTTAAGGGTAGTCTTATATTTAGAGTTACACGACAAGAACTCTTCGTTTAGAGTTGAATTGTAAAATTGTATTGGTGCACAAAATAATAACCTAATTAATTCTAGAAACAAATATGTACAAATATGTATGTATGTATATTTTTTTGTTTGGTTTCAGAAAGTATTTTAAGTGCAAACATTGTGTTGAACTAAAATTCAACTGTTTACATTAATTTCCAATGATTTATGCAATGTTTGAAAGAAGTTGAGAAGAAATGGTTTTGTTAACGGAAGAAAAAGAGAATTCTTTCACTGAAATTATACAAGCCATCAAATTTAGAGGCAGACAGCAGGCACACCCGGTAGACTGCTCGAGTGGTTTGTATTGATTTTTGTGAAGTTCCGCGCTAGACGCGTGCAAGGCAAGAATTTGATTTACTTTTTGGACCATTAAAACACGCTATGACATCATCGGCAAATTAAAGCACAGCAGACCCATACAGACTCGCACACTTGCGCCCAATCCTCAGGCGGATGGCAGATGATAAAGTGTAATCTGGGAAGTTATTGTCAGCAAAGAGAGGAAAACAAGGCGTCACTCAATATGTTGTTCATTTAAAACTATCAAAGTGCTTCTAACACCATGCGTCGCAATTAATTTTATTTCTTGCCTCATTAATAATTTCTGGCGGAGAATTACTTTTCCAGACTGGTATGGCATTCATAAGTGGTGGATGTGGATTAGGGTATTGTAGTAGCCAAAAACAGCAAACATCTATTGTAATTTAATACTTTGGTGAGTAATATAGTATTCCTGAAATTATCTTTAGTATTCGTTGAAACTGACGCACTGTTTCCACATAGCTGGAATGTACCCCTTCGTTCTTAAAATATCCAAAAGTCCACAACTGCGAAACTGTTTGTTTAAATTTGTGGACTTCACATTGATACCCTTATCGCATTTATTATCAGTTCCACCTTATCATACACAAGAAATTATTGTAAAGTTCGACAAATGGAATTTTTATTGAAATTGCCTTTTGCACACCTTCAAATGCAAAGGCAGAAACCATTTTGATATTAAGTATACGAGTACTTCGTGTTCAGCTGTTCAGAATAGTGTTTAAATATAGGCGAGACGTGATGAAGCATTTTATTTCCCAATTGCCAACTACCGAGAAAAACTTTTAGAATGAATTTACATGCATAATTTCAGAATTGCTCTTCTAAATTAATGTTGAATATGCGGTTCAATGTCAGAACTTACTGTAATCAATTACCCGACGAATAAAAACACAGTATTTTATAGTAATAAAACAACCGAAAATGCAGCCTTACTGATTGGGCTAATTTCATCAATTATTTTCGCCTTCGATATCTGAACCCAGAATTATCCGAAAATGCAGCCTTACTGATTGGGCTAATTTCATCAATTAATTTCGCCTTCGATATCTGAACCCAGAATTATTCGAAATTCACCGCATACAACAATTTTACCAGGACACAGAACCAATTTTTCATAATTTCGTAATTTCGGAGAACAATTAAAGGTGGGCACATCATTATCAAATATATAGTTGGAATAAATATGGCCTGTGTAATTCCACGATTCTAACTCCTACCTTCATATAGAAATCCGCAAATATGGACACCGAGCTGGTACAGGCAGAGTATGGCAAGCACGTTGCTCCTTACTAAGTTGATCAATATTTCACCATGCTAAGATAGCGATTTGACAGCGATTCTTTTTTACTTAACACTCCGAGATACTGAAAATTCCGCACGAGCCGCAGTTCGGTCGTGTTTGAGGTTAACTTCATATAATTTATAGTATGGATTTGCAACTTTACTAGTAGGATACAATTGAAGCAATTTGGTAGTCTTTTAGATTCGTGCTTGAAAGTTAGACGATAGTTCCGTTATTCCACCCACTGGCAATACGAATGCCACGATTTTTTAATTTTTCAAAAATTTCGAGATATAAATCTGTGAATATGATGGGCATGTCTTTTGCTTTGCTTAACAACTAAAGGCACATCGCTTTTAAATTTGACCATCCTGTCGTCGGTATGAGGCAGGTTGGGTTCACTTGACAAACTAGTTCTAGCTCCTGGGAAAACGTAGATAGTCTTTACGTTAGGGGTGAACGGAAGGCAAATTAACAATTTTGTGAACATTTTTGTTGGTGCCAAATTGTGAAGTAAGACGGTAAGACTTTTTGCTCTCCACTGTACACAACTGCCGAGTATGGCGATTGAAACCACTGACGGAATATTCTTATTTGAAGGTGTTACATAAACAACATGTGTGAACAGAATTTTAAATGCATTACCAAAAGAATAATCCAACATAATTGGTATTCCTCATGAAGTGATGTGGGCAAAATGTCAATCATAATTTTTTGAGTTTTTAGTATTTTTTTATTATTTTCTTTGTTAGTAAGAATTCAAAATGAATCTTCAACAAATAAACGCATTTGGATAGTTTATCTCACATATCTCTCATTTAAAATAAATGTAATGTAGGTAACAATGCCCATATTCTAGGATAATTTGGTGGCCTTTTATATACCCATTTTAGTCAACTGCCATTGGTAGTCATATTTGATATGTTTTGCAGTTCAAGCGTTTCTAAGTACTCATTTCCGTTTCAGATTTTGATTTCATATATATATGTAGTCCCCAAGAATGACTTTCAACGTCTTTGTTCCCTGCTTACAATTGTTATTATTGTAGCATTACTGATCATAATATTTTATTGGCTTCACATGTATGGATATGTGATTCGTCTATCGAATAAGGGGATGTCTAGCTCATCAAATTCATTTGTCATTTTATGCTTTCCTTTGCGGAACTGACATGCGTAGGATTTAATTAAATTTTTTATTAAATTAAGATGAACAAATTCATTCAGAGCAAATTTCATTCATTCCTTAGATGCAAACCTCTCTTGTTTTATAATTCCAGAACTGTTTTGCCTTCTATAGAGTGCTCGTATTTTGTTTAAAATTTTTATTCACTGTTTCACTTATTCTCTCGCTTAATACTGAAGATTTCGGTGGGGGACCCTAAGAAGATTCAAAATTATTTTTTGTAAGATCTGGCGGCAGAGTTAGGACAATGTTTGATGTATTAACCACCTCTTTTATTGAGTTGCCAATCTTTAAAACTTTCAAAAATTGTTTACTGAACTGCAGCAAGTACATTACTAAATATCAGTATGCACTTTATTGGAATCAGCAATATCGCTCCGAAGTATCTATAAAGTAAGCGAATTGATAATTCAGTGAAAACTTGCTAACTTTTAGCATATGCTATTTAGTGGGTGGACATTTTTTTATTAATCCTCGATAAATAATCTGTAACCCAAAGAGAGGTACAACCCTTCTTTTGTTTCGGTAGAGGAGTTTCGTTTTGCTTTCGTTTTGTATGTCAAAAATTAAGAGACCACTTTTGAGTTTGTATGTACATATTTTACACAATTCCTTTTTCACTTTTGATCTCTCAAGTAATATTTTACTTGCCTGTTTCTGAATTGACGTGGCTTTTCTACATAAAACTCCATGATCCAGCAAAACCCCATCTACCTTTTACAAGCTCCGCAAATGTTTGCGCATATTTCCTAACAGACACAAATGATCACATTATCAAGTCGCATACCTTTTTGTATCAAGACACTGACTCCCACAATCATATGAAACTGTGGGTAAAAATATTTGAACAATTGGTAAAATACGAGTTTATATTCAAGCAGACTTAATTAGTGACAATTCTTCAAGAGTATAATATCAGTACTCGCTCTTGTTAAAAGCGGTAAACGAATTAATTAGAATTCAGCAATTTTAATGAACGCGCAAGCAATCAGCAGACTTGTTTCAAAGACTACTCATCGGTTAAAAATAAATTCAATATTTATTTTTATTAAATATTCAATTTAATTGATTTAATTTGAAATGGTGTCAACGATTTGGTTTTTGAGTTCTGTGCCTTTATTCTCTTCAAATTTCTTGTTTGTTTTGTTTCCGTTTCTGCCAGATTTCGTAGGCGAACATAAATACACATTTGCCCAGATTAATCATTATTGTTTGTAACGCACACACCAGTTCAAACTACAAAAATGTAGTAAAAACTTGAATTTATTATAGCGACGCACACGCCAACCCGAAAGCGGTTTAACCACCATGTGCGCTGGGTTGCGTGCTCTGTCTCGGTCGTAGTTATGACGTGGTAGAAAACAGTGGTCGGCATCCCACACTCAAATTTTTTCACTTGCTTAAATGTTTAATACCTGTTTATGTATAGTTTGCATGCTGCTAAATGTATTAATGACAGTTTGCGATACCCCAGTAGGAAATCCGAACAACGATGCAGTAACGATTTCTCAGTAATTATGATTCATATTCACGATATGAAGATGAGATACGTGAATAAGTGGGAGATGCGTATATTCAGGAGACTTCTAATGAATTTGCTGAGGTTCCTCTAAACTTGCTACATACCAGTTCCTCGTCAATTTAGTATAATTAAGTTTTTGTAAAACGCACCATATTTGGAGGCGTTACAAAAAGCTGCCAAAAGTTCTTATGAAGGTGTTCAGATATGTACCAAGAATACGGATCAAGATTTCTAGGAACATTGGAATTGTATTAAAATTGTGTGTTCTTCAGAATTTTTTTCTGTTGATAATGTTTTTATTTTTCAAACAATGTATCATGAGCTCTATAATCTAGTGTTGTGCTTATTTAGCATCAATTTGGCGGTATGTATTGTTTGGAACATTATTTTGTGACTAATATTTGGAAGACTGAATTGCATCTATAATACGAATAGATATTTTTATTTAAGAGCAAGCCGTCCTGTGGTCTAGTGGTAAGCACCCCGAGGGTCGCAGGTTCAAATCCTGCCACGGGCCTGGTCTCCAAAATCTTTCTTTCTATAAAATCCTTTTCTCTTTGAGTCGAAGGCCTCAGTAGCTATTGCTCATTATCCCAACACCTTTCACTCTTAATGAATTTTTGTGTAAGATATAATAATAATAATAATAATTATAATAATAATAATAATATTTAAGAGTAATTTACTTAAGAAATAGTGGACAAAGTTTAATTCTCTACAAAAGAAACTTCTGTTTCTAAACCACTTCTTATCACTGCTGCTTTCATTCACAATAGAATTTTGTGTTACCGTTCTGTTGTTTTTCTAGTTTTTCCAGGCATTGCAAAATGTTCCTTAAATGTACATGAAAGTTCTCAATTAGTGCAAACGAGATAGCATTATGTTTATCATTCATAGAAGAAGTTTATGACTTATAGTATAATAGAGAGAGAGAAAACTATTTATGACTTATAGAATTAACCAGAACGATATAGAGGATAGCATTGCGAATGTAGTAAATCTATTATTATTAATATTATTATTATATCTTACACCATAATTATTTATTACTGCTAGGTGTTGGGGGAATGAGTACTAGCTACAGAGGCCTTCGACTCGAAGAGAAAAGGATTTTTTAGAAAGAAGCATTTTTGAGACCAAGCTCGTGGCAGGATTTGAACCTGCGACCCTCGGGGTGTGAGTCTAGCATGCTTACCAATAGACTACAGATAGCGGCCATGTGGTAAATCTAATTAGAATCCACTACAAGACTGCTGTAACCGATATTTTAAATTATGATGATCGTATTGAAAAATATATTTATATGTTTCTGGCAGATGCTAGATATGTATGAAGTATTGTTGAGCAATCGGGTCGGATTCTTATACCACAACTTGTGGTTTAAACCATAACAAAATTATTACCTTGCAAAGCTGATCCATTAGTGAGTAATTTGTTATGTGATATACTCGTATGTATTTAAAAACTTATTGAACAAAAGAAACCTAATTGGTACCGAGTATTCCATTTATAATATATTTCATATAAATATATGTGTTATCGTCCATACTGTATTTTAGAAATATAAACTTAATTGGATTGATTTTAAAATTGTGTACAAACTTTTAAAAAATTTTACACAGCTGAGATGGGTGTTCAAACACGAGTTCATAGTCAATTTACCTTTTCCGTTGATCAATCGGTTTATTAAACTGGATCCAAGATCCGATTTCATTTAGTGGAATTTAACCAAATTTTCATCTTAATGTTTTATGAGATTCAATGCAACAATATTAAAGATAAACTTTAATTGGTGCTAATAATTTGATTTCCAACTGGGGCATCGTAGATCTAATAAAAAAACAACAGTTAAAAAGAATTATTTGGTTCAACCCGCTTGGTTATTGAACAAATTACGTTAACAGTATGCGAATAATAATTGAGTGTGGGTAAAACTTGCGCTGCTGTACTTAGAATACGATAAAGATCTCTTTATGTGGAAAACAATTGCGTTCTCTTTGAAATGTTTTCCTGGTTGTTTCCTGTATAAAAATGCTGTTCTAGCAATAATGTCTGAAACCCCCAATATGTGTAGACTCTTTAATACTTCTATTAAATACATTTTTGTTTGTTTTAAAATTGTTAAAAAAAAACATGTACGCATATTAATGAGCAAATAAATTGATTTTATCTTATAATGGAGAGAGGGTTTAAAAATCGCATGAAACCAAAGTCCACTATTAATTTGTGCTTAGTGATTATACAGAGGTATACTGCCAATTATGCAAGTAGGCCCCACCTGACTAACGCAAACGCAAATAACATTAGTAAATAAAGAGAATAGAACGACTGAAATGAAATGAACTAAGCTACATATACTTGTGTATACATCCTTACAGGCCTTAAATATTGTCACACTTCGTTACAAGTCTTGCAAACATTTTTTTTCCGGGTAGAGGTGTAAAAATGTCTGTCGCTTCATCAAAATGTCGTCACAGTTTTGGTATGTGAGGATTGCACTCACTAAAGCATCCCCCTCCCTCACTGAGAACACCTTACTTCGTCCTTATTGGACTCTCAGCGGTATTCCTGTGTGGCAGACACCGCTTTTTCTGCCGGAGCACTTTTTCCACATATTTCGCTCGTGGTCCAGTTCACTTTGCTGCTTAGCATGATCTCCACTATGTTTTCGGTAACTAAAGATCTCTCGATACCCATTTCAAAGCTTGAGCGCTTCGTTTGTCACCTTGAGCATTTGAGAAAGGTGTGCTCTGCATCATCCACTTTGCTATTTTTGCAGAAGCATCCGTGGCCAACCAGTAACGCGTAAGGTATAAATTCTCGTTTCCGGATACTACCCCTACCCAGGTCGCCATGTCGGGTATGAATCTCACTGTCCATCTTCAGCGCCTTTCGGCGGCCCATCATTCTTGCCACGGCTCACAGTTAGCCACTTTAGATTATGCAAGGCTACTGAGGTGTTTTACCTTAACTTCTTAGCTGCTAGCGCTCAAGGGCTAAGAGATCGATAGGAGTTAAACCGCTCATTACTAGTATTGCCGGCTCCAACACAGTAGGGTACGTTGAAGCGAAACCACTGAGTTGCGATTTATTGCACGGAGGGTACACTTTTCTACGCGCCCACATTCAGTTTGTCGGCCCACAATTCGCTACCATACAGTATAATGGAGTGCGTTGTCGTCATCGAAAGCTTCTTGCAAACATAAAATTGTTCATCAGCACACATTAAATAGGTTCATCCAGCATTAAATATTTTGAATTTTCATAACTAATTTTTATAAATCGCCAAATTATTCATTAATAGTTCCATTATATAAAATGGAGGTGAATATTGTACAATGTACTTGTATACCAAATTGTTTCATCTACATTACAAATTTGATATATCACTTGATTCTTATATATTTTTCATTTCAATTTAGACTACCACGTCCGCCACGTCTTCTTTTGGATGATGCAAACATATTCCCAAATACCCGATAAACCCCAACGAAAAAGTCCACTAACCGAAAAAAGCTACTTTATTCTTTAGAGTGTTATATTCCGGAAGTGTAAAAACAGCATTTAACATAGGTTACTTTGTTTTCTTAAGCTAACTCAGACGAGGTTTATCAAATAATCACTTCCTGAATATATTTGATTTTCTCCCTCAGTGACCTAATTGTTCCAAACCGTCGAAAACGTGTTACGAGTAAAATAGTAAGGTTTGGACCTTGGACAGAATACAAAACTATGATTTTTTAAAGCTCTCGGTGAGTTTTTTGTATTTTTTTTAACTTAACAACAACACAACATGCACTAAGTAATAAATTCGTGCCAGTTCATTGGTAATAGGAAAATCCCGTGATTCCGAGATAAGTTAACCGACTGCTCTTAGCGTACTTATAATCTACTACTACTATTTCTTTAAATGATTTTAAATCTGAATATACTTTGCTTTTCCCCCAATTATTGGACTTAATACCGTCTATCTGTAGTTTCAGAAAAACTTTTCGAATGATTCTTTCAAATCAATGTATTCTATACCGATAGCCCCGCTGCTAGTGCTGCCGTTTATTTTTTTTTCGAAATTATAGTAATATAGTTATTAATAATTGTATTTCTAATTATAAATAAATAAATTTATATTTATCTCAATAAATACTTACCTTTTCTTAATATTATTAATATGTTATATTTTTTTAGATTTTCCATCAATTTCGTCAATGAAACCTGCAAAAATCCTCAAGACATAACATACCATTTTAAATGGATATTACCGGAGGATATAATTGTGGAAAACTACAAACAAAATGGCATCTGGATGGACCATAAAGAGAGCGAATACAATGCGTTTGATGGTCGGTTTTCGAATTGTTTAACGCTTGAAAACTCTAACGATAACATTAGCAATGGCATTAAAACGGCTAAACCAGATACTGACGCATTTATAAATTCGTATTCCATTTTAGGGCCCACGTTTGCCCTAGAATTCGCATTCCAAGACGATGGCATCTATGTGTACTTAGTTCATGGAGACGGCCGCAATATTATCACACATTATGAGCCAGAAAACGAATTGTCTGATATCGAATCGATACAAGTGTGGGGCGATGTGGAGAAAATCAATGAATTGACCTTTTCGTACAAATAAAAGACTCCCGAGTGCGAAAGTAGGACAATGCATGGAGACATGTTAGTACACGTAGAACTTTATGAAATACCCACAAGCAGCTCATCCACATGATCATAATTTCCATCAACATTGTACATTATTCGTTTTATTGTGATTAGTAGGTAGCTCATATCGTCATCACCGTTGCACTTTTTCTCGCTGTTCCAACAAGTATTTTGCACACATTTTAAAAGTATTAAAACAGTATTTACATTTGTAATCGCAGCTCTCAAGTAGCCGCCACTACCGCCACTCCACCCTTACGCACTTTGTATTCAGACTGAAAGCGCGCAGTGCTAGCCTGCAGTCGTCCTTCAGAACTGCCGCCATGCTGAGTTACAGTAGGCCGCTTTGCATCCTACGACAACGCTTGCAACTACATGCTCCACCCGCTTGCTTTCGATCACGAGATCCGCTGCCGCTGCTATTCCATCGAATGCTACGCGCTTTTAGTTGAAAACCTTCAATTCCGCCCTTGACTTACAGCTTAAATTCTTCTTAATACCAAAGACTATGTTTTATTTCAAACAGAGAGAGGACAATCGGAATAGTTAAGCAATTAACAAACGAATTCCTAGGATGAGAAATTAAATTAAATTAACTTAAAACTAAGCCAATAGTTTATGTATGTGTGTTATTTTTTAAGTTTTCTGACCTAATTTAAAGGCATTGTGTACAGAGTATTATTAGTAATAATTCATAATAAAGTTTATTTATACAAATGTTATTGATTTAAACGAATTTAGAAGAATATTCTGCTCATAACTTTGCAGTGCAGCTATTTCCAGGCATCTGTATATGAATAAGTTGCTTATTAAAATTTTTATGAGAATGTAAAATTAAACAATAAACCGCTAAATCCTAAATAATACTTGATTAATTTTTATTTTTACCTTTCGCTTAATTACCATCTTGTGGCGTCTTTCATTGCAATTTGGAATCCGTTACTTTCGAATAATAAATGCTTCAAATCTTTAAACGCCATCCTTTTTTTACGAAATATACTTAAAAATGGTTAATTTAAACTAGCTTCAATTATTTCACAAAGCCTTTTTTGAAAGACTTATCGCTTGACTGCTGCTTTGGGTTTGTAGAGTCTACAAGCAAATATATAAATTTTAATTAAAAATAGCACTCGAATGATTTTTCTTTCAAATAATTTTGTTTCGTTGAATCTGTTTAAGGGGATCATAACTGAAAATTACTGTGCCGAAAAGTGATTTGTCCTAATTTTTCTGTTAAACCCCCCATTCATCCCCCCCCCCCCATTTATTATTTGACCAGCGATTGAAAACGCACTTTCTGGGGTACTGATATTGCAGGAATACACAACCAGTTTTTCGAAAATTGATAAAGTTTCAAATCGAACAAACACCTAATGAAGCACATGAGTAAATTAATGAGTAATCGAATAACTGGAATGTATTTAATCGATTGTTCCCATCAGACACATCACAGATAACTAGTAAATGTGATTAAAATGAGTTGAAAACAATTATGATTGCACTACACAAATGACAGTTGTTTAAACAATGCCACGCTTCCCTTTTAGGTCTCACAAACATCCAAACAAATCATAGTACACTTAAAAGCAAGCAGTGCCTTAAGAGAATCTCTAATTTCTGCCTTACGAGAGTCTCTGCTTTATTGTTGTAATTTTGAAAATGTACGTCTTAGTAAGTAATAAAATGCTCTATTTCTGTGAAACTGACCACAAATTTCTGTAATTTATGTACCTCAAATCGGAAGGACGTAAGAAGACAGTACGAATATTGCACATTTTGCCAAAATTTTCTATTCTATGACCGCAGAATAAATTTAAATTATAAGGAGATTTAAAATTTGTTCTTCAGTTGTTAAAAACTGGATGAGATGGGTTGAAAATCCGTGCGGGAGCGTAAGAGGCATGCCACATACGTAGGTTACAATTCATATGTGAGCAACTGTGAAGTACCTATGTAGTGTACCCAAAACACTACAATGCATTTCAACCTACACTGCCTAACGTCCAAGCGTACCGCACATACAAACGCATGATAACAATGCAAACATGGCACAATCCAAAGCGGCGGATCAAATGACGCTATGTGTAGCGGGCATTTGGTGTGAAGGCCAGAAATGCATTGAACCCAAGAAATATGCTGACCACACGAAATTGCAGACCAATGCATGAGTGCAGCATATGGGTTAATATTTAAAATATGTATTAGGATAAGTATTGAACAATAAGAATTATGCTTAGATGTACAAAATTAGATGTAATATTTTGCTATATAAGGAGCGCTGATTTATTAAATAAAACAGTTCCGTTTTGGACAGAGACCTCAGCAAATCACATTGCTTTTCTTTGCTCGGCGTTCACGCCTCCAAAATATCAGGGATTCATTTCGGCAAACGAAAGTTTGCCACCACAATTGGCTGGGTTACCATACAGCCTTAATAATTAAATATGGTAAATGTCTGTTGACAAAACAAATTGGGTCGTTAGGATTTTCTATTAATATTTCATATATATAGATACCAACCAAGGACTCCGCCAAAGATGACAAGCGATCTGACTGGCGAAACGTCAATCCTACGACGACCACCACACCTATCATAAGGCCAAAATCGATCTAAACTATCTGCTAATCAAAGAGAATTCGATGACCAAACTTCGTCTGATCTGTGCAGTGTAGTCAATAAATAATATGTAAAAAATATATAGTTATAAGAAACACACATTAGATTATTGAATAATATATCCGTTCAATTCAATCCGAGAACCAAAATATGTTTTATGAGCAATGCATTTTAAATTTGAGGAAAGCATCAAATGTTTTGGGATAATCGACAGATGATTTCATGTTTATATGCGCCGGGACACTGATTTCTGTAATAACCTTCAACAATTTCTAAATTTTGTTCCGGTGTCAATTATTCCTTGAAGATTTTCGTATGAAAAAGATGTTGCTAGTGAAAAAACCGCTACGCAAGTATGTAATTGTTTATTTTCTTATATATTATAATATTTGTTAATGGATTTAAAACTGTATTTTTGAGATTATTGTTAAACGCTTACTGAATTGGAGCAATACAAAATTACGAATATTAGAATCGGGTAATTATATTATACAAATAATGCATATGAGATTTTCGAGTCTGATTAATTTGCCCTCACAGCTTGTTAAGTCATACGAGGTGTGATCAAAAAAGAACCGTTATTGTGTGATCAAAAAATAAAGTATTTATTTATTCATCAACAACTATCTTGTCCCCTTTAAAGTAATTCCCCTCAGATATAATACACTTATGCCAGCATTTTTTTCAATCCTCGAAACACTTCTGAAACGCTTTTTTTGGTATCGTCAACAGCTCCTGTTTCGATTTTTCTTTTATCTCCTCAATCGTAGCAAAACGCTTTCCTTTCATCGGTGTCTTCAGTTTTGGAAAAAGGAAAAAGTCAGCGGGGCCAAGTCCGGTGAATACGGTGGTTGACGGTTTTGTTTTTGGCCAAAAACAGCTCCTGAGCGATATCCATGCGAAGTTGTTTTTGCTGAAAATTTAGCAATTTTGGAACAATCTTCGCTGCCGCACGTTTCATGCCCAAAACATCCGTAAAAATTGCTTGGCATGAGCCGAACGATATGCCAACATCATCAGCAACCTCTCTGATAGTGATTCGACGATTATCCAAAATCATTTTCTTCACTGCGTCAATGTTTTCATCGGTTGTTGACGTGCTCGGGCGACCAGGACGAGCATCGTCATTGACATCTTCTCGGCCTTCCTTAAACCGGTTATACCACAATTGAACTTGTGTTCTGCTCATAGTAGACTCGCCAAAGGCAACAGTCAACATTTCAAATGTCCTTGCGCATTTAATTTCATTTTTTACACAAAACTGAATACAGTTTCTTTGATCCATTTTTTCGAATAGTACAACATCGAAGAGCACACCAAAACACGACTAACCTTTTTATCTGTCAAAAACAAACTAACCATCCAAAATGGTTGGTATTGCCAACATATATAACAGACATGTGTACCAACATAACAGAAAAAAAATGCGGACATCGAACATACGTAACTCACGAAAAGATGAAAATAACGGTTATCTTTTGATCACACCTCATATATCCCAAGAATCAGAAAACAGAATATGTTCATGTATAGTGTGAACCAAATTTGACGTTGTATACAGTCGCCTGCCTATCTAAGCACACCTTTGGGTGAACGATTCGCTCATGCGCTCATATGAAGTTAGAACAAGTGTGTTTAATAAGTAAGAACAACACTTATATTTAATTGGTTGCCAAATTCAAAAAAAAAAAACTGGATGGAGATGAATGCCACAGATTGATCATGAAATAATGGCCAGCTTTCATTTTCCAGGGGTAAAGAAAGGTAAAGGAATATAATTATTATATATATTATACATACTCAAAAAATTTAGGCAAATAATCATGGAAAGGTGGATACCGAAAGAACGTTTACAAGTTGTGTGGAAATATCTTAACAAAACCAGAATTCAGGTAAAAATGGTATACACCATTTTAGTCAAAGACCGATATTTTGGTTGAATGGTTTGGAATGAGTAGAAACTTTAAGCTATTCGGAATACATCATTACATACAGAAAAATTTACTGTTTGCTGCTCTCTATGAGCTGTCTACCTTATCAGCACCTTAATGGAAATCATGTACTGTATAGAGCAAATCAGTGAATTTTTGTTTCCAACCAACTAGACGGAGCTACGTTCAATACATCCTGTGGAGCAATTAAATATGTGATGGACCAATCGTTGATAAGTTTATGTCTAGAAATGGACCACCAGAATCGTTGACTACTTTCTGAGATATTTGAACTATCTGTTTATGCTTGCTAATAAGAAGCAATTGCTTCTTTGGAGACCAACACTAAGGTTATTCGATAGATAGTCGAATTGCTAATTGAAAAAGGTCGAAAAATTAACCTGTCGATTGTGTTTCGTATACATAGTATTTAAATGTTAAATACATTAAAAATAACCACCGAACAACTTACTTTATTTTATGCCAATTTAGAATCCAAAAACTCAAAAAATCATTTATGCTCATTAGATAAGTTAATTTGCATCAAATGATATTTGATGACGAGTGAATAATGAAATTTGTTTAATCTCTAATCAATTATTGCCAATAATTAGCATTGATATGGACATTTCAATTCGAGTTGAATGCCCATTCATATTTTGAGCCCATGCCCCAATTTAAATATTTTGACACTATCCCAATTAAACGCCTGTCCCTGGATCTCTTTTCATTTAATTTTCATTAAATTTACCGAAAATGTTTTTCTTAAAGCTAACAATGGCAAATATATTGGGAAATTCATATTTGTTATCATTCATCATTTGGGTTCAAGGGATTGCTTATAAGTTGCCCAAACTCTTTAGTTTTTTATAAACTTTTTCTCTGTGTATTATTCCCGGAAGTTTGTATTATTTCCTGTGTAGTGTCCTGATGAGAATAATTGTTTCATCTCTTCTTACATTTTCGGGGAAAAAGTTGTGATTTTCAAATTAAAAGGTATAATTCCGGGTTTTGCTACTCTCTAAGTTCCAACCAATCTTAGCAACAAACACACCACTCTCAACTAACTACTCAGTAAACTACTTTAGTAGGTCAATAACAATCATTAGCAATATTATTAGTGAGGAAAGTATCTCCAATCATTATTGCTCTCACATTACAGCATGATACTCCTCTAGATATTCAAATTCAGAGTTGCGTTAGGAGAGAACATTGAATTTACTAAGATGGCAGTTTTGGCGTAATTGAAAGTTCACTCAACGTGTCTGAAGGCATCTAAAGATATATCTTGACGATTTAAAGCCATTCAGTGGTTGATACCTTTCCATGAACTTTATCAAAACTGACTCATTCACTTCATATGTTAAACCCCGTTCCTTTGCAATTATTTTCATTGACCACTTTATGCAGATCCAAGATTCTTTTTTTGGGCGTCGTGAATAGATATATAGCAGATATATCGGAATTGTTTGTAGGAACTTCAGAAAATCTTTATTAAATTTGTGCCGTTCCGCAGTTTTTCAAACCAGAAGGAGAGGTGGTAGGTATGGACATGCATATACTCGTATACAAATGATAACAAACACTTTCTGAATAAATTTGATTTGGCCGCCTGTCGGTATTGAATGGACCTTTACACATAACCATATACATAGCTATATGAACGCATTTTGACAAATTCCACGCCTACCTCTCATACATACTGTAGGCACCATTTTTAAGAGGACTATAACTTCGCTCCAATTGATTGTGTATATATCCAGATATGTGTCCTACTAGACTATACTATATATAGGTGTTATATAATTATTGTCACGCCCACTATTAACATATATTTCTAATTTAAGATCTGTTGGAGATTTTTGACATTTTAAAGTCATAAACAAATGGAGTTCATCAGAGAAAGGCCACGCCCACTTTCCATAAAAGGAACTTTCGGGACTAAATTTAAAATTACTCTAACTGTGCTCCTATTGATGATATATGAAAATAATTGAACAGTTGTGCACATTGACTTAATACTAGTGCGTGTGCAAAAGATACCACTACTGCCACGCCCACACTTAAACAATAATCACTGGGTCCCTATGCAAGAGTTATCAGCGACATTTCACAACAAGGGTTCAGGATGCTACTATAAAACACAAAAAATGGGCGGGTTATTTTTCAAAGCCACGCCCACTATTACGACAATCTTATAACGTACGACCTATATAATATATGTGGACGGAATTTGCTGCGCATATGTATATTGAAGCTATAAAAGTAGACACCAGAAATGGGGTGGTCGATCAGATAAAGGGTGCGCCTCTCTCCCATGAGCTCTTGGGACCCCACTAAAAATCACCGTAGCTATGCTCTTAATGTTGATATATGAATCAAATTTTGCAGTAATGTTCGTAGGATGTATAACAGTCTACTTTAAAAAAATGGGAAGTATACTTATACTGCCACCCCCAGGACGACGAAACAGCAGAGCATTTGCTATGCCACTGTAACGGTCTAATATGGACCCGACTACGATATTGAGGTTCTCACTACCTAGAACCGCCAGAAATTGCGGACCAATCCCGAAGATCTTTGAATTCTTAATGAATACTAGACCCTCCGAGGATTTGTGACTCATTGAGTGTGTCACAATAGGCCCATTTAAGGCCGCAGTGACTAGGTGACTAGATCCCTGTCTTCTTTACTCTAATACCTTTAATACAATTTACGTATATTCGGTACTGGGACTCTATATTAGACCCATCACAAAAGACGGAACTCAATACCATTATAAAGCGGCAAGCAGAAAATGTGCGAGTAAGCTCCCTACCACACCCACTTTTATAATAAGCATAACGCGACATCTGTACAAAATTTATAGAAGAGGTTTAACATCATGGGTCAAAATCAGATTATGAATCTTGATGATCATAGTGGGCACCCATTTCACTATGATAAACGTTCTTATAAAGATTATTATTATAATTATTATTATAGTTTGTACCATAATTACGTATGTCTACAAGGGGTTGGGGGAAAGAGTACTAGCATCTAAGGTCTGAAAAGATTTAGTTAAGAAGAAACATTTTTCAGACCATGTCCGCGGCAGGATTCGAACCCACGGCCATCGGTGTGTGAGTCTACTAGATATAGATGCCGGCCCTCCTACAAAGATAAGATATATCTTTATTGTGTTAAATGGAAACAACATCGTCTTGGTCGGACTGTACGCACATGTAAGGGTAGAAAGTATCTCGAAATCGGTCCCAACTTTAGCTTTCATTACTGGCTATGTATTCAGGCATGAATGAATGAATGAAATAAAGAGAGAAAATGTACCTCGACCAATTTAATCTATTGTACTCCTCCTGCATCTACCTATTAAAGGTCTTCTATTAGTCCAACAGTTCTAAGGAACCTTAGCACTGAGTTGGGGTTCATTGCTCTAATGTCTCTGTCCTCGGGCCAGTAATGCAATGTATTCAGGTAGTTGTATAATTGATTGAAAGAATTTCGTGGTTTCCGTAAAAAGTCTGCCGTAAATTCTTAATTCGCAATTTTTCTCATATATTCGTTCTAAATGGAGTCCATATGAATGTGAAATAAAAAGCTAGCATAAAATGGTCACAATCATGGCCAGAAGTTCAAAAAACGTTCCTACATCCAGCAAAGACACGCTAGCAAAACTCACCCCTACAATGAAGAATATCTTAAACTGACTATAAAGCATTGAGCACATTTTGGCTCAAGACATTACAAGGTTACATACACGAAAATTTGGTTATTTCTTCCCGATGCTATATATTTGATCATTTAATGCCATGCAGTATTGCCGAACATTTCATCTAATTTTTGAAATCAGAATACAAATAGTAGTTCTGCAATTGAACAACAATTTGATCCGATTTTTCTCTAAATATTCCAATTACCAAAATTTCTTGAAAACTCGAACGAATCATTTATTCTTTATTCAGTGGAATTTTTCCACATTTAAATAAATTGTTGTATTTAAGAGGAGAGAAATTCCGCAGAGTTGGGGCAGTTTCTAACAAGCGCTGAGCTTCTGCAGATTTCCATTGTGACGTCAGTGCATAATTAATAACCCAATAGCAGCATTTGTGAAATATTCGCACGTATCCGCGATTTACGTTGTTTCGAATGAATTCAATATGTTATACAATTTATAACTAAAGTGTTCTTGGAGCTGCATATTAGAAAATATTTGATTTATTGGTTAAACATATAGAATCATTTGGAAAAACCCCACCAGACCATCGCACAATGACTCAGCAACGGAGTACCAACCAAGCAAATGGCAAATAATTTAAGAAATTTATGCATGAAAATTTAATTGTAATTAACGTATTAGTAAGCACGACGCATATGCCAAAAGGGAATTTATCATTTCCCAAACACCAAGTGACTACAAAATTGAGGCGGCTCCAAGTCCGTGGTCTCGTTGCTATTGGGTATTCAAATTGTCTTTGGATACTTTTCAATAAGCAAAAGGTGATCGAAAGTATTTATTATAGGTAAATAACTTGATTGCTTACGACAGAAGTGAAACTTTTTGAGGGTGCTGTGTTATTGAAAACATGTCGATAGCTCTGGTCGATAGTGTTAACATTAAATATAAGTTTAATTTTAATAACTATTTAGTTAATAATAATACAATAAGAATATTTGGCCACCAACTCAACTAGTTTCCCCTATTGGCTAACCAACCAAGTCCTTGTTAAAGAATTTTGTCTCCCTAATCTTGAAAAGTTTCAATATATGTACTCATACACACTTTTATTTTTTTTATTTTTGTATGGTGGGAGAAATTCTTTGAAGTTAAAATTCCATTAATCTGTTTTTTAATTAAAAATATGTATTTGAAATTTTTTATATGTGAAAGTATGAAGAAATTTTGCGTAAATTTGTGGTTAAGACATATCTAGAAAATTATTTCCTAAATATAATATCATGTTTGCAATTCCAATGCTGAGGTAGTTTAATAAATATATTTAAATCGCCGTCATAATGAAATTACTTTTCGTACCTGAGTCCATTAAGTCTCAAAAACACCCGGGGCATTCGAGAAAATCACCAAGCAAAATATAACATATTATACTTTAGGTACTACACATCAATATAAATTTCTTCAAAATATGGCCTGTACTTATTATTTCGTTTTACTGCCTCTTGCACTCTTGGCCGTAGTTCATTTCCACTTTCCTAGCCACCTACCTGTACTGACACTTTGCCTAGATAAATTCCCAAGTATTCCACTCTATCCCAAAAAGAAACTCTGGTTGTAGCCAAAATCCATTGAAATTCTAAATTGGTAGATCCAATCATGATTGCATGGCATTGTAATTGCCTTTCCAATAATCGCGTAAGAAGTTTTATTATTACAAATTTATCCAAAAAAAATTTTGAAGTTATCTTGCTTTAAATTGTGCGCAATGGTCGCTGTCAATATTTTCTCATTCAATCAAAAATTGACGATATTTGTGTCTGTATTCGAGTTCAGATGGTTTTATGGTACTGTGGTCACATTTTTTGGCTCCGCGCTGTAGCCTGAAATTCTGTACAATTTTCACCAAATCCTTAATATAACTAATAAATACTATTTATTTGACTCGTAGTCCTCTAGCCAGAATTTCCAGAATACGGTTCGATTAGAGAACATTGAGGTAATTCTTTTCGAAATATATGCTACGTAATACGCACTTTTACAGCGTCTGATATCCGAGTACACCAAATAGTTACATACCTATATTATAAATTCTGGACCCATACCCTACAAATTCTGTACTGATTCCATTTCAATTCTCATTATTACTATGCAACCACTCCTAATTTTCAGACTTTTTTATATGAAGTTCTTAATCAATCGATTTTAAGAAAATGGTCCCATCAACGAAAATATTGAGGCGACTGATTTGTCCGTTATTTCAATTCAACTACTCCAAAAAATATTTTACGTTTTTCAAATAATCGCGTACGAGTATGCTTCTTTAGCCATTATACCACTGATGAAATGAAGGATTTGCTTTCTAAGAGAAGAATTACTTTACCAGACAAATAAGTATAGCGGCAAATTAGATACCTTTGCTGTGAAAAATTTAAAGGCTTTGCACACACCCAAGGGCTACCGTTGTCCTGTTTTTGACAACATTGCAACCTGAAAATAAAGTCAGCGAGAGTAGGTAGTCAAACTAAACCACTTCCTAAAATAACTGCAAATGTGTTTGCTAAGTAAATTGAATTGAACAGTAATCATACCGATAAATAAGTTCATCACGTCCCAACGCCAGTAAACCCCTCACCCGTCTGGTATTGTTTTTAATTTGCCTATAATTTGTTGGAAGGTGTTTATTATGTTAACGATGATGGCATTGGAGTTAAGGATCACAGTGCCATTCGTGCAACAATCACGATGAAATCAGATGTAAAATCGATTCTAGTGTACTGCCACGAGAAACACAGCCGTTTGTTTAGTGTAAAAGTGTAAATACAATTGAATTTAACTCTCGGTCAGTTAAAAAGCTGTGTGTTCAGAGAAGGAACTAACCTACCTGGAGATTATGCTATGCGATTATTTTTCCTTGGTTCATTTATCATGGGCGCTATTGTGCTCTGTGCTCTCTTTACATTGACCTCTGCATTTTTGATAATCTATTTTTCTTTAATTGATGTATTATTTGTCCTAAGCGTCCTAGCGAGGCCCCCTTTTTTGCTGTATACATAAGCCTATGAAAGAACATTCGGATGAAATAATACAGAATTAATTGCATTGGACTTGAGCGCGTTTGGACTTCTTCGCACCCGCTGGCACAAAATATTATTTGCGAATAACATTGTGTATATCCTATACTTTCCGAGTGATAGCGAAATCCGAATTCGTAGCAATTGAGGATTGTCGTTAAAATGTTATTCAGACGATCAAGGCACGCTTTTCTAATACTCCGATAAAATAGCTTTCTGGCTGAATTGACAAGAAGAGGATTTCGTAGCATCTATGTATATTTGCCTTAGGGATGATCTTGCATTGGCCACTCTCCACAACTTGAAGAAATACGAAAGGTAGCTAAAGGCTCCGTATTAAAGGTATTCCATTTATAGAACGGTGCCTAGTCAATATGCTCCTGTCTGATGTTATATTCTGAAGAGTTGCATGTAAAATTTATGTTTGATGTGGTATAGTTTACTAATAGGAGTGTGCCTTTGGGATGGTAATAGTAATATTTTTGAAGGTTGTTAAATTGTCGTTCGGTCGATAAGCTCGTCTTCGTTAGTTCTAGTCCAGGTACTCTAAATATTTCCTTCCAGCTTTGAGATTTGATAATTTATCCCCGAATGCATGGGTATGTAAAAACTAAATTTATTGTGGAGTGGTAATTAAGACTTAAAATACGCTCATCACAGCTGTGTAGAATTATGTGAAAGTAAGATATACTTACAATTTTTTCTTAAAATAAAGAAAATTCTGAAATGTTTTAGAGAAAACATAAATTTTGTCAAAATATATAAAGACGAGAACAGGGCGCTCCTTCTTTCTCGATCACCACCTCGATCATGAATTCAGTTAGTTTCCTTTCCGTTACAAAAGTATTTTAAAATGTCTGGCTTCAATTGCAAATTTGTTCAGTGTAAATAGTTTTTGATGCATTTTAAACCAAAAAATCTCCAGAAACATGCGAAAGAGATAAATTATCCTTTTAATCTATTTGATTCTAACCTAGAAACTATTCAGTTCCCAGTTCTACAAGTAAATCACCTGAGTTAATATTTCCAATGAACTGCTAAATATATTAATATGATTTTGGACATTCGTACAGTTCGGTAATAAAACAACAGTATAGAATTAAAAAAACTTATTTCATTCCTCGCAGTAAAAATTTATTTCTGAAATTGCATTTTCGACTTTGCATTTTACCAAACCTTATCGATTAATTAAGGTCGTAAAGTTCCTGAAAACTATCAGTTATCATACATGAATTCATATGAAGGATTCATTAATTTTACATTTATATATTTATAGTTGGGTTAACTACTCTTAATGATTAATCACTATCGGATTTGCTGGTAGCAAAACATATTTTTTGGCAAACAGAAATCGTGGTAATTTCGTCTACGAACTCTTCTGTATTTATTTATTATATCTAACTCCATAAATGAATGTCTGCAAGGACTTTGGGATATGAGACCTAGAAACTAAGGCGTTCGACTAGAAAAGAAAAATATAGAAAAAGTAGCATTTCGAGATCATGCCCTGGACAGGATCGAACCCGCGCCACACACAGCGAAACTTTCATGCTTACCACCAGAAAACACAGAGAAAAGAAACTTAAACGTCAAACGGCAAAGCAGCGAAATAAAGCAGACGGCCGTTGTACACGAATCCACTCAAAATCGAGGTGAATCCACTCAGAATCGTGGTGAATCCACTCAGAATCGTGGTGAATCCACTCAGAATCGTGGTGAATCCACTCAGAATCGTGGTGAATCCACTCAGAATCATGGTGAATCCACTCAGAATCGTGGTGAATCCACTCGTAATCGTGGTGAATCCACTCAAAATTGTGGTGTCTGCTACGGACGCTGGCAGCGAAAGACTTTTTCTCTGTGTTCTCTGCTTACCACTACGCAACGAAGTATTACGGTATTTAACGCTTTTTTTATCAAGATCTCCGCTTTCATACCTGATTACTGCGAGATCAGTAGTTGGATAATCAAAATTGGGTCATTGGTATCCACATGGAACGTTCTTCTAATATTTTCAGTACCATATTTTCATGGATGGATGAGATTAACTGGACTACCCTTTGACTTCACATACCGGTATACTATATTTAATTGGTCGATTTTAGTATTATAAATTGATTACATTGCGCTCTCATTCTGCAAATTCAGCCCTCATTTGAACAAAAGTGTGTCACATAAAACTACTTTGTACTGTCTTTTTATGTACTACCTACAAATGGTAGGTTAAGGAATGTCACAAACATCATTCGAAAGTCAATCTATGTTTGGCCATTTTGGTAAACTTTACAATTTACAAAGTTAAAAATCATCTTAACTACTAAGCTTTTCCCACGAATTTTATAATTTCCATAAATTATGTATTCTCGATTTTATTTGCCCCATTCTTCTTTATATGCTAAGTATGACTATGACTATTCATCCACAAGGGATAATCATTCTCAACTCCTAAAAATAATACCTACTTTTCGACACTGAAAGTTTCGTTACAATAATTTATATATAAAGTTATCAAGTAATTCGATTTACTACCAAAATAACAAACCTGTAAGATGTAGACATCCATTACTTTGGTAAGCCCGAACAAGATCGATAATGAAATCAATTGATGAAGCCAAGTAAGTAATTGCAATCTATAGCTAAGTTTTCATGTTGTATTTATTTGAACAAATTCATTGGGTTTTTAATACAGTACGAATTTAAAAACATTTATATCTAGTCTCAACATTGAGCGTTTCTTTATGACTGGCTATGTTAAGGACATGGTACAATTTTCACATTATAGACAACATTTACACGGGGAACAGAAATGGAAGAGTATGTTGAAATTAAACGGCACACAATCACGTTAACACAATTCCACACTTACAAATACTTCAGAACAATAATTTCGAATTTTCTTATAAAAAGCATGCGCAGATGCAATTAATATCAGTTTCATTTTCTAATATAAAATATGAGTTCAAAAAAGTAACAGGAAAACGGAATTGTGCAAAATATTACTAAATTAAAAATTGCTTTTTGTTATAAAAGGATTTTAAAAATCATACCCAATAAATGTCCGTATAAAATACTATTCTATAAAACGCTCAATTTCTTCGCATAACTGGTACGTATGAGTACACAAAAAAGCGCGTACTTTCGGTGTATTTATAGCGGGACTTCTGTCTATGTACATTTGATGCTTATTCATACCTATTCTATTATCAGTTAATATAATTTATAGTAGTATATATAATTTAAAGTATATATAATTTATTTCTACCTTAATAATGTACAACTTGAGTGGGGTCAGAAAAATCCTCTCCACTTCAATCATTTTATTTTTAATGAAATTTAATGAAATAAATATTAAACAAACTTGAACTCCAATCATTTATCTATTTTAATGTGCCCCATTATTTGTCCCGTGGCCGCATTGACGAACTGCGCCTGGCCCAGCTGCACGAAATTAGCCAATGAAGATGGCAAATTCAACACGGTGGTATCGTGACTGCCGATCGCTTTAAGACTGGGATTGTTGGGATCACTGGATTGCGTTATGGTGATGGTGTTCCCCGCTAAGTCCTGTGTGGTGACAACGGAAGGCAACTGCAAATGCATGATTTGTTGTTGCTGCTGATGTGGCTGATTGTTCTGCTGTTGGATTTGCTGCTGCTGTACAATTTGTATCTGCTGATGTGGCTGCTGCTGTTGCTGTGGTTGTGGTTGACTATGGACGTCATGACTGGAGGGCGTTGGCACATTTTTCTTTACCTCCTAAAATTGTATACAATTTTAATTATTGTAAATATAAAAACTTTTTAAAATTTGGTGTCTAGAGGACAGTTTATCCATCTTCATCCATTCATTACAAAATCTGCAGATTGAATCATGACAGCTATAATGTACAGGCAGTTTATCTTATACTTCACCGCCTCTTGCGATACAAATAGAGTATTATAAGCAGGGGAATATATCACATTTATAAAACTACTCGATTTCCAATTCAGTGCATTGACATTAAAACTATGATCAAATACATTACGATTGCTGCTTTTCACTATGCTGCTACGGTATAATTTCAATTACACATTGCTTCAAAGCAATCATTTCTATCTATCATTCTATTCTATAAGAAAAGAGGACACTTTTAATATTAAACAAAGGCAGGTGGCACTGATCAACGGGAAGAAAAGGATATGCACAATATAAAGTTGCGTAGCTTGCGGTTTAACGTTTCTGACTGAACAATTCATAGGCTATTACGCAGTTTTTGGTTTTCGCGCTAATTTTATTATTTCTTACTATCACTCTTAAGCATACATATAAATTTCTTGTTATTAATCACATATTGTGCTCCTTACAAATTGAAAAGACTTCCATTCATGTCTTCCGTTGTGTAGCAAAATTATTTAATAAAGGCTTCGCTAGCATTCATACCTTAATTGCAGTTCCAGCTGCATTCGTCTTGTTGTGCAATGCTTTATGTTCTTGGTAATAAATCTTCACAGCGAATGTCTTATTGCACACTCCACAACTGTAGTTATTTGCATTGGGTTGTCCGGCATGAATTCTGAAATGATGCAATTAATACTAATAAATAAATTAAGCAACATGAGATTTTATACGAGTTATACTAGTACGAAACTAGAAATA